>CM066586.1:12565457-13805457 GCA_033816785.1 Picus viridis
CATCAACTACTTCTTCGACACCTACCTGCTGATCAACGAGGACACTCCTGTGGGTAAGTGGGGGGTGCACCCGTGGGCAAGGGGGTGGGGGGCACTGCTGCTGGCAACCCCATGATGGCAAAGCATTTAAAAAAGGAAGGAAGAAAAGGGGGAGGTGTGTCTTTGTGTTGATGGACAGATGTAGCTGACTTTCCTTTCTTTGTTGAGCTGGGGATTGGCTTTCAGTAAAGGCAGAAATCGACTCGGTCGCTCTCGGCCTCCTTCCAGCCTCTCAGTCCATTAAACTTCTGCTCTTCAATCAGAGCTCCTGACTGACTTTTAATGGGGGAGGAATCGATTTGTGGCAGGGAGGGAGGCTGCACAAAGGCCCTTCTGGCATCAGCTGCTGCCTTCAACGACGCAGCCCGAGGAGGACCCCCTGCCTCTTGCCCCACCTAAGTCACATTGGGAGCTGTCAAAGGTTGGAGCACTCTGGAGAGGTCTCTTCAAGTGACTGCTTGGCTCGAGGAGGGCTTTCAGCTGAGGCTTCTGTCTTTTCCTGGGGCAGGGGAGACCTTACTGCTGCCTACTACTACCTGAAGGGAGGTTGTAGCCAGGTGGGGGTTGGTCTCTTCTCCCAGGCAAGCAGCACCAGAACAAGAGGACACAGTCTCAAGCTGTGCCAGGGGAGGTTTAGGCTGGACGTTAGGAAGAAATTCTTCCCAGCAAGAGAGATTGGCCATTGGAATGGGCTGCCCAGGGAGGTGGTGGAGTCACCATCCCTGGAGGTGTTTAGGAAGAGACTGGATGTGGCACTTGGTGCCATGGTTTAGTTGATTAGATAGTGTTGGGTGATAGGTTGGACTTAATGATCTTTGAGGTCTCTTTCAACCTGGTTAATTCTCTTCTATTTGAAGGGACACCCCTAGAATCATAGAATCAATAAAGTTGGAAGAGACCTCAAAGATTATCAAGTCCAACCTGTCACCCATCACCTCATGACTACTAAACCATGGCACCAAGTGCCCTCTTGAACATCTCCAGGGATGGTGACTCCACCCCCTCCCTGGGCAGCACATTCCAACAGCTAACAAATCTCTCTGAAGAACTTCCTTCCCACCTCCAGCCTAACCCTCCCCTGGTGCAGCTTGAGACTGTGTCCTTTTGTTCTGGTGCTAGTTGCCTAGAAGAGACCAACCCCCTCCTGGCTACAACCTCCCTTCAGGGAGTTGCAGACAGCAAGAAGGTCTTTCCTGAGCCTCCTCTTCTGCAGGCTAAGCAAGCCCAGCTCCCTCAGCCTCTCCTCACAGGGCTGTGCTCCAGACCCCTCCCCAGCTTTCTTGCCCTTCTCTGGACACGCTCCAGCAAGTCAACATCTTTCCTAATCTGAGGGGCCCAGAACTGGACACAGGACTCGAGGTGTGGCCTGACCAGTGCTGAGTACACTTTTTGCAGCCTGTGGTGTCTTGCTTCTGGAATGTCAGAGCAAGCAGGCAGGATGTGGAGTCTCGGTGGTGATCTTTGGATGGGTGTTGTGGAAGCTCCTGGCTGGCAGGTGAGCTTCTCTTCAGGAGGAAGCTTGCTGGGCCTGCAGCTTGGCTGCCTGCAGTCTTTTGTCTTGCAGTGAGGCTGAGGTTTGTTTGCTGTGGGAAATAATACTGAGAAGTGCCTCTCAGGTGCCTTTACCCAGAGCACTGCAGAAGACAAGCTGTGAACAATGTCAGGAAAGGAACAACCTGACTCCATTGTAATTCAGTTGTAATTTTCTTTCCTTTCCTCCCTCCCCCTGCCTAGTGACTTGCATCCATGTCATTTTTCACAGCTGCTTTGAGCAACTCCTACCCCTTCCAGGTGACATCCCAGCAGGTTGCTTTGCTTTGGCTTGGCTTTATGCTCCCTGCCCCTTCAGGTGCTGGTGTCCCTACAAACACACTTAGTGCTGGATGTGCCCTGGACGAGTCCTAGGGAAGGGAACAGCTGTGCAGGAGCTGCCGGGAAGAGCATAATGGAAACACTTCCTCGCCGAGTACCCTGCTCTTGAAGCACTTGAGCTTGAAATACCTTAGGGGAATTGGACTCAGCTCCTATTTTGGCAGAAAATGGGGGCAGATTTCTGCCAGCCTGCTTTCCAGTCAGATGCTGTGCAAGTAAAATTGTTCCTGGAATTACTTTGGGGGCTTGAATTTTTATATCTTTTCATTATTGCTACCTTTTCTTTTTTTCCCCCTGCCTCCTATCCTTTTGGAAAGCTTTGTGTTACTATGCTGTGCAGAAATGAAATGCACTCTTAAGTATATCAGCACCCTGGGATTTGGGGTTTGGATGCACCAGAGGGGAAATGGCAGCCTGGAAAAATGTTGACAAACAGCACTGCTGTGTTTGCTTGCTCCTGTGTCAAAGCAATCCAGCAGTCTCCTGGGGTGCAATAAGATGAGTGTGGCCAGCAGGGAGAGGGAGGGTCTTCTCCTTCTCTGCTCTGCCTTAGTGAGGTCACATCTGGATCCAGTTCTTGGCTCCCCAATTCAAGAGAGACAGGGAACTACTGGTAAGAGTCCAGTGGAGGCTACAAAGATGCTGAGGGGCCTGGGGCATCTCTGTGAGGAGGAAAGGCTGAGAGCCCAGGGGCTGTTGAGCCTGGAGGAGAGCAGCCCCAGAGGGGATCTGATCAATAGCTGAAGGGCAAGGGTCAAGAGGGTAGAGCCAGATTCTTCTCGGTGGTGCCCGGTGACAGCACAAGGGGCAACAGGCACAAAGCAGAGCCCAGGAGGTTCCATCTGAACAGGAGGAGAAACTTCTTTGGTGTGAGGGGGCTGGAGCCCTGGAGCAGGCTGCCCAGGGAGGTTGATGGAGTCTCCTTCTCTGGAGACATTCCAACCCCACCTGGACATTGTGACCCTGGGCAAGCTGCTGTGGGTGACCTTGTTTTAGCAGGGGGGTTGGACTGGATGGTCCTCTCTAGAGGTCTCTTCCAATCCCTGTCATTCTGTGATTCTGCTGGGTTTGGTAGGTGCCCTCTGGGATAGGCTTCTTAATTAAAAACAAAACAAAACAAAAAGGTGTCATCTGGACATACCTCCCTTAAATCCTGAGTGAGTAGCAGAACAGGGTGTGATGCTGGGGTTGTTTAACCTGGAGAAGAGGAGGCTCAGGGGAGACCTTCTTGCTCTCTCCAACTCCCTGAAGGGAGGTTGTAGCCAGGTGGGGGTTGGTCTCTTCTCCCAGGCAAGCAGCACCAGAACAAGAGGACACAGTCTCAAGCTGTGCCAGGGGAGGCTTAGGCTGGATGTTAGGAAGAAGTTCTTCCTAGAAAGAGAGATTGGCCATTGGAATGTGCTGCCCAGGGAGGTGGTGGAGTCTCCACCCCTGGAGGTGTTCAACAAAGGCTTGGATGAGGCACTTGGAGCCATGGTTCAGTTGTCAGGAGGTGCTGGGTGGCAGGTTGGATCTGATGATCTCTGAGGTCATTGCCAACCTTATTGATTCTGTGATTCTATGATTCACCTCACCCCACACCCAGCAGTCCCTTCTTGCTGCCCGCCATGCCAAAAGGAACCTTAAGCAACAATTAAGAGATCATTCCCTCCTCTAATCACTTACATGAGTAAATTAGTCTTGTCAGGAGCCATTAAGACAGAGAGCTCGGAACTCATTAGGCGAGAATGGGCCGAGGGAGCTGCCGCAGGTCCAGGCTGATTAATTTCTCCCCAAACATCATCAATGCCCATCTGTTTCACTTAGGTCCTAGGAGAGCAATTTTCAGGTGGGCTGACCCTCTGCTTGCTGGCTTCACCCAGAAGGAAAGGCAACCTCGCAGGTGCGCGCACCGCCGGAGGGGCCGGCAGGCGTGAGCCGCGGGAAGGAGAAAGTGGTGGGAGAGGATGGGGGAAGAGATTGCAGGAGAAGAGGGAGATGCCTGGAGAGGAGGAGAAAAGGGATGAGTGGTGGAGCTGTGGTGGCACAGGGGAGGTGGGGCATCAGGAGGGCCCAAATCAGCTGCCAGTAGCTGTATTGCTGTGTGTTTTAATCGGAAAGAATCATAGAATGGGTTGGGTTGGAAGGGACCTTTAAAGGGCGTCCAGTCCAACCCCCCTGCAGCCAGCAGGGACATCCTCCACTAGATCAGGTTGCTCAAAGCCCCAGACAACCTCACCTGGAATGTTCCTAGAGATGGAGCATCTATCATCTCTCTGGGCAGCCAGGGTCTCACCAGCCTCAGTGTAACACATTTCTCCCCTCTCTTTAGTCTGAATCTCCCTCTTTTAGTTCAAACCCATCCCCACCCCTTGTCCTGTCACAACAAGCCCTGCTCACAAGTCTGTCCTCAGCTTTCTTATTGCTTCCTTTAAGTACTGACACACTGGAAGGGGTTGCCCAGGGAGGTGGTGGCAGCCTCCTGCCTGGAGGTTTTTGCAGCCAGGCTGGATGTGGCTGTGAGCAACCTGCTGTAGTGTGAGGTGTCCCTGCCTGTGGCAGAGGGGTTGGGACTGGCTGATCCTTGAGGTCCCTTCCATCCCTAACAATTTCTATGGTTCTACTGGAAGGCCACCATTGCTGCAGCCTCCTCTGGTTCAAACAGATCCATGTCTCTCCAGTGCTCAGGACTCCAGAACTGGCCCCAGCACTGCAGGTGGAGCCTCAGCAGAATGGAGCAGAGGGGCAGAATCCCCTCCCTCCCCCTGCTGCCCACACTGCTGGGGATCAGCCCCAACTCTCTCAGCCTGTCCTCACAGCAGGGGAATTCCAGCCCTTGGATGATTTTTGTGGCCTCTTCTGGATCTGTTCCAACAAGTCCATGCTTTTCCTGTGCTGGGAACTCCAGCAGAAGCAGTACTGCCAGGTTAACAGCCCTTAGAGGAAGAGCTTGCAGGAAGGAGACTTAATCTTTATTGTGCTGCTCACTGCCTTAAGGAAAATCATTGCAAGGGCCATTTGGTTTAATTCCAAACCTTTTAGAGGACTACAGGTAAGGGAGAGTGGTGTAGATATCGATGCTGGGTGAGTTGCTGGAGGTCTCTGGCAATGTGTGGTGTTCACTGTGGCCTGCTGGGGATGTGGCATTGCAGCAGGTTGGGATTACCAGTATCATAGAATCATAGAATTGTTAGGGTTGGAAGGGACCTCAAGGATCAGCCAGTTCCAACCCCCTGCCATGCCCAGGGACACCTCACACTACAGCAGGCTGCTCACAGCCACAGCCAGCCTGGCTGCAAACACCTCCAGGGAGGAGGCTGCCACCACCTCCCTGGGCAACCTGGGCCAGTGTCTCACTACCCTCATGGAGAAGAACTTCTTCCTAACATCCAATCTCAATCTACCTACTTCTAGCTTTGCTCCATTCCCCCCAGTCCTATCACTCCCTGACACCCTCAAAAGTCTCTCCCCAGCCTTCTTGCAGCCCTCTTCAGATACTGGAAGGCCACAATTAGGTCTCCTTGGAACCTTCTCTTCTCCAGATTGAACAGCCCCAACTCCCTCAGTCTGTCCTCATAGCAGAGCAGCTCCAGCCTTCTGCTCATCCTTGTGGCCATTCTCTGGACACCTTCCAGCACCTCCAGATCCTTCTTGTAATAGGGGCTCCAGAACTGGACACAGTACTCCAGGTGGGGTCTCACCAGAGCAGAATATAGGGGGAGACTCGCCTCCCTGGCCCTGCTGGCCACACTTCTCTTGCTGCAGCCCAGGCTCTGGTTGGCTTTCTGGGCTGCAAGTGCTCACTGCTGGCTCCTGTTGAGCTTCTCCTCCACCAGCACCCCCAAACCTTTGCCATGTCAGCAGGTGGGGATGGGCAGGCAGCGCTCTGGGTTTCTCTTGGTTGGGGTCCCCCCACTAGCTGCAGGAGGAACATCTTCTTAGCATAATGTAATGGCTGGAGCCTAATTGCCCAGCAAATGGGTTTGCTGTAGGCAGGACAGGAGTGGGGAAATGAAGAAGATCCATCACGTCAGGTCTGTAAGTAGCCTTCTAACCACCTAGCTGGATTCAGCCCGAGCCTCTCTGAAAGCTTTCATGCCTCAACGCCTTGCAAAATGCATGACAAAAGAGGCCATTCAGACGAGTGCAATTCCACTTCCCCTTCATCCTAGCGATAACACTTGAGCACCACTGGAATAATGTTGTCTTAAAAGAGTGGGGAATGCTTTAATCACCGTGTTGCAGCTGCACCCGAGCTCGGAGCAACGCTCTTGGCTTTGCTCCCGGGCCACACCGCGCCAGGGCCGTGGTTACCTGGTTGGGCTGAGGGGAATGTGTCCCTCCTGCCCATCAGCCCTTGGTCCTGCATGCCCTGCTTTAAACCTTAGAGCAGCCTTCCAGTACTTGAAAGAGATCTACGAGAAAGCTGTGGGAGGGACGTTTTGACAAGGGCTTGCAGTGATAGGACAAGGGGCAACGGTTTTGTGCTGGAAGAGGAGAGATGGAGCCTGGAGATTAGGAAGAAATTCTTTAGAGTGAGGGTGGTGAGACACTGTGGAACAGGTTGCCCAGGGAAGCTGTGGATGTTCCCTCCCTAGAGGTGTTCAAGGCCAGGTTGGATGAGGCCTTAAGCAACCTGGGCTAGTGGGAGGCGACCCTGCCTGTGGCAGGGGGGTTGGAACTACAGGATGGTCTTTGAAGTCCCTTTCAAGCCAAACCATTCCATGACTGTAATTTGGAGGGCTGATCTACTCTGCAAAGCCTGCTGAAGCTGAGCAGTGCATGACAGAGCGGAAAACCTGCCAGGAGGTAGTTGTAAGGCTTGACCACCCCACCCCAGGCAATGTGAGCGTGAGGAGATGCAGGAGAAGCTGGGGAAGGTGCCTGGGATAGCTGGCAGGTGGGGAGGCTGGGCTCCCCCAGGGCTTCTGCCAAGGCTGGATGCTGTTTGATTCCCTCAGTTATTTTGGGCAGGAGAGCATGCAGCTGAGGTTCTCAACTCTCCATCCCACCAGCTTGCTGGAGATGTTTTCCTACGAGCATCACCAGGAAGCTTCCACCACCTGGTAGGATGCTGAGCACCAGGGTCCCCCAAAGCTGGCAGCTTCAGCATCTCCTCCCACTTGTTAACCCGTGGCAGCACAGGGCCGTGGAGAACCTCTCACTCAGCAAGCCCTGAGGTCAGAGCTGCTGAGGAATGACAGCCCCGAGCAGTGCTGGCTCAGCACTCGGAGCCTGGCAGGATAGGATAGGATAGGATAGGATAGGATAGGATAGGATAGGATAGGATAGGATAGGATAGGATAGGATAGGATAGGATAGGATAGGATAGGATAGGATAGGATAGACCAGGTTGGAAGAGAGCTTGGAGATCATCAAGTCCAACCTATCACCCAACACCATCTAATCAACCATGGCACCAAGCACCCCATCCAGTCTCCTCCTAAACACCTCCAGGGATGGATGGTGACTCCACCACCTCCCTGGGCAGCACATTCCTATGGCCAATCTCTCTTGCTGGGAAGAACTTCTTCCTAACATCCAGACTGAACCTCCCCTGGCACAGCTTGAGACTGTGTCCTCTTGTTCTGGTGCTGCTTGCCTGGGAGAAGAGACCAACCCCCTCCTGGCTACAACCTCCCTTCAGGGAGTTGTAGACAGCAAGAAGGTCTCCCCTGAGCCTCCTCTTCTCCAGGCTAAGCAAGCCCAGCTCCCTCAGCCTCTCCTCACAGGGCTGTGCTCCAGACCCCTCCCCAGCTTTCTTGCCCTTCTCTGGACACCTTCCAGCATCTCAACATCTTTTCTAAACTGAGTGGCCCAGAACTGGACACAGGACTCAAGGTCTGGCCTAAGCAGTGCTGAGTCCAGGGGCACAATGACCTCCTTGCTTCTGCTGGCCACACTCTTCCTGATGCAGGCCAGGATGTCATTGTCCCTCTTGGCCACCTGGGCACACTGCAGGCTCATGTTCAGCCTACTCTCAACCAGCACCCCCAGGTCCCTCTCTGCCTGGCTGCTCTCAGCCACTCTGACCCCAGCCTGTAGCTCTGCATGGGGTTGCTGTGGCCAATGTGCAGAACCCGGCAGTTGGATGTGTTCAATCTGGTTTGGGGGCTGAAAGCCTTGCATGCTCCCTGTCTCAGCATCTTGGTGCCACTGTGGAGTGGAGGGATTGGTGGCTGGGGGGTGCTGAGCACAGCACCTGTGAGGGAGGGGGGACATCACCATGACAGGAGGCAGAAAGTGGTTGAAACTCTAAGGGCGAGTGTCCTATGTAGGGGGCTGTGCTTTCTGCTCAAAGTCTCCTCATTCCTTCCCTTTAGCTTCATGCCTCTCTCAGGAGATCCCAGGCTGTTCTCTTCATGCCCTGGCTTCACTGTGCTCAGGAAGCCAGGCAGATAATTGAGAGGGAATTTGATGTGCTTCTGCCTCCCCCTTTGCTGTGTGCCGCTCTTGCTGAGCTGGTCGAGGCGCCGTAAATAGGTCATGTTTTGGGAGCAGGGTGGGTAAGCCTTTGAGAGCTTACAAAAAACCCCACCCTGCTGATGTGGGGACTTGCAGATGGTGACTCCCAATCCTGTTGCAGGAATGTCACTTAAATACAATAGGAGGGAGGCTGACCGCTGGAGCCCTCTAAATCTCTTTGATTGCGTTGACCGAGTCGTAAGTTGTGCTGGGGAGCACAGAGGTGGAAGAAGCTTTGCTTGGTCTCTTAGCCATCTCTTGGCCGTGTCATGGGTTGTTTGAGGATCCCAGTCTGGCTTGGTACAATGAACAGGAGAGCTTTGTTGCCTGTGCTTTGGCTTTCTGTGCAGGGTTTGGTGCACAGCCCTGTGAGGAGAGGCTGAAGGAGCTGGGCTTGCTTAGCCTGGAGAAGAGGAGGCTCAGGGGAGACCTTCTTGCTCTCTACAACTCCCTGAAGGGAGGTTGTAGCCAGGAGGGGTTGGTCTCTTCTCCCAGGCAAGCTGCACCAGAACAAGAGGGCACAGTCTCAAGCTGCACCAGGGGAGGCATAGGCTGGATGTTAGGAAGAAGTTCTGCATAGAAAGAGAGATTTGCCATTGGAATGTGCTGCCCAGAGAGGTGGTGGAGTCCCCATCACTGGAGGTGTTTAGGAAGAGCCTGGATGGGGTGCTTGGTGCCATGGTTTAGTTGATTAGGAGGTGTTGGGTGGTAGGTTGGACTTGATCTCTGGGGTCTTTTCCAACCTATCCCACTCCCTATCCCACTCCCTATCCCACTCCCTATCCCACTCCCTATCCCACTCCCTATCCCACTCCCTATCCCACTCCCTATCCCACTCCCTATCCCACTCCCTATCCCACTCCCTATCCCACTCCCTATCCCACTCCCTATCCCACTCCCTATCCCACTCCCTATCCCACTCCCTATCCCACTCCCTATCCCACTCCCTATCCCACTCCCTATCCCACTCCCTATCCCACTCCCTATCCCACTCTGCTGTAGGCAACTCTGTGCCTTCCCAGAGCAACCTGGAGCCCTTCCAGGGTGGGCTGCTCTGAGCAGACCTTCTCCTCTGTTTGCAGGAGAAGGAATTTAAGAAGGAAGCAGATTTTTATCTGGAGGGAAACCCACAGCAGCTAAGGGACTCCAAAATGTGTGTCTGTTTCTCCAGCAAGTTCTGAGGGGCAGAGCTGAACCTTGCTCTTTGAGTCCTCCTTGACCCAAATGCTCTGCAGTGGTCATATTCCCGTGGAGTTTGGGGCTCTTACTCAGTGGGACCAAGGGGTAGTAGAGCACTGCTGCAGCGTAGGTCTGGTCTGTTGGCTGGTGGTGAGTAAAGGTTGGTGTGTGTCACAATACAATAATACAATACAATACAATACAATACACCAGGTTGGAAGAGACCTTCAAGATCATCGCGTCCAACCCATCAAACAATCCAACCCACCCAACAACTAGACCATCACCTCTTGCCTCCCAGGGCAACTTGATGAAGTTGCTTCACAAGAGGACTGGAAGAAGAAGTTGGTGTTTAGCCGGCGGGGTCACCCTGCTCATGGCTCTGAGGCGGCGTGCGCCTCTGATAATATGTGGATGACTTGACTTGTTTCTCCATCCTAGGCGAGGGCCAGGCCCAAGGGCTTTTCTTCTCCAGGCAGGGAAGGCTGCCATCCTCCCTGTGCTGTAGCTGTAGATTGCAAAGCAATCAGCTCTTCCACCACAGCCTTCCGCTGCAGCTCTGGTCCTGGGCAACGCAGATGCTTTGGCACCCAGGTAGAGTCCCTGGGGCTGCTGGGCCGTTCAAGCTGCTGCTGCAGATAGGGTTATCTGTGTGTGATTGGGCATGGGCTGTCTTGGCTAAGCCCTGCCTGCTCATTTGGTCCCCACAGCTGTAGGCATCTGCAGTGGCTGGGCTCCTCCATGATGGCACTTGCCTTAATGCACCACTGGAAAGGGGGGGGGGGGAAAATGTGTCTGGCTCTGGTCTCTGCATACTTTGGGGCTGATTAAACTGTGCTGGAGTTGTTTTAACCATGATATCCACGAGGCTTGTGTGAGCCATCTGTTGGGGACAGCTTTGGAGGGGAGACTAGGGGTGTCTGAGCACAGAACTCTTCCCCCCACCCCTTTGGTACCTCCTTTTCTTCCTCCTCCTCACTTGCAGTGTATCTGCTGTTGTCTTTCAAAGTTAAATGCTGAAGCTAAGAAGAGAATGTTAATTTAACCTTTGAGGACCACAGGGTTAGAAGGCACAGTGGTAGGAGCAGAAAGCATGGTGGGCATACTGTTAATGAGGGTCTAATTGGGAACCAAGGAGGCATGCCATAGAAGGGCACAGGGCTTTAAAGCTTGGGGTCAACTCCTTGTGAGGAGCCAGGCAGCACAGGGTGTCCTTGGTAGAAGATTTGCTGGTTTTCAGCAGAAGCTGAAGGTGCTTTTGGCAGATCTTGGCGGCACTGGTAGTAGTGTGGATGGAGAGCTTGGGAATACAATGCAATACACCAGGTTGGAAGAGGTCTTCAAGATCATCGCGTCCAACCCATCAACCAATCCAACCCACCCAACAACTAAACCATGGCACCAAGCACCCCGTCAAGTCTCCTCCTGAACACCTCCAATGAAGGTGACTCCACCACCTCCCTGGGCAGAACATTCCAATGGGCAATCACTCTTCTGTGTAGAACTTCTTCCTAACCTCCAGCCTAAGCCTCCCCTGGCACAGCTTGAGACTGTGTCCTCTTGTTCTGGTGCTGGCTGCCTGGGAGAAGAGACCAACCTCCCTTTAGGTAGTTGTAGAGAGCAATAAGGTCACCCCTCAGTCTTCTCTTCTCCAGGATAAGCAACCCCAGCTCCCTCAGCCTCTCCTCCCAGGGCTTGTGTTCCAAACCCCTCACCAGCTTTCTTGCCCTTCTCTGGACATGTTCCAGCAAGTCAACATCCTTCCTAAACTGAGGGGCTCAGAACTGGACACAGGACTCAAGGTGCGACCTAACCAGTGCAGTGTACAGGGGCAGAATGACCTCCCTGCTCCTGCTGGCCACACTGTTCCTGATGCAGGCCAGGATGCCATTGGCCCTCTTGGCCACCTGGGCACACTGCTGGCTCATGTTCAGCCTACTATCAACCAGTACCCCCGATCCCTCGCTGCCTAGCTGCTCTCCAGCCACTCTGACCCCAGCCTGTAGCACTGCATGGGGTTGCTGTGGCAAATGGCACTTGGATGTGTTCAGTCTCCTGCCCTTGGATTCTGCCCATCTGTCCAGCCTGTCGAGGTCCCTCTGCAAAGCCTCTCTTCCCTCCAGCAGATCAACTCTGGCCCCCAGCTTGGTGTCATCTGCAAATTTACTGATGATGGACTCAATGCCCTCATCCAGATCATCAATAAAGATGTTAAAGAATCACAGAATGATAGGGGTTGGAGAGAGATCTCTAGAATCATCTAGTCCAGTCCCCCTGCTAGAGCAGGGTGGTAGCCAGACAGGTTTACAGAGACTCCACCACCTCTCTGGGCAGCCTGTTCTAGTGCTCTACCACCCTCAAAAGAAAGAATTTCTTCCTCAGGTTCAGATTGAACATCTTATGTTCATATTTGTGCCCATGACCTCGTCTCCTGCCACTGGGCACCACTCTGTTGCCCAGAGAGGCTGTGGAGTCTCCTCTGGAGAGCTTCCAAACACACCTGGACATTGTGATCCTGGGCAAGCTGCTGTGGGTGCCCCTGCTTTAGCAGGGGGGTTGAACTGGATGATCTTCAGAGGTCCTTTCCAACCCCTACCATGCTGGGATTCTGTGTCCCTTTGGGCTGACAGTGTGAGTGGATTCGCCAGCCCAGCAGGCTCCACGCCTGTGTGCAGCCAGCAGAATTGATTTGGCCTTTCACAAAGGCTAATTCCAGAGGAGTGTGCTGGTGTCTGACTGAGATTCCTTTTTTAATAGGGGTGGGGTGGATATTCTCCTTCAGAAAGAGAAGCAACAGGAGCATCACCTTCCTCTTCAGTGCTCATTGAAAGTGATGCTATCACCCAACAGCTACTTACTGTTTCAACCACAGTCTGCAGGCTTCTGGAGTGTTCTTGGAGGAGCAGCCTCCTTTTTAAGTGTGGTGAGAGGACCTTAATGAAGACCAATATTTGAGGACTGTTTCAAGGAAGGGATTTCAGCTCCTTAACTCAAGCCCTCTCTCTGTTGTTGGTCATTAGAGGGCCTATTGAGGGAAATTAACTTGTTGAGCTGTAGAAAGTGCAGCTTGGTTAATGAAAACTTCAGGCTAGAAAATTAGCTGTTCCAAACTGCAGGAAACTTAAGGGGGAAGGGGGAAAAAAGAGCTTCCCCCACCCAAACTTTTAACCCTGTGTCATCAAAGGTCTTTTCCAACCCCTTCTGTCCTACCCTCTCCTTTTGTCCTACCCTCTCCTTTTTGTCCTACCCTCTCCTTTTTGTCCTACCCTCTCCTTTTTGTCCTACCCTCTCCTTTTTGTCCTACCCTCTCCTTTTTGTCCTACCCTCTCCTTTTTGTCCTACCCTCTCCTTTTTGTCCTACCCTCTCCTTTTTGTCCTACCCTCTCCTTTTTGTCCTACCCTCTCCTTTTTGTCCTACCCTCTCCATCACTTCATCAATCACTTGAATTTTCATATCTGCTTTGCTAATAGGCAATAAGGAGATGGAGAAGGGAGGAAGTAGGTTTGCAATAGGGAGTAATTAAGGTGTCAGAGTATAGCTTGCTTTTAGAATAGAATAGCATAGAATAAACCAGGTTGGAAAAGACCTTTGAGATCATCAAGTCCAACCTACCACCCAACACCACCTTATCAACTAAATGGAATCTAAAGAAGCAAGTGCATTACTTCTTGTCTATTAAAGAAATTGCAACCCAATTCAAACCAAACTGAAGCTCACAGATTTGAACAGCAATATACTTAAAACTTTTGGTTACTGCCTCTTCAAAACCTGTGAGGGTTTGATGTCTTCCCCCTTTTCATGTTGGGAGTGTGGGAGCCCTTCCATGGGAGCTTTCAAAAAGCAGCAGAGAAGTGTGTGTGGTAATGAGGTCTGGGGGATTTTGATGTCCAAGATGGCTTTGGTAAGCATTAATTGTCTGGGCAGCACTGTCTGCAGGAGCTTCATTTGTGGGGTGGCTTCTTGGGGAGCATTGAGCTGCGCTCACCAAAGTGTTCTTTGTTACTCTGGAGTGTCTAGGCTTGGGTGGCAGTGTGCAGGCTTGATCATAGAGTCATTTTGGTTGGAAGAGACCTTCAAGATTATCATGCCCAACTGTTAGCCCAGCACTGCCAGGTCACCACTAAACCATGTCCCTCAGCACTGCATCCACGGGGCTTTTAAATCCCTCTAGAGATGAGGACTCTACTGCCCTGGGCAGCCTGGTCCAGGGCTTGACAAACTCTTTGGGGAAAGAAATTCCTTCTCATGTCTGATCTAAAACTCTCCTGGTACAACTTGAGGCTGTTTCTTTTTGTTCTGCTGCTTGTTCCTTGGGAGAAGAAACCAAACCCCACCTGGCTCCAACCTCCTTTCAGGGAGAGGTAGAGTGAGAAGCTCTCTCCTCAAGCTCCTTGTCTTCAGGCTAAACAATCCTATTTGCCTGATCTGCTCCTCAAAAGGCTTGTGCTCTAGAGGTGAGTGTCCAGGCTTGGCTCTCCATAATTTATAAGACTTCTGAGAGACTTGGGGTTGTTTAGACTGGAGAAGATAGAGATGACACCAAGTTTGGAGCAGGTGTTGATCTGTTAGATGGTAGAAGGGCTCTGCAGAGGGACCTTGACCCTTGACATGCTGGGGACAGAGTGGCTGAAGAGCAGCCAGGCAGAAAGGGACCTGGGATACTGGTTGACAGTAGGCTGAACATGAGCCTGCAGTGTGCCCAAGTGGCTGAGAAGGCCAAGGGCATCCTGGCCTGCATCAGGAACAGTGTGGCCAGCAGGAGCAGGGAAGTCATTGTGCCCCTGGACTCAGCACTGGTTTGGCCACACCTTGAGTCCTGTGTCCAGTTCTGGGCCTCTCAGTTTAAGGAGGACATTGAGACTCTTGAACGTGTCCAGAGAAGGGCAATGAGGCTGGGGAGGGGTCTGGAGCACAGCCCTGTGAGGAGAGGCTGAGGGAGCTGGGCTTGCTTAGCCTGGAGAAGAGGAGGCTCAGGGGAGACCTTCTTGCTGTATGCAACTCCCTGAAGGGAGGTTGTAGCCAGGAGGGGGTTGGTCTCTTCTCCCAGGCAACCAGCACCAGAACAAGAGGACACAGTCTCAAGCTGTGCCAGGGGAAGTTTAGGCTGGAGGTGAGGAGAAAGTTCTTCCTAGAGAGAGTTGTTAGCCATTGGAATGTGCTGCCCAGGGAGGTGGTGGAGTCCCCATCCCTGGAGGAATTCAGGAGGGGATTGGATGTGGCCCTTGGTGCCATGGTTTAGTAGTCATGAGGTGATGGGTGACAGGTTGGACTTGATGACCTCTGAGGTCTTTTCCAACCTTATGGAGTCTATGATTCTAAGAGAAGGCTGAGAGGGGACCTCATCAATGCCTACAAGTAACTGAAGGGTGGCTGTCAGAAAGATGAAGCCAGTCTCTTTCCAGTGTCACCCAGTGGTGGGATGAGGGGCAATGGATATCAACTCAGTCGCAGGAGACTCCACATCAACAGGAGAGAAAACCTTTTCACTGTGAGGCTGCTGGAGCCCTGGAGCAGGCTGCCCAGAGAGGCTGTGGAGTCTCCTCCTCTGCAGGCTTTCAAAACTTGTCTGGATGTGTTCTTGTGTGACCTGCCCTAGGTGATCCTGCTTTGGCAGGGGTGGGGTTGGACTAGAGGATCTCTGGAGGTCCCTTCCAACCCCTAGCATTCTGTGGTGCCCTTCCAGCTCAGTGAAAGCAGGACCTTTTCCCTGCTCAGCTGGAGGCTTTAGCACGGGTGACAAACCTGAGCTAGAGAAGAGAGGACGATGCAAGTCAGACTTGGAGAAGCAAAAGAAATGGAGGGCAGGGGGAAAAGTTTATCTGCATGTAGATGTGTGTGCATATATTCAAATGAGGAGGGTGGGTATATATCTCTTTGTGGAGATATTAATATTCTGAGGGAATGTGTTACAGGCTAAGATGTTTTTTTCTTGCACTGTAGGGAAATCCCTGCATCTGCACAGACTCATAACTTTTGTGGCTGGTGGGGAAGGTGAGCTGTGTTTTCACTCTGAGTCCATTAATTCATAGATCCATAGAATCCTAGAATGGTTTGGGTTGGAAGAGATCTCGAAGATCATCCAGTTCCAACCTCCCTGCCATGGGCTGGGACATCTCCCACCAGACCAGGTCATTCAAGGCTTCATCCAACCTGGCTTTGAACATCTCCAGGGAGGAGGCATCCACAACCTCCCTGGGCAACCTGTTCTGGTATCTCACCAGCCTCACTGGAAAGAATTTCTTCCTCATCTCCAGTCTAAATCTGCCCTCCTCAAGCTTCAATCCATTCCCTCTCATCATATCGCTGCAAGCCCTTGTTAAAAGTCCCTTCTCAGCTTTTTTTGTAGCCCCCTTTAGATACTGGAAGGCTGCTCTAAGGTCTCCCTGGAGCCTTCTCTTCTCCAGGCTGAGCAGCCCCAACTCTCCCAAATTCATTCCCCACAGGGGAGATTCTCCAGCCCTCTGATCATCTTCACAGCCCTTCTCTGAACCAGCTCCAGCAGTTCAATGTCCCTCTTACGCTGTGAGCACCAGAACTGGACACAGTACCCCAGGTGGGGCTCTCAAGATGCAGCTTCTTTTCTTCTGCATCAAAATAATCAGAGCAATTAAAATGTGAGTATTTTGTGGAAAACCACCACATTCCTGGAGGAAAGCAGCAGGCAGAAGAGAACCCTTCTGGAAATACGCAGTGGTGCTGTAGGTCAGCCTCCTCTGGCAGGGGAGGTTGGTCTAGACTGATTTCCAGAGTTCCCTTTCAGCCCCTATCATTCTGTGGTGAACATAGAATCACAGAATGCTAAGGGCTGGAAGGGACCTCAAAAGATCACCTGGTGTAACCCCCTCCCTGAGCAGGGCCACCTAGAGTAGATCACACAGGAACACATGCAGGCAGGTCTTGAATATCTCCAGAGAGGGACACTCCACAACCCTCCTGGGCAGCCTGTTCCAGTGTTCTGTCACCCTCACAGGGAACAAATTCTTCCTCCTGTTTCCATGGAGCTTCCTATGCCTCAACTGCCACCAGAGCCCCTTGTGCTGGCATTGGGCATCCCCCAGCAGAGCCTGGCTCCAGCCTCTGGGCACTCACCCTGCACACCTTTATCAGCATGAATGAGGTCACCTCTTAGGCTCCTCCTCTCCAGGCTACAGAGCCCTCAGCTCCCTCAGCCTCTCCTCCTCAGGAAGATGTTCCACTCCTTTAATCATCTTTGTGGCTCTGTGCTGGGCTCTTTCAAGCACTTCCCTGATGTCCTTCTTGAACTGAGTGGCCCAGAACTGGACACAACGTTCCAGATGCAGCTTCACCAGGGCAGAGTAGAGGGGAGGAGAACCTCTCTTAACTTGCTGACCACAGCCCTTCTAATGCACCCCAGAATGGCATTGGCATTCTTGGCCACAAGACCACATTGCTGGCTCGTGGTCATCATTCCATCCACCACGACCTCCAGGTCCTTTTCCCCTTCACTGCTCTCCAGCAGTTAGAACAGAATTAACCAGGTTGGAGAAGACCTCAGAGATCATTGAGTCCAACCTATCACCCAGCACCATCCAATCAACTAAACCATGGCACCAAGCACCCCATACAGGTTCTTCCTAAACACTTCAAGTGGTAACTACACCACCTCCCTGGGCAGCACATTCCAATGGCCAATCTCTCTTGCTGGGAAGAACTTCTTCCTAACATCCAGCCAAAACCTCCCCTGGCACAGCTTGGGACTGTGTCCTCTTGTTTTCTTCAGTCCTCAATCTCCACTGCTCCATGGGGTTGTTCTTTCCCAGGTGCAAGACTCTGCCCTTGACCTTGTTGAACTTCATTCAATTTCATACAATCAGTCAGGGTTGGAAGGGACCACAAGGGTCATCTAGTTCCAACCCCCTTGCCATGGGCAGGGACACCCCACACTAGATCAGGCTGCCCAGAGCCTCAGCCAGCCTGGGCTTAAACACCTCCAGGGATGGGGGCCTCAACCACCTCCCTGGACAACCCATTCCAGGGCTTCACCACTCTCATGGGGAAGAACTTCCTCCTCACATCCAGCCTGAATCTCCCCACCTCCAGCTTCATTCCATTCCCCCTAGTCCTATCACTACCTGATAGCCTGAGGAGTCCCTCCCCAGCCTTCTTGGAGCCCCCTTCAGATACTGGAAGGCCACAATGAGGTCACCTCAGAGCCTTCTCTTCTCCAGACTGAACAGCCCCAACTCCTTCAGTCTGTCCTCACAGGCGAGGAGCTCCAGCCCTCTGCTCATCCTCGTGGCCCTTCTCTGGACACCTTCCAGTGTGTCCAGATTCCTCTTGTAATAGGGCCTCCAGAATTTCTCCCTGCCCAGCTGTCCAGCCTGTCTGTTTGGGGCCTGGGTTGGGGGCAGTGTGCTGATTGTGTGGATGTTGTCTTGGGGAGCTGGCTCTATCTCAGTTTCCACAGTTTAGGGGACCAGAGGAGGCAGAGGGTGGGTGACTTTGAAGCTGTGGCACGGATCCGTCTCCCGGCTCGGAAGCCAATTCATCGCCGGCGTGTGCTCATGCTGCCTTCTGCCTTTGAATGGCTTTAATGTGCTTGATTGGCAGGGGAGCTCATAAATTGGTTCCTCCTGTCAAACTGCTGCTGTACATTGATGGCTTTTGAATTAACTGTAACCACTCAAAGAGGTGGGGGGGGTGGGGTGGGGTGGGGAGGAAACAATACCCCCAGAGCCGGAGCCGGCGTGGTCGGGCGGCTCAATGAAAACATCTGTTCGATTTGCAGCGGTGGTCAGAGGAGTGAATAAGCTGTGTGTGCTCCCTCTCTTAAAGATTTATTAGTATGGCTCTTTCCACGAGGGGGAAAGATTTCAAGCACTTGACATTTAATGGTTAGTAACTCAATTTTCTTCCATTCATCTGCATGGCTTTTGTCAAGCGCCCGCCCTGCGGAGGGCTCCGGCGGGCCGCGGTCGGGAGGGCGACTCACGTGCCTGAACGTGGAGGGGGACCTCTTTTCTTTCTGGTCGTATGGAGGGCTGCAAGCAGCGATGTGGCTTTGCTGGTGCTTAGGTTTTGAGGTGGGGAGCTCTCATTGTGGATGAGAGGCAGCGTTGTGGCTTCGTCCTTACCTCTGCGCTTAGTTGAAAAACAGGAGGAGGGAGTGTGGGGGGTGAAAAAAAGGCTTTGAAATGTGGGAAGCCCAAGGGGGACTGACAACTCAGGGTATGGGGGGGGAGGGAGGGGAAGCATGGAGGCTTCTCCCAGGCAGGATTAATGGTTGTTACTAATGATTTGGGGAAACAGAGGGGAAGAAATAGGCATTTCACAGTCCTCTGCCATAAGCGATGGCGCTGCGGAAAGCCTCCGCTCCCGAAACCTGCCTTCTCCCACCTGCCAGCAACAGCCAATTCAACATCCAACTGGATGGAACAATACCTCCACCCAAAAGCTCCACTGCTGTGCAACTTGGTGTGGTGGGACAGTAAGGCAAGTGTGTGAAAAGGCCACGTAAGAAGCCCTATCGTGAGTGCTCCTCTCTCCTACCGTCCCTTGAGGCAGCTTTCCTGGGCGTGAGGGAAAAGGTGTGAGGGGGAGGAAGAAAGACATAATTCCTCTCTGGCTTCTGCAAGTTGTTCTGTGCCTTGGGGGAGAAAAATAAATTGTTGCAGTCCTCTTGGATGCTGTCTGCAGTCCCATCAGGTACAGAGCTGGGAGGGACGGCTTGCAGAAGGCACATCAGCCAGCAGCCGTTGCCCACATGCTTCAGAGTCACAAATTAAGAGGGAGGGCAAAGGTAGGGGGAGGGGACACCCTAAATTCCCAAGCTGATCTCATCGTGCTGCAACAGGATGTTCTTGCAGAAACCATAAAACTGGCAGCATCCTCCAAGTTTATGAAGCCCTACCAGGAAGGGACAGAGGAGGGTGAACCCCGGCGGGGATGTTTCACAGCCATTTGCTGGCAGGTAGAGAAGGTATCCCCGAGGAGAGGAGGGAGGCTGGTGCCTCCCTGGGTTCTAAATCAGGAGGTTGGGGTTGGTTTTGTGGTGGTTTTTTCTTTGCTTTCCAGGGTTTTTTTTCTTTCTAGGGGTTTTCCTTGCCCCTCAGTTTAGGAAGGACATTGAGACACTTGAACGTGTCCATAGAAGGGCAACGAGGCTGGGGAGAGGCCTTGAGCACAGCCCTGTGAGGAGAGGCTGAGGGAGCTGGGCTTGCTTAGCCTGGAGAAGAGGAGGCTCAGGGGAGACCTCATGGCTCTCTACAACTACCTGAAAGGTAGTGGTAGCCAGGAAGAGGTTGGTCTCTTCTCCCTAGCAACCAGCACCAGAACAAGAGGACACAGTCTCAAGCTGTGCCAGGGGAAGTTTAGGCTGGAGGTGAGGAGAAAGTTCTCCACCGAGAGAGTCATTCACCATTGGAATGTGCTGCCCAGGGAGGTGGTGGAGTCACCATCCCTGGAGGTGTTCAAGAGGGGACTGGATGTAGCACTTGGTGCCATGGTCTAGTCGTGAGGTCTGTGGTGCCAGGTTGGACTCAATGATCTTCGAGGTCTCTTCCAACCTTAGTGATACTGTGAGGCTGTAAGTTGGAGGTGTGTGGGTTTGGTTTATTTTGTGGTAGTTGTTATTCAGAGACTTCACAGACTGCTTGTTTCACACCTCGAGGCAAAAGAGACAACCAATTCTGCTCCCATTGCAGAGCAAGCTGGTGAGGTGCAGGGGGAGTGTTTTCAACACAACCTGCTGACTTGCAGCTTTCTGGTGGTTAGAAAAATCTCAGTTCAGAACCGTGCTGGCGGCTCGGGGAAGGCCTTCATAGAATCCTAGGATAGCTTAGGCTGGAAGGGACCTTGGAGATCATCTACTCCGATGTCCTTGCCATGTGCAGTGAGCCAGGCTTGGCTGCTCACAGGCTCATCCAACCTGGCTTTGAACATAGAATCACAGGGTTGGAAGAGATCTCAAGGATCAGCCAGTTCCAACCCCTGCCATGGGCAGGGACACCTCACACTACAGCAGGTTGCTCACAGCCACATCCAGCCTGGCTGCAAACACCTCCGGGCAGGAGGCTGCCACCACCTCCCTGGGCAACCTGTGCCAGGCTCTCACCACCCTCATGGGGAACAACTTCTTCCTAACCTCTAATCTAAATCTTCTCTCCTCTAGCTTGGATCCATTCCCCCAGTCCTATCACTCCCTGACAGCATCAAAAGTCCCTCCCCAGTTTTCTTGTAGCCCTCTTCAGATACTGGAAGGCCACAACTGTGTCTCCTCAGAGCCTTCTCTTCTCCAGCTGAACAGCCCCAACTCTCTGTCTGTCCTCATAGGAGAGGAGCTCCAGCCCCCTGATCATCCTCATGGCCCTCCTCTGGACATGTTCCAGCACCTCCAGATCTTTCTTGTACTAGGGGTTCCAGAACTGGACACAGTACTCCAGGTGGGCTCTCCCCCCAGGGAAGGAGTCATCCACAACCTATTCCAGTGCATCACCACCCCTGTACTGCAGAACTTCTTCCTAATATCCAGTCTAAACCTATTGTCTCTCAGCTTAAAATCATTCCCCCTTGTCCTGTTGCTAGACACCCTTATGAGTGTCTCCTCCGGAGGCATTCAAACCCTGCATGGATGTGTTCCTGTGTGACCTGCTCTAGATGATCCTCCTCTGGCAGGAGGTTGGGCTTGATGAGCTTTTGAGGTCCCTGCCAACACCTAACACTCTGTGCCTTTCTCCAGGTACAAAGGTGCCTGTGCTGAAGAACTTTCTATGAGAAGGTGCACATAGGGAGGCTGTAGCCAGGTGGGGGTTGGTCTCTTCTCCCAGGCAACCAGCACAAGAACAAGAGGACACAGTCTCAAGCTGCACCAGGGGAAGTTTAGGCTGGAGGGGAGGAGAAAGTTCTTCACTGAGAGAGTCATTAGCCATTGGAATGTGCTGCCCAGGGAGGTGGTGGAGTCACCATCCCTGGAGGTGTTCAAGAGGGGACTGGAGGTGGCACTTGGTGCCATGATTTAGTCATGAGGTCTGTGGTGACAGGTTGGACTTGATGATCTTTGAGGTCTCTTCCAACCTTGGTGATTCTGTGATTGTGTCAGCAGCCTCTTGGACCTTGCATCCTTCAGGCAGTACAAGGGTAGTGATTGGGCTGAGGCAACCTGAGATTTCTTCAGTAAGGATATCAGGAGAGGGTTTATTTCTCACAAACTACCTCTTTTTTTTTTTTTTTCCCCCACAAGGGCCAGGATTTGATGATGGTGGCTTTGCATTCAGCAGCAATTGCTCAGCTTTTCTGGTCTTAGCTTCCTAAACATCAGCAGCACTCTAGGGAAAAAAAAAAAAGGCTCAGGGGCCTGTTGCTGTTAACAAAGAGCTTTTCAGTTCATATTGAGACCAATTCTGCCCCTGGACTCGGCACTGGATAGGTCATACCTTGTGTCCTGTATCCAGTTCTGGGCCCCTCAGTTTAGGAAAGATGTTGAGCTGCTGGAAGGTGTCCAGAGAAGGGCAAGAAAGCTGGGGAGGGGTCTGGAGCACAGCCCTGTGAGGAGAGGCTGAGGGAGCTGGGCTTGCTTAGCCTGCAGAAGAGGAGGCTCAGGGGAGACCTTCTTGCTGTCTACAACTCCTTGAAGGGAGGTTGTAGCCAGGTGGGGGTTGGTCTCTTCTCCCAGGCAAGCAGCACCAGAACAAGAGGACACAGTCTCCAGCTGTGCCAGGGGAGGTTCAGGCTGGATGTTAGGAAGAAGTTCTTCCCAGAAAGAGAGATTGGCCATTGGCATGTGCTGCCCAGGGAGGTGGTGGAGTCCCCGTCACTGGAGGTGTTTAGGAAGAGCCTGGATGGGGTGCTTGGTGCCATGGTTTAGTTGATTAGATGGTGTTGGGTGATAGGTTGGACTTGATGATCTCAAAGGTCTCTTCCAGCCTGGTCTGGTCTATTCTCTGGTCTATTCTCTGGTCTATTCTCTTCCAAATGTGCTGCCCTTGGCAGGCATCTTGCTGTGAATCTCGAATGGAGGTTGGAGATGTTGCATTCAGGTGTCTTATTCCTTCTCTCCAGAAATACAAGCTCACCCCAGGGACCAGAATGCCCTCCAATGGTTATGTTCAGGTCTCCCCTTTACCCAAAGGAGTATCACAGAATCATAGATGTTTTCCAGCCCTCTAAGACCATGACATCCAATCATCAGCCTACCACCACCACGATCGTTAAACCACGTCCCAAATGTCCAAACAGTATTGAACACCTCCAAGGACAGTGGTTCCACCACTTCCACCAGGTGGTCTGGGGGGACAATTTTCCCTGGGGACCTGGATCCCAGAGGTGAAGGTATGCCCCTCAAAACAAACCTTTGAACAAAGCCAGGGCCTGGTTGCAGGGTTGTGTGAGGTGGTGCCAGGGTGGCTGACTGTGTGAGCTGCTTTGCCTGCTGTGGTCTCATAGAATTGTCAGGGTTGGAAGGGAAGGACCTCAAGGATCAGCCAGTTCCAACCCCCCTGCCATGGCCAGGGACACCTCACATTACATCAGGTTGCTCCCAGCCACATCCCTGTTGCTCATCCCTGTTATCTGCTAAACCCACACGGATGTAGAAGGGGAAGTGGCCTCAGGTGGTTGAGTAATGGCATCTTTAATTGTGCTCTGAATGAGATTAACTTCTTATCTGGCAGGCTGACACCTTTATTATTATTAATGTGTGAATAATACAGTGGGGGGTGTGTGTGTTGGGGGGGGTGTTTCTTCATATGTAACTTTTTGGCAGCAAGTGTTTTCCTTCTGTTTAGCTCTGTATGTGTGTGTCCCTCTGCTTAGTCATCTTCAGAGTCCCAGGCTCCTAGGGCATGGGGTCAAGGGCTGCTGCTCCTGTTTCTTTCCTTATTAGAAGCTGATTGCCATCATGTTGCAGCTATTCTCATTTACTTAGTATCTTGAGCTGGGAGTAGAGGTGGTGGCAAGCAAGTCCTCTGCTGAATCTGGAGTCACTCAGGCCAGTGGAAGGGGTGAGGGGATAGGACACGTGGGGGCTAGTAACCATCCATCCCAAAGGCATGAGGGGATAGGATACAGGGGGGCTAGGGACCATCCATCCCAAAGGCATGAGGGGATAGCATACAGGGGGGCTAGGGACCATCCATCCCAAAGGCATGAGGGGATAGCATACAGGGGGGCCAGGGACCAACCATCCCAAAGGCATGAGGGGATAGGATACAGGGGGGCCAGGGACCAACCATCCCAAAGGCATGAGGGGATAGGATACAGGGGGGCCAGGGACCATCCATCCCAAAGGCATGAGGGGATAGGATACAGGGGGGCCAGGGACCATCCATCCCAAAGGCATGAGGGGATAGGATACAGGGTGGCCAGGGACCATCCATCCCAAAGGCATGAGGGGATAGGATATGGGGACTAAGGATCCTCCATCCCAAAGGGATGATGGCATAGGACACACAGGGGCTAGGGACCATCCATCCCAAAGACTATCCAAGGTGAGCAATATCCATGGAGAGGAGGGAATGGGTGGCACTGCTCCAGTGAGCTGATATGTCCCCAAAAACTGGGTATGGATTTGCACCATTTGCCTGTGATGGCCATGGGGAAGAGTGGCTGCCAGGGAGAGGGATTGGGATGGTTCCAGGGATGGGTGCAGGCAGCAATGGGACCATGGGTGCTGTAGCAGGGGTTGGGGTGCTTGGGATGGTTCCAGGGATGGGTGCAGGCAGCAATGTGGGGTGGCAGGGGCTGGGACCCTGTCTCCATGCAGTGGGGCAGGGAGCTGGTGAGGGTGGGAGTCAGCTGCAGTCTGACTCCAGCAGAAGTAGTCTCTGTGATGTAAGTTGCTATCAGACAGGATAACAAGGTCAATAATGCCTTTGCCTGGGAGAGCTTTAGCCAACACTTCTATCAAAACCAATATTAATTTTCACTAATTAGGAGCTGCAGCTAATGAGTGTCACAGCTAATTTACCTCATCCATAACCAGGGAGAGGAGGGGGTCAGGCTCCCAGGATCAGAGTCTGCAAATCTGCCTCCTCTCTGCTCTCCCTCTCTTTCTTGGCCAAGCTTAACGTTTGTCAGCTGGGTGGCTTGATGTCTGCAGGGACATGGGCATGTGTGTGGCCCTCCCCCACCATTCCCAGGGGAATGATGCTTTGGGGAGGCAGGGAGTGAGCTGCCTGGGGAGATGCAGGTGCAGCAGGCATCGTCTGGTCCATTCTGAAAGGAAGGAGCAGGTGAGTGACTGCTCAGGTGATGCAGAGAGAACTCAGCTTCATGGCAAGGGCCAGCTGGCAGTGTGGGATGATGACAAGGGATAGGCAGGCAGGAGAGGCTGCTTGGGAGAGGGCCAGAGAGTTCTGGAGCTCGGCACAAAGAAGGGGGCTTAGAGGGGGAGGCTTGGAAGGGATTTGCAAAGGAAATCTGGGGAAAGAAAAGGGTTGACTGTTGTCCTGAAGGGAAGTCTGTTTGCTCTTGAAACTCTCAGCTCCTAAAGCCTTTTTGATCCCTGTTCTTTTCCATACTTTTCATCCAAGTGACTGCCAGGGCACACAAGCCAGCCTGGAACTCCTAATATCCATTAGATGAGAGATGAGGAAAACATTGCTTAGTGAGAGAGTGGTCAGGGATTGGAACAGGCTGCCCAGGGAAGTGGTGGAGTCACCATCCATCCCTGGAGGTGTTCAAGAAACGTGTGGGCATGGCACTTGGGGCCATGGTTGAATGGCCATGGTTGTGTTAGGTCAATGGCTGAACTCAATGACCTTGGAAGTCTTTTCCAACCAAAACAATACTATTATTCTATTCTTTAAAAGCAGCCTGAGCACAGGGGAAGTTTAGGCTGGAGGTGAGGAGTTCCTCCCTGAGAGAGTTGTTGGCCATTGGAATGTGCTGCCCAAGGAGGTGGTGGAGTTACCGTCCCTGGAGGTGTTCAAGAGGGGACTGGACGTGGCACTTGGTGCTATGGTTTAGTCATGAGGTCTGTGGTGACAGGTTGGACTTGATGATCTTTGAGGTCTCTTCCAACCTTGGTGATTCTGTGAGCAGTATGTCACTGAGGGAGCTGGGGTTGCTTAGCCTGGAGAAGAGGAGACTCAGGGGTGACCTTATTGCTCTCTACAACTCCCTGAAGGGAGGTTGTAGCCAGGCAGAGGTTGGCCTCTTCTCCCAGGCAGCCAGCACCAGAACAAGAGGACACAGTCTCAGGCTGCGCCAGGGCAGGTTTAGGCTGGATGTTAGGAAGAAGTTCTACACGGAGAGAGTGATTGCCCATTGGAATCGGCTACCCGTGGAGGTGGTGGAGTCACCTTCACTGGAGGTGTTCAGGAGGAGACTTGATGGGGTGCTTGGCTGTATGGTCTAGTTGTTGGGTGGGTTGGATTGGTTGATGGGTTGGATGCAATGATCTTGAAGACCTCTTCCAACCTGGTGTATTGTATTGTATTACTGTTCACACAGTCTTCTGAGGGTCTCTTTCTCTGCTAGGACCAAGACCTGCTGCAGGTCTTTGGTTTTCATAGAATCACTAAGCTTGGAAAATACCTCAAAGATCATCAAGTCCAACCTGTCACCTATCACCTCATGACTACTAAACCATGGCACCAAGTGCCACGTCCAATCCCCTCTTGAACACCTCCAGGGATGGGGACTCCACCACCTCCCTGGGCAGCACATTCCAATGGCTAACAACTCTCTCTGGGAAGAACTTTCTCCTCACCTCCAGCCTAAATGTCCCCTGGCACAGCTTGAGACTGTGTCCTCTTGTTCTGCTGCTGGTTGCCTGGGAGAAGAGACCAACCCCCTCCCGGCTACAACCTCCCTTCAGGGAGTTGTAGAGAGCAAGAAGGTCTCCCTGAGCCTCCTCTTCTCCAGGCTAAGCAAGCCCAGCTCCCTCAGCCTCTCCTCACAGGGCTGTGCCCAGACCCTTCCCCAGCCTCATTGCCCTTCTCTGGACATGTTCAAGAGTCTCAAAGTCCTTCTTAGGTAAAGGAGCCCAGAACTGGACACAGGACTCAAGGTGTGGTCTAACCAGTGCAGAGTCCAGGGGCACAATGACCTCCCTGCTCCTGCTGGCCACACTGTTCCTGATGCAGGCCAGGATGCCCTTGGCCTTCTTGGCCACCTGGGCACACTGCAGGCTCATGTTCAGGCAGTCTGTGACAAGCTGGGCAAGCACTGCAAAGGACAGGCATGTTTGAACTTGGATTGATTTCTTTTTCTTTCCCTGATCCATGTGCCATGCACAGGTCACAGGCAGGGGGCATTCCATGGACCTCATGAGACCTCATCTTGAGTACTGTGTTCAGTTCAAGGGGGACAGGGATCTGCTAGAGAGGGTCCAGCAGTGGGCTATGAGGGTGATGAAGGGACTGGAGCACTGCCTGGTGAGGAGTGACTGAAAGCTCTGGGGCTTTTTAGTCTGGAGAAGAGAAGCCTGAGAGGGGACTTAATCAATGTTTATAAATATCTGAGGGCTGGGGGTCAAAAGGGAGGGGACAGGCTCTGCTCAGCTGCACCCTGGGATAGGACAAGGGGCAATGGATGGAAACTCCAGCACAGGAGGCTCCACCTCAGCATGAGGAGGAACTTCTGCACTGTGAGGCTCACAGAGCACTGGAACAGGCTGCCAAGGGAGGTTGTGGAGTCTCCTTCTCTGGAGCCTTCCCAGCCCCATCTGGATGTGTTCCTGTGTGACCTGTGCTGGGTTCTATGGTCCTGCTCTGGCAGGGGGGTTGGACTCAATGATCTCTTTAGGTCCCCTCCAACCCCTGACCTCCTGTGACATAGCCAAGAGTGCTGATGGTGAATTTCTGCTTTGGAGCTCTCCCTCTTCATCCTGTAAACTTGATCTGAAGGGATCAAGGAAGGGAAGGAAAGGTGTGCTGTCCATTTATCCTTCTCAAACGATTGGAGTTTCATAGTCTGTGCTTTCTAAGCAAGCTGGGGATGAAGAATTATCTGCAGAGATTATTGTTGTAAGTCAGAATGCACTAGAGAAATCTGTGGTCTGCTCTCAGGCAGCTCATTGGTAGGGATGGCCACAATTGACTGAGTAAATGATTCATTGGGTTTATTCACGTTGCCCTGACTGGAAACCTCAGGAGCCTGCCTTGATGGAATTGATCCATTCTGCAGGCAAAGAGGTGAGCGACACCATCAGCCCATGCTTTGAGGAGGACAGAAGAGCTGTTGCCTGGTCTAAGGTAGCTTTTCTATGAGACGTCCTTCTGTTTGGGGTTTTCTGAGGTCTTGAGAAAAGGGTTTGGCTCATAGGCATGCCCTGAGGAACTTGCTGAGGAGAGGGATGTGTAGGGATGCAGGATGGTTTGCCCTCTTGGAGGCCATCTCACCAAGAGCATCCCTTTGGGGCATCTCATGAGGTTGAGGGGGAAGCTGCTTATGGTCCTGTCTGCTGTCTGGATGCATGGAGAAGAGGAGGCTCAGGGGAGACCTTCTTGCTGTCCACAACTAAAAGGAGGTTGTAGGCAGGTGGGGGTTGGTCTCTTCTCCCAGGCAAGCAGCACCAGAACAAGAGGACACAGTCTCAAGCTGTGCCAGAGGACGTTTAAGCTGGAGGTGAGGAGAAAGTTCTTCCCAGAAAGAGTGATTGGCCATTGGAATGTGCTGCCCAGGGCGGTGGGGGAGTCCCTGTCCCTGGAGGTGTTCAAAACAGGATTGGATGTGGCACTTGGAGCCATGGTTTAGTTGTCAGGAGGAGTTAGGTAATAGGTTGGACTTGATGATCTCTAAGGTCTTTTCCAACCTGGTTGTTTCTATGATTCTGTGGTGGGCTTTGCCTTTGGCAGCCCCCCAAGTTGTTTTTGCTGCCAGTCCATATCCATCTCCTCAGCTAGTCCTGGCTTGGGCTGGTTTATTTGATTTGTTTGAGCTGTTGGTCTGTGAAATTGCCACCCAGCCCATGGTAGCTCCCAGGAGACCTTTTGCTGCTACCTGTTTTAAGGCTCACTGCACCTGCAAATGGCTGGGCTCCTTGCCTTGTTTCTCCTACCCTGTCTGTCATCAGCCTTGGTAGGGAGAATAGTGTAGCAGCAGAAAGGCTGTGAGTGGTTTTCATATCCATGTCCTCAGCCTGTTCAGAAATGATAGGGTCAGTGCATCCCTGTTTGTCCTAAATGCTTTGGTCTCCAACAGGGCAGCTCCTGGGTAAGGAAGTCCCCAAACCCCCTCTAGTTTAAAGCACAAACTGTAGGTATGTGGACATTCCCATGGCCACCTTTGCCTTTCTCCTGGGGACTTTTCCATCACAGTCAAAAGCCTGGTTTTCAAAACAAGTTAGAAGACAGAGGCTAAGAAATGGGGAGAGCAGTAGGTAGTGCCTTCCTCACTGATGCAGTGCTGGTGATGGGGCCTGAGATTCATGGACAGCTGCTTATCCAGAATCATAGATGCATAGAATGGCTTAAATTGGAAGGGACCTGAAAGATCATCTAGTTCCAATCCCTCCACTAGCCCAGGTCACTCAAGGTCTCATCCAACCTGGACTTGATGTCCACAACCTCCCTGGGCAACCTGTTCCAGTGTCTCTCCACACTCACTCTAAAGAATTTCTTCCTCATCTTCAGTCTAAATCTGCCCTCTTCAAGCTTCAATCCATTCCCTCTCATCCTGTCACTATAAACCCTTGTCTAAAGTTCCTTCCTGGCTTTCTTGTAGCCCCTTCAGGTACTTGAAGGCTTCTATGAGGTTTACACAGAGCCTTCTTTTCTCCAGGCTGAACAGCCCAACTCTTGCTGCCTGTCCCCATAGAGGAGGTTCTCCAGCCCTCTGATCATGTTCATGGTCCTCCTTTGGACCTGCTCCAGCAACTCCATGTCCTCTTATACTGAGGGCCCCACAACTGGATGCAGTTCTCCAAATGGGGTCAGAGCAGAGAGGCAGAATCACCTTCCTTGTCCTGCTGGTCACGCTTCTTTTGATGCAGCCCAGCACACAGCTGCCTGCTGGGCTGCCAGTGACCACTGCTGGCTCATGGGGAGTTTGTCACCAGCTGACACCCCCAAGTCCTTCTCCTCCAGACTGCTCCCCAGCCACTTCTCACCCAGCCTCTATTTGTGCTTGGGATTGCTCTGACCCAGGTGTGTAGGACCTTGCCCTTGGCCATGTTGAACTTCAGGAGGTTGGCACCTCTCAAACCTTTATGTGCTTTTACATCCTTCCAACATCCTACCCAGAGACACAGGCAGTCATTTGGCCAGAGCAAATCCAGTGGCTGATCAGATCTGAGCTCTGCTTGGGAAGCAGGCAACAAATCTTTGAAGGGGAAAAAGCACCCATTAGCATTTTCTTCAGCAAATTTGCTGCTCCTTGTAGGTCAGCTCTGAGGAGCAGGAGTTAATAATGCATTCCTCTGTTATGTCAACCCCTGGACTACTTCTCCTCCTCCCACCCTCAGCAGCCCAGCTCTCTCCAGCACCACTGAGAAAGCAGCAGGTGCTGTGGGTGACAAACGTAGGTAGTTGCTGCACCAACTGACCTTGTTTTGAGCAAGAGGACAGCACCAGAGGGATGCCTGGAAAATCCTAAAGGGGGAATCCCAGCCTAGAGAGATGACACCGTGTGGCTGCTCTGTCTTTGGGTGACAAATCAGTGGCTTTTGGTTAATGTGCTGGATGAAGCTGTATTTTCAAGGTTCACCTCGATTTCTACAGCAACCTGTTGCCCGTTGGAGTTGCAGTACCTGGCAGGCTACAAAAATAAATAGCGTGGTGCTGACAGTGAAATATAAGCAGACAGCAGCAGCCATGAGCCCCTTGATGGTGTTTGTGCATAGGAAGATGTAGCCTCATGCATCAAATGTCTTGTGGCAATGGATTCTCAAGCCTTGGGAAGGAAGGGCTGAAGGGAGTGGATATTGTGTGCAAACCTCTCAGCTGAACACAAGCAGGTGGGACTTGCTGTGCTGGGGCACATCACAGAATGCTAGGGGTGGGAAGGGACTTCTGGGGAGCATCTTGTCCAGCTAAAGCAGGGAGACCCACAGCAGTTTGCCCAGGATCACAAGGTCCAGCTGGGCTTGGAATCTCCCCAGAGACAGAGACTGCACAACCTCTCTGGGCAGCCTGCTGCAGGGCTCCAGCAGCCTCACAGCAAAGAAGTTTTCTTTCATGTTTAGATGGAACCTCCTGGGTTTCAGTTCGTGCCTGTTGCCCCTCATCCTGTCTCTGGGAACCTCTGAAAAGAGTCCAGACCCATCAAGATGCTGGACTCTTTCTTTGTAGATAGAGAATAGAATAGACCAGGTTGAAGGGACCTTTGAGATCATCGCGTCCAACCTGTCACCCAGCACCATCTAATCAACTAAACCATGGCACCAAGCACCCTATCAAGTCTCCTCCTAAACACCTCCAGGGTTGGTGACTCCACCACCTCCTTGGGCAGCACATCCCAATGGCCAATCTCTCCATGAAGAATTTCTTCCTTCAACCTCCCCTGGCACGGCTTGAGACTGTGTCCTCTTGTTCTGGTGCTGGGTGCCTGGCAGAAGAGACCAACCCCCACCTGCCTACAACCTCCCTTCAGAGAGTTGGACAGTGCAAGAAAGTCTCCCCTGAGCCTCCTCTTCTCCAGGCTAAGCAAACCCAGCTCCCTCAGCCTCTCCTCACAGGGCTGTGCTCCAGACCCCTCCCCAGCTTTGTTGCCCTTCTCTGGACACCTTCCAGCATCTCAACATCTTTCCTAACCACATGCTGTGCTGCAGGCCCCACCAGGGAGGAAAAGCATGCCCAGAGCTGAGAGCCCTCCCCTGCATCCCAACCTTCACATCCTTAGAGAAGAAGAGAATTCTCTTCTCTCTAGCAACCAGCACCAGAAGAAGAGGACACAGCCTCAAGCTGCACCAAGGGAGGTTTAGACTCGAGGTGAGGAGGAAGTTCTTCACTGAGCGAGTCATTCGTCATTGGAATGGGCTGCCTGGGGAGGTGGTGGAGTCGCCGTCCCTGGAGGTGTTCAAGAGGAGACTGGACATGGCACTTGGTGCCATGGTCTAGTTGTGAGGTCTGTTGGGACAGGTTGGGCTTGATGATCCTTGGGGTCTCTTCCAACCTTGGTTATACTGTGATACTGTGGGCCCAGAACTGGACACAGGGCTCATACTCAATATTCACTGATTATTAATATGCATTATTAATTATTCACTCATCACTAATAATATTTATTAATTATTAGATAGTATTATTACTATATTATTAATACTCATTAGTCACTCATTATTAATACTCAATATCACAGTCTCACCAAGGCTGGAAGAGACCTCAAAGGTCATCAAGTCCAACCTGTCACCACAGACCTCATGACTAAACCATGGCACTAATTGCCATGTCCAATCCCCTCTTGAACACCTCCAGGGATGGTGACTCCACCACCTCCCTGGGCAGCACATTCCAATGACAAATGACTCGGTGAAGATCTTCCTCCTCACTTCGAGCCTAAACCTCCCTTGGTGCAGCTTGAGGCTGTGTCCTCTTCTTCTGGTGCTGGTTGCTAGAGAGAAGAGAATTCTCTTCTTCTCTAAGGATGTGAAGGTTGGGATGCAGGGGAGGGCTCTCAGCTCTGGGCATGCTTTTGCTCCCTGGTGGGGCCTGCAGCACAGCATGTTCCCCAATGATCAGATGGGATCGTTGGGACTGCTCAGGCTGAGCACACCGACTGTGGCTGTCGTCGTCCCCCCCCCCCCCCATCCTCCCTTCTCTCTCCTGCTTGCCCTTTGGCGGAGGCCGAAGCGGCTGAGAAACTTTCTTTGCGCTTATTGCCCGGGAAAAGCGACCTTCAGGCAGTGTAGTTCTTGGGGGAAAAGCTTCTCCAAGCGTGACAGATTTGACTATAAATCTCCAGTATTAATGCCCAGGCCCCCAAGGTCTGTCATCCCCTGCGCTGCTGAGGCAGGGGAGCTGCTCAGAAACAGCGCAGCGCCTCATCAGTCATCCCGCAGGCACGTCAGGAGGCTCTCGCTGAAGCCAGGAAGGTTGAAGGGGAAGCCTCTGAGCATGTTAGGAGAAGGGGTGCACAGGAGAGGTTGGGAGAACAGGCCTAAGCATCCCAAAATCTGGAAAGGCTGGGAATGCAGCAGGGATAAGAGGCAATGCTGAAAAAGGAGCAAGAGGTCAGTAGAAGGGCTTTGCTTGCAAACATTTAAGGTGAGGAAGCTGAGGTGTAAAGCCCTGCAATTTTCATTGCTGGTGAGTGGCTGAGGCCACACAATCACAGGGTTGGAAGGGACCTTGAAAACTCATCCAGTCCACCCCCCTGCCAGAGCAGGGTCAGCTAGAGTAGGTCACACAGGAACTCATCCAGGTGGGTATTGAATATCTCCAGAGAGGAAGACTCCACAGCCTCTCTGGGCAGCCTATTCCAGGACTCCGTCACCCTCACAGTGAAAAGGTTTTTCCTTATGTTCACATAGAGCCTCCTGTGCTCCAATTTGCTCCCTTTGCCCCTTGTCCTGTTATTGGACATCACTGAGCAGAGCCTGGCTCTGTCCTCCTGACACTCACCCTTCACAGCTTTAGAAACATGAATGAGGTCACCTCTCAGTCTCCTCTAGGCTAAAGAGCCCCAGCTCCCTCAGTCTTCCCTCAGCAGGGAGATGTTTCACTTCCTTTAGCATCTTTGGGGGCTGAGCTGGACCCTTTCAAGCAGTTCCCTGAGGGCCTTCTTGAACTGAGGAGCCCAGAACTGGACACAATACTCCAGATGTAGCCTCACCAGGGCAGAGTAGATCCTGATGGGGTCAAGTCCAATCCCACAGTGGTCCTGTTCTCCATAGCCACCCTGGGTGGGAGGCTTTCACCCCCATTTTCTTCCTTTTTCAGGACTTAGTCTGTCCATTACCTGAAGGGAGGTTGTAGCGAGGAGGGGGTTGGTCTCTTCTCCCAGGCAACCAGCACCAGAAGAAGAGGACACAGTCTCAAGCTGTGCCAGGGGAAGTTCAGGCTGGAGGTGAGGAGAAAGTTCTTCCCAGAGAGAGTTGTTAGCCATTGGAATGTGCTGCCCAGGGAGGTGGTGGAGTCACCATCCCTGGAGGTGTTCAAGAGGGGATTGGACGTGGCACTTGGTGCCATGGTTTAGTCATGAGGTGATAGGTGACAGGTTGGACTTGATGATCTTTGAGCTCTCTTCCAACCTTGGTGATTCATTATACCCCAAGTTGTGCTGTGCCCTTTGGTTTGATCCTGCTCTGCTCTCTCCTGCTCTGCTCTCTCCTGCTCTGCTCTCCTGCTCTGCTCTGCTCTCTCCTGCTCTGCTCTCTCCTGCTCTGCTCTCTCCTGCTCTGCTCTCTCCTGCTCTGCTCTCCTGCCTGCTCCTGCTCTGCTCTCTCCTGCTCTGCTCTCTCCTGCTCTGCTCTCTCCTGCTCTGCTCTCTCCTGCTCTGCTCTCTCCTGCTCTGCTCTCTCCTGCTCTGCTCTCTCTGCTCTGCTCTGCTCTCTCCTGCTCTGCTCTCTCCTGCTCTGCTCTCTCCTGCTCTGCTCTCTCCTGCTCTATTTGCCAGTTAGCTGCTGGAGAAGGACAACTCTGGTGCAACCAGTGACATTATTTTGGGGGCTTGGGGTGGGTTTTTTATGTTGTTTGTGTGACTGTCTTCAGGAAAGAAGCAAAATGACTTTATGGGGGTTTTTTGCCTCTGGAAAGAGTCATATTGGTTTTAAAATAGACTCAGCACAAGTAGCTCTTATTGGTAGAGGCATTAAGTTAGTTATGAATTTCTTGCACTTTGGGTCCTAGGAAAATCCTTCCCTTATTCCTCTCACAGTCACTCTTGGCTAATAAGGGCTTATTAACACTCTTTAATAATGACAGAGATAATCTCAGACCAGATTGGAGGAAATTTTGGGAGCTGCCTAGGTCTGTCTAGGTGCTCTCTGCATCCTGCCAAGGGCAAGGGCTTGAATAAAGGGCAAGCAGAAGAGAAGGGGAAGAGCTGCCCTTCAAGAGGGAGGAGGAAAAGAGGTTCACTTCTTCTTGAGGATAGTAGGAAGATGTTCCCTGCCTGTACATTTGTGCTGATGGCATGAGTGTGGGTTTGTCATTGAGGTTTCTGGCTGTGGAGGTTGCCAGGTCCTATCAGCTACTGGGGCTAATGCCCCCAGGGCTGCAGCATTGCTCACCCCTTCAGGTGCAGTGCATTAAGACTGACATCCCCACGAGGCCCTTCTGTAGAGCCAAGAGGGCCAAATGGCTGCCCATGGATTCTCAGTCTGCAAACCACAGCTTCAGGTGGAGAGAGTAGGGTGGGTTCTCTTCATCCAAGAAACAGTCAAGTGGCACAGGGAAGGTTCTAATCTGGTTGAATGCATTCTCCACAGTCCATAGACTGGCTGGGTTGGAAGGGACCTTTAAAGACCATCAACTCCAACCCCTCTACTGTCAGCAGGGACAGCTGCAACTAAAGCAGGTTGCTCAGAGACCCAAACAACCTGACCTGGAATATTTCCAGGGGTGGGGATTCTACCACCTCTCTGAGCAACCTGGGCCAGGGTCTCACCACCCTCAGAGTGAAAAACTTTCTTCCTCTCTCTACTTCAAATCTCCCTCTTTTAGTTTCAAACCATCACTCCTTGTCCTGTCACAACAGGCCTGGCAAAAAAGTCTATCTCCAGTTTTCTGATCAGTCCCTTTGAACACTGAAAGGCCACAGGAAGGTCTCCCTGGAGCCTGCTCTTCTCCAGGCTGAACAAGCCCAACTCCTTCTGCCTGGCCTCACAGCAGAGGGCTTTCAGCCCTCCCATCGTTCCTGTGGCATCCTCTGGTTCCAACAGGTCCATGCCTCTCTTGTGCTCAGGACTCCAGAGCTGGCCCCAGCACTGCAGGTAAGGTCTCAGCAGAATGGAGCAGAGGGGCAGAATCCCCTCCCCTCCCCCTGCTGCCCACACTGCTGGCTATCAGCCCAGGACATGGCAGGCTCTGGGCTGTGAGTGCATGGCGCTGGCTCGTATCCACCCATGAGTTCAAACCCTCAGCACTGAGCTGTCCTTTCCCTGCTTCCACTGTACCTGAAGAGGAAAGTACATTCTGCTTAGACCTTGCTTTCCCTCATGGGACTGTTGCTCTGGGCAGGTATTGCTTCCAGATGGAGGCAACAAGGCTGGGGAGGGGTCTGGAGCACAGCCCTGTGAGGAGAGGCTGAGGGAGCTGGGCTTGCTTAGCCCGGAGAAGAGGAGGCTCAGGGGAGACCTTCTTGCTCTCTCCAACTCCCTGAAGGGAGGTTGTAGCCGGGGGGGTTGATCTCTTCTCCCAGGCAAGCAGCACCACAACAAGAGGACACAGTCTCAAGCTGTGCCAGGGGAAGTTTAGGCTGGAGGTTAGGAAGAAGTTCTTCTCAGAAAGAGAGATTGGTCATTGGGATGTGCTGCCCAGGGAGGTGGTGGAGTCACCATCCCTGGAGTGTTCAAAAAGGGATTGGATGTGGCACTTGAAGCCATGGTTTAGTAAGTCAGGAGGTGTTGGGTGGCAGGTTAGACTTGATGATCTCTGAGGTCTTTTCCAACCTTATTGATTCTATGGTTCTATTCTGTTCTATGGTCCTTGATCCCTCTGGGAGGTGTTTGTGGAGCAGCACCATTCATTGCAGTGTGATTCAAACCCCTTCAAGAGAAGGAAGCTGGATCTGCCTGCAGGAGCTGGCAATGCAGGCATGAATCACTGCGAGGGCTACCAGGATGCTGAAGGGACTGGAGCACTGCCCTGTGGGGAGAGGCTGAGAGCCCTGGGGCTGTTGAGTCTGGAGAAGAGGAGACTGAGAGGGGATCTAATGAATGTTTACAAATATCTGAGGGCTGGGGGTCAGGAGGGAGGGCACAGGCTCTGCTCAGCTGCACCCTGGGATAGGACAAGAAGCAATGGATAGAAACTCCAGCACAGGAGGCTCCACCTCAGCATGAGGAGGAACTTCTGCGCTGTGAGGCTCACAGAGCACTGGAACAGGCTGCCCAGAGAGGTTGTGGAGTCTCCTTCTCTGGAGCCTTTCCAGCCCCATATGGATGTGCTCTTGTGTGCCCTGTGCTGGATTCTATGGTCCTGCTCTGGGAGGGAGGTTGGACTCGATCATCGCTTGGTGCCATGGTTTAGTCATGAGGTCTCTGGTGACAGGTTGGACTTGATGATCTTTGATGTCTCTTCCAACCTTGGTGATTCTGTGATCTTCAAAGGTCCCTTCCAACCCCTAGCATCCTGTGACCCTGTGAGAAGGCTCTGGAGGAGCACAGAAGTTTCAGGACATGCTGGTCTTGCATGTGAGCTAGGGGCTGGTGCTGCCACAGGGGCTCAGTGTACGCGGTGCAGATGTTGGGGCAGAGGTGGCTGGGACTCCTCTGCCACGTATGAGCAGGTGTTGCATTTGGTGGTCAATACCCATTTCTCCCTCAATCAGGACTTCAGGAGAAAGAGCAGCTTTGAAAGCCTTTACTTGGAGCAATTGAGAGGAGGAAAAAAAAACAGCCCACCCTAAAAGTGTGACTTATTGGATCACTTTTCTCTTCATAGATTTCCACTTTTAGAACAGGCTGTGAAACCTCAGTGATTGCTTTCTTTCTGCCATCAAACAAGCCAGCAGCTGGGGATGTCGTGTGGAGTTTCTTCTGCAGTTTGGGTCTGAATATTTCAGCTGTTTTTAACACATGGCTGAAGGGAGGGAGGGGGTTTTCAATGCTGGCTTGGAACACCAGGCAAGGGCTGCATAGACTCAGCCACCCCTTTAAGCACTGAGCCACCTTGGCAGGAAGAGGTCCCTTGAACCGAGGGGAATGGCCCAGGCTGATGTGTGCCTTAGGCTGAGTGTCCTGATGGTGAGACAGACACAGTGAAGCTCTTGGGGAAGTCTACTGTTGAGCAAGGCAGCACAGTGGGGTAAAGGACCAGGAATGAGAGGTCTTGCACTTTGTATCTTTGGGTCCTTCAATGCCAGAAGGACATTGAGGTGCTGGAGCATGTCCAGAGAAGGGCACTAAAGCTGGTGAAGAGCCTGGAGAACAGGGCTGGTGAGGAGCAGCTGAGAGATACCTCTCAGCTGGAGCACCTCTCCTATGAGGACAGACTGAAGGAGTTGGGGCTGTTCAGTCTGGAGAAGAGAAGGCTCAGAGGTGACCTCATTGTGGCCTTCCAGTATCTGAAGGGGGCTACAAGAAGGCTGGGGAGGGACTTCTCAGGATCTCAGGTTCATCCCAGCAGCTTTACCTCTGCAGCATGAGGAGTTTGCAGGCACTGCCACTTGTCTTTGCAATGTTGCTCCTTTGTCTTCTCAACACTGTGACAAAGGTCATGGAAAAACCTGTTTCACTTGTCCAAAAAAGAAGGGAAATTACTTGTTCTTAAACAGCCACAACATACCTAGGGTGTCGTGTTGCTTCTCACCCTCTGCCGAGATGGTGCAATCTCCAGAGTAAAGCTTGGAGGAGCAGCCAGGGAGACAGCTGCTTTGGACCCGCACAGGGCTGCCCTGCTGGAAAGCAGCTCCGTGGAGAAGGACCTTGGGGTCCTAGGGGACAGCAAGTGGGACAGCAATGTGCCCTTGTGGCCAAGAGGGCCGATGGGATCCTGGGGTCCAGCCAGAAAAGTGTGGCCAGCAGGGCAAGGGAGGCTCTGCTCCCTCTGTGCTCTGCCCTGCTGATGACACATCTGGGATACTGTGTCCAGTTTGGGGCTCCCCAGTTCGAGAGAGGCAGAGACCTGTGGGAGAGAATCCAGTAGAGAGCCAGGAGGATGATTAGGGGACTTAAGCATCTCCCCTGTGGAGAGAGACTGAGAGCCCTGGGGCTGTTTAGTCTGGAGAAGAGAAGGCTGAGAGGGGATCTGATCAATGTCTATTAATATCTGAGGGGTGGGTGTCAAGTGGAGGGGGCCAAGCTCTTCTGGGTGGTGCACAGTGATAAGCCAAGGAGCAATGGAGACAAACTGGAACAGAGAAGGTTTCAGCTCAACATGAGGAGAAACTTCTTCACAGTGAGGGTGCCAGAGCCCTGGAGCAGGCTGCCCAGAGAGGTTGTGGAGTCTCCTTCTCTGGAGGCTTTCAAACCCCACCTGGATGCATTCCTGTGCTGTGATGCTGCTTTTTGCAGGAGAGGTTGTACTGGATGATCTCTGGAGGTCCCTTCCAACCTCTCATCTACTGTGATACTTTGCAGAAGACTAAAGCTGTGCTTGTATGGGGATTTGTGATTTCAGACCTGTCACACGTGCTGTGCAGGTCACAATTTGTAGTACACAGGCAAGGAGTTTGGGCTTGTTGCATGCCCAAGGGATTACATCACTCTTGGAAACAGCCCTTCACTACTTCCTTCCTCAGCCCATTTTCTCTTGCTGCTCTGATGAAATTCCTTGCAGCAAGCATTCCTTGCAGTTTTGAGACAAAACAGGCCTGGGCAGGAAGGATCCTGAAGAAAAAGCTCTGTGGATGCTTGCAAGGTGTTGTGGAAGCTACCAAGAGATGTTTCCACTGGTGTTTTGCACACAGCCCATTCACTCTGGCATTCAACCCCACTTCTGTTCTATTTGTGACAACAAAAGAAGGTCAATGCAATTCTGGGGTGGGTTAGAAGGGCTGTGGGCAGTAGGTAGAGAGGTTCTCCTTCCCCTCTCCTCTGCCGGGCTGAGGCTGCATCTGGAATGTTGTGTCCAGCTCTGGGACCCTCAGTTCAAGAAGGACCTCAGGGAACTGCTTGGAAGAGTCCAGTGAGAGCCACAAAGATGATGAATGGGACATCTTCCTTATGAGGAGAGGCTGAGGGAGCTGAGGGCTCTGTAGCTTGAAGAAGAGGAAGCTGAGAGGTGACCTCATTCATGTTGATAAAGATGTGCAGGGTGAGGTGTGCAGGGTGACACAGTCTCAAGCTGCACCAGGGGAAGTTTAGGCTTAGGGTGAGGAGAAAGTTCTTCCCAGAGAGAGTGATTCGCCATTGGAATGGGCTGCCCAGGGAGGTGGTAGAGTCACCATCCTTGGAGGTGTTCAAGTGGGGATTGGATGTGGCACTTGGTGCCATGGTCTTGTCATGGGGTCTGTGGTGACAGGTTGGACTTGATCTTTGAGGTCTCTTCCAACCTTGGTGATACTGATCCTGTGAGTGCCCAGAGGCTGGAGCCAGGCTCTGCTGGGTGATGCCCAATGCCAGCACAAGGGGCACTGGTGGAAGTTGAGGCATAGGAAGTTCCATGGAAACAGGAGGAAGAATTTGTTCCCTGTGAGGCTGACAGAACACTGAAACAGGCTGCCCAGGGGAGTTGTAGAGTCTTCCTCTCTGGAGACATTCCAAACCCACCTGGATGTGTTCCAGTGTGACCTGCTCTAGGTGATCTTGCTCTGGCAGGGGGGATGGACTGGATGATCTTTGGAGGTCCCTTCCAGCCCCTACCATTCTGTGATTCTGTGAACTTCTTGGCAAGCTGGTTTGTGTCTCTGAAGGAGATTCAGGCGGTGCACTTGTGTGAGGAGGTGTTTTTGTGCAGGTGCTTCCACAGACCCTCGGAAAGCTCTTGCTGGGAGGCGCATTGCATTCCATCAGGATGCAAAGGTGTTCCCACCTGAGCGTGGTGACCGTTTGCACGGTGCAGAGAGCCAGTTGCCAACCCTCAGAGCAGCAGTTGTAGGAGCTTTTAGCAGGCAGTGCTTTGCCTGAAATATGCTTTTAATAAAGCATTCACTAGCTGGATTCAAACAACAAAAGCAAAGCCTGCAAGCCCAAGTCTATTTGCAGACAACTCGCAAATGAGAAAGGCTAAATTAATTGGCGGCTTTAGTCGCTGGGGATAATGGTCCAGCTGTAACAGAGCTCTCCAGATGTTTGTTTGCAGGCCATGTAGGCTGTCACAGGAAAAAGAAAACCACTCGTGGGTGCATTAACTCTGAAACCAGTTTACAGCTGTGTGCTTGCAAGCGCTGCCTTGCGCTCCCACCAGCGACTGCCGAGCTTGGTTCCAAGTTCCCCCTCTCCGTAAACAGCTTCTTTTATTTCTCACTCATTGTCCTCCTGGCCGTGTTTAGGCACTGGTGATGTGCAAAGTGAGGTAATGGCCCCGTGAAAGCCTCTCAGGCTTCAACAAATGTGATGCTGGCCGTGCTCTGGGGTGTACCACGTGTTGCAAAGTACAGCTGGGCTGCTGCTGCTTCCAGTTTAGGCTGTGGCAGCTTGACTTTCCCTTGTGTTTGGGTGGCTTTGCTCCTCAGGACTGTAGATTGGGAGAACAAGATCCTAGGTGTTGTGTAATGTCCTCAAGTTGCCCTAAGGGAGGTTTAGGTTGGGTATCAGAAGAAACTTCCTCACTGAAGGAGAGGTTGGAGTGAATAGAATAGACCAGACCTTTGAGATCATCGAGTCCAACCTATCACCCAACACCATCTAATCAACTAAACCATGGCACCAAGCACCCCATCCAGGCTCCTCCTAAGCACCTCCAGGGATGGGGACTCCACCACCTCCCTGGGCAGCACATTCCAATGGCTAACAACTCTCTCTGGGAAGAACTTTCTCCTCACCCCCAGCCTAAACTTCCCCTGGCACAGCTTGAGACTGTGTCCTCTTGTTCTGGTGCTGCTTGCCTGGGAGAAGAGATCAACCTCCCCCCGGCTACAACCTCCCTTCAGGGAGTTGTAGAGAGCAAGAAGGTCTCCCCTGAGCCTCCTCTTCTCCAGGCTAAGCAAGCCCAGCTCCCTCAGCCTCTCCTCACAGGGCTGTGCTCCAGACCCCTCCCCAGCTTTCTTGCCCTTCTCTGGACACCTTCCAGCAAGTCAACATCTTTCCTAAACTGAGGGGGCCAGCATCTTCTCCTGGCTGGTAAGCAACAGGATTAGAGGAAATGGTTATGAGCTGTGCCATGAGGGCCTTAAGCTGGGTATTAGGAAATATTCCTTCACTGATAGGGCTATCCAGTGTTGGAATGGGCTGCCCAGGGTGGTGGTGGACTCACTATCCCTGGAGAAATTCAGGCAGCTTGTGGACCAGGCGCTTAGGGACATGGTTTAGTGGTGACCCTTTAGTGCTGGGTCAAAGGGTTGGCCTGGATGATCTTTGAGGTCTTTTCTGCCCAGGCATATTCTGTGACCCTGGCACAGGCTGCCCAGTGAGGTTCTATGATTCTATGGCATCATAGCCTTTACTCTTCTGGGGCTGTCTTACACCTTACAGGTGCCTTGTAGTCCTGCTCAGTGTCAGGACTGTCCTGAAACACTTGGTCCACAGGTGTTGCAATCCAACAAGGTTTATCTCTGGCCTCATATTAATTGCAGAACAGCTCCTCTATTCTTCAAACAGCTTATCTTCTTCTTCATCCCTGGAGGGGTCTAAAAGAGGTGGAGATGTGGTGCTGAGGGCTGTGGTTGAGCACCAGGCTTGGTAGAGTTAGAGAATGGTTGGTCTGGATGATCTTCGAGGTCTTTTCCACCCAGGCACATTCTGTGAAAAGGTTCTCAAACACTGGCACAGGCTGCCCAGGGAGGTGGTTGAATCCCCAGCTCTGGAGGGGTTTAAAAGAGGTGGAGATGCAGTGCTGAGGGACATGGTTTAGCACCAGGCTTGGTAAAGGTAGAGAAGGGTTGGACTGGATGACCTTAAAGGTCTTTTCCAACTGAAAAATATTGTATGCCATGACTGCTGGGAGCTTGCAGGGATGTGTGGAAGTGCTTTGGTGTTTGGATGCTCTCAGTTTCACACCACCTGAAGACTGGAGCTTCGCCTAACTCCTCTGGAAGGAGCCTGGCTTCCTCCATAGGTTAGAGCCATCAGTTCAGCATGCTCCATCCATTTCCCTTGGTCTCATTTTGTTTCTGTTGTTAAAACAGCCCAAGCTGGTTTGGAAGGCCTGTAGCTGAAGTGGGCCATTACTCATAAGCGAGAGGACAATGGAACGTGGGGCTGCTCTTAAATGTCTCTCCACGTCGGCGTCATTAATAACCCTAATGCTGGCATCACTTGCTCCTAAATAGCCTCATTTATCAACAAGCAATTTACTGCCATGCTGTGGCAGGGACCCAGATAAGCCTCTGCCTCAGATACCCAGGCACCACCTGCCAAGCTTCTCTCCACCTTCTCTTTGGCATTTGAGGAGGAGGGAGGCATGGCGGAGTCACCATCCTTGGAGAGATTTGAAAGCTTGTGTAGGTGTGGTGCTGAGGGAATGCCCTGATGGAAAGCAGCTCCATGAGGAAGGACCTTGGGGTCCTGGGGGACAGCAAGTGGGACAGCAATGTGCCCTTGTGGCCAAGAGGGCCGATGGGATCCTGGGGTCCAGCCAGAAAAGTGTGGCCAGCAGGGCAAGGGAGGCTCTGCTGCCTCTGTGCTCTGCCCTGCTGAGACCACATCTGGAATGCTGTGTCCAGCTTTAGGCTCCCCAGATCAAGAGAGACAGAGACCTGCTGAAGAGAGTCCAATGGAGAGCCAGGAGGATGATTAGGGGACTTAAGCATCTCCCCTGTGGAGAGAGACTGAGAGCCCTGGGGCCGTTTAGTCTGGAGAGGAGAAGGCTGAGAGGGGATCTGATCCATGCCTATCAATAGCTGAGGGGTGGGGGTCAAGTGGAGGGGGCCAAGCTCTTTTGGGTGGTGCACAGTGATAAGCCAAGGAGCAATGGAGGCAAACTTGAACAGGGAAGGATTCAGCTCAACATGAGGACAAACCTCTCTACAGTGAGGGTGACAGAGCCCTGGCTGCCCAGGGAGGTGGTGGAGTCTCCTTCTCTGGAGACACTCAAAACCCACCTGGATGCATTCCTGTGCAGACTACCCTTAGGGGATCCTGCTTTTTGCAGGGCAGGGGTTGTACTGGATGATCTCTGGAGGTCCCTTCCAACCTCTAACATTCTGTGAATTACAGAATCATAGAATGGCTGAGGTTGGAAAGGATCTCCAGAGAACATCTACTCCAACCATGGGCATGGTGGGCTTGGCAGTATTGGGTTAATGGTTTGGATTCAAAGCCAAGAAGGCCAATGGCATCCTGGTATGCATCAAGAATAGTGTGGCCAGCAGGAGCAGAGAGGTCATTGTGCCCCTGGATTCAGCACTGGTTAGGCCACAGCTTGAGTCCTGTGTCCAGTTCTGGGCCCCTCAGGTTAGGAAAGATGTTGAGCTGCTGGAAGGTGTCCAGAGAAGGGCAAGAAAGCTGGGGAGGGGTCTGGAGCACAGCCCTGTGAGGAGAGGCTGAGGGAGCTGGGCTTGCTTAGCCTGGAGAAGAGGAGGCTCAGGGGAGACCTTCTTGCTGTCTGCAACTCCCTGCAGGGAGGTTGTAGCCAGGTGGGGGTTGGTCTCTTCTCCCAGGCAAGCAGCAGCAGAACAAGTGTCAAGCAGAAATAGTGTCAAGCTGTGCCAGGGGAAGTTTAGGCTGGGGGTGAGGAGAAAGTTCTTCCCAGAGAGAGTTGTTAGCCATTGGAATGTGCTGCCCAGGGAGGTGGTGGAGTCACCATCCCTGGAGGTGTTCAAGAGGGCATTGGATGTGGCACTTGGTGCCATGGTTCAGTCGTGAGGTGTTGGGTGACAGGTTGGACTTGATGATCTTTGAGGTCTCTTCCAACCTTGGTGATTGTGTGTGTGATCTTAAAGGTCTTTTCCAACCTGAAAGATTCTCTGATACTCTGAAGTACTCCCTCCAAGGTTATGCGGTCGCTGCTGCCAGCCCCAAGGACCTGGGCTGTGCATGGAGGAAAGTAGTTTCAAAGCCGGGATCAACGGGGGTTGATGAGTTGCATGGGCTGTATTTCCCAGGGCTGCCACCTTTGCCAAAGAGTCTTCCAAGCATCTGGTTGTTTCTCTTGATTGCCCTAAAGGTTTTGTTTGCTTTTTCAAAGGGTGAGCGGAGCACTGAATGTAAGCTTTCCCCAGCTGGCCGCCTTGGGCTGCAGGCTCCCGGCCCGTTTTCCCTGCGCCTTGCTCTTCCTGCCAGCCCTATCTCTCGGAGATCAGGAGGTGCTAACTCGGCTCCACTAAGATAAATCAAGAAGAGATTTCACTGCATCTTCATTATGAGGAGGCAGAATTCATCACCCAGCAGAGGGTTTGAAACCTCGGAGAGTTACGGTGACAGTCCAAGGCCAATTTGCTTACGGCTCCGAAGCCTGCAGCCCAAAGTCTGACCGCCGGCACCGCTGCCTTCGGGCTTCGAGGCTTGGCTGCGCATACCAAAGCCCGTGCTGGAGCACACACAATACCCTGCGATATCTGGGATGGGGGTGGCTGTATTTATTTGTTCCCCGAAGTGAGTGGAGCAGCTGGGCCACAGGCAAGCTGTAGCACTGGGGGTTTTCTATTCCAAGCGAGGCTGAGAGCCTCGGGGCTGTTTCAGCCTTTTGTAAGGCACAGATGAGATTTCAAACAAGACGTGAATGAATCCCGCTCCAACTTCACTTGAGCAAGTGGAATTCTGCTGACAGTTTGGGTTTGGGGTTGGCTTTTTTTTTTCCCCTCTTCATTTTTCTCTCCCCCATCCCTTTTCCCCATTCATATTGATCAGCTTCTCAGCTTGACAGGGTGGCTGGTGGAGGAAGCAGCTCTCTGAGGTGCCTTTTTTCACACTCTGCCTCATCTGGGTTACTGGAGTGCAGCTGATGTTGTGGTAATGGAGCAGTTCAGCTCTGATGTTCTCATGGTTAACACCTCTGACATGGAAGGACATGGACCTGATAGAGAGGGTCCAGAGGAGGGCCAAGAAAATGACCAGGGGGTTAGAGCAGCTCTGCTCTGAGGATGGACTGAGGGAGGTGGGGGTGTTCAGCCTGGAGAAGAGGAGGCTCCATGGAGACCTAAAAGCAGCCTTCCAGTACCTGAAGGGGGCTGCAGGAAGGATGGAGACCGTTTGCAAAGGACCAGGGGCAGTGGCTTCAAACTAGAGAAGGGCAGATTTAGACTGGATATCAGGAAGAAGTTCTTCACCATGAGGGTGCTGGAACACTGGCACAGGCTGTCCAGGGAGGTGGTGGAATCCCCATTCCTGGAGGGGTTTAATAGAGGTGGAGATGTGGTGCTGAGGGCCATGGTTTAGCACCAAGCTTGGTAGAGTTAGAGAATGGTTGGTCTGGATGATCTTTGAGGTCTCTTCCACCCAGGCATATTCTGTGAAAAGATTCTCAAACACTGGCACAGGCTGCCCAGGGAGGTGGTTGAGTCCCACCTCCCTGGAGGGGTTTAGAAGAGGTGGAGATGTGGTGCTGAGGGACATGGTTTAGCATCAGGCTTCGTAGAGGTAGAGATTTAGATTGAATATCAGGAAGAAGCTCTTCACTATGAGGGTGGTGGAACACTGGAACAGGTTGCCCAGGGAGGTGATTGAGGCTCCTTCCCTGGGGATATACAAGGGGAGGCTCAACAAGGCCCTGGGCAGGCTGATGTAGTTGGGGATGCCCCTGCTTGACTGTGGGGAGGTTGGACTGGATGATCTTTGGAGGTCCCCTCCAGCCTGGACCATTCTATGGCATCATAGCCTTTACTCTTCTGGGGGTGTCTTACACCTTACAGGTGCCTTGTAGTCCTGCTCAGTGCCAGGACTGTCCTGAGACACTTGGTCCACAGGTGTTGCAATCTAACAAGGTTTATCTCTGGCCTCATATTAATTGCAGAACAGCTTCTCTCTTCTTCAAAGCTACATTACCTGGTCTGGGTGAGATGCAAACTACTGCATGTGTCACCTTACCCATAAATGATTTATTTGGCACCAAGTGGCAAAGCACCTCATTAACTAGATTTCTGGGGTCCTGCTCCTCTTTTTTTGCTCCAGTGTGTTGCTAGAAAGCTTGGTATGGCCAAAAGGAAGCAGTGAACTCGAGGGGTTCAGCTTCATCTTGGGGGTCAGCTTCATCTTCTAGTCTCCTTATTCCTCCTCAGCAGGAGGCTGCAGTAAGTATGTGCTCCTGTTTTTCCAAGTTGAGAGTTGATGCCCATCTGGCTGAGCTCATTGGAGATCCTAATACTTCACTGCATCCACTAAAGTAGAAAGCAATCCCTGGAGATAAGATTTGGTTTCAGTCCTCACTACCATCCCTGCCAGCAGAGCTGGTTGGTGCTCTCTGGGCTTATGATAGCTCTCAGCTGCCCTGGACCACTGTTTCTGGGGCTGATTCTCCCCTTTGCTCTGCTCTGGTGAGACCCCCACCTGGAGTACTGTGTCCAGTTCTGGAGCCCCTAGTACAGGAAGGTTCTGGAGGTGCTGGAATGTGTCCAGAGAAGGGCCATGAGGATGAGGGATTAAGGGAGTTGGGGCTGTTCAGTCTAGAGAAGAGAAGGCTCTGAGGAGACCTAATTGTGGCCTTTCAGTATCTGAAGGGGGCTATAGGAAAGCTGGGGAGGGACTTTTGAGGGTGTCAGGGAGTGATAGGATTGGGGAGAATGAAACAAAACTAGAAGTTCTTCCCCAGGAGGGTGGTGAGACACTGGCACAGGTTGCCAAGGGAGGTGGTGGCAGCCTCCTGCCTGGAGGTGTTTGCAGCCAGGCTGGATGTGGCTGTGAGCAACCTGCTGTAGTGTGAGGTGTCCCTGGGCATGGCAGTGGGGAACTGGCTGATCTTTGAGATCCCTTCCAACCCTATATATGTGCTGTAATGGTTACATCCTGCTCTTTTGATGACATGTTTTGGCTTCATTATCCCCCAAACGAGCACTGTCCAGCCTTTCCAAGAGAGTCTGCATGGCTTACTTCAGCTGGTTACTTGGTCTTTATGTCCAGGTGGCAGATGCCTCTGAAAGCATGGATGCTCAACATCCCTGATGCTATGTGGAGTTAGGTGGCAAAACACTCCTTGGCAGGTCCCTCACCCTATCACCGCAGGCCCATCCAAACAGTTCCTCCACAGCCTTCCTGTAGGTCTTCTTCAGATACTGAAATGCAGCTTTAATGTCTCCTGGAGCCTTCTCCAGGCTGAACAGCCCCAACTGCCTCAGCCTGCCTTCATGGAAGAGGTTCTCCAGCCCTCTGATCATTTTTGTGGCCTTCCTCTGTACCCACTCCAGCAGGTCCATGTCCCTCTTGTGTTGAGGGCTCCAGAGCTGTACACAATACTCCAGGTGAGTTTCTCACCAGATCAAGGGGGCAGAATCACCTCCCTTGACCTGCTGGCCATGCTGCTTTTGATGGTCTCACCACCATTTGATGATCTGGGTTGGGTTTTTTTGGTACCTTTCATTGAGCCATTTTATTCATGCAGAGGAGAACTGGGTGGTGTCTCCCTCCATCCTGCTACCCTGTGGCAGTTTCCTTTGATCCACGAGTGTTTAAGCAGTTAAAACAAATCAACTTTTGGTTGTGTTGTGTGGGTTTTGTTTTTTTTTTTTTTTTTGGGGGGGGGGGGGAGATGGAGGGGGAGGTCAGGAGTAGGCAAGAAGGAACAAAGGAAATATTCCTGATTCTTTCTGGGCTGTTTCTTGTCTCCAAAAATTAATTAGAAAAGGATATTCTCTGGATTTAGGGTTTAAACTTTGTGTCAGAAGTGTTAATCAAGGCTGCATTAGCCAGATTTTCCTTCAGAAGCCTGAGGTGGAGGAGGGGGAGTGGGGGTGGAGGTGCACAAGAGCCGTGGAGGTGTTTCAGGGACAGGTAGGAGGTGGCTCATAGAGTCGATAAGGTTGGGAAAGACAGGGAGATATTTGGCAGCACGGCCGTGCAGAGGGGGTGGGTCTGCCCTGCAGGAGAGGAGCACCGTGCTCTCCACTTCCCAGAGCTGCTGCAATGAGGGTTCACCTCTCACCTAGTTGGTGTTTCTGGGGGGGGGGTGTATTCCTGGACTGGGTTTGTAGCATCTTTTCCAGGCTGGTTTTAAAAGCTTCCAGGTGATGCTGGGGCTTTTGGCCCCTGTTTAACACCACTCGAGGTCTGCTGGGACCTTCCTGCTGGGCCCAGATTCCTGTTTTCCTTTGCTTATTCTCTCGTATCAGTTCATCCTGCCTCCTCCCATCCCCTCTATGTGAATCTCATGAATAGTTGCATGAGAGCCACTCCCAGGGACAAGGCTGCTCTGAGCAGTTTGAGAAGAGATTTTGATGATGTTTCAGGTGGTTGTGAGCCATGGGCAGCATCTCTGAAGGGAGCTGAAGCCTGAGAGAGGCCTTAGAGCTCCTTGAGATCTCTTGCAGGAGGAGTTGGGAAGAGATTTGAATGACTGCTGGAGAGGTTCAGATTGGGTTGGGTGGGTTGGGAGAGATTTCAGGGCTCCCGGTTGGGGTCCCATTGTGGCCCTTAGTGCTCCCAGTGCTCTCCTGTATGGCTCCCAGTTTGGCTCCCAATGCTCCCAGTTCCCTCCCAGTGCTCCCAGTGTGGCTCCCATTGCTCCAAGGTCCCTCCCAGTTTGGTTCCCAGTTTGACCCCAATACCCCCAGTTTCCTCCCAGTGCTCCCAGGGCAGATCCCAGTGCTCCCAGGACAGATCCCAGCACTCTCAATTCCCTCCCAGTGTGGCTGGGAGCTCCTCCAACTTCTTCTCCGGGGTACTCTCCTCCATGCTCTCATCCAGGGGCTGCATTTGGGAGCTGAACAGCAGCCCATGGGCACTGTGCCCCCCCCCATCAAACCTCATTTTTCTCTTGGAGATGTAGAGTGGCAGCTTCAGGAGAACTGCAAGCTGAGAGAAATGGTCAGGGAGAGAAGGAAGCAAAACCCTTTCCAGTGAGTCTCTCTGGGCTGCAGGTGTGTGAAGGGTGCTGGAGGTGTGAGGTTTGGGCAGAAGACAGACATTCCTCCAGCATCCCAGTGAGGGCTGAAGGCTGGACTCGATGACCTTTGAGGTCTCTTCCAGCCTTAGTGATACTGTAATATTTAGGGTTTTTTGAGAATCCCTTTGGATTCTCCTAGGCAGAGCTGTGCAGGTATTGATGGAGGTCGCAGTCTGATTTCCTGTTGGAAGTGCTGAGAAATGAAGGCAGTTTGCCTGCCTTGGTTGCACTGGTAATGGCCATGCCTGCTCTGGACCTCCTGCCTGTTCTCCTGAGTATTGCCCTGATCTTCAGCAAATCTCAGGCTTTGGAAGGTGCTGCACCAAGTGCCTTCCTGGGCTGGCAGGGCACCTTGTGCATTCCTGTCTTCAGCTCATAGCTCTGCTGTAAAATATCCACTTAATCTGCTGTGATTTCCCCCTTTATAGCCCCATGATGCTGGGTGCTTATGCTTCCCTTGGTCTTTATCACCTGTTTTATATAGACTCCCCACTCTGGGAAAGTCTGAATACTTTAATTTCTCAGTTCCTTAATGTTCCTCTGCTTCTTTGACTCTCCTTGGACAAAGATGGGAGTGGACCACCAGCTGATGTCCTTTAAAATGAGTTTAAAACTCAATGCCTCAAATCCCCAAAGGGATCATCTAGTCCAACACCCCCTGCTTAAGCAGGGTCACTCACAGCAGGTTGCCTAAGATTGCAATGTACAGGGGGGTTTGGAATCTCACCAGACAAGGGAAAGTTTAGGCTGGAGGTGAGGAGAAAGTTCTTCCCAGAGAGAGTTGTTAGCCATTGGAATATGCTGCCCAGGGAGGTGGTGGAGTCCCCATCCCTGGAGGTGTTCAAGAGGGGATTGGATGTGGCACTTGGTGCCATGGTTTAGTCATGAGGTCTGTGGTGACAGGTTGGACTTGATGATCTTTGAGGTCTCTTCCAACCTTGGTGATTCTGTGACACCCCAAAACTTTCTGGGCAGCCTGCTCCAAGACTCCAGCCACCCTCAAAGGGAAGAATTTTTACCTCCTGTTCATATGGAACCTCCCAAGTTCCAGTTTGTGCCCATCACTGGGCACCACTACAAGAGTCTGGCCCCATCCTCTTGGCCCCCACCCTTTAGATATTGATCAATATTGAGAAGATGTCCTCTCAGGCTGCCCTTCTCCAGGCTAAATAGCCCCAGGGCTCTCAGACTTTACTCTTCATGGAGATGCTCCAGGGCCCCCAACATCTTTGCAGCCTCTGCTGGACTCTTTTCAATAGGTCTCTGTCTCTCTTGAACTGGGGAGCCCAGAATTGGACCTAGAACTCCAGATGTAGCCTCACAAGATCAGAGTAGAAGGGAAGGTGAACTTCCTCAATGCTCTTAATGCACCCAACTATGGTTGCATTCATGGTTGACTCTCCTGCAGACCTCATTCTTTGACAGAGCTGCTCTCCTCTCCCATGCTCTGAGCTCTCCTTGGGAACAGAATCACACACCTGTCACCAGCACCTCTTCTCCCTCTTCCCATGGCATGGGGATGAAGCATAGTCAGCAGGTCAAGGGAGGTGACTCTCCCCTCTACTCTGCTCTGGTGAGACCCCACCTGTAGTACTGCCTCCAGCTCTGGAGTCTCTATTACAGGAAGGATCTGGGGGTGCTGGAAGGTGTTCCTATGTGACCTGTCCCTTGCTTTGCCAAGGGGTTGGACTTGCTGATCTCTGGAGGTCCCTTCCAGCCCCTTCTATTCTGTGATTCTGTGGAACCCCTAGAAGGCAGCAGTGCATTAGGTAGCAGGTCCCAGATATGTCCCCACTTTATCTCTGCTGGTTACTGCAATCAGGATATGTTAGATGGAGCTGGATGGACCAGGGTGGCATCCTGGAGGCCGTGATGCCATGCATCCTTGTGTCCTTGAGGAAACCAGAATAGGATATGGGAAAGGTTCTGGAGCCCCTAGCACAGGAAGGATCTGGAGGTGCTGGAATACGCCCAGAGAAGGGCCATGAGGATGAGCAGAGGGCTGGAGCTGCTCTGCTATGGAGACAGACTGAAAGAGTTGAGGTTCCCAGAGAGATCTGTCTCTCCCGAGAGAGTTAGCCATTGGGATGTGCTGCCCAGGGAGGTGGTGGAGTCCCCATCCCTGGAGGTGTTCAAGAAGGGATTGGATGTGGCACTTGGTGTATGGTTTAGTAGTCATGTCATCTGCGATGAGATGTTGGACTTGATGATCTTTGAGGTCTCTTCCAACCTTGGCGATTGTGTGATTGAAAAATAGCCCCTGTTACAGGATGGATCTGGGCAGGGACACCTCACGCTAGATCAGGTTGCTCAAAGCCTCATCCAGCCTGGTCTTAAACACTTCCAGGAATGAAGCATCCACAAGCTCCATGGGGGCAGCCCACTCCAGTGTCTCACCACCCTCACAGTAAAGAACTTCTTCCTGGGGAGACCCCACCTGGAGTACTGTGTCCAGTTCTGGAGCCCCTAGTGCAGGAAAGATCTGGAGGTGCTGGAAGGTGTCCAGAGAAGGGCCATGAGGATGAGCAGAGGGCTGGAGCTCCTCTCCTATGAGGATGACCTTTGAGGTCTCTTCCAACCTTATCGATTCTATGATTTTGTGACAGACTGAGAGAGTTGGGGCTGTTCAGTCCGGAGAAGAGAAGGCTCCGAGGAGACCTTCTTGTGGCCTTCCAGGATCTGAAGGAGGCTACAAGAAAGCTGGGGAGGGACTTTTTAGGGTGTCAGGGAGTGATAGGACTGGGGGGAATGGGCAAAACTAGAAGTGGGTAGATTGAGATTGGATGTTATGAGGAAGTTGTTCCCCATGAGGGTGGTGAGAGCCTGGCACAGGCTGCCCAGGGAGGTGGTGGCAGCCTCCTGCCTGGAGGTGTTTGCAGCCAGGCTGGATGTGGCTGTGAGCAACCTGCTGTAGTGTGAGGTGTCCCTGCCCATGTCAGGGGGGTTGGAACTGGCTGAGCCTTGAGGTCTCTTCCAACCCTGACAATTCTGTGATTCTATGAAGAGGGAAGGACAGGTATCACTGGAAGAGGCTGAGACTTCCTGGCAGAGCTGCTTCTGTGAGGGAACTTTCTCCTTTCCTTTTGGCCCAAACAATGGCTGGAGGCAGATTTGCATAAAACTCATTAGGAAGAGGGGGAAAAAAACCAAAGTACAACTTTCATAAATCTTGTGATAAATTAACACCATATCCTTCCCAACATGATGTATTAATTTGAGGATGAAATGAATGGCTCTGTGATCATTGTTGGTAATTATGAGGCTCCCAGGCAGTTTGGGGAGGAAATTACTTTGAAGAGGGCTTTGGAAGTGCAGGAACCCTTTTTGTACCAGGAACGTCGTCACAGATCCCAATTCCTTCCTGTTCAAGGCTTTTGCTCCTTGTTTACTCTCCTGGTTTGATTCTTCTCCTTTGTTTTTTTGATGCAGTTGTATTTACTTCTCTCCTTCATGCTGGTGCAGCCTATGCTGGGTTAGGAACTGGCTGGAGGGCTGAGCCCAGGGAGTGGTGGTGAATGGTGCCACATCCAGCTGGCAGCCAGGCACCAGTGGCGTCCCCCAGGGATCAGTGCTGGGCCCCATCCTCTTTAACATCTTCATTGATGATCTGGAGGAGGGGATTGAGAGAGTCGTCAGCAAATGTGCAGATGACACCAAGCTGGGAGCAGGAGTTGATCTGTTAGAGGGTGGGAGAGCTGCAGAGGGACCTTGCCAGGCTGGACAGATGGGCAGGGTCCAACAGGATGGGATTCAACAAGTCCAAGTGCCAGGTGCTGCACTTTGGCCACGGCAACCCCATGCAGAGCTACAGGCTGGGGTCGGAGTGGCTGGGGAGCAGCCAGACAGAAAGGGACCTGGGGGTGCTGACTGACAGTAGGCTGAACATGAGCCAGCAGTGTGCCCAGGCATCCAGGAGGGCCAATGGCACCCTGGCCTGCATCAGGAACAGTGTGGCCAGCAGGAGCAGGGAGGTCATTCTGCCCTTGGACTCAGCACTGGTTAGGCCACAGCTTGAGTCCTGTGTCCAGTTCTGGGCCCCCAGGTTAGGAAAGATGTTGAGCTGCTGGAAGGTGTCCAGAGAAGGGCAAGAAAGCTGGGGAGGGGTCTGGAGCACAGTCCTGTGAGGAGAGAATGAGGGAGCTGAGCTTGCTTAGCCTGGAGAAGAGGAGGCTCAGGGGAGACCTTCTTGCTGTCTGCAACTCCCTGAAGGGAGGCTGTAGCCTGGTGGGGGTTGGTCTCTTCTCCCAGGCAAGCAGCAGCAGAACAAGAGGACACAGTCTTAAGCTGTGCCAGGGGAAGTTTAGGCTAGATGTTAGGAAGTCCTTCAAAGAGAGAGTGATTTGCCATTGGAATGTGCTGCCCAGGGAGGTGGTGGAGTCACCATCCCTGAAGGTGTTTAGGAAGAGCCTGGATGAGGCACTTGGTGCCATGGTTTAGTTGCTTAGATGGTGTTGGATGATAGGTTCATAGAATCATAGTATCAGTCAGGGTTGGAAGGGACCACAAGGATCATCTAGTTCCAACCCCCTGTCATGGGCAGGGACACCCCACACTAGATCAGGCTGGCCAGAGCCTCATCCAGCCTGGGCTTAAACACCTCCAGGGATAGGGCCTCAACCACCTCCCTGGATAACCCATTCATGCAGCAGGTTGGACTTGATGATCTCAAAGGTCTCTTCCAACCTGGTTTATTCTATTCTATGTCCCAAACTGACGTGTCCACATGCTTCTTGAACACCTACCTCCCTGGCCAGCTTGTTCCAGTGCCTGACCACTCTTTCAGGAAAGACATTTTTCTTAATATCCAACCTAAACCTCCCCTGGTGCAGCTTGAGGCCCTTTCCTCTTGCCCTATCAGTAGTTACTTGAGGGAAAAGAAGAGATCAACCCCTTCTTGATTATGACCTCCTTTCAAATAGCTGTGGAGAGCAATCTGCTGAAGCCTATCTGATTTCAGCAGCAATACCCCAGCCATCCTGGAGAGCTTTAGTTGCTAAACCACCATCTCCTAGCCAAGGAGACACCAGCAAGTGAGCAAAAGCCTGTGGCCTCCACCCACTGGTCTCTTCTCCCAGGCAGCCAGCACCAGAACAAGAGGACACAGTCTCAGGCTGCACCAGGGGAGGTTTAGGCTGGATGTTAGGAAGAAGTTCTACACAGAGAGAGTGATTGCCCATTGGAATGGGCTGCCTGTGGAGGTGGTGGAGTCACCATCATTGGAGGTGTTCAGGAGGAGACTTGATGGGGTGCTTGGTGCCATGGTCTGGTTGTTTAGGTGGGTTGGATTGGTTGACAGGTTGGAGGCAGTGATCTTGAAGGTCTCTTCCAACCTGGTTTATTCTATTCTATTGTATTCACTACACAGACACAGCAGTGGTGTGAAGACACACATCTGAAAGGGGGTTTGGAGAGCTTGCTTGATACCTGCATTGCTCTGAGACCTGTTTGAAGGTTGAGGGAGGGGAAATCTCTCTGGCTTAATCATGTTGGTTTAGGTGTGGACTTCAGCTGCCCCTGTGTGTGCCAGCAGCCCGGTGCCTGCATGCACAGCACCTACCAGCAGAGCCTCAGGTGCTCTGTTTGCCTTGATGATAATGTCACAGAAGTTCAATATGCCATTGATTTTTGTTTTTATTTTTGGTAGTTTCCCCCCCTCTCATTTCTCATCAAGTTAACTAAAGTACTGGGTAAATAGCAAAGAAAACCCAGGAAGCCCTCTCTTAGAGCTGCTTCTTCATAGAATCACAGAATGGCTTAAACTGGAAGGGACCTTAGAGATCATCTACTCAAACCTCCCTGCCCATGGCAAGGTTGCCTCTCAGCTAGACTGAACTGCTTCAGGCCTCATCCAACCTGGCCTTGAACACCCCCAGGCAGGAGGCATCCACAACCTCCCTGGGCAGCCTATTCCAGAGTCTGACCACCTTTGTACTGAAGAACTTCTTGCTAAGATCCAGCCTGAACCTCTTCTCCCTCATCTTCAAACCCTTCCCCCTTGTCCTGTCTCTAGACACCCTTAGAGGACACAGTCTCAAGCTTTGCCAGGGGAAGTTTAGACTCGAGGTGAGGGGAGAGTTCTTCCCAGAGAGAGTTGTTAGCTGTTGGAATGTGCTGCCCAGGGAGGTGGTGGAGTCACCGTCCCTGGAGGTGTTCACGAGGGATTGGACGTGGCACTTGGTGCCATGGTTTAATTAGTCATGAGGTCTGTGGTGACAGGTTGGACTTGATGATCTTTGAGGTCTTTTCCAACCTTATTGATTCTATAAGTTCCTCTGCAGCCTTCCTGTGGGATCCCTTCAGGTATTGGAAGACAGCTCTAAGGTCCCCCGGAGTCTTCTCTTTCCCAGGCTGAACAACCCCAGCTCCCTCAGTCTATCCTCATAGCAGAGGTGCTCCAGCCCTGGGATCATCTTTGTGGCCTCTGGACTTGCTCCAACAGCTCTGAGTCCTCCTTCTGATGGGGACAGCAGAACTGGATGCAGTGGGAATGCTCTGCTCTTCTTCACCTGCAGCTGTGCTCTTCCATTTCCAGCAGCTTTAAACACCTTTTCTAAGGTCTCCACAAGAGCTGGCATGGGGAGGGTGGGGAACAAGCCAGGCTATGCCTCTCTCCCAGGTTTGCTGCTGGTTGTCAGGTCTGCTTATGGATTCTGTCGTGACACTGACTCCCCACTTAAAATAACTAAATGCAGCAGAGAAATTACAGGCTCTGTCTCCTGCTTGGCTTTGAGTGTCTGAGGAGCTGGGGAAAGCTCTCTGCTGTGCCTTTTGCTTCCCAGCTTGACAAACTCCTTCAGAAATGGATTTGACTGCACAGATTTGTTTTCCCTCTTCTCTGTCACCTCTGTTTGGCTCCTTTCCCCTCCTGTATGCGATGGGTGATGGCAGCAGTGCATGGAACAAATCCAGGGGAGGGCTGTGAAGGTGATCAGAAGGCTGGAGCACCTCCCCTGTGGGGACAGGCTGGGAGAGTTGGGGCTGTCCAGCCTGGAGAAGGGAAGGCTCTAGGGAGACCTTAAAGCAGCCTTCCAGTACTTGAAGAAAGCCCTATAAGAAAGCCCTTGACAAGGGCTTGTAGTGATAGGATGAGGGGCAATGGACTGAAGCTTGAGGAGGGCAGATTTGGAGTGGATATCAGGAAAAAAATTCTCTCCAGTGAGGGTGGTGAGACACTGGAGCAGGTCACCCAGGGAGGCTGTGGATGCCTCCTCCCTGGAGGTCTTCCAGGCCAGGTTGGATGAGGCCTTGAGCAACCTGGGCTGGTGGGAGGTGGTCCCTGCCCATGGCAGGGTTTTGGAACTGGATGACCTTCAAGGTCCCTTCCAACTGAAACCATTCCATGAATCTGTGTGTATCCTGGACCTGCTTGTTCAGGGCCGTCCCCCTCTCATAACTGGTGAAGACCTCCTGTGTTTCTGCTGGCAGAAACTGTTCTTTCCTCATTTATTTATTTATTCACTATGAGACCCTTTTTTGAGTGGTGCTGCTGTCTTCCCACCCTTCTTCACTCCTCCTCTAGCACAGTAATTAAAGCAGAAGTGGCTTTGGTGGTGGAGTAAGCTGATGCTTCCCCTTAGCACCTGGAAAGAGAAGTGTGTAACGTTGAGCTCAGTTTGAATTGGAGGAGTGGAAACTCTCTCTGCTGTGTGGTGCTGGAAAGTTTGGGCTCAAGTGATGGAGGAGGCCAGAGAGTATCTGTTGAGGCTGTGTTTATGGAAATGAGCTGGCAGCCACCCTCTCTGGGAGAAAGACTTGGAGATCACAGAATCCTAGAATGGCTTAGGTTGAAAGGGACCTCAGAGATCATCTACTCCAACCTCCCCCACCGGGGGCAGGGACACTTCTCAATGAGACTTGGCTGCCCAAGGTCTCATCCAACCTGGCCTTGAACACTTCCAAGAGGGAGGCATCCAGGAGGTGTTTAGGAGGAGACTTGATGGGGTGCTTGGTGCCATGGTTTAGTAGATTAGGCAGTGTTGGATGATAGGTTGGACACGATGATCTTGAAGGTCTCTTCCAACCTGCTCTGCTCCATTCCATTCCATTCCCTTCCATTCTATTCCCTCCCTGGGGAACCTGTTCTAGAGTTCCACCACCCTCCTACTGAAGAACTGCTTCCTAAGATCCAGTCTAATCCTACTCTCTCTCAGCTTAAAACCATTCCCCTTTGTCCCGTTGCTAGACACTCTTATGAAAAGTCTCTCCAGCCTTGTAGGATCCCCTCAGGTACTGGGAGGGAGCTCTAAGGTCACAGAAACCCCAAGGTTGGAAGAGATCTCAAAGATCATCAAGTCCAACCTGTCACCACAGACCTCATGACTAAACCATGGCACCAAGTGCCACATCCAATCCCTCTTGAACACCTCCAGGGACAGTGACTCCACCACCTCCCTGGGCAGCACATTCCAATGGCCCCCTGAAGTCTTCTCTTCTCCAGGCTGAACAACCCCCCTGCTCCCTCAGCCTCATAGCAGAGGTGTTCCAGCCCTCTGGATGGAAATGGATGAGCAGGTTTCACTTGTACCTGTGGTGTGCTTTTGGGTAGCCCTGAATGATATTGTCCAAGGTTTAGTCTCAATGTGCTTCCATGTTTTGCTATTATTGTTCACCCAAAGTGTGTTGCATCTGCAGGGAACAAGGTCTTGCCAGCAGGAGCAGGCTGGAGCATGTGGTGCTTAGCCTTTGGAAGCCCTCATCTTCTACACTGACCTGTGGTGTGGACAGGGAAAGTGCTCCAGGAGGCTAGGCCCAACTGTGGGGAAGGTGGGAATAAAGATGGAGAGACTTCAGTGCCTGCAAGAGATTTCCTGAGCCCAGCTGTGCTTTGGTTGCTCTCCTATCCCCTCCTTCACACCATGTAGGTTCTTCTGTTCTGCTAGTTCTGGGCTCCTCGGTTTGGGAAAGATGTTGAGCTGCTGGAAGGTGTCCAGAGGAGGGCAACAAAGTTGGGGAGGGGTCTGGAGCACAGCCCTGTGAGGAGAGGCTGAGGGAGCTGGGCTTGCTTAGCCTGGAGAAGAGAAGGCCCAGGGGAGACCTTCTTGTTGTCTACAACCCCCTGAAGGGAGGCTGTAGCCAGGTGGGCGTTGGTCTCTTCTCCCAGGCAACCAGCACCAGAACAAGAGGGCACAGTCTCAACCTGTGCCAGGGGAAGTTTAGGCTGGAGGTTCGGAGGAAGTTCTTCTTAGAGTTAGCCAATTGGAATGTGCTGCCCAGGGAGGTGGTGGAGTTGCCATCACTGGAGGTGTTTAGGAAGAGACTGGATGGGGTGCTTGGTGCCATGGTTTAGTTGATTAGATGGTGCTGGGTGATAGGTTGGACTTGATAATCTCAAACATCTCTTCCAACCTGGTCTGGTCTAGTCTAGTCTTTTCCTATTCCAATTCCTTTCCTATTCCAATTCCTTTCCTATTCCAATTCCTTTCTTATTCCAATTCCTTTCCTATTCCAATTCCTTTCCTATTCCATTCTCTCTTCCCTGTCCCCAACTGTGGGAATAGAGATGAAGCCTCAGCCCAAACACAGGAGCATCTGCCACTTGCTTTGGCCTCCTACTTGAAACTGCATTTTCTTTTCCTTGCTAGGGAGTCACTGTCCTCTCTTTCCCCTCACATTGCTCAGCAGCACAGAACTATTGGCATTTCATCTTTTCTTCTCAAAACTCTTCAGGAAAAGATCATGGAAGGGCTTTTTTTTTTTTTTTTTTTTTGTCTATTTTTTTTTCTGAAAGGTGAAAGAGAAAATGAACTGCAGGCAAAGAAAAAGGAGCAGGTGACAAACAAGAGGAACGGGGTTGGAGTTTCAAGGTCAGCTCCATCAAATCCTGACACTAAGAGTATCAGAGGTCAGGCTGCTAGCATGAAGTGGGCTCACTGGGGATGCCTATGCTGGGGCAGAAAGGCAGGGCTGCTGGCTGGCAACTACAACCCAGACTGTGGATAGAAGTGAATCATAGAGTTGTTTTGGTATGAAAAGACCTCTAAGATGCAACAATCAGCCTAAGACCACAGTAGCCATTAAACCATGTCCCAAATGTCTTCATATTTCTTGGAAACCTCCAGGGAAGGTGCCTCTACCACCTCCCTGGGCAGCCTGTTCCAATTCCTGACCAGTAGAATAGAATTAACCAGGTTGGAAAAGACATCTGAGGTCATCAAGTCCAACCTATCACCCAGCACCACCTGTTCAACTAAACCATGGCACCAAGCACCCCATCCAGTCTCTTCCTAATGATGGTGACTCCACCACCTCCCTGGGCAGCACATTCCAATGGCCAATCTCTATTAGGAAGGACTTCTTCCTAACATCTAGCCTAAACTTCCCCTGGCACAGCTTGAGACTGTGTCCTCTTGTTCTGGTGCTGCTTGCCTGGGAGAAGAGACCAACCCCCACCTGGCTACAACCTCCCTTCAGGGAGTTGCAGAGAGCAAGAAGGTCTCCCCTGAACCTCCTCTTCTCCAGGCTAAGCAAGCCCAGCTCCCTCAGCCTCTCCTCACAGGGCTGTGCTCCAGACCCCTCCCCAGCTTTCTTGCCCTTCTCTGGACACCTTCCAGCAGCTCAACATCTTTCCTCAACTGAGGGGCCCAGAACTGGACACAGGACTCAAGGTGTGGCCTAAGCAGTGCTGAGTCCAGGGCAGAATGACCTCCCTGCTCCTGCTGGCCACACTGTTCCTGATCCAAGCAAGGATGCCATTGGCCTTCTTGGCCACCTGGGCACACTGCTGGCTCATGTTCAGCCTACTATCAACCAGTACCCCCAGGTCCCTCTCTGCCTGGCTGCTCTCCAGCCACTCTATCCCCAGCCTGCAGCTCTGCATGGGGTTGTTGTGGCCAAAGTGCAGCACCTGGCACTTGGACTTGTTGAATGCCATCCTCTTGGACTCTGCCCATCTGTCCAGCCTGGCAAGGTCCCTCTGCAGAGCTCTCCTATATTCTTTCTGTACATAATTTTTCCCCTAATAACCAACCTCAACCTCTCCTGGCACAATTTCAGGCCATTTCCTCCTGTTCTGTTCACCTGATACTGTATTCGTGGTACTGATACATGATTGTCCCATGCCCTTGCCAAGGAAGGGAGCAGGCAGAGCCAAGGAAATCTGGTGGCAGCTATTTGTGGGGGTGGCCTCAATGTAAGAGGACTCTTTGCTGCAGGGTGTGGATGACAAATGGGGTTTATGTAAATAAATTTGTGCTGGTTTGAGGAGCTGAATAGCAACCAAGGCTTCTCTGTGCCAGCTTGTGACCGTGGACGAGGACCACAGGCACTGCTCTTGGCATGAGGGCTGTGTCCCTGCTGCTCCCCTCCCCAGTGCCTCGGGGGCTGGCAGCCTCTGGACGGCTCTCTGTACTGGTGGCAGAAGGTGGGGAGCCAAGAATCTGAGTTGTGACTGTGGTCACAGATAAGATCCAGAGCGGAGGCCGGGAGGTGACTGTGCTCACAGATACAATCCAGAGCGGAGGCCGGGAGGTGACTGTGCTCACAGATACGATCCAGAGCGGAGGCCGGGAGGTGACTGTGCTCACAGATACGATCCAGAGCGGAGGCCGGGAGGTGACTGTGCTCACAGATACGATCCAGAGCGGAGGCCGGGAGGTGACTGTGCTCACAGATCACAGCCACGATCCAGAGCGGAGGCTGGGAGGTGACTGTGCTCACAGCCCCGATCCAGAGCAGAGGCTGGGAGGTGACTGTGCTCACAGCCACGATCCAGAGCGGAGGCTGGGAGGTGACTGTGCTCACAGCCACGATCCAGAGCGGAGGCTGGGAGGTGACTGTGCTCACAGATACGATCCAGAGCGGAGGCTGGGAGGTGACTGTGCTCACAGATACGATCCAGAGCGGAGGCCGGGAGGTGCCTGTGCTCACAGATACGATCCAGAGCGGAGGCCGGGAGGTGACTGTGCTCACAGCCCCGATCCAGAGCAGAGGCTGGGAGGTGACTGTGCTCACAGCCACGATCCAGAGCGGAGGCCGGGAGGTGACTGTGCTCACAGATACGATCCAGAGCGGAGGCTGGGAGGTGACTGTGCTCACAGCCACGATCCAGAGCGGAGGCTGGGAGGTGACTGTGCTCACAGATACGATCCAGAGCGGAGGCCGGGAGGTGCCTGTGCTCACAGATACGATCCAGAGTAGAGGCTGGGAGGTGACTGTGCTCACAGACACGATCCAGAGCGGAGGCCGGGAGGTGACTGTGCTCACAGATACGATCCAGAGCGGAGGCCGGGAGGTGACTGTGCTCACAGATACGATCCAGAGCGGAGGCTGGGAGGTGACTGTGCTCACAGCCCCGATCCAGAGCGGAGGCTGGGAGGTGACTGTGCTCACAGCCACGATCCAGAGCGGAGGCTGGGAGGTGACTGTGCTCACAGATACGATCCAGAGCGGAGGCCGGGAGGTGACTGTGCTCACAGATACGATCCAGAGCGGAGGCTGGGAGGTGACTGTGCTCACAGATACGATCCAGAGCGGAGGCCGGGAGGTGACTGTGCTCACAGCCACGATCCAGAGCGGAGGCTGGGAGGTGACTGTGCTCACAGATACGATCCAGAGCGGAGGCCGGGAGGTGACTGTGCTCACAGCCACGATCCAGAGCGGAGGCCGGGAGGTGACTGTGCTCACAGATACGATCCAGAGCGGAGGCTGGGAGGTGACTGTGCTCACAGATACGATCCAGGGCAGAGGCTGGGAGGTGACTGTGCTCACAGATACGATCCAGAGCGGAGGCCGGGAGGTGACTGTGCTCACAGCCACGATCCAGAGCGGAGGCTGGGAGGTGACTGTGCTCACAGATACGATCCAGAGCGGAGGCTGGGAGGTGACTGTGCTCACAGATACGATCCAGAGCGGAGGCTGGGAGGTGACTGTGCTCACAGATACGATCCAGAGCGGAGGCCGGGAGGTGCCTGTGCTCACAGATACGATCCAGAGCGGAGGCCGGGAGGTGACTGTGCTCACAGATACGATCCAGAGCGGAGGCCGGGAGGTGCCTGTGCTCACAGATACGATCCAGAGCGGAGGCTGGGAGGTGACTGTGCTCACAGATACGATCCAGGGCAGAGGCTGGGAGGTGACTGTGCTCACAGATACGATCCAGAGTGGAGGCTGGGAGGTGACTGTGCTCACAGCCACGATCCAGAGCGGAGGCTGGGAGGTGACTGTGCTCACAGCCACGATCCAGAGCGGAGGCTGGGAGGTGACTGTGCTCACAGCCCCGATCCAGAGCGGAGGCTGGGAGGTGACTGTGCTCACAGCCACGATCCAGAGCGGAGGCTGGGAGGTGACTGTGCTCACAGCCACGATCCAGAGCGGAGGCTGGGAGGTGGCTGTGCTCACAGATATGATCCAGAGCGGAGGCTGGGAGGTGACTGTGCTCACAGATACGATCCAGAGCGGAGGCTGGGAGGTGACTGTGCTCACAGCCACGATCCAGAGCGGAGGCTGGGAGGTGACTGTGCTCACAGCCCCGATCCAGAGCGGAGGCTGGGAGGTGACTGTGCTCACAGCCACGATCCAGAGCGGAGGCCGGGAGGTGACTGTGCTCACAGATACGATCCAGAGCGGAGGCCGGGAGGTGACTGTGCTCACAGATACGATCCAGAGCGGAGGCTGGGAGGTGACTGTGCTCACAGATACGATCCAGAGCGGAGGCCGGGAGGTGACTGTGCTCACAGATACGATCCAGAGTAGAGGCTGGGAGGTGACTGTGCTCACAGATATGATCCAGAGCGGAGGCTGGGAGGTGGCTGTGCTCACAGATATGATCCAGAGCGGAGGCTGGGAGGTGACTGTGCTCACAGCCACGATCCAGAGCAGAGGCTGGGAGGTGACTGTGCTCACAGCCACGATCCAGAGCGGAGGCTGGGAGGTGACTGTGCTCACAGCCATGATCCAGAGCGGAGGCTGGGAGGTGACTGTGCTCACAGATACGATCCAGAGCGGAGGCTGGGAGGTGACTGTGCTCACAGATACGATCCAGAGCGGAGGCTGGGAGGTGACTGTGCTCACAGCCACGATCCAGAGCGGAGGCTGGGAGGTGACTGTGCTCACAGCCATGATCCAGAGCAGAGGCTGGGAGGTGACTGTGCTCACAGCCACGATCCAGAGCGGAGGCTGGGAGGTGACTGTGCTCACAGATACGATCCAGAGCGGAGGCTGGGAGGTGACTGTGCTCACAGATACGATCCAGAGCGGAGGCTGGGAGGTGACTGTGCGTGCAGCCATGACCCAGAGCTCCGGAGGAGTGAGAAAGGATGAGCCAAGGCGGGTCACTGGCTTTAAAAGCAGGGATTAAAATGCTTTTAATATGAAAGTGTAGCTGAAGTCTTGAGCCAAAAATCTCGACCAGCCCGTGGAGAGACGCCTATTAACTTCACTTGGGTATGGATCAGACCTTTTAAGAGTGCATCTTATTAAGTAGCTAATTAAAAACTTGCCCCTTTTGTTGGATCCCCGTGCCCTCCATCCCTCCCCACTTCATTCCTGTGCAAACTGTGTCAGTTTCTTGCTCTGGCAACCTCTTCATCCTCTGCTTCTTTCCCTCTCCTTGCTTCCAAATCTCTCTAGGAGCTCTGGGATCTTTCTGGGGGTTTTCTTTCTCTCCTTTCTCATCTCCTGCTCAAAAGCAAAACCAGTGAAGAGGGCACAGCCCCTTCACCTCCTTTCCTCCTTGGCAAAAATGAAAGGGCAAGAAAAATGCCCGAGTTCAGAATGCAAGCAAGATGCTGTGACAGGAGTTCATGTCTGGGGAGAAAAAGGACACCCCATAATGGGGCCAAACATAAAAAAAAGTTAATAAAAACCAAGCAGGAACCATACAAGAGGCAACAACAGAAAAAAGGAGCTCCCAAGGTCACTCAAAGTTCAGGATGTGCAGAAAGAAGGAAATCTGTGTAGGGGAGAGAGAGGGGGAGAGAGATGGAGAGAGAAGGAGAAGTAGCTGTGATTGAGAGAAAGGAGGCGAAAGGAGACAGGATAAATTGTGATTATCTGGTGGAATCAAGACACTTAACTGCCCTGTCTGATTCTGGAGGGGAAACAAATGGAGCCTATAACTTTGCACTTCAAAAGGATAATTTGTTCCCCTTCCCTCAGCCCTAGCTGGAGCCAGGTTGGCACTCGGGCTTGTGGTAGCTCAAGCAGCACCCTCAGTGTGGCCCCAGGGAGAGGCAGGGCATCTTATTTGCCTTTGTAAGTGCCCTGTGAGGGGTGTCTGGCTGATGTGGAGCTCCCTGGGCTTTGCACCCCCTGTCTGAGTGAAGCCTTCTGCTTTTTTTGGGGTGGTTTTCTGGTGATACAGGCACCTTCGTGTGGGGAGGAAGAATAAACTGCAGCAGTACAGGTTAGGAGGGGATCTGCTGGAAAGCAGCCCCCTGGAGAAGGACCTGGGAGTGCTGGTGGATAACAAGTTCTCCATGGGACAGCAATGTGCCCTGGTGGTCAAGAAGGTCAATGGGATCCTGGGGTGCATTTAGAGGAGTATGTCCACCAGATTCAGAAGAGGATCTCCTCCCCTCTGCTCTGCCCTGGTGAGACCTCACCTGGAATAGTGCATCCAGCTCTGGGCTCCCCAGTTCAAGAGGGACAGAGATCTGCTGGAGAGAGTCCAAGAGAGGGCTACAAGGATGCTGAAGGGACTGGAGCACTGCCCTGTGAGGAGAGGCTGAGAGCCCTGGGGCTGTTCAGTCTGGAGAAGGGAAGACTGAGAGGAGACCTAACCAATGTCTATCAATATCTGAGGGCTGGGGGTCCGGAGGGAGGGGACAGACTCTGCTCAGCTGCATCCTGGGATAGGACATGGGGCAATGGATGGAAACTCCAGCACAGGAGGTTCCACCTCACCATGAGGAGGAACTTCTTCCCTGTGAGGGTCACAGAGCACTGGAGTAAAAATATTTTCAGTGGTGCCCAGTGAGAGAACAAGGGGCAACAGACATGAACTGGAACCTAGGAGGTTCCATCTGAATGTGAGAAGAAACTTGTTTGGTGTGAGAGTGCTGGAGCCCTGGAGCAGGCTGCCCAGAGAGGTTGTGGAGTCTCCTTCCCTGGAGCCTTTCCAGCCCCATCTGGATGTGTTCCTGTGTGACCTGTGCTGGATTCTGCGGTTCTGGTGGAGGGGTTGGACTTGATGGTCTCTGAAGGTCCTTTCCAACCCATCCTGTGATCCTGTGAAGGTGCTGGTGCTCTTTGGAAATGTGGTGCTTCTGTGGGAGAGAACATGGATATCATCTGGGTTAGAGGCTTGTCTTGGGCTGGCTTCACCACTGGGTGGGTCGGCAGCATCTTTCCTGTGATCACCCTGGGAAAGGGGATTTCTAGTGGTCTCTTGAGTGGTGCCCAGCATGATCTCCAGAAGGCCAAGAAAACCAACAGCATCCTGGCCTGTGTCAGCAGTAGTGTGTCCAATAGGACCAGGACCTCCTGTACTTGGCACTGGTGAGGCCACAGCTAAAATACTGGGCTCAGTTTTGGACCCCTCACTCCAAGCACATCGAGGTGCTAGAGTGTGTCCAGAGAAGGGCAACAAAAGGGTTGAAGGGTCTGGAGAACAGGGCTGGTGAGGAGCAGCTGAGGGAACTGAGGGTGTTTAACCTGGAGAAAATGAGACTTAGGGGAGACCTCACTGCACTCTACAACTCCCTGGAAGGAGGTTGGAATGAGGTGGGGATTGGTCTCCTCTCTTGAGCAACAAGCAACAGGACAAGAGGAAATGGCCTCAAGTTGTGCCAGGGGAGGTTGAGGTTGGATATTAGGAAAAGTTTCTTCCCCAAAGGGGTTGTCAAGCCCTGGACCAGGCTGCCCAGGGTAATGGTGGAGTCCCCATCCCTGGAGGGATTTAAAAGCTGTGTAGAGGCAGTGCCAAGGGATGTGGTTCAGTGGTGACTTGGCAGTGCTGGGTTAAGGGTTGGACTCAATCTTACAGGTCTTATGCAACCAAAATGATTCTCTGACCGTGGCACAGGCAGTTCCTCTGTGTGTTCTCCTCGTGCTGTGCAGCTAATTTGTTCCTCCTCCTTTGGTACAATAAATTAAGAAAGGAAAAAGATAGGGGCAAAAGCCAGGGCTAAAGAAATTGGTCCTAAAGAAATCAGTGGAAGTAAGCTCACACAGGCTTTTGCTGTGGCAGTAGAAGTGGTGAAGGAGCCCAGCACACTCCACTGTGGTCCTCTCTTGGGACCACAGAACTGTCAGGGTTGGAAGGGACCTCAAGGCTCAGCCAGTTCCAACCCCCCTGCCATCGGCAGGGACACCTCACACTGCAGCAGGTTGCTCACAGCCACCTCCAGCCTGGCTGCAAACACCTCCAGGCAGGAGGCTTCCACCACCTCCCTGGGCAACCTGTGCCAGTCTCTTACCACCCTCCTGGGGAACAACTTCTTCCTAACATCCAATCTCAATCTACCCATCCCTAGTTTTGTTCCATTCCCCCCAGTCCTATCACTCCCTGACACCCTCAAAAGTCCCTCCCCAGCTTTCTTGTCGCCCCTTTCAGATCCTGGAAGGCCACAATTAGGTCACCTCAGAGCCTTCTCTTCTCTAGACTGAACAGCCCCAACTCTCTCAGTCTGTCTCCATAGCCCTCTGCTCATCCTTCTGGCCCTTCTCTGGACACATACCAGACCTCCAGATCCTTCCTGAATGCTTACTTTACACCACAGACCTAAAGTTGGCCTTTCCATGCTTGCAAAAAGCAGAAAATCAAGAGGCAAAACAACTGTAAAGCCTCATTTCTTGTTTCTGGGATCTGTTTCTTGTTGCTTTCTATGTCATATGTTATATTTCTCTCTTATGCATGTGGTGGGTTGTAGCTCTTCTGTAATGAATTTGGAGCCTCTTGACCAACTGGGGGGACCTTAGAGCTGCCTTCCAATACCCGAAGGGATCCTACAGGAAGGCTGGAGAGGGACTCTTCATAAAGGTGTCTAGAGACAGGACAAAGGGGAATGGTTTTAAGCTGAAGGAGAGTAGGTTTAGACTGGATCTTAGGAAGAAGTTCTTCAGTGTGATTGTGGTGAGACTCTGGAACAGGCTGCCCAGGTTGCTTGTGGATGCTCCAGCCTGGAGGTGTTCATGGCCAGGCTGGAGGAAGCTTTGGGCAATCAAGTGTAGTTGAGAGGCATCCTTGCCCAGGGCAGGGAGGTTGGAGTAGATGACCTCTGAGGTCCCTTCCAACCTAAGCTGTTCTGTGACTGCTGACTGATGGGCTGGTAAGGGAATGGAGAAAAGAGCTCTTTGTAGGGCAGGGATGTCTTTAAGCTGTGATGCAGTGCGGCTTACACTGGAACAATCTGAACTGCTCCATTTATGTCCTAGTGAAGTTTCTTGTTTCTAACAATCAAAAGCAAAGAAAATTTGATAGAAAAGAGTTCCTCATGTATTCCCCCTTCCCCTTCTTTTGAGATCTGTCCTCTCTGCTCTGGGAGCAGAGAACAGCTGAGCCCAGCGTGCTGCTCTGCAGGGACTGATTTCTGCATGTCTGCAGGCTGACAGGAGTTAGGAAATGTGGGAGAGATGATGCAGTCTTGCCCAGAAGTGCCTTGTTCTCCCAGGTGATCCTGGATTCATAGAATCAATGAGGTTGGAAAAGACCTCAAAGGTCATCAAGTCCAACCTGTCACCCAACACCTCATAACTACTAAACCATGGCACCTAGTGCCACATCCAATCCCCTCTTGAATGCCTCCGGGGATGGTGATTCCACCATCTCCCTGGGCAGCACATTCCAATGGCCAATCTCTCTTGCTGGGAAGAACTTTCTCCTCGCCTCCAGCCTAAACTTCCCCTGGTATAGCTTGAGACTGTGTCCTCTTTTTCTGGTGCTGCTCCTGCCCCCAGCTTGGTGTCATCTGCACATTTACTGCCAATGGACTCAATGCCCTCATCCAGATCATCAGTGAAGATACTGAACAGGATGGGGCCCAGCACTGATCCCTGGGGGACACCACTGGTGCCTGGCTGTCAGCTGGCTGTGGCACCATTCACCATCACTCTCTGGGCTCAGCCTCCAGCCAGTTCCTAACCCAGCACGGAGTGCTGCTGTCCAAGCCAGGGGCTGCCAGCTTGGCCAGGAGTTTGCTGTGGTGAGTTTGTGCTCTGATTGAGGAACTTGAACTCCCCAGCAGCAGGAGGTAGCTGTAACACAAAGGGAGAGCAAAGAGTTAAGTGTTTATTCCCTGGCTGATTTCTTTCTTTCTCAGCACACAACCCATGAATGTGACTATGATTAGAACTGGGTGGGACAAGGTTTTCCTATTCAGCAGGATTCTAAAGCTCCTTTCTCTTCCAGTGAGATGCAACCAAAACCTTTTAGAGTTTGAAGTATTTATGGTTCTGGGAAGAATTGCAGATATATTCTTCTGATCTAGGTTTTCTTGAGTGGGATGTAAAGAGGGGGGAGTGAGGGGGAAGTCTGTTTGTCCCAGAGAGGCATGGCCCTGGGTTTATCTTGTCCTAGTTACTGCCTTTCACTGACATGTGGATGATCATAGCCTTGCTTGTTTCCTGGGCTGAAGAAACCTTTGCCCAAGGATGGCTTCAGGTGTCCTCCAAAATACCACCAGCTAGCAGCTAGCTCCACATCAAGTTTGAAGCAGTGAAGGGTCACTTTGTATCTCTGGCCTTGGCTTCACTGAAGGGATGGGAAGATTACAGCTGAACTGGCTGATTGCAGTGGTTTGGATAAGGGCTCTTACACATAGATAAGATAAGAAGAAATGGCCTCGAGTTGTGCCAGAGGAGGTTTAGGTTGGACAGGAAAAATGTCTTTCCCAAAAGGATCAATAAGCCTGGCCCAGGCTGCCCAGGGCAGTACTGTGTCCAGTTCTGGGCCTCTCAGTTTAAGAAGGACATTGAGACACTTGAACATGTTCAGAGAAGGGCAACAAAACTGGGGAGGAGTCTGGAGCACAGCCCTGTGAGGAGAGGCTGAGGGAGCTGGGCTTGCTTAGCCTGGAGAAGAGGAGGCTCAGGGGAGACCTTCTTGCTCTCTACAACTCCCTGAAGGGAGGTTGTAGCCAGGAGGGGGTTGGTCTCTTCTCCCAGGCAACCAGCCCCAGAACAAGAGGACACAGTCTCAAGCTGCACCAGGGGAAGTTTAGGCTGGAGGTGAGGAGAAAGTTCTTCCCAGAGAGAGGTGTTAGCCATTGGAATGAGCTGCCCAGGGAGGTGGTGGAGTCACCATCCCTGGAGGTGTTCAAGAGGGGACTGGAGGTGGCACTTGGTGCCATGGTTTAATCATGAGGTCTGTGGTGACAGGCTGGACTTGATGATCTTTGAGGTCTCTTCCAACCTTGGTGATTCTGTGATCCCTGGAGGGATTTAAAAGCCCTGTAGAGGTGGCGCTGAGGGACATGGTTTGGTGGTGACCAGGCAGTGCTGGGTTAGCAGATGTCATGATCTTAAAGGTCTCCTACAAGCAGAACAGTTCTGTGATTCTAAGATTTTGTGGTTCTGGGGGTTGGGTCTTTGTTCAAAACATCTTTGGTCATGACCTGTCACTTGCTCTTGTCTGGGTGGAAGGAGTTTTGTTGCTGCTGGTCAGTTGTGTCATAGTATCAGTCAGGGTTGGAAGGGACCACAAGGATCATCTAGCTCCAACCCCTGCCATGGGCAGGGACACCCCACACTACATCAGGCTGCCCAGAGCCTCAGCCAGCCTGGGCTTAAACACCTCCAGGGACGGGGCTCCAACCACCTCCCTGGACAACCCATTCCAGGGCTTCACCACTCTCATGGGGAAGAACTTCCTCCTCACCTCCAGCCTGAATCTCCCCACCTCCAGCTTCATTCCATTCCCCCTAGTTCTATCACTCCCTGAGATCCTGAGAAGTCCCTCCCCAGCCTTCCTGTAGCCCCCTTCAGATACTGGAAGGCCACAATGAGGTCCCCTCAGAGCCTTCTCTTTTCCAGACTGAACAGCCCCAACTCCTTCAGTCTGTCCTCACAGGAGAGGTGCTCCAGCCCTCTGATCATCCTCGTGGCCCTTCTCTGGACACCTTCCAGCACGTCCACATCCTTCCTGTAATAGGGGCTCCAGAACTGGAGGCAGTACTCCAGGTGGGGTCTCACCAGAGCTGAGTAGAGGGGGAGAATCCCCTCCCTTGACCTGCTGGCCACACTTCTCCTGATGCAGCCCAGGATCTGATTGGCTTTCCGGGCTGCAAATGCACATTGAGAGCTCATGTTGAGCTTCTCCTCCCCAGCACCCCCAAGTCTCTCTCCTCAGGGCTGCTCTCCATCCAGTCCCTGCCCAGCCTGGATCTGTGCCTGGGGTTGCCTAGACCCAGATGCAGGACCCTGCCCTTGATCTTGTTGAAGCTCATGAGGTTGGCTCGTGCCCACCTCTCCGGCCTGTCCAGGTCCCTCTGGATGGCATCCAGTTGTAGCTGCTGTGTGGATGGCAGTTGTAGCTGCTCTTTTCCAAACAACTGCAATTCCTTCTCAGACAGCAGGTTCTCTGGGGCTGCCCATTCACTCCTGCTGCTCTTGCATGCTCTGGAATAGTCATCTTTAAGTATTAACATTTTGTCCTCTTCTGGGCTGTGCTCGAGATGCCCTGAGTCATCTCGCTCTACTTTGTCACAAACGAAGCAGCTCAAGCTTCTAAAGCCCTTGTCAAGTATAAAGCACTCCTGCTAGCTCTTGAATGCTTGTGACTTCCTCTTGCATCCAGTCCTGAAGATGATGTGGCCAGCCAAGCAGTTTGCAGAACTGCAGCCTTGGCAAAACCAGGTGTATAGCCTTAAAGTCGTTCCTCTGAGCGCCCAAAAGAGCACTGCGGCTCTGCCAGCCAGCACGTGGAGATTGCTCCTCGCATTGCTTGGACCACCAGGCCTCCCATAGCAGCTGTTTGCAGGGTGCTGCTCTCTGCAGCTGTCCTCCACCAGCCTTTTTCAAGGGCATCTGGAGCAGGGTCATGAAAACAGATTTTTACCAAACGTGCTTAAGTGCACAGACAGAAAGGTGGGAGCTGGAGGGGGCCTCTGGACATCATCCAGCCCAATCCCCCTGCTAAAGCAGGGGCACCCACAACAGCTTGCCCGGGATCACAATGGCCAGGTGGGTTCGGAATCACTCCAGGGAAGGAGACTCCACAACCTCTCTGGGCGGCCTGCTCCAGGGCTCTAGCCCCCTCACACCAAACAAGTTTCTTCTCATGTTCACATGGAACCTCCTGGGTTCCAGTTCATGTCTGTTGCCCCTTGTCCTCTCACTGGGCACCACTGAAAATAGTTTGACTCCATCCTCTTGACTCCCACTGTTCAGATGTTGATGAGTCGCCATCCCTGGAGGTGTTTAAGAAGAGCCTGGATGAGGCACTTGGTGCCACAGTTTAGTTGATTAGATGATGCTGGGTGATAGGTTGGACTTGATGATTTTGAAGCTATCTTCCAACCTGCTCTGCTCTGCTCTGCTCTGCTCTGCTCTGCTCTGCTCTGCTCTGCTCTGCTCTGCTCTGCTCTGCTCTGCTCTGCTCTGCTCTGCTCTGCTCTGCTCTGCTCTGCTCGTCAGATACCTTCTCAGTCTTCTCTTCTTCAAGCTAAGCAGCTCCAGGTCTCTCAGACCCCTCAGCACCTTTGTAGTCCATCTTGGACTCTCTCCAGTAATTCTTTGTCTCGCTTGAACTGGAGAGCCCAGAACTGAACCTAACTGGACGTGGCACTTGGTGCCATGGTTTAGTAGTCATGAGGTGTTGGGTGGCAGGTTGGACTTGATGGTCTTTGAGGTCTCTTCCAACCTTATTGATTCCATGATAATATTCCAGGTGTGGCCTCACTAGGGCAGAGGCTTCACCTGCCTGCTTGTTCCTCCCCATGATTTGCTATGCTGTCAGCTAAGCTTGTACCACCAACAGCTTGCTGCCATGCTAGGATGTCCCTCTAAGCACAGCTGGTGGCTTTGGGAGCTGGCAGGCAGCTCAGCCCTCCCTCGAGCTTGCTTCACGGGTGCCGTACAGCACTAAGTCTTTAATCACGAAGTCACACAGTGCCAAGTCAAAACTCTTACAGGACTCCATTATTTCCTTGCAGTTCCCTTTATCAGCCAAAGTTGTAATCTCCTTCAAGAGCACAATCAGGTTTGTTTGACAAGGCCTATTTCCCATCAAGTGGTGTTGACTGGCGTTAATTATGATCCTATCGGTTAATTCGTTATTAATGGAATATATCACATCAGCTTTTCCCATTATTTCCCCCATGATTGATATCAGCCCAACTGCTTGGTAATTGCTAGAGCAGCTCTGCTGGCTGAGCTGTGCTGCCACGTTCAGCCTCTGATCTGCTGGAGCTTCCCTCCTCTTCCCAAATGGATGAGACGTTGACACCTGTTCTCCCAGAACAGAGGTTGAAGGGAGACCTTATTGCTCTCTACAACTGGAACCATAGAATTGTCAAGGTAGGAAGGGACCTCAAGGATCAGTTCCAACCCCCTGCCATGGCCAGGGACACCTCACACTGCAGCAGGTTGCTCACAGCCACATCCAGCCTGGCTGCAAACACCTCCAGGCAGGAGGCTTCCACCACCTCCCTGGCCAACCTGTGCCAGTGTCTCACCACCCTCATGGGGAGCAACTTCTTCCTAACATCCAATCTCAGTCTACCCATTTCTAGCTTTGCTCCGTTCTCCATAGTCCTATCAGTACCTGACACCCTCAGAAGTCCCTCCCCAGCTTTCTTGTAGCCCCCTTCAGATCCTGGAAGGCCACAACGAGGTCTCCTCAGAGCCTTCTCTTCTCCAGACTGAACAGCCCCAACTCTCTCAGTCTGTCCTCATAGGAGAGGAACTCCAGCCCTCTGATCATCCTTGTGGCCCTTCTCTGGACACCTTCCAGCACCTCCAGATCCTTCCTGTGATAGGGGCTCCAGAACTGGATGCAGTACTCCAGGTAGGGTCTTACCTAGTAGAGTAGAGTAGAGGGAGAGAATCACCTTCCTTGACTACTTAAAAGGAGATTGGAGGGAGGTGGGGCTGGCCTCTTCCCTCTAGTCTGAAATGATGGAACAAGAGCAAATGGCCTTCAGTTGTTGCACCAGGGGAGGTTTAGGTTGGAGATGAGGAACAACTTCTTTCCTGCAAGAGGGGTCAGGCATTGGCACAGGCTGCCCAGGGAAGTGCTGGAATCACCATCCCTGAAGGTGCTGAAAAAAAATGTGTGTCCATGGCACTTCAGGACATGGTTTAATGGCCATGGTGGTGTTAGGTTGCACTTGATGATCTCAGATGTTTTTTTTTTATCTGAAACGATTCTGTAATTCATTCTCAAGCCACCAGCCATAATGAACATGACACAGCAGACTGTGCTCAGGGGATGGGAGCACCTCTCCTATGAGGACAGGCTGATGGAGCTGGGGTTGTTCAGTCTGGAGAAGAGGAGGCTCTAGGGAAACCACAGAGCAGCCTTCCAGTACCTGAAGGGGGCCTCCAAGAAAGTTGCAGAGGGTCTGTTTCCAAAGGCCTGCAGTGATGGGACAAGAGGCAATGGTTTGAAGTTAGAGAAGAGCAGATGTAGATTGGATGTTAGGAATAAGTTCTGCACAATGAGGGCAGGGGGAGGAACACTGGAACAGGTCACCCAGGGAGGTAGTTGAAGCCTCATCCCTGGAGCTATTCAAGGTTAGGCTTGACAAGGATCTGAGCAAGCTGAGCTGGTGGAGGATGTCCCTGCTGATTGCAGGGGGCTTGACTAGATGACCTTCAGAGGTCCCTTCCAACCTAAACCATTCTGTGTCATAGAGAGGCCCACAGTGATTCAAGGAGGTTCTTATGGGGTTGAAGTGATGCTCCAAAGGTGGTGACCATGCCTTGCTTTTGGAGCAGTAGGAGTCATCCTGCTTCAGCAGGGACGTGGAGATCAGAGAGAGGGCACACGGTGCCCATGCAGCAACTTCAGAGGCTCTGAGTTGCCTCTTGGGTGCTGTCAGGAGGGAACATTTATACAACCAAGACTTACAGCCAAGCAAGGCTTCTGTGTCATCTGGGGTATTTGGGATGCTGCTGAAGATGCTTTAAAACCCAGTTTGGCACTGATGGGGTTGTCCTAGAGCCTCTCATACCCGATGGGTGGGTTGTATGTATGCCAGAGAAACCACCCCTTGCTGCAGCTGCTGGGTTTGAAACAAAGGCCAGCTCTGTGTCTGGCTCCAGGTCCTACCTAATCCCACCACCCTACAGCACCTGTGCATGTCCCTGCTTTTGGCCTTGGGATGTTTACTTTTAACCTGGAAATGTTGTTGTATCTGCTGGCAATGGCCTTTGGTGGGGGAGAGCAGGGCTGAGAAGTGCTTACCCAGAAGAGGCATGGGTTCCTCCACCGTCTCTACCACCTGAGATGACCATGCTCCTGCTGAGCTAATGGGACTTTCGATGAGGGAGAGGAAGGAGACGAGTTGTGGTTAAAAGAAAACAATCAGCCAATGCACAGCTTGACTCCTCCACCATCTCTAGCACCTGAGATCATAGAAGCAACAAGGTTGGAAAAGACCTCAAAGGTCATCAAGTCTAACCTGTCACCCAACACCTCGTGACTATTAAACCATGGCACCAAGTGCCACATCCAATCCCCTCTTGAACACCTCCAGGGATGGGGACTCCACCACCTCTCTGGGCAGCACATTCCAATGGCTAACAACTCTCTCTGGGAAGAACTTTCTCCTCACCTCCAGCCTAAACTTCCCTTGGTGCAGCTTGAGACTGTGTCCTCTTGTTCTGGTGCTGGTTGCCTGGGAGAAGAGACCAACCCCCTCCTGGCTACAACCTCCCTTCAGGGAGTTGGAGAGAGCAAGAAGGTCTCCCTGAGCCTCCTCTTCTCCAGGCTAAACAACCCCAGCTCTCTCAGCCTCTCCTTGTAGGGCTGTGCTCAAGGCCTCCCATGCTCCTCCTGAGCTAATGTGACTTTTGATGAGGGTGAGGAAGGAGAGGAGCTGTGGTTCAGAGAGAACAATCAGACCATACACAGCTGGACTCTTCTTGCTGCTCGAGGCGTTGTAGCACCACGGGAAGATGGTTTGGAAGCAACTTAAGAGGGGAAGGCAGAAGACCTGTGCTCCCTGCCAAAGGGAATCTTCCCAGGATTCCTTCTCTTCTGTCCCATTTAGCTCATGACTGCTCTCTTTTCTGCCTCTCCTAGGTTCCTCAGTGACTCAGCTGCTGGCCAGGGACCTGGACGACGATCCTCTGGTCTTTGGCGTGGTGGGGGAGGAGGCCAGCCGGTTCTTCGCGGTGGAGAGCATGACTGGCGTTGTCTGGCTCAGGCAGCCCTTGGACAGAGAGGTAATGTCATCTGCTGCTGAGAAGGTCTCTGCTAAGATAAATGGTGTGGCTCTCCACCCAGCTGCAGCCTGAGTGGTGTTCCCACATGGAGGTGGCAATCCAAACGTGTCCGTGTCGGGGTGCGTTCCTCACCAGCCAGCCTGGTGGGGACACGAAGAATAAGCAGGGTGCTCTGGTTCCACCTGGCTTGGTGCTTTTCCTGGATCCCAGAATAACATCTGTGAGTCTGGAAGCCAAGAAAAGAGTCAATAGAAATGGTCTACCCAAGAGCCAGGATGCTCAGATATCCAGGGAAACCCACAGGCTCCCTCTTTAACCTGTATTCCAATTCAATCCTTGACTGTTATGAGACTTCAGGTATCCCATGATATCTCATCATGGCTTCTCCTTATCTTGTGGATTCAGGCTGCTGGCTGTTAAATTTGGCAAGATTCTTGCCTCACAGCTGTTTCACATCCCTATTTTCATGGGAGCTTTGGTGTGCAAAGATGATGACTTTTGAGGGTGTCAGGGAGTGATAGGACTGGTGGGAATGGAGCACAAATAGAAGTGGGTAGATTCAGATTGGAGCTTAGGAAGAAGTTGTTCCTCAGGAGGGTGGTGAGAGACTGGCACAGGTTGCCCAGGGAGGTGGTGGAAGCCTCCTGCCTGGAGGTGTTTGCAGCCAGGCTGGCTGTGGCTGTGAGCAGCCTGCTGTAGTGTGAGGTGTCCCTGGCCATGGCACAGGGGTTGGAACTGGCTGATCTTTGAGGTCCCTTCCAACCCTAATGATTCTGTGATATCTTATCCAGGTGCCTGTTTTAGCAAGAGCCCTGAGCCTTGCTGTGTTTCTGGGGTGAGGGGGAAGGGGTAGCATGGGCCCTAGGACAAGAGCTGGGTAAGATTACTGCACTTCATAGAATGGTAGGCATTGGAAAGGACCTCCAGAGATTGAGACCAACCCCTCTGCCAAAGCAGGATCTTCTAGAGTAGGCCACACAGGAAGACAACCAGGCAGAGCTTGAAAGTCTCTAGAGGAGACTCCACAACATCCCTGGGCAGCTTTGTCCAGGGTTCTACCACCCTCAAAGTAACTAAGTTTTAACTCCTGTTGAGGTGGAACTTCCTGTGTTCCACTTTCTGTCTACTGCTCCTCATCCTACCACAGGCCACCACTGAGAAGAGACTGTCCCTCTCCATGAAGCTGCTTTCCAGCAGGTCAGCCCCTAGTCTGTACTGGTGCCAGGGGTTATTCCTTTTCAGTACTTAGTGCTGCCTTTGCAAAGCTGTGAAGATGAAACCCAGTAACACAGATCAGGTGTGGAGGGTAGAGTAGGGTAGAGTAGAATAAACCAGGTTGGAAGAGACCATTGTGATCATCCAATCCAACCCATCATCCAACACCATCTAAACAACCAAACCATGGCACCAAGCACACCATCCAATCTCTTCCTAAACACCTCCACTTCCACCACCTCCCTGGGCAGCACATTCCAATGGCCATTCTGTCTTTCTGGGAAGAACTTCTTCCTAACATCTAGCCTGAACCTCCCCTGGCACAGCTTGAGACTGTGTCCTCTTGTTCTGGTGCTGGTTGCCTGGCAGAAGAGACCAACCCCCTCCTGGCTACAACCTCCCTTCAGGGAGTTGGAGAGAGCAAGAAGGTCTCCCTGAGCCTCCTCTTCTCCAGGCTAAGCAAGCCCAGCTCCCTCAGCCTCTCCTCACAGGGCTGTGCTCCAGACCCCCTCCCCAGCTTTCTTGCCCTTCTCTGGACACCTTCCAGCATCTCAACATCTTTCCTAACCTGAGGGGCCCAGAACTGGACACAGGACTCAAGGTGTGGCCTGAGCAGTGCTGAGTCCAGGGGCACAATGATTTCCCTGCTCCTGCTGGCCACACTATTCCTGATGCAGGCCAGGATGCCACTGGCCTTCTTGGCCACCCAGGCACACTGCTGGCTCATGTTCAGCCTACTGTCCACTAGTAGTGTTAACAGTAGGTCCAGGCTGGAGCCACCCAGATGTGGGGATGCAGGGGAGCAAGGCTATGGGTGCTGCTCATGCTGGGAAAGGACAAACCCAATCAGGAGCAAAGCAAAAAGAGCAAAGAAAAGAGAGTGCTTGGAATTTCCCCCCCCTTTCCCCTCCACTTCCCTGTGCCAACAGCTGCTGGCATGAGTCATAAATCTTCTCTTATTCAATTCCTGCTGCTTCCCAATAGTTATGATACCAATCTTCAGCCAAGGAGGGTGATCAATAGATTTTTAGGTGGCTTTTGGTGGAGGGTGGGAAGGCAAGGAGCTGAGAGAGCTTGGGGCCATGGCTCAGGGGTGACCCTTGCAGAGTAGGGTTCTGGGTTGGACTTGGTGATCCTGAGGGTCTTTTCCAACCTGAATGTTGCTGTGATGCTGTGAATGCATGACTGGGCTGAAATGGGAGAGGAGCCTGCACCTATCAACTGATCCCAGGGCCTCAAAGCTTGCAATATGGGGAAGAGTACCTGGAGTACTGCCTCCAGTTCTGGAGCCCCTATTACAAGAGGGATCTGGAGGTGCTGGAAGGTGTCCAGAGAAGGGCCACGAGGATGAGCAGAGGGCTGGAGCACCTCTCCTATGAGGACAGACTGAAGGAGTTGGGGCTGTTCAGTCTGGAGAAGAGAAGGCTCCAAGGTGACCTCATTGTGGCCTTGCAGTCTCTGAAGGGGGCTACAAGAAGGCTGGGGAGGGACTTCTCAGGATCTCAGGGAGTGATAGGACTAGGGGGAATGGAATGAAGCTGGAGGTGGGGAGATTCAGGCTGGAGGTGAGCAGGAAGTTCTTCCCCATGAGAGTGGTGAAGCCCTGGAATGGATTGTCCAGGGAGGTGGTTGAGGCCCCACGCCTGGAGGTGTTTAAGCCCAGGCTGGATGAGGCTCTGACCAGCCTGATCTAGTGTGGGGTGTCCCTGTCCATGGCAGGGGGGTTGGAACTAGATGATCCTTGTGGTCCCTTCCAACCCTGACTGCTACTACTACCACTACTAAGAGGGTCAAGGCAGACACGTGTGTGATGTGGATAAGAGAAAGGAGTGAATGGCAGTTTGTGGTGCAGGCAGCAGGATGACATGGGAGGCAAGGGATGGAAGCAGAGAATGCTGGCTTGGATGCCTGCAATCAAAGAGCCAGGGGTGAGAAAGCCCTGAATGAAAAGCAGCAGGGGAAGAAAAGCAGCAAATCAATTCTTGTACGACGAAGGTGAGAAAGAGGCTTGAAAAGGGAGAGGGGCAGAGGGAATCACAGCAAGGTAAATGATGCAGGAAAAGAGAAAAAGAAGAGGAGGCAACTGTGTAGAGGCAGCACAAAGTTAAAAAGGTATAGAGTTGCTCTTTTTCACTCCCACTAAGATCAGAGGAAAACCAGAGGAAACAAAAAGGCAGCCCCTGAGACTGAAAAACAAAATGTATTAAAATGAAGGGTGGAAACAAAAATTCACCTGTGGCAGCTTTCTCTGACTCTCTTATTGAGGAGCAAAATGTCAGAGTGCTCAACAGGTTGCTTCTTACCTCCTGGTTTTCCTCTCTTCCTTGCCTGCTTTCTCCCTCGTAGTGGTACTGACTGAGTAGTGGGGAGGCAGAAGGGGAATGTGCTGATGCAGCAGGGTGAGATGTCACAGGGAGCAGAAGCTCTCCTCTCCATCAGCATTTCAGCTCTTCATTCTGCCCACAAGCCTTGCTGCCCCAAGGCAGGACCTGAGAAAGGCTTGCAGTCCTCAGCTGTGTGCATGGAGGGGCAGAGGAGGGGTGCATGCTCTGGTTCCCCAAATGCTTCTCCAAGTTGAATTCGCCACCCTGGTGCAAGCAGAGCTCCTGGGCTCTGGGCACCAGAGGCTGCTGCCTGTCTCTGAGCTGATCTTGTTAGGAATAAATCAACCACATCTGCAGCATGGAGAGCCATTTCAAGCTTGCTTTCCAGCATGATGCTTGGGAAATATCAAGTTGCTGTGCTCTGGCAGGGATTGGGGCACTGGGGGTGGGGAGGGCTGGCTGGAGCACAGTAACCAGATGGATGTGGTGGCCCAAGTCCTGCTACCCATCCCTGCATCATTCCTTGACAAAATGTGAATTAAACAATTGCTGGTGGGAAGTAAAACAAAAATGGTCGGGAAGAGGAATCTTCCTCCACTATGGAATCATAGAATTGTCAGGGTTGGAAGGGACCTCAAGGACACCTCACACTACAGCAGGTTGCTCACAGCCACATCCAGCCTGGCTGCAAAAACCTCCAGGCAGGAGGCTGCCACCACCTCCCTGGGCAACCTGTGCCAGGCTCTCACCACCCTCATGGGGAACAACTTCTTCCTAACAGCCAATCTCAATCTACCCACTTCTAGTTTTGCTCCATTCCCCCCAGTCCTATCACTCCCTGACGCCCTCCAAAGTCCCTCCCCAGCTTTTTTGTAGCCCCCTTCAGATACTGCAATGTCCTCCTTGCCCTGACATCAAAATAATCCCCACTTGTCCTTCACCCCAGCTGCAGTGACTTCAGTGTATTGCCATTTAAGACCAAGCTGTTAATTTCATCATAATGATGTTAATAAGCTGTTCCAGAAGTACAGGGAACTGTTTGAAGAGGGTACAGCTAAGGTCTACCACGATGATGAGGGCACCAGAACATCTCTCTTATGCAGAGAGGATGAGGGACTTGGGGCTTTTTTAGCCTGGAGAAGACTGAGTGGGGATCTTATCAATGCTTATAACTACTGAAAGGAGGCATGTCAGGGGGATGGGGCTAGGCTTTATGCAGTGGTGCCCAGGGGCAGGACAAGAGGTAACAGGCACAAGCTTGAACATCTAGAAAGTTCTCTCTGAAGCCATGAGGAGGAACTACTTTACTTTGAGGGTGGCAGAGCAATGGAACAGGTTGCCCAGAGAGGTGGTGGAGTCTTCAACTCCAGAGTCATTCAAAACCCCCCACCTGGACACCTTTCTAGGCAACCTTCTCTAGGTGAGCCTGCTCTGGCAGGGGGTTGGACCAGATGATCTCCAGAGGTCCCTTCCAGACCCTACCATTCTGTGATTCTCTAAGGTAGGTAATAAGAGGCAGGGAGGGTTGCACAGGCATTTTTGGGGGCTTATAGGATTTTAGCCAGACCTTGCTGCAGACCCTGGGCTTACCTCCATGTTCCTAGCTCTGTGTGATCCCAAGCACTGCTGCATGGCAGGGAAATTGGTAATGCAGCAGCCACAACAAGGAGATATCCTCAGTGAGACCCTCCTGAATTGCCATCTCAAACAGAAGCTAATTACACAGCTTTCTCTTTGGGCTTTCTTCTCTTTTGCACAGTCCCTCTGTTTTGCCATCAGGTCACAGCACTCTGAGGGTGGAAAACTGCATTTCTTTGCCTTGCACTTCCTCCCTCTCGGTGCTACAAGTAGGCAAGGGACTGGGCAGTCGTGCAAAGAGAGATGCAGTTTGCTTCATAAAAGGATTTCCATTGGAAAGGACCTTAAAGACCATCTAATTCCAACCTTCCCTGCCACAGGCAGGGGCACCTTCCACTAGATCAGGTTGCTCAAAGCCCCATCCAGCCTGGGCTTGAACACCTCCAAGGAAGAGGCATCCACTACTGGGCACCCTGTTCCAGTGTCTCACCACCCTCACTGGAAAGAATTTCTTCCTAATCTCCAGCCCAGATCTGTCCTGCTCAACCTTCAATCCATTCCCTCTTGTCCTACCACTGCAAGCCTTTGTAAAATGTCCCTTCCCAGCTTTCTTGTAGCCCCCTTCAGGTACTGGAAGGCTGCTCCAAGGTCTCCTCAGAGCCTTCTCTTCTCTAGGCTGAGCAGTCCCAACTCTCTCAGCCTGTCCCACAGTGGAGATTCTCCACCCCTGTGATCACCTTTATGGCCTCCTCTGGACCTGCTCCATCTTGTCCTTCTTGTGTGGGGGCACCAGAACTGGACGCAGGTCTCCAGGTGGGGATCTCAGCAGAGCAGAGGAGCTGAATCCCCTCCCTGTGAGCTGGTCTCCCTGCTCTGGATGCAGCCCAGCACACAGCTGCCTGCTGGGCTGCCAGTGACCACTGCTGGCTCCTGGGGAGTTTGTCACCAACTGACACCCCCAAGTCCTTCTCCTCCAGATTGCTCTCTAGCCACTCCTCACCCAGCCTGGATTTGTGCTGGGGATTGCTCTGACCTTGCCCTTGGCCTTGTTGGACTTCATGAGGTTGGCTTGGGCCCACCCCTCAAGCCTTTCCAGGTCCCTCTGTACAGCATCCCTTCCCTCCGGTGAGTCACCTGGACCACACCACAGGGTCAGACAGCAGGTTCTTCTCACCTACTTGAGCCTAGCTGTCTGTTTGAAGTGCTTGGCTGCTAGATGGGGAGTGGGCTCCTGAGTCCCACATCCTCCTGACCCAGGGCAGATCAGCTCTCCTTGCCGGTGGAACACACCAGAGCCCCTCCGGCGTGAACATTTCTCAGCGGTTTCGACTCTAACTTTGGGAAATTGCCCTCGAGGGCCTCTTCTCTCCTTGAAGGTCCTGAAAGCATTTTGCATGCAATAACATTGGCTAAAAAGTCCCCAGCCTGCCATCTGCAGATAACCACTACAGGACCTTTAATTACGCGTTTTTCTTCTTCTCCCCTTTCAGACGAAGTCAGAATTCACGGTTGAGTTTTCCGTCAGTGATGACCAAGGGGTGAGTGTGGCTTCTCATTTCATGGTCTGTGGCATGGGCTGAAGGGAGCAGGGAGGAGGAATGGAGGAGGGGGAGCATTGGGGGAGGGACTTTCTGCATGGCCCTGGGTGTGTTTGTGTGGGTGAGTGCGTGGGGAAGTGGGGCCCTGGCTGTTGCTTGCCAAAAGCTCAAGTCAGACAATGCAGCCATGAGATTGCTTTGGGGTTTTTGAGTCCTGTGTCCAGTTCTGGGCTCCTCAGTTTAAGAAGGACATTGAGATATTTGAATGAGTGCAGAGAAGGGCAACAAGGCTGGGGAGAAGTCTTGAGCACAAGCCCTATGAGGAGAGGTTGAGGGAGCTGGAGTTGTTTAGCCTGAAGAAGAGGAGGCTCAGGGGAGACCTTCTTGCTCTTTACAGCTTCCTGAAGGGAGGTTGTAGATGGGTGGGGGTTGGTCTCTTCTCCCAGGTAAGCAGTGGCAGAACAAGAGGACACAGTCTCAAGCTGCACCAGGGGAAGTTTAGGCTCGAGGTGAGGAGAAAGCTCTTCCCAGAAAGAGTAATTGGCCATTGGAATGTGCTGTCCAGGGAGGTGGTGGAGTCACTGTCGCTGGAGGTGGCACTTGGAGCCATGGTGAAGTTGTCAGGAGGTATTAGGTAATAGGTTGGACTTGATGACCTCTGAGGTCTTTTCTAAGCTGGTTGATTCTGTGGTTCTGTAAATGCCTGAACAAAGCTGGTAACCACTGGTTGTCCTCCTGACCACAGGTGATCAAAGGGACAGTCAACATCCAAGTGGGAGATGTAAACGACAACGCCCCGCAGTTCCACAACCAGCCCTACAGCGTCCGCATCCCAGAGGTAGGGATCGCTGCAGCCTCTCCTTGCAGCCTGGCTTCTGGCTTGTTTCTTTTTCCCCTCAGTGGCCACACTCACTGTCTGGTTGCCACTGTGGAGTTGTCTGCCTGGTGGCATGAGGGCCACCAAAATATGGGACCGTCCTCCTGCCCTGGAGCCTCTCCCCTGGGGTCGGGGAGAGGATTAAACCTCGGGAAGTTGTCTGCTGATAGGCGGCGAAGTGACCATGGTTTGGGTGCTGGGGAAAGGCAGAGGTTGGGAGCTCAGAGTCTTTGCAGCCTTGGTGACATCTTTCCTGTGACAAATGTGAACTCTGAAGATAGCTGTAAGAGGGAATCCATTTCTTTTTCTTCTTCCCACGAGACAGGGGTGATGTGCAGCCTCTTGTCACAGAGGTGAAGAAATATTTCTCCAGGTGCTTAATGTCTAGTAGCAGAGTCCTGCCCAAAGGCTTCTGTCCTTGCTGCTGGTTTCCTTCAACAGCTTCGTAGCAGGACTTTGTCCCGTGATGGTCCTAGGAATAGAATAGGTGGGAAGGAACCATGGGAGATCATGTGGTCCAAGCTTCTACTAAAGCAGAGGGAATTGCCATGTTGTATCAGGTCACTCAGGGCTTTCACTCACAGCCACAGTGTTGAGTATCTCCAAGGACAGACTTGCCGCAGCCTTCTGCCGTTCTCGGCGCTGAAAATGGCAAAGGAGGTGACATCCAGTGACATGCTATCAGGGAGAACTTCTGCACCTAAAGCTCAGCTGGGGAGAGAAATGCCAGGGTTTGAGATGTGATGGGAATTGAAGCTTTAAAGATGGCAGTGGAAGGTGTTTGGTGGCTCAGGTCAGGCTGCTGCATGTGAAGCAGGGGATTAGCAGGGCGTTTCGTGCCTTCCAGTGGAGGAAACGTCTCCTTTTTGTACTTTAGTGGCAGGGCAGAGCCTTTTTTTTTTTTTCCCAGAGCATGCCTCAGGGTGTGGATGAGGTCAAGTGTTGCCTCTGTGTGTGTGAAATCAAGCAGTCTTTGGTAATTGAGAGGTACAAACGATTGTGTTACAAGGGTGTATTTAATATGCTGGCTGCTGATGCCCTGCCGTGCTGGGCTTTGATCTTTCCCTGTCTCTCTGCTGCGAGGATGAGGTTTCTTCATTAAGTTTGCTTGTGATGTATGAGCCTGGGAGTTTTAGTTCTCATCTTTGAGCCAAGTCATCTGAAACCTCCCTTTGAGAATGGCACTGGGTCAGAGTCATTTCTCCTCCTCTTTAAAGCACGAGCGGCGCAGAAATGACTTGGCAAAAAAACCTGCCTGAGCTGCTGCTCACTTCTGCCTTTTCTGCTGAGACCTCTGGAAGCTGATGGGTGGCTGTCTTGACTCCCTGCTGCTCCTCCCAGTGCTGGGTTGTCTGCAGAAGTCTAGGAAGCCAAGGGACGTTCAGAGTGGTGTTGGGAAAAGATGCCTTCACAGCAAGGGTTATCAAACCTTGAGAGTGGTGGTGAATGGTGCCACATCCAGCTGGCAGCCAGGCACTAGTGATGTCCCCCAGGGATCAGTGCTGGGCCCCATCCTGTTCAATACCTTTATCGATGGTCTGGATGAGGGGATTGAGTCCATCATCTGCAAACTTAGTGATGACACCAAGCTGGAGGCAGATGTCAATCTGTTAGAGGGTAGGAGAGCTCTGCAGAGGGACCTTGCCAGGCTGGGCAGAGTCCAAGGGCTTGAGACTGAACACATCTAAGTGCCAGGTTCTACACACTGGCCACAATAACCCCAGGCAGTACTACAGGCTGGGGTCAGAGTGGCTGGAGAGCAGCCAGGCAGAAAGGGACCTGGGGGTGCTGGTTGATAGTAGGCTGAACATGAGCCTACAGTGTGCCCAGGTGGCCAAGAAGGCCAATGGCATCCTATCTTGGATCAGGAACAGTGTGGCCAGCAGGAGCAGGGAGGTCATTGTGCCCCTGGACTCAGCACTGGTTAGGTCTTGTGTCAAGTTCTGGGCCCCTCAGTTTAGGAAAGATGCACCAGAACAAGAGGACACAGTCTCAAGCTGCACCAGGGGAAGTTTAGGCTTGAGGTGAGGAGAAAGTTCTTCCCAGAGAGAGTTGTTAGCCATTGGAATGTGCTGCCCAGGGAGGTGGTGGAGTCACCATCCCTGGAGGTGTTCAAGGGGATTGGATGTAGCACTTGGTGCCATGGTTTAGCAGTCATGAGGTCTTGGTTGACAGGTTGGACTTGATGATCTTTGAGGTCTCTTCCAACCTTATTGATTCTATGATTCTATGATCATACCTGGAGGAATTTAAAAGCTGTGTAGATGTGGTGCTGAGGGTCATGCTTTAGTGGTGGACTTGGCAGTGCTGGGTTAACAGTTGGACTGGATGATCAGCACTGGTTAGGCCACACCTTGAGTCCTGTGTCCAGTTCTGGGCCCCTCAGTTTAAGAAGGACATTGAGACTCTTGAACGTGTCCAGAGAAGGGCAATGAGGCTGAAGAGAGGCCTATAGCACAGCCCTGTCAGGAGAGGCTGAGGGAGCTGGGCTTGCTTAGCCTGGAGAACAGGAGGCTCAGGGGAGACCTCATTGCTCTCTACAAGTCCCTGAAGGGAGGCTGTAGCCAGGTGGGGGTTGGTCTCTTCTCCCAGGAAATTAGCACCAGAACAAGAGGACACAGTCTCAAGCTGCGCCAGGGGAGGTTTAGGCTGGATGTTAGGAAGAAGTTCTTCCCAGAAGGAGAGATTGCCCATTGGAATGTGCTGCCCAGGGAGGTAGTGGAGTCCCCATCCCTGGAAGTGTTTAGGAAGAGCCTGGATGGGGTGCTTGGTGCCATGGTTGAGTTGATTAGATGGTGTTGGATAATAGGTTGGACTTGATGATCTCAAAGGTCTCTTCCAACCTGGTTAATTCTAATTCCATGCCCCTGGGCACACAGCTGGCTCATGTTCAGCTGCTGTCAATGAACGCTCTTGAGGACAGGATGCTCTGAGACTTTTTCTGGACCATGGGGTTTCCCTGTTGCTTGTCCACCACAAAACTAGAGGGGATGGAGCATGGAGATGTGCATCCAGAAGCAGCATGGAGATGTTTAATGGAGATGTTTTCACTGGAAGTGCTTAAAAAGAGTCTGGATGAGGCACTTAGTGCCATGGTTTAGTTGCTTAGATGGTGTTGGGTGACAGGTTGGACTCAATCATCTCAAAGGTCTTTTCCAACCTGGTTAATTCCATATTCTGTAATTCTGAGATGTGCCTTCAGAAGCTGAGGTCTGCAGAGCCAGCCAACTGAGACTGGGGAACCAGCCATGGCAGGGGATGACAGCACCCCAGGCCACCCCCACGTTTCAGGGTGAGCAGCAGGTGCGTGGCTTCCAAAACAGGTCTCAAAGGCCACCCAAACGCCCTCCAGATAGCTAACAAAGAGGGGCTGGAGCTCAGGGCCGGAGAAGAAGCGAGCAGAAGTGCTGGTGTGGCTTTGCATAGAGTGGCTCAGGCACAGAACTGGCAGCTGATGAGGGTTTTTCTCTTCTCTTTTTTTAATTTGGAGATAAATGGCTGCATCGATTTGCAGTTGTCCTAGCTAATGGAGCAGCACCAGCCAGGCTATCAAACCCTCCCTGCTATTGTGTGGCACTGGGAAAAGTCAAAGGAAAGAGTGCACATAAATAAATGGAAGGCAAAGCAAACTGACCTTTAAAAAACAATCCTGCCTCGAAACACCCAGCCTGGCACTCTGCTCCCTCTGCTTGCTTGGGAAAGAGGAACTTAGCCGGGCACAGGCTGTGGATGTGGCACGAGAGGCAGGGAGGAGTTTCACCGTGGGCTGCTCCATGTTGTAGTGGCTCCTAATACCCAGAGTGGGGCTTCATAGAATCGTAGAATTGTCAGGGTTGGAAGAGATCTCAAGGATCAGCCAGTTCCAATGCCCCTGCTATGGGCAGGGACACCTCACACTGCAGCAGGTTGCTCACAGCCACATCCAGCCTGGCTGCAAACACCTCCAGGCAGGAGGCTTCCACCACCTCCCTGGGCAACCTGTGCCAGTCTCTCACCACCTTCATGGGGAACAACTTCTTCCTAACATACAATCTCAATCTACCCATTTCTAGTTTTTCTTCATCCCCCCCCCCCAGTCCTATCACTCCCTGACACCCTCAAAAGTCCCTCCCCAGCATTCTTGTAGCCCTCTTCAGATACTGGAAGGCAACAAGAAGGTCTCCTTGGAGCCTTCTCTTCTCCAGACTGAACAGCCCCAACTCCCTCAGTCTGTCCTCATAGGAGAGGAGCTCCAGCCCTCTGATCATCCCCATGGGCCTTCTCTGGACACCTTCCAGCACCTCCAGATCCTTTCTGTAATAGAGGCTCCAGAACTGGATGCAGTACTCCAGGTGGGGTCCCACCAGAGTGGAGCAGAGGGGGAGAATCACCTCCCTCAACCTGCTGGCTATGCAGGATGTGATTGGCTTTCTGGGCTGCTCGTGCCAGGCTTGGCATTGCTGCTCCTCTGAGCTCACCCTGTCTTAATCACATCCCCTGTGCCTGCCTGGAATAGCTGAGCGAGGGCTTGAGCGCTGGGAGAGGGGATGTGGCTCCAACCTAATCGTCCGTCCCGTCTGGGCAAGGGCGTTCCGTGATCTGCTTGGCGAGAGGCAACGAGGTGGTACCTTCAGAGCCTGGAAAGGAGAGAGAGAGAGAGAGAGAGAGAGAGAGAGAGAGAGAAGGGAATCCTGCTAGAGTTTGGCAACTGAAATCCACCAAGCTGGCCTCGACAGAGATCATTAAGTTCTCGTGTATTCATTTCGGGCTAATGGCTGTCATGCTGACTGCTGCTTGATTTGCTGTAATGGACTTTTATGGCTTTCCAGTTTGCTAGGACGTGTGTGCCTCTCTCTGTGCCCTGTGGTGCTGCTGGACTTGCATGAGTTGGCTGCTCGTGGGCTTTGCTACTCTGACCTTCAGGGTTTGTTCTCATCTGGAACGCGTTCACCTCTTGCACGTGGTGGGGGGGTGTTCTGTTTTGTTTGTTTCAGGTTCTTAACCCTCCTCATCCTCACCCAGCCTCAGGGTACTGGGTGTCTCAAGGTTTTAAACAAGCAGAGAGGCTGTGGTGATGCCTCCATTTCTGCCAAGCCTGATCTGCTTTATCAGATCTATTTTTTTTTCCATCTGGCTGGATCCGTAGCCAGCTCAGTCTTCTTGGGTGGTTGTGGCTCCATGCTTGGATGAGAAGCAAGCAAGTGAGGTGGAGCCAAGCACCCACACCTTGGTTCTGTGGCACCTGGTGGGGTAGATTGTTTCCCCTGGGTTTCTGCTAAGCTTTCTTGTCCCAACTTCCAAGCATGAGCTCTTCTGGGGCACACAGCCCTCCACTTGCTTTGGAGGTCAACAACTTTTAATCTCATGCTTTAAAGTAATGGGTTTGCATCTCCTTTCTTCTGCATTGATGCTTGCATCTGCTGACCCATCTACAGGACCACATCTTGGGACCTGCAGAGGTGCCCCTGAGCCACCTACAGGACCACACCTTGGGTCCTGCAGAGCTTCTTCTGATGCCTTTGTGTGGTATGGTAACCAAGTCTAGTGCTTTCTTGTGAAGAGCTGTTTTCCCTCACCAGCCCACATCATCCTGAGCTTGGTGATCAACTTCAAACTGTCCATGTCCTTCTCCTGGCCCCAGAGCATTGTCAGTCTTCACCTGTTGGCAGGAAGGTCACTTAATTTTCTGTTTCTTTGCTGAACATTCCCTCAGGAGGTTTGCCTTGGGGTTTTCTCTCCTTTTGGTGTTCTCCCCACCTCACTCCTCCTGTTACAGTTAACACACTTGCTGATTTATAGACTGATGTGTGTTACTGGGTTACATCTTCCAGCAAAAAGCTGTCCTCAGCCTGGCTCTGGGCCAGACACTGCCATTTAGCACCCCAGTCGTTCAGGAGATGAGAGGTGCACCACAAAAGTAGTGTCTGTGACTTGCCAGGAGATAACCCATTATAACAGGGCTCTGTTTTCAGGAGGCATCTACAGCCACAGCCACCTCTGGTGGGAATGTGCTCACCTCATCTGGAGGTCAAGCTAGTAGGAGGCAGGGCTGTGGGAAAGGAGAGGTTTAAAAACAGAAAAGAAAGTTTCTAGGCAGCAGGCAGCATGGGTTGGGCAGCAACAACCCAGCTTGCAGGTGTTCTGTCTCCTGAACCCAGCCCTGATTCACTAATTCATTTTAATTGGGAGGCAGGCGGCCACTTGCCATCAACAGCAGTCCCCTTCTGCTCGGGGAGCAGCCTTTGGGACTGAGGCTTCACAAGCTGCTGCTCACCATTTCCATCCTTAATACGGTGGTGGAGTTGAAACAGTGGCTTTTATGATGTTCTCTTTTTAATTGTGTAGAAAGGTGTTTGGCAGGGAAGGGGGAGAGAAAGGAGGGGACCATCCCTGCCCCGGTCTCGTTTACCCAGCCCGGAAGGCAGACCATCCGAGATGGTGAGCCGGGGCAGAGAGGATCAGAGAGAGCCCCCAAAAGCCCTAGCTGTAATTAAAATTATTATTTTGCTTTAATGGTAATAATGCCAGTAATTACATCAGTTTCTCTGCCATCCTGCCCAAGTGTCTTCAGGGGCTCATATAATTCTATTGCGATGGCTCCGAGACCTGACGCCTCGCATACGAAGCAGCTGCAATGAGCAAGAGCTCCCACTTCAGCTACATTAGCCATTCCCTTGCACGTTCCCAGGTACCTTCTGGGGGCTTTTTTTTTATCCCCAACCCCCCTCCCCCCACTTCCTTTAAATAAAGAGCCTTTCAATTGAAGGCGATGATAACAGAGCTGATAAGAAAGATGTTCCCAGCACGTTGCAAAATGGCCTATAATCATTGCTGGCTGCTTTCCTTCCTCCTTGCTTTGTGGGTTTGGTTTTTTCCTCCTCCAACCTTCTCACAGTTTTCCTTCTTTCTCTTTACCTCTCTGCTTCTTTGTGCTTTTCAGAACTGCACAAACAATTTAGGGTGAATAACTCACCAAGGAAATCCAGCCTTCCCCCACCTGCCCTCCTCTGCACACACAAAATGGGCAAGCATCTCAAACTCCACTGCAGTGCATCACAGAATCAATGTTCAGGTTGGAAAAGACCCTCAGGATCACCAAGTCCAATCATTAGCCCTACTCTATGAGGTTCACCCCTAAACCATGTCCCCAGGCACCACATCCAAACTGCCTTTAAAAACATCTCAAGGGAGGTGATTCTCCCCCTCTACTCAGCTCTGGTGAGACCCCACCTGGAGTATTGCCTCCAGTTCTGGAGCCCCTATTACAAGAGGGATCTGGAGGTGCTGGAAGGTGTCCAGAGAAGGGCCACGAGGATGAGCAGAGGGCTGGAGCACCTCTCCTATGAGGACAGACTGAAGGCTGTTCAGTCTGGAGAAGAGAAGGCTCCGAGTGATCTCATTGTGGCCTTCGAGTCTCTGAAGGGGGCTCCAAGAAGGCTGGGGAGGGACTTCTCAGGCTCTCAGGTAGTGATAGGACTAGGGGCAAAGGAATGAAGCTGGAGGTGGGGAGATTCAGGCTGGAGGTGAGGAAGAAGTTCTTCCCCATAAGAGTGGTGAAGCCCTGGAATGGGTTGTCCAGGGAGGTGGTTGAGGCCCCATCCCTGGAGGTGTTTAAGCCCAGGCTGGATGAAGCTCTGGCCAGCCTGATCTAGTGTTGGGGTGTCCCTGCCCATGGCAGGGGAGTTGAAACTAGCTGATCCTTGTGGTCCCTTCCAACCCTGACTGATACTATGATACATCCAGGGCTGGTGACTCCACCACCTCCCTGGGCAGCACATCCCAATGCCTGACCACTCTTGCTGTGGAAAAATTCTTCCTGATGTCCAGTCTGAACCTATCCAGTTACAGCTTGAGGCCATTCCCTCTTGTTCTGTCACTAATTACCTGTGAGAAGAGACCAGCACCAGCTTCTCCACAAAGTCCTTTCAGGTAGTTGTCCAAAGCAATGAGGTCTCCCCTCAGCCTTCTCTTTCCCAAACTAACCATCCCCAGCTCCTTCAGCTGCTCTTCATCACATTTATTCTCCAGGCCCTTCCCCACCTCCCCACTTCATTGCCATGCTTCAGAGGTAGGTTTATTTATTTATTTATTAGTGGTGGTTTGGTGGGATTTTCAACTTCCTAGAGAGACTGATCATCCAAGCTGTGTTCATTAAATGCTCTTGGCCATAAGCAAGCTGGCTCTCTTCTCTGGGTGGGGGGACAAGCATCTCCATCTCCCCTCTACATTTGCATCCCTTTGACATGTTTGGGGACTGAGAGTGATGTATAGGACAAGGAGTGGTGGGTTCAGACCTATAAAAAAAAAAAAAAGAGGAGATTTAGATTAGATAGGAGGGAAATATGTTTTACACTTAACCTTGTGGCACAGGTTGCCCAGAGAGGTGCCCCATCTCTGGAAACTTTCCATGTCAGGTTGTTTGGGGCTTTGAGCAAGCTGCTCCAGTTGCAGATGTCCCTGCTGACTGCAGCAGAGTTGGACTAAATGACCTTTAACAGTCACTTCCAGCCCAAACCAGTCGATGATTCTACGATCTCTCACCTCCAGTGCCTGTTGAAGAAGTGTGAGGTGAGGCTTTGACGGGTGCTCACCACACCAAGAGGGTCTCAGAGGTGACAGAGGTACATGGTGATAATGTGCAATAGGTGAAACATAGAATCATAGGCTCATAGAATGTTCTGGGTTGGAAGGGACCTCCAAAGGTCACCCCTTATGCAGCAAGCAGGGGCATCCTGAACTAGATCAGGCTGCTCAAAGCCTTGTTGAGCCTCACCTCGAACATCTCTAAGGATGGGGCTTCAACCACCTCCCTGGGCAACCTGTTCCAGTATTCCACTACCCTCGTGGTAAAGAACCTGTTCCTAACATCAGCTAAACTTCCTGAGCATCCCCATTTTTGATTGAGTTTCCTGTCACTGCCTCCCAAAGCCAGGCTCTATCAAAGCTTTTTGTCTGACAAAAACACGATACCCAGTCAGATCTCCCTGCTGTCTCTTTGGCTTCACAGAGCTGGTCACCAAACTTGTCTGTTGATGCTTCTCCTATCCACAATTTGCTTTTCTGGTCTTTCTTTTTCTTCCCCCCCCCCCCAGCAACCTTTAATTGCTTTCCAACTTTCTCCAGCCAACTCCTGGAAGAAGGGACACCTTGTGAAGGGTGTGACTTCCCTTCGGCAGTCGTGAGTGCAGGCATCCTGTCCATCCATTAAAAAGCCATCTCTTAGCCGGATGAGATAATCCTTTCGAGAAGGTTTCATCTGCTCTGTAATCACTAGGTAGAATCTAATATCCCTCAAAGAAATCATTCCTTCTCCCCTCCTCTCTCAATCCCAGCCTGCCTGTTCCACCGGGACGGGGCCACTTCTAGATTGCTGGGGAAGATTGAATGTTAAACTGTGCCTTTCCGTGAAGAAAATTGCCCAGTCAAGGTTTTGCCAGCAGAGCTGCTGGGGACGCCCCTTTCCCATCAGTAATCGAGAGGCTGTGGGAGTGGCCAGCCTCTTGCCTCGCTCTGGGGTGGAGGAGCAAAAGGAAGGGGAGCTGAGAAAGCAGCGAGCTGGATGGGGACCGTTGGGGGCTGTGAATAATGCAGGAGGCATCAGGCGGAGCCGAGTCTGACGTCTGGGTGGGCTGCCATGTGTGTTGGCACGCTGGGTACCTTGGGCTCTGGGGTGAGTTGGTAAATATTCATGAAGATCCCCACTTCCCACACGAGAGCTGCTGAAGTGCAGGGAAGTTCAGGCACTGCCTTGGGTATTTGTTCTGGCTTTTGGATGCTGGCGATTCCTTCAGGCAGGAGCCTGGGCTTGGAAGCGTGGCAGGCTGCAGCTGCCATCTTCTTCCTGCTCTGTTGTGCCAGCACTGAGGAAATACACTGAAAACTGAAACAAAACAGGGGGCAGTGCATCGAGCAAGACACAGCAGCTGGGCACAGCCCACACCAGAGATGTCCCCAGGCTTTATGTAGAAACTTCTTCTCAAGAGGTGAGGCTCTTACTAAAGGGTTGTGCTGTTATCAGCACGATAAGAGAGTTACCATCCTTGGAGGTGTTCAAAGAACATGTGGACACGGCACTTCAGGACATGGTTTAATGGCCATAGCGGGTCTTGGGTTGATGGATTCAATGATCTTAAAGGTCTCTCAGCAGAAACAGTTCTATGATTTATGTGGAGGGTTTACCAGGCTGCCCAGGGAAGCAGTGGAGTCCTCATCCCTGAGGGGATTTCAAAGCTGTGTAGGCGTGGGGCTGAGGGATGTGGTTTAGTGGTGGACTTGGCAGTGCTGGGTTGACGGTTGGACTCGATGATCTTAAAGGTCCTTGCCAACCTAAACTGTCCTGTGATTCCATGATTTGAGTGACATCACTTGCACGTGGGGGATTTCATGGAGCTGGGAGGCTCATGGAGGTCTCTCACTTCCTTGCAGTGTGGTGTGCTGAAGCAGGTGCTCAGACCTGGAAGCGTCCCTTCCTCTGAAGGTCACCTGTGTGCAAGTCATTAGTGCTGATGCATATACTGTGACGTCCTCCAGCTGGTGTCAAAAGGTCTTGAGTGACGTCCTGATATCCTAGGGAGACAGAAAGCCTCCACCTCTAGCAGCCCTGTCACTTTGTCTGGCTTCACCTGTGAATAGGAGACCCTGGTCCTTTAAAACACGTGCCCAAGGAGTGAAATGAGAGACGCAACAGAAACTACTGGGGCGGAAAACTCCAAATGGCGTGGAAGTAATGTGTAAAGTGTCCTGGAGATAACAGTCATTTCCACCAGGCACAACTTGGGCTCTTTCTGGAAGAATACTGCAGCAAGGAAGGAGGGGCAGCCTGGAAATGAGAAACGGTCGTGCTGTTCTGGGCAGCGTAACGAATGCTGGGGTAGGCGAGGAGGACAGGGGAAAGCAAAGAGGGGGGAAAACAACAGGGGTGTGGGGGGAGAGCCGCAGATGCAGAGCTGGAAGGAAAGCTGGTGCAGGGCAGCAAGCAATTGGGTGCCTCCGTGGAAGAGCCATCGTGCTGTGAAAATAAGATTCCCAGAGCCAAAGAAATATCGTTGAGGTAGGTGGAGAGAAAGCGTAGAGAGGCAAGGAGTGCCCAGGCAAGGAGTGCCCAGGCAAGGAGTGCCCAGGCAAGGAGGGGAAAGGTGGCTTTGACGCATCAGGGACCATTCCTTGTGGGTGAAAGGGGGACGAGGAAAAGCATCCCCACTCACTGAGCTCCTCAGCTGCCCCAGGACACTGGCATGCTCTTGGGTGATCTGCAGGAGTTTCTTCATGTGGGTGCTGAGCCCCAGGATCTGCTCATTTTCAGAGCTCTGAGTTTATTGCAGGTGTCCATCCCAGACCCATCCCGGAGGTCAGGATCATAAAACTGCATCAGCTGGAAAAGACCTCTAAGATCAAGTCCAGCCATCAACTTAACACCACCATGGTCATTAAACCATGTCCCCAAGTGCCATGTCTACCTGTTATCTGAACACCTCCAGGGACAGTTGACTCCATCACCTCCCTTAGCAGCCTGTTCCAGTGCCTGACCACTTTTCCAGTGAAGAAATTGTCCCTAATACCCAACCTAAATCTCCCCTGCTGCAACTTGAGGCTGGTTCCTCTTACCCTATTACTTCATACTGCGAAGAAGAAACCAATCCCCCACCCCACTACGACCTCTTTTCAGGTAGTTGTAGGTAACTGAGCTCAAGATGGCCAGTGCCAAGTGTTGACAGCTCCTTGGCATCCCATCAGCTGGGGCTGCTCAGACCAGGCAGGCTTCCCCTAGAGCAGAAGCTGTGATTTGTGGTGCCGCAGCATCTCTTGCTGCAGGAGCAATTTAGGCTTAGGCTGGAAGGCTGCTCTTTTCCAGGGCGTTCAAACCCAGCCCTTTTAGTATAATTACACTTACACATCTGGGCAGCAGATGGCTTCAAGGTCTCCTCCTTGTCCCCAGCAGGAGGAAGGGCTCTCTGCTGCCAGAAAGGGGGAAGAGGAGTGAGGAGCTAATGAATGTGACCTGCTAGCAATTAGTTTGGTTTTTATCTCTCTTTCCTCCTGTTACAATACTCACCCAGAAGCCTGGGACTTCACTTGTTATCTCATGCCAGGCAGCAAAAGCCACATGCCCTCCCTCCCTGCCCTTCTTTTCTTTACCTCCCTCTCTGTCCCTCATCTAAGTTTGCAATGGGAGCCATCAGAACGTTCGTTAAGGCATCTGGGCTGCGAATGCAGCCTGTGGGTACCAACTGCTTGGTGCAAGGCACCAAAAGAGCCTTGGCTGCAAGTGTGTTTATTGTTCTTCACCCACCTAATCATGCAGCGTGGTGGCTTGGGCTCCTTTTTCAATCCTGTCACCTAAAATGAAGGTATGAAGGAGGTCCCTCCCTACCCTGGGATTCTATGATTATGGTCACGGTGAAATGCACCATGCTGGGGGCGGGGGGGCAACGGTGCCCCAGCCCACTGCCATTTTAGGCTGCAGGCTCTTTTCACCCTGAAATCATTGAGCTCAGCGAGGTGGCCACATGGTAGAAGCACACACACACCTCTAGCAGCTAGGGAAGGTGAAGCTAGAGCTGGCAGAAGAGGCTTGGCCAAAGCCTTTCCTCAATCAAACCACCTCTTTTAATGAAGATGGAAAGATGCAGGGAAAATGCTGCCACTTTGACAGCGAAGCTGGGCAGAAATAGCCTGTCAGAAGCACAATAAAAATCAGTCTTGCAACAGATTCATTCCAATTTCTCATTCAGAATTGCATTTGGTGCTTTATTAGTTTGTAACGTGTCAGAGACAGTCATGTATAATAAGCTCTCTCCTGCTGGTCATACTTTGAGCTAAAGTAATAGGCTAAATCAGTCTTTCTTTGGGTGGCTTGGTTTTGGTGGGGTTTTTTTTTTCTCCTTCCTCTTATTTATGTGTGAAGTCAGCTGTTTGCATCACTCTCTAAACTATTTTCATTACAAATGGAGGAAACTTTGATCGAAGGGGAAGTTTCCATCAGCATCAGGCTGCCGCCGCTTAATTCCGACCATTAATTGCTGTTGAAAGCTTCAAATGAGGTTGATTGATTTTTGTCAGGGTGAGTAATGAAGAAAGGAGGAAGAGGGAACCACTGAACTGTTTTGGTTGGGAAAAGACAGCGAAGGTCAAGTCCCACCATCCACCTAAGACCACCATGGCCATTAAACCACGTCCCAAAGTGCCACTGCCACGCATTTCTTGGACACCTCCGGGGATGGTGACTCCAGCACCTCCCTGGGCAGCCCGTCCCAATGCCTGACCACTCTTGCAGGAAGAAATTGTTCCTAATCTCCAACCTAAACCTCCCCTGGCACAATTTCAGGCCATTGCTTCTTATTCTGTCACCTGATACTAGGGAGAAAAGACTACACGCTCCCCCACCACTGCCACTCTAACCTCCTTTCAGGGAGTTGTAGAGAGCAACGAGGTCTCCCTTCAGCCTCCTCCTGACTGAAAATTCTGTGCTCAGGGTAATTTTGTTCCAAGTGAAAAAAACCCACCCCAAACCCCACCAGAATATAGAATGAGGATAGGATAGGATGAGGATAGGATAGGATAGGATAGGATAGGATAGGATGAGGATAGGATAGGATAGGATGAGGATAGGATAGGATAGGATGAGGATAGGATAGGATAGAATGAGGATAGGATAGAATTGACCAGGTTGGAAGAGACCTTCAAGGTCATCACGTCCAACCTATCACCCAATATGAAAGTTTTCAACTTAAAATGATCTTCCAATCTGTCTTTATTTTATAAATGAGGATGCAAACCAAATCCAAGGGGGTTTGCACCACTAATGCTGTGCAGGAAGGCTTGGCTTGGTGCTGGACATCCACGCAGCTCCACCTCCACTGCTGCAATATTACCATCAAGCCCAATACCTTGGCAGATGAGCTCTGCAAATGCACTTTTGCAGCTTTCTTGCCTCCCTTCCATCCCTTTTCTGGCTCCTGTCACACCATCTTGCTCTCCAAATGTCAAGCTCTGCTCTGTTTTCAGCCTGAGCGACTCGTAAGGCAGGTTTGGGCACATGCGGTCTTGCACGTGTTGGGTCCTGACAGCTCTCTGTGTCAGCCAGCACCATGCCCTACTGAAGCATGCCTCCAAATAATTAAGTGTGAAGAGGTGCAGGATTGAAAGGAGAGATCTGGTGGCTGTCACCCTGAGTTACAGAGACTGCCACCCACCCCTGGGTTTAGGGATGGGAGTTGTTCTCCATCCCTGGAACCATTCCAGATTGGGTGGTCTGAGCAACCTGCTCCGTCACAGATGTCCCTGCTCACTGCAGGGGCGGGGGGTTGGGCTAGGTGACCTTTAAAGGTCACTCCCAACCCAACCCAGTCTGATTCTATTATTCATTGTGATCTGGGGGTCTCAGTGGGGTGCCAGCAGTGTGTGTCTCTAACCACAGACTGCCCATCTCCGTGGAGCTCAGGTGATGCTTATAACGACAGCCTCTGTTTTCCAGACCTGGCTTTCTTTTTCATCATGTTGACATGTCACTTCCAGCTAGGCTTGGCCTGCAGTTGTAAATCAAACCTGAAAGGGTAATGGGAAGGAGGGAAAGGAGAAGAGGAGATATTAATTAAGTCAGCCACCTCCTGCCCAGCCTGCGTGTGATGAGTCTCGGCTGCGTGATGAGTCTTGGTTGCTCCTACGTGTTTGGAGGCACCTCCTGCCTAGGTGACCTGGGGTCTGCCTGTTTGTGCCAGGGTGGCCACCAGCACCACCATCCCTTTAAGGAGGTAAAAAAGGGGTTTGGTGCTTGCTCTGTTCACCCAAGGAATAGTTTTGTAGCACTTTCAGTTCTTTCAAAGGGTGGTGTGGGGTAGTGGCCAGTCGTTAGCCATTGAAATGTGCTGCCCAGGGAGGTGGTGGAGTCGCTATCCCTGGAGGTGTTCAAGAGGGGATTGGACATGGTACTTGGTGCCATGGTTTAGTCATGAGGTCTGTGGTGACAGGTTGGACTTGATGATCTTTGAGGTCTCTTCCAGCCTTGGTGATTCTATGTGATTCTGTGCTGCCTAGGGAGGTGGTGGAGTCACCAACCCTCGATGTGTTTAAAGGTCATTTGGATGTGGTGCTTGGGGATATGGTCTGAGGATGAACCTTGTACAGCAGGGTTCTGGGTTGGACTTGGTGATCCTGAGGGTCTTTTCCAACCTGAATGTTTCTGTGATTCTTCTCATGATAGGCTGAGAGGAAAGGGCCTCAAGTAGTACCAGTGGAGTTTAAGTTGGAGCCAGGCTCTGCTGGGTGATGCCCAGTGACAGCAGAAGGGAGAATGGGTGGAAGCTGAGGCATAGGAAGTTCCATGGAAACAGGAGGAATTTTTTTCTCCCCTGTGAGGGTGACAGAACTCTGGAACAGGCTCCCCTGGGGGTTGTGGTATCTTCCTCTCTGGAGATGTTCAAAATGCTCCTCGATGCATTCCTGTGTGACCTGCTCTAGGTGACCCTGCTCTGGCAGCGGGGTTGGACTGGATGATCTTTTGAGGTCCCTTCCAGCCCCCTAACATTCTGTGACATTAGTAAAAATGTCTTACTCAAAAGGGTTATGAAGCTGTGCACCAGGCTGCCCAGAGCAGTGTTGGAGTCATCATCCCTGGAGGAATTTAAAAGCTGTGTAGATGTGATGCTGAGGGACGTGGTTTAGTGGTGACCCGGCATTGCTGGGTTAATGGTTGAGTTTGTTCTGAAAGGGCTCTTCCAACCAAAATATCTTTATGATTCCCTTCTAAGAGTGGAAGGTGTAAATATCTTAGCCCTATGAGGAGAGGCTGTGGGAGCTGGGGTTGTTGAGCCTGGAGAAGAGGAGACTCAGGGGAGACCTTCTTGCTGTCTACAACCATCTGAAGGGAAGTTGTAGCCAGTGGGGGTTGGTCTCTTCTCCCAGGCAACCAGCACCAGAACAAGAGGACACAGTCTCAAGCTGCTCCAGGGGAAGTTTAGGTTGGAGGTGAGGAGAAAGTTCTTCACAGAAAGAGTAATTGGCCATTGGAATGTGCTGCCCAGGGAGGTGGTGGAGTCACTGTCCCTGGAGGTGTTCCAAACAGGCTTGGAAGTGGCACTTGGAGCCATGGTTTAGTTGTCAGGAGGTGTTAGGTATTAGGTCATAGGTTGGAATTGATGATCTTTGAAATCTTTTCCAAGCTGGTTGATTCTATGATTCTATGCCTCCTGCCTGGGAAAAGCTAACAGAGCTCAGAGAGGAAGACAGAAGTGCTCATCACTGTGGCACTGGGTGAAAGCCCAGCACTGCCCCCTCCTCCCCTCCCTACAGCATCCCTGGGCACAGCCTCACCTCACCCCAAACCCAGCAGTCCCTGCTCGCTGCCTGCCATGCCAAAAGGAACCCTAGGCAACAATTAAGAGATCATTCCCCCTCTAATCACTGGTTGGACTTGATGATCTCTGAGGTCTTTTCCAAGCTGGTTGATTCTGTGATTCTATGATCTTTCCCTAATCAGTAAATCTCTATTTGGAGATAAGTTGAGGGCTCAGCTCTCTGAGCTTTGCAGAAAGAGAGACCTATCTCTGCCTGCTACCACAGCCAGACCTTGATGAGCAACCTGAGTGAGAAGCAATTTCTGCTGCGTGTGTGATTTAGAGGACCCCAAACCTACACGGGTCAGGAACTACTGAGCCAGCAGTTGGAAAATCACTCTTACTAAACGTGCTGGAAGCACACAGCCAGATGTTTGTGTGCAGATTTCTCAGCCTCCCAGGAGAGAAAGCTGCCCTCCCTGCCTGTGCCTTGCCTTTGAGGTAGGCTGAGAGGGTTAAAGCATAAAGCTTGTTCCACTGCAGTGCTTAGCTGATGGCCCGTGAAGCATCACAGGGGTTTTCAGCAGGTTGGTGAAACAGCAGGGCCAGGTGGAGATTCTGTTTCCCTACACAGAACTGGGGTGTTGGGGGAATGAGGTTTGCAAAGGGGCTTTCTTCTGGAAGGAACCCCCAAGGACCACAGCACTGTGGTTCACCCCCAGGCCTTGCAGTCAGCAGGGAAAAGGGGGTGTTTGGGCTAAAGGCCAGGTGTCTCTGCCTTGTGGGATGTAAAAAGAGACTGGATGAGGCACTCAGTGCTGTGGATTAGTTGATTAGATGGTGTTGGGTGCAAGGTTGGGCTTGATGATCTTGAAGGTCTTTTCCAACCTGGTTAATTCTGTATTCTGTAGCTGCAGCATTGCCTCTGAGCATAGCTGTGCTAGGTGAAAAGTCCTGCTCAAATCTGAGGGCTACGTGAGGTGCAGAGGATGGGCTGGAAGCCTGTGTCCCCCTAAACCCCTCCCTGGAGACAGTCAAGCTCAGGACAGCCTGATCTGATTGGAGATGTTCCTGGCCATTGCAGGAGGGTTGGACAAGATGACCTTTGGGGGTCCCTTCCAACCCAATGCAATCTGTTGATCTGTAAAGCGGGTGAGCCAGCCAGGTAGCCAACCACGTATCACAGGGGGACTTCTCTGCAAGGCTTTCTCTAGGTGATCTCATTTCTGAGGGCCTTAAACAAAAATCTACCCCTACCTTGCCCAGAGAGGTGGTAGAAACCCCATCCCTGGAGGTTTTTAAGGCCAGGCTGGATGTGGCTCAGGGCAACCTGATCCAGTGTGAGGTGCCCCTGCCCATGGCAGGGGGCTTGGACCTGTGGATGATCCTTGAGGTCCCTTCCAACCCTGACAATTCTGTGATTGTATCTGCAGGGCAAATGGTACTTTTTCAGCAATGTTCCACCTCCAAAGCTTGTTCCTCATCACCAGTCTCCCATCACCACATTAACTGGCATCTTATTGTGTGTTTGCATGTCATCTTTGAGCTGACCTTCAGGGCCTGAGCTGGGAGAAAGCTGGCAAACTGCATCCTCCTAACATGGGTTGGTCACCCCCAAGGTTGATGCCTTCATTTGTGAGGACCTTGAATCATAGAATTGTAGAATTGTCAGGGTTGGAAGGGACCTCAAGGATCAGCCAGTTCCAACCCCTGCCATGGCCAGGGACACCTCACACTACAGCAGGTTGCTCACAGCCACATCCAGCCTGGCTGCAAAAACCTCCAGGCAGGAGGCTTCCACCACCTCCCTGGGCAACCTGTGCCAGTCTCTCACCACCCTCATGGGGAACAACTTCTTCCTAACATCCAATCTCAATCTACCCATTTCTAGTTTTTTTTTCCATCCCCCCAGTCCTATCACTCCCTGACACCCTCAAAAGTCCCTCCCCAGCTTTCTTGTAGCCCCCTTGTGGCCCTTCTCTGGACACCTTCCAGCACCTCCAGATCATTCCTGTACTAGGGGCTCTAGAACTGGATGCAGTACTCCAGGTGGGGTCTCACCAGAGTGTAGCAGAGGGGGAGAATCCCCTCCCTGGCCCTGCTGGCCACACTTCTCTTGCTGCACCCCAGGCTCTGGTTGGCTTTGTGGGCTGCAAGTGCTCACTGCTGGCTCCTGTTGAGCTTCTCCTCCACCAGCACCCTCAAGTTCTTTTTCTTCAGGGCTGCTCTCAAGGAAAACTCATCCCTGTCTGCAGGGCAAACAGTACTGTCTCAGCAAGGTTGCACCTCCAGAGCGTGTGCTTCATCATCAGTCCCTCAACAGCATCTTGCCTTGTGCCTCACTGTGTGCTCACACGTTGTCTTTGATCTGCTCAGATGGTGTCAGGAAGAGGTCAGCTCTTCTGCAGAGGACAACAGCCCTGTTTGTCACTTTTAGTTGGCTGAACCAGAGAATCCTTCACCACATGACTGTCTTCTTGTGAAGCACCTCTGAACAAAAGGAACACAAAGTGGCTGTGTTCTGCTGACCTTTTTCTGTGTGGGGGGAGTGTTTGGTGGCTCAAGCAGCAGCGATGGTGTTTTTGCTTGCATGTCATGCACTCCTCCATGGAGCCTGATCTCTGCACATTGGGTGTTTGGGGCTTTGGAATTACAATCATAGAATTGTCAGGGTTGGAAGGGACCTCAAGGATCAGCCAGTTCCAACCCCCCTGCCATGGGCAGGGACACCTCACTCTACAGCAGGTTGCTCACAGCCACATCCAGCTTGGCTGCAAAAACCTCCAGGGATGAGGCTTCCACCACCTCCCTGGGCAACCTGTGCCAGTGTGAAGAACTTCTTCCTAACATCCAATCTGAATCTACCCACTTCTAGTTTTGCTCCATCCCCCCCAGTCCTATCACTCCCTGACACCCTCAAAAGTCCCTCCCCAGCCTTCTTGTAGCCCCCTTCAGATACTGGAAGGCCACAAGAAGGTCTCCTCAGAGCCTTCTCTTCTCCAGACTGAACTGTCTCAACTCTCTCAGTCTGTCCTCATAGCAGAGGAGCTCCAGCCCTCTGCTCATCCTCATGGCCCTTCTCTGGACACCTTCCAGCACCTCCAGATCCTTCCTGTAGTAGGGGCTCCAGAACTGGACACTGTACTCTGGGTGTGGTCTCACCAGTGTGGAGTAGAGAGGGAGAATCACCTCCCTTGACCTGCTGGCCACACTTCTCTTGCTGCAGCCCAGGCTCTGGTTGGCTTTCTGGGCTGCAAGTGCACACTGCTGGCTCCTGTTTGAGCTTTCTCATCCACCAGCACCCCCAAGTCCAAGAGGCAAATGGAGAAGAGGAAAAAGGAGCTCAGCCCCTGTCAGGAGGGTGGGTGGCAAGAATGGGCGAAGGCAGCCTAGAGGAACACTTGAGGAAAGGTGGGCATCAGGGACAGGAGAGCCAAGGGCTGGGAGTTGCATCCCTTCTGCACGTTTGAGCTTGAGGCCAGGCTGCAGCAGTCATGCTTTCTTTGAGGGGGTTTTGGTTAAAAAGCCTCATTGGAGCGTTATGGAATCGGAATGTGAAGGGTAATTGAGCTGAAAGCCATTCTCTCCCCGCTGCCTGCACCACAGGACCTGCTGAAGCACCCTCAAATGCCAGCCTGGGAATCCTGCTGGAACAGCAAGGGGGGGGGGGGGCGGGGACGTGAGCACCCCCTTGCCTGGGTGCCTTCAGCCACACTCCTGTGGCCAGTGCTTGCAGGTGGGGGTGGGAGGTGGTCCCCATAGGGTTGATGTGGAGGAGAAGCAGGGCTGGTGACGGATGAAGGGTTTGTGTGAAACAGGCACAGAACGGTAAACAGGCTCCTGAGGCACAGTCTCTGTTCTTGCAGGAATTGGAATGATCTCTAAATGAGTCCCTGCAGCTCAGGTGGCATCCTTCTGTGTCCCTCTGTGGTTGCATCCTCCACTGCACCAGCTCCCCATGCAGAATATCAGAGCAGAGCCCCACCAAGCAGCTCCACATGCCCTCCACGTGACGCCTGTGGTGCAAATGCCACCCAGGTGTGGAGAAAGGCTCTAGAGGTTTCCCTGGTATGGCCAAACAGGTCATGTCATACTCTTGGATGATTGACAGGACTAAAACCCAAGAGGGATGGGGCTAGTTATGGTGAAGGTGATCTCTAACACAACCTCGAGGTGTTCATCGGCACTCCTGTTCCCTGCCTCTTGATCAGAGGGAGCTTGTGGAATCACAGGATCACAGAGTGTTAGGGGCTGGAAGGGACCTCCAAAGATCACCCAGTCCAACCCCTGCCAGAGCAGGGTCACCTAGAACAGGTCACACAGGAACACATCCAGGTGGGTCTTGAATATCTCCTGAGAGAGAGACTCCACACCACAACCCCCCTGGGCAGCCTGTTCCAGTGTTCTGACATCCTCACAGGGAAATAAAGTCTTCCTCCTGCTTCTGTGGAGCTTCCTGTGCCTCAGCTTCCACCAGTGCCCCTTGTGCTGGCATTGGGCAGCCCCCAGCAGAGCCTGGCTCCAGCCTCTGGGCACTCACCCTGCACATCTTTATCAGCAGGAATGAGGTCACCCCTCAGCCCCAGGCTGCAGAGCCTCAGCTCCCTCAGGCTCTCCTCGTAAGGAAGATGTTCCACTCCCTTCAGCATTTTTGTGGCTCTGCTCTGGACTCTTCCAAGCAGTTTCCTGAGGTCCTTCTTGAACTGAGGGCCCCAGAACTGGAGGCAACATTCCAGCTGCAGCCTCACCAGGGCAGAGAAGAGGGGGAGCAGAACCTCTCTCGACCTACTGCCCACAGCCCTTCTAATCCCCCCAGAGTGGCTTTGGCCATGAGGGCACATTACTGGCTCATGGTCAACCTCCCATCCACTAGGACCTCCCAGCACATGGCTGTGAAAGGGGCTAGGAGTTTGGAAAGGTGCCAATGCAGCCTCCAGGAGGGGAGTAGCAGGAGACCCCTCTGTTTGGGACCTCCCATCACAGCAAGAGCATGAAGTGCATCCTTTGTCGTGCGTTATTGATTGCAGAACAGGCGCCGCTAAGTGCCTCTCATTAATATTTGTTTTGGTCTTTTCCCTGCATCCTGATGAGTGGAAGAGATGCCTCTTATCTCTCTCCTGCAGGTTTGCTTTCTAGAGGATTCCTCTGGCTGGTGACAAACCTGGGCTTTGTAGCCACTCATCCTGCTTTCAGGAAGGAAGGATGAGTTAGTAGCTGAAGTGGAGAAAGGCTGCGAGGGTTGGGGTGGTTCTGCCTGGAGAAATGAAGGCTTCAGGGAGACCTGGTGGCCTTTCAGTGCTTAAAGGGGCTGACCAGAAAGCTGGGGACAGGCTTTTGAGGAGGGCTTATTGTGTCCAGTTCTGGGCCCCACAGTTTAGGAAAGATGTTGACTTGCTGGAATGTGTCCAGAGAAGAGCAAGAAAGCTGTGGAGGGGTCTGGAGCACAGCCCTGTGAGGAGAGGCTGAGGGAGCTGGGCTTGCTTAGCCTGGAGAAGAGGAGGCTCAGGGGAGACCTTCTTGCTCTCTCCAACTCCCTGAAGGGAGGTTGCAGCCAGGTGGGGGTTGGTCTCTTCTCCCAGGCAACCAGCAGCAGAACAAGAGGACACAGTCTCAAGCTGTGCCAGGGGAGGTTCAGGCTGGATGTTAGAAAGAAGTCCTTCATAGAGAGAGAGACTGGCCATTGGAATGTGCTGCCCAGGGAGGTGGTGGAGTCACCATCCCTGGAGGTGTTTAGGAAGAGACTGGATGGGGTGCTTGGTGCCATGGTTTAGTTGATTAGATGGTGTTGGATGATAAGTTGGACTGGATGATCTCAAAGGTCTCTTCTAACCTGGTTTAGTCTATCCTATCCTATCCTATCCTATCCTATCCTATCCTATCCTATCCTATCCTATCCTATCCTATCCAGACAAGGGGTGATAGGTTTAAACTAAAAGAGGGGGACTGAGAGTATAGAGAAGGAAGACATGTTTGATGCTGAGGGTGGTGAGACCGTGGCCCAGGTTGCCCAGAGAAGTGGTAGGTGCTCCCTCTCTGGATACTTTCCAGGTCAGGTTGGCAACCTGAGCAACCTGCTCTAGTTGCAGCTGTCCCTGTTTGAACTAGATGACCCTTTGGAGGTTCTTTACAACCCAAACCATTCTGTGATTCAATGAAATCTTGGGAATGCTGCAGAAAGCAAGGCAGGAGCCAAAATTAACCCAGAACTCTGAGGTAAAAAATGCTCTGCTGGCAGTGGGCAGATGAAATATGGATTTTCATGCTCAGCTGGCTTTGTAAATCTCTTAAAAGGGACTCTTTGGGCACGTAGGTCATGGTGGCTACACTTGTATGAGCAAGAACAAATGATGAGAGCTGTGGAGTGCTTTTGTAGCTTGTTTTGAGCTTTCAAACAGAGAGCAGAGGCTGTGGCCAGTGGATGTGGTGTCTGTATCTTCTGGGCTGTCATCATGACACTGGTCCTTTGGTACCTCTATCACCTAGAGGACAGCCTGTTCCATTTCCATGTGTTTTCTGGAGATGAGACCTGGCTTCTGCATCCCTATGACTGTTGGCCACCTCCCACTTACTGGTTTGGACCAAAGCTTTCAGTTATGGTGGTGCCATTCTGGCATCGTGTCTGTTTGTATCAGATGGAATAGAATAGGAGTAGAATAGGAATAGAATTAGAATAGGAATAGGAATAGAATAGGAATAGGAGTGGAAGTGGAATAGGAGTGGAAGAGGACTAGGAAGAAGTGGGAGTGGAAGAGGAATAGGAGTGGGAGTGGAAGAGGAATAGGAGTGGGAGTGGAAGAGGAATAGGAGTGGGAGTGGAAGAGGAATAGGAGTGGGAGTGGAAGAGGAATAGGAGTGGGAGTGGAAGAGGAATAGGAGTGGGAGTGGAAGAGGAATAGGAGTGGGAGTGGAAGAGGAATAGGAGTGGGAGTGGAAGAGGAATAAGAGTGGGAGTGGAAGAGGAATAAGAGTGGAAGTGGAAGAGGAATAAGAGTGGAAGTGGAAGAGGAATAAGAGTGGAAGTGGAATAAACCAGGTTGGGAGAGACCTTAGATGTTGGCTTTGGTGCAGTCCGCCATGGCCACACATTGAGAAGCTGCCTGCAAAGGCTTCTGTGGTGGTTTGAGCCTTAACTGGGGCTTAAGAGCTCGGATGGGGGCCAGGCTGAGAATCCCACCCCAGCTCCCCCATCCTCTTTCCCAATAGTGAGGAAAAGAAAGGGAAGGGAGCAAATCCGCCAAGAAATAATTTGGGTTCGGCTTGGAAGTGGAGAGGTAAAGAATTTTCTTTAAACAGTACATATATGTAACAACAACAGGCAGGGTTCACAAGGGTATAGGGAACAAGGACAGATGGGGAAAAGAAAGAAATATGAAATACCAAACTAGTCCTTTGCAAAGTGTGGAAGCAGCAGGGAGGGACCACGTGGCAGAGAAGCAGCAAGCCAGCAGCTGCTCTCTTTCGTCCCTGTGAGGCAGAAGGAAGAGAGCAGTGGCTGCAATGTCCTCCCCTTTATACCCCTCCCTGGAAGGGTTCAGGGCCAGGTCCCTTCCAATTGAAAGCATTCTAGGATTCTCCCAGGCAACAGGGTATTCTGGATGGCCATGCTGGTCTGAACTCTTGGGTTATAACCAATCTCTTTCATCAACTCAATCATGTTCATGAGGTCTGTGGTGACAAGTTGGACTTGATGACCTTTGAGGTCTCTTCCAACCTTGGTGATTCCGTGATTCTGTGAAAAGGAATTCTGGAACCTGACCATAGATTAAGCAAGGCACAGGACCATTTCTTTGTGTCTTGTATACCAAATCCACGTTTGTTAGGCTTGGCTTAACTGCAGCTGGCCCACCTAAAGCCATTGTGATGGTTTTGGAGCAGCCCTTTCTATGTTGAGAAGCTGCCTGCAAAGGCTTCTCACCTTGTCTGCTCAGTTTGCCTCCCTGTACAACAACCACACGTTGAGAAGCTGCCTGCAAAGGCTTCTCACCTCTTCTGCTCAGTTTGCCTCCCTGTACAGCAACCTTCTTGCAGAGCAAAGCATGGAGGAGGTTGTGCTGGCTGCTGTGTCCTGTGCTTGATATCCTAGATCCTAATTGCTCTCCTCTATCCCTAACTGTAATGTGCTGGTGGTGAGTCTCCTCTGTGTTTTCTGTACCCTTCCTGCAGATGGAAGGCTGCCCAGGGAAGCCCAGGTTGCCCAGGGAGTTGGTGGATGCCCCTTCCCTGGAAGTGTTCAGGGCCAGGACAGGCAGGGCTTGGAGCAACCTGCTCTGGTGGAAGGTATCTCTGCCCATGGCAGGGGGCTGGAATTAGATGATCTTTAAGGTCCCTTCCAATTGAAAGCATTCTAGGATTCTCCCAGGCAACAGGGGACTCTGGATGGCCATGCTGGTCTCAACTCTTGGGTTATGAACCCATCTCTTTCATCAACTCAGTCATGAAGAGGGATTCTGGAACCTGACCACAGCTTAAATAAGGCACAGGGCCATTTGTTTGTGTCTTGTATAACGAAGCCACGTTTGTTAGGCTTGACTTAACTGCAGCTGGCCCACCTAAAGCCATTGTGATGATGTTGGAGCAGCCATTTCTATCTATCCAGGTTGTGCTCCCAGGCACTTAGGCACAAGTCCTGAAAATGAAAGATTTCTGGTGTGCCCAAGAGCAGTGAAGAGAGCTATTTTAATGTGGTTGCTTCTCAGGCTTTTCAATGGAGAGTTGGATTCAGGTCTGCTCTGAAGTGATATTAGAGTCCATGGAGCATGAGAAACTGCATTTGTTTGTGGGTTACAAATGAAGACCTGTCAAAAACCTTTTTAAGCAGTGACAGAAGTTTTCTTTTTCATGATACATTTAACTTAAAAGCTTTGCCTCCCAAGGAAGCTTGGCTCTTCCTTCTCCCTTTCTTTGACTTCACAAATATCTGGCTGGCAGAAGTTGCTCTTCCCCTTTTCCTCTGCCTCCCCATCCACTTGATGGGGTGTTTAGATGATCAGGCTTGCTCTTGCTCCTGGAGGACAGTGTGACCAGGAGTGCAGAGGGGTGACAAGCATTGGGAGAGAAGGAGAATAGGACATGGAGCCTTCCTTGTGCTTGAAGCAAATGCTGTACCAGCTTCCTGTGGGGAAAGGGTGCAGGCTGTGGCCATTGATTTGGTGTCAAGAGATGTTTTTCAAAGGGTGAATGTGTTCATAGGATTTCTGTCCTTGTGTTGTCAGAAGCAGGGCTCCTTTCATGGACACAGGAGTTTTGCTGGAAGAGTGTCACATCACTTCTTCGTCACCCTCTTTCATGTTGCAACCCCATTCCTAGGTGTGCTGTGTGAAATCCGGTGCTGCTCATTGCTGTCCTCTGTGATGGAGCCTTTTATTCAGTGCAGGCTCTCTGGAGAAGAGAAGGCTCTGAGGAGACCTTCTTGTGGCCTTCCAGTAGCTGAAGGGAGCTACAAGAAAGCTGGGGAGGGACTTTTTAGGGTGTCAGGGAGTGATAGGACTGGGGGGATGGAGCAAAACTAGAAATGGGTAGATTGAGATTGGATGTGAGGAAGAAGTTGTTCCCCATGAGGGTGGTGAGAGCCTGGCACAGGTTGCCCAGGGAGGTGGTGGCAGCCTCCTGTCTGGGGGTTTTTGCAGCCAGGCTGGAGGTGGCTGTGAGCAACCTGCTGTAGTGTGAGGTGTCCCTGCCCATGGCAGGGGGTTGGAATTGGCTGATCCTTGAGGTCCCTTCCAACCCTGACAATTCTGTGATTCTAAGGTGCTCTCAGGCACCATACCTCAACCTGCACGCTCCTGGCTGTGCCCCTGGCTTCCCTTGGAGTGGCTGAAACACCTGCCTGGATGTGGGGTTAGGAATGTAAAGTTAGTGGAGGTGTACAGAACAAAAAAGGGCTCAGAGAGCTTATGGGATTGTTTTGTGACTCCCCCTCCACCCCCAGCCTCAGCTCAAGAGTCCTTAAAGCATTTGTGGGGAAGGTAAGAAATGGTCACAACCCAGGTGTTCATTCAAAGTCAGCAATGGGATTATTCCCTTCTCCACCTGCACATTCAGTAGCTGTGGGAGGATAAGGGGTGGGGTAGGTTCTCCTGCACTATGCCTGTGAAAGGAGGATGCACACCTTTGTCTTCCTCCTCTTTGTAACACTTTTGTTGCTACACCTGGGGGAAATGTGCTGTTTGTAGCTTTTTCTGGTCACCTTTAGGCCAGCTGGTTGCAGTGATGCCCTACAACTGAGCAGGGCCTGGAGAATAAATCTGATGTGACTGAAGGAGCTGGGGATGGTTAGTTTGGAAAAGAGGAGGCTGAGGGGAGATGTCCTGGCTCTCTACAGCTACCTGAAAGGAGGTTGTGGAGAGGCTGCTGCTGGTCTCTTCTCACAGGTAATTAGTGATAGAACAAGAGGGCCTAATGCCCAGCCTAAACCTATCCAGTTGCAGCCTCAAGCAAGAGTTTTTGTCATGGCAAGAGTGGTCAGGGATTGGAATGTGCTGCCCAGGGAGGTGTTGGAGTCACCAACCCTGGATGTGTTAAAAGGTGGTTTGGAGGTAGTGCTTGGGGACATGGTTTAGGGGTGAGCCTGGTAGAGTAGGGTTCTGGGCTGGACTTGGTGATCCTGAGGCTCTTTTCCAACCTGAATGTTTCTGTGATTTGGACACAGTCTCAAGTTGTGGCAGGGGAAGTTTAGGCTGGAGGTGAGGAGAAAGTTCTTCACAGAGAGAGTTGTTAGCCATTGGAATGTGCTGCCCAGGGAGGTGGTGGAGTCCCCATCCCTGGAGGTGTTCAAAAAGGGATTGGAAGTGGCACTTGGTGCCATGGTTTAGTTGTCAGGAGGTGTTGGGTGACAGGTTGGACTTGCTGATCTCTGAGGTCTTTTCCAGCCTTATTGACTCTACGATTCTGTGAGATGCTTTATGGAAGGAGATGTTCATCTCCAGGTGTTTAGCTCTACCCAGAAAAATTCCTCCCTTTGAAGAGAGGATCAACTAACAGCATTACCCTGTGCTCCAGCTGAGCAGGTCTCATTGCTAATTAGTGAGGGATCTTCATTAGGAGAGGTTTCTTGCCATGAGCTGCCAGCCCTTTGTCTGCTATGCTGCTGTGTGCTGCTGGTCCTTAGGTCCCAGGTGGGGTCATGGCTTTGGTGGGGATAGGGGATGTCAGAAACCCAGAGAGCTGTCAGGTTGTGCCAGCAGGCATCCTGGCAGGGCTGAGTAGCAAGAGAAGAGAGGAGCTCAGTGGAAAAACCTTCCTACAAGTCTCAAAGGACTTCACTTGCAGGGAAGGAGAAGCCCCTGAGTGTTTGGAGTGAGGGTTAGCAGTACAGTGGCAGCCTTTGGAGGGGAAATGGTGGTAGTGAGACATGATGGTGGCCTTTAGCTCTGAGAAGGTCTGAGAGGAGGAGACTTTTAATCAAGTTGTTCTGTTGTGGGTGTTGCACATCTTTAGTTCATTGCAGATCCAGCTGTTTCTGCATTTGTTTGTGAGATGTCTTTGCTAAGTGAGGAGTGAGGGGATGGGGAGCTGGATCCTGCACATCTGTCCTGGCAAGAAAACTGTCTCTGGGAGAGGAATCTTCCAGCTTCTCCTGATCTATGGAGGACAACAGGCCGGTGTGAGGTGAAACAATAGCCACAGGTTTGATATCCCCAGGCACCAGGCTTCTGTGGCCACACATTTCACCACCTGCATAAGGTCTGTCGCAGCTGCTCTTGTTCCAGCAGAGCCGGCAAGGCTGAAAACAGCCCTGATCAAAGATCACAACAGAAGATGACAGTTCCCTCCAAAGCCTCGGGACTGACACACAGCCCTGCAGAAAAGTGACTGCAGCCAGAGGAGATGGAATCAGAGAAAGGAAAGTAGCAACAATCTGCATCCCCTTAGCACATCTGACACTCAGTTAAAGGGATCCTGCCTTAACGTGAGCTTAAACCCGAGCTGGCAGGAAAAGCTCAGCCAGCCGCGCGTCAGCAGCCTTCCTTCTGCGTGCAAACCTCTGAGAAAGGCCAGCAGGGCTGCTTCCCAGGGTGCTCAAGGTGCCTTGGAGAGAAGGTGGTGGTCCTGTGTTTCCTTTGGTGTGCTGCTGGTTGAGCCAGAGTTTCTCCTGAGGAAGCTGAACCACTGTAAACCAAAAGTATTTGTGCTCCTGCAGCTTTTTCATACAGGGAAGTAAGTTCCACCTCAACATGAGGGGGGGAAAATACTTCTTTGTTGTGAGGGTGCTGGAGCAGTGGACCAGGCTGCCCAGAGCCTTGAGTCCTGTGTCCAGTTCTGGACCCCTCAGTTTAAGAAGAACATTGAGACTCTTGAGTGTGTTCAGAGAAGGGCAACGAGGCTGGGGAGGGGTCTGGAGCACAGCCCTGTGAGGAGAGGCTGAGGGAGCTGGGCTTGCTTAGCCTGGAGAAGAGGAGGCTCAGGGAGACCTTCTTGCTCTCTACAACTACCTGGAGGGAGGTTGTAGCCAGGTGGGGGTTGGTCTCTTCTCCCAGGTACCCAGCACCAGAACAAGAGGACACAGGCTCAAGCTGTGTCAGGGGAGGTTTAGGCTGGATGTTAGGAAGAAGTTCTTCATAGAGAGAGTGATTGCCCATTGGAGTGTGCTGCCCAGGGAGGTGGTGGAGGTAGTTGTAGACAGCTGGGGTCTTGGGGGTCCACTGGCATGTCTGATTCCTTCAGAGCCTGTACTTTGTAGGCCACAATGGTGACTTTAAGACCCCAAACATGTTTCCTCCTCTCTTCCTCGCTGTCTTTTTTCCACCAAGGATTTCTCTCGCAGAGCTTGCCTGTTGTGAACCATCTATTCTGGGCTGGCATGCTGAAAGTGCTTTCATTTAACACCTCCTTTATCAGGGTCGATTTTCTATTGTTTTTTTGGGAGCTTTTTCTTTCCCTTTGGGTGTGCTTGGGGGAATTTATTCTGTTTAGCAGGTTTATTCCCAGTGTCAGCTATTGGCATTAGAAAAGCATGGGGGGAGGGGGGTGGGTGTCCTGGAAAAAGAGATCTGCTTTCTAGTCCCTGACTGGGAGGAGTGGTGAAGAGGAGGAAACTCCAACTTTCTGCCCATCTAGCAACAGCTTTCTCATCCTGGCTGCGTTTCACACTCGCTTCTCTTCCTCTGCCGCCACCAGCCGTGCCCTGTGGGCGGTCCTGCCGCTTCCCCCGGTGCAGCCCAGGCGCCAGACGCCTCTCTGTGGGGGTGTGTTTAGGTTGCATCTCTGCGATTCTCGCAGGTAAGTGGGGTGCGGTGCCGTTTGCACGGCTGCTGCCTGCTGCTACTATTTCTGGTGGAGCCGTGCTGGTGTTAGCAGCCACCTCGGTTAAAATCAGCACTTTCCCAGCCTTCGTTGGGAAGGTGGTGAAGGCAGAGGTTTCACTGGGAGAGAAAAATGCATCAGCTCTGTGAAGTCCCCCTAGAAGGGCTGAGGAGAACAGGGGGGCAACAGAGGCAGGATGATGTCCATTTTTTTTCAGTGCTATTTTGCCTTTATTTCTCCCTGATTAGGATGGGATAGGGTAAGGTAGGATAGGATAGGATAGGGTAGGGTAGGGTAGGATGGGATGAGAATAGAATAGAATAGAATAGAATAGAATAGAATAGAATAGAATAGAATAGAATAGAATAGAATAGAATAGAATAGAATAGAATAGAATAGAATAGAATAGGATGGGATGGGATGGGATGGGATGGGATGGGATAGGATGGGATGAGAAGAGAGTGGGATGGGATGAGAAGAGTGGGATGGGATGAGAAGAGAATGGGATGGGATGAGAAGAGAATGGGATGGGATGAGAGAGAAGAGAATGGGATGGGATGAGAGTAGAAGAGAATGGGATGGGATGAGAGTAGAAGAGAATGGGATGGGATGAGAGTAGAAGAGAATGGGGATGGGATGAGAGTAGAAGAGAATGGGATGGGATGAGAATAGAAGAGAATGGGATGGGATGAGAATAGAAGAGAATGGGATGGGATGAGAATAGAAGAGAATGGGATGGGATGAGAATAGAAGAGAATGGGGTGGGATGAGAATAGAAGAGAATGGGATGAGAATAGGGTAGAATAGAAGAGAATGGGATGGGATGAGGATAGGATGGGATGGGGATGGGATGGGAACAGGATGGGATGGGATGAGAATAGAATAGACCAGGTTGGAAGAGACCTTTGAGATGTTCTGCAAGTCCTGAGTTTCTCATCAACAGAACCAGAAGTGGGGGTTTGGAGTTTGGTGATTTGGTTAAATCCCTAAGAGGGATGAAATTGAGCAATGCACTCCTCCTCCCCCCCCTCCCCCCAAATATATCTCCCTTGCAGCTTGAAGGCAAATTTAACCACTGATTCCAGAGCTTCTGCAAATGGCTTTGCCTGCAAATGAATTCTGGCCTCTCAAAGTTCAAGCATTTATCCTGAGCCAGAAATATACCCAGATTTGCTCTCTAATTTAATAAAGCCATCCAAATAATATGATTTCTCCCATAACCATCGTTTATGTTTCACAGCAAAAGGATAATGAGAAAGTCATTAGAAGTAATAAACAAAACAAAAGCCACACAGCACATCCTTCACCCAGCCTGACTGATGGGAAGGAGAAGAGCCTTTGAGTCTTAGGCCACTCATTGTTTGCTGGGTGCAGCTGTTCTGAAGAAGATGCCTTCTCGAAGCACCCTCTGGTTTGTGGCATTTTAAATGGGCTGGTGGAGCGAGCAGGTAGGCACTGAGAGCGCACAGGAGCAGGGCTGCAGGTGGGTTGAATCCTGCTCCACAGCCAAGGTGGCATGACTTCCCCCTCCTGAGCTTTGGGTACAACTGGTGATCATAGAATCCTAGACAGGCATAGGGTGGAAGAGACCTTAGAGGTCGTCCTCTCTTGGTCTTGGTCTTTCCTTTGCCCCCACCCTGTGCAGCAGCATCCTTGCATGTTTGGACAGGGATGTTATGGTCTGGTGAGGGGTCTGGAGCACAGCCCTGTGAGGAGAGGCTGAGGGAGCTGGGCTTGCTTAGCCTGGAGAAGAGGAGGCTCAGGGGAGACCTTCTTGCTCTCTACAGCTCCCTGAAGGGAGGATGTAGCCAGGTGGGGGTTGGTCTCTTCTCCCAGGCACCCAGCACCAGAACAAGAGGACACAGTCTTAAGCTGTGTCATGGGAGGTTTAGGCTGGAGGTTAGGAAGAAGTTCTTCATAGAGAGAGTGATTTGCCATTGGAATGTGCTGCCCAGGGAGGTGGTGGAGTCACCATCACTGGAGGTGTTTAGGAAGAGCCTGGAGGAGCAGCTTGGTGCCATGGTTTAGTTGATTAGATGGTGTTGGGTGATAGGTTGGACTCAATGATCTCTGAGGTTATCCTCATCTAGGTGAATTTTCCTCTAAGTTAAGTGTTCAGCTCTTTGATTCTTGCCATAGAATGGTTTGGGTCAGAAGGGACCACAAAGGTCATCTATTTCCAAACTGCTGCCATGGACAGGTACATCTTCCACTAGAGCAGGTTGCTCAAGGCTTTGTCCAGCTTGGCTGCTATTGCTGTAACTTCCTTCTGTTATCCTCTTGCTTACCTGACTGTGGTGCTCAGAGATCATAGAATCAATAAGGTTGGAAAAGACCTCAAAGATCATCAAGTCCAACCTGTCACCCAACACCTCATGACTACTAAACCATGGCACCAAGTGTCACACCCCATCCCCTCTTGAACACCTCCAGGGACGGTGACTCCACCACCTCCCTGGGCAGCACATTCCAATGGCCAACAACTCTCTCTGTGAAGAGCCTTCTCCTCACCTCCAGCCTAAGATGTGGTTCAGTGGTGGACTTGGCTGGTCCAGGTTAATAGTCAGACTTGATGAGCTCCAAGGTCTTTTCCATCCTAAATGATTCTGTGATTCTGTAACTTCACATCACTCTCCTTGCTGTGCAGTTGTTCCAGCTGGTACCCTGCAAGGTGGCTTGTCCACATTGTCTTCATTTGGGGATGCTGAGAGGACAAAGCAAAGGTGGTCAGAGGAGCAGTTTGCTGTGGGGGTCTGCTGCCATGGGGCTGTGCTGGAGGGTGAAGCCATTCCAGGCAGTGAAGTCCTGCCTCAAGCACAGTGTTTCCAGATAGAACATCACTGCAGTTACTTGGCTGGCACTCTTACACCATCCCAGCTCTGGCATCCGTTCTTTTTGGCTCCAAATAGCCCACATCTGTTGCTGCTGAGTGCTCATTCGCTGCCTTTCATCCAGGCTCTGGGGGAGGGAGAGTGTCTTGGGAGCAGCTCGTATCTGGTGCTGTGTTGGGACTGTTGGGCTTCCTCACAGGTGTGGTTTGTTGGTTTTCTGATTTGAGGACTCCTTTGATTGGGTTTTGGGCTTCTAAAGTCACAGTGAAGGCACATGGCTCCAACACAAACCTGCTTTCTTTGTCCTTTTAATTATCATTTTAAATACAAGAGTCTGACTTGTTCCTCTGTGGGGAGTCTGATCTGCAAACTGGACATCCTGAGGGTACTGGTGGATCCTACAAGACATCTGCTTACTCCAACCATGGCCACTGCACCAGCTCTTTGGGTTCAGCTCCCATGCTCATAGTTGGAGGAGTAGGTTTAGAGAGGATCTTAGGAAGATGTTCTGCAGTATTCAGGTGGTGAGGCTCTGGAATGGGCTCCCCAGGGAGGTTGTGGATGCCTCCTCCCTGGGGGGTGTTCAAGGTCAGGTTGGGTGAGGCCTTGAGACATATCTAGTTGTGAGGCACCCCTGTCCACGGCAGGGAGGATGGAATAGATGATCTCTAGGGTCCCTTTCAACCCAAGCCACTCTAGGACACAGAGTACCACAAGCTGTGAAGGTCTGTGTAGGTATGAAATGATCCCTCTTTAAAGCTTGGGTTCCTGCTCCCACTTGAATTCTCCTTATTTTTAGTGCTAGTTGCTGCTGTGTTTTACTCTGCTACCCTCCCCAAAGGCTTGGCAGTTCCTGTGTGTGTGTAGAGGATGAATCTCCTGCCTTTTTGTGAAACTCAGCAATGGAAGTTGAGTCCCTCTTTCCTTCTCTGATCTTGTTCTTGGTGGTCATGATGCTTTTTGCTATGAAGAACAGCCTGGAAAGCCTGCAGGGGAGGGATGCTGGAACCAGGGAATCCTAGAACTGTTAGGGTTGGAAGGGACCTCAAGGATCATTCAGTTCCAACCCCCCTGCCATGGGCAGGAATACCTCACACTGCATCAGGTTGCTCACAGCCACAACCAGGGAAGGGATGCTGGAAGCAGGAAGGTTTAGTAGTGCAGAAGGTTTGCCTTAGCCAGCTCCTGCTCTCCTCTCTCCCCCATCCCTGGCCTTTTCATCATCCTCCTAGCTCCAAGAGGAGCTCCCAAGGGCTCTTTGTGTCATTGGTGGTGCTGAGCCAGGTGTGCCAATGCCGCTCGGAACTGGAGTCTGCGCTGTTGGCTCCCTCTCCACTCCTGTGTAAGAGGGTTCATTGAGTCCTTAGTTTTCAAACCTCTTTCCCTGGCCCAAGCTAAGTGCTAGGAAATAGCTTCTCCAATTAAAAAGCCCCACCCCAAACCAAAGAGGCAGCTCATTTATCATTCCCCCTCTATATTTGTAATAGAAAATTAATAGTAATAGAAGAAACTCTGCTGGAAGAAGGTTTCAGAGAGCATTGTCTTGTGCATTGCTCTTTTCCTGCTGTGTAGCTCCTGTGCAGGCTGATGAACTAAATGGTGCAAAACCAGAGATGTAACAGCTCTTCCTCCCTTCCTTTGTCAAAGAAATAGCACATCCAAGCTGTCCCTGGGCAAACTCTTGCCTGCTGACATTTCAAAAATGGCTCTTTTAAAGGGTTTTCTTCGCTCCCTTCTTGCTCACACTGTGCTCTCCCTCTCAAAAGAAACCCTTATTTATGGTTTTCTCCTTTGAAAAAGGGTTTAAAATACAAGAACCAAAAGCAGATGCACACACAATGGAGCTGTGTGGTGGTCAGGGAGGAGACAGCTGCTTTGACTTTGGCTTTGGCTTGTTTTTCCTTCCCACAATATGCTGGGAGCAATTGGCTATCCCTTGAGAAAATGAGGCTCCTGGGTCTCCTGTCTGCTTTCATCCAGGTGGAACTGTAGCATTTTGAGCATGCTTAGCACTGAGTCAAACATGAATTCCCCCAAGCCACTGAGAGCAGCTTCCAGCCTGGGTTTTCAGCAGCCTGCTTTTGGAAGAGGAGAGCTGCTGGGTGTAGCAAACCTGTGCTCGACGAGAAGCTGAACTGCCCAGGGGCAAGCTGGTTAAAAAATGAGCTGCCCTGGTGTTTGGAGGGCAGGCCTTGGCAGGAGAGGTGTGAATTCATGTTTTCCAAGAGGCTGAAAACATCCCAAGGATGCTTTTACAGGCGTACACCTGCAGTGGCAGGGAAAGGCAGGGTGAGATTGTGGTGCTGTGTTGTCATCTTGGATGCTCAGCCGACCCTGGAGAGCAGGATGGGTTGTGGGGGTACAAAAGCAGGATGTCTTATATGGGTGCTGGGCTGAAAACAGCAGCAGTCATCACTTGGGAGTGCTGGAGGAGACCTTGGTGGCTTCCTGTGACTTTATGGAGTGGTGTATGTGGGGCCATTCCAAATGCCTGGATGCAATCTGCTCTAGGTGAACCTGCTCTGGCATGGGGTTTGGACTAGAAGATGTTGAGCTGCTGGAAGGTGTCCAGAGAAGGGCAAGAAAGCTGGGGAGGGGTCTGGAGCACAGCCCTGTGAGGAGAGGCTGAGGGAGCTGGGCTTGCTTAGCCTGCAGAAGAGGAGGCTCAGGGGAGACCTTCTTGCTCTCTACATCTCCCTGAAGGGAGGTTGTAGCCAGGAGGGGGTTGGTCTCTTCTGCCAGGCAACCAGCACCAGAACAAGAGGACACAGTCTCATGCTGTGCCAGGGAAGATTTAGGCTGGATGTTAGGAAGAAATTCTTCACAGAGAGAGAGATTGCCCATTGGAATGTGCTGCCCAGGGAGGTGGTGGAGTCACCATCCCTGGAGGTGTATAGGAGGAGACTTGCTGGGATGCTTGGTGCCATGGTTTAGTTGATGAGATGGTGCTGGGTGATAGGTTGGACTCGATGATCTTGAAGGTCTCTTCCAACCTGGTCTGGTCTGGTCTGGTCTATTCTATTCTATTCTATTCTATTCTATTCTATTCTATTCTATTCTATTCTATTCTATTCTATTCTATTCTGCTCTAATCTATTCTATTCTCCAGAGGTCCCTTCCAGCCCCTACCACGTTGGGATTCTGTGTGTAAAAGAGAGATACTCATGTTCTGGTGATGTCAAATGCTCTGTAGGAAGGACCTTGCGTGTGGCCACAGCACAGAGTTGAGCAAAGCACAGAAATTGCTGTTTGAGAGATGCTGATGGGAGGTGACTGTCTTTTCTTAGGAATTAAGGGGAGCTGACAAGTCTGGTTTGTAGATGACTGCAGGGATGCTTTGAGTACTCTGGTGAGAACACAAGGGCAGCTTCAAACCCATCTTCTCTCCTGCTGCCTTGTTTTGATGGGTTCCTGATAGAAATGTCAGTGCGCAGGCTGACACGTGAGAGCCCCAAATCCCTGTCAGGATGTTCCCTGGCACCTTCCACCCCCACAAACAGAATGATAGAATCAACCAGCTTGGAAAGGACCTCAGAGATCATCAAGTCCAACCTATTACCTAACACCTCCTGACAACTAAACCATGGCTCCTAGTGCCACATCCAATCCTTTTTTGGACACCTCCAGGGATGGTGACTCCACCACCTCCCTGGGCAGCACATTCCAAAGGCTAACAACTCTCTATGGGAAAAACTTTCTCCTCACCTCCAGCCTAAACTTCCCCTGGTACAGCTTGAGACTGTGTCCTCTTGTTCTGCTGCTGGTTGCTTGGGAGAAGAGACCAACCCCCACCAGGCTACAACCTCCCTTCAGGTAGAGTTGTAGAGAACAATAAGGGCAACAAAGTTGGTGAGGGGTTTGGAGCATAGCCCTAATGAGGAGAGGCTGAGGGAGCTGGGCTTGCTTAGCCTGGAGAAGAGGAGGCTCAGGGGAGACCTTCTTGCTGTCTACAACTACCTGAAGGGAGGTTGTAGCCAGGAGGGGGTTGGTCTCTTCTCCCAGGCAAGCAGCACCAGAACAAGAGGACACAGTCTCAAGCTGCACCAGAGGGGGTTTAGGCTGGATGTTTGGAAGAAATTTTTCATAGAGAGATTGACCACTGGAATGTGCTGCCCAGGGAGGTGGTGGAGTCCCCATCCCTGGAGGTGTTTAGGAAGAGCCTGGATGGGGTGCTTAGTGCCATGGTTTAGTTGATTAGATGGTGTTGGGTGATAGGTTGGACTTGATGATCTTGAAGATCTCTTCCAACCTGGTCTATGCTATGCTATGCTATGCTATGCTATGCTATGCTATGCTATGCTATGCTATGCTATGCTATGCTATGCTATGCTATGCTATGCTATGCTATGCTATGCTACGCTACGCTACGCTACACTATGCTATTCTATTCTCCCCTGAGCCTCCTCTAGATAGAAGAGAGGTCCCTTTTTCTGTGGGCATCTGGAGCCTTTGCTGGGAGGGTCTGGGGGAAGGGGGGTTGCTGGGGAAGCTGTTTTGCTCCCTGGCTCTGGCAGAGCTGTGGCAGCATCCCTCAGGCTAAACACACCTCGGAAAGAGCCCCTGGCACCCCTCTCGAGGCAATTTTCATTCAGCCGAGGGTGGCTTGGAAATAGTCAGTCATCAGGCACTTATGGATCTTTCGAGCCCCCTTTCTCTCCCTAATAATCCCACCTCTGGGGAGGTATTGATTCTCCTCTGGTGGCTGCCTCTTGGTATTCCGCCGTCCCGTGTTTGTTGTCTGCGTAAATCGCTGCGCTGTCATTTTCACGCAGCAATTACCTGCTCTTGGCTCCTTTCATCCCCAAGTCCTTTGCCTGAGAGCTGAACTCTGTATTGACAAACCACCCCCAAAGAAAGAGAAGAGGGGGTCAGGGGTTGGGAAGAAGCTTTACACAACACAGGCTTCGAGGGAGGGTTTTCCCCTTGGGATGTGCTCGTCTTACAACCATAGAATGGGCTGGGTTGGAAGGGACCTCTGAAGGTCATCTAGTCCAGGCCCCTCTGCAGTCAGCAGGGACATCCTCCTCTAGATCAGGCTGCCCAGAGCCCTGTCAAGCCTCACTTGGAGGGGTTGGTCTCTTCTCCCAGGCAACCAGCACCAGAACAAGAGGACACAGTCTCAAGCTGTGCCAGAGGAGGTTTAGGCTGGGGGTGAGGAGAAAGTTCTTCCCATAGAGAGTTGTTAGCCATTGGAATCGGCTGCCCAGGGAGGTGGTGGAGTCACCATCCCTGGAGGTGTTCAAGAGGGGATTGGATGTGGCACTTGGTACCATGGTTTAGTCATGAGGTCTGTGGTGACAGGTTGGACTGGATGATCTCTGAGGTCTTTTCCAACCTTATTGATTCTATGATCTCCAGGGATGGGACTCCAGCCACCTCCTGGGCAACCTGTTCCAGTGTTCCACTGCCCTCATGGTGCAGAACTTGTTCCTAACATCCAATCTAAACCTGCCCTTCTCTAGTTTGAAGCCATTTTGCCTCATCTTATCACTGCAGGCTCTTGTAAACAGTTTTTCTCCATCCTTCTTGCAGGTCCCCTTCAGGTACCGGAAGGTTGTTCTTAGGTCTCTGCTATTAGATCTTGAAGGTGCTCAGTTGGTCTTTTCTATTTTCACTGGCTTTTGCTACCCAAGAAGGATGCTGCAGCTTTCCAGCCTGCAAGAGTGACTTTATGCCTCGCTTTTTGCTCATAGAATCTTAGAATGGACCAGGTTGGAATGCACCCTCCAAGCTCATCAAGGCCAACCCTTCCTGCAGTAATCGAGGACATCCCCAGCTAGATCAGGTTTCTCAGGACCCCATCAAGTTTGCCTTTGAATGTCTCCAGGGATGGGGGGTCCACCACATCTCTGGGCAACCTGTTCCAATACTCCATGCTGAGAATGTAAGGAAGTCTTTGCCTTGCTGCTGTGCAAAGGATCATCCTGGAAAGCTGGAAGCAGCCAACTCATCTACCGGGGAATGAGCACCCATCTGTGTGAGCTGGAACCTGCTAATAGAGAGGCACAAGAGTCCAGGAGAAGCCAGGTACAACCAAGGTCAACCAAGCTGTGTTTTGGGTAGACAGAAGCCTAGTAGTAATCAAAGGCTTGATGTGTAGATGAAGATTAGTGACAAGTGGTGGCCTTCAGGGGTCCCTACTGGGACCAGCACTGTTTAATACCTTCATTAATGACACAGCAGGATTGAGTGCACCCTCAGAAGGTTTGCACCAAGCTGGGTGGTGTGATTGACATGCCTCAGGGTTGAGATGTCATCCAGAGGGACATAGACAGCCTTGAGCAGAGGGCCCATGTGCACCTCACGAGGCTCAACAAGGCCAAGTGTAAGGTCCTTAACGCAGGTTGGGGCAAACCCTGGCATCAACACAGGCTGGGGGATGGAGGGCTGGAGAGCAGCCCTGTGGAGAAGGACTTGGGGGTGCTGGTGGGGGAAAAGCTGGACATGAGCTGGCACTGTGTGCTCACAACCCAGAGCAAGCCAGTCCCAGGCTGATCCCCAGCAGTGTGGGCAGCAGGGGGGAGGGAGGGGATTCTGCCCCTCTGCTCTGCTGAGACCCCACCTGCAGTGCTGGGGCCAGCTCTGGAGTCCTCAGCATAGAACAGACATGGACCTGTTGGAGCAGAGCCAGAAGAGGCCACACAGGTGATTGATCTAAGGGCTGCAATTGCTCTGCTGTGAGGCCAGGCTGAGAGAGTTGGGGTTGTTCAGCCTGGAGAAGAGAAGGCTCCAGGGAGACCTTCTGGTGGCCTTTCAGGACTTAACGGTGATCTATAAGCTGAGGACAGACCTTTTAGCAGGACCTGCTGTGCCAGGACAAGAGGTGATGGTTTGAAGCTAAAAGGGGAGATTCAGACTGGAAAAAAAGAAGAAATGTTTTATTACACTGAGGATGGAGAGAGCATGGCCCAGGTCGGCCAGAGAGGTGGGAGATGCCCCATCTCTGGAATCCTTCCAGGTCAGGTTGTCTGGAGCTGTGAGCAGCCTGCTCTAGTTGCAGATGTCCCTTGCTGGCTGCAGGGGGTTGGACTTCCAACCCATAGCATTCTGTGATTCCAGAAAGGAGACCAAAATCAGCAGCTGTGTTTCCTCAAGGGTTCTGGGGCAAAATCATCCCCATGCCGTTGCTGTGAAGGGTTTGGGTCAGCACATGGTTGCAAGCTGCTCTGGGTGCTGATGGAGAAAAGCAGGGCACAAAGCTTAGGAGATACATCTTCTCTGAGAGAAGCAGCTGGGATCAGTTGGCACAGGTTTTAGGTCACTTGTTGTCTCTTGCACTACTAAGCTGGTGTTTCATGTGCATGGAGGTCACCCAAGCTTGTCACCTGAGATGGTGGCTTAGCTTCAGGCAACCTGAGAGATCCTATGAGCACCTGGCTGAGAGGCTGCCAGCAGCTGCCTGTGGGCAGAGGTTTTGTCAAGCATTGGAGGTGTTGGGCTGTGGCTCTGCAGGGTGTGCTGGCAGGGAGGAATGTGGAGAATGGGAACTAATGGAGCAGCAGCATCTAAGGCAAAAAGAACAGGCACCTTCCAATCTTCATGTTCTGTTTACATATCCAGTTTGAGTTACAAGAGAAAAGGATGAAAATGGTAGAAGCCTCATCCCTGGAGTTTTTGAAGGCCAGGCTGGATGTGGCTGTGAGCAACCTGCTGTAGTGTGAGGTGTCCCTGCCCATGGCAAGGGGCTTGGAACTGGATGATCCTTGAGGTCCCTTCCAACCCTGACAATTCTGTGATTCTGTGAAAATGCATTACAATAAATGAAAGCAGAGGTTCTCTTCTAGGTGTTGGACTCTCCTCTTGTCCTATTGTTTGTTGCTCTGAAGCAAAGGGCTTCAAGTTGCACCAGAAGAGGTTTAGATTGATCATTAGGAACAATTTCTTTCCTGCAAGAGTGGTCAGGCATTGGAACAGGCTGCCCAGGGAGGTGGTGGAGTCACCATCCCTGGAGTGTTCAGAAGATGTGTGGACATGGCACTCTGGGACATAGTTTAGTGGCCATGGTGGTGCTGGATTGATGGTTGGAGTCTTTTCCAGCTGAAACAATTCCATAGAATTCAGGGTCACTAGTCAGTCATCTGGAGTGGGAGGAGGTTTGGGAATAGGGTTTAGACATAGAATCATGGAAGGGCTTAGGGGTGGAAGGGACTTCAGGGATCATCTATTCCAACCTCCCCACCAGGGGCAGGGATACCTCACTCAACTGCTCAAGGCCTCATCCAACCTGGCTGTGAACAACCCCAGGGAGGAGACATCCACAACTTCTTTGGGCAACCTGTTCCAGAGTCTCACCACCCTTGTACTGAAGAACTTCTTGCAAAGATCCAGTCTAAACCTCCTCTCCTTCAACTTCAAACCATTCCCCCTTGTCCTGTCTCTAGACAGCCTTAGGAAAAGTCCCTCTCCAGCCTTCCTGTAGGATCTCTTCAGGTATGGGAAGGCAGCTCTAAGGTCCCCCTGGAGCCTTCCCTCTCCAGGCTGAACACCCCCAGCTCCCTCAGCCTATCCTCATAGCAGAGGTGCTGCAGCCCTTGGATCATCTCTGTGGCCCTCCTCTGGAATCTCCTCAACAGCTCTGTGTCCTTCTTATGCTGGGGGGATCAGTGATTTAGTTTTCTGTTGTGTTTTGTAATTTCCAAGTGGATGCAAGTTGAGGGAATTGGTGATATCACTATCCTGAGGGGGCTACAAGAAATCTGTTGGGTAGTGATAGGACTGGGAGGAATGGAGCAAAACTAGAAGTGGGTAGATTGAGATTGGATGTGAGGAAGAAGTTGTTCCCCATGAGGGTGGTGAGAGCCTGGCACAGGTTGCCCAGGGAGGTGGTGGCAGCCTCCTGCCTGGAGGTGTTTGCAGCCAGGCTGGATGTGGCTGTGAGCAACCTGCTGTAGTGTGAGGTGTCCCTGCCCATGGCAGGGGCTTGGAACTGGCTGATCCTTGAGGTCCCTTCCAGCCCTGACAATTCTGTGTTTCTGTGACACCAGCATGTCTGAGGGCTGCTGCCATGTCCAAAAGGAAATGTGAATGGAGGAAACTTGGAGGAAAAGGTAACAACAACAATCATGAGACTGAACACATCCAAGTGCCGGGTTCTGCACATTGGCCACAGCAACCCCATGCAGTGCTACAGGCTGGGGTCAGAGTGGCTGGAGAGCTGCCAGGCAGAGAGGGACCTGGGGGTGCTGGTTGATGGTAGGCTGAGCATGAGCCTGCAGTGTGCCCAGGCAGCCAAGAAGGCCAAGGGCCTCCTGGCCTGCATCAGGAACAGTGTGGCCAGCAGGAGCAGGGAGGTCGTTGTGCCCCTGTACGCTGCACTGGTTAGACTGCCCCTCGAGTCCTGTGTCCAGTTCTGGGCCCCTAAGTTTAGGAAGGATGTTGACTTGCTGGAAGGTGTCCAGAGAAGGGCAACAAAGTTGGTGAGGGGTTTGGAACACAAGCCCTGTGAGGAGAGGCTGAGGGAGCTGGGCTTGCTTAGCCTGGAGAAGAGGAGGCTCAGGGGAGACCTTCTTGCTCTCTCCAACTCCCTGAAGGGAGGTTGTAGCCAGGTGGGGGTTGGTCTCTTCTCCCAGGCAGCCAGTACCAGAACAAGAGGACACAGTCTCAGGCTGTGCCAGGGGAGGTTTAGGCTGGATGTTAGGAAGAAGTTCTACACAGAGAGTGTGATTGCCCATTGGAATGTGCTGCCCAAGGAGGTGGTGGAGTCACCATCACTGGAGGTGTTTAGGAGGAGCCTGGATGGGGTGCTTGGTGCCATGGTTTAGTTGTTTAGGTGGGTTGGATTGGTTGATGGGTTGGACGCGATGATCTTGAAGGTCTCTTTCAACCTGGTGTATTGTATTGTATTGTATTGTCAAAAGAGAAAGGCAAGCAGATTTCTCCCACCTCTGGGTAGCAAAGGCACTCAGAATCATAGAATGCATCAGCTTGGATGGATCACCCAGTCCAACTTCCCAGCAGTCAGCAGGGACATCTGCAACTAGAATAGGTGATCCTTGAGGTCCCTTCCAGCCCTGACAACTCTATGATTCTCTGACCAGCAGAGAGGTTTCAGCCCCGGTGCTGCAGTGGAGCTGCAGCCCCCCAGAGGCGGCCGGGGCTGCCCTTCCCCTGGCAGCAAGCCTCACCTGCAGGCTTGCGGCAGGCGTTTAAGTGATTAAAGCCGCACGGCTGGCCGCGGAGGGCTCTCACTTGAACAGAATCCCCCAGCCTAGCAAGGGAATAAATTAAAAGGCAAGTGGCCACGGCTGCCTGAGGAGCTCCGGGCCCGGAGATAGGGCCAGAAGTCAGATAACAAAACGGTGTCCAAAATCTCGGCGCGAGGCGTGAAATTAAAACCTCCTCCCCTGCCTCCTCCTGCACGCTGGAGCTAAGCGGCTCCTGCCACAGTCTGCCGCCACCGGGAGGCAAGAGGAGAATAAATAAGTACACAAGGAGGTGTTTGCAGCTGAGGGAAGGGATGATGCTTCTCTGCTCTGCGCCTGGCCGCTTCAGACCCCGCAGGGTAGGGTCCACGGCCTGCCCGAAGCAGCGCGACTGAGGGCACCTCAGTAAGTTCGCAGCATCACAGGGCATCAGAGGTGGGAAGGGACCTCCAGAGATCATCCAGTCCGACCTCCCTGCCAAAGCAGCATCACCAAAGGGTAGTCTGCACGGGAATGCATCCAGGTGGGCTTTGAAAGTCTCCAGAGAAGGACACTCCACAACCAGCAGGTCAAGGGAGGTGATTCTCCCCCTCTACTCAGCCCTGGTGAGACCCCACCTGGAGTACTGCCTCCAGTTCTGGAGCCCCTATTACAAGAGGGATCTGGAGGTGCTGGAAGGTGTCCAGAGAAGGGCCATGAGGAGGAGCAGAGGGCTGGAGCACATCTCCTGTGAGGACAGTTTGAAGGAGTTGGGGCTGTTCAGTCTGGAGAAGAGAAGGCTCCCAGGTGACCTCATTGTGGCCTTCCAGTCTCTGAAGGGGGCTACAAGAAGGCTGGGGAGGGACTTCTCAGGATCTCAGGGAGTGATGGGACTAGGGGGAATGGAATGAAGCTGGAGGTGGGGAGATTCAGGCTGGAGGTGAGCAGGAAGTTCTTCCCCATGAGAGTGGTGAAGCCATGGAATGGGTTGTCCAGGGAGGTGGTTGAGGTCCCATCCCTGGAGGTGTTTAAGCCCAGGCTGGATGAGGCTCTGGCCAGCCTGATCTAGTGTGGGGTGTCCCTGCCCATGGCAGGGGGTTGGAACTAGATGATCCTTGTGGTCCCTTCCAACCCTGACTGATACTATGATACTCTCTGGGCAGCCTGCTCCAGGGCTCTGTCACCCTCACTGTAAAGTTTCTCCTCATGTTGAGTTGAAATGTTCTATGTTCAAGTTTGCATCTGTTATTCCTTGTCCTACTATAGTGCACCACCCAAAAGAGTTTGCAGTTGATACCAAGCTGAGTGGTGCAGGTGATAAGACTGAGGGATGGGATGGCATCCAGCGGGAGCTGGACAGCCTGGAGAAGTGGGCTCAGGAAAAACATCAAGGGGTTCAATAAGGCCAAGGGCAAGATAGGCTCATAGACTGGTCTGGGTTGAAAGGGACCTCCAAAGGTCATCAAGTCCAACCCCCTCTGCAGTCAGCAGGGACATCCCCAACTAGATCAGGCTGCTCAGAGCCCTCTCAAGCCTTTGAATATCTCCAGGGATGGAGCCCCAACCAATTCCCTGCACAATCTCTTCCAGCATCTCACCACCCCCATGGGGAAGAACTTCTTCCTAATGTCTAACTTAAATCTCCTCTCCTCTAGCTTGGATCCATTCTCCCCAGTCCTATCACTATCTGACACCCCAAGAAGTCCCTCCCCAGCTTTCTTGTAGCCACCTTCAGATCCTGGAAGGCCACAAGAAGGTCTCCTCAGAGCCTTCTCTTCTCCAGACTGAACAACCCCAACTCCCTCAGTCTGTTTCCATAGCAGAGGTGCTCCAGCCCTCTGCTCATCCTCATGGCCTTTCTCTGGACACATTCCAGCACCTCCAGATCCTTCTTGTAATAGGAGCTCCAGAACTGGACACAGTTCTCCAGGTGGTGTCTCACCAGAGTGGAGCAGAGGGGAAGAATCACCTCCCTCAATCTGCTGCTGACACTTCTCTTGCTGCAGCCCAGGCTCTGGTTGCCTTTCTGGGCTGCAAGTGCTCGCTGCTGGCTCATGTTGAGGTTCTCCTCCACCAGCACCCCCGAGGCCTTTTCTTCTGGGCTGCTCTCAAGCCAGTCCCTGCCCAGCCTGTATCGCCCCGCCCCAGATGCAGGACCTTGTCATATCAGCTCTTCCCTCCCCAGGCCTTGCAGGCTTTCCAGACCTCAAGAAGGACATTTCTCTGGAGTTACCATGCAGGAGTGATGAAGAGGGCAGCACTTCTTAATCAAAGTTACATTAGGTGGTGCTGACATTATTCACTCTGCTTTATTGCAGCTATTTTTACACGGGGGTTAGAAGTTAATGCTACCCAGCGAGCCTGGTTCTGCTGAATTCTGGCAAGCACCAAAATCCATCAGCACATCCAGACAGGGATGGAAGGAGCCCAGGAAAACAACAAAACAACAGACTCACTAGCTGATCTGAAAAAGCAGTCCAAGAAAAAAGGGAAAAAGAAAAAAATAACCCAACCAAAACCCCCAAACCTTATGAAAAAAAGACTCAGTAATAGGTGGTCTGCTCTGGAGGGGCAAAAACCAGCCAGGACCATCAGCTGCAATCAGCAGAAGGGGGAAATTTTGCAATCAGTGAAGAAAGGGGAGTGGGAGCCATAGCAGGAGGGCTCAGGGTGGGGGCTGTCTTGCTGCAGGGTTCATTTTTCCCTGCCCTGGCAAACGAGCCTAACCCTCTCCTGGTCTCCTCAGGTCGATACAATGAGGCTTTAGTCTGCTTCTGCTGGATAGGTGGCACTGCTTGGGAAACGTCCGCAGCCTGGGTCACAAAGTGACCAGAGCAAAGGCAGCTGAGCAGTGTTGGGATGAGGGGAGTTGGTTTGTGGTTTTGGTTGTTGGGGTTTTTTTGCCCATGAGTAATGCCAAAGGTTTAAGCTGTGCTAAATCCTTGGGCCTGGCAAGGATGCTGGCAGAGCTGGCATCTTCTCTGCTCGTTGAACAAAGATGTGATGAACTGAGAGAAGAGGGAAGAGGGAGGGAGTTGTCCCTGTGTTCCTAGGTAAAGGATAAAATGTAGCTTTGGTTTGTTTGTAGCTTAGGTTTGGAGCACAAACCCTATGAGGAGAGGCTGAGGGAGCTGGGGTTGCTTAGCCTGGAGAAGAGGAGGCTCAGGGGAGACCTTCTTGCTGTCTACAACTCCTTGAAGGGAGGTTGTAGCCAGGTGAGGGTTGGTCTCTTCTCCCAGGCAACCAGCACCAGAACAAGAGGACACAGTCGCAAGCTGCACCAAGGGAGATTTAGGCTTGAGGTGAGGAGAAAGTTCTTCCCAGAGAGAGTTGTTAGCCATTGGAATGTGCTGCCCAGGGAGGTGGTGGAGTCACCATCACCAGAGGTGTTTAGGAAGAGCCTGGCTGGGGTGCTTGGTGCCGTGGTTTAGTTGATTAGATGGTGCTGGGTGATAGGTTGGACTTAATGATCTTGAAGGTCTCTTCCAACCTGGTCTGGTCTACTCTACTCTACTCTACTCTACTCTACTCTACTCTACTCTACTCTACTCTACTCTACTCTACTCTACTCCATTCTATTCTCCTGGCTAAACAATCCCAGTTCCCTCACTTGTTCTTCACAAGACCTGTCCTCCAACCCCTTCACTAGCTTTGGTTTGCCTTTCTTTGGGCACATTCCAATGCCTCTGTGTCCTTCTTGAAGTGAAGCCCCCAAAACTGAACCCAGTGTTTGAGGTGTGTCATCACCAGTGCTCCTCTTCTGCAGAGGATCTATGCAGCAAAGTCCTTTACAGAAGAGAATCAAAAAATCATAGAATCAATAAGGTTGGAAGAGACCTCAAAGATGATCAAGTCCAACCTGTCACCACAGACCTCTTGACTAAACCATGGCACCAAGTGCCACGTCCAATCCCCTCTTGAACACCTCCAGGGATGGGGACTCCACCACCTCCCTGGGCAGCACATTCCAATGGCTAACACCTCTCTCTGGGAAGAACTTTCTCCTCACCTCCAGCCTGAACCTCCCCTGGCACAGCTTGAGACTGTGTCCTCTTGTTCTGGTGCTGGTTGCCTGGGAGAAGAGACCAACCCCCTCCTGGCTACAACCTCCCTTCAGGGAGTTGGAGACAGCAAGAAGGTCTCCCCTGAGCCTCCTGTTCTCCAGGCTAAGCAAGCCCAGCTCCCTCAGCCTCTCCTCACAGGGCTTGTGCTTGAGGCCTCTTCCCACCTTTGTTGCCCTTCTCTGGACATGTTCAAGAGTCTCAATGTCTTTCTTAAATTGAGGGGCCTAGAACTGGACACAGGACTCAAGGTGTGGCCTAACCAGTAAAGAAATCAAAAACCACTGAGTCCAACCATCACCCTAAGCCTAAGCCATGAAACCATGTCTTGAGGTGGCATGGCACATCGTGGGGTGGGACTTTATACCTCCAGCTTCAGTCTGGAAGTGAAAGAAAAGTGGATGTCTTGGTTTACCCTACCATTTGTGCCTGCCATTGGGGGCAGGTTGCCATGTCCTGATGTTCAGGGCACAAAAGGTGGCAATGGAGAGACTGGAAGGCTTTGGGTAAAACCTCTTGCCGGAGCCTCAGCTCTTCGTGGTGTTTTCTGCGTGGTTTGTGTTGCTCTTGGGGATGAGAGGATGAAGGAATAAGAAAGAAAAAGAGGAAGCTGTTGCTTTTAATGTGGGGATGCATCTGCCCAACATGATTCCTTTTGCAGCTGAAGGTCTGGAAAGTGACATTAGAAATAGGATGATTGCGCTGTGACTTAACCCCACAAGGTGAGCAGCCCAAGTTGTGTTCCTGCCCCTACACTCTTCACCTCACTCTGCCTCCACTGCCTCATAACAGAGTCTGCTAAGGCTTGAAAAATCTCCTGGGCAGGTTGTTCCTTATGGATTTAGAAGGCAAAAAATAGCTGATTCCGTTGTTTCAGTGGCACCAAACCCTTTATTGTGCCAGGAGCAGGTACTTAAAGCCACTGCAGGACATTCCTTCAGGGTCTCAACCTGGCACTGATGCCTGCTCACTTTGGGACCACCCCTTCCAAAGCATCTCTTCCAGCCTTCCTTTGACATTGGAGTGCAATGAATCAGTGTACTGTGGTGGTGGCAGGGCTGGCAACATCTCAGCCTTGCAAGCAAGGGCTGGTAAAGTTGCTCCCTAAGTACTTCTGACGAGAACCCAATGGGTTCTCCTCATCTTGAGACCATAGGAGCAGGGGTCTGATGAGTCTGTGCCAGCTGATGGCATTCCTGGTGTAACAGCATCCTGCCCTTAATTCCCCTGGGCACCTCTTTTTGCAACATGAGTCATCTAAGGTCTTCAAAGGCATTCCTGGTGGTTGAGGTTGACCCTGTGCCTGGAGATGAAGAAGAAATTCTTCACTCTGGGGGTGGTCAGACATTGGAACGAGTTGCCCAGGGAGGGAGGTCGTGGATGCCCTCCTCCTTAGAGGTGTTCTGAGAGCTTTGGGGTGTCTGGGGTGCAGAGCATTCACCTTTGGGACTTTTTGTCTTTGCTTTCCTGAAGCTTGTCCAGGCTGAAGGGATGAAGAGAGAATGTGAAGATGGGCTTAGAAACTCGAGCTCACTTAAGACTGACGGGTGGTAGGTCCCTGCCAGACCAGGCAGCACTAAGCTTCTGATGGTGATGACAAGAATGTGAGTGAAGGTGAGAAGCAGTGGGAGAAGGGAGGGGAGACCTAGATTTGTTTGTAATGGTTGTGAGTTTTGTGTAAGTTTATAACCTGCAGAGCAGGGATGTTGAAGAAACCAAGGTGAGCAAGTAATCCGTTTTCTCAACTGTGAATGAGGACAAAGCTGAGGGAGGAGGAGAATTGAAGTGACCCACATGAGAAGAACAGGCTTAACCCCATTCCCCAGGCAAGGTCCAGGGAGCTTAGCATGGATTTGTGCCTGTTTCCCACTGCACCCTGAGGTGAAGGTGTTTGGCCTCAAGTGAATGAAGGGAATTCCAAAGCCATTACTCCTTGAATTCACCTGGATGTGCTGGTCAATGCAGCCGGTCAGCTGAGTCCTCTGGGAAACCCCTTCCATTAGGAATGCTGCTAGGCTGGGAAACAGCATGACAGGAACACAGCCATCCCAGCCTGTGAGCCAAGAGGCTCAGCCTGGAGGAAAGAAAAGCAACACAGCCCTGAAGGTGAAGGAATCAATGAGCTTTAGTGCCACGAATGAGCCCTCTGTGTTCAAATCACAGCTTGGAGGGCACTTTGTGAGGTGATTCGCCCCCTCTGCTCTTCTCCGGTGAGACCCCACCTGGAGTAGTGTATCCAGTACTGGGGCCCCCAACACAAGAAGGACATAGAACGGATGGAGCAGGTGCAGAGGACACCACAAAGATGATCAGAGGGCTGGAAAACCTCACTTATGGGGACAGGCTAAGGGAGCTGGGGCTATCCAGCCTGGTGAAAGGAAGGCTCCAGGGAGATCTTTTTAGCAGCAGTACTCAAAGGGGCCTCCGTCCCTGGAGGCGTTCAAGAGGGGACTGGATGTGGCACTTGGTGCCATGGTCTAGTCGTGAGGTTTGTGGTTACAGGTTGGACTCGATGATCTTTGAGGTCTCTTCCAACCTTGGTGATACTGTAATACAAGACAGCTGGGGAGGGACTTTTACAAAGACTTGTAGTGACAGGATGAGAGGGAAAGGACTGAAGCTTGAGGAGGGCAGATTTAGACTGTAGATGAGGAAGAAATTCTTCAGAGTGAGGGTGGTGAGACACTGGAACAGGTTGGCCAGGGAGATCGTGCATGCCCCCCTCCCTGGAGCAATTCAAGGCCAGGCTGGAGGAGGCCTTGAGCAACCTGAGCTAGTGGAAGGTGTGCCTTCCATGGCAGGGTGGTTGAAACTACATGATCTTCAAGGTCCTTTCCAACCCAAACCATTCCATGCTGCTGCCCAGGAGAGGAGAAGCAATAGCCCAGGATCATGGCTGTGAAGCTGCATGCAGTGGTTTGCATCCCTTGTAGAGCAGCCCCTGCCATGGGATGCTCCTCTAGCAGAGCTTTACCTCTGCAAAGAAATTAGCTGGAGAAACGTGAAGCAAGGAGACAGAACCTTAGCAAAACCCTTTTCAGAGCTGCTTTTCCACCCATCACCTGCACAGAAACCCCCAGGTGAGAGGGGTTGTTTTGCACTGAGGGTGGTGAGACCCTGGCCCAGGTTGGCCAGCGAGGTGGTAGACACCTCATCCCTGGAACCATTCCAGGTTGTCTGGGTCTTTGAGCAACCTGCTGGAGTTGAGGGTGTACCTGCTCCCTGCAGAGGGGTTGGACTAGATGATCCTTAAAGGTCCCTTCCAACCCAAACCATTCTATGATTCTGTGAAGTCCAAGGCTTGGGCTTGCACTGGGGCAGCATGAGAGCCTCCACCATCCCCAGCCAAACCAGCACAGCTGAGCTGTGAGAGGTTTGCTCCTCTCTTCTCTCTCTGAACCTTGCCTTCATCTTGGTGCTCAGTCTTTCCACATCCCCAGCCGGCCCTGCACAACAATATTCTTCCCATGTCAGCCAGCAGCCAGGTGGGCGAAGCACCAGGAGATGCACATCACAGAAGAGAACAAGTTCCACACCAGCTTTGAAGAAGCCATTCCACCTCTGCTCTTACCCATTATGCAAGCAGATTCCCACCTGTGTCATTGCCTGTTATTTAAGCAGACCTTCAGCCTCCTCTGTTGAAGATAATTTCCCTCAGCAGTCCCTGTTTCAAGGTAACTCCATCTATCACGCTGTGCCCTGGGGTTGTGTTTGCTGTCCTGGATCTCAGGAGACCATGACTGGCTTCTCAGCTTTCTGCAAGAAGTAATGATGAAGAGCAAAGCTAATGCCCTGTGAGCTTACATCTACAGAGGAGAACCTTTCCAGCAACCCAAAAGCCACTGACATGGATCCAAAGCCACTGACGTGGATCCAAACCCACAGCTACAGGAGGGTAAAGTCAGAAGCACAGCTGAGGAGAGCAGAAAAAACAGGGTGACGTTGATCAGCCCCTCTTTGGAGAAGAGGTGGGAGAGTTCCTGGCAGGAACAAAGCAGTCTTAGGTTTTCAGGCTCTTTCAGCAAGGCACAGCTCAGTCAGCAGGTCTGATAACTCCTGCCAAAGAGCATGAAAGGGGATGGTCAAGGTGCTCGCTGGACCATTCCTGATGGTTTTCCGCAGCCCTGCGAACACCGAGGAGTGGCAGCAGACCAGGCAGAGCAACCAGCGTGCTGGGAGGATTTCTTCAATGGGACTGACTTCAGACCTCTCAGCCACTTCAGCTCCAGCTGAGTAACACCCTCAGCATAGTAAGTACTTGGCTGACAGGGAATTAAAGGGATGCAGCAGCATCGACACCTCCTGTTAGACAGAAGAGACCTCCTTGCTCTCTGCAACTCCTTGAAAGGAGGTTGTAGTGGGGTGGGGGTCAGTCTCATCCCCTCAGTAATGTGGGATAGGGCAAGAGAAGGGCAACAAACCTGGTGAAGGGTCTGGAGAGCAGATCTTGTAAGAAGCAGCTGAGGGGACTGGGGTTGTTTTGCCTGGAGAAGAGGAGGCTGAAGGGGGAGACCTTCCTGGAAGGAGGTTGGAGTGAGGCGGTGGTCGTTCTGTTCTCCCTAGTAACAAGTGATAGGACAAGAGGAAATGGCCTCAACTTGCACCAGGGGAATTTAGGCTGGGCATTAGGAACAATCTGTTGCCAAAAAGGGTTGTCAAGGCCTGGCCCAGGCTGCCCAAGGCGGTTGTGGAGTCCCTGGAGGGATTTCAAAGCCCTGTGTAGATGTGGTGCTGAGGGCCGTGGTTTAGTGGCAGATGTGGCAGTGCTGGCTTAACAGTTGGACGTGGTCATCTTAAGGGTCTCTTCCAAACAAGCCAATTCTATGATTCTAAAACTGACAGACACCAGCTCTTGCTCTGTTGTCTCTCTCCTCTTTCTAGCAGACAGCAATCTTGGTTGAAAAGGGCGATGGACTCAAAGCAGAGACATCATCTCCCTAAGCCATCTGTGACTTGATGCTCTGTGAGATTGATTAGCACATAGGATAACTCACAATCAACATGGTCAGCTAGCATGGAGCCCTCAGAATACAACAGTAAACAAGGAAATATTATCAGGCAAGTGTATTTTTAATGGATTCCTGCTGGGAACCTGCAGCTCTTTGCCCATGGTTTGACATTTTTACCAATCATCTGGAAGAGCAAAAGAAGAGAGGCTGGGAGATGGGAAAATAACAAAGGGCACAGACCATCAACAACGAGCAGATTGGTGGCAACTGGTCTGAACCAATAAGTGTGTTGCTTTTAGGGTGAAACTTAAGGTCCTGTAGCTGAACCAAAAAGTACTGTTCCCCTAGGAAGGAGGGTCACCCTGTGAAACAGGCTGTGCTGAGAGGGAACAGGGGAAAAGGACAACACAACACCCACCTCTTCCCTAACTCAGCACTCTCAGCCAAATCCTGTAGGAGAATCCATGTTTCCCTCTAATTTCTATCCATTATAGAATCATAGAATTGTCAGGGCTGGAAGGGACCTCAAGGATCATCCACTTCCAACCCCTGCCATGGGCAGGGACACTCCATTTGGTCAGATTGTTCTGAACCACATCCAGCCTGGCCTTCAAAACCTCCAGGCAGGAAGCTTCCACCACCTCCCTGGGCAACCTGTGCCAGTCTCTCACCACCCTCATGGGGAGCAACTTCTTCCTCACATCCAATCTCAATCTACCCACTTCTAGTTTTGCTCCATTCCCCTCAGTCCTATCACTCCCTGACACCTTCAAAAGTCCCTCCCCAGCTTTCGTGTAGCCCCCTTCAGATCCTAGAAGGCCACAATTAGGTCTCCTGGGAGCCTTCTCTTCTCCAGACTGCACAACCCCAACTCTCTCAGTCTGTCTCCATAGGAGAGCAGCTCCAGCTCTCTGCTCATCCTCATGGCCCTTCTCTGGACACCTTCCAGCACCTCCAGATCCTTCCTCTGCTAGGCGCTCCAAACTGGATGCAATACTCCAGGTGGGGTCTCACCAGAGTGGAGCAGAGGGGCAGAATCCCCTCCCTGGCCCTGCTGGCCACACTCCTCTTGCTGCAGCCCAGGCTATGGTTGGCTTTGTGGGCTGGAAGTGCTCACTGCTGGCTCCTGTTGAGCTTCTCATCGCCCAGCACCCCCAAGTCCTTTTCTTCAGGGCTGCTCTCAAGCCAGTCCCTGCCCATCCTCTATGGGTGTCTGTACCTATCTCCAGCCTTCAAGGAGGTAGACAGGGCTGGAGCAGCAGCTAGGAGGCAGCCTGTGCCACTTTCCTGGGCTGCTGATATTTCGGTCCCAGTTTTGGAGACAGCAGATGGGAACCCAAGATGGTCTGATGAGACGTTTGAAAGTCAGAGGCAAAGGCAGAGAACGTGACAAGCTGTCAGTCAGGGAGCTCCTGGCTTTGGTGGCACCACTTCATGCCTGCTGCTGTGATTTTCCTGATGGAAGGGCAAGGGCAAGCACCGCAGATGGCTCGGCATCCCTTTGGCTCTGCTCTTCCTGGAGACCCTGGGCACAGATCAGGTGGATCCAGGTGGCCAGACTCAAGGTCTCCACTCCTGCCTCAGCTCTCAGCACTGGCACAATCCAATCAAAATCTCCTCTAATTTCAACCCATTGCCCCTCATCCTGTCACTGAAGGACTTTGGAAACGGTCCCTTTCCAGCCTTCCTGTAGGCCCCCTTCAGCTACTGGAAGGCTGCTGTTAGGTCCCTAAGGAGCCCTCTCATGTCCAGGCTAAACACCCCCAGCTCCCTCAGCCTGTCCTCATAGCAAAGGTTCTCCAGCCTGCTCCATCAGGTCCATGTCCTTCTTGTGTTGAGGGCTCCAGAGCTGGGTGCAGTACTCCAGGCAAGGTCTCAGCAGAGCGGAGCAGCAGAATCCCTCTGTCCATCTGCTGGCCAGGCTGCTTTTGATGCAGCCCAGGCTGCCATTGGCCTTCTGGGCTGCAAATGCCCATTGCTGGCTGATGTCCAGCTTCTCCTCCACCAGACCTCCCAAGTCCTTTTCTGCAAGGCTGCTTTCTGTCGCCTCCTCCCCAGCCTGTATTGATAGTGAAGGTTATTCCAACCCAGGTGCAGGACCCTGCATTTGGTTGTGTTGAACCTCATGATGTTCACCTTTCCAGCCTGTGCAGGTCCTTCTGAATGACATCCTGTCTCTCTAGCTTGTCCACAGCACCACTCAGACTGGTGTCATAGCATCATAGAATCAATAACGTTGGAAGAGACCTCAAAGATCATCAAGTCCAACCTGTCACCCAACACCTCATGACTACTAAACCGTGGCACCTAGTGTCACGTCCAATCCCCTCTTGAACCCTGCCAGGGATGGTGACTCCACCACCTCCCTGGGCAGCACATTCCAATGACAGATGACTCTCTCAGTGATGAACTTTCTCCTCACCTCAAGCCTAAACTTCCCTTGGTGCAGCTTGAGACTGTGTCCTCTTGTTCTGGTGCTGGCTGCCTGGGAGAAGAGACCAACCCCCTCCTGGCTACAACCTCCTTCAGGGAGTTGTAGAGAGCAAGAAGATCTCCCTGAGCCTTCTCTTCTCCAGGCTAAGCAAGCCCAGCTCCCTCAGCCTCTCCTCACAGGGCTTGTGCTCAAGGCCTCTCCCCAGCCTTGTGAGATGTTTAAGAAGAGATGTATGAGGCACTTGGTGCCATGGTTTAGTTGATTAGATGGTGTAGGGTGACAGGTTGGACTCGATGATCTCAAAGGTCTCTTCCAACCTGGTCTATCCTATCCTATCCTATCCTATCCTATCCTATCCTATCCTATCCTATCCTATCCTATCCTATCCTATCCTATCCTATCCTATCCTATCCTACCCTACCCTACCCTACCCTCCTACCCTCCTACCCTACCCCCTACCCTACCCTACCCTACCCTACCCTACCCTACCCTACCCTACCCCCTACCCTACCCTACCCTACCCTACCCTACCCTACCCTACCCTACCCTACCCTACCCTGTTCTCATCCCCCATCCTGTGATGCTGATGAGGATTGCTCTGGCCCACGTGCAGGACCCAAAAAGGCACACGAGTGGCAGCCCCACGGCAGCCTGTCGGGCGACGCCGCGGGGGTTTGGGGGGTGGTTGCAAATGACTTTCATTAAGGCAGAGCCTTGAGACAATGCATCACAAATGAAACCCTAATGACAGGCCAGTGGCAGCACTGCTTCTGCTCGATATTAATTGGGTGACACTTTCTCTTAATGGTACATTAATTAATGCAGGATGGCAACGGAAGTCCACGGCGGCCCCCATTAATACAAATGAATTCATTACCCTGGGTGTTATTACAAGAAATGACAAATAAATCTGTAACAGTGGGGCCCTGCAAATAAGAGCCACGAATCATTAGCTGTTGCTTTCCTTTCTACAGCACACTGCAAATATAGATACAGATATACACACATCTCTGTCCCTCTCTGCACATAGAGGAGGGGGATATGCTCATCTTCTCGCACGGCCCTCTTCACGCAGGCGCTGCTGTCACAGGATGTTAGGGGTTGGAAGGGACCTCCAGAGATCATCCAGTCCAACCTGTCGCCACAGACCCCATGACTAAACCATGGCACCAAGTGCCACGTCCAATCCCCTCTTGAACACCTCCAGGGATGGGGACTCCACCACCTCCCTGGGCAGCACATTCCAATGGCTAACAACTCTCTCTGGGAAGAACTTTCTGCTCACCTCCAGCCTAAACCTCCCCTGGCACAGCTTGAGACTGTGGCCTCTTGTTCTGGTGCTGGCTGCCTGGCAGAAGAGACCAACCCCCTCCTGGCTACAACCTCCCTTCAGGGAGTTGGAGACAGCAAGAAGGTCTCCCCTGAGCCTCCTCTTCTCCAGGCTAAGCAAGCCCAGCTCCTTCAGCCTCTCCTCACAGGGCTTGTGCTCCAGACCCCTCCCCAGCTTTCTTGCCCTTCTCTGGACACCTTCCAGCATCTCAACATCTTTCCCAAACTGAGGGGCCCAGAACTAGACACAGGACTCAAGGTGTGGCCTAACCAGTGCAGTGTACAGGGGCACAATGACCTCCCTGCTCCTGCTGGCCACACTGTTCTTGATGCAGGCCAGGATGCCCTTGGCCCCCTGGGCACACTGCTGGCTCATGTTTAGGCAGCTGTCAATCAGCACCCCCAGGTCCCTTTCTGCCTGGCTGCTCTCCAGCCACTCTGACCCCAGCCTGTAGCTCCACATGGGGTTGTTGTGGCCAAAGTGCAGTACCCGGCATTTGGACTTGTTGAATGTCATGCTCTTGGACTCTGCCCATCTGTCCAGTTGGTTTGAGGTCCCTCTGCAGAGCCCTTCTGCCCTCTAACAGATCAACATCTGCTCCCAACTTGGTGTCATCTGCTTCTGTCACAGGATGTTAGGGGTTGGAAGGGACCTCCAGAGATCATCAAGGCCAACCTCCCACCCATGCCAGAACAGGGCCATAGAGTCCAGCCCAAGTCACACAGGTACCCATGCAGATGGGGCTGGAAAGTCTCCAGAGAAGGAGACTCCACAACCTCTCTGGGCAGCCTGTTCCAGTGCTCTGTGAGCCTCACAGGGAAGAAGTTCCTCCTCATGTTGAGGTGGAACCTCCTGTGCTGTAATTTCTATCCATTGTCCCTTGTCCTATCTCACGGTGCAACTGTGCAGAGCCTGTCCCACCCTTCTTGACTCCCAGCCCTCAGATATTTATAAACATTTATTAAATCCCTTCTCAGCCTTCTCTTCTCCAGACTAAACAGCCCTGGGGCTCTCAGCCTCTCCTCATCAGCCAGAGCTCCAGTCCCTTCATCATCCTTGTTGGACTCTCTCCAGACAACCCCTGTCCATCCTGAAATGAGCACCCCAAAACTGGATGCAGTATTCCAGGTGAGGCCTCACTAGGTCAGAGAGGGAGGAGAACCTCCCTCTATCAGCTGGACACACTCCTCTTAATTCCCCCAGGATCCCACTGGCCTTCTTTGCCATAAGGGCACATTGCTGACCCACGGAGAACTTCTTATCCACCAGGACTCCCAGGTGTTTCTCCACTGCTATCTCCTCCTCTCTGCCTCTCCAGCAGTCCTGAGCCACCTTGGAAGAGCACCCAATAGCCATAGAGAAACTGGGGCTTGCTTTCATGTCAAGTCATCATCAAGACATCTCATCATCTCATTCTCTTATGCTGCATGCACTCAATGATCAATATGCAAAGATCCTGCATCTGGGTCAGGGCAATCTCAAGCAGTGATAAAGGCTGGGCTGAGCCCCTAGTACAGGAAGGATCTGGAGGTGCTGGAGCATGTCCAGAGAAGGGCCACAAGGATGATCAGAGAGCTGGAGCTGCTCTCCTATGGAGACAGACTGAGAGAGTTGGGGCTGTTCAGTCTGGAGAAGAGAAGGCTCTGAGGTGACCTTTTGGTAGCCTTCCAGCATGTGAAGGGGGCTACAAGAAAGCTGGGGAGGGACTATTTAGGCTGTCAGGGAGTGACAGGACTGGGGGGAATGGAACAAAGCTAGAAGTGGGTAGATTGAGATTGGATGTTAGGAAGAAGTTGTTCCCCATGAGGGTGGTGAGACACTGGCACAGGTTGCCCAGGGAGGTGGTGGCAGCCTCCTGCCTGGAGGTGTTTGCAGCCAGGCTGGATGTGGCTGTGAGCAACCTGCTGTAGTGTGAGGTGTCCCTGCCCATGGCAGGGGGTTGGAACTGACTGATCCTTGAGGTCTCTTCCAGCCCTGACAATTCTGTGACTCTATGATCAAAAAGAAGCTCTTGTGAGAACCTTTACGGCAGCCTGCGAGCAGCTATCGCTCTCGACATGAGTGAAAGCAAAATCCATACAGCTGTGCTGATGCAAAAAACCCCACAACCCAAACCAGAAACCTTTCCCTGTCTTCCTGTGGATGGCTTCATTACAGGAGGGAGGATCAATACCAGTTCAGCTCAGGTCTCCTCACTGGGCTTTGCCCTTGCTAAAACAGCAGACTGCAGCGTTTCTCTCCAGCCGCGTCGTGACATGCTTCCCCTAGAGGGGCTCCAGAAGTGGGGAGACCACTTTCCCACGGCAGCTAGCACCCCCTTGCCTGCCTCCCACCACCTCTGCAACAAAGTGGGGGCAAAGGGAATGTGTGTGGAATAGGTGCTTTAAGATACAAGATCTGAAGCCTTGCTGACTCGCCCTTGAACCACTGGAGCAGGAAAACCCAACCAAGGAGCTACACCAAGCTAATTAAGACATATCACAAAGGCAGGAAACCTAGCAACCCAAAGGAGGAAGAAGTGGGAAGAAAAGCATCAAAGTGCTCCCTGTTCATAGAATCATTTCAGTTGGAAAAGACCTTCAAGATCACCAAGGCAAACCATTATCTATCATGCAGCATCCCAGTGTGACAGGGAAGTGTCCCTCAGGGATCCATACTGACCCCAGCACTGGTTAATATCCTCATCAATGACACAGCAGGATCAAGTGTGCCCCCAGCAAGTCTGTAGACAACACCAAGGTGAGTGGTTGATGTGCCTGAGGGTTGAGAGGTCATCCAGAGGGACCTGAATAGCCTTGAGAGATCAGGGTCTCCGTGAACCTCCTGAGGTTCAACAAGGCCAAGTATAAGGTCCTGCTCTTGGGTCAGAGCAACCTCTGGTATCAGTGAAAAGCTGAGAGAGAAAGGGAAGGAAAGCAGCCTAGTGGAGAAGGACTTGGGGTGCTGGTGGGGGAAAAGCTGGTGGCCATGCAACCTCAGAAGCTGGGCTCTGAGCGGAGTTAGGGATGTTAACTCCCTGAACCTCGTGAGGTTCGACAAAGTCAGGTGCAAGGTCCTGCACACAGGCTGGGACAATCTCCACTGTCAACACAGCTTGGAGGATAAAGGGCTGGAGAGCAGCTCTGAGGAGACTTGGGGGTGCTGGTAGGTGAAAAGCTGGAGAGGAGCTGGCACTCTGTGCTCCCAGTCCAGAGCCAGCCATGTCCTGGGCTGATCCCCAGCAGTCTGGGCAGCAGCGGGAGGGAGGAGATTCTGCCCCTCTGCTCTGCTGAGCCTCCACCTGCAGTGCTGGGGCCAGCTCTGGAGTCCTCAGCATGGTACAGGCATGGACCTGTTGGAGCAGAGCCAGAGGAGGCCACGGCAGTGATGGGAGGGCTGGAAGCCCTCTGCTGTGAGAGTTGGGGCTGTTCAAGCCTGGAGAAGAGAAAGCTCCAGGGAGACCTTCTGGTGTCCTTTCAGTGCTTGAAGGGGTAAATCAGAAAGCTGGGGACAGACTTTTTAGCAGAGTCTTCTGTGACAGGACAAGGGGTGATGGTTTGAACTAAAAGGAAGAGATTCAGGCTGGGGAGAAGGAGGAAACTTTTTATACTGTGGAGTGCTGGAAGCTGGTCTGTCCATGAGGAACCTCCTGAGGTTTTCATGGAGAAAAATTCTTTATTTTGAGGGTGACAGAGCCCTGGAACAGGTTGTCCAGAGAGGTGGTGGAGTCTCCATCTCTGGAGGCATTCAAAATCCACCTAAATGTATTCTTATGTGATTTGAGCATCTCCCCTATGGAGAGAGACTGAGAGCCCTGGGGCTGTTTAGTCTGGAGAAGAGAAGGCTGAGAGGGGATCTGATCAATGCCTATCAATACCTGAGGGGTGGGTGTCAAGTGGAGGGGGCCAAGCTCCTTTGAGCACAGTAATGAGACAAGGAACAACAGATGCAAGCTTGAACATAGATGGTTTCAGCTCAACATGAGGAGAAACTTCTTTCCAGTGAGGGTGACAGGCCTGGAGCAGGCTGCCCAGAGAGGTTGTGGAGTCTCCTTCTCTGGAGACTTTCAAAACTCACCTGGACACATTTCTGTGTGGACTACCTTTAGGTGATGCTGCTTAGGCAGGGGGCTTGGACTGGATGATCTCTGCAGGTCCCTTCCAACCTCTAATACTGTGAATGAGCTGGGCAAGGGGTTTGGAGTAGATAATCTCCAGATGTTGCTTCTAAGCCCTGCTCTGCTGGGATTCTGTGAACCTCTCCTGTTTGTGTTTGCTTGCCCTTTGCCTGCTGAGCATCCTTGCCCTGACCAGCACGGAGAATTCCCTCCCGGGTTTGGTGCTTGCGCTGTCCCTCCCGGGTTTGCTGCTGGCGCTGTCCCTCCCTCCAGCGCCGTGCGCCGGGTCTGGCTGCGTCTGCCGCGAACGAGCTCCCCGGCTCCCGAGCGTGGTTAATCCAGCCACTCCCTCCGCTTCCAGCTCCTGCCATGCATCTCTCCCAGCTGTGTTTATGGTGTTTTTCAAAAGCCCCTCAATTGAATTATAGCTCTGCAGTGGCCGTTCGCCAGTGTCGGCCGATAATGAGGGAGGTCACTTAATCGAGATGGCAACAAGAGATCCATATTAAGGAGAGCTGATTGCAAGGTGTGTGTGTGGGGGGAGGGGGTGTGAATTTCAACACACACACCCCCAAAAGAGGAAAAAAAATTAAATTAAATGTAAAAAAAAAAAGAAGAAAGAAAAGAAAGAAAGAAAAGGGGGGGGGGAGAGGAAATTATCAGGTTTTCAAATCAAACTTTGAAATTGGAAATTGCTTGGCTCAGGCGAGCTCTAATGCAATTAATAAATGTAATTAAATGTGTAATAAAGGAGAGACAGCAATTGGAAGGCTGTGCACACCCCTGTGAGCGTTTAGAGCTGGCAGGCAGTGCAAGGGGCCCAGTCTGGCAGGCAGGCCACTTCTGAGATGGAGCCTGGGCAGAGGAAACCCAAACCGTGGGGCTGTTCTTAATGCTCAGCAGGAGCTCGGAAGAGGGGCTGGTGGGGCTGAGACCCAGACAGGAAGGGGTGACTTAAATCTGTCCTGGGATGAGGGAGCCAGGATTTGTTGGATTTGCTGAAGAGGGTCCAGAAGCAGGGTACAAAGATGATCAGAGGGCTGGAGCACCTCTCCTGTGAGGACAGGCTGAGAGAGTGGGGTCTGTTCAGCATGGGGAAGAGAAGGCTCTGGGGAGACTTTATTGTGGCCTTCCAATGCCTGAAGGGGGGCCATGGGAAAGCTGGGGAGGGACTTTTTACACAAGGGTTTGTGGTTATAAGGCAAGGAACAATGGTTTTAAAGTAGAGCAGGGTAGATTTAGATTGAATATTAGGAAGAAGCTCTTCACTATGAAGGTGGTGAGACTCCAGAAGAGGTTGCCCAGAGATGCTGTGGCAGCCTCATCCCTGGAATTGTTTAAGACCAGGCTGGATGAGGCTTTGAGCAACCTGCTCTAGTGAAAGGTGTCCCTGTCCATGGCCAAGGTGGTTGGAACAAGATGATCTTGAAGGGCCTTTCCAACTCAAGCCATTCTATGATTTGAGCTGTAGCAGAAGAGCACTTGCATTTCATGTCCCCTCTGAGATGTCCCACCTTGAGTGAGGGACATCAAACCTCCTTCCTGCAGCGAGGTGGGATTGGTGGGGAGCGCCTTTGACTCGAGCAGAGGGATGTCTGAGCTGGCTTTTAGCAGGGTGAAAAGCTCCTTTCATCTGCCCTGCTGCACGGCAGCGAGAGGCAGGCAGAGGGGGAAGCACCGGCAGGACCAGCAGCAGGGAATGATTTCACAGTAATAGGTTGACCTGAGCTATAACAGGAGCCTGAAGCAGCGAAGCATCTCCTGATGGGAGCGGTCAGCTCCTGCCTTGATGCAGGAGTTGGGGGGAGGGGGGAGGAAGGGACCTGCAGTAGGGCTGGCAAGACTGTTTCAGTGCTGCTGTGAAGATCAGGGGGTGGACAGCTCGGCGGGGGCGTCGTGCCTGCTGCTGGAGCCCTGGTGCCAGTCGCTGTGTGCCCCCCTGGTCCGTTTGCATTGCCTCCTCTCATCTCCTCGACCTTCAGACAGCTGCTGGGCCAGATTGCCTGCCGTTTTTCCACATTATTTGCACGGGTAGAGCACGAGCACAGCCGCATCCTAATCGCCTCCGCCGCCTGCTGCCGGGTGATTCTGCCCTGGGAGGTCAGATGGAGGTCCTCCACGTGGCCAGACCACCAGGGATGGGCAGCAGGCTTGGAGGCACCGTCCCCAAACCAATGTTTCTGGAGGGACCATCCCCAGATGGACATTTCTAGCGCCCTAGCCAAAGGTTGTGACAGCCTGGCTGTGGGGTGGAAAGGTGGAAGCTGGGCAGATGGGCAGAATCCAAGGGCATGAGATTGAGCACATCCAAGTGCCGGGTTCTGCACATTGGCCACAGCAACCCCAGGCAGTGCTACAGGCTGGGGTCAGAGTGGCTGGAGAGCAGCCAGGCAGAGAGGGACCTGGGGATGCTGGTTGATAGTAGGCTGCACATGAGCCAGCAGTGTGCCCAGGTGGCCAAGAGGGCTACTGGCATCCTGGCCTGCATCAGGAAGAGTGTGGCCAGCAGGAGCAGGGAGGTCATTGTGCCCCTGTACACTGCACTGGTTAGGCCACACCTTGAGTCCTGTGTCCAGTTCTGGGCTCCTCAGGTTAGGAAAGATGTTGAGCTGCTGGAAGGTGTCCAGAGAAGGGCAAGAAAGCTGTGGAGGGGTCTGGAGCACAGCCCTGTGAGGAGAGGCTGAGGGAGCTGGGCTTGCTTAGCCTGGAGAAGAGGAGGCTCAGGGGAGACCTTCTTGCTGTCTACAACTCCGTGAAGGGAGGTTGTAGCCAGGTGGGGGTTGGTCTCTTCTGCCAGGCAGCCAGCACCAGAACAAGAGGACACAGTCTCAATCATTTCCAGGGGAGGTTTAGGCTGGAGGTGAGGAAGAAATTTTTCATAGAGAGAGTTGCTAGCCATTGGAACGGGCTGCCCAGGGAGGTGGTGGAGTCACCATCACTGGAGGTGTTTAGGAGGAGGCTGCTTGGGGTGCTTGGTGCCATGGTTTAGTTGATTAGCTGGTGTTGGGTGATAGGTTGGACTCGATGATCTTGAAGGCCTCTCCCAGCCTGGTCTGGTCTGGTCTGGTCTATTCCATTCCATTCCATTCCATTCCATTCCATTCCATTCCATTCCATTCCATTCCATTCCATTCCATTCCATTCCATTCCATTCCATTCCATTCCATTCCTACTTCTACTTCTAGTCTAGTCTTATTCTATTCTATTCTAGTCTTATTCTATTCTATTCTATTCTATTCTATTCTATTCTATTCTATTCTATTCTATTCTATTCTATTCTATTCTATTCTATTCTATTCTGGAAGGGAGTACCCGAGGAACCAGCTTCTTGATCTCCTCTGCTTCATCTCTCACCTTTACTTCTACCTGAGTCTGGCCCTGCTGTAAAAAAGCCAGCGCCACATATTCCCCCTCTCAGCCCTGTGTCCTCAGGCCAGTTGAAGAAGACTGATGGATCTCAAGGCACGTTCAAGGTGTTGGTGGCCCGTGGCCCGTGAAATGGCTTTGCTCTGGTGGCAAAGCTCTCAAAGATGCTGTGCAAATCTGCTCCGTTAGCAGGGTGAGCAGCTGCCTGACAGCCAGAGGGGTTTGCATGCTCTGAGAGCAGGGACTGTGAGCCTGGTGGAACAGCATGGATCCTGCCTTTCCTGCAAACACCCTTCTCCTGAGTGAAAAGGGTCAAGGATGGGGTCTCCTTCTCTGGAGAGATTCCAAACCTTCCTGGATGTTGTGGTCTTGGGCAAGCTGCTGTGGGTGACCCAGCTTTAGCAGGGGGTTGGACTAGAGGATCTCTAGAGGTCACTTCTAAGCCCCCACCATGCTGTGATTCTGTGAAAGAGGACCTCATTTATGTATGCCTTAAAAATTATCTGCCCTGAAGATTTCCATGGTCTGGGATGTTTTTCCTTGGGACCCCCTTGCCCAGCCCACCTCTCACCCTTGTTGCGGCAGCATGGTCCTGCTAGACTCCAGTGCTTCTCCAGTGCCACCCCTCACCCTGGCAGAGCCTGTTCTGCAGCCCTCAGAAGATGTTTGGTGGCAGGCAGAAGGTGATTGTGCTCTCCTGTTTTTCATAGAATTGCTAGGGTTGGATGGAACCCCAAGGATCATCTAATTCCAAACCCTTTGCCATGGGCAGGGACACCTCACACTACAGCAGGTTGCCCCAAACCAGCCTGGCCTTCAAAACCTCCAGGGATGAGGCTTCCACCACCTCCCTGGGCAACCTGTGCCAGTCTCTCACCACCCTCATGGGGAACAACTTCTTCCTAACATCCAATCTCAATCTACCCACTTCTAGTTTTGCTCCATTCCCCCAGTCCTATCCCTCCCTGACACCCCCAGAAGTCCCTCCCCAGCTTTCTTGTAGCCGCCTTCAGATACTGGAAGGCCACAATGAGGTCACCTCAGAGCCTTCTCTTCTCCAGTCTGAACTACCCCAACTCTCTCAGTCTGTCTCCATAGCAGAGCAGCTCCAGCCCTCTGATCATCCTCATGGCACCACCTTTGGTCACGTTCCAGCACCTCCAGATCCTTCTTGTATATTAGAGGCTCCAGAACTGGGTGCAGACATCCAGGTGGGGTCTCACAAGAGTGGAGTAGAGGGGGAGAATGAGGAGTGCTGTCCAGCAGCCCTCATATAATTTACCAGGTAGGACATCTCATGCCCCCCCTAACCTGCATCTTCTCCAGGTCATAATCCACCTTGCATCAGTGCAGCACCCATCAGCAATTTTATTACTGAGGTATTTTGTAGCAGGGAAAGTGGTGTAAATATTCTCCAAAAAAGCCCTTTTCTCATGACCTTTTCTTCAGCCTTAGCTGCCCTTCTGCAGAGAATGTTGTGAAAGGCTTTGGTGTCCTGGTTGTCAGCTTGCCAGGGTTAGCACAGGACACATCTGTGTCTGGTCCCTCGTGCTGGAGGGTGACATGAGAGGTGACAGCTCAGGCCAGAGGAGGTGTTTGCTGTGTTGGAGCACACTTGGTTCATGCCTGTGAAAGCTTTGGATGGAAACACAACTTCTTTGTGCTCATTTGAACAAGCATCAATATGGAATCTTGGAATTGTTAGGGCTGGAGGGGACCCCAAGGATCATCCAGTCCCAAGCCCCCTGCTATGGACAGGGACACCTCACAGTAGAGCAGGTTGCTCAGAGCCACATCCAGCCTAGCTGCAAAAACCTCCATGTGTCTTGTACCATTGTGTTGGTGTGAGAGAAGTAAGGTCTTGGTCTTTCCTTTGCCTCCACCTTGTGCAGCAGCATCCTTTCATGTTTGGACAGGGATGTTATGGTTGATCAATTTTTATTTTCATCCCAGTCTGTCCTTGCTCTTGGTGACAAACTGCAATGGAATAGACTCCTCTTGTACCTTGCTGCTGTTGGCTTGGTCTTCCTGGTGCTTTGGGTAGCCATGTGTAACACACACTGTTACCATTCAGCCTTTCCTTCCAGGACCCCCAGGGATTCCTCTACAGGATTTTTGCAACTGCTTAAACCTTTCTTACTCATTTGTTGCAAAACAATCATAGAATGGCTTAGGGTAGAAGGGACCTCAGAGATCATCTACTCCAACCTCCCTGTCATGAGCAGGGACACCACTCAGCTAGACTCAGCTTCCAAATAACAGAATCACCAAGGTTGGAAGAGACCTCAAAGATCACCAAGTCCAACCTGTCACCACAGACCTCATGACTAAGCCATGGCACCAAGTGTCATGTCCAGTCCCCTCTTGAACACATCCAACCTGGCCTTCAACACTCGTAGGGAGGAGGCTTCCCCAACCTCCCTGGGCAACCTGTTCCAGAGCATCACCACTCTTGTACTGAAGAGCTTCTTCCTAAGACCCAGTCTAAACCTCCTCTCCCTCAGCTTCAAACCATTCCCCCTTGTCCTGTCTCTAGACAGCCTTAGGAAAAGTACCTCTCCAGCCTTCCTGTAGGACCTCTTCAGGTATGGGAAGGCAGCTCCAAGGTCCCCCTGGAGTCTTCTCTTCTTCAGGCTAAACACCCCCAGCTCCCTCAGCCTATCCTCATAGCAGAGGTGCTGCAGCCCTTGGAACATCCTTGTGGTCCAGAAGCACAAATGGCCTCTCTACCATGCAGCCCAGCATCTCCAGCCCATGCTTCCCTGTGGCCACTGTACCTGGCTCACCAGAGCTGCTCAAGGTGGGACCTGTGTGCTGGAGCTGCTCAAGCTGAGCTGTTGGATGAAGAATGGGCTGCTGGAGACAGGTTGGTAGCAGGTCCCGCTCCCGTTTGCCTTCCTCCTCCTCCGTGGGTGGCATCTGTCTGCATGTTTATTTTTATCTCACATCTGCTGGCATCATAACAAAGATTTAATGATGTGACACAGTTTTGTCACCAGCTTGGCTTTTTTTTTCTGTGGTGAGGGAAGCTTCACTGCTGGCTGCTGGAGAGAGCCCAGAGCCTTAAAAATGACAAAACTTGGCGACTCCTGTAGGAAAGTCACCTGGTTGCCACAAGCACCTGGAGCCCTTCATCTGTCTGCAGTTCTGTTTGTGTTCTGGGGACAAAAAAAGACAGGATTTGCTTTTTTTGCCTGTCACTGAACTAAGCAGAACCACAATTAATCCTTGGCAAGCCACAAGGGATGTGCAGAAAGGTCTTATAAAGGGGCCAGACCCTGAAAATGCAGAAGCAATGATCTGTCTTGAGCTGACCACACATGGAGCATTGTGTCTCATTGCCCTTCTCTGGACATGTTCAAGAGTCCTTCTTAAACTGAGGGGCCCAGAACTGGACACAGGACTCAAGATGTGGCCTAACCAGTGATGAGTCCAGGGGCACAATGACCACCCTGCTCCTGCTGGCCACACTATTCTTGATGCATGCCAGGAAGGGAGGTTGTAGCCAGGAGGGGGTTGGTCTCTTCTCCCAGGCACCCAGCACCAGAACAAGAGGACACAGTCTCAAGCTGCACCAGGGGAAGTTTAGGCTGGAGGTGAGGAGAAAGTTCTTCCCAGAGAGAGTTGTTAGCCATTGGAATGTGCTGCCCAGGGAGGTGGTGGATTCCCCATCCCTGGAGGTGTTCAAGAGGGGATTGGACATGGCACTTGGAGCCATGGTTTAGTAGTCATGAGGTGTTGGGTGACAGGTTGGACTTGGTGATCTTTGAGGTCTCTTCCAGCCTTGGTGATTCTGTGATTCTGTGTCTAGTTTTGGGCTCCTCAAGTCAAGAGAGACAGGGATCTGCTGGAGAGAGCCAAACAGAGAGCCACAAGGATGCTTAGGGGACTTGAGCATCTCCCCTGTGAAGAGAGTCTGAGAGCCCTGGGGCTGTTTAGTCTGGAGAAGAGAAGGCTGAGAGGGGATCTGATCAATGTCTATCAATACCTGAGGGGTGGGTGTCAAGGGGGCAAGCTCTTTTGGGTGGTGCACAGTGATAAGCCAAGGAGCAGTGCATGCAAACTTAGAAGGTTTCAGCTCAACATGAGGAGAGACTTCTTCCCAGTGAGGATGACAGAGCCCTGGAGCAGGCTGCCCAGGGAGGTTGTGGAGCCTCCTTCTCTGGAGACTTTCATAACCCACCTGGATGCATTCCTGTGCAGACTATCCTGGGTGATGCTGCTTTGGCAGGGGGCTTGGACTGGATGATCTCTGCAGGTCCCTTCCAACCTCTAATGTGCTGTGGTACTGTGACCCAGTGCAGGGCTGACCAGTTGGGTCTCCCCCAGTGGGAGGCTCACTACTTGTTATTTAGCACCAAGCCCAAACCTCCCAGCTCACCAGTTGGGTCTCCCTGGGATGTGCCTGCTGCCTGTTATTTACCACCAAGCCCAAACCTCCCAGCCAGCTCTATTTCTACAGCTGTTTTGCTCCATTGTTTAGACGATGGGCCGCAGCTTCTGAGGAATAAAGACGTCAGCCTCCCGCTGAGGAAGAGCTCCAGCGGCTTTGACCCAAAAAAAAAAAAAAAAAAAAAAAAATGGCAAGAGGATTTCAAAGGCATACTTCTTATGTTCTTTAAGGCAGACGGTCTGAAATTCCTCTGAGTCGTTGACTGTGTCCTGCCTGGGCGAGGACACTGGAAATGAGGCTGCTTTTCATGGAGGACTGTTGATATGGGATATCTGCATCCCACAGCTGCTTGTGCTCTGCTAGGAGTTGGGGCTGGTTTTATTGTTTGTTTGCTTGCTTTAATTCAAGCTGGGGTGGGGTGGGAAATGCATTAAGCAGAGCACTTCTTATGTGCCTGCATCATTAGAGTGTCAGATAATGATAGGACTGGGGGGATGGAGCAAAACTAGAAATGGGTAGATTGAGATTGGATGTTAGGAAGAAGTTGTTCCCCAGGAGAGTGGTGAGAGACTGGCACAGGTGGCCCAGGGAGGTGGTGGAAGCCTCCTGCCTGGAGGTGTTTGCAGCCAGGCTGGATGTGGCTGTGAGCAACCTGCTGTAGTGTGAGGTGTCCATTTCTGGGCCCCTCAACTCAAGAAGGACATTGAGACTCTTGAAGGTGTCCAGAGAAGGGCAATGAGGCTGGGGAGAGGCCCCGAGCACAAGCCCTACGAGGAGAGTCTGAGGAAGCTGGAGCTGTTTAGCCTGGAGAAGGGGAGGCTCAGAGGATACCTTATTGCTATCTGCAACTACCTAAAAGGAGGTTGTAGCCAGGAGGGGGTTGGTCTCTTCTCCCAGGCAACCAGCACCAGAACAAGAGGACACAGTCTCAAGCTGCACCAGGGGAAGTTTAGGCTTGAGGTGAGGAGAAAGTTCTTCCCAGAGAGAGTTGTTAGCCATTGGAATGTGCTGCCCAGGGAGGTGGTGGAGTCCCCATCCCTGGAGGTGTTCAAGAGGGGATTGGATGTAGCACGGGGTGCCGTGGTTTAGTCAAGAGGTCTGTGGTGACAGGTTGGACTTGATGATCTTTGAGGTCTCTTCCAACCTCGGTGATTCTGTGTGTCCCTGCCCATGGCAGGGGGTTGGAACTGGCTGATCCTTGAGGTCCCTTCCAACCATGATAATTCTGTGATTCCTGTTGTCTGGGGTCCCGTTCTGCCCCCCTCCTAAATTCACCCACAGTGTGCTTTGCTCATGAACCCACCTCCCTGCTTTGCAGGTGTTGGCTACCCTCACACTGTGGTCCTGCCCTGGGGTTCCTCCCAGCCCCTCGGATCCTTTGGTGTAGATACCCATGGCTGTTCCCCAGGGTGAGGCAGATCTTTGTCCAGAGCTGATACCCTCCCTGCTTGGTTTTCACTCTCCAGGTCAGCACAGCTGTAAAATAAGGATAAAAACACAATAATCACCAAGGCAGAGCTCAGGCAGCGTCTGCAGGGGCCGGAGCCAACTGCACCAAAGCTGGTGACCTCCAGGTCCCTCCAGGCAGCTTCTCCTTTGGAAGGACAAGGAGATGAACTCTCTTCAAAGCCTGCTTTTGGGCTATTGTATGAAATACAATGCTGGGCAAATCAAGCTCTCCTCTTTCACAGCCCGGCAGCACAGCCCCATAATCACGGGTGACCAGAGAGGATTTGCATGTTAAAAGGAGTGGCTGGGGGCACTTAAAAGGAGAGGAAACACATTCATCAAGTCCAGCTTTATCCTTATGAATATTATTATTCCTGGGGACAATATACCCCAGGCTTCAACCCTGCAACTCCAGGTCTGCTCTTTCTCTGCCTCTCCCTTCTTGTCCCTATTCATGGTTAATTGGTGATGCTCTTCACCTTGACACTGATACCTTGGTGGCTCTGAGGAAGGTGCCCTAGGTGAACCTGCTTTGGCACAGGGGTTGGACTAGATGATTTCCAGAGCTCACTTCCAGCTACCAGCATTCAATGATTCTGTGTGGTCCTGGGATTTGAGATGGCAGTCGTTGGTGTATGTGGAGCTCAGCAGTTGAAACAGTGCCCAGGCAGCAGCAAGAAAAGAGCCTCAGGACACTCTGGGGCTTCTGCAAGCTCATGATGGTTTGAAGGAGGCAGGTAGCCCAAAGAAGGTTGGAGAGATGCTCTAGTCCATGATGGTTTGAAGGAGGCAGGTAGCCCAAAGAAGGTTGGAGATATGCTCTAGTCCATGATGGCTTGAAGGAGGCAGGTAGCCCAAAGAAGGTTGGAGAGATGCTCTAGTCCATGATGGCTTGAGGGAGGCAGGTAGCCCAAAGAAGGCTGGAGATATGCTCTAGTCCATGATGGCTTGAGGGAGGCAGGTAGCCCAAAGAAGGTTGGGGATATGCTCTAGTCCATGATGGCTTGAAGGAGGCAGGTAGCCCAAAGAAGGTTGGAGAGATGCTCTAGTCCATGATGGCTTGAGGGAGGCAGGTAGCCCAAAGAAGGCTGGAGATATGCTCTAGTCCATGATGGCTTGAGGGAGGCAGGTAGCCCAAAGAAGGTTGGAGAGATGCTCTAGTCCATGATGGCTTGAGGGAGGCAGGTAGCCCAAAGAAGGCTGGAGATATACTCTAGTCCATGATGGCTTGAGGGAGGCAGGTAGCCCAAAGAAGGCTGGAGATATGCTCTAGTCCATGATGGCTTGAAGGAGGCAGGTAGCCCAAAGAAGGTTGGAGATCTGCTCTAGTGCTGTCTGAAAAGGTGTCTTGGGAGTGCTCAGAAAGCAAACACTCACCACAGTTCCCCCTATGAAGGACTTCTCCACCTCAACACCCCTTCCAAGACCCAGGTCCTGAGCAGTCTAAGTGCACAAGCCAGGATGAGCATGCTGAGTGCATGGCCCCAAGCCAAGGGCTGGCAGGGCAGATCTGAGCTAAGCACGCCAGAAAACCCAGCAGTTGCAAGGCAAAGGGTGGCAAACTGCTGGGACAAATGGGCTGGGGAGGGCATGGTGTCTCCATCAGTAGAAGGTTTTCAGGATGGGAATGATTTAGGTGTAGCTTGGGGACAGATTTGTCTTCTGAGGTTCCTTCCAGCTCTATCTTTTCTGCTTTTATGATTGCTGATGCCAAAAAAAAACTCCTTGTCGGTGCTTTAAAAAATAATCCTCAGGCTGTGCCCTGAGAGGCTTTCTTTAGCAGCTTGATTTAAAGGGGGAAAGAGAAGAAAGCAAATGAAAATGTCTAGGTGGGAAGCACAACCTCTCACACCTCAGCAGAAGTGACACTGAAGTAAAGAAAGTGGCGTTCTGCCGGAGCCTGAGGCGAGCTTAGATGTCAGAGCATCCCTGTGACGCCACGTGGCTGGATGCAAGGGCAGGGAGGTGTGAGGGACGTGTGAAGATGAGTGCCCAGGGCTTGGATTCATCAGTGTGAGTTGTGGGATGGGCCTTGGGTTCCCTGCTCCACCTGATCAAGCTCACAGCAAGTCCTGTTCTCTGCTTTGGAGGCAAATTTCTGCTGGCTTGAGCCTCGCTGGGGAAATTTAGTCGCTTGTGCTCTTTTCTGTTTCTCCTGCTTCCTAGCAGAGGTGCTGGGCTGGGACAGCCTTGCTGGAGCTCTGGCTTCAGGCTTTGGGAACCCCAGAAAGCAGCCAAGGATTTTCAGGGGAAGCTCTTCTCTGTTGCCATCACCCAGACTGGTTAAATCATATCTCCAGGTTTGGGTTTCTGGTTTCTCATGCTCTCTAGCAGAGGAGCTGGGCTGGGACAGCCTTGCTGGAGCTCTGGCTTCAGGCTTTGGGAACCCCAGAAAACAGCCAAGGATTATCAGGGGAGGCTCTTGTCTGGTGCCATCACCCAAACTGGTTAAATCATATCTCCAAGTGTCTCATACTTTACTTTCTAGCAGAGGTGCTGGGCTGGGACAGCTGGGACAGCCTTGCTGGCTGTGGTTTACTTCAGGCTTTGGGAACCCCAGAAAGCAGCCAAGGATTTTCAGAGGAAGCTCTTGTCTGGTGCCATCACCCAAGCTGGTTAAATCATATCTCCAAGTTTCTCATGCTCTCTAGCAGAGGAGCTGGGCTGGGACAGCCTTGCTGGAGCTCTGGCTTCAGGCTTTGGGAACCCCAGAAAGCAGCCAAGGATTTTCAGGGAAGCTCTTCTCTGTTGCCATCACCCAGACTGGTTAAATCATATCTCCAGGTTTGGGTTTCTGGTTTCTCATGCTCTCTAGCAGAGGAGCTGGGCTGGGACAGCCTTGCTGGAGCTCTGGCTTCAGGCTTTGGGAACCCCAGAAAACAGCCAAGGATTATCAGGGGAGGCTCTTGTCTGGTGCCATCACCCAAACTGGTTAAATCATATCTCCAAGTGTCTCATACTTTACTTTCTAGCAGAGGTGCTGGGCTGGGACAGCTGGGACAGCCTTGCTGGCTGTGGTTTACTTCAGGCTTTGGGAACCCCAGAAAGCAGCCAAGGATTTTCAGAGGAAGCTCTTGTCTGGTGCCATCACCCAAGCTGGTTAAATCATATCTCCAAGTTTCTCATGCTCTCTAGCAGAGGAGCTGGGCTGGGACAGCCTTGCTGGAGCTCTGGCTTCAGGCTTTGGGAACCCCAGAAAGCAGCCAAGGATTTTCAGGGGAAGCTCTTCTCTGTTGCCATCACCCAGACTGGTTAAATCATATCTCCAGGTTTGGGTTTCTGGTTTCTCATGCTCTCTAGCAGAGGAGCTGGGCTGGGACAGCCTTGCTGGAGCTCTGGCTTCAGGCTTTGGGAACCCCAGAAAGCAGCCAAGGATTTTCAGGGAAGCTCTTCTCTGTTGCCATCACCCAAACTGGTTAAATCATATCTCCAAGTTTGGGTTTCTGGTTTCTCATGCTCTCTAGCAGAGGAGCTGGGCTGGGACAGCCTTGCTGGAGCTCTGGCTTCAGGCTTTGGGAACCCCAGAAAACAGCCAAGGATTTTCAGGGGAAGCTCTTGTCTGGTGCCATCACCCAAACTGGTTAAATCTTATCTCCAAGTTTCTCATACTTCCTAGCAGAGGTGCTGGGCTGGGACAGCCTTGCTGGAGCTCTGGCTGTGGTTTACTTCAGGCTTTGGGAACCCCAGAAAGCAGCCAAGGATTTTCAGAGGAAGCTCCACTTGGCAGCAATAGAGCTTCTAAACTCCTAACTTCTAAACCCTGACTCTCCTCAAGAGTCCTTTCTACCTTCTCAGCACTTCATGATGCCTCTCTCTGAGCTGAAGAGGAGCAATTTAATGCCAATGAAGTTAACAATGAGACGCAGACGCCCGGGAAGTGGTTTGCAGGAATAATCCTTATTATCCCAACTGCCCGGAGCCAGCCGCTCTCACGTCTTGCTTCTGACCTTTGCTGTCTCCCTTTCAAGTTGTAGCTCTCTATCAACCCCTTGAACGTGTTGCAAACCACACGGGCTTGCCTGAGCGGCCGTGGACCTTTGTGTACCTGCAGCCCGGGCTCCCCGGCAAAGCTCTTTTCGCTTGCGGCTTTCTGCTTCTGCCTTGAGAGGGAGAGTGAGGGGGAGAATATGCATTTAAGATTTGCATAGGAACATGCAGCTGCTCCACCAAAAATGGATAATTGTTCTCCCTGCTGTGAAGTTAAACAATAAGAAGTGCCAAACTGCATTTGCCATTGCTGATTTTTGTGCACTCAGCTGCGTATTTTGTGCATGCAGATTAGTTCCAGCCTGATGACGGCTTCAGAGTTAACGTCTGCCTTCATTTGGGGCTGGGGCTCTAAGTTGCTGTGGCAACCAGAAAACTTGGGGAGTTGTAAGCAAAGTTCTGTGATGCATTTAATGCATTTTTATTAGTTGGTTTGTGAGTTTGTTTTCCTGAGGCTCCCTTGTATGTAAAAGCTCGGCCCCAGCGTGGTGACCTCTGAGGTCATGTAGATTGAGGGCCCCCTGCTCAAGCAGGGTCACCCGCAGCTGCCTGCCCCAGGATCACCATGTCCAGGTGGGTTGGGAATCTCTCTGGGGTTGCTTAGCCTGGAGAAGAGGAGAGGAGGCTCAGGGGAGACCTTCTTGCTCTCTACAACTCCCTGAAGGGAAGTTGTAGCCAGATAGGGGTTGGTCTCTTCTTCCAGACAACCATGATACTATGAGGCTCTTCCCCATGAGAGTGGTGAAGCCCTGGAATGGGTTGTCCAGGGAGGTGGTTGAGGTCCCATCCCTGGAGGTGTTTAAGCCCAGGCTGGCTGAGGCTCTGGCCAGCCTGATCTAGTGTGGGGTGTCCCTGCCGATGGCAGGGGGGTTGGAACTAGATGATCCTTGTGGTCCCTTCCAACCCTGACTGATACTATGATAACCAGCACCAGAACAAGAGGACACAGTCTCAAGCTGCGCCAGGGGAGGTTTAGGCTGGATGCTAGGAAGAAGTTCTTCCCAGAAAAGAGATTGGCCATTGGAATGTGCTGCCCAGGGAGGTGGTGGAGTCCCCATCACTGGAAGTGTTTAAAAAGAGCCTGGATGAGGCAGTTAGTGGCAGAATCCCCTCTGTCCATCTGCTGGCCAGGCTGCTTTTGATGCAGTCCAGGCTGCCATTGGCCTTCTGGGCTGCAAATGCCCATTGCTGGCTGATGTCCAGCTTCTCCTCCACCAGGCCTCCCAAGTCCTTTTCTGCAGGGCTGCTTTCTATCACCTCCTCCCCCAGCCTGTATTGATAGTGAAGGTTATTCCAACCCAGGTACAGGACCCTGCATTTGGTCATGTTGAACCTCATGATGTTCACCTCTGCAGCCTGTGCAGGTCCTTCTGGATGACACCCTGTCTCTCCAGCTTGTCCATAGCACCACTCAGTTTGGTGTCATCTGCAAACTTCAGCTTCTCCTCCACCACAACTCCCAAAAACTTTTCCACAGGGCTGCTTTCCATCACCTCAGAACAAGAGGACACAGTCTCAAGCTGTGCCAGGGGAGGTTCAGGCTGGATGTTAGGAAGAAGTTCTTCCCAGAAAGAGAGATTGGCCATTGGAATGGGCTGCCCAGGGAGGTGGTGGAGTCACCATCCCTGGAGGTGTTTAGGAAGAGACTGGATGAGGCACTTGGTGCCATGGTTTAGTTGATTAGATGGTGTTGGGCAATAGGTTGGGCTTGATGATCTCCAAGGTCTTTTCCAACCTGCTTTATTCTGTGTTGTCCAGAGAAGGAGACTCTACAACCTCCCTGAGCAGCCTGCTTCAGGTCTCCAGCACCCTCACAGCAAAGGAATTTTCCCTCCTGTTCAGATGGAACCTCCTGGGTTCCAGTTTGTTTCTGTTGCTCCTTGGCCTGTCACTGGCCAGTGTTGAAAAGAGTCTGGCCCTCATCCTTTTGACTCAGCTCTTGCTGAGCATTGATGAGATCTCCTCTCAGGCTGGTCAGCCCCAGGATTCTCAGCCTTTTCTCAAATTGATGCTCCAGGTCTTTGTAGCCTCTGTTTGACTCTCTCCAGTAGATCCCCTCTCTCTTGACCTGGGGAGCCCAGAACTGGGCACAAACTGTAATGCAGGAAGTTCTACATATATATGAAGTAAAATTTCTTTACTGTAAGGGTGATGGACCAGTGGAACAGGATGCTCAGAGGGGTTGTGGAGTCTTCTCTAGAGACTTTTAAGAACCATCTGGACATCAGAGGACACAGTCTCAAGCTGCACCAGGGGAAGTTTAGGCTGGAGGTGAGGAGAAAGTTCTTCCCAGAGAGAGTTGTTAGCCATTGGAATGTGCTGCCCAGGGAGGTGGTGGAGTCACCATCCCTGGAGGTGTTCAAGAGGGGACTGGACGTGACACTTGGTGCCATGGTTTAGTCATGAGGTGTTGGGTGACAGGTTGGACTTGATGATCTTTGAGGTCTCTTCTAAGCTTATTGATTCTATGATTCTGTGTTCCTTTGTGGCCTGCCCTAGGTGATTCTGCTTTGGCAGGGGTTGGACTCAAAGATCTTCAGAGGTCCCTTCTAACCTCTACCATACTATGATTCCGTGGACACAATACTCCAGTTGTGGACTCCCAGATCCTTCTCTGCAGAGCTGCTTTCCAGCAGGTCAACCCCTCACCTCTCCTGGTGCAGGGGGTTCTTGCTCCCCAGGTGCAGGACTCTACTACACTTCCCTTTGTTGAACATCATCATGTTCCCCTTTGCCCAGCTCTGCAGCAGGTCAATGCCTCATGGCTAAAATAGAGAGGGAAAGAGTGTTGAAAATGCAGAGTGCCTTTGAGCAGAAAACAAATGTTGCTAAAGAGAGTAATTTCTCTGCAAAGCTGAGATGTCTGGGAAAAGAAAGGTTTGTGCCAGTGTGCCATCTTGACCACAGCTGTAAAACTCCTATTAAAAGTGTGCAACAGATATTCAGCAGCCCAGAAGAAAAGGGCTTGGGGGTGCTGGTGGATGAGAAGCTCAACACGAGCCAAGAATGTGCATTTGCAGCCCAGAAAGCCAACCAGAGCCTGGGCTGCAGCAAGAGAAGCGTGGCCAGCAGGTCAGGGGAGGTGCTTCTCCCCTCGGCTCCACTCTGGTGAGACCCCACCTGGAGTACTGTGTCCAGTTCTGGAGCCCCTATTACAAGAAGGATCTGGAGGTGCTGGAAGGTGTCCAGAGAAGGGCCATGAGGATGAGCAGGGGGCTGGAGCTGCTCTCCTATGGAGACAGACTGTGTGAGTTGGGGCTGTTCAGTCTGGAGAAGGCTCCAAGGAGACCTAATTGTGGCCTTCCAGTATCTGCAGGGGGCTACAAGAAGGCTGGGGAGGGACTTTTGAGGGTGTCAGGGAGTGATAGGACTGGGGGGAATGGAACAAAATCTAGAAGTGAGTAGATTGAGATTGGATGTTAGGAAGAAGTTCTTCCCCAGGAGGGACTTCTTCCTAGGCCTTGTAGTGATAGAACAAGAGGGAATGGGTTGAAGCTTGAGGAGGGCAGATTTAGAGCGGAGATGAGGAAGAAATTCTTTCCAGTGAAAGTGATGAGAGGCTGGCACAGGTTGCCCAGGAAGGTGGTGGCAGCCTCATCCCTGGAGCCAGGGTGGATGTTTGCAGCCAGGCTGGATGTGGCTGTGAGCAACCTGCTGTCGTGTGAGGTGTCCCTGCCCATGGCAGGAGAGGTGGAACTGGCTGATCCTTGAGGTCCCTTCCAGTTCTGTGTTTCTGTGATTCTGTATGCAGAGAAGGATAAAGCTGCAACCACAACACAGCCCACGGGGTTCTAAAGAGCAGCAGAAACAGGAGGGAGCCTGGGAGGGGCTTTGTCATGTTCTGGCCGACAGAGCCCAAGCTGAGCCTTGAAGTCTCTTCCATACCTAACAGTTCTATGATTCAATTTCAGCAGCAGCAGCAATACTGTCATAAAGCAGCACCTGAAAACACAGGGCTGAAAGGGTATATTTCTGGGGGGGGTGTCTCTTGGTGTCCCTTCTGGTGGGCCTAGGAAATGGCCCCGGTGGGGGCACCAGCCTGCTGCCTGCCGTTGCTGAGCCGTGTCCTGGTTTCCTTGCAGAACACGCCGGTGGGCACGCCCATCTTCATCGTGAACGCCACGGATCCAGACCAGGGGGCGGGGGCAGCGTGCTCTACTCCTTCCAGCCCCCTTCCGACTTCTTCGCCATCGACAGCGGCCGCGGCATCGTGTCGGTGATACGGGAGCTGGACTACGAGGTGACCCAGGCCTACCAGCTCCAGGTCAACGCCACGGTGAGTCCTACCCCACAGACTCATAGAATCGTTGCTATTACATATAGTTCCACACACACCCCCCGCCACGGGCAGGGACACCTCCCACTAGCTCAGGTTGCTCAAGGCCTCATCCAGCCTGCCCATGAACACCTTGGGACCTCGACAGGCTGGACAGATGGGCGGAGTCCAATGGGATGGCATTCAACAAGTCCAAATGCCGGGTGCTGCACTTTGGCCACAGCAACCCCATGCAGAGCTACAGGCTGGGGTCAGAGTGGCTGGAGAGCAGCCAGGCAGAGAGGGACCTGGGGGTGCTGATCGACAGCTGCCTAAACATGAGCTAGCAGTGTGCCCAGGTGGCCAAGAAGACCAATGGCATCCTGGCCTGCATCAGGAACAGTGTGGCCAGCAGGAGCAGGGAGGTCATTGTGCCCCTGGACTCAGCACTGGTTAGGCCACACCTTGAGTCCTGTGTCCAGTTCTGGGCCCCTCACTTTAGGAAAGATGTTGAGCTGCTGGAAGGTGTCCAGAGAAGGGCAAGAAAGCTGGTGAGGGGTCTGGAGCACAGCCCTGTGAGGAGAGGCTGAGGGAGCTGGGCTTGCTTAGCCTGGAGAAGAGGAGGCTCAGGGGAGACCTTCTTGCTCTCTCCAACTCCCTGAAGGGTGGCTGTAGTCAGGAGGGGGTTGGTCTCTTCTCCCAGGAAACCAGCACCAGAACAAGAGGACACAGTCTCAAGCTGTGTCAGGGGAAGTTTAGGCTGGAGGTGAGGAGAAAGTTCTTCCCAGAGAGAGTTGTTAGCCATTGGGATGTGCTGCCCAGGGAGGTGGTGGAGTCACCATCCCTGGAGGTGTTCAAGAGGGGATTGGACGTGGCACTTGGTGCCATGGTTTAGTCATGAGGTCTGTGGTGACAGGTTGGACTTGATGATCTTTGAGGTCTCTTCCAACCTTGGTGATTCTGTGACTGCAACGGGGAAGGAGCTGCTGCTTGCTTATTTTGTGAGAGGTTGGTGTTGGTCTCTTCTCCCTAATACCAAGTGATAGAAGGAGAGGAAACAGTCTCAAGTTGCACCAGGGAAGGTTTAGAGTGGATATTTGCAACAATTCCTTTGCTGAAAGGGTTGATCAGACGTTGGAACAGAGTGCCCAGGAAAGTGGTAGAGTCCCCATGGCCAGAGGTGGTCAGGAAATGTGGAGGTGTGGCACTTTGGGAGGCGTGTAGTGGCCATTATGCTCTTAGGTCAGTGGTGAGACCTTAGAGGTCTTTTCCAATCCAAAGAATTCTATGATTGCCCTATTCTGGCATCTTCTTGGGCATATCCAGAAGTCTCTACTAAGAAGGTTATCACAGCACCTTGGTGCCTGGGTGGTTTCAAATGGCTGCTGTGCAGCTGGTGGAGCAGAGCTGCACCCCTCCAACAGCCTCTTACTCAAGCCGGGGAGGGAGTTCTGCATGAAGGGGAGCAGCTCCCTTGGTGAAGAAATCCAGCATGGGCCATGCAGACCATTAAAGTCTCCTCTCTCATCCCTTGTGCATCACAGTTTGTACTGGATAGATTCACCTCTATCAAACCCCCTGAGTTCAGACAGTAAGGGTTAAAATTTGGGTGGACAGACAAGGAGAAACGAAGGTCCTAATGAGAGGCAGCACCACCACAATGGGAGGAGACCCCTGGGAGGTGCATGCCCAGGTGACCACCATGGTAAATTCATGCCCCACCTGAATGGGAGGCTTCTCTCCTAGTATCACATCTAGCAAGACCTCAATAAGGAATGTGTGAATGAGGAGCACCAGCAGGCTCTCTCTGGCCCCTTCCCTTTCTCAGATGCAACAGAGGAAGGTGAGAGTCAGCTCTATAATACATCTGACCAGCTCTGCATTCAGGAGTGGAGTTGAGGGGGGAGGGAGGAACCCTTCCAGACCCCTCCAGGCAGCTGGCTAGAGCTCTTGAAGCATGTAATTTGATCAAGATCATTGTCTCACAAATGTCACGAGGAGGTGGAGGGCTCCATGGCCACAGAGGCTGGGCATCTGCAGACTGCAGGGCCACAGGCAATCAGCTCAACCTTTCAGCCCAATCCTTGCATGTAGGATTTTCCCCAGAAGCTGCTTTTTTTCTGAAACATAGCCCATTTTAGTTCAGATACTCCAGTGGTAAGAGGCCCTGCCTGTTGTTTGGTTCCTTACCAGTCTGCCACCAGCACACTTTCCCAGACTCTGGTGCTGGGCTGCCTAGTGGGTTACAAAACATGGGACCAAGCACCAAGCCCTGGGGGAAATCATGGAATCATAGAATTGTCAGGGTTGGAAGGGACCTCAAGGATCAGCCAGTTCCAACCCCCTGCCATGGGCAGGGACACCTCACACTGCAACAGGTTGCTCACAGCCACATCCAGCCTGGCTGCAAAAACCTCCAGGCAGGAGGCTGCCACTACCTCCTTGGGCAACCTGTGCCAGGCTCTCACCACCCTCATGGGGAACAACTTCTTCCTGACATCCAGTCTCAATCTACCCACTTCTAGTTTTGCTCCATTCCCCCCAGTCCTATCACTCCCTGACACCCTCCAAAGTCCCTCCCCAGCTTTCTTGTAGCCCCCTTCAGATACTGGAAGGCCACAACCAGGTCTCCTGGGAGCCTTCTCTTCTCCAGACTGAACAGCCCCAACTCTCTCAGTCTGTCTCCACAGCAGAGCAGCTCCAGCCCTCTGCTCATCCCCATGGCCTTTCTCTGGACACCTTCCAGCACCTCCAGATCCTTCCTGTGCTAGGGGCTCCAGAACCTTTCCCATATCCTATTCTGTTTTCCTCAAGGACACAAGGATGCATGGCATCACGGCCTCCAGGATGCCACCCTGGTCCATCCAGCTCCATCTAACCTCATATCCTGAGTGCAGTAACCAGCAGAGATAAAGTGGGGACATACCTGGGACCTGCTACCTAATGCACTGCTGCCTTCTAGGGGTTCCACAGAATCACAGAATGGAAGGGGCTGGAAGGGACCTCCAGAGATCATCAAGTCCAACCCCCTGGCAAAGCAAGGGCCAGGTCACATAGGAACACATCCAGATGGGTTTTGAATGTCTCCAGAGAAGGAGACTCCACAATCTCTCTGGGCAGCCTGCTCCAGGGTTCCTTCACACTCACAGTAAAGAAGGTTTTGCTCATGTTGAGGTGAAACCTCCTGTGTTCCAGTTTATGTCCAGCACCAGAACAAGAGGACACAGTCTCAAGTTGCACCAGAGGAAGTTTAGGCTGGAGGTGAGGAGAAAGTTCTTCCCAGAGAGAATTGTTAGCCATTGGAATGTGCTGCCCAGGGAGGTGGTGGAGTCACCATCCCTGGAGGTGTTGAAGAGGATTGGATGTGGCACTTGGTGCCATGGTTTAGTAGTCATGAGGTGTTGGGTGACAGGTTGGACTTGACCTTTGATGTGTCTTCCAACGTTATTGATTCTATGATTCTATGTCCTTTGCCCTATCACAGGGTAGCACTGACAAGAGCCTGGCACATTCTTCTTGACACCCACCCTTCAGACACTTATAAACATCAAGAAGATCCCCTCTTAGGCTGCTCTTTTCCAGACTAAACAGCCTCAGGTCTCTCAGCCTTTCCTCATCAGATGCTCCAGTCCCAGGGAGTTTGAAGGTTTAAATATTACATCTCTGAACTGGGCTTGATTGCAGCTGGGGAATTATCTCCTCAACTTGGTCACTGATAACATCACACAGAAAAGCCATGAGAAACCCTGGGGCAAAGCTCAGCCTGGGAGGAGGATGAGTTGCACCAGCAAATGAGCTGGAAGAGCAAATTCAGCCTCTTCCCTGCCTGATGAAGAGTTTGCATGGTCCAGAGTGGGAACTGTGGTGATGGTCAATTTAGGGGGACTGCAAAGACTACAAGAAGAACCCTTGCCAGGCTGGACAGATGGGCAGAGTCCAAGGGCATGAGATTGAACACATCCAAGTGCCAGGTGCTGCACATTGGCAACAACCCCAGGCTGGGGTCAGAGTGGCTGGAGAGCAGCCAGGCAGAAAGGGACCTGGGGGTGCTGGTTCATAGTAGGCTGAACATGAGCCTGCAGTGTGCCCAGGTGGCCAAGAAGACCAATGGCATCCTGGCCTGCATCAGGAAGAGTGTGGCCAGCAGGAGCAGGGAGGTCATTCTGCCCCTGTACTCAGCACTGGTCAGGCCACACCTTGAGTCCTGTGTCCAGTTCTGGGGTCCTCCATTTAAGAAGGACATTAAGACTCTTGAGTGTGTCCAGAGAAGAGCAATGAGGCTGGGGAGAGGTTTGGAGCACAGCCCTGTGAGGAGAGGCTGAGGGAGCTGGACTTGCTTAGCCTGGAGAAGAGGGGGCTCAGGGAAGACCTTCTTGCTCTCTACAACTCCCTGAAGGGAGGCTGTAGCCAGGTGGGGGTTGGTCTCTTCTCCCAGACACCCAGCCCCAGAACAAGAGGACACAGTCTCAAGCTGTGCCAGGAGAGGTTCAGACTGGATGTAGGAAGAAATTCTTCACTGAGAGAGTGATTGGCCATTGGGATGTGCTGCCCAGGGAGGTGGTGGAGTCACCATCCCTGGAGGTGTTTAGGAGGAGGCTGGTTGGGGTGCTTGGTGCCATGGTTTAGTTGATTAGATGGTGTTGGGTGGTAGGTTGGACTGGATGATCTTGAAGGTCTCTTCCAACCTGGTCTGGTCTGGTCTGGTCTGGTCTATTCTATTCTATTCTATTCTATTCTATTCTATTCTATTCTATTCTATTCTATTCTATTCTATTCTATTCTATTCTATTCTATTCTATTCTATTCTATTCTAACCCTGGAGCCTTGGTTCAAGGCAGGAGCCATTGCATCCCAGGGATGTAGTCAGCAAGGGCAGAAAGGGGCTGGAAAGGGCTGAGGAGGTATTAGGTGAGGAAATGTGCATTGTATTTGTACAGTGCTCTCTGCAATGCTTCCTCCAACATTTAAAGAGGTGAAGGGGAGGGGAAAAAAACCATTATCTGGAGAAACAAAAGACTTCAACCTGCTAACACTAACAGAGAGTCAGGAGTAAGCATCCATCCAGGCTGTAAATGCTGAGGCCTGCAGGTTAAGAGGATAATGCACAAGCTGTGTTGTTGAATGCAGTTTAAATTAACATTAATCTTCTGGCAATCAGTCCTTGCTGCTGTTCAGAGTCCTCCTGCAGAAGCCTGTGGTAACCTCTAATGCTTGCCTTTCACCAGTGCTTGACTGGGGGGGGGGGTGAGGAGAGATTTATTTCCTGCCCTTCCTGTGTTACCTGCTTTGCTCCTGTCCTTCTGGCAAAGGGCTGTAGGCATTGGGGTCACACCCATGGGAAGAGGCTCCAGCAGATATATCAATGTCAGCAGGGGACTGCTGGGACAAGCTGGTTGTATTGCTGTGGTGCTGGCTGCTGGAGAAGGGGCTTGCTCTGGGAACATGGCTGCAGCTCCATTCTGATGGGTTGTGTTGGGGTGTAAGGGGAAAAAAAACATCCTTTGTCCCCAGCTTAAAGGCTGTTGCATTAACTTAACCTTCCTCCTGGACCTCTCCTTGGGTTTAGGAAGTAAAAGTTAGTGGTGACCACAAATAATATGGAGCATGAAAAACAGGAGCTGCCCAGTCTATGGTGTCACCCCCAGAGCAGAAATCAGGAAAGGGATTTCCCCTGAGGGATTTAAAAGCTTTGTAGATGTAGAATCATAGAATCACAGAGTTGCCAGCATTGGAAGGGACCTCAAGGAGCATCTAGTTCCACCCCCTGCCATGGGCAGGGACACCTCACACTAGATCAGGCTGCTCAGAGTCCCACCCATCCTGGTGCTTAGTGACATGGTTTGGTGGTGGCATGGCAGTGCTGGGTTAACAGTTTGACTCAGTGATCTTAAAGCTCTTTTCCAGCCTGAATGAGTCTACAATTCTCCTGCTCAGAGCACTGAAGTGTTCAAAGGCCACTGCTGCTCATGGTTAAGGTTGTGTGCTTGTGACTTGCTTCACAGATCAGGGAGGATCAGATTCAGACTGGATGTTAGGAAGAAGTTATTCCCCATGAAGGTGGTGAGAGACTGGCCCAGGTTGCCCAGGGAGGTGTTTGCAGCCTCCTGCCTGGAGGTGTTTGCAGCCAGGCTGGATGTGGCTGTGAGCAACCTGCTGTAGTGTGAGGTGTCCCTGCCCATGGCAGGGGGTTGGAACTGGCTGATCCTTGAGGTCCCTTCCAGCCCTGACAATTCTTTGACTCCTCACTTCCCTGCATCTGTGCAGGCAGCTCAGCTTGCCTCAAAAGGCAGCTCCTTGTTCCCTAATTGTACCAATGCCTGTGCAAAGTGGGATGCAGGAGCTTGAAGTCTGTGGGAGCCAAAAGCAGTAGCCCAGTAGACAGGACATTGCTACTGCAAGGATGTGTCCTGTGGTTCAGGTTTCTACTCTGCCTTCCATGCACACTGTATGAAACCAGGGGCAGCCCTTGGTGCATGCTGCCTCTGCCAAAGCTCAGAGCAACATAGAGTCTGGGCAGTGACCAGCTTGAGGGCAGCCCTGAAGAAAAGGACTTGGGGGTGCTGGTGGATGAGAAGCTCAACAGGAGCCAGCAGTGAGCACTTCCAGCCCACAAAGCCAACCAGAGCCTGGGCTGCAGCAAGAGAAGTGTGGCCAGCAGGGCCAGGGAGGGGATTCTCCCCCTCTGCTCCACTCTGGTAAGACCCCACCTGGAGCACTGCATCCAGATCTGGAGCCCCTAGTACAGGAAGGATCTGGAGGTGCTGGAATGTGTCCAGAGAAGGGCCATGAAGGTTATTAGAGGGTTGGAGCTCCTCTCTTATGAGGAAAGGCTGAGAGAGTTGGCGCTGTTCAGTCTGGGGAAGAGAAAGCTCTGAGATGACCTTCTTGTGGCCTTCCAGTATCTGAAGGGGGCTACAAGAAAGCTGGGGAGGGACTTTTGAAGGTGTCAGGGAGTGATAGGACTGGGAGGAATGGATCCAAGCCAGAGGAGGGAGATTTAGCTTAGACATTAGGAAGAAGTTGTTCCCCATGAGGGTGGTGAGAGACTGGCACAGGTTGCCCAGGGAGGTGGTGGCAGCCTCCTGCCTGGAGGTTTTTGCAGCCAGGCTGGATGTGGCTGTGGGCAACCTGCTGTGCTGTGAGGTGTCCCTGCCCATGGCAGGGGGTTGGAACTGGCTGATCCTTGAGGTCCCTTCCAGTTCTGTGTTTCTGTGATTCTGTATGCAGAGAAGGATAAAGCTGCAACCACAACACAGCCCATGGGGTTCTAAAGAGCAGCAGAAACAGGAGGAAGCCTGGGGGAGGCTTTGTCATGTTCTGGCCGACAGAGCCCAAGCTGTGCAGAGGCATCAGTGCTGCAGGGTGTGAGAGGCTCTGCTGTGATGGGCTGGTGGAGAAGCCCTGCTGGCAAGCACACCTGGGTGTCACGGTGCAGAGATCCCCTGGGGTGTATCTGCACTAGGAGGGAATTCAGATTTGGAAGCGTCTGTTGCTGCTTTAACAGTCAGAATGGGCTGCAAACTAAATTGGGGCTTGCTGCATTTTGGAAGGCTAATGCTGGACTGGAATGTGGATTGTGGGATTGTGTTTCAGCTTAGAGGGGAGGCATAGGGGACAATAATTCCAGCAGGTAGCTTGAGGGGAAAAAAACCCAGGAGATGATTGCTGGGATTCTTTTCACAGCCCTTGTCCCAACTGTGAGAGGTTTAAATGTTCTTCTGCTAGACACCTTTGCTCTCCATCCCACCAACCCCTGTTTTGCTGTGGTGTTTGGTTTGTTTTTTCAAGGACCAAGATAAAAACAAGCCTCTGTCAACTCTGGCCAACCTGGCTATCACCATCACAGACGTGCAGGACATGGACCCCATCTTCATCAACCTGCCCTACAGCACCAACATCTACGAGAACTCGCCTCCGGTAAGAGCTGCTGCTCCGCTTTGCTCTCTTGCTGTGCTGGGGGCTGGGGGGACAGAAAGCAGAAGGAAGCCCAAAAGAGCTGGGGAGGGGGAAAAACACCCCCTTCCTCCTTGCAGAGATGTTCATTGGATTGTTTACCCTGAGGAAGAAGAGGCTGAGGGGAGAGCTTTTTGCTCTCTGCAGCTGCCTGTTGCAAGGAGGCTGGGTTGGCCTCTTCTCCCAAGTGGCTGGTGGTAGGAGGAGAGGAGATGGCTGAAGATGTGTCAAGAGAGGTTTAGGTTGGATATTGCTGTCTACAACTACCTGAAGGAAGGTTGTGGCCAGGAGGGGGTTGAAATGGCTTGAAATTGTGCCAGGGAAGGTTTAGATTGGCTATTAGGAAAATTGTCTTTAATGACAGAGTGGTCAGGCATTGGAACAGGCTACCCAGGGAGGCAGTGCAGTCACCAGCCCTGGAGGTCTTCAAACCTGCATGGATATGGTTCTGAGGGACCTGGTTTAGTGGCAGTGGAGGGATTGTGAGCTCCAGGAGGCTTGTGAGCAGCTGGCACGGGTGATCTCAGAGGTCTCTTCCAGCCTGAATGGTTCTGTGTGTCACAGAGTCACCATTCCAAGAAGCATGTAGCCATGGCACTTCAGGACATGGTTTACTGGCTTAGGCTTAGGGTGATGGTTGGACTCAATGGTCTTTGATTTCTTTACTGGTTAGGCCACACCTTGAGTCCTGTGTCTGGTTCTGGGGTCCTCAATTTAAGAAGGGCATTGAGACTCTTGAACATGTCCAGAGAAGGGCAATGAGGCTGGGGAGAGGCCTTGAGCACGAGCCCTGTGAGGAGAGGCTGAGGGAGCTGGGGTTGCTTAGCCTGGAGAAGAGGAGGCTCAGGGGAGACCTTCTTGCTCTCTCCAACTCCCTGAAGGGAGGTTGTAGCCAGGTGGGGGGTTGGTCTCTTCTCCCAGGCAACCAGCACCAGAACAAGAGGACACAGTCTCAAGCTGTGCCAGGGGAGGTTCAGGCTGGAGGTGAGGAGAAAGTTCTTCCCAGAGAGAGGTGTTAGCCATTGGAATGTGCTGCCCAGGGAGGTGGTGGAGTCACCATCCCTGGAGATGTTCAAGAGGGGATTGGATGTGGCACTTGGTGCCATGGTTTAGTAGTCATGAGCTGTTGGGTGACACGTTGGACTTAATGATCCTTGAGGTCTTTCCCAGCCTTATTGATTCTATGATCCTATTCTATGATTAGGAAGAATTTCTTTATAGGAAGAGTGGTCAGCAGGTTGAGGGAGGTGATTTTCCCCCTCTGCTCCACTCTTGTGAGACCCCACCTGGAGCACTGCCTCCAGTTCTGGAGCCCCTATTACAAGAGGGATCTGGAGGTGCTGGAAGGTGTCCAGGGAAGGGCCACGAGGATGAGCAGAGGGCTGGAGCACCTCTCCTGTGAGGACAGACTGAAGGAGTTGGGGCTGTTCAGTCTAGAGAAGAGAAGGCTCTGAGGTGACCTCATTGTGGCCTCCCAGTATCTGAAGGGGGCTACAAGAAGGCTGGGGAGGGACTTCTCAGGATCTCAGGTAGTGATAGGACTAGGGGGAATGGAATGAAGCTGGAGGTGGGGAGGAAGTTCTTCCCCATGAGAGTGGTGAAGCCCTGGAATGGGTTGTCCAGGGAGGTGGTTGAGGTCCCATCCCTGGAGGTGTTTAAGCCCAGGCTGGATGAGGCTCTGGGCAGCCTGATCTAGTGTGGGGTGTCCCTGCCCATGGCAGGGGGGTTGGAACTAGCTGATCCTTGTGGTCTCTTCCAACCCTGACTGATACTGTGGGACTATGATACGGTCTAATGGTCATGGAGGTGTTGTGCTGAAGGCTGGACTCGATAATCCTGAGAGGTCTCTTCCAACTTCAATCATTCTGTGATTCTAAGCAAGGAGGTTGGAGTGAACCTGAAACCCAAATGAAATCTTCTAAACACTTCTTGTTTTCCCCCAGAGATTTTTCAGAAGGGCTCTTTCTGTTGTCCCCTGCACACAGTCCCCTCCTTGCCTTCCCCACCATCTCTGCACATGCCATTTCCAATAGAAAACTCAAAGAGAAATGTAAATGTTCCTGAAATGAGGCAGTTTCTGCAAATGCCAGAATCATCAGCCCTTTCAGCACTTCCAGCCTCTTCCCTCAGGATTTGCCAAATTGATCCAATCATTGTAGTTCTTCTGCAACTCAATTTGTCAGCACACTTGCTGCTTGTGGAAAAAAAAAATTACCCACCACATCTCCCAGCCTCTCAGTGCAGCAGAGCCCTTTTGTCCCCACAGCAGATGCTGGTGGGGGGCATGGCAGGCAGGTTCGGGAGCTCTTTGCTCTGCTCCCAGCAAGGGTGCCCCAGACCTACGGCCCAAGCACCAGCCCTGCTCAGCAGCATCCACCCTCACAGAATCACAGGATTGTCAGGGTTGGAAGGGACCTCAAGGATCATGCAGTTCCAACACCCCTGCCATGGGCAGAGACACCTCACACTACAGCAGCTTGCCCTGAACCACATCCAGCCTGGCCTTCAAAACCTCCAGGGTTGAAGTTTCCACCACCTCCCTGGGCAACCTGGGCCAGTCTCTCACCTCCCTCATGGGGAACAACTTCTTCCTAACATCCCATCTCAATCTATCCACTGCTTCATTTTGCTCCATTCCCCCCAGTCCGATCACTCCCTGACACCCTCCAAAGTCCCTCCCCAGCTTTCTTGTAGCCCCCTTCAGATGCTGGAAGGCCACAATGAGGTCTTCTTGGAGCCTTCTCGTCTCCAGACTGAACAACCCCAACTCTCTCAGTCTGTCTCCACAGGAGAGCAGCTCCAGCCCTCTGCTCATCCTCGTGGCCCTTCTCTGACTGGCCTATAGTTGCCAGGGCACAGCTGGGTATTATTTATCTACAGGATAAATACTTGTGTATATGGATGCACCAGCACACATGACGCTGTTGAGCTCCTGGAAAGTGGCCTCATAGAGAAAGACCAGAAGTGCTGCTAGACAGTAAGTTCACAGTGAGCCAGCAATGTAACCTTGTGGGCAAGCAGCCCAATGGGGTCCTGGGGCCCCAGTTTTGGGCTCCTCCCTTTAAGAAGGACATTGAGACTCTTGAAGGTGTCCAGAGAAGGGCAATAAAGATGGGGAGGGGTCTGGAGCACAGCCCTGTGAGGAGAGGCTGAGGGAGCTGGGGTTGCTTAGCCTGGAGAAGAGTAGGCTCAGGGGAGACCTTCTTGCTCTCTACAACTCCCTGAAGGGAGGTTGTAGCCCGGTGGGGGTTGGTCTCTTCTCCCAGGCAACCAGCACCAGAACAAGAGGACACAGTCTCAAGCTGTGCCAGGGGAAGTTTAGGCTGGAGGTGAGGAGAAAGTTCTCCCCACAGAGAGTTGTTAGCCATTGGAATGTGCTGCCCAGGGAGGTGGTGGAGTCACCATCCCTGGAGGTGTTCAAGAGGGGATTGGACGTGGCACTTGCTGCCATGGTTTAGTAGTCATGGGGTCTGTGGTGACAGGTTGGACTTGATGACCTTTGAGGTGTTTTCCAACCTTGTTGATTCTATGATTCCATGATAATGCCTCTGGTGCAAGGGGTCTAAGCTGCCTGGTGGCTCAGTTCATGCAGTAGTAGAACTGCAGCTTGTTTTAGTTTCTGCCTTTTTATTCACTTTGGAGCAAAGTGCTGGCTTGGAAGGCATGGCAAGGGTTGGATCAATAGAGCTGAGTCCTGCTGTCACAAATCCCATGGTCAGACAGCACATTGCCTGTGATGGCCACAAAAAATGGCTTCATGAATTACCTTCATGAAGTGAAAGTTTCAATTCATTTCAAGAAGTAGTTTGGTGGTGGGCAGGGGAGAAAAACGTTGTTTAGGTCACCTTTAGCTGGGGAGGAAAAGGGCTGAGATGAAATAAAGGAAGTGGAAATCCCATGAGTGTCAGAAATTATGGACTGCATCACCCTCATGGAGTGGCCTGGGACACAGGAAAGGGGATCTCTCTCAAATTAGGTAGGTAGGTAGGTAGGTAGGTGAGTGGATGGATGGATGGATGGATGGATGGATGGATGGATGGATGGATGGATGGATGGTCTCTTCTCCCAGGCAAGCAGCACCAGAACAAGAGGACACAGTCTCAAGCTGTGCCAGGGGAGGTTTAGGCTGGAGGTTAGGAAGAAATTCTTCCCAGCAAGAGAGACTGGCCATTGGAATGGGCTGCCCAGGGAGGTGGTGGAGTCACCATCCCTGGAGGTGTTTAGGAAGAGCCTGGATGGGGTGCTTGGTGCCATGGTTTTGTTGGTTAGATGGTGCTGGGTGATAGGTTGGACTCGATGGTCTCAAAGGTCTTTCCCAACCTGGTTAACTCTATTCTATGAGCGGAAGCTGGAGTGCAACAGTCTCATGTTGATAACACCAGCATGCACCAGTTCTCCCCAGTACACTCTTTGCAGCAGATCACTGTGTGCTCTGGAGTAGGGAATGGGTGAAGAAGGCCTCCCCAAGCTTAGTGGTTCTCTGGTGGGTTTTGAGCTTTCGGTTTCTCTTGGCCCCATCATAGACTCATGGAATGGTTTGGGTTGGAAGGGTTACGAGTCATCTAGTTCAACCCTCCCACAGGAGGCAGGGACAGAAAATCATGGAATGACAGGTGATCCAGAGATCCTTCTTCCCCTTCTCCTTCCCCCTCCCCTTCTCCTTCCCCCTCCCCTTCTCCTTCCCCCTCCCCTTCTCCTTCCCCCTCCCCTTCTCCTTCCCCCTCCCCTTCTCCTTCCCCCCTCCCCTTCTCCTTCCCCCTCCCCTTCTCCAACCTTGTACTTCTCCTTCTCCCCCTTGTCCTTTCCCCCCTTCTATTCCTCTTCTCCTTCTCCCCCCTTGTCCTTCTCCCCCCTTCTCTTCCTCTTCTCCTTCTTCCCCTTCTCCTGCTCCCCTTTTATCTGTGGCGCACAGCAATGTCTGGGCTGCTCTATCAGTGTATCAGGCAGGGACACCTCATCTGGAGTGTATACATTACCTAATAAAATCCTCCTTCTTTGGGATTATTGCATCACATTTTAATTTCCTCACTACACTAGCAGCATGTCAGGATGGAGAGCCAACAGAAGGTGAAAAGGGTGGATAAACTGCAGCAAATTACCACAAACAGATCTCTATCAGCCCTTTGACTGGAATTGACTGGAATTAAGAAGTGAGAAATAGGATTTTACTCTTCTCTTTTTTTTTGGTTGCCTTTTCCTTTCCTCCTCCTCTTGCTGTGGCAGCTTTCTCAACCCCCTGCCCCCTTCTCCTCCTCCTCCTCCTGCCGCTGCAAGGCTGGGCTGAGCTTTGCCTTTCAAGTCCCTAATCCTGTAAGAGGAGCAGAAGAAAAAGGGGCGGAGGGGCAGGAGAAGGGAGACAGGCACTGTTGTAGCTCTTCTGTTACTCAGGCTGGGGTCTGGTGGCATAATTTGAAGCATTTTGGGTGTGTGCTTATTAGGACACTGAGAAGAAAGACATTTCTGATCAGGACAGGGAAGACGATGCAGCAGGGAGAGACTTTGGTGGTCCCTGGGGGTGTTGTATCTTGTAGAGTAGAGTAGAGTAGAGTAGAAGTAGAGTAGAATAGAATAGAATAGAATAGAATAGAATAGAATAGAATAGAATAGAATAGAATAGAATAGAATAGAATAGAATAGAATAGAATAGAATAGAATTAACCAGGTTGGAAAAGACCTTTGAGATCATTGAGTCCAACCTATCACCCAGCACCATCTAATCAACTCAACCATGGCACCAAGCACCCCAGCCAGGCTCTTCCCAAGCACCTCCAGGGATGGTGACTCCACCACCTCCTTGGGCAGCACATTCCAATGGCTAACAGCTCTCTCTGGGAAGAACTTCTTCCTAACCTCCAGCCTAAACTTCCCCTGGTGCAGCTTGAGACTGTGTCCTCTTGTTCTGGTACTGGTCCTTCCAGTCCAGACCACTCTGTAATTCAGTTCCATGACTCTACAATGCTGTTGGTGTGAAAGCTATAGCTTTTGGAGCTCAGCATGGTGCAGGCAACATCACAGCTTCCCTTTAGGGATGAAAGAGGAGGAATCATAGAATCAACAAGATGGGAAAAGACCTCAAAGATCATCAAGTCCAACCTCTCACCCAGCACCTCATGACTACTAAACCATGGCACCAAGGAAGGATGTTGACTTGGTGGAACATGTCCAGAGAAGGGCAACAAAGTTGGTGAGGGGTTTGGAACACAAGCCCTATGAGGAGAGGCTGAGGGAGCTGGGGCTGCTTAGCCTGGAGAAGAGGAGGCTCAGGGCAGACCTTCTTGCTCTCTACAACTACCTGAAGGGAGGTTGTAGCCAGGCAGAGGTTGGTCTCTTCTCCCAGGCAGCCAGCACCAGAACAAGAGGACACAGTCTCAGGCTGCGCCAGGGGAGGTTTAGGCTGGAGGTGAGGAGAAAGTTCTTCCCAGAGAGAGTTGTTAGCCATTGGAATGGGCTGCCCAGGGAGGTGGTGGAGTCACCTTCACTGGAGGTGTTCAGGAGGAGACTTGATGGGGTGCTTGGTGCCATGGTTTAGTTGTTTAGGTGGGTTGGATTGGTTGATGGGTTGGACGCGATGATCTTGAAGGTCTCTTTCAACCTGGTTTATTGTATTGTATTGTAAGTTCCATGTCCAATCCCCTCTTGAGCACCTTCAGGGATGGGGACTCCACCACCTCCCTGGGCAGCACATTCCAATGGCTAACAACTCTCTCTGGGAAGAACTTTCTCCTCACCTCCAGCCTAAACTTCCCCTGGTGCAGCTGGAGACTGTGTCCACTTGTTCTGGGGCTGGTTGCCCGGGAGAAGAGACCAACCCCTCTCTAAGAGACAAACTGAGTCCTGTGGGAGTGCCCTTCCTCCCAGAGGGAGGCACATGAAGCCGAAGTGGGGGCAAACCCCATTTGCACTCGGTGCTGAGAGCGGCGGCTGCTTTGCCTTGCCCTGGCATGGTAGAAATCCATGTCAAATACAATTAAAACAGTTCTAATTCTTCAGCACCATCCCTCCCCCTCCCCAGACTCCTTGGGTTGAAGAAGCAATGTAGAATCTGTGCTGTTTTTTTTTTTTTTTCTTGCCCTTGAGTCTCCATAGCTCTGAGTTAATTCTTTCTTGCAATCCTTCCAGCCCATCAGTGTGAACACTTTATTAAAAGCTCAGGGTTTTATTAAAAAGGATTGATTTACCCCTGCCCCTCCTCAAAAAAACCCTCAGATTTTGTTTGGATAATGTGCCATTCTTTATTTTCTTTGCCTTTTTGGTTTTTCTTTCTTTTAAGCATAGGCTTTCCCAGATTATTACTTTTCTGAACCTCCTTCCTCTGTCCCTAGGGTGAGAGAGAGAGTTATTCTGTTCTGGTGCTACGGTCTGTACCCAACCAGCCAAGTCCTCTCGTTGTCTGTTGTTACTTGTTTGAAGAAATAGGAGGAATACTGGGGAGTCTCCAGGAGCATCAGGTTCATGCCATAGGATAGGATAGGATAGGATAGGATAGGATAGGATAGGATAGGATAGGATAGGATAGGATGGGATAGGATAGGATGGGATGGGATGGGATGGGATGGGATGGGATGGGATGGGATGGGATGGGATAGGATGGGATGGGATAGGACGGGATAGGACGGGACAGGACGGGACAGGACGGGACAGGACGGGACAGAATAGAATAGAATAGAATAGAATAGAATAGAATAGAATAGAATAGAATAGAATAGAATAGACCTTATCCATGCCTTAGAATAGAATAGGATAAACCCTACTTATGCCGTAGGATAGGATAAGGTAGGATAGGACAGGACAGGACAGAATTGGACAGAATAGGGTAGAATAAACCTTATCCATGCCTTAGAATAAAATAGAATAGACCTTATTCATGCCTTAGAATAGAATAGAATAAACCCTACTTATGCCATAGGATAGGATAGGATAGGATAGGATAGGATAGGATAGGATAGGATAGGATAGGATAGGATAGGATAGGATAGAATAGGATAGACCAGGTTGGAAGAGACCTTCAAGATCATCACGTCCAACCTAGAACAAGAGGACACAGTCTCAAGCTGTGCCAAGGGAGGTTTAGGTTGGAGGTGAGGAGAAAGTTCTTCCCAGAGAGAGTCTTTAGCCATTGGAATGTGCTGCCCAGGGAGGTGGTGGAATCACCATCCCTGGAGGTGTTCAAGAGGGGACTGGACGTGGCACTTGGAGCCATGGTCTAGTCATGAGGTCTGTGGTGACAGGTTGGACTTGATGATCTTTGAGGTCTCTTCCAACCTTGGTGATTCTGTGATCATCCAACACCACCTAAACAACTAAACCATGGCACCAAGCACCCCATCCAGTCTCCTCCTAAACACCTCCAATGATGGTGACTCCACCATCTCCCTGGGCAGCACATTCCAATGGCCAATCACTCTCTCTGCGTAGAACTTCTTCCTAACCTCCAGCCTAAACCTCCCTGGCACAGCTTGAGACTGTGCCCTCTTGTTCTGGTGCTGGTTGCCTGGGAGAAGAGACCAACCCCCACCTGGCTACAACCTCCCTTCAGGGAGTTGTAGAGAGCAATATGGTCTCCCCTGAGCCTCCTCTTCTCCAGGCTAAGCAACCCCAGCTCCCTCAGCCTCTCCTGATAGGGCTTGTGTTAAATACCTGAGGTGAGCCCTGGGTAGATCTGCTGGCACTAGAAACTAGCTCAGGTTTTCCATGAGTATGTGGAAGCCTTGCCAGATGTGTTTGACCAGAGATGGGGGAGAGTCCCCTCCAGCCAGCACCAAAAAGAGGACACAGTCTCAGGCTGCGCCAGGGTCAGTTTAAGCTGGATGTGAGGTAGAAGTTCTATACAGAGAGAGTGATTGCCCATTGGAATGGGCTGCCTAGGGAGGTAGTGGAGTCACCATCACTGGAGGTGTTCAGGAGGAGACTTGATGGGGTGCTTGGTGCCATGGTTTAGTTGTTTAGGTGGTGTTGGATTGGTTGATAGGTTGGACGTGATGACCTTGAAGGTCTCTTCCAACCTGGTTTATTATCTTCTATTTTCTATTCTATTCTATTCTATTCTATTCTATTCTATTCTATTCTATTCTATTCTATTCTATTCATCAGTTTAAGGGTGCAGTTGACTGCCACGGGGAGCCAGGGCAAAGCATCTTCTTCTCTTGTTGTATCAAGACCTAGATAGTGAAAGGAACAGTGTTGTGGTCTGATGGGATTTTGGAGGGAAAACTGGGAGTTGTTGAGGTGTATTTGTTAAGAGGTCAATCTTTGCTCTCGTGGTATGGTCGTAGAGTCAGCCAGGTTGGAAAAGACCACAGAGGTCATCAAGTCCAACCTATTACCTAATACCTAACACCTCCTGACAACTAAGCCATGGCTCCAAGTGCCACATCCATTCCTGTTTTGAACACCTCCAGGGATGGTGACTCCACCACCTCCCTGGGCAGCACATTCCAGTGGCCAATTACTCTTTCTGGGAAGAACTTTCTCCTCACTTCCAGCCTAAACTTCCCCTGGCACAGCTTGAGACTGTGTCCTCTTGTTCTGGTGCTGGTTGCCTGGGAAAAGAGACCAAACCCCACTTGGCTACAATCTCCCTTCAGGGAGTTGTAGAGAGCAATAAGGTCTCTCCTGAGCCTCCTCTTCTCCATGCTCAGGGAGACTGGTGTAAAGGTGCCTCTAGAGATTTTCTATCTGGATCTTCTGCAGACATGTTAATAGGGGCTGGAGGAGAGGGGATATTTCTCCATTCAGATTCTGGAGTTCTCACCACAAGAAGGACATGGACCTGGGGAGTCTCTGTTCAAGCTTGAACCTGTTGTTTCTTGTCTTACTACTGTGCACCACCAAAAAGAGCTTGGCCCCCTCCACTTGACACCCACCCCTCAGATATTGGTAGACATTGATCAGATCCCGCCAAGACATGGCAGGTTAAAGCACAGACTCACAGAACTGTGGAGGTTGGAAGAGATCTTTGAGATCATCAAACCCAGGCGCTCACCTAGAGCTCGCAATCCCACCACTGCTGCTAAGCCACTACCACTAAGCCACATCCCTCAGCACCACATCCACATATCTTCTAAATACCTCTAGGGATGGGACTTTACCCCCTCCCTTTGCATCCTGTTCCAATGCCTGACAACCCTTTCTGGGAAGAAATTTTTCTTACTCTCCAACCTCAACCTCCCTGGCACAACCTGAGGCCATTTCCTCTCTGTTCTGTTGCTTGTTGCTTGCAAGGGACCAGCCCAAACTTTCCTCTATCCTCCTCTGAGATAGTTGTAGATGCTGGATTGCATCCCTCACTTGCATTTTAACTTGCCTTGCACTGGAGGTGTTTAGGAAGAGACTGGATGGGGCACTTGGTGCCATGGTTTAGTTGATCAGATGGTGTTGGGTAGTAGGTTGGACTCAATGATCTCAAAGGTCTTTTCCAACCTGGTGTCCTCTCTTCTCTTCTCTTCTCTTCTCTTCTCTTCTCTTCTCTTCTCTTCTCTTCTCTTCTCTTCTCTTCTCTTCTCTTCTCTTCTCTTCTCTTCTCTTCTCTTCTCTTCTCTTCTCTTCTCTTCTCTTCTCTTCTCTTCTCTTCTCTTCTCTCTCTTCTCTTCTCCTCTTCTCTTCTCCTCTCTTCTCTTCTCCTCTCTTCTCTTCTCCTCTCTTCTCTTCTCCTCTCTTCTCTTCTCCTCTCTTCTCTTCTCTCTCTTCTCTTCTCCTCTCTTCTCTTCTCCTCTCTTCTCTTCTCCTCTCTTCTCTTCTCCTCTTCTTCTCTTCTCCTCTCTTCTCTTCTCACTCTCTTCTCTTCTCCTCTCTTCTCTTCTTCTTCTCTTCTCCTCTCTTCTCTTCTCCTCTCTTCTCTTCTCTCTCTCTTCTCTCTTCTCCTTCTCTTCTCTTCTCTTCTCTTCTTCTCTTCTCTTCTCTTCTCTTCTCTTCTCTCTCTTCTCTTCTCTTCTCTTCTCTTCTCTTCTCCTCTCTTCTCTTCTCTTCTCTCTCTCTTCTCTTCTCTTCTCCTCTCTCTTCTCCTCTCTCTCTCTTCTCCTCTCTTCTCTCTCCTCTCTCTTCTCCTCTCTTCTCTTCTCCTCTCTTCTCTTCTCCTCTCTTCTCTTCTCCTCTCTTCTCTTCTCCTCTCTTCTTCTCCTCTCTTCTCTTCTCCTCTCTTCTCTTCTCCTCTCTTCTCCTCTCTTCTCTCCTCTCTTCTCCTCTCCTCTCTTCTCCTTCTCCTCTCCTCTCTTCTCCTCTCCTCTCTTCTCCTCTCTTCTCTTCTCCTCTCTCTTCTCTTCTCCTCTCTCTCTTCTCCTCTCTCTCCTCTCCCTCTCCTCTCCTCTCCTCTCCTCTCCTCTCCTCTCCTCTCCTCTCCTCTCCTCTCCTCTCCTCTCTCCTCTCCTCTCCTCTCCTCTCTCTCCTCTCCTCTCCCTCTCCTCTCCTCTCCCTCTCCTCTCTCTCCTCTCCTCTCCTCTCCTCTCCTCTCCTCTCCTCTCCTCTCCTCTCCTCTCCTCTCTCTCTCTCTCCTCTCCTCTCCTCTCCTCTCCTCTCCCCTCTCCTCTCCTCTCCTCTCCTCTCCTCTCCTCTCCCTCTCCTCTCCTCTCCTCTCCTCTCCTCCTCTCCTCTCCTCTCTCCTCTCCTCTCCTCTCCTCTCCTCTCCTCTCCTCTCCCTCTCCTCTCCTCTCCTCTCCTCTCCCTCTCTCTCTCCTCTCCTCTCCTCTCCTCTCCTCTCCTCTCCTCTCCTCTCCTCTCTCTCCTCTCCCTCCCTCTCCTCTCCTCTCCTCTCCTCTCCTCTCCTCTCTCTCCTCTCCTCTCTCTCTCCTCTCCCTCCTCTCCCTCTCCTCTCCTCTCTCTCTCCTCTCCTCCTCTCTCTCCTCTCCTCTCCTCTCCTCTCCTCTCCTCTCCTCTCCTCTCCTCTCCTCTCCTCTCCTCTCCTCTCTCTCTCTCTTCTCTTCTCCTCTCTTCTCTTCTCTTCTCTTCTCTTCTCTTCTCTTCTCTTCTCTTCTCTTCTCTTCTCTCTCTTTCTCTTCTTCTCTTCTCTTCTCGAGTCTCCTCTCCTCCCTTCTTTTTGCTTTCCCACCAGCTCCTTTCCCACCTTTTCTTGTACTTTCTCTCTCCTCACTGCTTTGGAAAGCAGAGTTATTGTCGGTGATTTAGAAGCTCTCTGGTGGCTGCTGAGCCTCACCAGCCGAGCGCTGCTCAAAGGCCAGTGACCTGGGATTTACAGCTAATGTTCTCAGTTAATAACATGGATTTACTTAAGGAACCCAACCAAGTGCCCTCAGAGATCAGGGAACAGGCAGCCTGCCTGGCCCCAGGAGCTTTCTTTACAGCCAGCAGCAGCAAAGCATCTCCACCGAGCCCACAGGGGCATGGCTCTGAGAGGCAGGGAAGAAAACAAGTCCCTTCTTTCCACTGGGGATGCTTCCACAGCAGCTTTCCCTTTGGCCTTCAAGTGATGGATTGCAGGGCAAACACAGCAGCGCTGCTGGCCCGCTCCGCTCCCTCGTTAGATATGCAAAGGCCTCTGTTGACATTTCCTTTGAGGGCAGCAAAAAAAAAAAAAAAAAAAGGGCTTCTTTTCCCCCTGCTAATAAAGCAATGAAAACAAGAACAGCTGAGTTGTAAATTTGTTCACACTCCATTAATTATGGGCATGTGCCTGTGTTTGCATTCACACAGGCTGGCTGCAGTGCGGCGCAGGGGAAGCGCAGCCCGACGGAGTTGACATAAGGGCGTTGGTGGTTTCATTTGGAGATGAGAATTTGGAGTCACTTCAGGATCCTGCAATTTTCAGGACTGGAAGGGACCCCAAGGATCAGCTAGTTCCAACCCCCTGCCATGGGCAGGGACACCCCACACTAGATCAGGCCGGCCAGAGCCTCAGCCAGCCTGGGCTTAAACACCTCCAGGGACGGGGCTTCAACCACCTCCCTGGATAACCCATTCCAGGGCTTCACCACTCTCATGGGGAAGAACTTCCTGCTCACCTCCAGCCTGTATCTCCCCACCTCCAGCTTCATTCCATTCCCCCTAGTCCTGTCACTACCTGATATCCTGAGAAGTCCCTCCCCAGCCTTCTTGTAGCCCCCTTCAGATACTGGAAGGCCACAATGAGGTCACCTGGGAGCCTTCTCTTCTCCATACTGAGCAGCCCCAACTCCTTCAGTCTGTCCTCACAGCAGAGCAGCTCCAGCCCTCTGCTCATCCTTGTGGCCCTTCTCTGGACACGTTCCAGCTCCTCCAGATCCTTCCTGTACTAGGTCCTCCAAGTGGGGTCTCAGCAGAGTGGACTTTGCTGGTCTTCATTGGGTTTGGGGGCCTCCATCTCTTCATTGATGATGTAGGCAGTGAGATTGAAGACACACTTGGCAAGTTTGCACATGGGCTTGTAGTGATAGTTCAGGGGGCAATGGTTTGAAACTGGAGAAAAGTAGATTTTACATTGGACATCAGGAGGAAGTTCTTTGCAATGAAAGTGGTAAAACACTGGAAAAGGTTACCCAGGGATTTGGTTGAGGCCCCACCCCTGGAGATATTCAAGATGAGACATGATGTGGCCCTGGGCAGCCTGATCTAGATGGAAGTGTCCCTGCTTACTGCAGGGGGTTGGATAAGATGACCCTTGAGGGTCCCTTTGAACCCCATGCTCTCTGTGAATCTGTGGCTTTTGGCCTCATCTGGACCTTTCTGTTGAGCTATAAGAACCAGGTCTGTTCTGCACTTCGTAGTGGCTGAGCTGGCATCTGCAGAAGCTCCTGCCTGTGGGCATTTCCCTGCTCTCAACATCTGTCCAACCCTCTGTCTTCTTAAAGGTTCCAATCAAAATCTCTGCAGCTCACTTAGTTGTGCAGCTGGATGCTGATGGCCAGCGTGAGCATCTCTCATCCCCTGGGGTGCTTTGTTGGAGGAATACAGGGGGAGAAGAGAAGCAGCTGGAACCGGGAAGCCAGGGGGAGATGAAACTGGTGTGGTGAGCTGTGCTGAAGGTCCTGGTGAGACAAAATTGTTGCCTTTGGTTCCTGAGGGACTGCAATGTGGAGGAGGACTGTATGCTTTTGCCTGCCCAGCCAGAGATCGGGACACTGCGAGGAGGCACATCCTGGCTTTGCCAATGCTGCGTCTTCTGTTCCTCCTTTCTCTTTCTCCTCGGACCCAGTAGCTGTGCTCACCACATTCACCTCAGCCTGGAGAAGAGAAGGCTCCAGGCAGACCTTCCTGTGGCCTTTCACTACTTATAGGGGTCAGTCAGAAATCTGGGGACAGCCTTTTGAGCAGGGCCTGCTGTGAGAGGACATGGGGTGATGATTTAAGCTAAAAGAGTGAGATTCAGATGAGAAAGAAGAAAGAAATTCTTCACTTGAGGGTGATGAGAGCCTGGCCCAGGCTGGCCAGAGAGGTGGTAGAAGCCCCATCCCTGAAACTGTTGCAGGTCAGGTTGTTTGGGGCTCTGAGCAACCTGCTCCAGTTGCAGATGTCCCTGCTGACTGCAAGAAGCTGGGCTGGCTGACCTTTAAAGCTCCCTCCCAACCCAAACCATTCTGTAGTTCCATGACCTTGCTTCAAATCCTCCTCCTCTGGGCAAGGGATGAGCACGGGTGAACAAGCCCAGTGGTGCTCTCTCCAGTCCCGACAGACACTGCCCTGGCACAAACCTACTGCACAGGCAAGCTCAGCCTGCTTGGTAGTTCAGCTGGAGGTTGTGTTCTGGTCCCCAGCTCCATTTTGGGGTGGATCAGCAGGGTTTTGCAGCTGGCGCGAGGAGCGGGGAGGCCTGAGCCACCCCTCGGAGCAGGTGAGAGGACTCTTCCATGCCGTGCGTTGTCCTTGGGCAGGTTTTCCGAAGCAGATGGCCCTCAGTGAGAAGTGCAGTGCCTTGGCAGGGTGCCACAGGAGCTCTTGGCCACAGTGGCTGTAACATGTGTCTGCTCTCCCTCCCCAGGGTACCACTGTGAGGATGATAACAGCCATCGACCAGGACAAGGGCCGGCCCCGGGGCATCGGCTACACCATCGTCTCGGGTAAGGCACTGGGGGACTTGCTGGGGGGCCCAGCAGGGGTGGAGGAGCTGGCCCTACAGCATTTCTCTGTACACCTTCTGCCTGGGAAATCACATTTGACTGTTTCTCCTTAACTGTGCTGCTTGCTGTTTGGATTCAGTGTCCCTAATGACTGTAGCCTACTGCTACAGCTGACAGATTTTTACCCCTCTGGAAAGCTTCCTTTGTTTTTGGGCACCATGGAAGTGGATTGCTGCTGGCATCTCTCTTTCCTCTTCCTTTCCATCATTCCTAACCAATCTGACAACATCTCCTAGCAAAACTTGCATTCCTAACACTGAGCCACAAGCAGTTCTGCTCCACGTTAACACCAGAGACCTGCAAAGAGCAGGGCATAAACTCTTGCTGGCAGAGTGGTGGTTATTGTTTAGGTAGAGAATAGGGCTGATTACAGGCTGAACAGCTCCTGGTGGCTTCTGTGGTGTTTCCCAAAAGCCTCTGGCCTCCCAAAGCACTGCAGGGACTTTGCAAGGTGGGAGGCAGTGGGCTAGACCCGGCAGTGCTGGGCTAGAGAATGGAGCTTAATTGGAGCAGTGGAGGGTTTCTGCCATCTGACAGGCACGTGGATTAATCCTGCCTTTGTGGACTGGCTCTGAAGCCTGAGGAGCCCTTTGCAGTGTGTGTGGGTAGCTTGCTGAAATTACTGTCACTGGGCACTGCTTAACTTCTTTGGCACTGTAGTTAGAATCATAGAAGGGAGCTTTAAAAGTCACCCAGTCCAACCCTCCTGCAGTCAGCAGGGACATCTCTAACTAGAGCAGATTGCTCACAGACCCAAGCAACCTGACCTGCAAAGCTTACAGGGATGGAGATTCTACCTCCTCTCTGGGCAACCTGGGCCAGTCTCTCACCACCCTCAGTGTAAACCATTTTTAACTTCTCTCCAGTCTTAATCTCTCTCTTTTAGTTTCAAACCATCATCTCTTGTCCTGTCACAACAAGCCCTGCTCAAAAAGTCTGTTCCCAGCTTTCTAGTCTTCCCCTTTAAGCACTGAAAGGCTACCAGAAGGTCCACTTGGAGCCTTCTCTTCTCCAAGCTGAACAACCCTAACTCTCTCATCTTGGCCTCATAGCAGGGGACTTCCAGCCCTCCCATCCTTGCTGTTGCCTCCTGTGGCCCCACTCCAACAGGTCCATGTCTCTTCTGTGCTGAGAACCCCAGAGCTGGAGCCAGCACTGCAGGTGGGGTCTTAGTGGAGTGAAGCAGCGGGGCAGAATCCTCTTCCTTGACCTTCGGGCCACATGACCTCATTCCTTTTACAACTGCCTGAAAAGTGGTTGTAGCCAGGAGGGGGTTGGTCTCTTCTCCCAGGCACCCAGCACCAGAACAAGAGGACACAGTCTCAAGCTGTGCCAGGGGAGGTTCAGGCTGGAGGTGAGGAGAAAGTTCTTCCCAGAGAGAGTTGTTAGCCATTGGAATGTGCTGCCCAGGGAGGTGGTGGAGTCACCATCCCTAGAGGTGTTCAAGAGGGGATTGGATGTGGCACTTGGTGCCATGGTCTAGTAGTCATGAGGTGTTGGGTGACAGGTTGGACTTGATGATCTTTGAGGTCTTTTCCAACCTTATTGATTCTATGATTCTATGATAAGATGCTAAGAGAATCAGTTTTCAAACAAAAACCTGGCTGAGCTGTCTGGTGCTGAATTCCCCTTGCTGTGCTTTTGGGTTTGGAGAGACCCTCCTTGTAGCCCCCCAAGCCCAAACCCTTTTAGTATCAGCCTCTTCTAAGGGTGGAGAAGACAGGAGCAGGGCAGGTGTTTGCAGATCAAACAAAGCTGTGTTTTTGGAAAGTCCAGTTGGGTTGAGGCCCCATCTCTGGAGGCATGCAAGATCAGACTCAGTATGGCCCTGGGCAACCTGATGATGTTGGAAATGTTCATGCTTGTTGCAGGGGAGTTAGACAAAGATGATCTTTGAGGCTCCTTTCCAACCCAATGCAGGCTGTGAATCTGTGAATTCTGGGGGCTGGAGCTGCCTCATTTAAGACCTCTTGAGGTCATTAAGCCTCTGCCATACCCAAGGCAGACTTTGCTGCCTGCTGGGTGGGCTTGTGCCTCAGGAACAGGTGGACTAACTCAGGTTAACCAGGAGTGAGGGTTTCTCTGTTTCTGGCATTGCTTTGGGTGGTTTCTTCACAGCAAGAAACAGCAGCAGTGCCTCCTCTCTTCCATGTGCCACATGCCTCGAGCTGCACGTGTGGAAATCATTTCCCAGTGTCTCTTTCTCAGAGCCCAACCGTTTCAAATGGTCTTTTAATCAACCTCTAGGGTCAAGGTGTTTTCACCCTGACTTTCAAGTCTACTGATCCTGACTGCAAGTACCCAGCTCAGTCTGCCTTTGAAGATGCAAGGATTATTTATTCCTCTAATTCCCTCTGCAATTTATTCTGACATTCCCCTGGCATGAATTAAATGAGAGGTTCCCTCAGAGTGCTTGTCCTAACTGGCTAAAGTGCATCAGGGACTTTCTTTGGGCTCATACAGGCCCTGAAGGCTGGAGTTGAACCCTCAAACTAATTTTGCAGAGGTTGCTGAACCCCTCTGTGAGGATGGTAAAAGCCTTCATCTTACAGAAACCTCATGCAGCTCAAAACCTGAAGCTAGTCAGGAGCTGGGGAATCGCCCTGGTCCTGTCCATACACCCTCCCTTTGGCATCTACTGATGGCCATAGACCCTTTCTTCTGATTCAGTATGGGTGATGCTATCTAATCTTCCCTGCTCAGCACTGGTGCAGTACAAACAGCTCTAGGTTTCCAAGAGCTGTTATTTGATGGCTCAAGCCTACAGAAAGAACCACAGAGGGTTCATTTGCTAAAGCACCCTTGTAGGAATGGTCACATCAGGATTTCTGCTCATCTCACTGTCAGGGCTGTTCTGCTGAAGCAAGGAAATAGAACCTTGGAGCTTGGAATCACAGAATAGAGTCACAGAATGGTCCAGGCCTGAATGGACCTCCAGAGGTCATCCAGCCTGACCTCCCCACAGCCAGCAGGGACATCCCCAACTAGATCAGGCTGCCCAGGGCTTTGTTGAGCCTCACCTTGAATATCTTCAAGGAAGGTGCCTCAAGCACCTCCCTGGGCAACCTGTGCCACTGTTCCACCACCCTCAGAGAGAAGTTCTTCCAGATATCCAATCTAAATCTGCCCTTCTCTGATTTGAATAGAATAGAACATGGTAGGGTAGGGTAGAATGGAATGGAATGGAATGGAATGGAATGGAATGGAATGGAATGGAATGGAATGGAATGGAATGGAATGGAATGGAATGGAATGGAATGGAATAGAATAGAATAGAATAGAATAGAATAGAATAGAATAGAATAGAATAGAATAGAATAGAATAGAATAGAATAGAATAGAATAGAATAGAATAGGCCAGGTTGGAAGAGACCTTTGAGATCATCAAGTCCAACCTATCACCCAACACCATCTAATCAACTAAACCATGGCACCAAGCGCCTCATCCAGTCTCTTCCTAAACACCTCCAGGGATGGGGACTCCACCACCTCCCTGGGCAGCACATTCCAATGGCCAATCTCTCTTGCTGGGAAGAACTTCTTTCCTCACATCCAGCCTAAACCTCCCCTGGCACAGCTTGAGACTGTGTCCTCTTGTTCTGGTGCTGGTTGCCTGGGATAAGAGACCAACCCCCACCTGGCTACAGCCTCCCTTCAGGTAGTTGTAGATAGCTATAAGGTCTCCCCTTGCCCCTTGTCCTGTCACTGCAGGTCTTTGTGAGCAGTCTCTCTCCATCCTTCTTTTAGCTCCCTTCAGGTTAGCAGGCTGCTATTAGGTCTCCCTGGAGCCTCCTCCTCTCCAGGCTGAACATCCCCAACTCCCTCAGCCTGTCCTTGTAGCAGAGGTCCTCCAACCCCCTGATCATTTTTGTGGTCCTCCTCTGGACCTGTTCCATGAGGCCCATGTCCTTCCTATACTGAGGGCTTCAGACCTGTACACAGTACTCCAGGTGAGGTCTCACCAGAGAATATTCCTGCACACTCTTATTTTCCTGTCTGTCTTTGGTTTTCCCGTGAAAAGGCCACAAGCTCTTTTTGCCAGGGTACCTCTCAGCCTGGCTGGGCAGAGGAATGGTGGAAGAGAGCCAGGCAAGGCTTGCAGGATCCTGGTGGCAGCAGGGTGTGTGGAGTGACTGGCAGATCACTGCAAACAGGCTGGCACCTGCTTGCCTACGCCAGGAGCTTAATCCCTGCCCCTGGTCCCACGTGGCGGGGGGCAGCTCTGCTATCGGAGAATCAGGCAGGAGACATCAAAGAGTGATTAAAGTGCTTTGCATTATTTATGTTTCTTTGCCCAAACAGGAGAATTGCAGAGTGTTTTCATAACTGGCCAGGAGAGTCCCTCCTGCTGGCAGGAGCCTCTCACAGAGCAGTGGTGCTGGGAAGGAGCAGCCTGTGTACAGAGCAAGGAACGGCTGAAGGCACCCACTGCTACCTCCTGCTCCCTCCTCACCCTTACCCTGCCTTTGGTTTCCAAAATCCTTAAAGACATGCTTCAGAATCACAAAATGGTGAAGGTTGGAAGGAATCTCTGAGTATAATCTAGCCCAACCCTAAAGCAGTCTGATCTAGTGTGGGATGTCCCTGCCCATGGCAGGGGTTGGAACTAGATGATCCTTGTGGTCCCTTCCAGCCCTGACTGATACTATATTATGATACTATAACTGAGTCTCTTTCCCTCTCCGGACCGAGGCACCATCCCTGCTGTGAAATGGGTTCAGCGTCATCACCACCACCCCCTCTGGTGGAAGGGAGCTGAAGAGCCAGGTGCAGGCGCCACCTCCATTGGCCATTTTCACTTCTGCTTACGCTGGGTGTCTAATTTAATTTGCTTTCCCCCATTCCCATATGTTGGGCCATTTCTTTCTGCAAAATTGCCATCAAAATGTACCAGCTCAGGCACAAAAATCTGCTCGCTGACCTTTACCATCGTGATTGAGGATAATGACAAATTAATTAGGCTTCCCCTGCCTGCCTGCCAAAAAAACCATCGCTTGCCTCGGGTGAGCGGGGTTTTGGAGGTGTGCTAGCTGCTGGTGCCCGTGTCTGGACTCTCAGGGAGCAGAAGACAGCATCTTCTTTCAAAAGCAAGAAGCAAATGATTGAATGTATAGTACCAGACAATGCCTGGAGCAGAGGAGAGGAGGCACTTCCAACCATGGCCACAGCCAGGCAGCTGAATGGAGCTGGGAAACTGTGGCAACGAATTCTGAACAGGAGCACCTCTGGGAGGAGCAAAGGTTGAGAGCAGCCTGGGAGGGGATCTGATCAATGCTCATCAAAAGTTGAAGGGCAGAACTGAGGAGAGAGACTTGGGGGTGCTGGTGGAGGAGAAGCTCAACAGGAGCTCTCAGTGTGCACTTGCAGCCCGGAAAGCCAATCAGATCCTGGGCTGCATCAGGAGAAGTGTGGCCAGCAGGTCAAGGGAGGGGATTCTCCCCTCTGCTCAGCTCTGGTGAGACCCCACCTGGAGCACTGCCTCCAGTTCTGGAGCCCCTATTCCAAGAGAGATCTGGAGGTGCTGGAACGTGTCCAGAGAAGGGCCACGAGGATGATCAGAGGGCTGGAGCTCCTCTGCTAGGGAGACAGAATGAGAGAGTTGGGGCTGTTCAATTTAGAGAGCAGAAGGCTCTGAGGAGACCTTATTGTGGCCTTCCAGTATCTGAAGGGGGCTACAAGAAGGCTGGGGAGGGACTTCTGAGGGTATCAGGTAGTGACAGGACTAGGGGGAATGGAATGAAGCTGGAGGTGGGGAGGAAGTTCTTCCCCATGAGAGTGGTGAAGCCCTGGAATGGGTTATCCAGGGAGGTGGTTGAGGCCCCCTCCCTGGAGGTGTTTAAGCCCAGGCTGGATGAGGCTCTGGCCAGCCTGATCTGGTGTGGGGTGTCCCTGCCCATGGCAGGGGGGTTGGAACTAGATGATCTTTGTGGTCCCTTCCAACCCTGACTGATACTATGATACTATGCATATTCCCAAAGGTGGCCTGGGTCCATTGTTGTGAGGCCAGCTGTGGTCCAGTGAGCAATGCTATCTTTGCACCTTCCAAGATTCCTTCCAGTGGCTCTGCCCATCATACATCAGCTATTGTCTGGGCAAGCAGCAAGTGATTTTATCTTTGTTGAGTCACACCAGGAGAGACAAGCTTTTAGTCTCTCACAGATGGGTAATGCAGGCACCTGTACAGGTTAGGGGCTGCCCTGCTGGAAAGCAGCTCCACACCTTGTGAGTCCTTGTGGACAGCAAGTTCTCCATGGGACAGCAATGTGCCCTTGTGGCCAAGAGAGCCAATGGGATCCTGGGGTGCATTGAGAAAACTGTGGCCAGCAGGTCTAGGGAGGTTCTTCTCCCTCTCTACTCTGCCCTGGTAAGACCACACCTGGAATACTGTGTCCAGTTTTGGGCTGCCCAGTTCAAGAGGGATAGGGATCTGCTGGAGAGAGTCCAATGGGGAGCCAGGAGGATGGTTAGTGGACTTGAGCATCTCCCCAGTGAGGAGAGACTGAGAGCCCTGGGGCTGTTTAGTCTGGAGAAGAGAAGGCTGAGAGGGGATCTGATCAACGTCTACCAATATCTGAGGGGTGGGTGTCAAGTGGAGTGGGCCAAGCTCTCTTGGGTGGCGTGCAGGAATAAGACAAGAAACAACAGGTTCGAGCTTGAACATAGAAGGTTTCATCTTCTATGTTCAACACAGAAGCTGAAGCATGAGGAGAAACTTCTTTGCAGTGAGGGTGACTGAGCCCTGGAACAGGCTGCCCAGAGGGGGTGTGGAGTCTCCTTCTCTGGAGACTTTCAAAGCCCACCTGGATGCATTCCTGTGCAGACTCCCCTGGGTGACCCTGCTCTGGCAGGGGAGTTGGACTGGATGATCTCTGGAGGTCCCTTCCAACCTCTCAGGTACTGTGATGCTTCTCCCCACTTGTCCCTGGTTTTGGGGCACAGGGTTTGTCCGTGGCTGGTTTCATTTCACCTTCTGGGGTTGAAAACACAGCAACAAGAGAGCTGCAATGCAGCCTGGGTGCTTATCATTGCTTCTCTATCAGTAGCTTAAATCATTGGGGTGATTTGGAGAAGGGGTAGAAAAATGCGTTTGGAATTGCTGGGGGCCTCTTCAGCCCCATCCCTCGGGTAGCTGTGCCTTAGGATATACTGCAGCAGCTCTTATTTATACAGCTATCTCCAGCACAAGGTCCTCCTGTGACAGGAAAACAATAAAACTAAAAGATTAACCATAACCACATAAAATAAGACTTAAGCTCTAACTTTACGCCCCCGGCTTACAAAGCTGTTAAGCCTGACATGACGGAGGAGCCCCGCGCTAGCTGAGGCATGGCTTTGGCTACTTGTCCTGCCTGCACTGGGATTCATTACCATGTCCTAAAGGGAAAAGCCATTCCATTTCTCCCCCTTCCTTCTAACCTGAGGGTTGTAGCCCCAGGGAAACGTGCACTTTTCCACCCTACGCTTCCCAGGGAGTGAGATCAAAAGAAATCCACAGAATCACACAGAAGCATTCAGGTTGGAAAAGACCCTGGGGATCACCAAGTCCCACCAACAGCCCTGCTCTGCAAGGGTCACCCCTAAACCACATCCCCAAGCACCACATCCAAACCACCTTTAAACACATTCAGGGGTGGTGACTCCACCACCTTCCTGGGCAGCACATTCCAGTGCCTGACCACTCTTGCCATGGAAAAATTGATCCTAATGTCTAGTCTAAACCTGCCCTTTGCATCTTGAGGCCATTCCCTTTTGTTCTAGGGCTAAAGGTGGGGGTTGGTCTCTTCTCCCAGGCAACCAGCACCAGAACAAGAGGACACAGTCTCAAGCTGTGCCAGGGGAGGTTTAGGCTGGATGTGAGGAAAGAAGTTCTTCCCAGCAAGAGAGATTGGCCATTGGAATGTGCTGCCCAGGGAGGTGGTGGAGTCCCCATCCCTGGAGGTGTTTAGGAGGAGCCTGGATGGGGTGCTTGGTGCCATGGTTTAGTTGATTAGATGGTGTTGGGTGATAGGTTGGACTTGATGATCTCAAAGGTCTCTTCCAACCTGGTTTATTCTGTTCTGTTCTATTCTATTCTATTCTATTCTATTCTATTCTATTCTATTCTATTCTATTCTATTCTATTCATCTGCGAGAGGAGACCAGAACCAGCCTCTCCACAATGTCCTTTAAGGCAGTTGTAGAGAGCCATAGGGTCTCCCCTCAGCCTCCTATTAAGCTCCTCTGTCATGAGCTCTTCATCAGATTTATTCTCCTAGCCCTTCCCCAGCTTCCTTGCCCTCCTCTGCACTCCCCACCAAGACCTTTGTAATTCAAGTCCTTTGTGCCAACAGGCTTGAACACTGGGGTTAGTTTTGGGCTCCTCACTCCAAAGGGAACATTGATGCTCTGTAGCATGTCCAAAGAAGGACAAATGAATCTGGTGAAGGGTCTGGAGCACAAGCCTGGTGAGGAGCAGCCTTGAGCAGCAACAAGCTGCTGTGCAAATCAAACAGGAAGTGGTTCATTCAGTAGCCCTCAGGCCATTTAGGGCAGGGCAAGATGTTAAAAAATGTGCTCTACACTGCAGCTGTCAAGAATGGAAGGCTGGAGCCTTTGGCAGAGAGCACCCAAGCAGACCTGAGGCTGACCCCGAGGGTTTGGGGGTCAGGGATACAAAGGATCAGGGATACAAAGGATCTGAGACCAGCTTCCTTCCAAATGACAAAGAGATATTGGCAGCATATGGAGTTGGAGCTGCCTCAGAAGTGGTTGGTACTGAAGCACAGCTCCTCCTGGCACCCTGACTGCCAGTGCTAGGCTGGATGTTCAAAGGAAGGGTCTCCTCTACCCACCACACAACTGATGCCACATGGAGTGAGTGGACTGCCCTGATAACACACCAGGCACGAGCAGGGAGCTCTGGCTCTCCAGGAACCTTGGATGTGATCACAAACCGGCCATATGGCAAAGATTTGGGGATGTCACCAGACAAGGAGGAGGTAACACGTGCTGAGAAGTGTCCCACCACACCACATGCTGCCAGGTAACCAGAAGGATTGTGCCCTGGTCACTGAGGGGCCCTGTTGCTTTGTAGGAAAACACTGAAGGTGGAAGGCTGCTGTGTGGGGTCCTGCACAAGGGGTTGCAGGAGCTGCTGAGGGAGAAGGTGAATCGAGGCAGCTTGCAGCCATCCAACTGGCTTTAGATATTGCTGAGCAAGAAAGGTGGCCAATGTTCTGTCTCTATGCAGACTCAAGGATGGTGGCAAATGAACAACACTGCAGGGACAACGCTAAACCACATCCCTAAGTGCCAGGTCCACAGACTGCTTGAACACCTCCAGGGATGGTGACTCCACCACTGCCCTGGGCAGACCATTCCAACGTTTGAGAACCCTCTCTGTGAAGAAATATTTCCTAACATCCAGCCTAAGTCTCCTCTGGCACAGCTTGAAACCATTTCCTCAGTCCTGTCACTCAACACCAAGGAGAAGAGGCTGCCCCCTCCTCACTCCAGTCTCCCTTCAGGTGTCTGTAGAGAGCACTGAGGTCTCTCCTCAGCCTTCTCTTCTCCAGACTGAACCATCCCAGCTCCCTCAGGAACTGTAGGACATGTGCTCCGTTCCTTCCATTGCTGTAGCCACCCCCACAAAGGGCTTGCCACCACCCTTGAGTCTGTGTGGAAACAGAACATTGGCCACCTTTCTTGCTCAGCAACATCTAAAGCCAGTTGGATGGCTGCAAGCTGCCTCGATTCACCTTCTCCCTCAGCCTCTCCTCGCAGGGCTTGTGCTCCAAGGAGGGTGCAGGAAACCTGTGGGCTGGTGCCCTGCAAAAACCCCTCCCTCTCCAGCTCCCCCAGCCGCTTTGACAGGTTGGAGAGGCTCAGCCACTGAGGTCAGGACTCTGTTTGAAGGACAGATAATTAATCCAGCAAAGTAATCCGCAGTTCCTTTCCGGCAGATTTATGGAGATAGCCTCTGTGCCGGGGACTCTGCCTCATCATCTTTCATTTCCCAGGCAAAGCCAGTGACTTGTTGTATAGCACGACCTGCTCTAGATAAGGCTTTTCATTTAGGGGAACTCTCTGCTCTAACAGAGATTGATTTTCCCCCTGGGAAGCGCAGGGCCCCGGCGCTCTGGGAAGGATCAGCCCTGCAGACGGCACTGTGCCGCCGCCGCGGCGCATCGCCTGGGGCCTGGGGAATCCTTTGGCTCTTTAAGAGAAGGATTTGCCTTTTCATCCCCCTCCCCCCCGAATTAAATGGCAATTTAGTTAATAGGCAGGAGGAGACTTTAGCCCTCGAGCTCTTGTTAGGAAAATGTGTTGTACGATTGCAGTCTCAAGCTGCGTCAGGGAAGTTTAGGCTGGAGGTGAGGCTGGAGTCCTTCAGAGAGAGAGAGATTGGCCACTGGAATGTGCTGCCCAGGGAGGTGGTGGAGTCCCCATCCCTGGAGGTGCTCAAAAAGGATTGGATGTGGCACTTGGAGCCATGGTTTAGTTGTCAGGAGGTGTTAGGTATTAGGTAGTAGGTTGGACTTGGCGATCTCTGGAGGTCTTTTCCAACCTGGTTGAAGGGAGGTTGTAGCCAGGAGGGGGTTGGTCTCTTCTCCCAGGCAACCAGCACCAGAACAAGAGGACACAGTCTCAAGCTGTGCCAGGGGAAGTTTAGGCTGGAGGTGAGGAGAAAGTTCTTCCCTGAGAGAGCCGTTAGCCATTGGAATGGGCTGCCCAGGGAGGTGGTGGAGTCCCCATCCCTGGAGGTGTTCAAGAGGGGACTGGATGTGGCACTTGGTGCCATGGTTTAGTAGTCATGAGGTCTGTGGTGACAGGTTGGACTTGATGATCTTTGAGGTCTCTTCCAACCTTGGTGACTCTGTGACTCTGCGTCCCTGTGATTCTGTGTTAAACTCTGGGTTTCAGTTACCTCCAGCACGCTCAGGAGACTTCATGTCTCCCAGCAAGAAGATGTGAAGGTGACCTGTGAAGCTGGATCAGGAATCAAGGGGTTAAATTTGGGTCCCAGGGCTCTGCAAGTGGTCTGAATGTCAATCTCTGCCTGCCTGACAGATTTCAGGGGGGGTGATGGATGGCCAGGGGAGGTTGCACAAGGGCGATCCATACGTCCTTCACAGGACTCAGAAAGTCCTGCAGGAGAGAGCGCGGGGGGCGTGGGGCTATCAGTTGGTGAGCTGTTCCTTAGGGCTCTTCCCAAGCCCTTAGGGCAGGTTTTACTTTTCCCAAAGTGGGTTATTTTAGGAGCCTGGTGCAGTTTTTGGCTAAGTGTTCTCTTCCTAAAGAGCTGGTGCATCCCAAGGGAAGCCTGAACTAAAAATCATTGTTTAGAACCATAGAGTCGTGGAATTGTTAGGGTTTGATGGCACCTCAAGAATCATCTAGTTCCAATCCCCTCCTGCCTCTCACACTAGATCAGGTGCTTTGTCTTCTCCAGACTGAACAGCCCCCAACTCTCTCAGCCTGTCCTTGTAGGAGAGGAGCTTCAACCCCTGATCATCCTTGTGGCCCTTCTCTGGATGCATTCCAGCACCTCCAGATCCCCTTGTAATAGGGTGTCCAGAACTGGACACAGTACTCCAGGTGGGGTCTCACCAGAGTGGAGCAGAGGGGGAGAATCACCTCCCTGGCCCTGCTGGCCACACTTCTCTTGTTGCAGCCTAGGCTCTGGTTGGCTTTCTGGGCTGCAAGTGCTCGCTGCTGAGCCTCTCATCCACTAGCACCCCCAAGTCCTTTTCTTCAGGGCTGCTCTCCAGCCAATCCCTGCCCAGCCTATATCAGTGCTTGGGACTGCCCCCACCCAGACACAGGACCTTGCAGTTTCCACAGTCTAATAGAAGTGTGAGTTACAGAAGTGGGAGGCAAGCGTGTCTGAAAAGAATTGTTCTCCATGTTTCTTCTGGCTTTCCTTCTAAGGAATAAAATATCATCTCTGTGTGCATAAAAACCAGCACAGCAGCTCTCAGAACATGTTTCACGTGGTCTTAACAGATCTGGAGTCCCCTGCTGCCTTCCTTTTGAACGTGCAGCACAAACCCTTCAAGTAAGATCAAGTAGCCAAATAGGTCTCCCAGCCCTCAGCTGCTGACACCTCCCTTTGTATTTTGACCTGACTTAATAGAGAAGGCAAAGCAAAGCGCTTCCTTGAGTCCTTCAATGCAGGCATCAGGCAAGATCCTTGGAGGCAGGAGCCGCTGGATTCAACATTCCCAATGTTAGTTGGCCTACACCTGCTTCTTCACAGAATCTCACAGAATCAGAGTGTTAGGGGGCTGGAAGGGGCCTCCAAAAATCATCCAGTCCAACCCCCCTGCCAGAGCAGGGTCACCTACAGGAACACATCCAGGCAGGTCTTAAATGTCTCCAGAGAGGGAGACTCCACAACCCCCCTGGGCAGCCTGTTCCAGGGTTCTGTCACCCTCACAGGGGAAAAAATTTCCTCCTGTTTCCATGGAACTTCCCCTGCCTCAGCTTCCACCAGTGCCCCTTGTGCTGTCACTGGGCATCACCAAGCAGAGCCTGGCTCCAGCCTCTGGGCACTCACCCTGCACATCTTAATAAACCTGAATGAGGTCACCCCTCAGGCTCCTCTTCCCCCAAGATAAAGAGCCCTCAGCTCCCTCGGTCTCTCCTCATCCCACATCCGAATCTCTTGGTGAACTACCAGGGTGTTAAAGTCCTCATAAATTCCACCTGCTGGGAGGGCCTTCCAATGTGATTTAAAGGCAGTCATCATAGCAGAACATTTCTGTAGGAGGACACACTGATGGGTGGAAAAGTGCCTCACACAGAGTTATTCATCAAAGGCTGTTTTTCCACCCTGCCAATGCAAGGGGATGAGATAGCACAAAGAAGAGACGGTGGCTGTGGCCTCAGCCCTGCTTTTCTTGGCTTGGTTGCTCCCCATCTTCCTCTCTGCTACTAATGGAGCTTCATCATAGAATCACAGAACTGTCAGGTCTTGAAGGGTCCCCGAAGATCATCCAGTCCCAACCCCCCTGCCATGGCCAGGGACACCTCACACTGCAGCAGGTTGCTCACGGCCACATCCAGCCTCGCTGCAAACACCTCCAGGCAGGAGGCTTCCACCACCTCCCTGGGCAACTTGTACCAGTGTCTCACCGCCCTCATGGGGAAGAACTTCCTAACATCCAATCTCAATCTACCCATTTCTAGATTTGCTCCATTCCCCCCAGTCCTATCACTCCCTGGCACCCTCAAAGTCCCTCCCCAGCTTTCTTGTAGCCCCTTCAGATCCTGGAAGGCCACAAGAAGGTCTCCTGGGAGCCTTCTCTTCTCCAGACTGAACAGCCCCAACTCTCTCAGTCTGTCCTCCTAGGAGAGGAGCTCCAGCCCTCTGCTCATCCTCCTGGCCCTTCTCTGGACACGTTTCAGCAGCTCCGTATCTTTCTTGCAATCACGTTGGCTCCTTAGCAATCCAAAAATCTCAGGGAAGAGCTATGGTTGGGATAATGGTTTGCATGGCAGGTGGTCCCCAGCAAACAGCTTTCAGTAATTAAAACTATACATCCTTGTTTATGTGTAAATATGGAACAAAAGGGTTGTGGGTTTTTTTTTTGCTTCACTTCTGGGACTTCCTATCTAACTTCCTGGGATTGAATGTGTATTCTGGATGCTGGCAGGCGCTGGAGGGGGATAAACCTGTTCTGCCTCTGCTCCTGGTGGGGCTAGAGGAAACAGCTGGGTCTGAGATGGTTTTCAATGGATGGTTGTTTTGGAAGGGAGTGAGCCTGGAGATGCCGGGTTTATGTTAAAAGCTGATTCGGACTTCTTACTGGGGACAAAACAGTGCACACCTTTCATGTTCTCCTGGTGGCTTTGCATTGACTTGGCTCAGTAAGGACATTGAGACTCCTGAATGTGTCCAGAGAAGGGCAACCAGGCTGGGGAGATGCCTTGAGCACAGCCCTGTGAGGAGAGGCTGAGGGAGCTGGGCTTGCTTAGCCTGGAGGAGTCTCAGAGGAGACCTTCTTGCTCTCTACAACTCCCTGAAGGGAGGCTGTAGACAGGCGGAGTTGGTCTCTTCTCCCAGGCAACCAGCACCAGAACAAGAGGACACAGTCTCAAGCTGTGCCAGGGAGGTTCAGGCTGGAGGTGAGGAGAAAGTTCTTCCCAGAGAGAGCTGTTAGCCATTGGAATGTGCTGCCCAGGGAGGTGGTGGAGTCACCATCCCTAGAGGTGTTCAAGAGGGGATTGGATGTGGCACTTGGTGCCATGGTCTAGTAGTCATGAGGTGTTGGGTGACAGGTTGGACTTGATGATCTCTGAGGTCTTTTCCAACCTTATTGATTCTATGATATGATTCTATGATCCAGCTGTTGGTTGCTCCCCCATAGCCGGTTTCAGGGTTGGATTCATGGAAAAGAAGGAAAAGTAGGAGAGAAAAAAAGCCAAGCCAGGCAGGACTGGTGATCTTTCTTCCCTCTGAGAGTATCTTACATGATGTGGGGGAATAGAGGTTGTAGCCTAAGACTCAGCAGCCTTTCATGTGATGAATTACCCTCAGAGCAGGAACCTTTAAACTCTTCAGGCTCCGTTCTCCTCTCTGGCACCCAGCCCCAGCTCTTGGGGGCTTCAGGAGGGGAATTGCACCTCGGGTGAGAAATCTTTCCAGTTTGTTTTCTCCTCCTGTACACTGGGCTCTAAAAATTCCCAGTTAATCCCAGCTTCTTTTGTGGCTCTGTGAGATCAGAAATTCTGCTGCCTGTGTTAGAATGGGCAATTAAACAAGTCATTTGGGAAAGCTACTAAAAATGCCTGTTTGCAGAGCAGGCGTGTGGCAGAGGAGAGCCGGCACGCAGCTCCGCGCTGCAAGTGCTCGTCCCACGCAGAGCTGCATCTCCTGGGAAGCAGATGCCCAGCGAGCTGGTTGAGGCCCCATCCCTCGAGATACTCAAGGTGAGGCTCACCAGGACCCTGGGCAACCTGATCTAGTTGAGGATGGCCCTGCTGACTGCAAGAGGATTGGAGCAGGTGACCTTTGGAGGTCCCTTCCAACCCAGACCATTCTATGATTCTAAGAGCAACCCAAAGACCAGGGCAGGAGGAACAGGTGCTGTTTCCTAGAGCATCTTCATTTCACAAAGAGCAAGGAAATAAGGCTCTGGTTGTAATAACCCCTTCTCCTTTGCAAATAACATGTTCCCTTTGTATTTAAACCTGGGGCAATGTATGGCTGGGGCTCCTCTCCTGTGAGGACAGACTGAGAGAGTTGGGGCTGTTCAGTCTGGAGAAAGGAGGCTCCCAGAAGACCTTCTTGTGGCCTTCCAGTGTCTGAAGGGAGCTACAAGGAAGCTGGGGAGGGACTTTTGAGGGTGCCAGGGAGTGACAGGACTGGGGGAATGGGCAAAACTAGAAATGGGTAGATTGAGATTGGATGTTAGGAAGAAGTTGTTCCCCTTGAGGGTGGTGAGAGACTGGCACAGGTTGCCCAGGGAGGTGGTGGCAGCCTCCTGCCTGGAGGTGTTTGCAGCCAGGCTGGATGTGGCTGTGAGCAACCTGCTGTGGTGTGAGGTGTCCCTGCCCATGGCAGGGGTTTGGGACTGGAGGATTCTTGAGGTCCCTTCCAACCCTGACAATTCTGTGATCTGCCCTGGCGTGCTTCCCTGCGAATCACAGAGGGGCACTCAAGGTGAAGAGGAGCAGCGAGGTGGTCAGAGCAGCTGACGGACTATTTATACAGTGATAACTGTGTCTGTTGCTGACTCCCTGAACCACATCCAACAGCAGCTATTTTGGTGCGCGAGGAGCCCTGACGGAGCACATTTTGGTTAATAAATTCTCCAGCACAAGGTGTGTGATGGGTTCCCCTTTCACATCTCATGAAAGTCATCCGCTCTGAGCTGGGCAGCTCAGCAAGCCCAGGGCCTCTGGAGCACTTTAGGAAAGATGTTGAGCTGCTGGAAGGTGTCCAGAGAAGGGCAAGAAAGCTGGGGAGGGGTCTGGAGCACAGCCCTGTGAGGAGAGGCTGAGGGAGCTGGGCTTGCTTAGCCTGCAGAAGAGGAGGCTCAGGGGAGACCTTCTTGCTCTCTCCAACTCCCTGAAGGGAGGTTGTAGCCAGGAGGGGTTGGTCTCTTCTCCCAGGCAAGCAGCACCAGAACAAGAGGACACAGTCTCAAGCTGTGCCAGGGGAGGTTTAGGCTGGATGTTAAGAAGAAGTTCCTCATAGAGAGAGATTGGCCATTGGGATGTGCTGCCCAGGGAGGTGGTGGAGTCACCATCCCTGGAGGTGTTTAAAAGAGACTGGATGAGGCACCTGGTGCCATGGTTTAGTTGATTAGCTGGTGTTGGGTGATGGGTTGGACTTGATGATCTCAAGGTCTCTTCCAACCTGGTTAATTTCTCTTCTCTTCTCTTCTCTTCTCTTCTCTTCTCTTCTCTTCTCTTCTCTTCTCTTCTCTTCTCTTCTCTTCTCTTCTCTTCTCTTCTCTTCTCTTCTCTTCTCTTCTCTTCTCTTCTCTTCTCTTCTCTTCTCTTCTCTTCTCTTCTCTTCTCTTCTCTTCTCTTCTCTTCTCTTCTCTTCTCTTCTCTTCTCTTCTCTCCTCTTCTCTCCTCTTCTTGCTTCTTCACTCTGTAGAGACACTAACTTGCTTTTGCTTGACCTTGGGTGCACTGCTTTGATATTAACTGCTCCTTTCTCTTATCTGTTCTTCTGCACAGGGGGTAGGGGAGGGCAGAAAAAGAAGCTAGTATCTTCCCTCTCTTTGACCAGGGTGGGTTCTTTTGCTGTTTGTTAGTTGTAACTATTGCCAATCCTGTATATTCTGTGCATCTTCACTGCATTCCATTGTAGATTGTAGATGCTTTGCCTGGAAATACAGCTTTCATTTGCTTCCAGCTGGGCTGGGCTGGCAAAGTTAATGTTGTGGGGGGCTGGGGGTGGTGTGGAAATTTCAACCCACCACAGCTGAGCATCTCTTCCTCCTAGGAAACTGAACGATGCCCAAAGGCCAGAGGGGTTGGGAGGAAGGAGGAGACTTCAATGTCTTTTTTGTTTTTCCTTCTTCTTTTTTTTTCTTCTGCTGGGTCTGAGCCAGCATTTTTAATGGCCTTTTTAAACCATGAGAGCATTGGCTGAGGGCAATTAAACATTATGGTGTTCAGCTATAAAAGCCCTCGTTATAGCAGTGTTTCTCCAGGTTGATGCCTATGCCACCATCCGCTCCTCGATGAGCCTGGAACAACACTCTGAATGGGCTCCAGCAACCCAGCCCTGCCTGTCCAGGCTTGCACAGAGTGGAGAGCTGAGCAAAGAGGGACCTAATGAGGTTCAAAAGGGATAAGTGCAGAGACTTGCATCAAGGAAGAATAAATTGAGCCAGCAGAGGTTGGGAGGGGTGATCTGCCCAGTGGAGAAGGACCTAGGGAGTCCTGCTGGATAAGAAGTTCTCCATGGGACAGCAATGTGCCCTTGTAGCCAAGCAGGCCGATGGGATCCTGGGGGGAATTAAGAGGAGTGTGTCCAGCAGATCCAGGGAGGTTCTCCTCCCCTCTACTGTGCCCTAGTCAGGCCTCACCTGGAATATTGCATCCAGGTTTGGGCTCCCCAGTTCAGGAGAGATAGGGATCTGCTGGAGAGAGTCCAACAGAGGGCTACCAGGATGCTGAAGGGACTGGAGCACTGCCCTGTGAGGAGAGGCTGAGAGCCCTGTGTCGAGAGGAGAAGACTGAGAGGGGATCCAATCAGTGTTCACAAATATCTGAGGGCTGGCCGTCAGGAAGGAAAGGACAGGCTCTGCTCACTTAGGACAAGGGGCAATGGATAGAAACCACAGCACAGGAGGTTCCACCTCAACATGAGGAGGAACTTCTTCCCTGTGAGGGTCACAGAGCACTGGAGCAGGCTGCCCAGAGAGGTTGTGGATTCTCCTTCTCTGGAGCCTTTCCAGCCCCATCTGGATGTGTTCCTGTGTGACCTGTGCTGGATTCCATGGTCCTGCTCTGGCAGGGGGTTGGACTTGACAATCTCCAGAGGTCCCTTACAACCTCTAATATCCTGTGATCCTGTGAGCCCTGCCTTCCCAGTAGCCTGGCCAGCTGTGGTGGATGTATGGGCTGCTGCTGTCTGTGTATCCACAGATGGACATAGGGATGGGAAAGTTTTCCTTCTCCTTTTCCCTGTGTCATAACAAGAAACTAGTCTTGTATGTCCCAAGCAAGCCTGTTCCTTGCTACCTGGAAGTAACATTCATATTCCTGTCCCAAAGTTCAGTCACAGATTGCTTTGGGTTGGAAGGGACCCTCACAGGTCACCTTGTCCAACCCCCCCCTGAAATCAGCAGGGACACTTCCAACCAGATCAGGCTGCCCAAGGCCACATTCTATTTTATTTCTCACTCTTCTTTTGCAGTATTTAAAAACATGGTCTGGTTTGCTTTTCTTCTCTTTTCACTCCCTTTTGCTCCTCAGCCTTTCCCCATCATTTAGTTTCTGCCCCACCTCTGATTCCTACCCTGGGACCCCTTCCCAGCCTCTTCTGCTCTCCCCTACCTTGCACTGTGTCCAGCTCCAAAGGTTTGTCATGGATGCTACCTCCTAGGGAGCCTCACATTTATTTTCTGCTCCCTGCCCTGCTTTTCTTAAGGCCATCTTTGCTTTCCCAGTACTTCAAAGCAGAGTTCCTCCTTTGCTGATGGAAGACCCCTTTCTTCCTTAGCTTTGCCTGCTCCATGCAATGGAGTTGGATTGCCTGGCTCTCTGTGAACAAGCCACATTCTTTTCTGGATGGGGAAGGAGGGGGAGGACAAGCTTTTATTTAGCAGAAACCACAGCATGATCTTTGGCTCCCTTCTCAAAGCAGAGGCATGGAAATTAAGTCCTTGGTATATCCATCTAGAAATGCTGTGGTGGTTCAGACCAGACTTTAGGCTAGACAGTGCATGACTCATAAGCCACATAGAGCAGCTGGTAACTTCTGGGTCAAGTGAGCCTTTTTGTTGCCTGCCTGGTGCAGAGCAGAAGCACCTGTGTGCCATGGTGTGAGTGCTACTCATGAGAGAGCCTGAGAAGAGGGCACTGAGGAAAGGAAACATCAGGTGCACCTCAAAGGTCACTCTGCTTCCTTGTCAAGTGTGACCACAATTGTTCAGAGGGCAAATTTGGAGATAGAATCATAGAATTGTCAGGGTTGGAAGGGACCTCAAGGATCAGCCAGTTCCAACCCCCCTGACATGGCCAGGGACACCTCACACTGCAGCAGGTTGCTCACAGCCACATCCAGCCTGGTTGCAAAAACCTCCAGGCAGGAGGCTGCCACCACCTCCCTGGGCAACCTGTGCCAGGCTCTCACCACCCTCATGGGGAAGAACTAAAGAAGATGAAAAAGTCTGTGCTGTTCCATGTTCTAGGCTCGAGGTGAAGAGAAAGTTCTTCCAAGAAAGAGTAATTGCCTATTGGAATGTGCTGCCCAGGGAGGTGGTGGAGGCACCATCCCTGGAGGTGTTCAAAGAAGGATTGGATGTGGCACTTGGAGCCATGGTTTAGTTGTCAGGAGGTGTTAGGTATTAGGTAATAAGTTAGACTTGATGATCTCTGAGGTCTTTTCCAAGCTGGTTGATTATGTGCTGGATTACAAGGATAAGAGGAAATAGCTTCAAGTTGTGCTAGGGCAGGTTTAGGTTGGAGAGTAGGGGGAAAAAAGGTCTTCCCCAGAAGGTTGTGAAGCCCTGGAACAGGCTGTCCAGGGAATGGTGGAGCCCCCATCCTGGAGGAATTTAATAGCCCTTGAGATGTGGTGCTGAGGGCCATGTTTTAGTGGTGGACTTGGTGCTGCAGGCTTAGCAGTTGAACTTGATGGTCTTGAAAGCCTCTTCCAACCAGAACCATTCTATGATTCTGTTTCCTCTGAAATCTCTTGGCCTCTGCCTTCGTGGCTTTCTGTTAGCAGAATGGTATTTTTGTAATTAAAAGGATATTTTATTACACTTCCTACAAGGGGGAGTGTACCAAGATCCTCCTGAGGCACTGACTTTGCCATGGCAACATGGCATCCTGAAGCATTCAAACCCCTGGCAGCTCGATTCAGTACGTCTCAGGGAGCGTCCTTCAATGGTGGCATCAGAAGCTGCCTCGAGAGTTAGTCACAAATGACACAACAAAGGTTGGAAGCCAAGATTTAAAGAGGGGGATTGGCCAAGGGAGGAGACTGGAGATCTCCATGTGTGGCCTCAAGAGTTAGACTGGGGGGAAAAAAAGGCAAGGCAGCTGCTGCTAATATTTTAAGTAGCCATGCATCAGTTCATTAAGCTGGCTAGCAGTCAATGAGCCATTGAAGATGGAGAGAAGAGAGGAGCAAGGACAGAAATGGGAAGCATTTGGTCCACGAGGAAGTTGTAAAGGTTCTGTCTGTATCACAGAGTGCCAGGATGGAAGGGACCCTTAGGATCATCTGGTCCAACCTTTCTAGGTGATGGCATTGTCTGACTGAGATGGCCCAGCCACCCTCTCAAGTTAAGTCTTAAAACTGTCCAGTGCAAGTGAAATCACTGCTTCCCCTGGGAGGTGATTCCAAAGTACAGCTGTTCTCATGGGGAACAATTTTCTTCTGGGATCCAATTGCAATTACCCCAGGAGTAACTTGTACATAGCATAGGATAGGATAGGAGGGTAGAGTAGAGTAGATAGGGTAGAGTAGAGTAGAGTAGAGTAGAGTAGAGTAGAGTAGAGTAGAGTAGAGTAGAGTAGAGTAGAGTAGAGTAGAATGAACCAGGTTGGAAGAGACCTTTGAGATCATCAAGTCCAACCCATCACCCAACACCATCTAATCAACTAAACCATGGCACCAAGCACCCCATCAAGTCTCCTCCTAAACACCTCTAGTGATGGTGATGACTCCACCACCTCCCTGGGCAGCCCATTCCAATGGCCAATCTCTCTCTCTCTATGAAGAATTTCTTCCTAACATCCAGCCTAAACCTCCCCTGGCACAGCTTGAGACTGTGTCCTCTTGTTCTGGTGCTGCTTGCTTGGAAGAAGAGACCAACCCCCACCTGGCTACAACCTCCCTTCAGGTAGTTGCAGACAGCAAGAAGGTCTCCCCTGAGCCTCCTCTTCTCCAGGCTAAGCAAGCCCAGCTCCCTCAGCCTCTCCTCACAGGGCTTGTGCTCCAGACCCCTCCTCAGCTTTCTTGCCCTTCTCTGGACACCTTCCAGCAGCTCAACATCTTTCCTAAACTGAGGGGCCCAGAACTGGGGGAGAAAGGTGCTATGGCACTTAGGGCTCTGGGAGGGAGAGGAGGTGCTGGCAGCCAGCTCCCAGGGTTCATGAAGGCTCCCAGGGCTGGGTGGGAGGGAGAGCCAGACCTGGAAGTTTTGTCCACCACATGGAAGGTGCAGGTCATGGTTAAACAGGGGATTGGGAGTGAGGTGGATGATGAGCGATGGGAAAACAACTTGGTGCAACAGCAGATGTGTCTTGCAGCTCCCTTCCAGGGAAATGACAAATGTTGTGTGTGTTTCTTTGCTGCTGAGATGTACTGAGAAGACAGGAGGGCTTTTTTGATTCATGGCTGGGATGAGTGTAGCCTACCCACAGGGTTTCCTCGCTCCGCTCTGGGGCTGGATCAGGGCTTTTGGCACACTGTGAGGGGATGAGGGGAGTGCTGTGGGTGGCCATATGCCTGTGCATAACCTCCTTGGTCATTAATTCAGCAGCCTCCTCTGGTATTGTGTCAGGCCAGTGTCAGGTGTCCCAGGCTCCATGTACCAACTGCTCCTCTTTGTCTGTGTGACAGGCTGAGCACCTGGGGCCGTCGCAGGGGCATTCCTGGGGCTGCACGTTCGGCTTTCTAGCATCTGCTGGCTGTGAGACTCAAATGTTGTCTTAATCCTCTCTGGGTGTCTAATTCCAGGGGCAGTGGTTAGGATGTTTGATGGAGGCAGCACAACCACCCACAACACCTTGTCTGGCTGCTTGCACCTAAGGCCAAATTTGGCTTCAGTAGAAGAAAACAAGGCAGCTATGTGGGGTCAACACATGGCAGGAGCGTGGAGCTCTTTAGCTTGGAGAAGAGGAGACTCAGGAGTGACCTCACTCATGTTTATAAGGATGTGCAGGGCAGTGTCAGGAGGATGGAGCCAGGCGCTGCTCAGTGATGTCCAATGATAGCACAAGGGGCAGAGGATGCAAGTTGGAGCATAGGAGGTTCCATGGGAACAGAAGGGGGAAAAAAATTCACTGTGAGGGTGACAGAGCCCTGGAGCAGGCTGCCCAGAGAGGCTGTGGAGTCTCCTTCTCTGGAGACTTTCCAAACCCACCTAGATGCATTCCTCTGTGACCTACTCTAGCTGACCCTGCTCTGGCAGGGGGTGGACTGAATGAAGTGCTATAACAGGCTGCACAGAGAGGTTGTGTAGCCTTCTTCTCTGGAGACATTCCAAACCCACCTGGATGCATTCCTGTGTGACCTACTCTAGCTGACCCCCTGCTCTGGCGGGGGGGGGGCAGACTGAATGATCTTTCAAGGTCCCTTCCAACCCCTAATGTTCCATGATTCTGTGATAAGTGCTATAGCAGGCTGCCCAGAGAGGCTGTGGAGTCTCCTTCCTGGAGAGCTTCCAAACCCACCTGGAGGTCTCTTCCAACCTTGGTGATTCTGTGATTCTGTGACTTGTTCCTATGCAACCTGATCTAGGTGTACCTGCTTTAGTAGAGGATTAGACTAGATGATCTTCAGAGGTCCCTTCCACCCCCTCCCATTCAATCATACTGTGAAGTGCTTTGTAATACTTACCCTAATATCTCCCTGCCTCTGAATGCATCCAGCTAGGAGCATTCCTGAGCTACATGTGGCTCCTCTGAAATTAGACAGATTTCTTTCTTTGTTTCTTTCATTTAAACTCCCCAGCCTCCCCTTGAAGATGTGTGGACTTTTATCATCCTCAGCACCCTCTGGCAAGAAGCTCCACTTGTTACACAAAGATTTAATTGTGAGCTTGGTCTGTCTGCACCTTCCTCTGATTAACCTGGATTGATGTCCCTTAACCCCATCCCTGGAGCTGTTTAAGACCAGGCTGGATGAGGCTCTGACCAGCCTGATCTAGTGTGAGGTGTCCCTGCCCATGGCAGGGGGGTTGGAACTAGCTGATCCTTGTGGTCCGAACTAGCTGATCCTTGTGGTCCCTTCCAACCCTGACTGATACTATGATACTAAGGTTCAGGTGTGAGATGAGCTTCATACCCTCACATTTCCCTCTGGGTCTTCCCCAGAACTGTTTGGAATCAGCTTTGGCATCTTCTGAGCAACTGCTTGTGCTCAAGCTGGCTGTTTGTTTGGTCTTTTTTCCCCTCAGGTAACACCAACAGCATCTTTGCACTGGACTACATCAGTGGAGCCTTAACCCTGAATGGGCCACTGGACCGGGAAAACCCTTTCTACAGTGCTGGATTCATCCTCACAGTGAAGGTGAGACCTCCTCCACCTGGGTGTGCTTTATGGATAAGCAAGGTAGGGAGGGCATCCTGCTTGTGGAGGAGCAAATCCTGGGACATGAGGACACAGTCTCAAGCTGTGCCAGGGGAAGTTTAGGCTGGAGGTGAGGAGAAAGTTCTTCCCAGAAAGAGTGGGATGTGCTGCCCAGGGAGGTGATGGACTCACCATCCCTGGAGGTGTTCAAAAAGGATTGGATGTGGCACTTGGAGCCATGGTTTAGTTGTCAGGAGGTGTTAGGTAATAGGTTGGACTTGATGATCTCTGAGGTCTTTTCCAACCTGGTTGATTCTGTGATTCTATGTTGCTGCTGTGGGCACTCAGAACCATGATGGACTGTTCCCCAGCCAAGCCAAGAGAGATGTTTAACACAGCCCCCTCCCAGGGTGACCCAAACTCTGGCTGCCTCTACATGGATGTAGAAGGTCATTTTTTGGTGCCCTGTGTGTCTCCAAATTGATCTTCCTGTGATTGCACTCCCAAGTGCCCTGGGAGTGTAAACAGGACAATGCCTACATTCAGGCAAGAGGATTGTGCCAATTTCCCACCTTTCTTGCCCCCAAACAGGAATGTTTTGTCATGTGGCAGGCAGTGCTTGGACTGGAAGATGCACAGATGCCCCTTCTCACCCCTGCCAATCTCTGATTCAGTGTAAAGGGGGTGGGATGCCCAATGGTGGTGGAAGGCCAAAGGTCTAAAGGGAGTGGGAGGCCAAAAGGAGATGGCAGGCTGAAAATGCATGGGACAACCAAAGGAGGTGGGAGGTCCAAAGTTGTGGGAGGCTTAAAAGTGGAGGGAAGCTAAAGGAGGTGGGAGGATAAGAGAGGATGGGAGGCCGGAGTCCAGAAGAGGTTTTGAGGCCAAAAGGGAGTGATAAGCAAAAAAGGTGGTGAATGGCCAATAGGGAACGGTAGGTCCAAAGGAGACAGGAATCCCAAGGCATTAGTGGACCCAGAGAGAGAGGGATGCCCAAAGGGGTGAGAGGATGAGAGGAGGAGGGAGGCCCAAAGGGAGTGGTAGGTCCAAACGGGGGGTGGGAGTGTAAAGGTCGTGGTAGGCTGAAGGCAGGTGGAATGTCAAATGTGGCAGTAGACTGAGAGGGAGTGGACAGCCCAAAGCAGATGGCAAAACACCTTTTCACCTCCCAGTCCCTTTGGGCATCCTTTTTGTCCCTAGCTTCCAACCCCTTTCTGTCATTCCACACTTTCATCCTCATGGCTCTCCGGAATGGAGCAGGTTGCCACGTGAGCTTCGGGAAAGCCTGGCAGAAGCCCCACATCCCACTGGAAAACAGCAGGGCCCCCAACCAGCCCCTTCCCAGAGCCTGCCAGGGGCTCTGCTAACATCCAGCAGGCCCTGGTACGTCTTCCAGGTTTTTCACAATGGTGTCTTCCCTTCCAAAAAACCCAGGAATGTCTTTGTCATGTCAGTAGGCAGTGGTGTAGCAGGGCACTGTCTCTATCTGCCTGGGAGACGGGGAGGGAGTGATGCTGAAAGTTGCCTCGTCAAGAGAAAGCACTGGAGCGTGGTCTTCCAACCCCACCAGCCCCACCTGAGAGCAGCTCCCCAGCTCTGCTCACAGCCCTGTAATTAAAATCAATACCAAGCTGGGCAGCTGGTTGGAAACACATTTAGAAGTATGGATTCTGCCGGGCCAGGCAGGGTGGGGAAAAATCAGCATTGTAGGAAGGGTCATTGATTGGGAGGGCAGGAGCCAGCACATCACCATCTCGTTTTGGGAAGTGCAATACTTTGCTGGGAGGGCTCAGAGGGACAAGAAATAACCACCCCCTCCTACTCCTGGGCACAGGTCATCCTGTGGGGCTTTATGCAGGGGAAGAGATCTGCATCTCTCCCTGGTGTGTGTCTTGGTTTGGGCTTTTCTAGTTTCAATCCAGTAGAAATCAAGAGAGAGAGGATTGTCTGGGTTTTTCTAATGGGGACAAAAATATCTGTTTAATCTTGGAAAGGTTTGGGAACCTGAAAACTTGCCCATTTCCCTGCCTGCATGCTAATGGACTTCTAACTATAGTCTGTTGAGCAGACAGATTTTTATTTCCCCTCCCCACAAACTTTGCTGCTTTTTTTTTTCCCCCCTTTCTCCTCCCTTTTTCCCCCCACAAATGCCAGCTCTGTGAGTCCCACATCCCCAGGACCCAAAATGTTCTCTGCTGCTCTCGTCCTGGAGCACAGAGTGAAAATACAGCTGGGTTGCTCCTTGTTCAGATCAGCCTGTTCTGCTGTTGTGTGCAGAAGCAGTGAATAGCAATGAGCCGTGGTGGGTCGCCTTAGCGTCGCTTTTCCCCTGCCCACAGCAAAGCAAAGATTATCCAGAGGACAAGAGGAGGGACTCTGCTTCAGAAAAGAAAAACAACAAGCAGCTTCACCAGTCTTGCTTCTCTGGCAGTAAAATCTGCACTCTCTCCTTTTGGGAGAGAGGAGAATTAAAGTCATAGAGTCACAGAATTTGTCAGGGTTGGAAGGGACCCCAAGGATCAGCCAGTTCCAACCCCCTGCCATGGGCAGGGACACCTCACACTGCAGCAGGTTGCTCACAGCCACATCCAGCCTGGCTGCAAACACCTCCAGGCAGGAGGCTGCCACCACCTCCCTGGGCAACCTCTTCCAGTGTCTCACCACCCTCCTGGGGAAGAACTTCTTCCTAACATCCAATCTCAATCTACCCACTTCCAGTTTTGCTCCATTCCCCCAGTCCTATCACGCCCTGACACCCTCAAAAGTCCCTCCCCAGCCTTCTTGTAGCCCCCTTCAGACTGGAAGGCCACAAGAAGTCTCCTCAGAGACTTCTCTTCTCCAGACTGAACAGCCCCAACTCCCTCAGTCTGTCCTCATAGCAGAGGAGCTCCTGCCCCCTAATCATGCTCATGGCCCTTCTCTGGACACATTCCAGCACCTCCAGATCCTTCCTGTACTAGGGGCTCCAGAACTGGATGCAGTACTCCAGGTGGTGTCTCCCCAGAGCGGAGCAGAGGGAGAGAATCACCTCCCTCGACCTGCTGGCTGTGCTTCTCAAGACAGAGGTGTGATAGGGAGTCATGACTCAGCTCTGCATTTAGACACTGGTTACCAAACCCTATTTTAAGGTCTAAATCTTGTTTTCCTCTCTTGCCCTAGTTTTGGGCTGTTGTTTTTCTTTTTTGTCCCTTCAGTAGTACTATAGTGCTTAGCTCCCTGCTCCTGGCCACACCTCAGGAGGTGGCAGAGGAGGAAAAAAACGGAATGCCCTTTGCTCCACAGTGGCTTTCCTTATTTTGAGGACTACCCCCATGTCTCATAAGGGAATCTTTTGGTTTAAATGCTTGTGGCAAGGAAATGGCCTAGCAGCTCCCCAGTGTGACTCAGAGTCCTGGCAACTTATTGAATGACAGGGGCTAGGGAGAACTTGGCCACAACCATCCCAAAGGAAATGTTAAACATCCAGGACAGTGGGCGAGAGTGCTGTGTGTCTGAAGCATGGGTGATGGAAGAGTTGGGTCAGCACAGAATCACAGAAAGATTTGGATGGGAAGGGACATCAAAGGTCATTTAGTTTTAATCCCCCTGCCATGCATGGGGACACCTGCCACTGTACCAGGTTGATTGAAGCCTCATCCAGCCTGGCTTTGGACACTCCCAGGGAGGGGGCATCTACAGCCTCTCTAGCCAATGCATTCCAGTTTCCCACCACCCTCATTTCTTCCTTACATCTAGTCTAAATCTATCATCTCTCAGCTTAAAGCCATTCCCTCATGCTCTCTCATTACATACCCTTGTAAAATGTCCCTCTCCACCTTTCTTGTCTGCCCCTTTAAGTACTGAAAGGCCACAATAAAGTCTCCCTGGAGCCTTCTCATTTCCAGGCTGAACAGCCCCAGCTCTCTCAGCCTGTCTTCAGAGGGGAGGTGCTCCAGCCCTCCGATCACCTTCAGTGTTGTGTCAGCAGTGTGAAAAGGTGCTCAAGGTGTAGGGGCGATGGCAGAACTGACTGAGCATCCTTCCTTGGCCCAGTGGAGGAAGCAAAAGCTGACAGAGTCTCTAATCACAGCACTCACAGTTTCCCTGGCATTTCTTCTTTGAAAACAAAGCCTGTCTCCTGTTGTCTGCTCTCCTCGTAGGCGACAGAACTGAACGATGACCGCACGCCCTCCAACGCCACCGTCACCACCACCTTCAACATCCTGGTCATCGACCTCAATGACAATGCACCCGAGTTCAACAGCTCAGAGTACAGCGTGTCCATCACAGAGCTGGCCCAGGTGGGCTTTGCCCTTCCCCTCTTCATCCAGGTGCAGGACAAAGACGAGGTGAGAGATGCCTGTCTGCGGGTTCTCCCATCCATCCATTGTGGGGTGGCACTTGGTGTGGTTTGGAGGGCTGCAGGGAAGGATGTCATTGGTGAAGCTGTGGTGAGGTGCATGGTTGTCCTGACACCCACTTTTACAGCTCTTACTGCTGCTGTGGCTCTGTTTGCTCGGTGCCCTGAGTGCAGATGCCCTCCCCAGAAGAGCTCAGGCACTGCTTTAATGCCATCAGGATTGCACGGCCACCGAGAGGCAGAAAATAGGATTGTGTGGGATGCTGCTTCTCTCCCGCTTTTGAGGGCTCCTGTCGGATACTTCTGTGCCAGTTTGGTTTAGAAAGGGAGGAGCTTTTCTGCTGGGCTCCCAGGATGAGGAAAGAGAGGACCTCCAGACTCTCTGTGCAGGCAGGGCTGGGCACTGATGCTGTCAGGGAGGAGGCAAGAGACAACCGCTAGCTAGCGTGGGGCTGGAGGAAGAGCAGCAGGGACTGGGAGACCACAAACAAGCCAGGAGCATTCGAGTCTTGTTCCTCGCTTGTGTTGCTGGAGCTCCTGTTCATTATGCACTGGTCCATGCCCCATGGAGGGATTGCAGCATGTTTCCCAGCCTTGGGCTTGCAGCCTTCAATTACTCTGATTATTTGACTTGTGCAGTTCACGTCTGGCTGCTTCCGTGCGCCGGTGCCCTCCAATCCTGCCACGCTGTATGGTGTCTGCTTCAAACCAGTGCTGACACCTCATGGTGAACTTGCCAAAATCCCTCGGAAAGGCTCTGGCAAACAGGCTCCTGCTGGCCCTATTCCTCTTCAGCCCGAGCAAGAGATGAGGGGCGGGAGTTTGTCAGGATGTTTTCCTGATGCTTCAAGTAAACAATGTGACAGCACTGAGCCATACAAAACGCAGCATCTCCCCTCACCCCACAGAATCCTGGTGGGTCATGTAAAATGGGCATCTTCTCAGCTGCTTTTGCTGGCTGTGAAATCACAGGATCACAGGATGTTAGGGGTTGGAAGGGACTTCCAGACATCATCAATGTCAGAGCAGGACCATAGAATCTAGCACAGGTCACACAGGAATGCATCCAGATGGGTCTTGAAAGTCCCCAGAGAAGGAGACTCCACAACCCCTCTGGGCAGCCTGTTCTAGTGCTCTTTACAGTGAAGAAGTTCCTCCTCATCTTGAGGTGGAACCTCCTGTACTGCAGTTTATATCCATTGCCCCTTGTCTATCACAAGGTGCAAGTGAGCAGAGCCTGCCCCCTCCCTCTTGACCCCCAGCCCTCAGATATTTATAAACATTGATTAAATCCCCTCTCAGTCTTCCCCTCTCCAGACTAACCAGCCCCAGGGCTCTCAGCCTCTCCTCAAAGGGCAGCGCTCCAGTCCCTCAATTATCCTTGAATACCTCCGTTGGATGATGCGTTTTCTTTCCCCCAGCCCTGGGTGGAGCTGAGTGCATCTTATAAAGCCACTCAGAAATGCCTTCTTTCTCCTTTCCCCCTCCTGCTTTTTTTGGGGGAAGGGAGGGGGTTGAGGTGATTATGACACAGAACTAATAACCTACTTGTGACTTGCCATCACCATCCAAGAGTTCAGCCTGAAGAGGGGCAGATGAGCTATTAAGCAGATAAAGAGGCTTGCTTTTTCTTGCAAATGTCAATGGCCAATAAAGAAGATGTGGCTGTGACAGATGCTGAGGAGAGTTGCTGAACAGAGATCTGCTGCCGCGCTCTCTGCGAGATGTCAGCAGATCCCTTCCCGCAGGGCATCGCGACGCTTCTGCTTGCGCCAGAAGGGTGAAGGATCTGCCATTCTCTCTGGTGAAAAGCTCATTTTGACAGGAGTGACTCCCATTCAAGGATTCACTTCTCAGCCTTGCTGACTTTAAAATGAGAGAGCAGGAGAAAAAAAAACCACCACCCAACCCCAAAAACTCAGCCTTGCCTTCCCCATCGTGCCAGCACCACACACACACACAAATAGGCTCAATCTTTTGATCTGTTTCTTTACCTTCCCCCCGACCCACCCCCTCCCAGATCTCCCAAAAAAATTGGCTGGGATTTTTACAGCTGCTGAGAGAAGGACCTCTCATGCCTAGGGAAGTCTGAAAGAGTTTTTCACTGTAGATATCTTTGGAGGCTGTCATATTAGCAGAGATTGCTTTGACCGTAGCATTATTTTCACTGATAAGAAGCACAGGAGAGATGATGTCTTGGAATATCTGGAGGGAGGAAAGTTATAAGCAATTATTGGAGGGGGGTTTCAGCATTATCCTGCAGTGGATCTTTCTTGTTTCACCTCCTGGGTGCTTGCAAGTGAATTAACCATCTAGGTAGCACTTGGGGGACTGAGGGGGGAAACTGGGGAGAGGCATTCCTCTGTGACCTGAGCTAGATTATCTGGTCCTGCTCTGGCAGGGGGTTGAACTCGATGATCTCTTTGGGTCCCTTCCAACCCCTGACATCCTGTGATCCTGTGATATCCAGGTCATGAAAAAGATGTATGTGAGATAGACAGGGAAGTGCATCTGCAGCCAGGCTTGTTCTAGCAGCGCTTCCTGGGCAGTGTATGTATAGAAGTCCCAAGACCCCCAGAATTTCACCAGAAACCTTAGAGAAAGGGAAGGTGGTTGGCAGATGGTGATATTTTAGACATCCAAGTGCCTTGTGACAGCTGAGCATTGTAAATGGCCTTTACAAACCGTGTGGATCTGAGGTAGCCGAGGGAGTGCCAGGCTCTCTGTGGGCGCAGCGGCAGAGGGATGGGCCAGCGAGGGCCAAGGTCTTCAGGCAGGGATGTGAGTGAGGACACAGCTCACAGAAGCTGTTTTGCCAACACGGCCTTCATGCTGGGGATGACATGATTCATTTGTCTAAGGGGCAAAGGAAAACAAGAAGAGAGTTATAGATGTCTCTGGGGAGAGCATCTAAATAAATACATGAGAGCAGATGGATAGAGACATACGAAATCAGAGCTCGAGTCCTCAGGAAGATCATTTTGCTGGAGTTTTTGTCTCTTGTCTCAACCCATGCTCTTCAGTCCTGGGAGAGTGCCTTGGCAGCTCAGTTTCTTCCCCGAGCCAAGCCCTCCAGCTGTGTTCTGACCCCCTCCAGCCAAATCTGGACATCAGGTTCCTTTAACCCCCACGCTCACTGAGGTCCAGTTTGGATGGAGTGGTGCACACCTGAACCTTAGTATCATAGTATCAGTCAGGGTTGGAAGGGACCACAAGGATCATCTAGTTCCAACCCCCTGCCATGGGCAGGGGCACCCCACACTAGATCAGGCTGGACAGAGCCTCACCCAGCCTGGGCTTAAACACCTCCAGGCATGGGGCCCCAACCACCTCCCTAGACAACCCATTCCAGGGCTTCACCACTCTCATGGGGAAGAACTTCTTCACATCCAGCCTGTATCTCCCCACCTCCAGCTTCATTCCATTCCCCCTAGTCCTATCACTACCTGATAGCCTGAGAAGTCCCTCCCCAGCCTTCTTGTAGCCCCCTTCAGATACTGGAAGGCCACAATGAGGTCACTTCGGAGCCTTCTCTTCTCCAGACTGAACAGCCCCAACTCCTTCAGTCTGTCCTCATAGGAGAGGTGCTCCAGCCCTCTGATCATCCTCGTGGCCCTTCTCTGGACACCTTCCAGCACCTCCAGATCCCTCTTGTAATAGGGGCTCCAGAACTGGAGGCAGTACTCCAGGTGGGGTCTCACCAGGGCTGAGTAGAGGGGGAGAATCCCCTCCCTTGACCTGCTGGCCACACTTCTCCTGATGCAGCCCAGGATCTGATTGGCTTTCCGGGCTGCAAGCGCACATTGAGAGCTCCTGTTGAGCTTCTCGTCCACCAGCACCCCCAAGTCTCTCTCCTCAGGGCTGCTCTCCAGCCAGTCCCTGCCCAGCCTGGATTTGTGCCTGGGGTTGCCTCCACCCAGATGCAGGACCCTGCACGAGGGGGCCCCATGGGACTAGGTGGCCTTGAGGAACCTGCTTGCCATCACGGCCTCGTTGTGTCTTTGCAGAGCTGGGGAAAGGGCTGTAATGTGGGTCTGGCTCTGAAAACACCCTGCGTGGGCTGCCGAGGCCGTTAAGCAAGAGGGTGTATTGTAAGCGGGCCCACGCCGCCTTTTTAAGTGGTGGGCTTCAGGTCCTTCCTTCTTCTGGTGTGTTTTACACAAACTTCGATGATTGCCTTTTTTTTTTTTTGAAGGAGTTAGGTTAAACAATTCAGCCAAGCACTTCAGAATGTATTGAAGTTGAATAGAATGTATTTAAGTTGCACACAAGGCCACGTTCAAAAGCTTAAATTTGCCTCAGTGTTTAAAGTGCCTTTATGGTGCTGGGCTGGTGTTAACAGCTCAGACAAGGTACCTAAGATGGGGGGCCTACAAGGGGAAAACCTTCCCTCTGGGCCTGTCCCTTGCAAACCCAGAGATGCCATCCCTCAACCATGGTCATGGTCTTTTTCCAAGAGGAGCTAGCTGCAAGGTGCAAGGGGAAGCTGGGCCCCTCAGTTTAAGAAGGACATTGAGACTCTTGAACGTGTCCATAGAAAGACAAGGAGGCTGGGGAGAGGCCTCGAGCACAGCCCTGTGTAGGAGAGGCTGAGGGAGCTGGGGTTGCTTAGCCTGGAGAAGAGGAGGCTCAGGGAGACCTTCTTGCTCTCTACAACTCCCTGAAGGGAGGTTGTAGCCAGGTGGGGGTTGGTCTCTTCTCCCAGGCAAGCAGCACCAGAACAAGAGGACACAGTCTCAAGCTGCAGCAGGGGAAGTTCAGGCTGGATATTAGGAAGAAGTTCTTCATAGAAAGAGAGATTGGCCATTGGAATGTGCTGCCCAGGGAGGTGGTGGAGTCCCCATCCCTGGAGGGGCTCAAGAGGGGATTGGATGTGGCACTTGGTGCCATGGTTTAGTCATGGGGTCTGTGGTGACAGGTTGGACTTGATGATCTTTGAGGTCTCTTCCAACCTTGTTGATTCTGTGATTCTGTGTGATTCAGGTGAGATGGCCCCAGACATGGATGCAGGATACAGCCAAGGGGTATTCAGCTGGATGACTTCTGTTTTCTTTTTGCATTCTTGGATGCAGGAGAAATCAGTACACAGGGTCACAGAATCACAGAATTAACCAGGTTGGAAAAGAGCTTCGAGATCATCAAGTCCAACCTATCACCCAACACCATCTAATCAACTAAACCATGGCACCAAGGGCCTCATCCAGTCTCTTCTTAAACACCTCTAGAGGCAGTGACTCCACCAGCTCCTCGGCCAGCCCATTCCAATGGCCAATAATTATTTCTGTGAAAGAAAAAAACATTAATCCCTGTGCACCTGAGTTTCTCTCTCTGCCAGATAGACAGCAAACCTCTGGAATATCTTTCCAAAGCTGTCTAAGAGCTGTTTGTGACAGCCTGTAAAAGTTTGCTGGCATATAGACTGAGCCTCTAGTCAGCTGGGCGCTGCAGAAGACCCAGTCTCCCAGGCTGGGGTCAGTCACGCTGTGATAGATCAGCAGGGACAAATCAAGATGTAAACCCTGGATTCTCCACTTTTACTGCAAGGTTAATTTCCAGGTTGAGAGCAACCTGGAGCTGTGGAATAAGCCTGTGCTAATTGCTCCTTATGACTACCTGAAGGGAGTTTGTAGACAGGCGGGGGCTGGTCTCTTCTCCCAGGCAACCAGCACCAGAACAAGAGGACACAGTCTCAAGCTGCACCAGGGGAGGTTTAGGCTGGATGTGAGGAAGAAATTCTTCATAGAGAGAGTGATTGCTTATTGGAATGTGCTGCCCAGGGAGGTGGTAGAGTCCCCACCCCTGGAGGTGTTTAGGAGGAGCCTGAATGGGGTGCTTGGTGCCACGGTTTAGTTGATTAGATGGTGTTGGGTGATGGGTTGGACTCAATGATGTCGAAAGTCTCTTCCAACCTGGTTTATTCTACTCCTATTCTATTCTATTCTATTCTATTCTATTCTATTCTATTCTATTCTATTCTATTCTATTCTATTCTATTCTATTCTACTCTACTCTACTCTACTCTACTCTATTCTAATTCAAAGAGGTGGGTAGCTTCAGCAGATGAGCTGGAGTGAGAGGGGGAGGATTGGAGATCCTCTCTGCACGTGCTGGTGTCTCGCATCTTGGTGCCTCGAAGCAGTGTTTTAGGGAGAAGACGAGGGTTTAGCCGTGCAGGAGAAGGAGCAGGCCATCCCTCAGGGCATCCCTTATTTGAGCTTCATATTGCTGCACAGTCCACAGAGGTATATTAGAAGAAACAGCCCTGTGCTTTCCCAGGGCACGCCAGAGAAAGCAGAGCCCTTCTACCATGGCTTTCACTCGATTTTCCTCAACACGGTTGACTGAAGAGGAAGAAAAGGGCAGAGGCTGTATAAAAAGCACGAGTTTGATGGGCTGACATTTGAAGATCATTCAGAATAAGCATATTGAGCAAGATAAATGGGGAATTAAAAAAAAACCACAACAACAACAACAAAAAAACCCCACCCCAAACTAAAAGAAGACGAAACAAAACCAAAAGGGGGGGGGGGGGAACCCTAAACCCCCAGGCCACGGGAACACGCTGTGTTTGTTGCAAAAGCAAGCTCAGAGGCTCCCAGAAGGATGTCCTGTGTGCCCATGCGTGTGCAGGTGCAGTGTATGAATCACCCAGAGCATCTCTATGCAGATGACAGGCACGTGCACTATAAATATGATCTACACAACGAGGAGCTGTACAGGGGAATTGACGGCGCTCGAGTATTCTCTCCCCCAAAGTGCCAGCTGCCAGTCGGGCTGAATTAGATTTCACAGGGGTTTTTGCAATACATGGAATTCACCAGCAAATTACCCTTAAAGAGGGAAAATCAATCATTTGGAGCAGAGATAAGCTGAAGGCGAGGCAGCCTCGGATTGATCCCGTCTGTGCAGGCGTGTGTGGAATTCAGCAGATAACCTGGGGGAGAGCAAGGAAGGAGAAACCTCCTTTGGGAGGGGGAGAGTGGGCAAGGGCTGCCACTTAGAGTGGACAGAAAGACAGGAGGAAAGGGCTGCCAGTGAGGGGAAGAGGATCAGAAATGTTGGGCAGCGTTTTGCCTGGGTGTGGAATCATAGGTTGCTTGGGGTTGGAAGTGATCTTAAAGATCATCTAGTTCCAGCCCCACCCGCCGTGGGCAGGGACACCTTCCACAAGACCAGGCTGCCCAAAGCCCTGTCCAATGCGGCCTTGTACACCCCCAGGGAGGGGGCATCCACCACCTCCCTGGACAACCTGTGCCTGTGTCTCACCACCCTCACTGGAAAGACTTTCTTCCTAATATCCAGTCTGAATCTCCCTTTTTCCATCTTTCCATTCTCCTTCATCACTATAAGCTCTTATAAAAAGTCCCTTCCCAGCTTTCTTGTGGGCTCCCTTCAGGTACTGGAAGGTCTCTATAAGGTCTCCTTGGAGCTGCCTTCTCTCCATGTTGCCTCACCTGTGACCCTGGTGAGGTCTTTAGGGATGCAGGGGAGATGGTCCCATGCCCAGTGAGCCCTCGAAAGGGTTATACATGCTGTGGTGCTCAGGTGCTGAGTGGGCAGTGGGTGCTGGGAGGCTGAGCTCGCTGGCTGGGCAGCAGGAGAGAAGCAAGCAACTCATGGAGAGGCTGTTCAAAGCACTTGAGGTAAATGCCTTGAAGTGGGTGGAGAGAATAACCCTCTTAATGCCTTGTGATTCAAAGGAAGGATTAAGCTTTGTTTGTCTCCGACTAGCTAGAATCAGGTACAAGGTATCCAAGCTCTCCAAAGAGGCACTAATTTCTATTCAAAATGAAAAACTTCTTTTTTAACTCCCCTTCTCCCTCCACCACTCCTGAACTCTCAGCACTTTCTTTTCTTTGCAAACTTGCCTGGAAGGAGGGACATTAACCACCCCTCAGCTTTTTGTAGGGAATAGCCTGTGCTTAGCAAATGGCTGGCAGGAAAGCTGGAGTTAGGCTGGGGTTTGTGCTTCTGAAAATCAGAGCCCTTCATTTTGGAATGGATAGCTGCAGCTGAGCTGGAACAGAGGGAAGCAAAGCCAGCTTGGTATGTGCAGGGGGTTGAGGGGAGACCTCACTTTCTACAACGACCTGAAAGGAGGTTGTAGCAAGGTGGGGGTTGGTCTCCTCTCCCAAGAGGAAAAAGGGCTCAGGTAGTGCCAGGAGAGATGTAGGTTAAATATTAGGAAAACACATCATCCCCCAAAAGGTTGTTAAGGCCTGGACCAGGCTGCCCAGGGTAGTGGTGGAATCTCCATACCCTGGAGGGATTTAAAAGCCTTGCAGATGTAGTGCTGAAGGACATGGTTTAGTGGTGGACTTGGCAGCGCTGGGGTAATGGTTGGAATGGATGACCTGAAAGATCTTTTCCAACCTAAATAGTCCTGTGAAGAGAAGAGCACTGAGGGGTCCAGGCTGCTTTTCCCAAATCTAGCTCATTTTTTGCCAAAAATGGTTGCAGGCCAGCAACCTACCTGTGCAGCTCAGTGACTCCAGGGAGTGCTATGGTTGAAGGATGGTCATTTGCTTGGCTAGGGGTCTGAGCTACACCTTTTTTTTTTTTTTCCTTTGAGATTTTGTAGTAGCCATTGGTAAGTGATGCTGAATACTTGCTTCTGCTGGTGGAAGGGTGAATGATTTCTGAAGCATTTCCATGAGCACCCCCAAGAAGGAAGGGGTTTAGGGGGAGCAGGAGTGATGGATGAAGCCAGTGGGCAATGCTAGTTGAAAAAGCAGGGACAAAGCTTATGATTCATTCTCAGTCAAAGCTGGAACAGCTGATGTGGCTGCTCCTGGCCTGATGTGAGAAAAGGTTCCCTGATTTCAGATGAACCATGCCCTGTGAGGCTGTGGAGTGTCCTTCTCTGGAGGCTTCCAAAACCCACCTGGATGCATTCCTGTGTGGCCTGCCCTAGGTGATCCTGCTTTGAGGAGGGGGCTTGGACTTGATGATCTCTGGAGGTCCCTTACAACCCCTACCATTCTGTGAACATGTCCTGCAGGCTGGGAGAGCAGACTTTCAGGTGCATGAACAGATCCCACGTGGCTCCTGGAACCTCTCAAGGGGAACACACAATACCCACCTCTTGGCATCTCACAGCCTTACACCTGCCAGTCTGTGTTGTGTGAGGTGTGCCCAGGGACCACAGAATCATAGAATTGTTAGGGTTGGAAGGGACCTCAAGGATCATCTAGTCCCAACCTCCCTGCCATGGCCAGGGACACTTCACGCTACAGCAGGTTGCTCACAGCCACATCCAGCCTGGCTGCAAACACCTCCAGGCAGGAGGCTTCCACCACCTCCCTGGGCAACCTGTGCCAGGCTCTCACCACCCTCCTGGGGAACAACTTCTTCCTAACATCCAATCTCAATCTACCCATTTCTAGTTTTGTTCCATTTCCCCCAGTCCTATCACTCCCTGACACCCTCAAAAGTCCCTCCCCAGCTTTCTTGAAGCCCTCTTCAGATCCTGGAAGGCCACAAGAAGGTTTCCTGGGAGCCTTCTCTTCTCCAGACTGAACAACCTCAACTTCCTCCTCTGTCTCCATAGCAGAGGAGCTCCAGCCCTCTGATCATCCTTGTGGCCCTTCTCTGGACATGCTCCAGCACCACCGGATCCTTCTTGTACTAGGGGCTCCAGAACCGAATGCAGTACTCCAGGTGTGGTCTCACCGGAGCAGCGCAGAACAGGAGAATCACCTCCCTCGACCTGCTGGCTGTGCTTCTCTTGATGCAGCCCAGGATACGATTTGCTTTCTCCCTTCTGCTCCATCCCCCTGGAATTTAAGAGTGCTGTTGAGCACACGGGGCTGGCAAGGAGGCCACTCACAGATCGCTCAAAGACGAAGCACTCGTGGTGGCTGAGCCCCGCAGTCGCTCATTTGGAAGTCAGGCGGCGGCATGAGGTTGGTGCGGGCGCGGTGGCGGCGGGGGGACACCAGGCGGCTCCTATTACATGCTCCGAGGGATCCGCACTTGAAGAACAAAGTCATCATTATGCCCAACTGCAGCTCCTGTTGTCTTTTAGCTGAATTGACATGAAATTTCCATCAGTTGAGGCACTGGCTACGGCTGGGAGGAGGTTTGATTGCCAGCCGAAGGAGGCGGCAGCAGCCTCGGGCCCCGGTGAGGGCTGGCCCCGCTCCCTGGCACGTGTGGTGGGTTGAAAATTTCCCCTCCACCCCCAACATAAAATTGCCAGAGCAGCTCAGTTGGAAGGCAAATGAAGCTGTATCTACAAGCAAAACCACAAGCCAGAAATAGGGAATACAACGAATATGTGCAAAATATACAATATTTACATATATTTGCAATTTACAACACAAGACACAAACCACACACACACCCCTCCCCGGACAAAACCAGCGGGCTACCAACAGCTTCCCCCTCGCTGCTCCCTTCCCTCCCTGCTCCTTTCTCTCCCTGCTCCCTTCCCTCCCTGTTCCCTTCCCTCCCTGTTCCCTTCCCTCCCTGTTCCCTTCCCTCCCTGTTCCCTTCCCTCCCTGTTCCCTTTCCTCCTTGCTCCCTTCCCTCCTTGCTCCCTTCCCTCCCTGCTCCCTTCCCTCCCTGCTCCCTTCCCTCCTTGCTCCCTCCCCTCCCTGCTCCCTCCCCTCCCTGCTCCCTCCCCTCCCTGTTCCCTCCCCTCCCTGTTCCCTCCCCTCCTTGCTCCCTCCCCTCCTTGCTCCCTCCCCCTCCTTGCTCCCTCCCCTCCCTGTTCCCTTCCCTCCCTGTTCCCTTCCCTCCCTGTTCCCTTTCCTCCTTGCTCCCTTCCCTCCTTGCTCCCTTCCCTCCTTGCTCCCTTCCCTCCTTGCTCCCTTCCCTCCCTGCTCCCTTCCCTCCCTGCTCCCTTCCCTCCCTGCTCCCTTCCCTCCTTGCTCCCTCCCCTCCCTGCTCCCTCCCCTCCCTGCTCCCTCCCCTCCCTGTTCCCTCCCCTCCCTGTTCCCTTCCCTCCTTGCCCCTCCCTTGTTCCCTCCCCTCCTTGCTCCCTCCCCTCCCTGTTCCCTCCCCCTCCCTGTTCCCTTCCCTCCCTGTTCCCTTCCCCCTGTTCCCTTCCCTCCCTGTTCCCTTTCCCTGTTCCCTTCCCTCCCTGTTCCCTTCCCTCCTTGCTCCCTTCCCTTCCTCCTGTACGCAGGACAAGAGAAAGAGCAGAGGGTTGTTTGTTAGTACTTAGCCACAACAAAGTAATGCAGCCAAGGAGCAGAAAGTGGTAGAATGTAAAGAAATCACTATTGGATGTAAAAAGGAGAATAATGCTAAGTTCTAAACAATCCCATTGGACAGATAAACATAAGGCTGGTGATGTAAGCTAACTCTCTGCCTTCAGCCTCCTCGCTCTGGGAGACACTAACTTGCTTCTGCTTGGCTGTGTTGACCCTTGGCTGTGTTCTTTGTTTTGGCTATGTCCTAAAAACCAAGTCTTTTCTCTTTCTCTTATCCCTTTGTGTCCAGGGGGAGTAAGGAGGGGGGCAGGGAAGGGAAAGCTATTAGCTCCCCTGTTTTTTTTTGGCCAGGGGGTGGTTCTTGTGCTGTTTATAAATTGTAAATACCTGTAAAGGTTGTAAATCCTGTTTATTTTGTACATATTCATTGCATTTCAGTTTAATGGGGGGAGGGGGATTTTCACCCCACCACACAAGGTCAGCAAAGCCAGCAGAAGCCAGAAGCTAATAGCTGCTGGAGCAAAGAAGCCAAAGAGAGAGAAAGTTAGTGTACACAACCAACCTCTGTTGGCAATCTATCCAATGGGATTATTTGGACCTTATCATTATTTCCCCTTTTGCATCCAATGGTGATTTATTTACATTCTACCACAGTCCGCTCAAGATCTGTGGAAAAATCTTCTAGACACAGCTAGTGTGCACTTGCAGCCCAGAAAGCCAATCACATCCTGGGCTGCAGCAAGAGAAGCATAGCCAGCAGGTTGAGGGAGGTGATCCTCCCCCTCTACTCTGCTCTGGGGAGACATCACCTGGAGTACTGCATCCAGTTCTGGAGCCCCTAGTACAGGAAGGATCTGGAGGTGCTGGAATGTGTCCAGAGAAAGGCCATGAGGAGTTCCTCTCCTATGAGGACAGACTGAGAGAGTTGGGGCTGTTCAGTCTGGAGAAGAGAAGGCTCCAAGGAGACCTTGTTGCGGCCTTCCAGTATCTGAAGGGGGCTACAAGAAAGCTGGGGAGGGAGTTTTGAGGGTGTCAGGGAGTGATAGGACTGGGAAGAATGGAGCAAAACTAGAAATGGGTAGAGTAGAGTAGAGTAGAGTAGAGTAGAGTAGAGTAGAGTAGAGTAGAGTAGAGTAGAGTAGAGTAGAGTAGAGTAGACCAGACCAGACCAGACCAGACCAGACCAGACCAGACCAGACCAGGTTGGAAGAGACCTTCAAGATCATCACGTCCAACCCATGAACCAATCCAACACCACCTAATCAACTAAAGCGCGCAACCAAGCACCCTATCAAGTCTCCTTCTAAACACCTCCAATGATGGTGACTCCACCACCTCCCTGGGCAGCCCATTCCAATGGGCAATCACTCTCTCTGTGTAGATTCAGATTGGATGTTAGGAACAAATTCTTCCCCATGAGGGTGGTGAGACACTGGCACAGGCTGCCCAGGGAGGTGGTGGAAGCCTCCTGCCTGGAGGTGTTTGCAGCCAGGCTGGAGGTGGCCGTGAGCAACCTGCTGTAGTATGAGGTGTCCCTGCCCATGGCAGGGGGTTGGAGCTGAATGATCCTCGAGGTCCCTTCCAACCCTGACAATTCTATGATTCTATGCTTCTAGAACTCCCACAGCATGGGAACTGAGTGGCCCCGTCCCAGCTCTGTTGCAGCAGCAACCTTCCCCTCCGGAGCTGCCTTCTTTATGGCTCCATTTGTTTGGGATGTTGGGCGCGTGCGGACGGGTTTATCGTCGTCGGGTTGCTAAGCCTTGGCAGGCTGCTCCTTAATTTATGCCTCTAAAGGAAGGCAAAGGAGCCAATTTGTTTTCAGCAATGAGGAAAAAGCTCAAGCGGTGCAGGAGCTGGTGGGGAAGGGGTTGGAGGGAGGGGGAACTACGCAGGTAAAGCAACACTGCTAGCACATCCCTGCATCCCATGCTCATCCTCAGCACCATGAAGAGGTGGTGCTCAGCCACGAGCCCACCACTGCACACCAGGACCTTTGCAAGCCTGGGGAGCTGGTGTGTGTTTTTCTTCTTCATGAACAGGTTTCAAGTCTTTTCTTGTCTTTTTTTTTTTTGCTCTGAGTGGCAGGAGCCAGGTAGGAAGTGGTGAGGAAAATGTAAGCAGCTCCCCGTGGCTTCCTCCGGAGCGGGGGTCCTCGCTGTGAGCTGGGCTGAGCCAGCCCCTTCTGCTGGGCAGCTGATAACAATGTGAATATTCAGATTTGCTTTCAGGCAGCCACAGGGGGTTTGCAGGCTCTGGGAACCAGGAGCAAGGAAAGCAGCATGGGGGCAGAAACAAAAAATAAATAGCCGAATAAATAGACAAATGGTACCGCGCAGCCGCCCTCCCGAGAGGCAGACGTATCCTCCTGCTCCAGACTTCACATGGGGAGACTGAGGCACTTGAGGGGCTCCTAATTATGGGGATGCTGGGTATCTGGAGCCTGATCTCCTTCCTCAGCTGGAAGGGAATTAATCCACCTGACTCTCTGTCCGCAAATACTTGGATCTCTTTTGATGTTTCAACTTTTATCTCATGCCTCCAACAAAGTCGCTTCTCTCCAGCTCCCAAGAAAATCCCTCCCATCTCACCACCATGAAAGGTGCTTTTGTGTGCAGGGAGCACACTGGGTCCTGGGACAGACACCAGGCCTCCTCAGCAGAGCTGGACAGAAATTCCTCAAGGAGATGGCTTTTTGTTGCTGGTGGAGAATGGTTGGTTGCTGTAAACTGGCATCTTAAGCAGAGGGTCAGAAGTAATGGCTTGGGGAGGAGGGCCGCCTCCTCCTGCAGTTCTCTGGATTCCCTGCTCCCTCCCTGCCAGGCTTGTGCAGTGGTGTTGGGGAGCATCCCTTACTCATGCCAGCATTGATACTTCTCAGTTTGCCAGCAGAACAGCTTTTGGACAGGGCTAAGTCTGCCCTGAGATGGATCCATTCCATTCCCTCTGGTTGTCTGTGTCCATTATCCACCAGCTGAGCATTGCTGGGTTTCTGGGGATGTGGGGCTCGCTTCTGTGGTTCCATGGGTGCCCTCAGGGCTTGCTCCTGATGTGTGGCTCTGCTGGGGATGCTCAGCTTGCCCCCTGATCAACCTCCTGCTGGTGGGTGTGGGGAGGAGGGCGAGCAGGGATTCTGCTCATGTCGCTGGCTCCCAGTGGTCACGCTCAGCCAGCTTTTGCTATTAGTGCCCCTTCGTGCATTTAATTGGCCCCTTTTGCTGGCAGGAGGGAGGTCACTCGAGGAAAATTGGAAATTCAGCTTCTGAACTTGCTTTTCATGTGCTCTGCTGGGCTGTGCTCTGGGGAGGGGTGCCATACCTGCAGCAAGGGTCCTAAAGTGCTGCGGTGGTCCTCCTGCTTTGCCAGCCAGGTCTTGAGTTTCCAGTTTGATCTGCCTTAGTGGAAAGGGTCCTCTACCTGGGAGAGGCATCCACACTGTCCTGAGGTGATGAAATGCCAGTCTGTGGTACCCTATGCCGTGCATGGATCTCCAAAAGGCCAAAGGGACTTTCTCTGCAGCCATGTGCCATGCAGCTTCCTCTCAGGGATGAGTTCTTTTCATGAGCACGGGGGATTTGCACAAAATGGGTGCATGTGAAGAGGAGATTTCTCTAAATCACATGCAGTGTAGGCCCAGCAAGCACAATAAAATGCTGCTAGGAGTGTTTAAGTTTGGTGCTGAACCCTGTGGTTCAGTTAACCAAACCCAAGCAGAGAAACACTCCCCTGCAGCTCTGGGAACTGCATTGTTGTCTCTGAAGGCAAAGGGCTGTGCCCAAGCTGCTGGCACTGACAGGTTTGCACCCATGCACAGGTTTTGGGACCAGCCTGTGTCCACTGGTGACCAGTGATAAGATGAAGGGCAATGGAACCAAACTGGAACACAGGAGGTTCCACCTCAAAATGAGGAAAAGCTTGTTCAATATCTTTATTGATGATCTGGATGAGGGGATTGAGTCAGTCATCAGTGAATTTGCAGATGACACCAAGCTAGGGGCAGGTGTTGATTAGTTAGAGGGTGGAAGGGCTCTCTAGAGGGACCTTGACAGGCTGGACAGGTGGGCAGAGTCCAACAGGATGGCATTCAACAAATCCAAGTGTTGGGTGCTGCACTTTGGCCACAACAACCCCATGCAGAGCTACAGGCTGGGGTCAGAGTAGCTGGAGAGCTGCCAAACAGAGAGGGACCTGGGGGTGCTGATTGACAGCCACCTGAACATGAGCCAGCAGTGTGCCCAAGTGGCAAGGGCCAATGGTATCCTGGCCTGCATCAGGAATAGTGTGGCCAGCAGAAGCAGGGAAATCATTGTGCCCCTGGACTCAGCACTGCTTAGGCCACACCTTGAGTCCTGTGTCCAGTTCTGGGCCTCTCAGTTTAGGAAGGACATTGAGACTCTTGAACGTGTCCAGAGAAGGGCAAGAAAGCTGGGGAGGGGCCTTGAGCACAGCCCTGTGAGGAGAGGCTGAGGGAGCTGGGCTTGCTTAGCCCGGAGAAGAGGAGGCTCAGGGGAGACCTTCTTGCTGTCTACAGCTCCCTGAATGGAGGTTGTAGCCAGGTGGGGGTTGGCCTCTTCTCCCAGGCACCCAGCCCCAGAACAAGAGGACACAGTCTCAAGCTGTGCCAGGGGAGGTTTAGGCTGGAGGTGAGGAGAAAGTTCTTCCCAGAGAGAGTTGTTAGCCATTGGAATGTGCTGCCCAGGGAGGTGGTGGTGTCACCATCCCTGGAGGTGTTCGAGAGGGGATTGGATGTGGCACTTGGTGCCATGGTTTGTTAGTCAGGAGGTGTTGGGTGACAGGTAGGACTTGATGATCTTTGAGGTCTCTTCCAACCTTATTGATTCTATGATTCTAAGTGTGAGGGTGATGAAGCCTTGGAAGAGGCTGCCCAAAGAGGAAGTGGAGTCTCCTTTTCTGGAGACTTTCAAAACCCACCTGTGTGGCCCACCCTAGGTGACCCTGTTTTGGCAGAGGGGTCTGGACTAGATAATCTCCCAGAGGCACCATGCAACCCATACCGTTCTGTGGGGCAGTGATCCCATCCCATGCTCATCCGCAGGCTGGCCCAAGGTTCCTCTAGGTCCTTTCTTCTTGGTACCTGTCAACCCTTCTCTCTCTCCCATCCCAGGGACCCAACAGCGTTTTTGAGGTGTACCTGGTGGGCAACAACTCCAACCACTTCATCATCTCGCCCACCTCCATCCAGGGGAAGGCAGACATCCGTGTCCGTGTGGCAGTGCCGCTGGACTTCGAGACCATTCCTCGCTATGAATTCTCGGTAAGGCTGCGCCCCTCTGCTCTGTCCTAAGTGACCTAGGAGTGACTTATTAACAAGGCTTCTCTCTTCCTCTCTCTGATCCACACTATGAAACTCTGGGGCATTACAAAATGGTCCAAAAAATGGAAATAATAATAATGAAGGAAAAAGAGGAGGTGGGGAAGAGGTTTGCTCTGCACCTTCTCTCTCTTTTCTCATCATCCAAAGGCTGAGCTGCAAAAGCTTAGGCAGAGCATGCTGCCCCTTGCTATGTCACAGGGTTGGGAAAGCTTTATAGAGCATAAAAACAATGCTTTCAGTGCACCTATAAGGTATCAAAGCTCTGCCCAGCCTCCTGCTCCAACTTTTTCCCTCTCTCTGCCTAAGCTGTATGTTCTGAAGGAAGGCAAAGCAGGCTCATAGCACACCAGTGGTGGTAGGCCTGGCAGAGGGGTTTTCATGCATTGATGGAGAAAAATGAACAAAAGCCTTCCTAACCTGTGCTCCAGGCTGTGGAGGGCGGGTGGGAGGTTCTGATTATCCAGTTTGCCATGCAGAGGCTGTGGCTGCTCAGGGCAGGTGATTCAGGGTGTTTGGCTCACCTGAGATCTGAGCTCACTCAGAGGCAGCGTCCATGCTTTGGTGGTTAGCACTGAGCTGCCTCACCTGGTGAGGGAGCCCACGTGAGCATTGTTTTCTCCTGTGAAAGGGAACAGATAAGTCTCCCAAACCTCACAGACAGTGGCTTCAAGCCTCCCCTTTGCTTCCTCTCTCTGCCCCAGCTCTTTGCAAACGAGAGCATCCCAGACCACGTCGGCTTTGCGCGCGTGAAGATTAACCTCATCAACGAGAACGACAACCGCCCTGTTTTCAGCAAGGTCCTCTACAATGTCAGCCTCTTTGAGAACACCACTGTGGGCACCACTGTCCTCCAGGTCCACGTGAGTAGGAGCACCCTGGCTCCTTTTGATATGCCTTTCACATGCATGTGACTCTGCAGTGCCTCTCAGCAAGGGATCAAATGGGGAACCTGCTAAGGTAGTGGTGGGAGAGGCTGGCAGGGGAGTGGGGTATAGCTCTCTCATGGGCTTTTGGAGGAGATGCCTTGACCTCTCCTGGTCCCACCACACTGGGAACTCAAAAAGAGTCCTGCACTGAGAGGTCTCATCTGCAAACAGCAGCTTCTCTTGCAGATACTGATTTCAGTGGTTGTGAGCTTGTCTCTTCCCCCTCCTCTCTGCATGGCTCCCACCACGTGTTTCAGTTGTGTACCTGGCTTGCATCCCATCACATATTTGCTGTCTACCTCTTTTACAGTAACTCTTATAGAGAAAGGTGCTCTGGTGCCTAATGACTTTGGCTGCTTCACTGGTGAGAATCAGCCTCTAGAATCTTTCAGTGAGAGTTTCCTCACTGCCCTGTTTAGAAGCAGTAGAGGTTAGTTGAGCCGGTGAAAGGGTGAAGCATGGAGAAAGAGGAAGATGACTGCATCTGGCAGAGCATGGTGTTAAACGACTGACTGCAGAGCAGTGGTGCAACAGAGAGCAGGGCGTTTCCACAGTGCTCATCTCTCCTGCCTGGGTTGGTGGGACCACCCAAAATCCCTGGTGAGAAGATACCTCTCCTGGGACGGGAGGGTGGTGCCTGTTTATGTCAATGCTACTGCAGGGCACAGCAAGAACCAGCACAAAACCCTGTGCTGGAAAACACTCCAGATGGGAGGCAAAGCTCCTTTGGGATGGGAAATAGCCACTCAGGGAGCATCAAAACCCCTTGAAGGCTCTGTGTGTGTTCCTAGTGCTGTCAATAATCATAGCTGAATTTATCATAGAGTATTAGAAGTCACCAAGACCAACTCCCCTGCCAGAGCAGGGTCAGCCAGGGTAGTCTGCACAAGAATGCATCCAGGCAGGTTCTGAAAGTCTCCAGAGGAGGAGACTGCACAACCTCTCTAGGCAGCCCATTCCAGGGCTGTGTCACCCTCACTGTAAAAAATTTTACCCTTCTGTTGAGGTGAAATCTTCTATTGTTCAAGCTTGAACCTGTTGTTTCTTGTCTTATCACTGTGCACCACCCAGAAGAGCTTGGCCCCCTCCACTTGACCCCCACCCCTCAGATATTGATAGACATTGATCAGATCCCCTCTCAGCCTTGTCTTCTCCAGACTAAACAGCCCCAGGGCTCTCAGTCTCTCTCCACAGGGGCAATGCTCAAGTCCCCTAATCATCCTTGTGGCTCTCTCTTGGACTCTCTCCAGCAGATCCCTGTCTCTCTTGGACTGGGGAGCCCAAAACTGGTATAGTATTCCAGTTGTTGTTTTATTAGTGCAGAGTAGGGGTGGAGAAGAACCTCCCTAGCCCTGCTGTCCACACTTTTCTTGCTGCACCCCAGGATCCCCTTGGCTTTCTTGGCCATAAGGGCACCTTGCTCTCCCATTCAGAACTTGCTGTCTGCCAGCACTCCAAGTCCTTTCTCTGTGGAGCTGCTTTCCAGCAGGGCATCCTCTAACCTGTCCTGGTGCCTGCTCTTCTTCCTGCCCAGATGCAGGACCCTGCACTTGTCCCTATTGAACTTCCTGAGGTTTGCCTGCACTGAGCTCTCAGCCTGTCCAGATCTTGTTGGATGGCAGCACAGCCTGGCAAGTGTCAGCCATTCCCAGTTTTGTATCATCAGCAAACTTGCTGAGGGTACTCTCAATCCCCACATCCAGGCCATTGATACAGATATTGAGCAAAACTGGACCATATACTGATTCCTTTGGGAACACCACTGGCCACAGGCCTCTAACTCGGCCCTGTGCCACCGATCACAACCCTCTGAACTCCTCTGTCAAGCCAATTTGCAATCCACCTCACCACACAACCATCTGTGCCACACTTCTTGAGCTTTTCTCTGAGGATGTTATGGTGCTATCCCAGCCCTCCCCTCATGCCTGCTGACCCAGGACACAGTCCCTGGTGCCCACCCAGGCAGGCATGTGCTGGTCCAGGGGATGAAAGCCCTGACAAGCGGCCCGGGCGCAGGCGCCTGTACGTAAGTGTGTTTACTCTACAAGCAGATGGTGTGGAGCTGCAGAGAGCCCCTGAGCAGCTCCCATCTGACAGTTATTAATATTTCAAGCAGATGTTTAGCTAGTCAGCCCATCAGACAATGAGATTGTTACTGCCTCTCCTCTTTCTCCAACTTCCAGCCATGCCAGTGTTTCGGAAGGGGAGGCAGAAAATGCCAGGAGTCGAGCCTTCGATGATAAATCAGAATGGATGCAATTAGAGCTGAAATCCAGATTGCCCCCCCAGCTGATCCCAAACTTTTAACAGCCCTCATAAAGTGCCAGCTCCTCCTGCTGCTGGTGGCGTTGGCTGTGGAGGCGCAGCCCTCTGCTCCCCTCAGTTTAGAAAGGATGTTGAGATGCTGGAACGCATCCAGAGAAGGGCAACGAAGTTTGGTGAGGGGTTTGGAACACAAGCCCTATGAGGAGAGGCTGAGGGAGCTGGGGTTGCTTAGCCTGGAGAAGAGGAGGCTCAGGGGAGACCTTCTTGCTGTCTACAATTCCCTGAAGGGAGGTTGTAGCCAGGTGGGGGTTGGTCTCTTCTCCCAGGCAACCAGCACCAGAACAAGAGGACACAGTCTCAAGCTGTGCCAGGGGAAGTTTAGGCTGTAGGTTAGGAAGAAGTTCTACACAGAGAGTGTGATTTTCCATTGGAATGTGCTGCCCAGGGTGGTGGTGGAGTCACCATCATTGGAGGTGTTCAGGAGGAGACTTGATGGGGTGCTTGGTGCCATGGTTTAGTTGGTTAGGTGGGTTGGATAATAGGTTGGACACAATCATCTTGAAGGTCTCTTCCAACCTGTTTTATTCTATAGAGCTGAAATCCAGATTGCCCTCCCAGCTGATCCCAAACTTTTAACAGCCCTCATAAAGTGCCAGCTCCTCCTGCTGCTGGTGGCGTTGGCTGTGGAGGCGCAGCCTTCTGCTCGCCTCCACGGCGCTGCTCGTCGGCACCATGCCTCTCACACAATCAACCAGGTTAGAAAAGACCTGTGGCAGTTTTAGGCTATGCCTTTAATTTTGTATATATAAATTTTTTTCAGAGATCTTGAGCATAAAAGTAGCGAAAGGTGAATATATCACTCTTGGGTGTGAAAAGGTGAGAGGCCTCGAGCATAAGCCCTGTGAGGAGAGGCTGAGGGAGCTGGGGTTGCTTAGCCTGGAGAAGAGGAGGCTCAGGGAGACCTTCTTGCTCTCTACAACTCCCTGAAGGGAGGTTGTAGCCAGGTGGGGCTTGGTCTCTTCTCCCAGGCAACCAGCACTAGCACAAGAGGACACAGTCTCAAGCTGTGCCAGGGGAAGTTCAGGCTGGAGGTGAGGAGAAAGTTCTTCCCAGAGAGAGTTGTTAGCCATTGGAATGTGCTGCCCAGGGAGGTGGTGGAGTCACCATCCCGGAGGGTGTTCCAGAGGGGATTGGATGTGGCACTTGGCCCATGGTTTAGGAGTCATGAGGTCTGTGGAGGCAGGTTGGACTTGATGATCTTTGAGGTCTCTTCCAACCTTATTGATTCTATGAAAGGAAAGCAAAGACAATTCTAAACGATCGCATTGGAGAGAGATCCACCATAAGACTGCTTGTACCGAAACCATTCCTTCTCCTCCTCTCTTCTCTTCTCACTTAATTGCTCTGGAGCGATGCTAACTTGCTTCTGCCTGGCCTTGGCTGCATTGTTTTAGTTAAGTCTAATAGCAACTTTGTCTGCTCCTTTCTCTTCTCCCTTTTGGACAAGGGGTAGGGAGCAGAAAAGGAGAAGTCAGTGGCTTCCCCTGGTCTCTTGCCTAGGGGCGTTCTTGTGCTGTTTGTTATAGCAAGACTGCCCTACCCAAGCATGTCTCAGGGGGACCTTCTTGCTATCTACAGCTCCCTGAAGGGAGGTTGTAGCCAGGAGGGGGTTGGTCTCTTCTCCCAGGCAATCAGCACCAGAACGAGAGGACACAGTTTCAAGCTGCACCAGGGGAGGTTTAGGCTGGAGGTGAGGAGAAAATTCTTCCCAGAGAGAGTTGTTAGCCATTGGAATGCGCTGCCCAGGGAGATGGGGGAGTCCCCGTCCCTGGAGGTGTTCAAGAGGGGATTGGTTGTGGCACTTGGTGCCATGGTTTAGTAGTCATGAGGTCTGTGGTGGCAGGTTGGACTTGATGATCCTTGAGGTCTTTTCCAGCCTTATTGATTCTATGATACTCTGGAAAGTAAATTCCTGGCATTGCAGCAGGCTGCCCAGGCAGGTGGCAGAGTCACCATCCCTGGAGGTGTTTAAAAAAAATGTGTAGACACTTTGGGATGTGGTTCAATGGCCATGGTGGTGTTAGGCCAACAGCTGGACTCAGTGAAGGCTTTTCCAACCAAAACAATTCTGTGGTTGTATGATGCCCTCTGCTTCACCAGCTGAAAAATCACAGAATCCCAGCAGGGTAGGGGTTGGAAAGGACCTCTGGAGATCACCTAGTCCAACCTCCCCTGCCAGAGCATGCTGACCTGGAGAAGGTTGCACAGGAAGGTGAGTTTTGAGTGACTCCAGAAATGGAGCCTCCACCACCTCTCTGGGCAGCCTGTTCCAGTGTTATGCCTCCCTCACAGGAAAGAAGTTCCTCCTCATGTTTAGACAGAACTTCTCATGGGCAACTTCGTGCCTCTTACCTCTTGTCCTGTCACTGGGCACCACTGAACAAAGTCTGTCCCCATCCTCCTGACACCCACCCTTTAAGTACTGATAAACACTGATGACATCCTCTCTCAGCCTTCTCTTCCCCAGGCTAAACAGCTTAGAGGGAATAGAAAGGCAAAAGAAAAAAAGCCAACCCAAAGAGCAAGCAGATTTCATTGATGGTGACAAAAGACCATTTGTCTCCACAGCATTTCAGCTCCTAAAGCCAGTGACAGTAGAGAAGCATTGCCTGCTACACCTATAAATCAGCTGCAAAACAACCCCAAGTGCCAGCAGCTGGCACTCAGAGCTGGTGCCTGCCTTCCGCTGCCTGCCTCTTCCCCTCTGCCCAGGGATGTGTGGGCTCTGATCCGTGCCCCTGCGGCTTCCCAGGCACATCTTGGTTACTTCCCTGGCACGGCACAGCCTGGCACAACCGCTAAGATTTTGTTTGTCTGCCCATTGCTCTTTATTTTGTCCCCTCTCCACCCCTCTGTTTAATTCTGTCCTCCAGAAGTATTTATCACCTAGATTCAGGTAGTCCTTTGCTTGCTACATCTGGAGAGTCCAGGCTTCACAGGAATGGCTCCTGCTGTGTGAAGGGAGCCTGTATTGCAGAATCCCAGCATGGTAGAGGTTGTAAAAGACCTCTGGAGATCGTTTAGCCCAACTCCACTCCTAAAGCATGGTGAGACACAGCAAGTTGACCAGAATCACAATCTCCAGGGGGGTTTGGAATCTCTCCAGAGAAGGAGCCCTGGGCAGCCTGCTCCAGGGCTCCAGCACCTTCACAGCAAAGAATTTTCTCCTCATGTTCATGTGGAGTCATTTGAGTTCGAATTTGTGCCCATTTCCTCTTGTTCTGTCTCTGGGAACCACTGAAAAAGTGTCTGTCCCCATCCTTCTGATCCCTGCTCTATAGCTGTTGGTCAGCACTGAGCAGATGCCTTCTCAGGCTTCTCTTTGGCAGACTACAGGGCCCCAAGCCTCTCAGCCTTTCCTCCACAGAGAGTTATTCCAGTCCACTCATCATCTTTGTGGCCTCCCCAGCAGTTCCTTGTCTCTCTTGAGCTCGGGAGCCCAGCACTGGACCTAGTACTCCAGCTGTGGCCTCACTAGGGCAGCCCTCTCTCCTGCCCTTGTGCTCTTTCCCACGTGCCAAGCCCCTTAGCCAGGAGAACACTTGCAGAGACCAGCAGGAAGGAGTCCCAGAGTTGCCCTGTGACATAAATCACTGCAATCTGGAGGTAGGTGCCCATGTTTTGCAACCAGCAGCCAAGGTGAGCAGACTCTCTGGGGCTCTACAGTTGTCAGTGTCCTCTCCCCATGCAAACTTCTGTTTTCCCTTGCCCCCAGGCCCTGCTGTTACAGGGACAAGCCAGGCTGGAGCAGCTCAGAGGTCCCACACAGCCCTTCTACAAGGCTGGGGTGAATCAAGGAGGTGATCAGAGCTTAGCCTGAAGATATGGGCAAGTTCTGCCCCAGTTACCAACAGATATTGAAGTACTATTTTTTTCCCCCAAAACAACTGGCCATGAAACCTTTTAATAACATAACAGAAAAGGTCAGAGAGAGAATTTCACACTTCTTGAGCAAGCAGGCAGCCAGTATAACTTCATGCCTTCCAGGAACAAGAAGCAGCAAGAATATATACTGCACCCTAAATTAACTGGGACTCTGACACCCCTGGCCAGCTGCTACCTAGGTGGTTGGTGGCTTTGGATGGTTGCTGGCTTGCCTAATAAAGAGCAGTGGGCTGCAGGGTTGATTCCTGGACAAGTGTGTGGAGCAAGGGCACCAGCTCCAGCATGAAACTGTGTGATTGGAAGCCCCGTGGAAGGCAGAAAGGTGGATAAAGGTCCATGTGCAGCTGCAGCTATGTGACTGCGATGGGTTTAGCAGACATTTTCCAACAACTGGTTTTCTCCTGGAGTGAGAGGAGCAGGAGAGAGGAGAGTGTCTTCAGCCCTGTCTCACCCAGCTGAGAAGCCCAGTAGCTGGAGGAGAGGATGAGCTGCTAAGGCAGAGACAGATCTGCAGATCTCAGGCCACACGAAGCATAAATCCATTGCAGAGGTTGTCAAAACAGTAAGCAGATGTTGGAGGGACAGATGAAAAGTCCAAGACCCACACTATTAACACTAGTAGTACAAGCCTCGAGGGAAACAAAGTCCAGAATGAAGAATGATGTTCCCTGGGCATATTCCCCAGAGCAAGAGCAGAGAAGTGAGGTGGGGAGAGCCAGAAGGAGTGCCTGCAGCTTTGGGATGGAGCACTGAGCAGAAGGTGAGCTCCAGGACTAGGGATGAGCTGGTGGAGGCAGTCCATTAATCCTGTCTGAGCCCAGAGGCAGCAGAAGCTCTTAGGTATGTGTCCCTGTTCTGCTGCTGCTTTCTGTCCTGCTCCAAGTTGCCCCGTTGCTGACAGCAGGGAGTGGTGCTGCTGCCTCACAAACCAGTAATGCACAGATTCACACTTTGCATGAGGTTGGAAGGGATCTTCAAAGGTCATCTTGTCCAACCTCCCTGTAGTCTAGCAGGGACATAACTACTACTGGCTGCCTGGCTCTCCAAGGATGGGGACTCCACCACATCCCTGGGCAACCTCTTCCAGTATTTTCCTCATTGTGAAGAGCTTCCTCCTAATGAGGAGAAATGAGGTGACCTCATTGTGGCCTTCCAGTATCTGAAGGGGGCCTACAAGAAGGCTGGGGAGGGACTTCTCAGGCTATCAGGTAGTGATAGGACTAGGGGGAATGGAATGGTGGGGAGATTCAGGCTGGGTGTGAGGAGGAAGTCCTTCCCCATGAGAGTGGTGAAGCCCTGGAATGGGTTGTCCAGCGAGGTGGTTGAGGCCCCGTCCCTGGAGGTGTTTAAGCCCAGGCCAGATGAGGCTCTGGGCAGCCTGATGTAGTGTGGGGTGTCCCTGCCCATGGCAGGGGGCTTGGAACTAGATGATCCTTGTGGTCCCTTCCAACCCTGACTGATGCTATGATACTATGATACTAATGTCCAACCTAAATCTACCCTGCTGCAGTTTCAAACCGTTGCCCCTTGTCCTGTCACCACAAGCCTTTGTCAAATGTCCTTCCCCAGTTCTTCTGTGGGTCCCCTTCAGGTACTGGCAGGCTGCTCTAGGGTCTCCCTGGAGCCTTCTCTTCTGCATGCTGAAGAGTCCTAACTCTCCCAGCCTGTACTTATAGGAGAGGTCCTGCAGCCCTCTGATCATCTTTGTGCCCCCCCCCAAGACCTGCTCCAGCCAGTCCATGTCTCTTTTCTCTTGTGGGTCCCATAGATGGAATCCATGTGAGGTCTCACTAGAGCAGAGGGGGCAGAATCCTCTCTCCCTCTCTGGCCACACTACTTTTGATGAAGCCCAGGCTGCCATTGACCTTCTGGGCTGCAAGTGCCCATTGCTGGCTCATGTCCAGCTTCTCACCCACCAGCACCCCCAAGTCCTTCTCTGCAGGGCTGCTCTTAAATCTCATCATCCCTCAGCCTGAACTGATATTGAGGATTAACCCAACCTAGATGATAGACCATAGCTTTTTTCCCTGCTCGTACCCTTATCCCTCCACAGTTTGCATCTTAGCTCATTAGCTTCCTAGAGAAGGGAAATTAGACTTCTTTTCTAAAGGGAATTAGCATGTCAGATGATACAGGTGCAGAGAAAAATCTCAGGGTCCCATCCTTGATGGCTGTGAAGAGGTCTGATGTTGGTCAGACAGCAAACCTAGCTGCTCAAGTGACTGCTCTTTCCCAGGCATGGAGAGTTTGAAAGCACTTCCCTGGGCTTGCATCCAATTAGCTGTTGGTGGGCCTACCACAAGGAACACAGTATCACAGTATTACCAAGGTTGGAAGAGACCTCGAAGATCATCGAGGAAAGGGAGAGGCTCTGGGACTAAATGGCCATTGGAATGTGCTCCCCAGGGAGGTGGTGGAGTCACCATGCCTGGAGGTGTTTAGGAGGAGACTGGATGAGGCACTTGATGCCATGGTTTAGTTGATCAGATGGTGTTGGATGATAGGTTGGACTTGATGATCTCAAAGGTCTTTTCCAACCTGGTTAATTCTGTTCTGTTCTATTCTAGATGGAAATTTCAGCTGATAATTTTTTTGGGGGGGGGGTGAATGAAGCTATGAAATCATTGCTTCTGGGGTCATCAAGACCTAGACCAGCTTCAGGCAAGCACCCCTTAAGAGGAAGAGGAGTAAGGAGGTTCAGCTCTGTATCCCCTCCTGTGATGTGCTGGGGATCTGGCAGCAGCTGTGCCTCTTGTGTAGTGGAAGGTGCTTGGCTGGGAAGAGCAGGGAAGGTGCAAGCATGTGTTCACAGCTCTCACATGCATGTGGCATGCCCAGGTCATAGAATCAGAGAATCATTAAGGCTGGAAAAGACCTCTAAGACCATCAAGTCCAACCCAACACTGCAACCACCACTAAACCATGTCCCCAAGTACCATATCTACACCTTCAGGGATGGTGACTCCACCACTTCCCTGTGCAGCCTGTTCCAATGCCTGAGCACTCTTGAAGGAATTGAGTCCAGCATCAGTAAGTTTGCAGATGACACCTATCTGGGAGCAGGTGTTGATCTCTTAGAGGGTAGGAGAGCTCTGCAGAGGGACCTTGACAGGCTGGACAGATGGGCAGAGTCCAGAGGCCTGCGATTTAAAACATCTAAGAGCCAGGTTCTGCACATTGGCCACAGCAACCCCATGCAGTGCTACAGGCTGGGGTCAGAGTGGCTGGAGAGCAGCCAGGCAGAGAGGGACCTGGGGGTACTGGTTGATAGTAGGTTGAACATGAGCTAGCAGTGTGCCCAGGTGGCCAAGAAGGCCAATGGCATCCTGGCCTGCATCAGGAACAGTGTGGCCAGCAGGAGCAGGGAAATCATTGTGCCCCTGGACTCAGCACTGCTTAGGCCACACCTTGAGTCCTGTGTCCAGTTCTGGGCCCCTCAGTTTAGGAAAGATGTTGAGCTGCTGGAAGGTGTCCAGAGAAGGGCAAGAAAGCTGGGGAGGGGTCTGGAGCACAGCCCTGTGAGGAGAGGCTGAGGGAGCTGGGCTTGCTTAGCCTGGAGAAGTGGAGGCTCAGGGAGACCTCATTGCTGTCTCCAACTCCCTGAAGGGAGGTTGTAGCCAGGTGGGGGTTGGTCTCTTCTCCCAGGCACCCAGCCCCAGAACAAGAGGACACAGTCTCAAGCTGTGCCAGGGGAGGTTCAGGCTGGAGGTTAGGAAGAAGTTGTTTCCAGAAAAAGAGATTGGCCATTGGAATGTGCTGCCCAGGGAGGTGGTGGAGTCCCCATCCCTGGAGGTGTTTAGGAAGAGCCTGGATGGGGCACTTGGTGCCATGATTTAGTTGATTAGCTGGTGTTGGGTGGTAGGTTGGACTTGATGATCTCAAAGGTCTTTTCCAACCTGTTCTGTTCTGTTCTGTTCCTTTTCTGGTGCAACTTAAGGCCATTTCTGCTTGTTACTTGAGGGAAGAGACCGACCCCCACCTCACTCCAACCTCCTTTCAGGGAGTTGTATGGAGCAATAATGTTTTCCCTCAGCCTCCTCTTTTCCAGGCTAAACAATCCCAATCCCATCAGCCATTCTTCTGAATATGCTTCATCCCCTCAATGCCTCTTGTACTCTGGTGCCCAAAACTGAACATAGTACTTGAGATATGGCCTCACCAGGGCCAAGGATAGGGGCATGATCAGTTCCCTGCTCCTGCTGGCCGCACTGCTGCTGATCCAGGCCAGGATGCTGGTGGCTGCCGTGGCCGCCTGGGCGCACTGCTGGCTCATCTTCAGCCAGCTGTCAACCAGCACCTCCAGGTCTTTTTCTGCTGGGCAGCTTTCCAGCCACTCTGCCATAATCTTGGAGTGTTCATGGAGTTGTTGTGACCCATGTGTAGGATCCAGCACTTGGCTGTGCTGAACCTGACATCAGCCCACAGATCCAGCTTGCTCAGATCCCTCTGCAGAGCCTTCCTACCCCCAAGCAGATCAACACTCCCCATCAATTTAGTGTGATATGCCATCTTGAAAGGCTGCAGGGTCTGAGTGTTTGTGATGGGTGGAGTGGACCTCAGAGGACCCCCTCAGAACCTCGCCTTTGGATGCTGCTGCTTTGATAGCAGCTGCCAGGAGCCGGGGCTGACACGATGCTGGCTTCCCAAAGGACAAAGAGCTGCATGGTGGCACAGGCACGTGCCTTTCTCTCTGTTGCTGAGGTATTTGTCAGAGCTAGAGGAATGGGGAAGAGGCCTAAGACAACTCGGCAGGAGGCACGAATTAAGGAGCAGGAGGTCTCCTTAAGCTCCTGGTACTCTACAGAGCCGCACAGCAAAGTCCTCCTGAAAAGCTCCGATAACCAAAGTCATTAAAGCCCAAACAAACCGCGAGCAGCTCGGTTTTAACACAACAATGCATTTGATTTGCCTTCAAGGGTCTGCAGAGAAGTGGTTCTCCAGGGAAGTGTGGAAAGTAATCCTAGCTCTGTGATCCCTCCTCTCCGCTTTATTTTGTCCTGGTCTGGCTTGGCTGCTCCAGCTGTGGTCTGTCAGCCAGCTGGCAAGCAGGAGGCAGCTGGGGAGGCTGCTGAATGGTCCTCTCCCAGCCCACCCTCACTGGGAAATGGCTGGGATGAAAACAATGTGATGTGGAGGGGTTTCCATGTCCCAGTTGCCCACCTTCAACCCCCTCCCTTTGGTTGGAAGAGACCTTTAAGACCATCGAGCCCAACCATTAACCCACAGAATCACAGAAAGGTTGGGATTGGAAGGGGCCTCTGGAGACCATCTTGTTCATCCCCCCATCCCTGCCAGCACAGGTTCACAGGATGATAGAATGGTAGGGGTTGGAAGGGACCTCTGAAGATCATCTTGTCCATCCCCACACCCCTGCCAGCACAGGTTCTCAGGATGATAGAATGGTAGGGGTTGGAAGGGACCTCTGAAGATCATCTTGTCCATCCCCACACCCCTGCCAGCACAGGTTCTCAGGATGATAGCATGGTAGGGGTTGGAAGGGACCTCTGAAGATCATCTTGTCCATCCCCACACCCCTGCCAGCACAGGTTCTCAGGATGATAGCATGGTAGGGGTTGGAAGGGACCTCTGAAGATCATCTTGTCCATCCCCACACCCCTGCCAGCGCAGGTTCTCAGGATGATAGAATGGTAGGGGTTATAAGGGACCTCTGAAGATCATCTTGTCCATCCCCACATCCCTGCCAGAGCAGGTTCACAGGAGGATAGAATGGTAGGGGTTGGAAGGGACCTCTGAAGATCATCTTGTCCAAACCCCTACTAAAGCAGGTACACCTGGATCAGGTTGCATAGGACCAAATCCAGGTGGGTTTTGGAAGCTCTCCAGGGAAGGAGACTCCACAACCTCTCTGGGCAGCCTGTTATAGCACTTATCACAGAATTACAGAACATGAGAGGTTGGAAGGGGCCTCAGAAAATCATTCAGTCTAACTCCCTTGCCAGGGCAGGATCAGCTGGAGTAGGTCCCACAGGAATGCATCCATTTTGGTTTTGAATGTCTCCATTGAAGGAGAATCTGCAGCCTCTCTGGGCAGCCTGTTCCAGTGCTCTGTCATCCTCACACTAAAGAAGTTTTCCCTCATGTTTAGATGGAATTTCTTATGCTCAAGTTTGTGCCCACTACCTCTTGTCCTGTTGCTGGGTATCACTGAAAAAAAGCCAACATTGACAAGTCCACCACTAAGTCATAGAATCAATAAGATTGGAGAAGACCTCAAGGATCATCAAGTCCAACCTGTTACCCAACACTTCAGGACTACTAAACCATGGCACCAAGTGCCACGTCCAATCCCCTCTTGAGCACCTCCAGGGATGGTGACTCCACCACCTCCCTGGGCAGCACATTCCAATGGCGAACGACTCTCTCTGGGAAGAACTTTCTCCTCACCTCCAGCCTAAACCTCCCCTGGCACAGCTTGAGACTGTGTCCTCTTGTTCTGGGGCTAGGTGCCTGGGAGAAGAGACCAACCCCTCCTGGCTACAACCTCCCTTCAGGGAGTTGGAGAGAGCAAGAAGGTCTCCCCTGAGCCTCCTCTTCTCCAGGCTAAGCAAGCCCAGCTCCCTCAGCCTCTCCTCACAGGGCTGTGCTCCAGACCCCTCCCCAGCTTTCTTGCCCTTCTCTGGACACATTCAAGTGTCTCAATGACCTTCTTAAACTGAGGGGCCCAGAACTGGACACAGGACTCAAGGTGTGACCTAACAAGTGCTGAGTCCTGGGGCACAATGATTTCCCTGCTCCTGCTGGCCACATCATTCCTGATGCAGGCCAGGATGCCATTGGCTGCCTTAGTCACATCCCTAAGTACCACATTTGTGAGTTAGTGACTTGCCTTCACCTTGGGACCTTCTCTTCCCACATCCTCCTGAAGTTAATCTCTCTTCTTTACCCTGGTGTCCTCTTTAACGAGGAATGCCTCTGGCCTGGCCTGAAGCTAGGTTTCTCCCCATGAAAACCACCCTCTAGAGCTCTGGACAGGATGCTTAGACTGCAAAATCTTTCCCTCACACGCAGTAATTTCAGGTAAGCCTGCTGGTGTGCTTTCCAGAGTTATCTTTTGCAGACCCTCAGGAATAGCTTCAGCATCTCCATCAGTCCACAGGCCTCAGATTATGAAGTACAGTGCCCTATTCAGCCATCAGGCATTGATTTCAGAGTGGGAATGATTTTCCATGGCTCATGGTATGTAGCGAGGCAGGTAAAACAAGCAGTGTTCCCTTGGGGCTTGGTAAGCTGAGTCTGTAAGACACTCTTGTGCTCTAAAAAGACCCCAACAAGCTAAAATCCACTTTTCTTTGCTGACTTTCTGGTGACAAATTTCAGATTATTTTACAGAGTGGGTGGGGAAGAGAAGGTCCCTCTTTGTTTTCTCAGAGTAATCAGGCTGTGTATTATCACAGAGTCATAGAAGGGTTAGGTTGGAAGGGACCTCGGAGACCATCTACTCCAATCTTCCTGCTATGGGCAGGTAGGTCTCTCAACTAGACTTGCTTGATAAGGCCTCATCCAACCTGGCCTTGAACTTCTCCAGGGAGGAGGCATCCACAACTACTCTGGGCAACCTATTCTGGAGTCCAACCATCCTCATACTGAAGGACTTCTTCCTAAGATCCACGCTAAACTTCCTCTCCCTCAGCTTCAAACCATTCTCCCTTGTCCTGTCTCTAGACACCCCTATGAGAAGTCCCTCTCCAGCCTTCTTGTAGGATCCCTTCAGGTGTTGGAAGGCAGCTCTAAGGTCCCCCCAGAGTCTTCTCTTCTCCAGGCTGATCAACCCCAGCTCCCTCTGCCTATCCTCACAGCAGAGGTGTTCCAGCCCTTGGACCATCCTTGTGGCCCTCTGGACTCGCTTCAACAGCTCTGTGCCCTTCTTATGATGGGGACACCAGACCTGGATGCAGTATTCTTCTGTATGTATGCATGTGGGTGTTTGCATTGTCTTACACATATATATTCTGGCTCACATCCCTGAACATTCCCTTTCTGCTCCTCTCCATGGATTACCCATCCCCGATCGTTGTCCCTAACACATCCATTCACCTGGATTCTCATCTTCCCAGCTCCCTGCTACTGCACTTCCTCAGGAGAAGCCTTGTTAGTAAGAGCCTAATGAAGTAAATGCACTAATTAACCTTCCATTACTCTCCTCATTAAGGCAACCTTTAATTTGGTTGGCAAAGTTTCCTCTCCTTTACCACCCAGCTGTCAGTTTTCTTCTGCCGCTTCGATCTCTCTTTGGCCTTCACATCGGGGATGGGAAAATCGATCCCAGCCTGATTTTCTTTCCCCTTCCTTCGCAGCCAGCTGTAAACGCCAGTCAACAAGAAAGTAATAATGTGGTTTTCCCAGGCTGGGAAGGAGAGGTGCAGACATCAATAAGCACCTATTTAAAATGCAAATCGCTCTCTCAATCGGCCCTCAGCCTGCCTCCGGTGGTCTGTGGGCTCCCGGATCCCAGCCCGGAGCTCTGCAGTGCTCCCGGGATGGTTGTAGCCATGTGGGGGTTGGTCTCTTCTCCCTAGTGTCAAGCGGTAGAATGAGAGGAAACAGCCTGAAATTGTGCCAGGAAAGGTTTAGGTTGGATTTTAGGAACAATTCATTTCCTGAAAGAGTGGCCAGGTACTGGAGCAGGCTGCACAGGGAGGTGGTGGAGCAGGGGCGGGGAATTTTGTGTCCTGCCCTACAGGGAATCACTTGCTGCACCAACATCAGAAGTAGCTTGCATCTCTCCTCTGCCTTCCCACGTGGGTTTGGGGAGCACAGGTTGGTTAAGCACTGGGAAAAGAGGACTCCCAGCTCAGCCTCCACTCTCTCTTTCTTCTCCATCCCTGGAGAAGTTAAAAAAATATCATATAGGCATGGCACTCTGGGACGTGGTTTAATGGCCATGGTGCTGCTGGGTTGACGGTTCAACTTCATGAGCTTGGAGATCTTTTCCAGCTGAAACACTTCTGTGATGGCTTTGGGGTGCCCAGGAGGGTTGGATCCCTCTGGGTTTATCCAACTCCAAGTGCACATGGCCAACATGAGTGGGATGGGACTTTGCTTGCAAAACTTTGGGGTTTCCTCCAGTTGTCTGTGAAGCCTTCAGACCTCGCCCCATTCTATGTCCTTTCATCACTTTGGCCAAAGACACCAGCTGTGCCCTAACATCTGCAGAGCTGCCACTGCCTTTTATTTCTTGATGATCTCCAAAGCTTTTTCTTCTCCTTTTTCTTAGAGGAGACAGAAATGGTCCAAGGTAAAAGACAGCAGTTGCAGAGGCTGAGCAGAGGAACTGGTGGTAGCTTTGAGCTGCTGGTTGGCAAGGTGCTATACCATGCACCTTGTGTCTCATGTGATGGTGACTATGTGGACCCGCCTTGAGGCAAAGCCTGCACTGGTCCTGATTTGGGGAAAGTTTTGTGGATCAAGGAACATAGCCAGTGAGAGCAGGGAGTGAGGTGGGAAGATACCTCAAAAATCAATGGGTGGATGAAAAACCTTCCAGGGATAAGAATATTCTCAGCTTCTGCAGGGAATAAGGTGGGAGCTGAATCATCCCTACCCTAACTGTGGTGGCTGTGCCCAGCATTAGGACCAAGGGGGTGAGTTTGTGTCCTGCCCTGCAGGGAGTCACTCGCTGCACCAACATTAGAAGTACCTTGCATCTCCTTTGCCTTTCCCCATGGGTTTGGGGAGCACAGGATGGTCAAATATTAGGAGGAGAGGACTCCCAGGTCAGCCCCCATCCTCTCTTTCTGTTTGAAGTGAATAAACAAACACATTGGAAAGCCCTTCTGGGGAGTGTGACTGCCAGGCAGGGTGGTAATGGAGGACTGCCAGCCAAATGTCTGGGTGCTGCAGAGGATGAGCTCAGCAGACCTCCCAGTTGCAGGCTGGAGAGAGGAAGGATGTGGACCTGCTTTGGAGCAGCAGCAGCATCAGGGTGCGCATCCTTGCCGGGAAGGTTTTGTCCTGGGGATGGTAATAAAGGGGTTTTGCTGGGTCTGGGTGAGAACTCAGCCTTGGAAGGAAGGTGGAAGAGGGAGGGCTAATTTCTGGCGTTCTCCAAGGCTGGACTTTGTCCCTCCTTCCAGCCCTTCTCCCCTCCCCGGCCCACACAGCTTGTCCTCCTTGTTAGCATCTTAATTGATCTTGTTGTTCTCAGCATCCCCTGAGCGCTCAGGACTCCAGCTGTGCTTAAACAGAACGAAGCCTCTTCCAATTTCCCCACCGCTTAAAAGAAAATTGAATCCTTTATCTGCAGGAGGAGAGGGAAACCGCAAATACACCGAGCCGTAAATAGTTAAATAATCAAAGCAGATGATTCCAAATTGCCTGGAAAGCTAAATCTGAATGGCTTTATCCTCTTCCTGCCTACTTCTCTTTAAAGAAAAGAAAAAGAAATATATATATACTTGCACTCCTTGTTCCTGTTAAATATTCTTATCAACCCAGCTCTGTAAATAAAGGGAAGGGGAGGAGGGAGTTTCCAGGTAGCAGGGTGATTGACGGAGCTGAAGTCCTTGCCTTTCTGTCAGGGCCCAGTGCTCTTTGGCTGTGTTTATCTCTTTAATCTAAATATCAATCCGTAAGACGGAAATGGGCTGGAATAGGAACCGTGACAAGCCCGAGCCGCTGAGGAGCGAGCGAGAGAGAGCCACTTATTGCAGCTTCTGCAGCAGCTCCCTGTCCTGATGGAGCTGTCAGGAGAAATGCACAGCTAAAGGGCAGAGTAGGAGGAGGGGAGGGGAAAAAGGCAAAATCACAGCTTTTTCCCCCCCCCCCCCCAAAAAAAAAAAAAAAAAAAAAAAAAAAAAAAGCCAATCCAGCCTGTGAGAGGGGAAAGCAAACCACGGAGCAAATGCAGACCTCTTGTTTGGATTGTATCCTGCAAAGCACGGGCTGGGCAGCACATTCCCTCCAGCCTTGCCAGCAGGACACGGGGTTAGGTGGTTTTCCTTTGCTGCTAGCTTCAGCTGGTGATTTGGGAGGTGGAGGGAGATATTTCCCGAGGTGCTGCTTCCTGCTGCATGCAAACCCCAGTTTCACACATCCTTCTGAGCAGGCCCTGCAGGGCAGTCACCATCTTCACCTCAATGTGTCCTTTCTGAGGCTTGGCACCTCTGAGCAAGGGCAACTCTGTTGTATTTTGTCACCCACAAAGCTCCACCAGAGCCACTGCTCCTGGGATTTTAATCTGTTTTCCAAGCTGCTTTTCCCAGTGACCTCATCTTCCCCAAAGCAGCCTGGGCTATGCTGCTTCCAGCAAGGAGCTCCTATGCAAGTCAGCACTCAGTGGGTGCCATTAGCTATGGCAGAGGCAATGTCATCCCGTTGACAGATGACCTTGTGCAGCCCCTCATGCTGCTGACATGGTGTGAGGAGGAGGCTAATTGACATAAAGTAGGCATTTGGGAACCATGAGATGTGTAGAACAGCCTCCTGAGTCCTGCTGAACCATCCAGAGGCCATTTCTGCCTCAAGCCACAGGTTCTAGGGTGATTATCCCCCTCTACTCTGCTCTGGTGAGACCCTACCTGGAGTACTGCATCCAGTTCTGGAGCCCCTAGTACAGGAAGAATCTGGAAGTGCTGGAATATGTCCAGAGAAAGGCCATGATGATGATCAGAGGGCTGGTGCACCTCTCCTATGGAGAGAGACTGAGAGAGTTGGGGCTGCTCAGTCTGGAGAAGAGAAGGCTCCCAGGAAACCTTGTGGCCTTCCAGGATCTGAAGCGGGCTACAAGAAAGATGGGGAGGGACCTTTGAGGGTGTCAGGGAGTGACTGGGGGGAATGGAACAAAACTAGGGATGGGTAGATTGAGATTGGATGTTAGGAAGAAGTTGTTCCCCATGAGGGTGGTGAGAGACTGGCACAGGTTGCCCAGGGAGGTGGTGGAAGCCTCCTGCCTGGAGGTTTTTGCAGCCAGGCTGGATGTGGCTGTGAGCAACCTGCTGTAGTGTGAGGTGTCCCTGCCCATGGCAGGGGGTTGGAACTGAATAATCCAAACCTAACAATTCTGTGACTCTGTTTGATCCTCCCATGGCTGGCTGCTGTGTCCTGTAACCTAACTCTAGGGACAGGAGCAAAGGTAAGGCTCTCCATCCTCTCAAACTCCTTAGAGAAGTGGCTCCTTGCTGTCTGACTGAGACTTGGGTGTAGCTACCACCTCTGGGGGAGTGAGGATATTGTCTTCCTAGAGCTCAGACTACAGCTTCTGGCCCATGGTTTTGCTTTGGTTGAACAAGGAACATCTTCATCACTCACCTTCACCTGGCAGGGATGTGTTTTGGGCTTGCTACCCCTTGCTGACAAACTGAAAAGACCATTCTCTGGCTGAGCTGCTCAGAGCAACCAGTCTGCATCCAGTTTCGGGATGAATTATCTTCACTTCTGCTGGACAAAGCTTGGTGTGGTGGTTTTAGGCTCTCATCAGCTGCACAGGAGGAACATCACAGAATCATAGAATTGTTAGGGTTGGAAGGGACCTCAAGGATCATATAGTTCCAACCCCTGCCATGGGCAGAGACCCCTCACACTAATAGTGTTCTCTTTCCAGGCAGAAAGGGACCTGGGGTCCTGTTCCAATGCCTGAGCACTCTTGAAGGAATTGAGTCCAGCATCAGTAAGTTTGCAGATGACACCTATCTGGGAGCAGGTGTTGATCTCTTAGAGGGTAGGAGAGCTCTGCAGAGGGACCTTGACAGGCTGGACAGATGGGCAGAGTCCAGAGGCCTGCGATTTAAAACATCTAAGAGCCAGGTTCTGCACATTGGCCACAGCAACCCCATGCAGTGCTACAGGCTGGGGTCAGAGTGGCTGGAGAGCAGCCAGGCAGAGAGGGACCTGGGGGTACTGGTTGACACTAGGCTGAACATGAGCCAGCAGTGTGCCCAGGTGGCCAAGAATACCAATGGCATCCTGGCCTGCATCAGGAACAGTGTGGCCAGCAGGAGCAGGGAGGTCATTGTGCCCCTGGGCTCAGCACTGGTTAGGCCACACCTTGAGTCCTGTGTCCAGTTCTGGGCCCCTCAGGTTAGAAAAGATGTTGAGCTGCTGGAAGGTGTCCAGAGAAGGGCAAGAAAGCTGGGGAGGGATCTGGAGCACAGCCCTGTGAGGAGAGGCTGAGGGAGCTGGGCTTGCTTAGCCTGCAGAAGAGGAGGCTCAGGGGAGACCTCATTGCTGTCTCCAACTCCCTGAAGGGAGCTTGTAGCCAGGTGGGGGTTGGTCTCTTCTCCCAGGCACCCAGCACCAGAACAAGAGGACACAGTCTCAAGCTGCACCAGGGGAGGTTTAGGCTGGTTGTTAAGAATTTCTTCATAGAGAGAGAGATTGGCCATTGGAATGTGCTGACCAGGGTGGTGATGGAGTCACTATCCCTGGAGGTGTTTAGGAAGAGCCTGGATGAGGCACTTGGTGCCATGGTTTAGTTGATTAGCTGGTGTTGGGTGATGGGTTGGACTTGATGATCTCGAAGGTCTTTTCCAACCTGGTCTTGTTTATTCTGGTCTCTGGGCTGGGTTTCAACATGTTCACAGCCATCTTCAGGCAAGGACCAGTTTGGTCTTCCCTCCTTCTTGGCTTTTGTCCCCCTCTCCCTGCTGTGCCCCAGATGATGCTCATCACCTGAACACGGTGGAATTGCAGATGGTGGGAGGTGTGACCAGCTTCCAGCAGCTCTTGCGAATACCTCAGAGGATCCTTGGGGATTTCATATTTTATTCCCTCCGTCAGACTTCGACCTTAATTACTTCCCTTTGGCTGGGCTGCAGGAGTCATTAGAGACCCAACAGCAAAGCGATTGAGATGTCAGGGCAGGCAATTGTGTGGTTATTTAACCTATCAGATCGTGCCGCTTGCCATTTAGGTGGACAACAGGAGAATATGAAATCAATACAGTTCATTAGCGGACTCCTCGCGCCCAGGCTCCGGCGCGCAGCCGCTCCGGCACAACCCGCCCAGCGCCTAAACCGTCTTGGTGTCACCTTGTGCAGTGGGAAACCCACCCTCCAGGTTCCTTCTCCTCTTCCTCAAGGCTTCTGTCAGCTCACACGCTTTTAAACCCCCATCTCCAGCCATGGCAACAGCCCGGCGACAGGAAATTACTCGCCGCTCAATCAAGGCTGCCCAGGCAAGTGTTAACCTCGCTGATGTTGCAGGGCCTGCTGTTACAAAACACAATCAAGGAGGCCGCTTTAGACCCCAGCGGCTGCCAGAAGAGGTGGGCAAAAGCTCTGCAGTACCCAGGGGGGTTGATTGGCTATTTTTTTCACACACCCCCAACCGGGTTCAGCACAGTCCTTCAGGGTCGTTAGTGGCGATTGAGCTTCGTGGCATGGAGCTGCTGGGGAAGGGGTGGCTGCCGTACCCCGGCATCGCCCCGGTTCCCCGCTCCCACCTTCCCCGTTAATCACGCGGCAGTGCTGGATGACTCTGCTCCTGCCTGATTGCCACCCCCCACCAGGCAGCTACTGTTTGAAGGCCTGAGAAAGAGCACAGGCAGGGCAGGTGATGCTGCAGCAAGAGCTGGTTGCCACCGGGGAAGGGCATAATGGCTTGAAGGAAGTTTGCCCTCGGTTTCCTTGATCAGGTTTTGCAGCCCAGTGATTGTTGCTCGAGGAAGCTCTTGGCCCTTCACGCTTCTCCTCTCCAAATCACAAATCAGATCCCAATCCGGGTGGACAGCTGTTACTCTCCTGGGACCTGGAGATTGCAGTAGTTTGTATTAAAGAAGGGCTGCTTGCCATTTAACACAAGGTTTGGGGGCTCCAAAAATCGCTATGATGACTGGGCTCCCCCACTCCAGGTTGCCTGTACCAGGGTGTGAGCCGTCCATGGCAGCCTGGTCTGTCCCAAGGAGCAACCTCACCTGCCACATTTTCCTAGAAAACTGGGGGAAAGCAGGAAGTTGATGGGAATCCTCCTTCCTTGTGCTTTCTCTTGTGCCCCAAACCCCAGGCATAGAATCATAGAATCAACAAGGTTGGAAAAGACCTCAAAGATCATCAAGTCCAACCTGCCACCCAACACCTCATGACTACTAAACCATGGCACCAAGTGCCACGTCCAATCCCCTCTTGAACACCTCCAGGGATGGGGACTCCACCACCTCCCTGGGCAGCGCATTCCAATGGCTAACAGCTCTCTCTGGGAAGAACTTTCTCCTCACCTCCAGCCTAAACTTCCCCTGGCACAGCTTGAGACTGTGTCCTCTTGTTCTGGTGCTGGTTGCTTGGGAGAAGAGACAAACTCCCTCCTGGCTACAACCTCCCTTCAGGGAGTTGTAGAGAGCAAGAAGGTCTCCCCTGAGCCTCCTCTTCTGCAGTCTAAGCAAGCCCAGCTCACTCAGCCTCTCCTCATAGGGCTTGTGCATCTTGCTGGCATGGCAATGCACCTTGGTCTCCTCACTGCCTACCTGGCATGGCCAAGGGAGCAGGCAGGCAGCAGGAGGACAAGACCCACACCTGGTCACGCCAGTGCCCTGACAGCTTTTTGACGTGCAGTAATTGCTTTCCTGCTACAACTCTTTTAGGCAGAGAGCTTCTGGCCAAAGCAATTTGCTCCCCATCAATTTTTATTTCCTGGTTTCTGTGTGCAAGGTAGGGGAAGGAAAACAAAGAGGGCAAAAGAAGAGCAAAGGGAGCTGAGGCTCATTCTGGCAGCCCCACACAGATGGAAAGGTGGGAAGGATATGGATCCCTTGGTGCCAGCAGAGCCATCCTCAGGCAGGACAGGGCAGCCCATCCCACCCAGACAGCAATCAGCTGTCCTTCTTGCATGCTTTGCTCATTCCTGCAACTAACCTCTGGCTGCATATCTCTGCCCAGTGGGTATGGAGGAGAGGCTGCCTTCCTGGGGGCTTGGGAGGGGGAATCTGTGCTGTGCTGAAAGGCTTTTCTTGTCACTTTGAGCTTTTCCTCACTCCTCCTGCCACGCTGCCTGAAGCTGCAGTGAGTAGAGTTAATCTCGGGCAGTTTAAGGAGTCGTGGAGTGGGGTTTGGCGGATGATGAATGTCGAAACCATTACCGGCAGAGCTCCGTGGAGCTGTTTAAAACCGAAGTCTCCCATGTAAATTTCTGCTCCATCAATCCTGATGACATGTCAAACACTGCTATTGTTTCCTGAACAAATTGGACGACATGCCCTTTCCTGCAGATTTGCCCAGGGGAGCAGAACCAATCGCCGGCTCCTCGCTCCTGTCTCCGGCTCTGCTGACCCACCAGCCGGTGGGGGAGGATGGACACCATGGCCCTTGGTGGGACAGAAGGGAGACATCCAAAATATTAGTGCTTGAGGGACGCAGATGGGTAGAGAGCTGGGTCAGGGCTATTTTTGTGTGCCTGAGATTCACGTGCTGGCTGCACACGCCATGCTGCGGGTCAGTAAATTAATCCTTTGGGTTATCCAGGCCTCCTCCTCCTCCTCCTCCCGGAGTTTAGCAGTGCAAATGTGGGTTTTTTTCTAGATGTGGGCTGTGCTGGTGACAGCTCATAAAAGTACAGATGTGGACCTGCGTTTTCCTCCTGCCCTTTTGCAGGCTCCAGTGGGCAAATCCCGCTTTAATATTCCGGGCAGGAGAGGAGCAGCCGTAAAAGCCATTTGATTGCTTCTCCAGGTGGAACCCCAGGAAACTTCCAGCCAGATGCCTTCCCTCCCACCGGCTGTGGGGATGGATGCCTGTGTGCTGGGGTGGGGAAAAGAGTCAGTCAGGAGGGTGAGCCCTGGGGAAACAGCTGGTGCCCAGCGATGGCAAAAGGGATTTGGGAGCCCCGGGGACTGCTGTGCAAAGGGGTTCACGTTGCCTCCTGGGGAGTTTGAGCATCCAAGCATCCTTTTTGCCCTCAGAAGGAAAGCATTTGGTAGTGCAGAAATGAGCACAGAATCACAGAGTGGCAGGAGTTGGAAGGGGCCTCTCCAGAACTGAGAGTGCAGCCTTTTGGGGTTTGTTTCGTATCTTCCCTGTCACGCTCAGGTAAGCTGCTCAGGTAAGCTGCTCTGCTGCCCTGCATTATGGCCTTGATGGTCATTTGCCAGAAAAGCCATCAAGAAGACATCACCTCCCAGCTCCCCCCTGGTGCAAATCAGGGTAATTAATGAGGCCATTTGGTGAGGTGGTATGTACAGGGCACAGTTAAGCTCACCAGCATCCTGCCTTTGCCCTCCCATCAGTTTTGGCTGGCCTGGCACCCCTGCGGCATGGGGTCCAGGCTCCGCTCCCCAAGGCTCCACCACCTCCCACACCAAGCAGCTCTGTGCTAACCTTCTTTTAACCTTCCTCCTTCCCTATATATATATATATTATTTTTTTTCCCCCTGGCAGAAGAAAATTGCACTTTCCCAGCGTTGTCTGTCACCACAATAAGCACTTACAAGTGCAATTGTATGGGGCCAAATGAAGGGAATTAGTCTTGCCCATGTTTTGTGGCACTGTCAGGCCCCCTCTAAATCATTATCTCATCACCAGCCCATCCAGATGCATGGAAAATGCCTTTCCAGGGTCTGCTTTGGCACCAGCCACTTAGGGATTAATGACACCTAGGGGCTCACAGAGGTTGAGGGCACAGAAGTAATGACCAGGAAAAAAACCTGACTGGAGGTCCAGGGCTGGTTCACACCAGGTGATGCTGAGACTGCTCAAAGATTTTGGGGAAAGAGGACCCAAGGCCCTTGTTGGACAGTCTCAGATGATCTTTGGAGGTTTGCCACCACCATTTGCAGCCACCTGGGCTGATGGCAGTTGTTAAGACAGTGGACTAATACCAACATAATTTACTGAGAGAAGCTGGAGTGGCAGAGGGTAGATTAAGCCATCTCCTCTGGGATGGGGCTGCTTCTTAGGTGTTCTCCTTGGTGTCCTCTAAGGTGCAAGATGCACCCCAGAGGGGGCTTGGCCCTCCAGGAGCAGGTGCTGCTTGCTCTCTGGGCATCTCTCCAGGCATTTTTTGGCAGGTTTGTTCCATTTTGCTAAATGCAATTGTCATGCACAGGAAAAGTAAATTGCATCTTAGCAGTGGAGAGGAAAATGGGGAGAATCAGTAGGTCTGAAATGTTGGCTCCATCAGCACACCCTTCAGCCGGTGAAGAGTAGCAGGAATTTACCACCTGAGCTAGGGAAGCTTTTTTTTTTTTTTGGGGGGGGGGGGAAGGGGGGAATGAATTAACTGAGGCTAATCTTCCTACCTTTGCCCCTCTGCTACCCTGTGGTGTGACAGGTAAGCAGCACACAGGGGGTACAGGAATTTAATGTGCTCCCACTCTGCTCTCAAGGGTAATCAAGGCCATCAATAAATCAGATAGGTTTCAGGAAGGGGTTGTGTTCCATGCCAGTCCTAAAATACAGCCTTTTGCTGGGATGTGGACATAAAATGTGTCTTTGACCCTGCTTTTTTTCCCACAGGCCTGTTGGTGTCTAAGGAATCCAGACAAGATTCCATTTAGAAAATATACTGGGGGAGAAGGGGGGGGAAAAAAGATATTTGGGGGCTTGCATTCCACTCTCCTCACCTAAAAATGAAATTTTCTGCTCTTTTTTTTTTTTTTCCCCTGCTGCCTCTCATGCATATTTAATATACTCATTAGAGGAAAGACTTCAAAACATACATCAATCTTGCCTTGCTCCTCCAGAGCTGACATGCTGAATTTCCCACACCTTCCCCTGAAGGTGCTGGTTGCTTAGCTGTGACCAGCCTGCTCCAGCTTCAGCAGCTGGCAGTCCTGCTGCTGGCAACAGCTTGGCTGGGAGCCAGGGCTGCATGTCCACACCATAGCATCTCCAAAGTCATCATTCCCATGGTGGACCTCCAGCATGTTCCATCCCCAGGAGGTGCAATGATATAGACAGTGGGATTGGGGGCACCTGCAGCGAGTGTGCAGATGACACCAAGCTGAATGGACCTGGAGAAGTGGGGCCAGGTGAGGTTTATCAAGGACAAGTGCAAGGTTCTGCACCTGTGTAGGGACAAGCCCCTTGCTAATGTAGACTAGGGGAGGATGTGATAGAGAGCAGCGCTGCAGTGGATGAGAAGCTGGATATGAGACAGCAATGTGCACTTGCAGCCCAGCAGGCCAATGGCAGCAAAAGCAGCGTGGCTCAGCAGGTCAAGAGTGGTGATTCTGCCACTCTGCTCTGCCCTGGTAAGACCTCACCTGGAGTACTGTGTCAGCTCTAGGACCCTCAACACAAGAAGGATGTGGACCTGATGGATTGGGTCCAGATAAGGGCCAAAAAGATGCTCGGAGGGCTGGAACACCTCTCCTATGAAGACAGGCTGAGAGAGTTGGGGCTGTTCAGCTTGGAGAAGAGAAGGCTGCAGGAAGATCTTACAGCAGCCTTCAAGGATGTGCCTTCCAGTACCTGAAGGATGTGCCTTCCAGTACCTGAAGGATGTGCCTTCCAGTACCTGAAGAGATGCCTGAGCTCCCTTACCACCCCTGTAGCCTTTCATAGCTCACCAGTTCTGTGCTGGTGCCAGCTTGATGCCACTGCTGGTGCCAGCCCACTGGATTCCCAGGTGTGTGTAATGCAACACTGGCCATAAATATCTTCATTTATTAATTAACTTTTCTTCTTCCAGGCAACAGACAACGACGTGGGCATGTATGGGAAAGTCAACTACTTCTTCAGTGATGACCCTGACCAGTAAGTGTGACAGAGCCACTGGCATCACTTTGAGTCTTCAAATTCCTCTTCCAACCTCTCTAAGAAGCCACATAACAACAAAGGATGTTGGTATGTGCTATCTGTGAGACCCCTACAGAAACCCAGGTGGCCAAGTGAACCAATGGCATCCTGGTCTGGATCAGGAAGAGTGTGGCCAGCAGGAGCAGGGAAGTCATTGTGCCTCTAGACTCAGCACTGGTTAGGCCACACCTTGAGTACTGTGTCCTGGTCTGGGCCCCTCAGTTTAGGAAAGATGTTGACTTGCTGGAATGTGTCTAGAGAAGGGCAACAAAGCTGGGGAGAGGTCTGGAGCACAGCCCTGTGAGGAGAGGCTGAGGGAGCTGGGCTTGCTTAGCCTGGAGAAGAGGAGGCTCAGGGGAGACCTTCTTGCTGTCTACAACTCCCTGAAGGGAGGTTGTAGCCAGGAGGGGGTTGGTCTCTTCTGCCAGGCAAGCAGTGACAGAACAAGAGGACACAGTCTCAAGCTGCACCAGGGGAGGTTTAGGCTGGATGTTAGGAAGAAGTTCTTCCCAGCAAGAGAGATTGGCCATTGGAATGTGCTGCCCAGGGAGGTGGTGGAGTCACCATCCCTGGAGGTGTTTAGAAAGAGCCTGGATGAGGCACTTGGTGCCATGGTTTATTTGATTAGCTGGTGTTGGGTGATGGGTTGGACTTGATGATCTCAAAAGTCTTTTCCAACCTGGTTAATTCTGTATTCTGTACTATGAGGAGCATCTGAGGGAGCTGGAGTGGTTTAGTCTGGAGAAGAGAAGGCTTAGAGGAGACCTCATCATTTTCTACAACTACCAGAAGGGAGGCTGGAGTGAGGAAGGGGCCAGCCTCTACTCCTTGATGACAAGAGACAGGACTAGAGGAAATGGTTTCTAGCTGCACCACAGGATGTTTAGGCTGGATATTAGGAAATTCTTCATCACTGACAGGGTTATCAAACACGGGAATGGTCTGCCCAGGGCAATGGTGGAGTCACCGTCTCGGAGTGTTTAAGCAGCATGTGGACCTGGCACTTAAGGACACGGTTTAGGAAGGGGCTTTTTTCAGGGGCATGCAGTGATGAGAGGGAATGGCTTTAAGCCTGAGGAGGGGAGATTTGGACTAGGTATTAGGAAGAAATTCTTTACAGTGAGGGTGGTGAGACACTGGAACAGGTTGCCCAGGGAGCTTGTGAATGTCCCCTGGCTGGAGGTGTTCCAGGTGAGGTTGGACGAGGCCTTGAGGTACCTGGTCTGGTGGAAGCTGTTGCTCCCATGGCAGGTTGGAACTAGATGATCTTTATGTTCCCTTCCAACCTCACCCAATCTACGAATCTGTGCTGCCACACCATCTCCAGCATGTGGTCACCGTGGCTCTCACCTCTCCTTTCCTGTCCCCTCAGCTTCTCTCTGGACAAGGACACGGGTGTCATCCTCCTGACGGCTCGGCTGGACTTCGAGACCACCCAGCGCTACACCCTGACCGTCATTGCCCGGGACGGCGGCGGGGAGGAGACCACTGGCCGCGTCCGCGTCAACGTCCTCGACGTCAATGACAACGTCCCCACCTTCCAGAAGGAGGCATACCTGGGGGCCCTGAGGGAGAACGAGCCCTCTGTCACCCAGGTGGTCCGGCTGCGGGTGAGTGGCTCTTCCACTCAGGGACGTGTGGCGGGGAGCTGGGAGCAGGTTAGGTCCCTGTGCACCCCTCCTGCCATCGCTCCTCCTGAAAACACTTCCTGCTTTAGCTGGGTGTGGTGCTGCTTCCCTCCTCCTCCCCTCCTTCTGTAAGGAAGAAGATGATTAGGGGACTTGAGACGTCTCCCTTATAAAGAGAGACTGAGAGCCCTGGGGCTATTTAGTCTGGAGAAGAGAAGGCTGAGAGGGGATCTGATCAGTGTCTATCAATATCAGGGGGCTGGGTGTCGAGTGGAGGGGACCAAGCTCTCTTGGGTGGTGCACAGTGATAAGCCAAGGAACAACAGGTTCAAGCTTGAACAGTAGAAGATTTCACCTCAACATGAGGAGAAACTTCTTTGCAGTGAGTGTGACAGAGCCCTGGAGCAGGCTGCCCAGAGAGGTTGTGGAGTCTCCTTCTCTAGAGACTTTCCAAACCCACCTGGATGCATTCCTGTGCAGACTACCCTTAGGTGATCCTACTTTAGCATGAGGGTTGGGCTAAATGATATCTTGAAGTTCCTTCCAACCTCTAATATACTGTGAATCCATGAAGTCCCCAGGACCTGAGGCTTTTTCCCAGGCCACAGGAGCTGCCTCCATGTCACCTTGCTCTGCTCAGCAATGTCAGCAAGCACTGAGGGGAAGGGATGTTTGTTGTTGAAGCCTTGTGCTGTGGAGAGAAGATTGTTTGCTTCTTCAGCACAAGAATAGACTTTGCAATGATATGAACCCAAATGGTTTTCCCTCCATGGAACCAGGCTGGATGAGTGCTGCAGGGAGAGAGGACAGAGGGATCCAGCAGGTCCTCCCTGGAAGGCAGGACGGGAGGGCTGGTTTGCAGACCCCTTAAGGACCCCATCTTCCATGGTGCTTCCACTCTCCTTGGGCCCAGCTTGCAACTCCTATCCCGTTGTATCCCTCCCATTGCACTCACCAGCACACTTCCTGTGCTCATTAACCCTCTCTTCTTATGCCTTAGGCATCTGATGAAGACTCCCCCGAACAACCAGATCACATACAGCATCGTGCATGCATCTGCCTTCCTTGAGTACTTTGACATCACAGTGTCAGAAGGGTATGGAGGTAAGCACTGGTCCCGGGCCCATGGTGCCCCTGAAGAACAGTAGCAGGCTGCACTCACCCTCCTGTAAGCAGTCATGACAGCAGTGATTCTCCTCCCTGCTGCTGGCAATGAGGCAACTTGGGGCATGATGGCCTGTACCAGCAATAGTGTGGCCAGAAGGACTAGGGCAGGGATTGTCCCCCTGTACTAGGCACTGGTGAGGCTGTACCTCAAACACTGAGTTCGGTTTTGGGTCCCTCCCTGCAAGAAGAACATTGAGGTGCTGGAGCAGGTCCAGAGAAGGGCAATGAAGCTCGTGAAGGGTCTGAAGAACAGGTCTGGTGAGGAGAAGCTGAGGGAACTGAAGGGAGACCTTCTTGCTGCCCTTATTACAGGAAGGATCTGGAAGTGGTGGAACGTGTCCAGAGAAGGGCCATGAGGATGAGCAGAGGGCTGGAGCTGCTCTGCTATGGAGACAGACTGAGAGAGTTGGGGTTGTTCAGGTTGGAGGAGAGAAGGCTCAGAGAAGACCTTCTTGTGGCCTTCCAGTATCTGAAGGGGGCTACAAGAAAGCTGGGGAGGGACTTCCTTGGGAAACAGCCCTTAAAAACAAAGGGGTTCAGGAGAGCTGGACCTACTTCAAGAAAGAACTCTTGAAGGCGCAGGAACAGGCTGTGCCAGTGTGCCGGAAGATGAGCCGCCGGGGCAGACGGCCAGCCTGGTTGGGTAATGAACTTCTAAAGGAACTAAGGGAAAAAAAGAGGGTGTATTATCTTTGGAAAAAAGGGGAGGCAACCCATGGAATGTTTAGGGATGTTGCTAGGTCTTGTAGGAAGAAAATTAGGGAGGCAAAAGCACATTTGGAGCTCAGACTGGCCTCTGCTGTGAAGGACAACAAAAAGTCCTTCTATAAATATATTAATAGCAAGAGGAAGGGCAAGGAGAAGCTCCACTCCTTGGTGGGCATGGAGGGGAATATTGTAACAAAGGATGAGGAAAAGGCAGAGGTGCTTAACACCTTCTTTACCTCAATTTTTACTAGCAGGACAGAACGGCTTCCAGACAGCTGGCCTGCAGAGCTGGCAGAAGGAGCCAGGGAGCAGCATAGTTTTCCCCTGTTCCAGGATGGGACAGTTAGAGATCTTCTCAGCCGCTTGGACCCCCACAAGTCCATGGGACCGGATGGGATCCATCCTAGGGTGCTGAGGGAGCTGGCGGATGAGCTGTCCAGGCCGCTCTCCATCATTTTTCAGCAGTCCTGGCTCACTGGAGAGGTCCCAGAAGACTGGAAGCTGGCCAACGTGGTGCCCATCCATAAGAAGGGCCGGTTGGATGAGCCAGGGAATTATAGGCCTGTCAGCCTGACCTCAGTGCCAGGCAAGATTATGGAACGGGTCATCTCGAGTGCGATCACACAGCACTTACAGGATGGCCAGGGGCTCAGGCCTAGCCAGCATGGATTTAGGAGGGGCAGGTCCTGCCTGACCAACCTGATCTCCTTCTATGATCAGGTGACCCGCCTGGTGGATGTGGGGAGGCCTGTGGATGTGGTCTACCTGGACCTCAGTAAGGCCTTTGACACCGTCCCCCACAGCAAACTCCTGGCCAAGCTGGCAGCCCATGGCTTGGACAGGAGCACACTGCGTTGGGTTAGGAACTGGCTGGAGGGCCGAGCCCAGAGAGTAATGGTGAATGGCACCACATCCAGCTGTCGGCCTGTCACTAGTGGTGTGCCCCAGGGATCAGTGCTGGGCCCCATGCTTTTCAACATCTTTATTGATGATCTGGATGAGGGCATTGAGTCCATCATCAGTAAATTTGCAGATGACACCAAGCTGGGGGCAGCAGTTGATTTGCTGGAGGGCAGAGAGGCTTTGCAGAGGGACCTCGACAGGCTGGACAGATGGGCAGAGTCCAATGGCATGAGATTTAACACATCCAAGTTCTGCACATTGGCCACAACAACCCCAGGCAGCGCTACAGGCTGGGGTCAGAGTGGCTGGAGAGCGGCCAGGCAGAGAGGGACCTGGGGGTGCTGGTTGATGGGAAGCTGAACATGAGCCAGCAGTGTGCCCAGGCAGCCAAGAGGGCCAACCGCATCCTGGCCTGCATTAGGAATAGTATGGCCAGCAGGAGCAGGGAGGTCATTGTGCCCCTGTACTCTGCTTTGGTTAGGCCGCACCTTGAGTACTGTGTCCAGTTCTGGGCCCCTCAGTTTAGGAAGGACATTGAGACACTTGAACGTGTCCAGAGAAGGGCAACAAGGCTGGTGAGAGGCCTTGAGCACAAGCCCTATGAGGAGAGGCTGAGGGAGCTGGGGCTGTTTAGCCTGGAGAAGAGGAGGCTCAGGGGCGACCTCATTGCTCTCTACAACTACCTGAAGGGTGGTTGTAGCCAGGAAGGGGTTGGCCTCTTCTCCCTAGCAACCAGCACCAGAACAAGGGGACACAGTCTCAAGCTGCACCAGGGGAAGTTTAGGCTCGAGGTGAGGAGAAAGTTCTTCACCGAGAGAGTGATTCGTCATTGGAATGGGCTGCCCGGGGAGGTGGTTGAGTCTCCATCCCTGGAGGCGTTCAGGAGGGGACTGGATGTGGCACTTGGTGCCATGGTCTAGTTGTGAGGTTGTGGTTACAGGTTGGACTCGATGATCTTCAAGGTCTCTTCCAACCTTGGTAATTCTATTCTATTCTATTCTATTCTATTCTAACTTTGGAGGGTGTCAGGGAGTGATAGGACTGGGGGGAATGGAGCAAAACTAGAAGTGGGTAGATTGAGATTGGATGTTCGGAAGAAGCTCTTCCCCATGAGGGTGGTGAGAGACTGGCACAGGTTGCCCAGGAAGGTGGTGGAAGCCTCATCCTCAGAGGTTTTGAAGGCCAGGCTGGATGTGGTTGTGAGCAACCTGCTGTAGTGTGAGGTGTCCCTGCCCATGGCAGTGGTGTTGGAACTGGATGCTCCTTGAGGTCCCTTCCAACCCTGACAATTCTATGATTCTATGAACAGAGGCTGGAGTGGGGTGGAGTTAGCCTCTTCTCCCAAGGAACAAGCTATAGGGCAAGTGGTAAATGACTGGAAGTTGCATCAGGAGAGGTTTAAGTTGGACATTAGAAAAAATTTCTTCCCTGAAAGGGTTGTCAAGGCCTGGACCAGGGCTGACCAGGGCAGTGATGGGGTTCCCATCTTTGGAGGGACTCAAAAGCTGTGTAGACATGGTGCTGAGGGACATGGTTTAGAGGTGACCTGGCAGTGGTGGGTTAATGCTTGAACCTGATGATACTAAAGGTTTCACCTGATGATACTAAAGGTTTCTTACAACCAAACCCTCTGCTGCTGCTGCAGAGCCATACTTCCTTGGGTGCACAGCTCACTCTGGGTTATGCCATGCAAGGAGATCAGTAATGCTCAGCACCCATTATTTTTCAAGGCACTGCCACCTCGAGCAGGCACAGTTGGCCCTGGGGACTCAATGTGTAGATTGGGCCACCGCTGGAGCCTGCCTGCCACCCTGCTCAGTGCATGGAAGCCCCTCTGACTGCCCTGCTTTGCTTCCTTTCAGTGATCAGCGTGAACCACCCCCTGGACTACGAGCAGGTGGCCAATGGGGTTATTTACCTGACAGTGATGGCCAAGGATGCTGGCAACCCGCCGCTCAACAGCACGGTCCCTGTCACCATCGAGGTGTTTGTAAGTACCTGCTGACCCTGCCATGCTTTCCTGGCAAGTATTCCACAGCAGTGCCACTAATTCATCAATGACCCAGCAAGGCTCTCCTGCCCTGTGCATGTGTATGCATGGATTGCAGCCAGGTGTGTCTGATCTATGCATGTGAGTCATGTGTGTCTCATGTACTTAATGGCTCATGCACATTGGTTAAAGAAGCATTGCCCCTGGCACTGGGTAAGGTCTGAGTGACCAAAGGTGAGACTCCCTCTGAAAGGGTGTCACTACAGAGAAGCACAAACAGGATCTCCTGCCCCCCATGCACCTCCTCCCTCAGCTGTGCATAGTGCACAAGAAACTCGCTGGAAAAAAAACATAGCAGGAGCCCCAGCTCACCATGGGGTGAGAAGCAGAGCTGGGGATCAGGTGGAGAACTACCTTCTGCCCTGGTTTTTGACTGAGGAGGTTGACCGAGTCCCCCAGTGAGCCCTTCTCTCACCTCTCAGGGAACTCCTGCCCAGCGTGCTCTCCATGCTCACAGCCAGAGGTGCTCACTGCAGCTCAGATGCAGAGGAGAGAGAGCTTGGGCTTCGTGCTAGCACTCGTAGCATTGGAGATTATCAGCCCCTGAATCAGTCACGGGCAGCTGCTTATTTATCTTCCCAACACCAGCTGTCCCAGCTGGACCCTTGCCTTCCCTGCACACCTCACGCACCAGCAGAGGTGCAAATCCTCACAGAGGGGTGGCTGCTGGGAGAGGGAAGGCTTCACAGCGTTCCTTGGGAAGATTAGATCGGGTTGTCACTTTGAGGCACACAGTGGTTCTGAGGGTGTCTGGAGGGAGGTATCAACGATGGAGACAGTTTGCGTGATAATCCGTCAGTCTCGCGGTGATGGGATCTAAGCTGGGCTGGCAGCAGTGTCAGTCGAGGAAGGTGAAGAAGATGAAGTCCCTGGTGCTGTAGGATGGGAATGACGTTCTGTGAGCGTGCTTCTCCTCTAGCTTCTTCACCACGCTTGGTGGGGGGAGCAAGGCAGTGCTGGGAGTGTTAGTGGTGGCTAAATACATCCTTCCCACTCTGAACTTTCCCACCTCTTTCTAAAGACCACGCTTCAGTGGACCATCTCCTCCAGGGTGAGTCTCTACACTGGTGGGGTTTAAGTAGCTGTCACTTTTCCCACTCTCAACCAAAAGGCTTTTCTCTCAGCTGGAAAAAAGAAAAAAAACAGGGGGGGGGGTGGGAGAGGGAAAGGCAGGAAATGGAAAGAAAATGAGGAGGAAGCATTTCATGACGCTACTTGAGCCATGAAAAGGCAGCACAGCAAGCGAGCGTGGAGGAGGTGATTTTTTTTCCCCATCCCTTGGTTGTTGGGTTTTAATAAGAAGTCAAACTCGCCTTGTAGATTTCCCATTAGGGGACAATAAGCTTTTGTAGAGGGAGCTGCTGAATCAGAACTAACAGCACGCTCCACCCTGGGATCCGGGGAACTATCACCGCTAATAAGCTTCCAGCTCGCGCCACCGCCGCCCAGTTCGGGGCCATGAGCCAGCAACTTACAGCTGCCTGTGTCTGGAGGAAAAAGGGTTACGTGCCCAGTGAGCATCTCTCTGTGTGTGTGTGAGCATGCTTTTGCTCAGAGAAGTGGTGGAGTCTCCATCCCTGGAGGGATTTCAAAGCTGCATAGATGTGGTGCCAATGGAGATGGTTTAGTGGTGACCTGGCGGTGTTGGGTTAATGGCTGGGCTTGATGGTCTTAAGGGTCTCTTCCAACCAAAACGATTCTGGGCTTCTACCTGTGATTCTCAACATCCCTGCTGATGATAGGAAGGCTGGCTGAGGATGAGGGTGTAGGGAGGAAGAATGAGGGTAAGGAATGCTGATTAGCTGGATGTCCTCTCCAGTGGGAGCAGAAGGCACATATTAGGCTTATTTCACTTGGGAAAGACCTCTCAGATCCTTGAGTCCAACACTCAGCCTAACACCCCCATGGCCATTAAATCGTGTCCCCAAGTGCCATGTGCAAACTTTTCTTGAGCAAGAATGGTGACTCCACCACCTCCCTGGGCAGCATGTTCCAGTGCCTGGTCACTCTTCCTATAAAGAAAGTTTTCCTAATATCCAACCTAAACCTCCCCTGGCTTGGCACAGTTTCATTTGGGAAGGTCTGCATCAGGGAGTTTTGAAGTTCCCACGGCTGAAATGGACAGCGTCCTTCTGAAGTAGAAGAGCCAAACATTGTGCTGCAGCCTGGTGCATGCCAGCTCTGGCCAGATGGAAAGCCAGCCAGAAGCAAGCCCCAGCCTTCCCAGGAGCCAGCTTGCAGGGCTTTGGTGGTGCTGAGCACGGCCTGATGAGCTCAGGACCACTAATGAAACAATGTGGCAGCTGCTCTGGCTTGTGTCCACCCAACCTGGACCATGGCACAGCTCACCTGGGTCTGGCTGCAGGTGGCATGTGGATGCACACTCAGTCTCTGCATTTCCTTCACCTTTAACTTGCCCAGCTCCCCTGGGTTTGTCCTGGGATGATGACCCCAGCTCCAGCCTGAGGAGAAGGAGGGACAGTGAGGGCAGCACCTCCGGCAGCCGGCAATTTCTTCATTACCCTCGGAGGAGGAGCAGTGAAAACTGAGTGATGCAAAGGCTGATTAAAGACCACCTGCTTCCAGCAAGGAGAGCAGAGGATGGTAATTTAATTGCAGTACGATGGGCACCGTTGGCACGTGAAATTGCCTCAAATATCAAGTTTGGTGGCAGCAGGAGCAGCTGAGCCTGCAGGTCCATCAGCGGTCTCCAGGTAGAAAACATCTCCGGAGCAGCCCCAGGGAAGTGGCAAAGTCCGTAACGGTGTTCTAATGTCCTGGAAGCTCCATCCTTCCCTCTGTAGGTGATCAGGCTTGGTTCATTTGAGGCAGGTTCTTAACATTGTTTAAACAGCATTTACAGCCACCCTGGGGGAGCTTTAAACTGGCCCAAAATCTCTTCTGAGGGATGTTCCAAACAGTTGCTTCTGCCTGGTTTCACCACATCAGCTGTACTCACTTGGCAGAGACAGGCTGAGGGGGGGGGGAGCCTCTTGGTATGCAAACCAGCATCCCCCTCTGAAAATGCTATAACTGCTCTCTCTGCAACCCCCCCACACCCTGCCCCAGCATTCCTCCACTTCAACAAAGGCACACAAAGCTCAACAGCTTCCCTGGCCGATCCCGTGGGCTCGCCTCATGGTCATGGTGACCCAGAGCACTAAGCTGCGTGTGAGGCTGCTGCAAGATGGAGATGTGGCTCTGTGGATGATGCTGATGTGCTTTATGAGGTGTCTTGAATCTTCTCAGGGCTTGTGGTGGAGGCAGGAGCAGCTCTGAGGGTAGTAGTGGTTCCTCACCTATTGCATATTGCCCAGGATGCTGTATGATGAGATACTCAGCATTGTCCTCCTTTTATGGCTCAGCAAAGTCCCTGACAACCAACTTACCTCTCCCACTGCTGCCTCTGTAGTGAAGCCATGTACTCAGACCACCTGCACCTTACTCCTGAGGCCATCTTACCCACATTGATGCCTTGAGCTGATCGAGTCTTGAGATGCAGCTGGCCAGGAGCACCCCCCACACCAGATTTTTGCAGCTCTTTGACTGTTTTGCCTTTTTCCCAACCAGCTTCTTGACCTTCTTTTTGCTTCAGGATGAAAATGACAACCCCCCACATTCAGCAAAGCCTCCTATGTCATAGCCATCATGGAGGACATCATGGCAGGTATGGAGCATGGTCCTAAACCTTCCCCAAGCTAGCAGAAGGATTCCCTGGGGATCTTACAGACAGAATAGGCGATGGCTTGTTGGGAAGATGAAAGCCAGCCACCTGGCAGAGTTTCATAGCCATGGGGTTTGGGGGCTGGGCCCCACTGTCCATGTAGGTGACAGGACCCCTTGGCAAAGTGACCTGCAGGAGTGGTGTGTGGGGACACAGCAGTTGGGTAAAGCTGCTCCAGGTTGCATATACTTCATCCCATCCCTCATTTCTGCTTCCCCCAAGGAGCCACGGTGCTGTTTCTCAATGCCACAGACTTGGACCGGTCCAGGGAGTATGGGCAGGAGTCAATCATCTACTCCCTGGAGGGCTCCTCGCATTTTCGGATCAATGCTCGCTCGGGTGAGCCTCTGCACACACTCCCCCTCTTCTCTTTTCAGTTCCCTCCCTGAATAGCCCCAACTTTTCTTCTCCACCATTTTTCTTCTTTCACCACCACTCCCTCACATACTCATCCCTCCTCTGCCCCAAGCAGCCTGCTCAGGTGAAACATGATTTAAGAGAGTCGCTGGATTTTAGTCACCAAGCACTCCCTTGGTCACCATGAGAGAGAGCCTGAGCAGAGACATCAGTGGAAGCTCAGCTCCTGGTGGGAACAATATTGGACAAAAGGCTTTGGCTGCAAGAGCTTACATTAGCCAAGGAGCTGCTGCCTGCTTTCCCCTTGTGGCATCCTTTTTGGCTCACTATGGGCTGGAATGATCATGGGACATTTTTACTTGAGTTCCCACGGGAAGACACAACACAAAGTTTGCAGGAGCTTGCTGAAAGGCTGTGATCCTTCCAGGCTCCATCTGTTTGAAACTGAATCAGAAGAAAGGGTCGGTCTGTGAAGGGTGCTGCCTATGACTTTCACAGAATCACAGAACCACAGAAGCATTCAGGTCAGAAAAGACCCTCAGGATCACCCAAGTCCAACTGATAAGCCTACTTTACAAGGCTCATCCCTAAACTGTATCCCCAGACATCACATCCAAACCACCTTCAAACACATCCAGGGTTGGGGACTCCACCACCTCCCTGGGCAGCACATTCCAATGACTGACCACTCTTCTTGTGGAAAAATTCTTACTAATGTCCAGTCTGAACCTACTCAGTTGCAGTTGGAGGCTATTCCCTCTTGTTCTATCACTAATTACCTGTGAGAAGAGACCAGCACCAGCCTCTCCACAATATCCCTTCAGGTAGTTGTAGAGAACAATGAGGTCTGCCCTCAGCCTCCTCTTTTCCAAACTAACCATCCCCAGCTCCTTCAGTCACACTTCATCAGATTTATTCTCCAGGCCCTTCCCCAGTTCCCTGCCCTCCTCTGCACTCATTCCAGCACCAGTGTCCCTTTTTTAAACCTGTACCCCTCTTCATCTTACAACAGATGCTGACTTGCTGGAAGGTGTCCAGAGGAGGGCAACAAAGCTGGGGAGGGCTTTGGAGCACAGCCCTGTGAGGAGAAGCTGAGGGAGCTGGGCTTGCTTAGCCTGGAGAAGAGGAGGCTCAGGGGAGACCTTCTTGCTGTCTACAATTCCCTGAAGGGAGGTTGTAGCCAGGTGGGGGTTGGTCTCTTCTTCCAGACAACCTGTGGCAGAACAAGAAGACACAGTCTCAAGCTGTGCCAGGGGAAGTTTAGGCTGGATGTTAGGAAGAAATTCTTCATAGAAAGGGAGATTGGCCATTGGAATGTGCTGCCCAGGGAGGTGGTGGAGTCCCCATCCCTGGAGGTGTTCAGGAGGAGACTTGATGGGGTGCTTGGTGCCATGGTTTAGTTGATTAGATGCTGTTGGGTGATCGGTTGGACTCGATCTCAAAGGTCTCCTTCAACCTGGTTTGGTCCTATTCATTCCTATTCCTATTCTATTCTGTCTCTAACCCTTCTCTTCTCTGGCTGCAGGAGAAATCACCACAACATCTTTGCTGGACCGGGAGGCCAAATCCGAATACATCCTGATCGTGCGGGCGGTGGATGGAGGTGTGGGCCACCACCAGAAGACAGGCATTGCTATGGTGAGTGTCTGGAGGAGCAAGTTCCATCTCCTCCAGCCACCAGTGCCTACCCAGGCCCCCATGCTGCCATTCCCAGTGCTAGCAGCATTGCCCTTCAGCTGTGTGAACAGGTAAAGAGCTCTGGGAGATGTCTGCCCCCACTGCTCAGAGCCCTTGTGGAATGACAGTCCCCAGGCTGTGTAGGCCTTTAAATGAGGCTTTCTTTTTTTTTTCTGGCAGACCATTCAGCCAGGAGCCACTTGACCTTCCAGAGCTTTGTGCAGTCCAGCTCTCCATACAAGGCGGTAATGGGTTCCTATTCCGCCCCCAGCACGGCTCCCTTTGTTCATGCCTCTTGAGAAAATGCTTAGTTGGAGAGCCTGCAGGCATGCATAGTTGTTCCTGATGACTACTATTCACATCCTGCCTGGATCAAGGGTTTCCAACTGGTTTGTGATGCTTGGGCTCCTCAGAAGTTTCCGGTGGAGAGGCAGGCCCTTGTTCTGCAGGTTGAACTCTACTTTGTAAACCTCAGGCAGACTTGTTGCTTGCAAAGGGTTTGTCAAAGCCTTTGGAAATACCAGGGATCCAGCTCCCATTGCTCATGGCACCATGCTGGTGTGAACGCTTCTTAACATTTGGATGCTTTTCTCCTCTCCTGCGACCCAAGGAGCATGGCAGGTGTTCCACACGGCAGAGGGCAATGTGGAGGAATATTGTGGTTGTGCTGAGGAGACCCCTAAATTAATTGTGCTGTGGGTCATCAGAAGGTGTATGATCCCTGTAGAACCTCCCTATGTGGCCTCCCAGAGCCCACATGGTGGCCTTGGCCAGGCAACAGCGTGGCCTGTTGGATGCTGGGTTCCCCCTGGGGGCTCCAGATGAGAGGATGTTCTCCTAATAGCTTTATTGGAAGGCAAACTAAGGCTTTTGCAACAGAGAGTGGAATTAGGAAATAAAGAAATACATCGTGGTTCCTAAAAAGTCAAAAAGTACTAAAACCTGGAGAGGAGTGGGTGGCTGATTAGGTTTGTCTGCTTTCATCAGCAAGGAGACTCTAGATCCTTGGGTGATGGACAGGATAAAGGTGGGGCACCAACCTTCCACCAGGGACCAGCAGGATGCCTTGGCTTGTGCCTGGGGACACATCCCTTAGGGACTGTGTTGTCCAGATTTGCCTCTTCTACCGCGGGGTGGCACCAGCAGCTCAGCATGATTACTTGGGAGCAGAGTAGACCTCAGGAGAAGCCTCACTGAGACACCTTACCATGGGGGCAGCAGGTGCCAGGTCTCCTCCTTGCTCTTCCACTCCCTTTCACTTGAACTGCAGCACTTCCCTTGGGCACCAATTTGCATCCTCCACCCCAGTGAAGCAACTCATTGAAAGCACACCTCATGTCCCTCTGCTTATTTTAACTGCAAGGTAATAACTCCACATGAGCCAAACCAAGATCAGGTATCACAGAATCGTAGAATGCTTTGGGCTAGAAGGGGCCTTAGGGATTATCTAGTTCCAACCCCGCTGCTGTGGGCAGAGACACCTTCCCCTAGCCCAGGTTGCTCAAGACCCCATCCAACCTGGCCTTGAATAGAGTAGTATAGAAGTAGAATTAACTAGGTTGGAAAAGACCTTTGAGATCGAGTCCAACCTATCATCCAACACCATCTAATCAACTAAACCATGGCACCAAGCACCCCATCCATTCTCTTTCTAAGCACCTCCAGGGATGGTGACTCCACCACCTCCCTGGGCAGCACATTCCAATGGCCAATCTCTCTTTCTATGATGAACTTCTTCCTAGCATCCAACCTAAACCTCCCCTGGCACAGCTTGAGACTGTGTCCTCTTGTTCTGGTGCTGGCCACCCAGGAGAAGAGACCAACCCCCACCTGGCTACAGCCAGGTTGGGCAATTTGTTCCAGTGTCCCAACACCCAAGGAGCCTTGGCTGTGAAGATCACAGAGACGTAGAATGGTTTGGGTTAGAAGATACCTTAAAAGATTATCTGGTGCCAAACCCCTTGCCATTGGCAGAGGCATTTTCCACTAGGGCAAGCTGCTCAAGGCCCCATCCAACCTGGCCTTGAACACTTCCAGGGATGTAGCATCCACAGCCTCGCTGGGGGACCAGTTCCAGTGTCTCTTCACCCTCACAGTAAATAATTTCTTCCTCATAGCTAGTCTAAACCTACCCTCCTTGAAGAGACTTGAACATGCATTGGGTACTGAGTGCTACTGTAGATCTGGGAGGACATTGCCATCCTGATGCAGAGGTGCTTGCTTACTCTCCCTTAGGTGAACATCACACTGCTGGACATCAATGACAACTATCCCACGTGGAAGGATGAGCCATATTTCATTAACCTGGTGGAAATGACTCCCCCAACTCGGACGTCACCACGGTACGTGCAAGGCTTTGTGCTAAAGGCCTCTTCCTTTCACCCACTGAGGTTGTCACCCACTTGGCTGGAGCCAGGGAGCCACCTCTGAACCAGTGCCACCTCCTAAACAGCTTCCTCCTAATGGATGTTCACCTCCTAATCACCTCTAGTCAAGCACCAGCTCTCAAAAGGTTTGAAAGGTTACTCCTGAGCCTCCTCACTGCTGCCCATCCCCAGGCGTTTCTCCTTTCTGCTGGAAGCTGTTTTCTTCTCTCAAGACTGTGTTGGCTTTGGCCAGATTCTTCTTCTCTTAGCCTCGCCTGCGACCTCCTTCAAGGACCTCTCTGAAAGACATTGATTTACAGTCTTTCAAGTCCCGCTGGTGAAATAAAAGAGAAAGGAGAGAGGGAGGCTTGTACTCCATCACGCCAGGAGAAAAATGACGGGCACGAAACGGAAAATAAATGAGGGGAAAGCGAAGAGAATCCACAAAAATCACATGAGGAGGAAGGTGGAAAAAAGAAAGGGAGTTGAGGAGGGGAGGGAAAAGAAAGGTCTGGCAGCATAGCCAGGGCTGGTTTTCTCCCTCCCATGTGGCACCAGCCCCATTGCTCGGTGCCTGCTTGAAGTCGTCTTTGCTTTTGACATCCCAATTAGTTGCTGGGGAAATAATTACCACGTCACCCACATGATGTAAATTCAGCTGCAGGACAAGCAGCAGGGGCTGGAGAAGTTATGAGAGTAATGAAGTTGGGTTTGTGGCTGGGTGGGTTTGGTTTTTTTTTTTTTGATGTCAGCATCCCCCTGTAATTAAAAATGTCACGGGGAGAGCAACAAAGCACAGAGCGGCTGGCGAGGAGAGCGTTTCCGACGCGCGGCCGAAGTTCCTCCGCGTGCCTCTTGGCGCCATTTATTTTTCTCTTTCTGGAGGGGGCTTGTTTCCTAGCTGGATTTATTTCAAGGGAGAGAAGCCCATCTGATTGCTGCCTGCTCGTGTCTCTCTTGTCGTGCCGTTGCCCCCTGGGCTCGCAGGCCAATTTGGGTGAGATTTAACGCCTTGGCGGAGGTCTCGAGAGTACAAAATCCCTGCGAGTATCACGAAAATATACAGCTGTGTGGAGGAAGGAAGAGCTGCTTGCTGCTGCTGTGAGGCAGCCTCTCACGGAAGCTTCATAGGTTCATAGAATGGTTCAGATTGGAAGGGACCCTAAAGATCATCTAATTCCACCCCCACACACACCCCTATGGGCAGGGATGCCTTCCACCAGATCATGCTGCTCAAAGCCTCATCCTGCCGGGCCTTGAACACATGCAGGGAGGGAGCATCTGCAACCTCCACGGACAACCTGTTCCTGTGTATCCCTGCCCTCAGAGTGAAGAATTTCTTCTTAATCTCCAGTCTAAATCTGCTCTCCTCAAGCTTCAATCCATTCCCTCTCATCCTATCACTACAAAATCACTACAAAGACTTGTAAAAAGTCCCTCCCCAGCTTTTTGTAGGCCCTGCTTGAGGTACTGGCTGTCTCCCTGAAGCCTTCTCTTCTCCAGGCTGAACAACCCCAGCTCCCTCAGCCTTTCCCCATAGAAGTTCCCCAACCCTCTGATTATTCCTCTTCTGGACCTGCTCCAGCAGTTTGATGTCCTTCTTAAGCTGGGGGCAGCAGAACTCGATGCAGTACTCCAGATCTCATGAGAGCAGAGTTGGAGGGGAGAATCACCTCCCTCATCCTGCTGGTCATGCTGCTGTGTGAGCTCAGCCTCACTATTAGACACTGAGTCTCCACAGGGCCTCACCCCACGAGGCAACTCCTGTCCCTGTGCTTTAATTTTTGCTGTGTCTCCGTGGCAGGTGGTGGCCATCGACCCAGACCTGGGGGAGAACGGCACAGTGGTGTACAGCATCCGACCTCCCAACAAGTTCTACAGCATCAACAGCACCACGGGCAAGATCCGCACCACCGGCGTCCTCCTGGACCGCGAGAACCCCAACGCCCAGGAGGCGCAGCTCATGCGGAGGATCGTGGTGTCGGTCACTGACTGTAAGCCCCACTTCTACCCTGCCCCTCTTTGCCATCATCACAGGATGTTAGGGGTTGGAAGGGACCTCTGGAGATCACTGAGTGCAACCCCCTGCCAGAGCAGGACCATAGTATCTAGCACAGGCAGCATCGCTTCCCACCTGCTCCCTGCCCATCCAGCTTCACCTGCAAGTTGGGTGATGAGGATTCCTAAAGCTACAGAGAGCCTTCCAGCCCTAAATAATGAATGACACTCCAGTGGTGTGAAGCCTGCCCTTGTGCCTTTCCTGGCCACATCCCAAGGCTGTGTGAAGGCAGGAGATGCTTGTGGGCAAGTCTTCTCCCCCCCCCCCCCCCCCAGGCAGGACAAGAAAGAGCCATGGAGTGGTCAGCAAGGTGAAGAGCCAAGCAGGGCTCTTCACAGGATCACAGGAAGTTAGGGGTTGGAAAGGACCTCAGGAGATCGAGTCCACCCTCCCTGCCAGAGCATAGAATCTAGCACAGGTAGCACAGGAAGACATCCAGATGGGGCTTGGAAGTCTCCAGAGAAGGAAACTCCACAACCTCCCTGGGCAGCCTGCTCCAGTGCTCTGTGACCCTCACAGTGAAGAAGTTCCTCCTCATGTTGGGGTGGAACCTCCTGTGCTGGAGTTTCTATCCATTGCCCCTTGTCCTATCCCAGGGTGCAGCTGAGCAGAGCTTGTCCCTTCCCTCTTGACCCCCAGCCCTCAGATATTTTTAGACATTTATTAAATCCCTTCTCAATCTTCTCTTCTCCAGACTAACCAGCCCCAGGGCTCTCAGCCTCTCCTCACAGGGCAGTGCTCCAGTCCCTCAGTCATCCTGGTAGCTCTCCATTGGACTCTCTCCAGCAGATCCCTGTCCCTCCTGAACTGGAGAGCCTAAAACTGGATGCAATATTCCAGGTGTGGTCTCACCAGGGCAGAGTAGTTTGTCTTGCTCCACCATGGCTAGATGCTGCTGGGGCTCAGGTTATGTGAGCATCACCCTCCCCACACCAGCTTTCCCTTCATGCTGGTTTTCACATGTTGAGTTGTGTCTTGGGTTTTAGGGAGTGCACTGATGCTCTTTACCCCTCCCCAAGGGAGTAAATGAAAACACCCCACACAGGATTGGAAAGACATGGAAATTTAAGTGGGAGTACTGTTCATTGTATTAGGAGAGTGGTCAAAGAGGGGTTCTCCTCCCCCTCTACTCTGCCCTGGTGAGGCCACATCTGGAATATTGTGTCCAGTTCTGGGCCCCTTGGCTCAAGAAGGACCTCAAGGAACTGCTTGACAGAGTCCAGTGCAGAGCCACTAAGATGCTGAAGGGAATGCAACATCTCCCATTGGAGGAGAGTCTGAGGGAGCTGAGGCTCCTTAGCTTGGAGGAGCCTTAGGGGGGATCTCATTCGTGTTTATAAAGATGTGAAGGGCAGTGTCAGGATGACAGAGCAAGGCTCTGCTCAGTGATGTCCAGTGACAGGACAAGGGGCAGTGGGTGCAAGCTGGTGTGCAGAAGGTACCATGTGAACATAAGGAAAATCTTTCTCACTGTGATGGTGACAGAACACTGGAACAGACTGCCCAGAGAAGTTGCGGAGTCTCCTTCTCCGGACACAGTAAAAACTTAGCTGGACACGTTCCTGTGTGACTTACTCTAGGTGATCCTGCCCTGGCAGGGGGTTGGACTGGATGATCTTTCAAGGTCCCTTCCAACCCCTAATGTTTTGTGATTCTGTGACATGTTTCAGTGGTGACCTGGCTGGCTTAACAGTTGGACTTAGTGATCTTCAGGGTCTTTTCCAACCAAAATGATTCTGTTTCTATATAACCTTCCCTCTGTCCCCTTCTGTTTTGGCATCACCTCTGCACAGTGCTAAGGCCACTGTCTCATCTGTCCTGCCACAGACACAGAGATAAGGACAGATTAGTGTTGCTCTTCTTTTGCAGCTGCATGACACAAGTCAATATTCCCTAGGGGCAGCCCCATCCTACACCACTTTCTGCATCTGGAGGGAGGGCTTCTCCATAGGGAAAAAGTGTAGGAACAGCTCAAGGCATTAACCTTGAGCCCCCTGCTTCTGGGCTCCGCAGGCGGGCGGCCACCCTTGCGAGCTACCAGCAGCGCCACGGTGTTTGTCAACCTGCTGGACCTGAATGACAACGACCCCACTTTCCAAAACCTGCCCTTCGTGGCTGAGATCGCTGAGGGCCTTCCTGCAGGCTCCTCCGTCTTCCAGGTGAGCAGGTCCCATTGCCACCACACAGGCAGCTGCTGCTGTCGATGGCTATCACCTCTGCAAAGCAGGCTACCCATGCACTCTCGCCATCCCCCGCTCCACCATCCCCTACATCCTCTCCATCCCTTCCATTCTCTCCATTATGTCTGCCCTCTCCGTCTCCCCTTCGTCCCCTCCGCCCTCTCCGTCTCCCCTTCGTCCCCTCCGCCCTCTCCGTCTCCCCTTCGTCCCCTCCGCCCTCTCCGTCTCCCCTTCGTCCCCTCCCCCTCTCCGTCTCCCCTTCGTCCCCTCCCCCTCTCCGTCTCCCCTTCGTCCCCTCCCCCTCTCCGTCTCCCCTTCGTCCCCTCCCCCTCTCCGTCTCCCCTTCGTCCCCTCCCCCTCTCCGTCTCCCCTCCGTCCCCTCCCCCCCTCTCCGTCTCCCCTCCGTCCCCTCCCCCTCTCCGTCCCCCCTCCGTCTCCCCTCCCTCCCCCTCTCCGTCTCCCCTCCCTCCCCCCTCTCCGTCTCCCCTCCCTCCCCCTCTCCGTCTCCCCTCCGTCCCCCCCCCCCCCCCCCGTCTCCCCTCCGTCCCCTCCCCCACCCCCCTCCGTCTCCCCTCCGTCCCCTCCTCACCCCCCTCTCCGTCTCCCCTCCGTCCCCTCCTCACCCCCTCTCTGTCTCCCCTCCATTCCTTCCATTCTCCCCATCCCCTGGAAATGCAAATGTGGGGGACGTTCCACACCATGTGCTTGCTCCCTGTGCTTGCTCCCTGTGCTCTGAGGCCTATTTGTTTCAGCCTAACGTCCCTGGGGACAGAGAAATGCTCAGGGTTTCCATAGTGTGATTTCTACCATCAGGAGACGATGGGGCTCAGCCCTCCTCTTTGCTCTCCCCATCAGGTAGTGGCCATTGACCTGGACGAGGGTCCCAACGGACAGGTGACGTACCGCATGCAGGTGGGGATGCCTCGCATGGATTTCCTCATCAACAGCACCAGTGGCCTTGTCACCTCCACCACTGTGCTGGACAGGGAGAGGATCGCTGAGTACTACCTGAGGGTGGTGGCCAGTGATGCTGGCACACCCTCCAAGAGCTCCACCAGCACCCTCACTGTCAAAGGTGGGTGCTCCAGGACCCCTTCCAACCCTTGCCCAGCTACAGAGCCCCACTCTGGTCCCAAAAACCTGGATGACAAGAACACTTCCCCCTGGGGGAGATGTGGCTTATATAGGAGATACTGACCCTTATTACGTGGTCTAGCCTGGATTCAATGCATTTCTATTTATTGGCTTCACACAAGTGTGATGGATAAGCATCATTTGGAAAGAAAATGTTCCTGGGTTCTCCTCAGGCCTGGGTTTGCAAAATGACAATTCTGGTCCTGTAACCCCTGCCACTCACACCAGGAAATGCTGGGCTTATGTTGAACACTGGAACAGGTTGCCCAGGGAGGTGGTTGAGGCCCCTTCCTTGAAGATATTCAAGGTGAGGCTCAATAAGGCCCTGGGCAACCTGATCTAGTTGGGGATGTGGTGGGACTTGATGACCTTTGGAAGTCCTTTCTGGCCTGGACCATTCTATGCTTCTCCTCTGAACAGGGGAGGAAATGAGTCTGTGATTGAAGCTGGTGTTTGCACCAGTTAGGCAGGGTTTCTTTGCACATGGAGCATGATCTGGGTGCACCACAGACAACCAACTACAGCCTGAAGCCATGGGGATTGGCCCTTACGGAAGGCCCACAGAGCATTCCCTGGGATGCTCAAAGCAGCAGGGAGGTGGTTTGGGGAGCCCAGCAGGCATCAGCAGGAGCGGCACCCCTCGGAGGCTGCTCAGCTCTGCTCCCTCTTTCAGTTCTGGACGTGAACGACGAGAGCCCCACCTTCTTCCCTGCTGTCTACAACGTGTCGCTGCCCGAGAACGTGGCGCGGGACTTCAAGGTGGTCCGGCTCAACTGCACCGATGCCGACGCTGGGCTGAACGCTGAGCTCAGCTACTTCATCACAGGTAGCAAACCCCTCACCAGCAGCTGCGAAGGGAACCTTTGGCTGTGGAAAGGAGCAGGCTGCCCCAGCCCGCGGCCAGGGTATCCTGCGCGTCACCGTGGACTTTACCGGCCCCCTCCAAAGCTTGTGCAGTATCGCCCTCTGCTGAGGAGCCCTGCTTGGCTCTTCGCCTTGCTGACCGCTGCTGGGCAGAGGGGAACCTGATGAGGTTCAGCAAGGAGAAGTGCAGAGTCCTGCATCTGGGAAGGAAGAATAAACTGCACCAGTACAGGTTAGGAGGGGATCTGCTGGAGAGCAGCCCTGTGGAGAAGGGCCTGGGTGTGCAGGTGGATAACAAGTTCTGCATGGGACAGCAATGTGCCCTGGTGGCCAAGAAGGCCAGTGGGATCCTGGGGTGCATTTAGAGGAGTATGTCCAGCAGATCAAGGGAGGTTCTCCTCCCTCTATACTCATTCCTAGTCAGGCACCACCTGGAATATTGTATCCAGTTTTGGGCTCCCAAGTTCAAGAGGGACAGGGATCTCCCTGAGAAAGTCCAGCAGGGGGGCTATGAGGATGCTGAAGGGACTGGAGCACTGCCCTGTGAGGAGAGGCTGTGGGACATGGGGCTTTATAGTTTGGAGAAGAGAAGACTAAGAGGGGATCTAATGAATGTTTACAAATGTCTGAGGGTTGGGGGTCAAGAGGGAGGGGGCAGGTTCTGCTCACTTGCATTCTGGGATAGGACAAGAGGCATGGATAGAAACTAGAGCACAGGAGGTTGCACCTCAACATGAGGAGGAATTTCTTCCCTGTGAGGGTCACAGAGCACTGGAACAAGCTGTGCAGAGAGGTTGTGGAGTCTCCTTCTCTGGAGACTTCCAAGCCCCATCTGGATGTCTTCCTGTGTGACCTGTGCTAGACTCTGTGCTCTGGCAGGGGCTCATGGACTCAATGATTTCCAGAGGTCCCTTCCAATCCCTAACAACCTGTGAAGAGCCCTGCTTGGCTCTTTGCCTTGCTGACCACCCCATGGCTCTCCTTGTCCTGCTTGGGGGAAGTCTTGCCCTCAAGCATCTCCTGCCTTCACACCCCCTTGGGATGTGGCCAGGAAAAGCACAAGGGCAGGCTTCACAGTACTGGAGTGTCATTCAGTATTTAGGGCTGGAAGCCTCTCTGTAGTTTTAGGAATCCTCATCACCCAACTTGCAGGTGAAGCTGGATGGGCAGGGAGCAGGTGGGAAGCGATGCTGCCTGGGCAGTGCCTGGCTTGCACCACAACTGCAGCACCTGCAGCTGGAGGCTGGGGAACCCCTGGCCACAATTTGACTTGCAAATGGCACATGTGGCATTTAACCCTCAGGAAGAAGGTAAAAATAGATGTGACACCAAAGAGTCATTTTTTTCTCACAATAGCAGCCTCATGTTCCAGCAACACAGGCTGGAGGGTGAAACGCTGGAGAAGCAGCCCTGAGGAAAAGGGCTTGGAGTGCTGGTGGGGGGAAAGCTGGAGACGAGCTGGGACTCTGCTCCCAGCCCAGAGCCAGCCTTGTCCAGGGCTGATCCCCAGCAGTGTGGGCAGCAGGTGGAGGGAGGGGATTCTGCCCCTCTGCTCTACTCTGCTCTGCTGAGACCCCACTTGCAGTGCTGGGGCCAGCTCTGGAGTCCTCAGCACAGGAGGGACATGGACCTGTTGGGCCAGAGAAAGCCACAAAGATGATCAAAGGGCTGGAACCCCTCTGTTGTGAGGCCAGGTTGAGAGAGAGTTGGATTTGTTCAGCCTGGAGAAGAGAAGGCTCCAAGGAGACCTTTTGGTGGCCTTTCAGTACTTAAAAGTGATCTATAAGCTGAGGACAGACCTTTTAGCAGAACCTGCTGTGACAGAACAAGAGGTGATGGTTTAAAAGTAAAAGAGGGAGATTCAGACTATATACAGAGGGCAGAAATGTCTGACACTGAGGATGGTAAGATCCTGGCCCAGGCTGCCCGGAGAGGTGGTGGATGCACAATCCCTAGAAACATTTCAGGCCGGGTGGTATGGGGCTCTGAGCCAACTGACTGCAGGGTGGTTGGACTAGATGACCTTTAAAGGTCATTTCCAACCCAACCCTTTCTATGATTTGATGATTCTGCACTTGCTCTGCCCAAATCCATGTAGAACACAGTCCTTCAGGAGGTCAGGTTGAGACTCCCATAGCTGGGCTGACCCTGTGCCCAGGCTGCAGTATCCCCTGAAGTGTGGACTCTTCTTCCTGCATCCAGCCAGTGGCTGACCTGGTCCTTGTCCTTTTCTGCAGGTGGGAACCAGGATGGCAAATTCAGCGTTGGCTTCAGGGATGGGGTGGTCAGGACAGTTGTGAGCCTGGACAGGGAGACTGTGGCATCGTACACACTGATCCTGGAGGCCATTGGTAAGGATTTCCCACCCTTCCCATCAGGCTGCTGCCACACAAGGGGCCCTTGCACATGCTGAGCTGTCTTCGAAATGCAGCAGAGTGACAACTACCTTTGAGGTGCTCTGTAAACTCAAGCCTGTGTTTGCTGTTAGCATCTCATAACCCATGGGTATGAAACTGTGGGTTCCACCATGGCTTTTGTAGACAGGCTCACACAGTTTTTTCCTTTGCCCTGGGGAAGGCAAGGGTCCCCATTCCTGAGAGGCTTCATGCTGTCCAGGGCAGACCTCCACCCAGAAAAGCCAGTGTCACAACATCCTTCCCCTACTGCCATGCCAGCCCTTGGCTCAGAGGCTGCCTATTAATCCAGAGCCACATGGCAGAGGGCCTGCATGCCAGACACAGCTTGGCTGTCATCCCCAGAGCTTTATAATGATGTGCCTGTTTGCAGATGACTTGGAAGTCCCTGCTGGAAAGAGAAATAAGTGGCCTGGTCAGAAATCTCAGGGGCATGGTACTACAGGTGCCACAGAGTCTGCAGTGGGGCTGCTGCAGCAGCTGGGCACACAGGACTGGATCCCAAGTGGTAAAGGGCCTGTTCTGCCCCTCTGATGGTTATCAGGCTACTGGTGTTCTCCCAGTCACTAGCTGAATGGGCTTAGTGCTCTCTTGTGTCATGCTGGAAAACCCAAACCCAACCTATGCTCCCCATTGTGGCAAACCAAAGAGCCAGGCTTCTATGTCCTTATCTACTGAACATCAACTGACCTTGGTGCTCTTGGGCTGTTGGCTGAGCTGGGTCTACAGAAAACTCATCAAACCCCTGCACATCTTCATCTCACAAGCTTCCAGCAGTCCCTTCCAGCATACATCACCCCCTTAGTCGCCTCTTTAACCATCAGATGCATTTCCAGCCTCACTGGTCTGTGGCTCCATGGCAGAGCTTGGAGGTGGTTTGGCTTTTCCTCTTTCTTACATGCTGGAAGAAAGTTCAGTACTACAACCTCTTAGGATGAGGGGGGATGGCTTTAAGCTTGAGGAACTACCTGAAGGGTGGTTGTAGCCAGGAGGGGGTTGGTCTCTTCTCCCAGGCAACCAGCACCAGAACAAGAGGACACAGTCTCAAGCTGAGCCAGGGGAAGTTTAGGCTGGAGGTGAGGAGAAAGTTCTTCACTGAGAGAGTCATTAGCCATTGGAATGTGCTGCCCAGGGAGGTGGTGGAGTCACCATCCCTGGAGGTGTTCAAGAGGGGATTGGGTGCCATGGTTTAGTCATGAGGTCTGTGGTGACAGGTTGGATTTGATGATCTTTGAGGTATCTTCCAACCTTGGTGATTCTGTGAGGGGAGATTTAGACTGGAGATTAGGAAGAAATTCTTTGCAGTGAGGGTGGTGAGACACTGGAACAGGTTGCCCAGGGAGCTTGTGGATGCCTCCTCCTTGGAGGTGTTCAAGGCCAGGTTGGATGAGACCTTGAGCAACCTGGGCTGGTGGGAGGTGTCCCTGCCCACAACAGGGGAGTTGGAACTTGATGATCTTTAAGGTCTCTTCCAACCCAAACCATTCTATGAATCTCCTTTCAGGGTAAGCAGAAAACAAACCCTCGTGGCTAAGCGTGGGGTTTGGAAACGCAGGAAAAGGAAACAAACCCTCGTGGCTCAGTGTAGGGTTTGGAAGCTGCAGCAAAGACAGAGGACTTTAGTTCAGAAAACTTTGCTCCTGTGGTTTTCAGTGGCCAAAGGCTGAGCACCCCCTGCCCTGGCCTTTCTCTCCCATACAGACAACGGCCCCACGGGGAACCGGCGCACAGGGACTGCCACCGTGTACGTGACCGTCCTGGACGTCAACGACAACCGACCCATCTTCCTTCAGAGCAGCTACGAGGTCAGCGTGCCCGAGGACATCCCAGCTGCCAGCAGCATAGTGCAGGTGTGTGGCTCTCTTCCACTGTGGCTCTTGGCTGGCTGAAGGGGGTCTCCCATCCTCCAGCCCCTGGCACCGGGACTGTGAGAAGCTGCAGGAAGCCCAGGGCCAGATTTTTCTCTCCCCGTCTCCTCAAAGCCAGGGCAAGATGTCGTCTTGTTTAGGCACTCCCCTGTTCCTTGGTAGGGTGGCTGGTGGTGGAGGAGGTGGAGGTGTTTAAGAGGAGCCTGGATGAGGCACTTGGTGCCATGGTTTAGTTGATTAGATGGTGTTGGGTGATAGGTTGGACCTGATGATCTCAAAGGTCTCTTCCAATCTGGTTTATTCTACCCTATCCTACCCTACTCCACTTCTATTCTATTCTATTCTATTCTATTCTATTCTATTCTATTCTATTCTATTCTATTCTATTCTATTCTATTCTATTCTATTCTATTCTATTCTATTCTATTCTACCCTACTTCTATTCTAGAATTTCCCCCAACATAAAATTGCCAGACCAGCTCAGTTGGAAAAGCAAATGAAGCTGTATTGACAAGCAAACCCACAATCTGAAATATGAAATGCAATGGATATGTACAAAACACACAACATTTACATGTATTTACCATTTATAAACAACACAAGAACAAACCAGGGGGCTGCTAATAGCTTCCCCTCTCCCTGCTCCCTTCCCTACCCCCTGCACATAGGACAAGAGAGAGAGCAGAGAGTTGCTGTTAGGTACTTAACCACAGCAAGAACACATTCAAGGCCAGCAAAGCCAGCAGAAGCCACAAGTTACTCTCTGCTAGAGAGAGGAAGCCAGAAAGAGAGAATGTTAGTTTGCAGATCTAACTTTTATGTTTGTTCTCTGTCCAATGGGATTATTCAGACCATATCATTATTTTCCTTTTTACACCCAATAGTAATTTATTTACATCCTACTACTTTCCCTCCAAGATCTGTGGAATTTTTTCTAGGCACAGCCTAAAACTACCACACTTTGGTAGCCCAGGCTGTGGGCACCAGGGAGAAGACACCAAAGCACAAGGGAAAAATATGAAATTCAACCCATTTCTGCAGAGGTGAGAGGAGCAAACCTAAGCCCTGTGCTGGCAAGGCCCCTTTGCCTGGCTGTGTCCTCACTTTCTCCCACCCTCCCAGCAGAGAAGGGATGGAGAGCAGACATCTCAAGGGGGAGGGAGAAGACTTCATGCAAAGAGATGCTCTGAGAAGTGTGGGGGGAAACGGAGGGAGAAAAGCATTTGGACTTTGTTTTCATTTTTGTTCCTCTTTGAGGGTGCAGTGGGCAGAGCTGAATGGCTCAGTGAGCGCTGAATGAATGCAGGCATTCACTCAGCCTCCAAAGCTTACAGCATCCCATCAAACCCAGGGCTCTTCTGGAGCAGGCACCAAAGGCTCTTTGCAGAGAGCCCTGGGAAGGCTGCTCCTGCCTTGAATACCTCTCCATGCACAGGGAAAGGGGCAGCTTTGTCCCTGGCTCTCAGGGACAGGGTGAGTCATTGGGGGAGAAGAAAGGAGCCTTTTGCCTCTGGCAATAAAGGTTTGCTGGGAGCTGTGTGTGGTTGCTGGGAGCATGAGCTCCTTGTGGCTCCTGGTCACCTGTGGTGCCATGGCACAATGATGCCTGTAGCACCATGCCTGTCTCTGGGGTCAGGATCTGCCTGCAATCCCTGTGCCCAAGCTGGAAGTGTGCAGGGAGCTGAGAGGGGGATCAATGTTGGGCCTGATCCTGTTCAATATCTTTATTGATGATCTGGACGAGGGGATGGAGTCCATCATCAATGAATTTGCAGATGACACCAAGCTGGCAGCAGTTGTTGATCTGTTAGAGGGTAGGAGAGCTGTGCAGAGGGACCTTGACAGGCTGGACAGATGAGCAGTGTCCAATGGCATGAGATTTAACACATCTAAGAGCCAGGTTCTACACACGGGCCACAGCAACCCCAGGCAGTGCTACAGGCTGGGGTCAGAGTGGCTGGAGAGCAGCCAGGCAGAGAGGGACCTGGGGGTAGTGGTTCACAGTAGGCTGAACATGAGCCAGCAGTGTGCCCAGGCGGCTAAGAAGGCCAATGGCATCCTGGCCTGCATCAGGAACAGTGTGGCCAGCAGGAGCAGGGAAGTCATTCTGCCCCTGGACTCAGCACTGCTTAGGCCACACCTTGAGTCCTGTGTCCAGTTCTGGGCCCCTCAGTTTAGGAAAGATGTTGAGTTGCTGGAAGGTGTCCAGAGAAGGGCAAGAAAGCTGGGGAGGGGTCTGGAGCACAGCCCTGTGAGGAGAGGCTGAGGGAGCTGGGCTTGCTTAGCCTGGAGAAGAGGAGGTTCAGGGGAGACCTTCTTGCCATCTACAGCTACCTGAAGGGAGGTTGTAGCCAGGTGGGAGTCAGTCCCTTCTCCCAGGCAAGCAGCGACAGAACAAGAGGACACAGGCTCAAGCTGTGCCAGGGGAGGTTTAGGCTTGAGGTGAGGAGAAAGTTCTTCCCAAAGAGAGTTGTTAGCCATTGGAATGTGCTGCCCAGGGAGGTGGTGGAGTCACCATCACTGGAGGTGCTTTAAAAGAGCCTGGATGAGGCACTTGGTGCCATGGATTAGTTGATTTGATGGTGTTGGGTGATAGGTGGGACTGGATGATCTCGAAGCTCTTTTCCAACCTGGTTGATTCTGTATTCTGTATACCTAAAGCTGAGCTAGTTTTGCAAATTGGAAGACTAGGAATGGAGGAAACCCAATCCTGGCATCAAAGTGTCCCTTCCCAGAAGAGGGAGGTGGCTTTGGAATCCTGTGGCAAAGGAGACATGGTGTTTTGGAAGAGGTTTGTTTTCCATAGAACACAATCAGATGGGAAAAGTAAATGGGCAGTGGCTCAGGTTCAGTTTAATTTACACCTTTTAAAGTGAACACTTGGTACTAAATATCTCCCCCTTCAAATAACATCCAAGTGTCCCTGTGGCAGCAAGGAGAGGCTTTGAAGGTTTCCCCATCCTCTTCTCCAATCCACACCTGGAGGGGTGTGGGAGTGTCCCAGGCAGCCAGGGAGGTCCTGATGCAGAGCTGCACCCTGCGAGGGTCAGAAAACGCGTGAACCCCAGAGGGGTGATGTTTGGTGCTCCCCATGGGACCTCATTGGGCACAGAAACTTCACCCAAAGGGGTGAACTGCATGGCTGAATGTAGTGTGAGCTGCAGCCCTTGAAGAATTAAGCCACTTTTCCTTTTGCTTTTAAGCACATCAGCTTACCTGCTGGCTGTTGTACCCTTTCCCAGCAGAAAGGAGCAGCTCAGCCTTGCGTGGTGCCTTTCCAAGCTGTCAGAGGCTGCAAGCCTCAAAAGGCCTCTTTACTGCATTTGCAGACGTTGTTTACCTGCTCTTGCTGCTCATTTGTTGAAGCGGGCTTCCAGCAGACAGCTGGAACCTGCACCCTTCCAAGCATCAGCAGCCCACAGCCTGCTGTACGGGTCAGGGGAACAAGCCTTCCTCCACCGACTCAGGAGCGCATCTCAGCTGAGGATTGCTTTCTGAGGAGAGGTTTGCCCTGGGATGCCCCTCTTCAAGGAGTTCTTTGTTAGGCAGCCAGGTTGTTTTGCTCTCTTTGCCCAGGCTGTTTGTTCAGCTGCCTCACAAGTTGCACAACGTTTTCCAGAAGAAATTAAGCAGCAACCTTTTTTTTTTCTCCTGGTGTGCCTGGTGCTAGCTGTGTGTGGGTGGAAAGTCGGGATGCCTCCACCTTTCCTGCCAGGAAACAGTAACCTGGAAAGCATTGGGGAAACTGAAGTAGCAAAATCTCCTGTCACCTTGCAGAGCTGCTGTGTGGAAATGAGCTCAGCTGGGATGCTCAGGAGACCAGGCTTGGGGAGGGAGCCGAGCCGCAACCCAAAGCCTAGGACAGAGTAGCAGTGTGGGGTGAGTTAGTACCCGCAGAGCGGGATCACATTTTGGTGGACTCCATGACATCCCAGTCCTGGCTGGCAGGGGAGCTCCTGGGACAGGCAAGCTGGCTCTGGGACAGCGGCTGGCTCCTCCTGAAGGTGCTGATGGAGCAGCGCAGGGAGCCCAGCCGCTTCCAGAGCCTCAGCTGGGGCTCGCTGGCATCTGCTGGGTGATGCGGCATGCACTCACCGGGCCCAAAGCGGCGCTGGTCCAGCACCACAGGCTTGCAGAGGTTGACAAAGATGACAAAGGTTGCCAGGAGGAGGAAGATGCAGACAAGCATGATGATGATGGGCAGCGGGTCTACCACCTTGGGGGATGCAGGACTGGGTGGGACCAGCTCGGTGGTTGAAACTGGAAGCCAAGGCAGAGGCGGAGTGGGAGAGGTCCCATTGTTAGCATCCTCTGTGCTCATCTTCCCTGCAGTGAGAAGCAGCATGGATGATTACCCCTCAGAAGCTGGATAGGCAGCCACCCTCTGTCCAGCCTGGTGGGTTTTTGGCTTGTTTTGACGTCTAAGGTCCTCCCAGCCATGTTTTTTGTGACACGTGGTGACAGGAGCCTGTCAGCTTTGGCAGCCAGCAAAGCACAGAGGTGGGATTTACACCTGTAAAGTTCTACCCTGAAGTGCAAAACCATCTGGCCAAGAAACCTAGCACAAGTAGTAACCACATACACTGGGACACCGTGGTCCCAGTGACACCACCTGTGTGGAACTCACACATATGCAGTACAGGAAGGCTTTCCTGAGAAGGCCCTAAATCCTCCCCCCTGCTCTCTGCTCCTCAGAACTGTGGCTTTGTTGAACTGGCAGTCATTTTGGGGGGGGGGGGGTGTCTGATTGTTCCCTCTCCCCTAAAGAAAATGGATGGTTGCCTGAGCCTCTGCCCAGAGAAGTCCTCACTGAGCTGCAGTGTTGTGCTGGCTCTGCCTTTTTGGGTGGTTGCAGGGTAGAATTGTAACGCCCTCCCCCTACTTGTGCCAAAAAATCTCTTGAGCTAGGCATTTTCCTGACCTGGCTTCAGGTCCAGACATGTCATGAGTTTCTCAGCCAGGTGTGATGCAAACCAGCTTCCCAAAAGCCTCATCAGTAAGAGCTCTTACCAAACATCTCGTGGCCACCGTCATTTGCCCACCAGGTCAGATCCCGCCCCCCCCCTCACATTCCCAGAGCAGTCTGCACCCATTGGTTTGCTTTCATGCACCCTCCCATACCCATTTTTCACCCTGGGTGGGCTGTGCTTGAGACCAGCATCTTCCCAGCTCAGAGACCTTGCTGTGCCAGCCCTCTGCAATGCGACAGCTTGGCTCGGCCCTTGGTTCTCCAGCTCGTATGCTGGAGGTAGAGCTTTATTACACTGACTTTCCTACAGAGATGTGGGAGTTAGAAGAGTGATGGAGAGCTGTTAGAATGGTCCATGGCCAGGCACTCTCCTGCCAAGTATGGGTTTGGATTGAGCCAATTTAATTAGAGCTTAGGATGGGGAAAGACATGGATGCAGGGACTGCCAGGGTCTCTGGGTCTGCTCTTGCAGCTGCTGTCCCAAAGCCACACAGCTTTGTGTAGGCAGCATCCAGGCATTCCTCAGCACAGCAATCAAAAAAAAAGAAGAGGAGAGAGGAGACATCAATGGCATGTCTTTAATCACTATGAGACACCTCAATGGAGATGAGCCTGGTGGAAAGTGAGATGCTGCATCAGAAGAGACAAGCATCACTCACCAGCCAAACTACGCAGGAGAAAACAACCTTAAGCAAACACTGTGAGAGCTGCAAGGTTGAGTGCTGGGAGTCCTTGAACTTGGGCTGTCTGTGCTCCAACCATACCCTCTGTGTGCAGGGTGCATGCTTGGGCAGGTGAGCTTCCAGCTGTGGTTTCCCAATGCTCTGCCTGGTCACGGAGGGAACTTACTACTCCCACAGGATCCGTGCTCCAGATACAGAGGGAATAGAGCCAGGAGTTTCTAGCAGAGTTGGGTGCTGGGTTTGAGGCACTTGTGAGGTGTGATTCATTTCTGGAATACTTTGTCCTTGCCTGGGCTTGCTGTGGATGGTATTGGCCTCAGGGCAAGAGCTAGATCATCCTGGTCACAGCTTGGAGGCTCTGGGAAGACGTGGCTGCTTCCATGGGTCAGAGCCAGGTCTGCACTCAGGAGATGTGAAATGCAGGGTTGGCCCCTGAGAACACCTTAGCTCAGGTGAATCCTGTGTGTATTGCAGGCAGGCTCAGGCACCATGGCTCTCATCTTCTCCTCCAAAGCAATATTTCCACTTCTCTTCACCCCAAAAGCATTTTTTTACTGCGCAGCCTCTCCTTTCCTGGTTCAGCCTCTTCACCTCCAGCTTTGGAAGGAAGCAACCCTTGGCAGCCAAAGCTATCCCAAGGACCCTCCTTGCTCCCTGGGTAGGCTGCTCCTGGGCTCTGCCCAGGCATGAGAACCAGCAGGCAGAGCTGCTGCTTACCCCCAACAGCAAAGGCAGCCTGAATTGAGGTTACCAAGGCTACCTCAATTCTGGCATTTACTGACCACACGTGGTTTGGCTTGGTGACCTTATAGTGGTGTTAAGAGCAAGCCAGAAGGCATGGACAATTTCTTCAGGTTGGTTTTTTGCTCTGTTGATGGTGGCTGTGGGGCTTTGCTTTTCAATCCAGCTGACAATGCCCCTTAGAAACTGTCAGGAGAGTCACACTGGTGTTTGTTTTCCCAGGCTCTTCCAGCCATGCTTCCCATCCCCTCTCTTCTCACACCCAGCTCAACTGGCAGAGCTGTAGGTTCAGGGAAGATCCAGGCTGTCCCTCACCTGATTTCTAAGCCCTTCTAGAGAAAGAGGCACTGAAAATCTGGAAAAATCTTTGCAGAGTGCACTAGTGGTGACTTTTTTTCCCAGGGCCAGTAAATTTTCCATGTACTAAAGGGAATGTCCCCTCCCTCTCCTGCCTGGGACAAAGCTAAAGCCATTCCAAGAGAATCTCAGCAAAAAGCCACCAAAATTTGGGTTCTATCAGCAGTGTGGCAGAAGCAGCACTTGCCATACATGGGGACAAAGGCTTCCATCCCATGGAGTGGGAGCTTGGTGCCTTCCCTGAAGCCTGGCAACAGACCAGTTACCCGCAGCATTTTGTACCCACAGGCTGCCTGCATCCCTGTTTGTAGCATCCTCCCCCACTGCAGCATCGCTGTCCCAACAAGCCCCACATTCTGCAGCCCAGATATGTCAATAAGAGGCTGCCCAGCCTGGCAAAACCCCCAAGAAGGGTCATCCCTGCCTGGTCAGCTCCACCAAGAGACATCCCCACAACCCAGCAGCTGAGGAACAGAGGGAAGGAAGAGAAACTGCAAAAAGCAAATTGCTCCTGAGGAAGGTGGAAAGGAAAAAGAAATGATTGCTATGCATGAGCAGCAGAGATTGTTCTGCCCAGCAGTGCTGCCTGCCTGGCCTGGCCCAGCTGCCTGGTTTGGCAGCACTTTTCCATATACTCTCCCTCCCTTTTTCTCAAATTCCAGCAAAGAAAAGGCTGCTTCAGGCTCTTCTGTGCCTGTAACCCAGCTCAGATGAAAAGCAGCTCTCTTTCCCCTCCCCATCCTGCTTACAAGGCTTTCCTGGAGCTCCCCGGCTTTTCCCAACGCACTGAGTCTTTCCAGTCTCTTGCAGGAGGAGGTGATGCTGGCAAATCCCACACACCCAGCTCACCAGCCTGGAGAGCCGGGGTTTGAAAGCCAAGGGCTGTCAGGGATGATGCTTCCCGACACCGCCACAGCGCTGCACTCGCAGGACTTTCCCAAACTCCCATCACAAAGCAACAGGAGAGGGAAGGGAGGAGGGATGTTTGACTTCAACCCCACCCCAAACTTCTCATCTTCTCTCCCCACCCCACCTGCAGCCCTTTCCCCAGGCTGAGGGCAGCAGCTCTGCAGCTGAGGATGGCAACACGTCCCTGACCTGCTTCACTCGCCCCTCAGGGTCAGCCTGAGCAGCCAGCGGTGGGTCTGCCGTGGGGATTTGTGCTCCCTACCTCTCACCGGCCAGCCGAGCCCGGGCTTCCTCCAGCACGCCTGCCCTGCCGCCTCTCCCACCGCGCTTTACCGACTGCCGGCCCCCTCCTCCCTTGTGGAGGGCACGGGAGGGTGGGAGAGCGATGGCAGCCAGGCTGGGGACAGCCTGAGCGTGCAAAGCCCGGGGTCTGCCTGCCGCCTCCCAGGCTTTGCCAGCTCAGTGGTGCCCTGGGGCTGTGCCCCGCTGGGATGAGGGGCTGAGCCCCTCGGGGTCTGTCTCCCCCGGCTTTGCCCCTGCAGCACGCTCAATGGTACGGTCGTGGGCTGAGCCCCACGCCTGCTCCCCCTTTTCCCAGCAGCTCTGCGCCAAGCTGCCTGCTTTATTTCCATCCTTTTATTCTTTTCCTCTCCTCCTTTTTTGACCCCTTTCCAGGAGCTGGGGGTGTTGGAAAGGTGGCCTGCAAAAGGCTGGCTCTGCCTGCAGCCCACTCTCTCTAGCAGGGGGATAAAGCAGGCTGGAGGCACCCAATTGCTCAGCTGCACAAGATGCCTTGTGCCTGCAGCAAAAGGAGCTTTTCTCCCACCACTTGCACTCAAGTCCAATTGTTTGCCTAAGTTTGGAACAGTCTGTCCAAGTACATCTCCTCTGGGACCTCAGTGGCTGAAAGCAGCAGTAGCAGCTGAGCTTCAGGCTGGCAGGAGTATGTGTTGGTTTAATGGAAACTACTTCAGAAGTGGACCCCTAGGAATCTCATGGGGTTCAGCAAGGTCCTGCACCTGCAGGATGAAAGGCTGGAGAGCAGCCCTGAGGAGAAGGACTTGGAGTGCTGGTGGGTGCAAAGCTGGACATGACTTGGCACTGTGTCCTCACAGCCCAGACCCAGCTGAGTCTTGGGCTGATCCCCAGCAGCGTGGGCTATAGGTGGAGGGAGGGGATTTGGCCCCTCTGCTCTGATGAGAGCCCACCTGCAGTGCTGGGTCCAGCTCTGGAGTCCCCAGCCCAGGAGAGACATGGACCTGTTGGAGCAGGGCCAGAGAAGACCACAGCAATGCTGGAAGGGCTGGAACCTCTCTGCTGTGAGGCCAGGCTGAGACAGCTGGGGTTGAGAGCAACCTGATCTAGTTGGGATTTTTTTACTGCAAGGGGAATTGGACTGGATAACTTTTAAAGGTCCCTTCTAACCTTCTCTGATTCTACCTTTTTATTTACCTGGGCTGACTCGTCTTACCTGCTTTCTGTGCTGCATATCCTTGCAGCAGCATCTTGGGTGAGCTGGGGTGGCTAAGAGGATGTTTGCAGCTTGGAATTTCTCATCACATTGAAATCCATGCTCACCTTGACATGCAGCTTCCTGGGCACAGCAGGACAAGGAGTGGTGCAAAAAGCTGCAAAGTTGTGCCTTCCACCCCTTAGGCTTCCACCCCACCGTGGCACAGAGTTTTGGCTGATGCAAAAGCCTTTCCCAGGATGGAGCCAGTGCCATGCCACGGCAAACAGTCTGCCTGGGCATTACTCCCCTGCTGCTACAAGACTCATCCATCACATGTAAGAGGAGTGCTGCCCAGGTTCTGCCCAGAAATGGTTTTTAGGGAGACCTGAGGGTGGGAGAGTTGGTATGAGAGGGAACTCTCTGCTGTGAAAGGAAAGTAACAAGTGATAGAACAACAGGAAACATCCTCAGGTGGTGCTACAGGGTTTTGAGAGTGGATATTAGGAAAAATGTCTCCCCCCAAAGGGTTGTCAAGCTCTGGACCAGGCTGCCCAGGGATTCCACATCCCTGGAGGGGTTTAAAAGCCATGTAGATGTGGTGCTGAGGGACATGGTTTGGTGATGGACCTTGGCAGCACTTGTTTAGTGGTTGGACTTGATGATCTTAAAGGTCTCTTCCAATCTAAACAATTCTGTGATTCTGAAGTGATTGATACATGGTGAAACATGGAGCAGGGCACAGGGTTTGTATCTGATCAAAAAGCAAGACGTGGGCTGATCTGGGACAGGTGAGGACAAGGTATATGGCACAGGGGTGGGAAATCCAAACAGTTTACAAGTCAGTCAGCATTTTCTAAGGCTTCTGCAGGCATGGGCTGGTTTGGTGAAAAGGAACAAGAACAGTTCGAAGCGTCTCCCTCTCTGGAGATATTCAAGACCTGCCAGGATGTGTTCCTACGTGGCCCTGCTCTGGCAGGGCAATTGGACTGGATGATCTTTCGAGGTCCCTTCCAGCCCCTAACATTCTGTGAGCTCAAAACTGCATTTCCAAAGAGCATCTCTGACTCCTGCAAGCCCAGGGCTGTAAAAGTGAGTCCCTGTAAGTGGCCTCGCTGCTCCCTCGCACCTGCATCCTTTGCCTTTCTCTTTTCAGTGCGCATCTGGGCACCGACCCACACTTGGCCGGGGAAGGGAAAGCACTGGGTAGTATTTGCAGGGAGAACTACAGCAGGAGATGCCTTGCTGGGGGGAAGGAGGGGAGACATCAAAAGCTAAGACATTCCCTCTACCCTCACCCCAGGGACTTGCATGTGACCACGGCTGCGGCTGGGACTTAGATGCTGTGTGGGAAGCGATTTCTGCACGGGGGAGATGTGGTAGCTCGATGCCAGCTGGGGAAGAAGCACAGACCCCACTGCCCCTCACCACATCCAGCTTTCCAGCTGCTGGGGCCAGTGTGCTGCTGGCGGGGGGCTGAGGAGAAAACACTGCAGTGTTGTTCAGCAACAGCAGAGGGGAGCCGTGTCTCGGGTTTCCGGGGGCAGGCGGTTGACTGACTCCGTGCATGGACTGTGCAGTGCATCGCAGCTGAAGGGTCCTCCTACCCACTGGTGGGAGTCTTGCAAAGATCCAAAGCAGCGTCCATACCACCAGCATGCTCTAGACTGGTTGCATTTGTGTTTCTTTTGGTCGTTTTTACATATGCTGCTGCTTGGGTGACTTGCCATGATGCTGTGGGCTGCCTGCCCATCAGGAACGGGAGTAGGAATCCCTGCCCAGCTCTACCAGCAGGGAAGCTCCATCCTTAGTGGTGAAGTCTTTTGTACCAGGAACGCTGTGGCCAGCAGGACTAAGGAAAGGGTTGTCCCCCCTAGTGCTTGACACTGGTGAAGCAACACCTCTAATACTGGGTTCAGTTTTGTGTTCAGAAAGACAGTGAGGTGCTGGATTGTGCCCAGAGTAGGGCAACAAAGCTGGTGAAGGATCTGGAGAACAGGTCTTATGAGGAGTGGCTGAGGTTGTCCAGCCTCAGCAGAGTGAGAGGACTTGTCACAGTTTGGAAATGTCTGCCTTACACCTTCACTGCTTTTCTTATCTCATAAAGGTGAAAGCCACAGATGCAGATGAAGGCATTAACGGGAGAGTGTGGTACAGGATTGTCAAGGGTAAGTCCAGGTGCCCCTTTGTGCACTGATGGGTTTGTACCAAGCTTCAGCCACCCCACACACAGCCTTGGGAGGTTGTGCTCCACACCCCTTTTGCATTTTCCACCCCAGAGAGCAAAATTTTAACATTAGGATTAAATGCCAAGGCATGATTTGTCATGGATGGACATCTAGATGCTGTAGCTCCTGCCTTGAGGAGGGCCAAGCCCTGGGGTAGCTGAAGGAGATTCATGTTTACAAACATCTGATTAATGTTTATAAATATCTGAAAGCTGGGGATCAAAAAGAAGGGGGCAGCCTCTTTTCAGTGATGCCCTGTGATAAGAGGAGTGGCAGTGGGCAAAACTGGAACACAGGAAGTTCTGCCTCAACCAGAGGCAAAACCTCTTTACTGCAAGGGTGATGGAGCACTGGAGCAGGCTGCTCAGAGGGGTTGTGGAGTCTCCTTCTCTGGAGCCTTTCAAAACCAACCTGAATGCATTCTTGCATGACCTGCCATAGGAGATCCTGCTTTAGCAGGGGGGTTGGACTGGATGATCCCCAGAGTCCCTTCTAACTACTACCGCTCTATGAGATGGGGACTTGGGTTTTGCTCAGTAATCTTCCTCCAAGATAGCCCCCAAGGGAGGGCTGGATGTGTCAGCAGGACTGATGCCAGATGGATGGGCAGCACGCATCTCCCTTTTCCCCTCCGCCAGGAAATGAGCACAACCACTTCCGCATCAATCCCAGCACCGGGCTGGTGATGAGGGGCGTGCGGCCCCTGGACAGGGAGCAGAACTCCTCTCACGTCCTGGAGGTGGAGGCCTACAACACGGAGCAGGGACCCATGAGGAGCTCTGTGAGGGTAAGGACCTCACAGCTGCTGAGGGGAGGGCAGCAGGGCTGGGTGGAGGAGGAGTTCATCCAAACTATTTGGGATGCTTCGTCAGAGGGCAGTCATTTCCAGCCCTCGCAGGCATGCAGGAAGTTGGAGAGATCTTGGCATGGAAATGCTGACAGGAAGTCTCCAGGGGCTGTCCGTGGGTGGAGAAGAGCCCTTTGGAGGGGGACTGTTGTTATATTATTTTCTTCCTTTCTTTCTTTCCTGTGACAAATCAATGTGATGAGGTTGCTCAGTGGTGCAGAGTCACTGGTGGAGAGAATCCTGCTCACCTGGTGAGATGTCACTCAGCCATCAGGAGGACGGCTGCCCACGGCAGGGGGTTGGAACTAAGATGATCCTTGAGGTCCCTTCCAATCCTAACAATTCTATGATTCTAGGAAGAGCTGAGCTGTTGGAGGCCATATCTTCTGACCAGGCATTTCTTTAAATAACCCAGGACCCCCTGGCAATAAGCTTTAGCGGGGAGGCACGCCAGCTTCCCACAGTTCCCACAGTCCCAGCCCTCTGGCTGCTTTTATTTTTAGCCCCAGTGCTGGGGTGGGCTCTGGCCGAGCGTGACTTGCCCGCAGCACCAGCAGCAAGCAGCAAACCAGGAGGAGAAAGGATGTCCCCTGGGGAAGTAGCAGCTCGACCTGCTGAACTTGGAGCAAAATTTCCCACTGAGCCGTCAGCGTCGCCACACTACAGGGCCTCTGACTGCAACCTTTCCAGCAGGAGATCCCAATGCATGGAGGAATTCATGCACAGGCTGTGTGTCCCTCCAGCCAGGGGAGGACTGAGTCACTCCAACCACAGGGCTGGTTTCAATCTGTGGTGTTAAACGTGGCGTTTGTAGCAGAGATGTTGGGGCTGTTCAGTCTGCAGAAGACAAGGCTCGAAGAGACCTTCTTGTGGCCTTCCAGTATCTGAAGGGGGCTGCAAGAAAGATGGGGAGGGACTTTTGAGGGTGTCAGGGAGTGATAGGACTGGGGAGAATGGAATAAAACTAGAAATGGGTAGATTGAGATTGGATGTTAGGAAGAAGTTGTTCCCCGTGAGGGTGGTGAGAGACTGGCACAGGTTGCCCAGGGAGGTGGTGGAAGCCTCATTCCTGGAGGCTTTTAAGGCCAGGCTGGATGTAGGTCTGAGCAACTTGATCTGTTGTGAGGTGTCCCTGCCCATGGCAGGGGGCTGGAACCGGATGAGCCTTGAGGTCCCTTCCAATCCTAACAGTTATATGATTCTATGATGTTCCTTCTGTGCAGCAGATGAGTGCCGGGAAGGATGTGTTTCCCCTCACACGCATGAGGAGCTGGGGAGGGCTCCTGAGCTTGCCCAGCTCACCTGTGGTTTCTCCATGGGGGGGTTTTGCAGGTGATTGTCTACGTGGAAGATGTCAATGACGAGGTGCCGGTGTTCACCCAGCGCCAGTACAACCGCCTGGGGCTGCGGGAGACAGCAGGGATAGGCACCTCCGTGGTGGTGGTCCGGGCCACTGACCGAGACACAGGTAGGAAGCTAGAGGTGAGAGACACCTAGCTTGGGGAGGGGGGAGGAATGTCTTAAAATTTCCCCCCAACATTAAATTTACCAGACCAGCACAGTTGGAAGCAAATGAAAGCTGTATTTAGAAGCAAAACTACAATCTACAATGGAATGCAACGAACATGTACAAAATATACAGGATTGGCAATTTTTGCAGGTACTTACAGTTAAGAAACAGAACAAGAACCCCCCTGGCCAAGGACTAGGGAAACTACTAGCTTCTCCCTCCCTGCCTCCCCTTCCTGCCTCCCCCTTATCCCCTGTACAAAAAGGACAAGAGAAAGTAGAATAGCATAGCATAGCACAGAATAGCATAGCATAGAACAGCATAGCATAGAATAGAATAGAATAGACCAGACCAGGTTGGAAGAGACCTTCGAGATCATCGAGTCCAACCTATCACCCAGCACCCTCTCATCAACTAAACCATGGCACCAAGCACCCCATCCAGGCTCTTCCTAAACACCTCCAGGGATGGGGACTCCACCACCTCCCTGGGCAGCACATGCCAATGGCCAGTCTCTCTTGCTGGGAAGAACTTCTTCCTAACCTCCAGCCTGAACCTCCCCTGGCACAGCTTGAGACTGTGTCCTCTTGTTCTGTGCTGGCTGCCTGGGACAAGAGACCAACCCCCACCTGGCTACAATCTCCCTTCAGGGAGTTGTAGAGATCAATGAGGTCTCCCCTGAGCCTCCTCTTCTCCAGGCTAAGCAACCTCAGCTCCCTCAGCCTCTCCTCACAGGGCTGTGCTCCAGACCTCTCCCCAGCTTTCTTGCCCTTCTCTGGACACCTTCCAGCAGCTCAACATCTTTCCTCAACTGAGGGGCTCAGAACTGGACACAGTACTCAAGGTGTGGCCTAACCAGTGCTGAGTCCAGTGAGCAGAGGGGTGTTAGACTTAGCCAAAACAACGCAGCCAAGGTCAGTCAGAAGCGAGTCAGCAAAGAAACGAGAGGAGGAGAGAAGCTGCTTTGGGAACTAAATCTTATGGTAGATATCTCTTCAATGGATTGTTCAGAATTAGCTTTATTTTCCTTTTTACACCCAATAGTGATTTATTTGCATTCTACTACTTTCTGTTCAGGGGAAGTTTAGGCTCGAGGTGAGGAGAAAGTCCTTCCCAGAAAGAGTAATTGGTCATTGGAATGTGCTGCCCAGGGTGGTGGTGGAGTCGCTGTCCCTGGAGGTGTTCAAAACAGGATTGGATGTGGCACTTGGAGCCATGGTTTAGTTGTCAGGAGGTGTTAGGTATCAGGTAATAGGTTGGACTTGATGATCTCTGGGGTCTTTTCCAACCTGGCTGATTCTGTGATCCTATGATAAGATCTGTGAAAAAACTTTGAAGGCATAGCCTCAAACTACCACAGGGGGAGAAGTGGGGAAATCAGCCATTGCGTGGATCCTGGCTTGGTCAGGTTGAAATCCGCCACGTGGGATGGGGTCCGCTCCGTGGCTGAAGCTGGCATCAGTGGTGCCTGCTTCTTTGGGATGCTTGGCGCAGCCAGCACCACGGCTCCTGCTCCTGCCCCAGGGAACGGCGGTCTGGTGAACTACAAAATCCTGTCGGGTGCAGAAGGGAAGTTTGAGATCGATGAGAGCACAGGCCTCATCACCACCATCGACTACCTGGACTACGAGACCAAAACCAGCTACCTGATGAACGTCTCGGCCACGGACCAAGCGCCTCCCAACAACCAGGGCTTCTGCAGCGTCTACGTCAGCCTGCTCAACGAGCTGGATGAGGCTGTGCAGTTCTCCAACAGCAGCTACGAGGCTGTGATCATGGAGAACATCCCCTGGGCTCCGAGGTGCTCCGGGTCCAGGCCCGCTCCATTGACAACCTCAACCAGATCACCTACAAGTTCGACCCCAACACCAACGCCCAGGCGCTCTCCCTGTTCAAAATCAACGGCATCACTGTGAGTAGCCACAGCCTGACCCCCTCCTGGCTCAGCTGCGCCGAATTCTTGGTGACCAGCGTGGCTGTTGTTCCTCCCTGGCAGGGTGTGATCACTGTCAAAGGCCAGGTGGATAGAGAGAAAGGAGACCTCTACACCTTGACAGTGGTGGCTGACGATGGAGGGCCAAAGATTGACTCCACAGTGGTGAGTAGCTTCTACCTGGGGCTGTTTAGACTTGAGAAGAGAAGACTGAGAGGGGATCTTATCAATGTGCAATAATAGCTGAGGGGTGGGTATCAAGTGGAGGGGCCCAAGCTCTTCTGGGTTGTGTGCACTAATAAGACAAGAAACAACAGTTTCATGCTGGAACATAGAAGATTTCACCTCAGCAAGAGGAGAAACTTCTTTACAGTGAGGGTGACAGAGCACTGGAGCAGGCTGCCCAGGGAGGCTGTGGAGTCTCCTTCTCTGGAGACTTTCCAAACCCACCTGGATGCATTCCTGTGCAGACTACCCTTAGGTGATCCTGCTTTGGCAGGTGTGTTGGACTCGATGATCTCTGGAGGTCCAACCTCTAATGTAGTGTGATACTGTGATACCTACTTCCTCACAAACCTCTGTGCAGGCAGAGCTGACCTCAGGTCATCTTCCTCTTCCTCTGACCTGGGACAGCATTTCCCAGTTGTCCTCTCTGTTGTAGCCAGCAGGGTCTGGAAATCCTGGTTTGGGGGAATGCTTGGATTTGCATAATCATGAGCTGGTGCCTCTTAGCTTCTGCGTGGCATAGGATGGGATTTCCCAGAGCAAAAAATACCCAACACCCCAAACTGTGGGAGTTTGTAGTTTGCTTACCAAGGTAAAACCATTTTGAGAGAGGTAAACATGAGCCAGGGTGTGCCCATGTGGCCAAGAAAGCCAACAGCATCCTGGCATAGTGTGGTCAGTAGGACTAGGGGAGGGATTATCCCCCAGTGCTCATCACTGATAAAGCCACACCTCAAATAATGGGTTCAGTTTTGGGTCCCTCACTACAAGAAGGATATTAAAGTGCTGGAGCCGGTCTAGAAGGGCAACAAAACTGGTGAAGGGCCTAGAGCACAAGTTTTGTGAGGAGCATCTTAAGGAATTAGTGTTTAGCATGGAGAAAAGCAGGTTGAGGAGATGTCCTTGTTCTCTACAACTCCCTGAAAGCAGGTTGGAGCCAGATGTGATTTGGTCTTTTCTCCCATGTAACAAGTGGTAGGACAAGAGGAAATGGCCTCAAATTGCATCAGGGGAAGTTTAGGTTGGGTTTCTTCCATAAAAGGGCTGTTGAGCCTTGGATCAGGCCGCCCAGGGCAGTGGTTGAGTCCCTGTCCAGGGGTTTCAAAGCTGCGTAGATGTGGTGCTGAGGGACATGGTTTAGTGGTGACCTGACAGCGCTGGGTTAACAGTTGGACTGGATGACGTTAAACGTCTTCTCCAACCAACGTGATTCTGTGATTCTCTGTTTGACAGGGTTATGTTTGGCACTGTCCACTACCAAAGGCAGCTTGGCAGGGAGGTGATTTGCATTTCTCTGTGGGGGCAGGAGGCATGCTGGGTGCAGAGTAAGCCTGGTCCACATGCCACGAGCAGGGGTAGCTTGGCGCTACCCAAATTCTGTTGATTTGGTCCATCTGGAGAAACAAGACCCCAGGGAGAGGTTTGAAACTAGAGACTGGCCTGCAGTGATGGGCAGCATCAGGTCTTCGTGCATCTGTTGCCTCTCAAAGGACTCTGGATGGCAAAGGCATCAAGGCTGCCTGCCCCAGCCCATGGGTGTTAATGGCTGTGTTCTCCACACACTGCCAGGCCTTTCCCAGGGCACAGGGAAATCCACCAAACACAAAGGGATGTACCTACAGAGGAGCCTCTGAATCTCCTCAGTGGGGAAGGTGAAGCCCCCAGCACTGCTGTGGTGGGATGCAGGGCTACCCAGTGCCCCTTGCACCTCCTCATCTACCACTAACTCTTGGTTCTTTGTTTTCTGTTTCCCCCTTTGCTCTCCTCCAACAGAAGGTAAGCATGGCCGTCGTGCTGGCATCATCTTAAGGGCCAGGATCCACCCTGAACTCCACCATGAGCTGTGAGGAAGGACTGGGGCAGAGTTCTCCAGCCCTGTCCCACCAGCATCAGACTCTGTGACCCACCTGGGGACACGGTGAGGTGCTAGTGAGCCATCCTGCTGCTGACCAGCAGAAATCCCAACGCTCTGATCCGACACTTGGGACAGCAGCTGCTGGATCCATCGCCGCAGCTGAATCCATCGCCGCAGCTGAATGGGCTCCCCCAGCTCCTGGCTCTCTGTCATTCAGCATCAACAATAACCAAATCACCCCCAGGCACACAGCTCACTCCCTGGCTTCCTCTGGGATGTTGTCACATTCAGCCTGGCCGCAGCTGGGGACTTGGGCCACCCATAAATAGAGCCCCGGGAACAGAAGGGCTCTTCCTCTCCCATTTCTGTGTCATGTTGTAGTGCTTTGCTTGCAAAGACGATGAGAGCATTTCCTCTGGCTAATTGTGGCTGAGGTAGCCTGGTCCTCTCTGGAGAGGTATCCCTCCAAGCATCTCCTACCTGGTCTCTCACTCACCCTTGTGTGAGGTGATCCCAGGAGGAAGCTCAGCTCTTCTCTATGCCCACCTTGCCCTGGTTAAATTAAATACACACAGTGCTGTCTTTTTTTGTGCCCGTTTGGCTTTAAAACAAACCCTGCCCAGCCTCTGGTGCTGTAAGCAGGGATGAAATCACTGTTCAGGAGAAGTTTAGCAGGAAAGGGTCACCCTGCAGCAGTGTGAGCTGCTCTGTGCCCAGATATTTGGAGGAGGATGCTCCATAGAAAAATCCAACCCCTGAAAGTTGCAGCACCCTTGAGCTCCTCCTCCAGCCCCTAAGCATCCTTCCTCCCCTGCAGAGAGAGATGTAGCTTCAGCTTCTGGGCTCAAATACCTGTGCCCCTTCCCACGTGGAATGAACACTCCTCACTGGATGCAGCTTCAGCTCCTGGGCTCAAATACCTGTGCCTATTCCCACATGGAATGGGCACTATTCACTGGATGCAGCTTCAGCTCCTGGGCTCAAATACCTGTGCCAAAGTGCCACATGTGGTGGACCCTACTCACATTGTTGGCACCTCAAAGCAGATCAAGAGTTTGCCAGGGGTGTCCAGGTGAATGTTGATGCTGGGTGGGCAGGGGGCCAGCTCCTACCTGAGCCCTGTGCCATGCATGCAGGTGACCATCACAGTCCTGGATGAGAATGACAACAGCCCCCAGTTCGACATCACCTCTGACTCGTCTGTGAGTGTGGCAGAGGACAGCCCGGTTGGCAAGAGGGTCGCTGTGGTCCTGGCTCGTGACCCGGATGCAGGCAGCAATGGGCAGGTAGGGAGGCCAGCACAGCAGGCTTGAGGTTGCTCAGGAGGCTGTGGGAGTGTTTCACCAAGGCAGAAATGCCTCCAGCAGCATCTTTCCAACCTTGTCATCCCCAGCGGAGCAAATGCTGGTTATTGATGCCAGCAGTTTTGGGGAGGGTTGTGCAGTGGGTGCCAGCTCTCCTCAGTCAAGGCACGCAGGAGGAGAGGAAAATCATTGTCCTTGGGCAATCCAGGTCAAAGAGCTCCGAGGGCCATGTGTCCAAGGGAGCTGAAAACAAGCTGTGGCCTCTCCCAGCATGGGGAGAAGCAGCAAAGCCCTTAGCAGGCTGTGCAGGAAGCTCTTGGCTGTTTGTAATTTTCTTTACCATGCAGACAGGTCTTAATGAGGCTCCTTAACACCAACTCCTGCAAGCATCATGGAAGGGCTGTAGAGGAGACCGGGGTTGGCCTATGGGTGTGACTTTGGCATGACTGCAACAAGCCAGCACACCTGTGCACCCTAAGCATTGGAGCTGAACATGTTGAAACGCTCAGAGACCCCCTGAGGGCAATGCTAGGTTTATTATCATAGGGTTTCCTGTCTCTCCTTCCTTCTCACAGCATCACATTGCCTTGCCCTTGTTTGCTTTCCCCATGGTGTTTGCAGGTGACTTTCTCACTGGCTTCAGGGAACATCGGCCGGGCTTTTGAGATCCGTACTACCAACAGCACCTACGGAGAGGTGTTTGTGGCACGGCCGCTGGACAGGGAGCTGCTGGATCACTACACCTTAAGGGTAAGCCCCAAGCCGCCTGGCTTACCTCTCCTTGGGCTTCTTCTGGCAGGGGAATGGACTAAGATGATCTTTCCAAGGTCCCTTCCAACCTCTAACATTCTGTGATTCTGTGATTGATTCTGAGGATGATCAGAGGGCTGGAGCTCCTCTCCTATGGAGACAGACTGAGAGAGTTGGGGCTGTTCAGTCTGGAGAAGAGAAGGCTCCAAGGAGACCTTATTGTGGCCTTCCAGCATCTGAAGGGGGCGACAAGAAAGCTGGGGAGGGACTTTTGAGGGTGTCAGGGAGTGATAGGGCTGGGGGGAATGGAACAAAACTAGAAATGGGTAGATTCAGATTGGGTGTTAGGAAGAAGTTGTTCCCCATGAGGGTGGTGAGACACTGGCACAGGTTGCCGAGGGAGGAGGTGGAAGCCTCATCACAGGAAGTTTTTAAGGCCAGGTAGGATGTAGCTCTGAGCAACCTGCTGTAGCGTGAGGTGTCCCTGCCCATGGCAGGGGGGCTGGAACTGGCTGATCCTTGAGGCCCCTTCCAACCTTGACAATTCTACGATTCTATGGTTCTGTGTGGTTTGGAGCATCAGGCTGTTTTCTTGAGGCCAGAAGCTTACAAACAACATCTTCTTGAAAATCCAACCTGAACTTGCAGATCCAAGCCTCAGATGGTGGCGTGCCTCCCCGGAGGAAGGAGCACACTCTACGAGTCAACATCCTCGACGTCAATGACAACCCTCCCATCATCGACAGCCCCTTTGGCTACAACGTCAGCGTGAGCGAGGTGAGCACCCGGCCCTGGTCCTCTCCTTCCTTCCTCTCAAGAGGGTTTAAAGTTTGGTTGCCTCTTGCCAACCTCACCTTGGGTCATTTAAGTTTTACTGGGCCCCTGCAGGTCTGATTTTGAGCCATTTCAGAGTTGCTGGCCCCTTGCAAACCTTACCTTAGGTCATTTTCAGGTTGTTAATCCCTTGCACACCTGGCCTGATGTGGTTTCGGGATTGATGGCCCCTGGCAAACCTCACCTTTGGTCATTTCAGAGTTGCTGTTTCCTTGCAAACCTCTCCTTCAGTCATTTCAGGGTTGCTGCCCCCTTGCAAACCTCACCTTTGGTCATTTCAGAGTTGCTGGCCCCTTGCAATTTGGTCATTTCAGGGTTTCTGCCCCCTTGCAAACCTCACCTTTGGTCATTTCAGAGTTGCTGGCCCCTTGCAATTTGGTTATTTCAGGGTTGCTGTTTCCTTGCAAACCTCAGCTTTGATCATTTCAGGGATTCTGCCCCCTTGCAAACTTCAACTTTGGCCATTTCAGGGTTGCTGGCCCCTTGCAAACCTTACCGCAGGTCATTATGGGGTTGGTAGTTCCTTACACACCTAACCTTACACACCTAACCTGGGGTGATTTCAGGGTTGATGGCCCCTTGCAAACATCAACTTTGGCCACTTCAGGGTTGCTGGCCCCTTGCAAACCTTACCTCAGGTCATTACAGGGCTGGTAGTTCCTTACACACCTAATCTTGGGTGATTTCAGGTGGCCCCTTGCAAACCTCACCTTGGGTTATTTCAGGGTTGGTTGTCCCTTGCAAGCCCTCAGCCCTGACAGTCTTCTGTGTTTGGGCTAGGAGAGAGCTCTGCAGTCAACTTAAGTCCATGAGGCTGCAGGGAGCAGCAAGAAGAAGTGGCTACACACCCATGGAAACGCCACTAAAGTGACACAAGCGGCAGCATGGCGCAGAATAGGAATTGCTCTCAGGAAGCAGCTCGGCAAGAGCCCCATAATTAAGCAATAAAACACAATCAGGCATGAGAAAAGACAACTTATTTCCTGACAGCTTAATTCCTGGGCCTGGGGTTTCTCAATTTGATGATGAGAAATGAAATACGAGTAATAGCCAGTGACACTTAGCTGTGAGAAAGTGCTGCTCCTGATTAATGGCTTTGCATTAAAGTTATGGCCCCATCAGGATTTTTCTTATCTGCTTAATGCATGTTCAGGGCTGGTTGAAGAGCACAGTTTCTGTTTTGATTTCCCCTGTAATGGGACTCTCCAAAAATAATTAGCTCCGAGCTCCGAGGCTATTACACAGCCCTCACCTCTGTGCACAGGCTGGGTTTTAACACCCTCCCAGGCTCTGCCAGCCTAGATAGCACTTCACATGCAGCTTTCCATGGCAGGGGCTGGAGAACAGGCTTTATGAGGAGCAGCTGAGGGGGCTGGGATTGTTTAGTGTGGAGAAAAGGAGGCTGAGGGGAGACCTTCTGGCTCTCTACAACTCTCTGAAAGGAGGTTGGAGTGAGGCGAGGGTCAGTCTCTTCTCCCGTGTAACCAGCAATAGGACAAAAAGAAAGGGCCTCAAGTGGTGCTGGGGGGAAGTTTAGGTTGGACATGGTGGAAAATTTCTTCCCTGAAAGGGTTGTGAAACCCTGGAACAGGCAGTGGTGGAGTCCTTGTCCCTGAAGGGACTCAAAAGCCATGTAGATGTGATGCTAAGGGACGTGGTTTAGTGGTGTCCTGGCAGTGCTGGGTTAACAGCTGGGCTGGGTGTAACAAGTGATAGGACAAGAGGAAATGGCCTCAAATTACACAAGGAGAGGCTTAGATTGGACATTAGGAAAAAAATTTTACTGAAAGAGTGGTCAGGTATTGTAACAGGCTGCCCAGGGAGGTGGGGGAGTCACCATCACTGGAGGTGTTCAAAAAACATATAGGCATGGCACTTGGGAACGTGGTTTGGCCACAGCAACCCCAGGCAGTGCTACAGGCTGGGGGCAGAGTGGCCGGAGAGCGGCCAGGCAGAAAGGGACTTGGGGGAACTGGTTGATAGTAGGCTGAACATGAGCCAGCAGTGTGCCCAGGGGGACAAGACGGCAAATGGCATCCTGGCCTGCATCAGGAATAGTGTGGCCAGCAGAAGCAGGGAGGTCATTCTGCCACTGGACTAAGCACTGGTTAGGCCACACCTTGAGTCCTGTGTCCGGTTCTGGGCCCCTCAGTTTAAGAAGGACATTAAGACACTTGAACGTGTCCAGAGAAGGGCAACAAAGCTGGGGAGAGGCCTCAAACACACCCCTATGAGGAGAGGCTGAGGGAGCTGGGGTTGTTTAGCCTGGAGAAGAGGAGGCTCATGGGAGACCTCATTGCTCTCTCCAACTCCCTGAAGGGAGGTTGTAGCCAGGTGGAGGTTGGTCTCTTCTCCCAGGCAGCCAGCACCAGAACAAGAGGACACAGTCTCAAGCTGTACCAGGGGAGGCTTAGGCTGGATGGTCGGAAGAAATTCTTCCCAGAAAGAGAGATTGGCCATTGGGATGTGCTGCCCAGGGAGGTGGTGGAGTCACCATCACTGGAGGTGTTTCAAAAGAGCCTGGATGAGGCACTTAGTGCCATGGTTTAGTTGATTAGATGGGGTTGGTCGATAGATTGGACTTGATGATCTCAAAAGTCTTTTCCAACGTGGTTAATTCTGTATTGTCTGTATTCTGTGCCTGTGATAGAATCAGAGAATCAGAGAATTGTTAGGGTTGGAAGGGACCTCAAGGATCATCCAGTTCCAACCCCCCTTGCCATGAGCAGGGACACCTCACACTACAACAGGTTGCTCACAGCCACATCCAGCCTGGCTGCAAAAACCTTCAGGGATGAGGTTTCCACCACCTCCCTGGGCAACCTGTGCCAGTCTCTCACCACCCTCCTGGGGAACAACTTCTTCCTCACATCCAATCTGAATCTACCCATTTCTAGTTTTATTCCATTCCCCCCAGTCCTATCACTCCCTGACACCCTACAAAGTCCCTCTCCAGCTTTCTTGTAGCCTCCTTCAGATGCTGGAAGGCCACAATAGGGTCTCCTTCTGCAGACTGAACAGCCCCAACTCCCTCAGTGATTCATGTCCTCTCTCTCTGCCCCTCAATCCCCCGCCCCACAGAACGTCGGCGGTGGCACGGCCGTGGCCCAGGTGCGTGCCACCGACAGGGACATCGGCCTCAACAGCGTCCTCTCCTACTACATCACCCGCGGCAACGAGGACCTGACCTTCCGCATGGACCGCGTCACCGGCGAGATCGCCACCCGGCCCTCCCCCGCCCGACCGCGAGCGGCAGAGCTTCTACAGCCTGCTGGTCACCGTCGAGGACGAGGGCAACCCCTCCTTGTCGGTAAGTCACCACAATGGGCCTCCGAGGGGTGGAGGGCGAAAGGGGGAGCTGGGCAATGCTGCAGGAGTGAGCTCAGCGCTGTGAAGTCAAGGTGGGAACAAGCACCGGGGGATGACGTTGTGGTGAGCCAGTGCGGTGGGTTGAAATTTCCCCCCCCCGCACCACCAACGTAAAATTTGCCAGACCAGCTCAGCTGAAAGCAGATGAATCACAGAATCACCGAATTTCAGGGGCTGGAAGGGACCTCCAAAGATCATCCAGTCCAACCCTGCTGCCAGAGCAGGATCACCTACACCAAATTACACAGAAACGCATCCAGGCAAGTTTTGAATATCTCCACAGAGGCAGACTCCACAACCCCCTGGGCAGCCTGCTCCACTGCTCCATCACCCCCACAGTGAGCAAATTTTCCCTCATCTTTCCATGAAGCTATGTTTACAAGCACACTAAAATCGAGGACTATGGAATGCAATGGATGTGTATAGGATGTGCAATATTTACAGGGATTTACAATTAATAAACAGCACAGGAAAACACCCCCAGACAAAACCAAGGGGTTATCAACAACCCCCTCCCTGCTCCCTTCCCCCACCCTATACAAGGGAAAAGAGAAGAAGACTAGACTAGACTAGACTAAGAATGGAATGGAATGGAATGGAATGGAATGGAATGGAATGGAATGGAATAAGAATAGAATAGAATGGAAGAATAGAATGGAAGAATAGAATGGAAGAATAGAATAGAATAGAATAGAATAGAATAGAATAGAATAGACCAGGTTGGAAGAGACTTTCAAGATCATCGAGTCCAACCTATCATCCAACACCACCTAATCAACTAAACCATGGCACCAAGCACACCACCAAGTCTCTTCCTAAACACCTCCAGTGACGGTGACTCCACCACCTCCCCAGGCAGCACATTCCAAGGGGCAATCACTCTCTCTGTATAGAAATTCTTCCTAACATCCAGCCTAAACCTCCCCTGACACAGCTTGAGACTGTCTCCTCTTGTTCTGGTGCTGGCTGCCTGGGAGAAGAGACCAACCTCCACCTGGCTACAACATACCTTCAGGAAGTTGTAGAGAGCAAGAAGGTCTTCCCTGAGCCTCTTCTTCTCCAGGCTAAGCAGGCCCAGCTCCCTCAGCCTCTCCCCACAGGGCTGTTTTCCAGACCCCTCCCCAGCTTTGTTGCCCTTCTCTGGACACCTTCCAGCATCTCAACATCTTTCCTAAACTGAAGGACCCAGAACTAGACACAGGACTCAAGGTGTGGCCTAACCAGTGCAGTGTACAGGGGCAGAATGACCTCCCTGCTCCTGCTGGCCACACTCTTCCTGATGCAGGCCAGGATGCCCTTGGCCTTCTTGGCCACCTGGGCACACTGCTGGCTCATGTTCAGCCTCCTATCAACCAGTATCCCCAGGTCCCTCTCTGCCTGGCTGCTCTCCAGCCACTCTGACCCCATCCAGAGAAGAGCAGAGAGCGGCTTGTTAGTACTAAGCCACAACAAAGCAAAGCAGCCAAGGTCAGCAAGCTAGCTGAGCACCAGCCAGTATCTGCTAGAGAGAAGAAACCAAACACAGAAAGAGTATACACAACTAACTTGATGTTGGTAGCCAGACTGATAGTATTATTTAGAACTTATCATAGTTTTCCCTTTTACATCCAGTGGTGATTTATTTACCTTCCACCACTTCCCTACTCAAGATTTGTGGAAATGTTGCCTAGGCATGGCCCAAAACTACAACACCTCAACTATCCTTATTGCTGTCTACAGCGACCTGAAGGGAGGTTGTAGCCAGGAGGGGGTTGGTCTCTTCTCCCAGGCAACCAGCAGCAGAACAAGAGGACACAGTCTCAAGCTGTGCCAGGGGAAGTTTAGGCTCGAGGTGAGGAGAAAGTTCTTCACTGAGAGAGTTGTTAGCCATTGGGATGTGCTGCCCAGGGAGGTGGTGGAGTCCCCATCCCTGGAGGTGTTCAAGAGGGGATTGGATGTGGCACTTGGTGCTATGGTTTAGTCAAGAGGTCTGTGGTGACAGGTTGGACTTGATGATCTTTGAGGTCTCTTCCAACCTTGGTGATTCTGTGATTCTGATTCTGTGATCTGGGTTATATGACTCAAGGTCCAAATCTGCTGTGCCCAGCTTCGATTCAGAACCTCCTGGTCCTGCAGGATCCTCTCTTGCAGTTCTTCAGGGAGCTGCCATGTCCCATCTATAAATACCAGGTTAGGGGTTGACCTGCTGGAAAGCAGCTCCACTGAGAAGGGACCTGGGACTGATGGTGGACAGCAACTCCACCATGAGCCAGCAATGTGCTCTTGTGGCCAAGAAGTTCAATGGGAACCTGGGGTGCATTAAGAAGAGTGTGGCCAGCAGTTCAAGGGGCTTCTCCTGCCTTACTTTGCCCTGGTGAGATCACATCTGGAGTACTGTGTCCGGTTCTGGACAGTTCTTCCCTGTTCAAGAGAGAGAGGGAGCTAGTGGTTAGAGTCCAGTGAAGGCTACAAAGATGCTGAGGGGCCTGGAGCATCTCTGTGAGCAAGAAAGGGTGAGAGACCTGGGGCTGTTTAGCCTAGAGAAGAGCAGCATGAGAAGGGATCTGAACAATGCTCAAAAATAGCTAATGGGTGAGGGGCAAGAGGATGAAGCCAGACAGGACAAGGGGCAACTGGTACAAACTGGAACCCAGGAGGTTCCATCTGAACAGGAGGAGAAGCTTCTTTGCTGTGAGGGTGCTGGAGCCCTGGAGCAGGCTGCTCAAAGAGGTTGTGGAGTCTCCTTCTCTGGAGAGATTTCAACCCCACTTAGCCATTGTGACCCTGTGCAAGCTGCTGTAGGTGCCCCTGCTTTAGCAATGGGGTTGGACTGGATGATCTCCAGAGATCCCTTCCAACCCTGACCATGCTGGGATTCCATGAAAACAGCAAATAACATTTGAGGGCATTTTCCATCCCCGAGTCCCTCCTAACCCCCAGCTCTGCGGGGAAAAGAGCGAGCACCTGCGTGCACAAAGCCAGCCCAAATGGTGTGACAGGGAGGCATGACACCCTGTGTGACACCCTGCCACCCTTCCTCTCTCCCACCTCCATGTGCTATCTCTTGCCATCTCTCTGATCTCTGGGCAGAGCTCACACTGCAGAGCCCTGCTCTAGATTTTGAGGAAACAGCTTGCACCCAGCAGTGCAAACCTTGGCTCGCAGCCCTCGCTTCAGGCGTTGCTCGCTCAGCTCCTCCCTCTTGGGCCGTTCACACGCCTGCTTGTGCACCACCAGCTTTCTCTTTCAGCTGTAGCTGCAGCTTGGCTCTGGGTAATTCTTTTCCCCCAAAAGGAGAGAAGGCATCTTGGTGTAACTGCAACACACAACACCACCAGCTCCTCCTCGTCCCCATCATCCCAGGAGCATCAGTGAGCTGCTCCGGTGAGGAATAATAGAATTGTCAGGGCTGGAAGGGACCTCAAGGAGCATCCAGTTCCAACCCCCTGCCATGGGCAGGGACACCTCACACTACAGCAGGTTGCTCACAGCCACATCCAGCCTGGCTGCAAGCACCTCCAGGCAGGAGGCTGCCACCACCTCCCTGGGCAACCTGTGCCAGTCTCTCACCACCCTCATGGGGAAGAACTTCTTCCTCACATCCAATCTCAATCTACCCATTTCTAGTTTTTTTCCATTCCCCCCAGTCCTATCACTCCCTGACACCCTCAAAAGCCCCTTCCCAGCTTTCTTGTAGCCCCTTTCAGATGCTGGAGGGCCACAAGAAGGTCTCCTCAGAGCCTTCTCTTCTCCAGACTGAATAGCCCAAACTCCCTCAGTCTGTCCTCATAGGATAGGAGCTCCAGCACTCTGATCATCCTCATGGCCCTTCTCTGGACATGGTCCAGCACCTCCAGATCCTTCTTGTACTAGGGGCTCCAGAACTGGACACAGTACTCCGGGTGAAGTCTCACCAGAGCAGAGTAGAGGGGGAGAAACACCTCCCTCAACCTGCTGGCTGTGCTCTTGATGCACTCCAGGATGTGATTGGCTTCCTGGGCTGCATGCCTTGTGCCAAGTCAGCAAATCCTATTGCCATGGCAATGCCCCCTTCTCTTCCCTAGTGTCGGAGGAGACAAGTGGCACAGTTCATCGCTTCACGCTGCCAAAGTGGTGTCCCCAGCAGCCTCACTTGTCCCCAGGGTTTCTGCACCACCTCACTAGCACAAGCCCTGCCAGCAGCCATGATCAAAACCCCACCAGGCTGAAGCAAAACAAAGCAGCCAGTGACCCAATTCCTGAGCAGAGAGGAGAGTCTCAGCCCTTTATTTTTTCTTTTGGAGCTTGAGGACGCTCAAGTCTTGTGAAAGACTGTCCTGCATGTCTCTTGGTGACTGCTGGGTGATGAAATGATGTCTGTCAGGAATTTGTCACCTACTAGAAACTTCAGTTTCACAAGCCAAGGCTGATGCAAGGGTGCACCAAAGGGTGTTATTGTTTGGAATCCATTCAGCTCTCCACGTGCCTCAAGATTTGGCCTTCTGTATATGGGAGAGGCAGAGGAGTCAGAGCTGGGTGAGGACTTGGAAGTCCTGTGGTGATCTATGATACCCAGGAGAGCACAGGTGCATTGGGAAGCCTGGCCACCTTCTTGGGGGCAGGAAATGAAGGGGCAAGAGGGTAACATACTGATGCTAAAAGGAAAGTGTTTGCCCCAAAAAATGTTGCAGGAAATAAAACCTTCACATGTTGGTGAGCTGCAGTTTGCAAGGTCTTGATCATCTTGCATGGGAATTGAAGGAGTCACCTGGGCTCCTGCAAGCCTGAAGCTGCACCTCCTCAAGAACTGGGCCTGCTCTGGAGTCTTTGGGGCTCTTCCCACAGCAGTAGGAAGGATGTGTGCCCAGAGGAATCACAGAATCACAGGAACACTCAGGCTGGAAAAGACCTTCAGGGTCACCAAGTCCAACCCAGAACCCTACACTACAAGGTTCACCCCTAAACCATAACTCCAAGCACCACATCCAAACCCCCTTTAAACACATCCAGGGTTGGTGACTCTGCCACCTCCCTGGGCAGCACATTCCAATGCCTGAGCGCTCTTGCTGTGAAAAAAAGAGTGCAGTGTGGATGTGGGCCAGAGCAAGGCTGCTCCTCACCACCCCCATGCTGATCTGGCAGCTACCCCCAGGCAGGGCTGCTTCAGCCTCTTCAGTTTCTGTTCCTGCCTGCCCACTCAGGTGAAGCACAGCAGCTCCTCACTCTGCTCAGGAGCAAAGCCCTGAGTGCTGATGCAGCAGAAAACAGCCAGCAGCAGGGCACCAGCTCTGTGTGCATTCCCAAGCCAGAGCTGGTGGGACCTGGCGAGGTTCATGAGGGCATGAGCGTCTTACTAGGTCACCTTCACCTTGGGGGTTGACCTAGATGACCATAAAGGTCCCTTCCAACCCAAACTATTCCACAGTTCAGTTAAGAATCATACCCAAAGGTGCAACACCATGCCAGCTCCTCCACTAGGGGTGGGGGCAAGGTGGGGTGTCAGCACCCCAGCATCTCAAGGCTGCTTCCCCAGCACATGTGGAGGGCTGGGTGGCCATCATCTCTTCTCCCTAAAAGATTTCAGTTTTCCTTCTGGCAAGCTTTCCAGGTGGGAAATCATAGAATCATAGAATGGTTTGGGTTGGAAGGGACCTCCAAAGGCCATCTAGTCCAATCTCTTCTGCAGTAAGCACGGGCATCCTCCACTACATCAGGTTGCCCAGAGCCTTGTTGAGCCTCAAATGATCCTTGATGCCATGCAGTGTTCCAAGGTGCCACAGCAGTGCCTCTGGCAGAGAACAACACTGCTCAGCTCACTTCTGCCTTCACAGGGCTCAGGGCATCTCCAAAAATGAGATTCCTGCTCCATAGAGAGAAATCAGTTTCCAGCAAAACTTTATTCCATCATTCGCTGGCAGATGGAGGGACTCAGAGAGGGTTTCAAGGTGGTTAGGATCTGAGGGCAGGCAAATTCCCTGCATGCCTTTCTGGCTGTGGCTGCTGGGACAGGGAGAGGGAAGTGCTGGAGGCACTGGGGAAGGTTCCCTAGCAAAGCTTGGGAAAGGGGCTGAGCCCGTGGGTGGCAATCAAGCCTGAGCCCTGCGCTCGGGAAGTTACGTCTGCGCTGGGGGCGTTGGTGCTGGCTTCTCCTTTATCCTGCTGCCTGTGGCCAAACCATCTTGAAGCTGCTCTTGCTGAAGCCAGCCCTGGATTAATCAACTCCTGCAGCATGTCCCTGTCCCATTGCAGAGGGAAATGCTGTTCCCTCCAGCCAGGCAGTGTGAAGATTCAGCGTGCTGCTGGGGATGCTCTGCCCTGGCACGCTGCCTGGCTCAGGTCTGATGCTGTTTGGTGGTGACTGAGGTTTATGTTTGTCTAGTGGCAATTCTTTCCCCACTTTACAACAAAACCAGAACAAAACCCACACACATACTTGGAGTGGCAATGTCTACCACAAGTTTTGATCTCCTTTCCTGGGGCTGAGTCACACCGGAGCCTGACTTCTTTTGGATAAACAGTGCTGGGGTGTTGTGTTCTGATGCTCTGAGGGCACCAACATGCCCCAGGGCATCACTGGATCCTCTGAAATGGCTGGAGGCTGTAGCCCTGGGGATGGCTGCTCTGGCCATGCTGGCCCCAAGAGGATAGGAGGAAGCCAGCTGGAATGTTTCCCACCTGCCCACTGGGGGTTCTGGGCTGTGTCACAGGAATATCCAATACCTTCCTGGTGAACTTTCTAATTTACAAGCCTTTAAAACAAAACAAAACAACTGAAACCTATAAACATCCCCTTTTTTGTTGCTTTTTTTTTCTTTTAATCAACACTGATAAAGAAACAAAGAGAAAGAGAAACTTCCCCTGATCCCAAGCCAAGGATAAAATCGCAGCAGAAATAAAGCTCCTCCCGCTGTGCGTCCAGCTGAAAAGGCAGCAGCCTCGCAAGTCCACAGCTGTCTTAAAAGGCTGGTGGGGAAGGAGGGCTCTGACAACATCAGGGAGCCTCTCCCCTTCCTGTTTTGCAGAGAAAAACGGAGTACAAGGTTGGCTGGTGACCCTGTTTTGTCTCACAGTAGACAAAGTACTTTACCATCCGCTCCCAGAGAGGATGTTCAGTCAGAGAGGGAGAAGCAGGTTGATGGTGCAGAGCTTAAACCCCTGGCAATAAGTTAAATCCCTGGAGAGGTTTGCAGATGTGGGGTTAGCCTTCCTACCCTGTGTGCTCAGCTTTCAGCTAGTCCATAAAACGTGAGCAACACAGAGCCAGGCTCTTCTCCACAGCAATAAAAGGTTCACTCCCAGTCCCAGGGCAGAGCCAGGACAGGAGGCACAGGCAGGACTCCAGCACTCTGCTTCGTTTCTTAGGGCTTTGTTCCATGGCCGTGCTGACCTCCTGGGGGTCTCAGCTGGTTGAGCATTGTCCCATGGCTACCTGGCTTCTCCTTGCTGCATATGGGGGATGTGGCTTCTCCCAGGGTTTTTAGGCTTTGAAGGAATTTGGTGAGTCAGGAACAGGATCTGGAAAAGGGCAGATCAAGGGTATTAGTCCAGCTTGCAGGGATATGCTTCAGGAAGCAGCCAAGTTCTGCTTTCCAACTGAAAACAGAGGCTTTGAGTCTTTCCCAGACCGGGGTTGTTCAGCCTGGAGAGAAAGAATCTGAGGGGAGACCTCGTTACTCTCTACAACTCCCTGAAAGGAGGTTGTAGTGAGGTGGGGGTCAGTCTCTTCTCCCTAGTATCAAGTGATAGAACAGGAGGATATGGCCTGAAATTGTGCCAGGGAAGGTTTAGGTTGGATATTAGCAAACATTTCTTTCCTGCAGCAGTGGTCAGGCACTGGGACAGGCTGCCCAGGGAGCTGCTGGAGTCACCATCCCTGGAGATGTTCAAGAAAAGTGGACATGGCACTCTGGGACATGGTTTGATGGCCGTGGTGGTGTTAGGCCAATTATCCTAGAGGTCATTTCCAGCTGAAACAATTCTGTGATTCTATGATTCCATGATTCCCATCTCAGATCCCTGGGGCTCTATGTCTCGCATAACACAAAGTTTCCCATTCTCACCCCTGGCCACCCTTCCCAGCCCTCTGCAGTGGTCCCTGTGGGGGCTTAGCATCACCAGTCACTCACCCAGTGTTGGGAAGAAGCAGTCCCCAGGGCCGGGGGGAGACAGGGGGTGCTGGGCTCGGAGAGCAGGTGGCGGCCGGACTCGGAGGGCTGCCTGCTGGCCATGTAGGACAGCTGGGGCCGGGGCCGCAGCTCCGCGCTCGCCGAAGGCACTGCCTCAAACACGGGGTTTTCGATGCCCTGGGCACTGCTGTGGGAGAGGAGAGGGTGTGAGTGGATTTGTGGCTTTGTTTCAGGAGCCTTTGTTTTAACTGAGCACTGGGAACAACCGAGCAAGGCAGGGAACAGCTTCAGGTGGTGGCATCTTGGCCAAGAGCAAGCAAGGAACCCAGTGTGATGGGGGAAAGCTTAGCAGAAGGGCATCGTGGTTTCAGAGTCTGCTGCGCCCTGAGGAGATGCATGCCCCTGGCACGGGCAAAGAGAAAGGAGACACTTCCCTCTTGGAGGGAGGGAAGAGAAACAGTGGCTGCCCAGAAACGGATAGGACTTTGGGTGTGGATGCCACCAGCATCCCCTTTGTTCTGGCAGGCTAAGGATACACACCAGCTTTGAGGGGAGGGGAGGGGAGAGGAAGGGAGGACAAGACCATTGCAGGGTCCAGGATGCAGGCAGAGGGGGTGTGAGGAGGTTGGGAGGACCTGGACGCATGTGGATTTCCTCACCTCTCCATCCTGACAAGCTCATGGGCACCTGCCAAAGGCAAAACATTTGGTATGAGTGCCAGCAGCATAAGTCCCAGTGTCAGACCCAGGCCCATTGCCAGCCCTGCTTTCCAGTGTCTCATCTGTGCATTCCTCTGTCCTTCCCCCTTCTTTAACATCAACCTTTTCTGTGCTTTCAATCTGTCTTCTCCACATCCCTGCCTAGTCCTGCCTTGTTTACCCCCAGTCCAGTCTCCTCCCATCTTGAAACCACAGGTTCTGAAGGAGGAAAGAGGCATCTCTGCCAGCTCTGCAGTGCCAGGGCTGCCCAGATGCACCCACCACCCGCCTGTGACACCCTCATGGGGCTCTGCAAAACACCACCCTAGCATTTGGCTGCCTGGGGAGCACCATCATTTCTTCATCCCTTTTGCCACAGCCCAGTTGGCTGCATGGTGAGCATCCCAAGCACAAGTTTTGGCCCAGGCTGTGCCAATGGAAAGCACTTGGTGGCAATAACCTGCAGCTAACCTGGTCTGAGACACCCCATATGCAAATCCCCCTGGATTTTGCCTTCAGTCTTGGGTTAAGCATCACCCAGGAATCAGAATTGTCAGGGTTGGAAGGGACCTCAAGGATCATCCAGTTCCAACCCCCTTGCCGTGGGCAGGGACACCTCACACTAGAGCAGGTGGCTCAGAGCCATATACAGCCTGGCCTTCAAAACCTCCACGGATGAGGCTTCCACCACCTCCCTGGGCAGCCTGTTCCAGCATCTCACCACCCTCACAGGGAAGAACTTCTTCCTAGCATCCAGTCTGGGATGCTTTGCAGCACAGCGTGGGAGCTGCACCCCGGGCACAGCAAAATGGATGCATGAAGGCACACCAGGATGGGTGTTGAAAGCTCAGTTCCCCTTCTGGGGGCTGGCATGGTGCCTGCTGCTGCTGCAAGCTCCACTTCTCCAAAGGGCTTGCTCAGAGCCACGCAGCCACCCACCGAGCTCGGGGGAGAGAAACCACAGGGCCCCGGTTTGCCCAAGGCCTGATGCAATGACTCTTCCTGCTTCAGCACTGAAATCACAGGCAGCCCAGCACGGGCAGCAGCTGGCAGCTGGCTGTACCTCACTGCTGTCTGCATTGCTAGGGCTGGGGAAGTTGGGGGACGCCCTGCTTGCTGCAGTCCTATTGCCATAGACATGTAAGGGGTGTGTGTGTGGGTGTGGGTCTTAAAGAGAAGGGAGACGAAAAAGCTCAAGTAAGGCTTTTTTCAGACACTTAGAGGGCAAAGCTTCTATTTCACCTAGGTTTTGGAGGGAGGGGTGGGTACATGAGCTGTCTCTCATCATGGATAGGGAGGCAACCAGCACCAGAGCAAGTGGACAGTCTCAAGCTGCACCAGGGGAAGCTTAGGCTGGAGGTGAGGAGAAAGCTCTTCCCAGAGAGAGTTGTTAGCCATTGGAATGTGCTGCCCAGAGAGGTGGTGGAGTCACCATCCCTGGAGGGGTTCAAGAGGGCATTGCATGTGGCACTTGGTGCCATGGTTTAGCAGTCATGAGGTCTTGGGTGACAGATTGGACTTGATGATCTTTGAGGTCTTTTCCAGCCTTGTTGATTCTATGATTCTATGAAAAGGCTCAGTGAGGAGAGGACCTGGCAGCATCTTGTCCAGAGAAGGGCAGCAGAGCTGGTGAAGGGTCTGGAGAACAGGTCTTCTGACGAGTGGCTGAGGGAACTGGGGTTGTTCAGTCTAGAGAAGTGGAAGCTGAGGCTCTCTACAACTCTCTGAAACTCTAGATCTCTACCATTCCCAGAGAGGACGTTGGAGCAAGGTGGGTGTTGGTCTGCTCAACCAAGTAACAAGCAATAGGACAAGAGGAAATGGCCCCAAGTTACACCAAGGGAAGTTTAGGTTGGACATTAGGAAGAATTTCTTTACTGAAAGAGTGGTCAGGCATCAGAACAGGCAGCCCAGGGAGGTGGTGGAGTCCCCATCAGTGGAGGTGTGTTAGAGTTGTGTAGATGTAGTGCTGAGGGCTATGACTTAGTCAAGAACACGTCAGTGTTAGGTTAATGGTTGGACTCAATGATCTTAAAGGTCTTTTCCAATCTAGACAATTCTGTCATTCTGTGATCTTTGCAATCCCACTGTTCCTGGCAAGACACTGTGTGTCCTCCTCCTACCCCACACTCCTCACTGGCAGCCTGGCCCTTCCTGGGACACCTTTGCAGGCTCCTGTCTCCACTCCACCTTAACACTGTACCCATGGGACTCAGGGAAGCCAAACCTGCCGACCACAGCAGGACACATCCCATCCCAGCAAGGCTATGCTGATGCAGCCTGCGATGTCAGGGGAGGTGACACTCATGCTGAGTGTCCACCAGGGGTGGCTGGTGAGGGGTACGTACGTCTGTTGCTGACAGCTTGCCTCTGCTTGTAGATCAGCAGCAGGATGAGGGGCAGACAGAGGATGCCCACGATGCAGGCACCTATGGCCAGAGCAGCTGCTGTGATGTCTGCAACAGAGGAAGGGCAGAGCTGGAGCTGGCTGCTGGGGGCTTCACCTCGGGTTTCTTTGGTTTCCTCAAGCCCATAGCAGGAGCATGGGGCAGCACTGATGCTGCCCCATGCCTGATGCAACGCAGCTCCCACACAGGAGTGGTCCACTCCTGACGGGATTCATGCTGGGATGCATTCCCAGTCGCAGAGATAAGCTCTGAGGCATCAGCTTAGGACCGTGGCCAAAGTCCTTCATTGCTGGAGGACATGCCAAGGTCTTTCTTTGGTCTTGCAGATAGGAGGAAGAAGCAGGGGCCCTGATAAAGCCCTCTGAAGTCAGCAGAAATGCTCCCAGGGATTTCAAAGAATGCTGACTCTGACCCACAGCCAGCTTGTCAAAGCTGGGCTGTCTCAGAGCACTCAGGCATCAAAGGGCTCCTTACCCAAGGCCTCTGCTAGCAAACACGCCCCTGGAGAACACTACCCCTGGAGGCTCTCCAGAAAGGCTGGCAGACTGTGGCCATCAAGGTCTGTATGGGGTGGCTTGTGGTGGAGCTGGGAGCTGCCTATATCAAGCTCTCCTCTCCTGAGCATCCATCTGGGGAAGCAGCTTCTTGCTCTGGGGGAGGGTGGTGTTTTAGGGTGGGGTTTTATTTCCCCTTTTTTGCCTGCAGGACAGGGGGTCCCAGAGATACCTGAGGTAGCTCTGTCTTGAGACTGAGAGGTTGAGACATGGTGATCAGGGGCCGGTTTCCCACGGCTAGGCTGGTTCTAGCCGTGCTGCAAACCAATTTTGGCCAAGCTCATTTGTAGCAACCAGCAAATGAGGCCTGACAGAGAAACCCACCAAGAAACCACCTGCATAGTGAAGTGTGGGCACTGCCAGCATCTGGACACAGTGCCAGGTGAGCTTCATGTTGCACGAGTGCTCAAGCCAGATTTGGGGTTCCTCTGCTCAGGGCAAGGTGGCATGGGCTTGAGGTGGTGGCAGGGTGTTGCAAGAGGTTACTGCAACTCTTTGCCTGTCATTTCCCATCCTCTGTTGATTAAATCCCTGATGATGTTGGGGGGTGGGGTGCTTAGCTGCTTTACAACCACAAGGCCAGTGTTCTCCAAGGCCTTCAGGATGGTCACGTAGAGGTAATGAACCGAAGGGAGCTCTCCTCAGCCTGAGGACACACCTATCAGATGCACCCCCTGGGGACAGCTTGGGATTCATCCTCCCAACACCCAGCCACGAGGTTGCATCTGGACATTGGTGTGTTTGTAGCAAGCAGCCACCCTCAGGGCAACAGAGAGGCGGGGATGCCGAGCAGCGCGTCGGAGAGAGGAGGTTTTGCCCTTTACCTTTGCTGCTTGGAGTGTGAAACGTGCAGTTTTGAAGCCCTCCTCTGCCTGTGGAGGAGAAAAGCCTGTTAGATCTCAGGGGTACCACAGGTTAATCCTGGGAAGCCCTACACTGAGATGTCTGATGCAAGACCCCTTTTCCCTCGTGGCAGGAGGGAGGCCCCATCCCTGACCATGCAGACTCTATTATTTTTTTATCCCTGTGGTCTAAAAGAAAACTTATCTATCCTAACCATGCAAATCAAGGGCAGGACATGCCTTTCCCTCATCCCATGACTCCCTGGGCAGCTCTTCCAGCTGGGCTGCTGCCTTGAGGTTATCTACAAGTCCTGCATCCCAGGCAAATGCCTGCAGCCTTCGCTCGGGCTTGGACCACCAGTCAACTCCTTTTAAGTGGAGATTTGTTTTCTTCTCTCCCAGAAAGAGGTTGAAGAAGATCAATGAAACTATGTAGCATGGATTTTACTGCCTTCCAGCCTCCTGATTTATTTGCTAAACATTCCAGTGCTCTCTGGCCCTAGTTCAAACCTTCAACATCTGCTGCTCTTTGTCTCTTGAGCCACAGCTTGGGCTTTCAGCATCCCTCACTTTGCCCAACACACCCTGGCACGGACTCAGCCTTGGCCAAGGCTCAGCCTTGGCCCTCTCACCTTGCTGGATCTGCAGCTCCACGAAGCCATGAGCAACCTGCAGAGTGTGGGGCTTGCCATGCTCCCTCCTGGCCTCCACAGCGTAGCAGCAGTAATTCCCACTGTCCTGCAGGGTCAGGTTCCTCACCAGGATGTGAAAGGCACCGTGGCGGTCAGGAACAAATTCCACCCCGTGGCGGCTGGCTTGGCCTGCCGGGAGCTGGGAGGTTTGGGTGGTGTTGGCCAGCAGCAGCTCATGGTGCCTGCCCAGGTCGTGGTGCAGCTCCTTCTCGGTGACATTGCGGATGTGGTGCTTCTGGGAGCAGCTCTGGTCTCCGTCGCTGCTGTAGTACCAGGTCTTGTAGAGCAGGTCGTGGCGGTCGGCGAGGGGACCGCTCACCCGGCAGGTCAGGGTGACGTTCTGGCCCTCAGGGCAGATGTAGAGGGAGTAGGGGGTGGTGATGAGGAAAGCTGCTGGCCCTCCTGCCCAGGAGAAGGCACAACCACAGAATCACAGAATTAACCGGGTTGGAAAAGACCTTCGAGATAATCAAGTCCAACCTACCACCCAACACCATCCAATCAACTATACCACGGCACCAAGTGCCTCATCCAGGCTCTTCTTGAGCACCTCCAGCGATGGTGACTCCACCACCTCCCTGGGCAGCACATTCCAAAGGCCAATCTCTCTTTCTGGGAAGAACTTCTTCCTGACATCCAGCCTAAACCTCCCCTGGCACAGCTTGAGACTGTGTCCTCTTGTTCTGTCACCGGTTGCCACAATGGTTGTGTTAGCACCCCCACAGCCCAGGGCTTACCCTGAATGCATAACACAAATGGGGATCTCTCCCCAGGCAAGCAGTGCAAACACCACCAGCAGCACTGGCAGAAGGGAAGCAGGATAAGAAGTGTAAGTTCAGAGTCCTGCATCTGGAAAGGAAGAATAAACTGCACCAGTGAAGGTTAAGAGGTGATCTGCTAGAGAGCAGCCCTCTGGAGAAGGACCTGGGAGTCCTGGTGGAAACCAAGTTCTCCATGGGACAGCAATGTGCCCAGGTGGCCAAGAAGGCCAATGGGATCCTGGGGTGCATTACGAGGAGTGTGTCCAGCAGATTGAGGGAGGTTCTTCTCTCCCCTCTAGTCTGCCCTAGTCAGGCCCCACCTGGAATATTGCATCCAGTTTTGGGCTCCCAAGTTCAAGAGGGACAGGGAGCTGCTGGAGAGAGCTCAATAGAGGGCTGCAAGGATCATGAAGGGACTGGAGCACTGCCCTGTGAGGAGAGGCTGAGGGACCTGGGGCTGGTTAGTCTGGAGAGAAGTCTGAGAGGGGATCTAATCAATGTATATAAATATATGAGGGACAGCCTCTTCTCACTTGTGCCCTGTGATAGGACACGGGGCAACGGATGGAAATCACAAGAGGTTCCACCTCAACTTGAAGAAGAACTTCTTTACTGTGTGGGTCACAGAGCACTGGAACAGGCTCCCCAGAGGGATTGTGGAGTCTCCTTCCCTGGAGACTTTCAAAACCCATCTGCAACCTGTGCAACCTGTGCTAGTTTCTATGGTCCTGGTCTGGCAGGGGGGTTGGACCTTTGGAGGTCCCTTCCAACCCCTTACATCCTGTGATCCTGTGAAACAGGTAGCAGAGACCATCAACAACAGCCTGCAGGCAGAGGGCATAAAAGCCTTCTCCTTCAGGAAGAAAAACTCCTGAGCTCCTCCTGTCCCAAGAAAAGGGAGATGGGAAGCATGGTGTGAGCCCTTCGCTTGCACTGCAGCAACATCCCTGGGGGGCTTTCAAAGCCCTGTAGCTGTGGTGCTGAGGGATGGTTTAGTGGTGACCTGCCAGTGTTGGACTTAAGAGGTCTCTTCCAACCAAAACAATTCCATGACTCTGTGATCCCCACAGGGCTGGGAACACCACTTCACCCCAGAAATAAGGCCTGGAGGAGGTGCTTCAAATACAGCTCAGCATCAGCTTCTGATAGGAAAAGGGAGAAGGCAAAATTTTCCCTGGGGCTTTGCAGAGGCAAGGGACAGGGAGGTGAGGAGTCTGTTGTGGGGCACCAGACCTCTGTAAAGCAGAGCAGCAGGGGGTGTTTTGCGAAGGAGGAAACACAAGTGCTGCAAACGTACCCAAAAGCCAAGAAAACAGGGGTGGGTGGAGGGAAAGAAAAATAGCTGGGAGGAGCCCATGCCCCCTGAGATGAGGTGGGGAATGGGTCCCACCCTGCTTGTTTTTCAGCCCCCTGGGAGGAGGAGGAAGTTCTTGGCTGCTGCTGGCTGCAAAACGTGAGTGGGAAGCCTGGCAGAGGTGCAGGAGTGAAGGGTGCATTACTGGTCCCATCCCAGCATGCTGGTGGAGGGTGCTGGTGGAGGGTACTGGTGGGTAAGGGGAGCTGTGCACCTAGAGCAAGGCTGGGGTGAGTCTTTGGTGGTCTTTGTGTTTGCAGCAGTGCAAACATCACCTTCGAAAGCTGAAGACAAAACAAAACAACAAAACCAGCTTCTGGGTTCACACTCTTTAAACTGATGAGAAAAGGAGGTTCCTGGGGCTGGTTTGCAAGCAAGAGGAGATGATACAAAGACAAGGTGTTCTTGTCTTTCGGGTGACATCCTGTTGTGCCATTGGCTCCACCACCTTTGTGCTCTGAGGTTTTTCGCTTGCTATATCGAGCGGGCGTCGGTCGCCGGAGGGATGTGCTGCACCTGCCCACAAGCCAACCAGCTGGGTCAGAGGCTCCCCACCTCCTGGCCACCCAGAGAGCATCCTCCTGTGGGCAGGGTCACCACAGCACCACCCCAGCACGGGTCTCCACTCGAGAGAGTGAAACTGAAAATGTCCCCTGGGCCTTCCAGCCCTCGTGGTTGTTCGTGGCTGCTCAGATCACAGAATCACACAGGCTAGAAAATACTCTCAGGATCATCAAGTCCAACCCAGAACTCTACTCTTGCAAGGTTTACCCCTAAACCATATCCCCAAGCACCATATCCAAACCCCCTTTAAAAACATCCAGGGTTGGTGACTCCAACACCTCCCTGGGCAGCACATTCAACTCTGGCCATGAAAAATTCTTCCTAATGTCCAGTCTAAGCCTGCCCAGTTGCAGCCTGAGGCTGCTCCCTCTTGTTCTGTCACTAATTACCTGTGAGAAGGGACCAGCACCAGCCTCTCCACAACATCCTTTCAGGTAGCTCTAGACAGTGATGAGGGTTCCCCTCAGCCTCCTCTTTTTCAATCTCAAAGATGATGATGTAGGAACAGCTATGAAGCGCCTGCATCCCAGCAGCCTGCCCAAGGGTGCTTGGCAGGGAGAGTGGGATTTGGGGAGGGGATCTGCCCCACAGAACCCCACCCCCCCCCAGTCAGCAGTACTGAGGGGTCCCACAGAGCTGGAGGTGGGGTGACCTTTGCCAAACCACTCTGGCTTATCACTCCAGCTTCCTGAAGGCACTTCAGCTTTCTCCCCATGGCACATCCCTGGCACGGCTCTAGAGCAGAAATTTGTGTTGCCTGAGCTCAGGCTTCCTCCTTTTGCCTTGTTTTCAAGTCTCAGCTCCTCCTCATCTTTGGATGCTGCCGGGGCCAGGATGCTTGGCCATGCTGGCTGGGTTGTGGCACACAGCAGAGCAGGTCCCCCACCTCCTTGCCAAAGGAGGACAAAAGGCATCTCAGATGTGTTCCTTGATACCTGCCACAACGGGAAGTGCCCCATTCACATTGGGGGTCCCCTGGGAGCCAGGGGAAGGAAAGCCAGGGCTCTATTGGAGGAAGCCACACTTCCAACACCTTGCAGTATCTGCAGGAGTCTTTGTTTTCCACCAACAACCCCCTCAAATGAAACGGGGCCGCCCCACTCATCCCCACGCAGCTTGCAGAGCTCTGCCTTACTAAACCATCCAGCCTCCACCTCCGGGGCTTGATGGGAACCGTCTGGATGGAAAGTGAACACAGCCCACGCTCTGGGGAGCAGAACCCGGCCACGGGGAGGGGCAGAGCTTACCACGTGTGCAAAACCTTCGGCATCGCCCCCTGCCCTCCTTACTTCCCAGTAGGGAAAGGCTCCTAAAAGTCACTGAGTGGAGGAGAGAACAGCTGGGGAGGAGAGTTGGCAGGGGTTGATGTGCACCCTAATAGTGCCAGGGAGGTTGTTGTTCCCTTCTCAAGATGAAGCAAGGCTTTAAAGCTGTGCTAGGTAGCAGATGGTGCCCGGAGAAAAAGTTTTCTGCCAGTGTCTTTACACTAAAGCTTGTGGCTCTTAATCTCCCCAGGGTGCTGTGGGCTTCTTCCATGCCCAGACCCCAGGTCTGGCTCCATCCCATCCTGGTTGAATTATTCCCTTTGAAGTCAACACTGCTGGCAAACACCAAAGTAAAGCCAGACACCAGTTTCTGTGCATCTCAAGCTGAGAGAACCTGCACCCATTGAGGCCCAAGCCAAGAGCTGTCATCCTGACACCATCTGGTAAAGACAGAGGAGGTCTCAAGTGGGTGCCAGAAGTGCCCCTCCTTGCCACCTTGATGTCTTTGGCTCTGAACTGCAGCGTTGCAGAGCCCAATGCAGTGCTGATGCATCCCCAGTGCCAACACCGCTGCCTGGTGCGAAACCTGGGAGATCTCCCTTCAGAGCGAACAAGATGCAAAACAAAGTGCCAATGCCCCCAGGAGTTTGTGTTGCTTTGCCAACCAAGGGCTTAAATAAAACAAGATTCCATGCCAAATTCTGTGTTGGGGACCAAAAGTCTCTCCTGGCTGCTTCTCTCAATTTCAGTCCCCCACTCAGGCAAGCAGGTGTTCAATTTCCACTCCTGGGGCTTACAGAAGTGATTTCCTCTTAAGGGAATCATAGAATCATTTCAGTTAGAAAAGACCTTTAAGGTCATCCAATCCAACCATCAGCCTAACACAACCATGGCCATTAAAGCATGGTGGTTTAATTAAATGTAGTTAATTTCATTTTAATTAATCATGCCACCTGTTTCCACTCCAGGCAAACTGGGGTGGGAGGGCTGCAGCCTTCAAAGGGGCACACCCACTGCAGGGGAAGGGTTTCTGGAGAGAGAGCAGCTCTCAGTGCTGGACTGAGGAAATGGACTTTAATTCCTCTCCTGGGAGTTCTTGTAACAGCCTCACATGAAAGTGCCACAAGTCCCAGTGTCACTGTGTTGTCACTGTGCTTCAGAGTTATCAGCCAGGTGAGAGGTGCAGTGGCATCCATACCTCAGCAGGAAAGACAAAGGAGAGGAAAAAGCTGTCTGAAGATGCCAGAGATGCATGTGCTAAGGGCCCTCCTCTCCTGCACCCTGAGGAGCCAAATGGCTTTTCAGCAGCAGGGCTGCCCCCTGGGTACCCCATCACCCAGGCCATGGGGAGAGGCTGCACCCACCAGAGAGTCCTGCCTTGCTTCTCCTCTGGGAACAGGGCATGGTGCTTGAGAGCAGGGTCACAACATCGGATTTGCCTTTGGGATATGACTTTGGAACACCCAGTTCATCTGCCATCCCTTGGGAGCAGCTTCCAATTCACCCAGCTGCCAGCGCTGCCAAGCCACAGAGGATCTGGAAGTCTCTAAGAGCTCTACTCCATCAAGCCCTGTCAAAATTAGCCTGGGCTTCAGAAAGTTTTGGCAGGCTGCACGAAGTTCAGCATCTCTGACACCAGACTCAGGTTGAACATCAGTGTCCAAGCTTGCTGCATTGCCAAAGATCTGACTTTTCCATCCCACCTTCCCAGGCACATGGGTGAAATAATCCAAAGCCCCACGGAAGTTCTGGGAATCGCTCCCTGATGCCAAGAGACTTGGGTGAGAAGCACATTCATGCACTTCCACACCAGCTTTGGTCCCAGATGAGAGAGGAAAAGAAATTCCCTGTCCCATTGCATTCCTTCCTAGGGATGTGCCAGCAGAAATCCTGTTTTTTCACCATCCCAGACAGTGAAGCCAAATAGGATGCTCCTTCTCCCCTTGCACAGGACAGGGAGGGACCATGGTCCTTCCCAGCTCCGTTCTCTGACCTTTCATCCACAGATGATCTGAAGTTTTACTTGCCACCGCCCCCTTTCACTGCCTGGCCTCGGTGCCTCGGTACGGAAACGCTGCCGGCGCTGGTGCGGAGAACGGCACCAAGAAGCCCTCTCCCAGGGCTCCCACCCCCGCGCTGCATAGCAGTGCCTGCTCCAGGTAGGCAAAACTCTGTCCTGGTCCGACGAAGCTGCCCAGCACGTCTCAGAAAGAAGAGTGAAGCAGAGCATCCTTAGGGAGGTCATCCCAGCCCTGCTCACACAACCGCCACCCCCTTTCCGCTCCCCCCAGCGCTGGTAGAAGGCTTCTTTCACCGCCGCGCAGCCAGGCAACCCTGAGGCAAAGTGTCATGCAGGAATGGAGCAGCTTTTCCAGCTTGGGGTCCTCAGTCGGGGGGGGACTGGTGCAGACAGCAGGAGGGCTGCTTTCCTTCCATGAGTGTTAGATCAAAGCGAAGGAAGAAGGACAAAACCCCGTCCCAAAGCCCCGAGGCTTAAAACGGCAGCTCCGCCGTGGCCCCTTTCTGCCGACACAACTGGCACCGGGTGAAACTTATGCCTACAAGGCGGGTGGAGGGGGTGGGGGTGAGGAGGCCTTGATCCCCCCCCACTTTGAAATCACAGACTGAGAAAGTAAACAAACACACCACACTGCCCTCCCCGCCCCGTGCCCCATATTCCTTGCGCCGAGGCACAACCCCGACTGGGCGAACGCAAGGCGCCTTTCTCCGGCTGGCGAGGAGAGGAAAGCGAGCTGGAGGCTTACCGTGGGAAGCGAGCAGGAGGAGCGCAGCCAGCAGCAGCCCAGGCCGGGGGATGTCACCTCCATGGCGGCAGGGGTGGCCGAGGGGAGCCGCTCTCCGCGGAGCCGCCCGCACGCCCTGAGCAGCCCCGCGAGTAGCGGCGGCCGGAGTGGCACACAGGAAATTTCATTGAGCTGCTGCGCGCAGCGATGCAGAGCTCTGAGAGCACCCCCAGGAGGTGAGACGCTGCAGGCAGCTGCGGGGGGAGCGGCAGCCCCCTAAACAGCCACCCCACCGACGCGGGTGATACTTCAGTCCCCACCCATCTGGGCAAGCAGCTGGAGCTGCTTTCCCCCCGGTAGCATAGCAAGGGCTAGCGTAGAGCAAGCTGGTCCCCATGCGAGTGTCTCCAGCGTGCACAGGAAGATACTGCCCGTGCTGCGGGACGTGTGGGTGCTCGGCCACCAGGGACTGGGTGCTGGTCTCCATTCGTTCCCCAGCAGGAGCCCATTCCGTGGGGCAGATCTCCGGCTTGGTTGATTGAAATGCAGTTCATGTATGATTCTTCTTTTCCTCGTGTTTGTGAGGATGAAGTGAGCAGAAAGTCTCCTGGGCTAAACAGGAGGCATGCCCAGGGAACTATATCTCAGCCTAATGCCAGCTGAGGGAATAGAATGGAGCTTCCCCCCAAAAAATGGGGACCAAAACATCCCATTTACACCGAGGGATGGCTTTACCCTGCCCTCGTACAGCAGCACCGCGGGCTGACCCACATCCAGGCTCAATTCAAAAGGCACCAACAGAATCTCCAGATGCAGCTGAGGGTCACCTCACTTCAAAATGCTGTTGCCTGGAAAAGTGGAGCAGGGAGGTTTACAAACCTCTGGAGGCTTTGCTGCTAACCTGCTCTGAATTTGGAGCATGCAGTGAAACAGCAAAGTAGCAAATTATCCTGTGGTTTGTGGTTTCTACAAACAAACATGTCTGTGATACTCTCATCAAACGTGTAACTCTTGTCTGGCTGGAAGAAGTTTGTTGCTGCAGGAAGCTGTAGGGACAAAGTCCAGACACTCCCAGAATATGGTTTATCATCCCAAGATCCCATCTCTGAACTGAGACCTTATCAGAATGGCATGGTCTTGGCACTCCTCATCCCAAAGCGTGCCCCTCGTGGTGACACACAGCCTTCAGTAGGGACATCCAAGTGCCTGTGCAGGACCAGATGCAGATGGAAGAGGGTCAGGACAGGATGATCCTGACCAGTGATGGTCTGTGGTCAGCAGATGGATAATAGGACATGTGGGAGGTGACAAATTCACAGCTTGCATCAGGTTGGAAGGGATCTTCAAAGATCCTCTCATCCGAACCCCTGCAGTCAGCAGGGACACCTCCAGCTAAATCAGGCTGTCCAGGGCCACATCAAGTCTGATCCTGAATGTCTCAGATGTTCTCAGATAGGTCTCAGGTCACTCTGATCACCTGAGATGCTCATTTCTGTTCCTCCCCAAGCCATCATGATCTCCAGTTATTTTCCATTCTACCACGTTGCTACCCTCAGTAATAACAACTAAGATGTCCCCACTGTCAAGGGATGAAAATACGGTGCTGAGGGACATGGTTTAGTGGTGCCCTGTCAGTGCTGGGTTAATGTTTGGACTTGATCCTAAAGGTCTTTTCCAACCAAAACAGTTCTATGATTCTGTGATAAGGTAAGAATTCATACATGCCTCCTCCAAAGGCAGTGCGGCATGGTGGACTTCACCCTTTGGTTTTCCCTCAGCCGTGAGCTGCTCCCCAGTGTCACCAGCAGTGGTGAGAACTGGGTGAAAGGGAGAGGGATCCCACAGAGAGGTGGTTTGCTTGGGAACTGGAGTGTGATTTAATGTCTGCACATACATCTCTGCACCCAGCTGTTACCTGGGGGTGTCTGCAGCCACGGCTCATTTCATTTTGAGCTCTTCATCCCATTTCACAGTATCACAGTATATCAGAGGTTGGAAGGGACGTTCAGAGATCATTGATTCCAACCCTCCTGCCAAAGCAGGATTCACTAAGGGTAGTCTATACAGGAATGCATCCAGGTGGGTTTGGAAAGTCTCCGGAGAAGGAGACTCCACAACCTCTCTGGGCAGCCTGCTCCAGGGCTCTGTCACCTTCACTGTAAAGAAGTTTCTCCTCCTGTTGAGGTGAAATCTTCTATGCTCAAGCTCAAACCTGTTGTTTCTTGTCATATTACTGTGCACCACCCAAAAGAACTTGGCCCCCTCCACTTGACACCCACCCTTCAGATATTGATAGACATTGACCAGATCCCCTCTCAGTCTTCTGTTCTCATGACTGAACAGCCCCAGGGCTTCCAGTCTCTCTTCACAGAGGAGATGCTCAAGTCCCCCAAACATCCTCGTGGCTCTCTGTTGGATTCCCTCTAGCAGTTCTCTGTCTTTCCTGAACAGGGGAGCCAGTTTCTCTTGACAGGGTTGAGCCCACATCGGTCATTGACCTTGACAGGTCCAGCCTTCTGCAGCCAGCTGTGGGGGGCTGCAGAAATTATCTCCCTGCAGCATTCAATGTGGTGTCTCCATGTCCCACAGGCCACCACCATGGTGTATGTCACCATCCTGGACGAGAACGACAACGCTCCCTCCTTCCGGCAGCAGCTCTATGAGGTGACCCTCGATGAGGGTCCCGACACGCTCAACGCCACCCTGGTCACCGTGGAGGCCCTGGACCAGGACGAAGGACCCAATGGCACCGTGGCCTACGCCATCACCGAAGGCAACATCTTGGGCACCTTCCACATCAACAGCAGCACGGTCAGTAAGGAAGCTAGGCCCATGCTGGATGCATCCCTGCCCCACTCCCCTCCCTCCCAGACACTCTTCCCTCTCTGTGGTGGGCTGAAATTTCCCCCCACAACATTGACTTTGCCAGACCAGCTGAAAGCAAATGAAAGCTGTATTTACAGGCAAAGCTACAATCTACAATGGAATGGGGTGAATATATGCAAAATATACAGGATTGACAATAGTTACAGGTATTTACAGTTAATAAACAGCACAAACCCCTCCCTGGTCAGAGACCAGGGGAAGCTACCAGCTTCTCCTTCCCTGCCTACCCAAACCCCCTGTACAAAAGGGAGAAAGGAGCAGAGAAGTTAATACCAAAACAACGCAGCCAAGGTCAAGCAGAAGCAAGTTAGTCTCTCTCCAGAGTGAAGAAGTGAGATGTGAAGAAAACATTGTTTTAGTACAACCAGTTTAAGTTCCTTATCTCTCCAATGGGATACTTTCAAATTATCTTTTATCTTATTACATTATAATTATCTTTTATCTTATTATTATCTTATCTATTAATTAGAATTATTGAGATTCAACAAGACCAAGTGCAGGGTCCTGCATCTGGGTCGAGGCAATCCCAGGCACAAATCCAGTGACTGGCTGGAGAGCAGCCCTGAGGAGAGAGACTTGGGGGTGCTGATGGAGGAGAAGCTCAACAGGAGCTCTCAGTGTGCACTTGCAGCCCGGAAAGCCAATCAGATCCTGGGCTGCATCAGGAGAAGTGTGGCCAGCAGGTCAAGGGAGGTGATTCTCCCCCTCTATTCAGCCCTGGTGAGACCCCACCTGGAGCACTGCCTCCAGTTCTGGAGCCCCTATTACAAGAGGGATCTGGAGGTGCTGGAAGGTGTCCAGAGAAGGGCCACGAGGATGAGCAGAGGGCTGGAGCACCTCTCCTATGAGGACAGACTGAAGGAGTTGGGGCTGTTCAGTCAGGAGAAGAGAAGGCTCCGAGGTGACCTAATTGTGGCCTTCCAGTATCTGAAGGGGGCTACAGGAAGGCTGGGGAGGGACTTCTCAGGATCTCAGGTAGTGATAGGACTAGGGGGAATGGAATGAAGCTGGAGGTGGGGAGATTCAGGCTGGACATGACGAGGAGGTTCTTCCCCATGAGAGTGGTGAAGCCCTGGAATGGGTTGTCCAGGGAGGTGGTTGAGGCCCTGTCCCTGGAGGTGTTTAAGCCCAGGCTGGATGAGGCTCTGGCCAGCCTGATCTAGTGTGGGGTGTCCCTGCCCATGGCAGGGGGTTGGAACTAAATGATCCTTGTGGTCCCTTCCAACCCTGACTGATTCTATGATTCTATGACCTTGATTTTTTTTTTTTTTCCCTTTTTCACACCCAATAGTGATTTGGTTACGTTTTACTACTTTTCTGCTCCAGATCTGTGGGAAAATTTTAAAGGCATAGTCTAGAAACTACCACACTTTCCTTGCAGGGAGAGATCCGCACGGTGAAGGAGCTGGACTATGAGATCAGCCACGGGCGCTACACCTTGATCGTCACCGCCACCGACCAGTGCCCCGTCCTCTCACGCCGGCTGACCTCCACCACCACGGTAGGCAGCTGCCCTCAGGGTTGCAACACCATTGCTTCTTCAGGGTTGTAGAAGCATAGAATCATAGAATGGGTTGGGTTGGAAGGGACCTCCAACCCGCCTGCTGTGAATAGGGAAGTCGTTCTGCCGCCGTGCTCGGTACTGGTTAGGCCACACCTTGAGTACTGTGTCCAGTTCTGGGCTCCTTAATTTAAGAAGGACATTGAGACACTTGAATGTGCCCATAGAAGGGCAAAAAGGCTGGTGAGAGGTCTGGAGCACAGCCCTATGAGGAGCATCTGAGGGAGCTGGGGGTGTTTAGCCTGGAGAAAAGGTTCAGGGAAGACCTTATTGCTCTCTACAACTACCTGAAAGCAGGTTGTAGACAGGTGGAGGTTGGTCTCTTCTCCCAGGCAACCAGCAATGGAACAAGAGGACACAGCCTCAAGTTGTGCCAGGGGAAGATAAGGCTCCAGGTGAGGAGAAAGTTCTTCACAGAAAGAGAGATTGGCCTTTGGAATGTGCTGCCCAGGGAGGTGGTGGAGTCACCATCACTGTTCAAGGTGTTCAAGAGGGGATTGGACGTGGCACTTGGTGCCATGGTTTAGTTGTCAGGAGGTGTGAGGTATTAGGTAATAGGTTGGACTTGATGATCTCTGAGGTTTTTTCCAACCTGGTTGATTCTATGATTCTATGACACTCCGCTACATCAGGTTGCTCAGAGCCTTGTCCAGCCTGGTCTTGAATATCTGGAGGGATGGGGCCTCAACTACCTCCCTGTGCAACTTGTTCCAGTGTTCCACCACCCTCATGGTAAAGAACTCATTCCTAAGATCCAATCTAAACCTGCTCTTCTCTGATTTAAAACCATTGCCCTATCACTACAGACCTATGTAAACAGTCTCTCTCGTGCCTTCTTGTAGGCCTCCCCCATATCTTGGTCCTTAATATTTTTACTTTTAGTATTTTTAAGAGTAGCTTCTGTAAACTGTCTTGCTCTTTTATTTATTACTTAACTGGATGTTAACTATTGAGTTCCCCCTAGTCTGAGCACTTTCACTTCTCCTTCCCTGTGCTCTCCAGTTGCTTTTCCCTGCTGCAGGCCAGTTTGTCCAGTTGCTGTCACCCCCATTCTCTCATGGGGATCTGCAAACAGGGCCAAGGGAAAGGGACCCCTGTGGGTTAATTAGCTCTGGGGTTTTGGTCCTGCAAAGACACAAGCAGAAGGAGTTGATTTATGTTGTGTTCAGAGATACCCTTGGTTCTTCTTTCCCGAAGGAACCACTGCTTCACCAGAGCATTAATTTCTGCTTCACCTTTATCTTCTCAGATTACTTATCTGCTTCTTAAATTCCTTTTTCATTCCTTCTCTGGGGGTCATTTAAAGCCTCTAGTCATTTCTGTTGCTTCTCTCTGTAACTCTTCCCTTTCTCCTGAACTGTGGTGACCTGAACTTAATGCAATGCTCAGAGCTTGAGGAGAGCAGACTAGCAGCTCCAAAGCAGATGTTTTACAGCAATTGGATACACTGATGATTTCTGTGATCAAAACCAAAACCTGGTGGGTTCTGTGGCAGACCTTGTCCACACCCAGGCTGATTTTGGGGTTAGGTGGAAGGCATCGGTTAGATCTTCTGCCTTGGCTCTGGTGACACCTCACCTGGAGTACTGTGTCCACCTCTGGAGTCCTCAACACAGGAACATGGACCTGATGGAGCTGGTCCAGAGGAGGGCAACAAAAATGATCAGAGGGCTGGAGCACCTCTCCTACAGTCTGAGAGTGCTGGGGTTGTTCAGGCTGGAGAAGAGAAGGCTCCAGGGAGATTGTCTATCAGCATTTTAGTATTTGGAGGGGACCCACAGGAAGGTTGGGGAAGGAATCTTTAGAAGGACATAAGGCAGCAGGGGCAATGTTTTGAAGCTAGAGCAGGGTAGATTTAGTTTGGAGATTAGGAAGACATTCTTTACAATGAGGAAGAGGTTGCCCAGGGCAGTTCTCTTCCATCACTGGAGACACTCCAGGTTGAACCTGATGAGGCCATGGGCAGTGTGATCTAGTTGGAAGTGTCCCTACTCACTGCAGGGGGGGGGGGGTTGGACAAGGTGACCCTCAAGGGTCCCTTGCAACCTGGTATGGAACCAACTGTTTTGTCATCACTCAAAAGGAGCTAAGTTCTTGTGTGCAAAGATAAATAGAGAAACCAAAGGGGAGATACCAGTGTGGGAGATTTCCCTTGACAAAATCTGTGCCCCAAGCCTCGGCAGCACTGTGCTCCATGTTTGGGCAGATGGGAAACCTTCAGACTTGTGCATCTGATACTACTGGAGATGCCTTTCCGACCCAGGAAAACTGCTGTGGAAACCTCAAGCCCTGGGGTTTAACTGCTGGCTTGCTGCAGGCAGAGGCAGAGCTTTCCCTGCTCTTGGCCCAAGCAGGGACATGAACTCGGAAAGCCCTTCAGTACCGAGCAGGGAGATAGGAAACACCCTTCCTACCCTTGCCAGCTCTCTATGAAAACTGCTTTAGGAGGAGCTTTAGTGATGATTTAAGGCCCTGAGTGATGGGAAAGCCATCAGGCTGATAAGGCATGCCCATGTTTGTTGTCTCCACTGCTAGGAAACTGCTAGGAAATGGAGCAGAGACTCAGCTAAACTGTCCTGTCAAGATTACATTTAGCCAGCAGCAAATGCCCATCTGATAGATTTTACTGTCCTTTAACCCAGGAGGTCAGAAAGTTCCTCGTTTTCAGTGTCTCTCTTATAATCACACCACCAAAGCCCAGCCTCCTCCTCAGGTAGAGTTTCTCCATTGTGCAAGTTCCCTGAAGCCCAGAAAGGAGACAATCCAATACAGAGCTGAGTCTTCAATCCAATACAGAGTCTTCTGGGGAGTGTGGCTCAGTTAAAAAGCAAGACTCAAGTTTGTTGGATCTTCAGCTTTGCCCAGCAGCCCCATGGTCTACCCTGTCCTAAAACTGTTGCTTTCCTCTTTTGAGACCTGTAGGATTGATTTTGAGCCAGCTAAGCATGTCAGTGGAGGGCATGTTAAGATGGGAGACATACCAATACCACTAAGAGTTGTTTTGTGCTGGAATAAGGACACAAACTGCACATTTGTTAAGATTCACTCAGCATGAGGAATGAAGGCCTTGGTGGACAAGGAGTGAGCAATTGTGCAGCTGGCTGCACAGGTCAGGTCTTTCCAAGCTCATGGCTTTGGTGGTCAAGTCCATGCCTGTGGCTTTTGGCTGTCTAGCTTAGCTTGTGGGATATGAATCTGGAGAATATTTGGCTTCTGTGTTGACTTCTCACTCATGGTGTGTGGCCCAGAGTCTGAAAAGGGCTGCACCTGTGTGTGGTTTAAAAGGATCTCACCTGTGTGTGGTTTAAAAGGATCTCACCTGTGTGTGGTTTCAGTGTCACTGTAAGACCAGGAACAGCTAAGTTTGAGTCCCTGAACTGTGAGCTGGATGGTTGATGGAGGTATTTCATGCCATCATAGCCTGGCCATGGTTTCCCATGCTCATGGCCACCTGGTCTTCCTTTCCATCCCTCTCCTCTCACTGTCCTCCACCCTCTCACCCCTGCCCACAGGTGCTGGTGAACCTCAACGACATCAATGACAACTGTCCCACTTTCCCACGACCCTACGAGGGTCCCTTCGATGTCACAGAAGGGCAACCAGGGCCACGGGTCTGGACCTTCCTGGCCCACGATGGTGACTCAGGACCCAGCGGGCAAGTGGAGTACAGCATCATCGATGGGGACCCCTCGGTGAGCAGGGAGCTGGGGGGTATCACCTCTCCTTCTGGCTGCCCCGTGGAGGAACCTGGCTTGCAGTGGGGGGAGCGAGGGGCGGAAGTATTTCAGCAAAGCCATCCTCCTCCCAGCACTTCTGCGAATTCAGCCTTTCAACACCAGGAAATCCTGTTTTGAGCAACAGGAAATTTAACCTCTTCTTAGCCAGCCCACAGGGTGCCCAGGGCTTGTGCAAGGGGGTGGGGAAAGCTGGTGAACGATAAAGACACCAGAATTAAAAGGTCCTGGCGCTGGCAGGGTGTCTGAGGACTCTGCAACCTGTGTCTCCAGCCCCACCAGCACCCTGGAGCAAGTGGCAGAGGAGCCATGGGCATCTCTGTGAACAGGTGGTGACTTTAGCCCAGAGTATCTGGAAGGCAGAGCCCTGTCCCATCTCCCAGCTGACCCCAGAGCAAAGCTTTTCCAAGAACAAGCAGGACAAAGCCCCTTGGCTCATTGGAGTCCACACTATGTAGTACATCCATCACAAGAGTTGGTGGGTGCTTGGAGGGTTGTGGGCATGTTCAGAAAAGCCCAAACAAGGGTTGTGGGCATCTCTTATCTGGCTATTCAATCCATCCCTCAATACTGCTGGTATCTGGGAGAGCATAGAGAATAACCCCTGGCTGCCAGAGTTCTCTTCTAGCTCAGTAATGGGTTGCATCAGGGGAGGTTTAGGTTGGATATTAGGAAAGATTTCTTCCCTGAAAGAGCAGGCAGACATTGGAAGAGGCTGCCCAGGGAGGTGGTGGAGTCACCATCCCTGGAGGTGTTCAGGAGACCTGTAGACATGACACTTCAGTATGTGGTTTAAGGGCCACGGTGGTGTGGGCTTGATGGTTGTACTCGATGACAGAGGTCTTTTCCAACCTTAGTGATTCTATGGTGCCTGTGGCCCTGCTCCCAAACAAGCTGTTCCCCTGGGGAGCCAGGACGTTCCCAGTGGCACAGCATGAGCCAGGGCCTCGTTGTTTCTGGCAGGGAGTTTGTGATCTCCCCGGTGGAAGGGGAGCTGAGGGTGCGGAAGGATGCCGAGCTGGACCGCGAGAACATCCCCTTCTACAACCTCACCATTGCTGCCCGGGACCGGGGAGTGCCACCCCTCAGCTCCACCGTGAGTCCCCCAGGAAGGCTGCGGGGTGGTGTCTCCCAACTGCAGATCCTTCCTCAGGGTCTCCTTTGCCTTCACTTTCCTCCTCTTGCTTCCACTTGTCCCTGGGGTTTTCCCTCCCCAGCTCATAGTGGGCTGCATGGGGAAGCCCAAAGAGGATGAAACAAAAGCAGGGAATGGGAGGGAGAGAACTAGGTGCCACGTGCTCGGGTCTCTTCTCTGCCTGGCAGATGGTGGTAGGCATTCGTGTGCTGGACATCAACGACAACGACCCCGTGCTCATCAACCTCCCGATGAACCTCACCCTCAGCGAGAACGCCGCCGTCTCCAGCTTTGTCACCCGCGTCCTCGCCCGCGACGCCGACCAGGGCCCCAACGCCCTCCTGACCTTCGACATAACGGCAGGCAACACCGAGAATGCCTTCTACATCAACAGCACCGTACGACCCCGGGAGGCTGGGCTGCTGGGATAGGGAGGGTGGGCACCCATGGTGCTGCCTGGCAGGAGATCCCCTGCCGGGGAAGGTCTCCTCGAGTCCCTTGTATACCTATTCCCTGCCTGTTTTTTCCCCCTCGGTAGAGCGGCGTTGTCTACGTGAACCGCCCGCTGGACAGGGAGAGGGTGGCAGAGTACAGGCTGACTGTCACCGTGAAGGACAACCCTGAGAACATTCGCAATGCCAGGCGGGTAATTATGGAGACAGGTGGCAGAAGGAGGTCCTGCCGTGGCCAAAACCAGGCAGCGCGCTTACCCACAGCAGCTCCAGCAGCAGCTTCATGCCCTGGAAGCATTGGGGGGCACAAGGAGGTGGCTGCAATCCCACATCCCAGCAGAGAACATCACCAGTAGGACTTAGAATCACAGAATCATAGGATGGTCTGGGTTGGAAGGGACCTCCGAAGGTCATCTAGTCCAACCCCTCTGCAGTCAGCAGAGGCACACTCAACTAGGTCTGGTTTTCCAGAGCCATTAGGCCAAGTCCAACAACACGTGTTGAAGTCCATTTAACGGCAGTAGATGTCACGGAAGATGAGACATGGTTGGGCTGGATTGCTGGCCAACCACAATGACACTGGATCATCATTTGGTCCTGTCCTGATATCCCTTCAGAATGTAGGCTGGGAAGGGTTGCCCAGCCCTGGGATGAGGGTCCCTGCAGGGTAGTCCAGGGAGCACAACATCATGGTTGCACAGGGCTCCAGCTTCAACTAGCATCACACTGGAGCTGGGAGAGCTGGGAGGTAAGTTCAAGGGGAAGGATCTTGTGGTCACCACCCTCTTCTCTGTGTTTTCCTTTAGGATTTTGACCTTCTGGTCATTTCCATAGCAGATGAGAATGACAACCGTCCCCTCTTCACACAGAACTCCTACCAGGCTGAGGTGATGGAGAACTCACCTGCAGGTAGGTCTCTCTTTGCTCCTTTACATGGCTCCTGGAGACACCCTTCGGGGCCAGGCAAGGGGAGCTGTCTCCTGTCCATCATGGAGGAGACACAACGCTGAGCAGGGAAAGGCTGCAGGTCAGTGGGATAGGGATGCTAAGGATAAGGGGCTCATGTCAGCCACCCAGGGAGGTGAGCTTCAGGGAGACTTGATTCAGTCCATGCTGCTGGTGGAAACCCTTCCTGGCACAGGTCACACACAACCCTGTGAGAACGTGGCCCCATTTGGGAACTGCTCAGCTGCAGACAGCAAGAGGTACCCATGGCCTGAGCTGAGCCCTGGGGACAGCTTTGAGGGCACCAACCTGCCCCACATCCGTGCCAGGGGATGGAGTGCCATCTCTCCATCACTAGCACCTGGAGCCACCTTGCTTTGATGGTTAGAGATAAATTCTACCTGGACATCAGCCTGTCCAGGCAGACATATCCCAGCCAAAGAGTTAGAAATGTTCTTTTTGTTGCCTTCCTGCCATTTCAGTCGCTCCCTGCTCCAAGACCCTCAAGACAGAGGGTCTGGGTGCCACCAGATGATGCCTTTGGCAGCAGGGTCCTGGTGCCACCCATCTGATGGATGTGTCTGTCTGTTTGTTTCTAGCTGGATGTTCCTCACCTGGGCCTCCCGAGTCGGTCTGCAAGGCTGCAGCAGCCGCCTCCCCCCAACTGCCTCATGCCCCACGAGGCCCTGTTCTGTCACCTCCATCCATTCATTGCTGTCCCTCGTGTGTCACCAGGGTTGGTGGGAGGCTGGGGGTGTTCCACAGGAAGCTGTCACCCTCTCTGACCCTTATCATCCCATCCAGGCACTCTGGTCACAATGCTCAGTGGACCCATCCTAGCTCTGGACAATGATGAAGGCAGCAATGCTGTGGTGACCTACCAGCTCCTGGAGTCATCCCTAGACTTCTTTGCTATTGATAACAGGACAGGTGGGATGGCTCCTCAGGTCCCTGTCCCCCAGCCCAAGGCCACCAGGTAGCTGTGGGGTCTGTCACCAGGCTTTCCCTCTCCTCCAGGTGTCGTTTCGGTGAAGCCTGGTGGTGCCGTGATAGACCGAGAGGCTTTGCTGGATCCTCACCTGGAATTCACGCTGGTGGCTCGTGACGTGGGGGGCTGAACAGCACTGCCAGCCTGATGGTGACCATCCTGGATGACAATGACAACCGCCCCATCTTCCAGCCAGCATCCATCACGGCACGGCTGAGGGAAAACAGCCCCCCAGGTCAGGAGAGGACGTGAGGGTGTCCTGCTGTGGAGCCAGACAGATCCTCTAGAGGATGCAGTCTCAAGCTGCACCTGGGGAGGTTTAAGCTGCATGTTAGGAAGAAGTCCTTCATAGAAAGAGAGATTGGCCATTGGGATGGGCTGCCCAGGGAGGTGGTGGAGTCACCATCCCTGGAGGTGTTTAGGAAGAGCCTGGATGGGGTGCTTGGTGCCATGGTTTAGTTGATTAGATGGTGCTGGGTGATAGGTTGGACTCAGTGATCTCAAAAACCTGGTTAATCTTTTCCAACCTGGTTAATCCTATCCTATCCTATCCTATCCTATCCTATCCTATCCTATCCTATCCTATCCTATCCTATCCTATCCTACCTTACCCTACCCTATCCTATCCTATTCTATTCTACTCTATTCTATTCTCTGTTGCCCTAAGAGGGACAAAAGAATGACACTCACACAAATGGATTGCAGAGTGGTGGAAAGTTAAAATGGAACAGCAATTGGTGTTTTACAGAAACCACAAAGCATAGTGGCAAGAATATCCCAAAGCCTACAGAGTCACTTACACCACACCCAAAGGCCCACAGCACTTCCCTTCTCCCCACCTGAGGGTGTACCCAAAATCCCCAGGGCTCTTTCTTTCCTCCCTCTACTGCTAGGTTAGTCTCAGGCTGGCCATGAGACTGCATGCCCCCTTCTCCTCCTGGCATTAGGCCTAGACAGGTTTAAGAGGCCCCCACCATTACCCGATAGGGAGCATCTCCCACAGGAGCAGAGAGGGAAGAAAGAGAAAGAGAATGACTTTGCAGATGAATTTGTAGGGCACAGGAGTTATGGGTAGAAATAGGCTGTTTCCTGTTTCTACCTTACTGGGTTGGACACTTGGGACACCAGAGGTGTAACTTATGTGGCAGTAACAGGAGGCACCCAGCCTAAACTGCCACAGAGGGTGAGCAATGAGGAGACCTGAGTGTCCCCTTGGGACACTGGGAAGCTTCCTTGTCAGGGCTGGCCAGGATAGGAATTTGGGAACTGGGGCTGCCCACATATTGGGGCTTGACGCCATTTGCCTCATTACTGCTGCCCTCCCAACCCTCACTTGAGCAGGCTGTGTCCCCTAGTGGTAGGTTGAAAATTTCCCCCCCCAACATTAAATTTGCCAGACCAGCTCAGCTGGAAACAAATCTGTATTTAGAAGCAACACTACAATTTACAAGGGAATGCAACGAGTATGTACAAAATATACAGTATTGGCAATATTTGCAGGTGTTTACAATTCATAAACAGCACAAGAACCCCCTAGCCAAGGACCATTGTGTCCAGTTCTGGGCCCCTCAGTTTAAGAAGAACATTGAGACACTTGAATGTGTCCAGAGAAGGGCAACGAGGCTGGGGAGAGGCTTCGAGCACAAGCCCTATGAGGAGAGGCTGAGGGAGCTGGGGTTGCTTAGCCTGGAGAAGAGGAGGCTCAGGGGAGACCTTCTTGCTGTCTACAACTACCTGAAGGGTGGTTGTAGCCAGGAGGGAGTTGGTCTCTCCTCTCAGGCAACCAGCACCAGAACAAGAGGACACAGTCTCAAGCTGTGCCAGGGGAGGTTTAGGCTGGAGGTGAGGAGAAAGTTCTTCCCAGAGAGAGTTGTTAGCCATTGGAATGTGCTGCCCAGAGAGGTGGTGGAGTCCCCATCCCTGGAGGTGTTCAAGAGGGGACTGGATGTGGCACTTGGTGCCATGGTTTAGTCATGAGGTGTTGGGTGACAGGTTGGACTTGATGATCTTTGAGGTCTCTTCCAACCTTGGTGATTCTGATTCTGTGACCAGAGGAAGCTACTAGCTTTTCCCTCCCTGCCTCCCCCTTACCCCCTGTACCAAAGGGACAGAAGCAGAGAAGTTAATGCCAGTCACAACAAAAGCAGTGCAGCCAAAGTCAAGCAGAAGCAAGTCAGTATCTCCCAGCCCGAGGAAGCGAGGGAGAGATTGTTTCCATTACTAGCTTAAGTCTTTCCAATGGGATGGTTTAGAATGATCACCATTTTCCTTTCCACACCCAACAGTGACTTATTTACATCTTTACTATTTTCTGTTCAAGATCTGTGAAAAAAAAAATTTAAAGGCATACCCTAAACCACCACACTCCCCTCCCCCCTCCCCCCTTTTCCAGGCTTCTCCATCCTTCAGGTGACAGCCACGGATGCCGACACCGGCCTCAACCAGCAGCTGGACTACCGGATCGAGAGCGGTGGGCAGGACAGGTTCCTGATCGACGCCGCCACAGGGGTGATCCGCGTGGCCAACCTCACCATCGACCGGGAGGAGCGGGACGCCTACCGCCTGACGGTGGTGGCCGTGGACCAGGGCACGCCGGCGCTGTCGGGCACCGCCACCGTCAGCCTCTTCATCGACGATGTCAACGACTGCCGGCCCGAGTTCATCAACCCCATCCAGACGGTCAGCATCCCCGAGTCGGCCCCCCCGGCACCCTTGTGGCCGAGGTGACCGCCGTCGACCGGGACCTCCACCCTCGCCTGGAGTACTACCTGCTGGAGATCGTGGCCCGCGACGACACGGACGCACTGGTGCCCGACCAGCATGGAGCATTCGAGGTGGATTTTACGACAGGTAGGAGAGCAGGAAGGGCTGCACGGGCAGCGAGGACCCCTCTCCTCCCTCTGCTTCTTCTTCTTCTTCTCTGCCTGGAGGTAGGTGACCAAGGCACGGGGAGATGATGCTCCCCTCCTGCCTCCCCTCTCTTCTCCTCCAAATGCCCTGTCTTGCCTTTCCTTGTCTTCTCTGTCCTGGCCAAGTGACTTATCTAACCCTTCTCTTTCCTTTCTGGCTCTCAGCTCACCAGGTTTGTCTCTGTGTTTCTGCTTGTTTCTGTCTCTGTGCCATCTGTCACCTCCTTCCATCTTGCCCATCTCCATCACAGGTGGCCGGGCGCTGCTCAGCCTTGGCAGACCAGACACAGGAACCCTCACTGAGGGGAGCTGGGGGTGGACTCTGGGGTAGGTGTCAGGCTCTGCCCTCACAGAAAGAGGGTCAGGAGCTCTCCACCTCTGTTTTGGAAGCATGGAGATGATCTGAGAATGCAAACCACCCTTGTTGGAAAGGGTCCAAGACAAGACACCCTGATGCTGAGCCTAAGGTGGAAGTGATTGTGCAAGGGAGCAGCAGCCGTTGCCCCCAAACTCCTCCTCATCCACACAACCCAAATCCTGAACCTGTTAGCTCGGCAGAGTGGAGCAGGCAGGAAGGCATTAGACAGAGAGCAGGGGAGAGAAGTTGTCTTCTCCTGTTTTCCCCATTTGGCCTTTGAGGAGAGACAGGACAGCAGAAGGAGCAGTAGTTATCTGGTGCAGACTGGTCTATCAAGGGTCCTCAGTGTTGGGGGGCACAGGTACAACCTGTGACCCTCATCTTTTGGGGTTCCTAGGAGCTGTGAAGATCAAAACGCCTCTCAACCGGGAGCTGGTAGCCACCTACGAGGTCACCATCTCTGTCCATGACAATGCCAGTGAAGTCCTCGACCGCTCGGTCAGCGTGCCTAATGGTAAGGGTAATCTCTACTCAGGGACTACAGGGTCAGGGCTGGCAGTTGCTGGGGGCTGGTACAGCCTTTCCCAGTCACCAGTGCAACTTCTGGGTAACCAGCAGCTCTCCCACCTCCCTCTCCATTCCATCCAGCATCATTTCAGTGGAAGTAGTCCCGGACCATTAGGTCCAGGTTCTCTTTTAGTAAAGGTTCAGACACCTCAGGGCTGTACTGGGGATAGAGAGGACCATGTACCCATAACTGTACCATAGGAGATACTCATTTCTTCATTACCATCCCCATCATGTCTTACCAGCCTGCTCGTGGCAGATCTAGACCAATGTATGAGAAGGCACATACAGATCAGGAGTAGGTCTGAAGCTGGTGGGACTATCCCACAGCCAGCTCAGGGCATAGTGGCTTTGCCAATATTGCCATTTTTCTTGATAAACCAGCTCCATTTAGTTGACTTTCCTGGGATTTCACGCCCATAGCTTCATGCCCCTCCTTTCTCCCATCCTCCATACCCTTCACTTTCTAACTTGTCCTCTCTCTCTTCGTTTTCCCTCTGGTCTCTACCATGGCCACAGCCAAGCTGACAGTCAATGTCTTGGACGTCAATGACAACACCCCCCGCTTCCGCCCCTTTGGGGTCACCTACTTCACTGAGAAGATCTTGGAGGGAGCCACAAAGGGCACCACACTCATCTCCATCTCAGCAGTGGACCCGGACAAAGGTGCCAATGGACAGATCACCTACGAGCTGCTGAACCTCTCCCCAGAAGGCTATGCCTGCCTGGAAGACCAGTCAGCAGGTCAGTGGCCTGGGGAGGTAGAAGTCCTGGGGCAGGTGGGTAGCCTGGGACAGGTATTTTATTTCAGGGTCTGCTATCCTCTAGGGAAGGTTGTGGCCAACAGGACAGTGGACTACGAGGAGGTGCAATGGCTGAACTTCACTATGAGAGCTTCGGACAACGGCTCTCCCCGCAGGTCTGCCGAGATCCCTGTGTACCTCCAGATAGTGGACATCAATGACAACAACCCTGTCTTCAGCCAGCCCTCCTACCAGGTGAGCTGGGCTCTCCCCATCAAGTCTATGTGGTGCTGGGCAGTGCCTGCCAAAGGAGGAGAGGAACAGAGTTCGGAGTTCTCCAGGGACACCTTCTCTTCCCTCTGTCTGTGTTTGAACCATCTGAAGATGATGGTCAACAAGCAGAATCACAGAACATTAGGGGTTGGAAGGGACCTTGAAAGATCATCCAGTCCAACCCCCTGCCAGAGCAGGATCAGCTAGGGTAGGCCACACAGGAATGCATCTGGGTGGGTTTTGAAAGTTTCCAGAGAAGACTCCACAATCTCTCTGGGCAGCCTGCTCCAGGGCTCTGCCACCCTCACAGTGAAAAAGTTTCTCCTTGTGTTCGCATGGAACCTTCAGCTTGTACCCATTGCCCCTGTCCCCCTGGGACATCCTCCCTGGGCATCTCTGAGCAGAGTCTGGCTCTGCCTTCCTGACACTCACCCTTCACAGCTTTATAAACAGGAATGAGGTCACCTCTCAGTCTCCTCTTCTCTAGGCTAAAGAGCCCCAGCTCCCTCAGCCTTTCCCCAGCAGGGAGATGTTCCACTTCCTTCAGCAGCTTTGTGGCTCTGCCCTGGACTCTTTCAAGCAGTTCCCTGAGGTCCTTCTTAAACTGAGGGGCCCAAAACTGGACACAATATTCCAGATGTGGCCTCACCAGGGCAGAGTAAAGGGGTAGGAGAACCTCTCTCAACCTACTGACCACTGCCCATCTAATACATCCCAATGTACTCGTTGTGAACATCTTATTGTGGGAGCAGCTGTGCCTTGGCCACTGCCTGCTAAAACAGCAAGCGATGAAGCAACCAGTCCTGCCTGCTCCCTTTGCTTGCAGAAAGCTGTCTTTGAGGACGTGCCTCTGGGTACAGTCATCTTGAGGGTCCAGGCCACAGATGCAGATTCTGGGCGTTTTGCTCTCATCCAGTACAGCCTGAGTGACGGAGAGGGCAAGTTTGGGATAAATCCTGACACGGTAAGGAGCCAACCAAGGCTGGAACGGAGTGGGGAAAGTGAGGAGAGGCTGAGATGGTCCCACCTTGTGCCTTGCTCCCACACCTCACCTTCTGCCCCTTCTTGAGTACCAGCTCTGCCAGACGAGGTCCACCTGAAGGTCTCTGTGTGCTGCAGGGTGACATCTACATCCTGTCAGCCCTGGACCGGGAGAAGAAGGATCACTACACACTGACAGCTGTGGCCAGGGACAACCCTGGGGATGTCTCCAGCAACCGTCGGGAGAACTCCGTGCAGGTGGGGCTCTCCTCTTCCCACCATCCCTTGTGTGGTGGTCACCAGCAAGAAGGTGTCACACCTCAGGCTCACCTCACCAGCACGCGTGCTGGTGGCTCAGGAAGAAATTAAGCCTTTGGAAGAGCAGAAGACCCCAGGGGCTGTGGGGTAGATGGTGCAGGGGACTCTGTGGGGAGGGTGAGCCTGCAGGAGGGGCAGGGGAGAATGATGACATTGTTGTCTGCAAGTGCTGTGGTGTGAATGGGTGCCCCAGGCCGTGCTGGCCCCCATTGTTGGAGGCAGGAATTCAGCCAGTGGCACTAATCCAATAGCAGGAAGGGCAGCGGAGTCAAGGGTCACGGCAGGGCTGCCTGGCCCTCTCCAGCCCCATGTCACCCAGCCACCTGTGCTTTGTTGAAGGTGCTGATCACGGTCTTGGACATCAACGACTTCAGGCCCCAGTTCAGCAAGAGCCAGTTCAGGACCAGCATCTATGAGAACGAGCCAGCAGGGACGTCAGTGATCACCATGACTGCCACGGACCTGGACGAAGGGGATAACGGTGTGGTGACCTACAGCATCGAGGGGCCTGGAGCAGGTAGGTGCTGGCAGTGGGGGATCTCCTCCCCAGGAAAGAGGGCTGTAGTGAGGGGCCCAAGCCTATACCCCATGTCCTGTGGCTGGTCTGGAGCAAGGTTGTGCACACGCTCCAAGGAGCAAAACCAAAAGCTCGGAGCTTTCATTATTGCTCCACTGTTCCCAGTTCCTTAGAATCATAGCACGTTTTGAGTTGAAAGAGACTTTTAAAGGTCACCTAGACCAACCCCCCTGCAGTCAGCAGGGACATCTGCAACTAGAGCAGGTTGCTCAGAGCCCGAAACAACCTGACCTGGAAAGGTTCCAGGGATGGGGCACAATGGCTTTGCCTGCCTTTGTCCTGCAGCCCAGCCTTGCCTTCTTCTCTGGTCTCCCCCACCCCAGCAAGACTTTCTATGCGCACAAACTCACTGCATGGTTTGCAGGCCAAGCAGGGTTGTGGGTGGACAGTGATAGTGCCTGAAATCCAGTGTATGTCTGCACACCAAGGAGGGATGGAAGCCAGGCAAAAGCCAGCATAATGGCAGAATGTCCTGAGACCCATGGGCTCCTCTGACCACTGCCTTGTCCCAGCCTGGGCATAACACAGGAACAAGTTGCCCAGGGAGGTGACTGAGACCCCAGCCCTGAAGCCATTCAAAGTGAGGCTCAACAGAGCTCTTGGCAGCCTGATCTAGTTGAGGATATCCCTGATGACTGCAGAGAGGGTTGAAGTACATGACCTTCAGAGGTCACTTCCAAACCAGACCAATCTATGATTCTATGAAGTGAAAGGTGGCCAGGGATAGCCTGAGAACAGTGCCCTTGGCACTGGCAATTGTCAGGGGCAAGGATGCTCTGAAAACCCCAAGAACACTCACATCCCTGGCCTCAGCCAGCCCGCTCACCTCCATCAGTCCTTCACAGGAATTTCCCAGTGGTGAGGGGTGTGCTTCAGCTGGTATACTGGCTTCTGATTATCATTTATCTGATGCCAAGTGTCCCAAGCCAGAGATCATAGCATCATAGAATTGTCAGGGTTGGAAGGGACCTCAAAGATCAACTAGTTCCAACCCCTCTGCCATGGGCAGGGACACCTCACACTAGAGCAGGTTGCTCACAGCCACGTCCAGCCTGGCCTTCAAAACCTCCAGGGATGAGGCTTCCACCACCTCCCTGGGCAACCTGTGCCAGTCTCTCACCACCCTCATGGGGAAGAACTTCTTCCTGACATCCAATCTGAATCTACCCGCTTCTAGTTTTGCTCCATCCCCCCAGTCCTATCACTCCCTGACACCCTCCAAAGTCCCTCCCCAGCTTGCTTGTAGCCCCCTTCAGATGCTAGAAGGCCACAAGAAGGTCTCCTCAGAGCCCTCTCCTCTCCAGACTGAACAGCCCCAGCTCTCTCAGCCTGTCTCCATGGTGTGGTTTCTTTCTCTACCCCCCAGAGGCATTCAGGATCAACAAAGACACAGGCCTCATCAAGTCCCGGCGGCGCTTGCAGTCCTATGAAAGGTTCAACCTGACCGTGGTGGCCACCGACAAAGGACGTCCTCCTCTCTGGGGCACCACCATGCTCCACATCGATGTCATCGACATCAATGACAACCGCCCTGTCTTCGTCCGCCCGCCCAACGGCACCATCCTGCACATCAAAGAGGTAAACCCCTTCAGTGGGAACTGGGGGGTCACGACACACCGACACCATGCCCTTTGGGTGCTTCTGCCTGCTGGTGGCGAAATCCAACCTCCGTCTCCACCGTGGATGGCAAACTTTACCGCAGGAAGAGCTGGCTGGCTCGTGAGGCTGGATGGTCCACAAGAGTCCCTCTCCAAACATGTGAGCCGGGATGCTGGGCTGATTTTTGGGGAACAGAAACCCCAGCAGCACCCAAAATAAGGAAACAGGCAGTTGCTGCGTGCCAGGCATGCTTATAAGCAAGGGCCAAAATGCGGACATGTGAGATGTTTCTCCTTTCTGGGAAACCGGGCTTGGCTCAGCCAGCCACCAACCTACGTGCTGAAGGGAATCATGGCTCCACATTGCCCCCCAGTTGGGTTTTGGGCAGCAGGACCCTGACAAGAGGTGGTTTAGAGGGATAGGATCTCACATGCAGTGTCGGGGCTGAGAGCTTGTGCGTGTGTTGTGAAAGGTCTGGAGAACAGGTCTGATGAGGAGTGGCTGAGGAAAACAGGGTTGTTTAGTTTGGAGAACAGGAGGCCGAGGGGAGACCTTGCTGCTCTCTACATCTCCTTGAATGGAGGTTGGAGTGAAGTGGGGGTCAATCTCTTCTCCCAAGTAACTAGTGATAGGACAAGAGGAAATGGCCTCAAGTTGCACCAGGGGAAGTTTATATTGGGTGCTAGGGAAAAATTCTTCACTGAACTAGTAGTGGTCAAGCATTGGAACAGGCTTCCCAGGGAGGCTGTGGAGTCACCATCCCTGGAGGTGTTCAAAAAACAAGAGATGGCAGTTCAGGACGTGGTGTCGTGGGCAGGGCGGTGTTGGGCGGACAGTGTGAATGGATGATCTTAGAGGTCTTTTCCAACCATAATGATTTTATGTGCAAGCAGGAGATCCCCCTGAGGTCCAACGTCTACGAGGTCTACGCCACAGACAAAGACGAGGGCCTCAACGGAGCGGTGCTCTACAGCCTGCTGAAGACCGGGGCAGGGAGCAGGGACTGGGAGTACTTCAGCATCGACGCGGTCAGCGGCCTGATCCAGACAGCCATGAGGCTGGACCGTGAGAAGCAGGCTGTGTACAATGTGAGCCAGCCCCTGGCAGGGGGCTGGGAGGCTCCTCGAGGCTGAGGGGGCCGGTGTGGGGCTGGTGAGGTACAAGTGATGTGGTGGGGATGGGATCAGCTGCCGCAGTCGTGAAGATCACAGGATCACAGGATGTTAGGAGTAGAAAGGGACCTCCAGAGATCATCAAGTCCAACCCCACCACCACCACCACCAGAGCAGGACCATAGAATCTAGCACAGTTCACACAGGAATGCATCCAGATGGGTCTTGGAAGTCTCCAGAGGAGACTCCACAACCTCTCTGGGCAGCCTGTTCCAGTGCTCTGTGAGCCTCACAGTGAAGAAGTTCCTTCTCATGCTGAGGTGGAACCTCCTGTGCTGTAGTTTCCATCCATTGCCCCTTGTCCTATCCCAGGGTGCAACTAAGCAGAGCCTGTCCCCTCCCTCTTGGCCCCCATCCCTCCAACATTTATAGACATTTATTAAATCCCCTCTCAGGCTTCTCTTCTCCAGACTAAAAAGCCTCAGGTCTCGATGTCACACCTTATGCAGGAGCTGCGTGGTTACCAGCGAGGTGCATCCTGGTGGGCCAACTCTCAATCCCATCTTAAATCCACCCCCAAATCCTCCACCACCCTAATGTTCCCTCTGTCCCTGCCTCAGTGATGTCTTCTGGCCCACTTGGCTTTGCCCAGGATGACCTTTTTGCCTCCTTCCCCAGCTGATCATCGTGGCCTGCGACCAGGGCCAGCCAGCCTATGAGACCATGCAGCCCCTCCAGGTCGCACTTGATGACATCGATGACAACGAACCTGTCTTCATCAGGCCACCCGTAAGGAGCTGGGGTGGAAGGGGTGGGAGAATCAGGGAAAGGAGGGATGGGGATGTTGGTGAAGGTGTGATGAAGCATGCACCTGTGGGTGTCAGCATAGTGGGGAGCACAATGCAATGTGTCCACTTGTATTTCAAACTACCTCAGTGCTCATAAGCTTCTTTTCTTCTGGGGTCTCTGGCAGAGGGACAGTCCCCAGTACCAGATGCTCTCTGTCCCTGAGCACTCGCTGCCAGGCACCATGGTGGGGAATGTCACAGGGGCAGTGGATGCAGATGAAGGCTCCAATGCCATCGTCTACTACTTCATAGCAGGTAGGTGCTGAGCGGAGAGAATAGACAGTTCTGAGTCCCCCTGCACACCCTTTGCCAAGGGTTTCCATCGTTCCTGTCTTCTCCTCAATGCTGTTGGTCAATGTGCTAGGTGGCATTTGAGAAATGCCAAGCCCAAAGACCTCACCTGGAGTAGTGCATCCAGCTCTCATGCCCTCAGCACAAGAAGGACATGGACCTGATGGAGCAAGTCCAGAGGAGGGCCACAGAAAAATTATCAAGAGGCTGGAACTGCTCTCCTGCAAGGCTGAGGAAGCTGGGGTTGTTCAGCCTGGAGAAGAGAAGGGAGACCTAATAGCAGCCTTCCAGCACCTGAAAGGGCCTAGAAGAAGGCTGGAGAGGGACTGTTTACAAAGGTCTGGAGTGATAGGAAGGGGCAGTGGTTTGAAATTAGAGTAGATTTAGGTTGGATGTTAGGAGGAAGTTCTTTCCCATGAGGGTGGTGGAACACTGGAACAGTTTGCCCAGGGAAGTAGTTGAGGCCCCACCCTTGGAGAACCTGATCTAACAGTGAAGGGGCTTGGATTAGATGACCTTCGGAGGTCCCCTACTACCCAAACCATTCTATGACTCTATGAAAGGAGACTAACTGGTGACCTCTTTCTGCACCCAGCTGGGAACCAGGAGAGTAACTTCCAGCTGAGCCGAGAGGGGAAGCTGCAAGTCTTGCAAGACCTGGACCGGGAGAAGGAGCCATTCTACTCCATCATTGTCAAAGCATCCAGCCAGAGGAACTGGACCCCTCCCCAGGGCCAGCAAGGGAGCGAAGCCCACCCCTGGGACCCCATCGGGGACCTGACGTTTCAGGAGGTGCGGATCTTCCTGGATGACATCAATGACCAGTCTCCCCAGTTCACCAAGTCGGAGTACACAGCAGGTAAGAGGTGCCAGGGAATGGGGGGGGGGGGAGGGGACGGGGAGGACAGCACACCAGGAAGCAGAGATGGTCCAGGAAAATCCAGCTGGATGAAGGGGCAGTGAGAGCCAGCCTGGCCCCAGGTCCCTGTCCTGTCTCTCCTGCAAAGGGGTTGCCACCGATGCCAAGGTGGGATCCGAGCTGATCAGAGTGCTGGCAGTGGATGCCGACGTGGGCAATAACAGCCTGGTGCTGTACACCATCCTGAGCATCCGCTACATCAGGCAGCACTCCAACGACTCCGAGGAGGTGGCCAACATCTTCAGCATCGGTGCGTACCATGCACGCTGCAGGAGCACAGGACCACGGCCAGAGGCGCCCCTGTGCCACTCTCCGTGGCCAAGGACCCTAATCCTGGGCTTGTGACCATCCTTCCTCCAGGGACCCTCGACGGGATCCTGCGAACCTTCGACCTCTTCACGGCCTACAACCCCGGCTACTTCGTGGTGGATATCATGGCTTCCGACTTGGCAGGCCACAATGACACAGCCGTGGTGGGGGTTTACATCCTGCGGGATGACCAGCGGGTCAAGATCATCATCAATGAGATCCCAGACAAAGTCAGGCAGTTCGAGGAGGAGTTCATCAGCCTGCTGTCCAACATCACGGGCGCCATCGTCAACACAGATGACGTGCAGGTAACCAGCCACCTCTGAGGTTGCTCCAGAGGGGTAGGTAAACTGCCACAGGCTGCTTGGGAGGTGTCTGTTCACAGAATCACAGAGTCAACATTCAGGTTGGAAAAGACCCTGGGGATCACCAAGTCCAACCCAGAACCCTACTCTACAAGGGTCACCCTTAAACCATATCCCCAAGCACCACATCCAAACCACCTTAAACACATCCAGGGCTGGTGACTCCACCACCTCCCTGGGCAGCCTATTTCAATGCTTGACCACTCTTGCCATGGCAAAAATTCTTCCCAATGTCCAGTCTAAACCTGCCCAGTCATAGCTTGAGGCCATCCCCTCTTGTTCTATCACTAATTACCTGTGAGAAGACACCAGCACCAGCCTCTCCACAATATCTCTTCAGGTAGCTGTAGAGAACAATGAGGTCTGCCCTCGGCCTCCTCCTTTCCAAACTAACCATCCCCAGCTTCTTCAGTCACTCTTTATGAGATTTATTCTCCAGGCCCTTCCCAGCTTCCTTGCCCTCCTCTTCACTGGCTCCAGAACCTCCACATCTCTCTTGTATTGAGGTGCCCAAACCTGAACACAATCCTCAATGCGTGGCCTCACCAGCACTGAGTACAAGGGGACAATCCCCTCCCTACTCCTGCTGGACACAGGATTTCTGATACAAGCCAGGATGCCTCTGGCTTTCTTGGCCACCTGGGCACTCTGCTGCCTCATATTCAGTTGCTCATAGATTAAAACCCCCAGGTCCCATTCTGCCAGCAGCTTTCCAGCCACACTGCCCCAAGCCTGGAGCATTGCTTGGGGTTGTTGGACCCAAGTGCAGGACTTGGCATTTGACCTTGTTGAAGCTCATGGATCCAAGCCCCTCTGTAGAGGCTCCCTACCCTCATGGAGGATACCATGTCTGTATAAGCCACAGACACGCCTGAGCTCTTAAGGGGTGGATGCACCTCAGGCTGGTGTTCATCAAAGGGGTCCAGATTGATGCCATGCCATGCTCAAGGGTCTATTGCTGCCTGAAAACACCTCAGATGATGACCCAGGAGCAGACCCCCTCCCTCACACTGCAGAGCTTGCTGTCTCTCCACAGTTCCATGTGGACAAGAAAGGTCGTGTGAACTTTGCTCAGACGGAGCTGCTGATCCACGTGGTGAACAAGGAGACCAACCGCATCCTGGACGTGGAGCGGTACGGCACCTGCCCCCTCACCCAACCCAGCCCCTGGCCCACAGGGTCCTCAGAAAACCCCACTAACATCACGATGCCCAAGCGACTCTTCTCTTCCTAGGGTGATTCAGATGATAGATGAGAACAAGGAGCAGCTGAGGAACCTTTTCAGGAACTACAACGTGCTGGATGTGCAGCCTGCCATCACCGCCCGGGCCCCAGATGACCTCTCAGCTCTGCAGGTAATGGCCCAGCTGGGGCTGGAGATAGCTGCTGCTTGCAGGTGGGGCGGTGTCCCTTCCCATCCTCCAAGGAGCTCCATGGCCTGGAGAGATGTTTTACCCAAATAACTTCAAGTGCCAGCTCTGTGCCACTGCCCCTCTGTCTCCCAGATGGTGATCATTGTGCTGGCTGTCCTGCTCTTCCTGGCTGCCATGCTCTTCATCCTCATGAACTGGTACTACCGGACAGTGTGAGTAATGCCTAGGCTCTGCCCTGCCAGCTGCAATGTCCCTACAAGTCAGGGGAACCCTGTGTGGCAGTGCCATCAAAGCAAAAGAGGACATCAACATCCCAACATCTTCTGTGGTGAAACGCAGCCTAGGGTCAGAAATTGCCTCTCTTTCTCCAAAATATTGTGGAGTCATAGAAACATTTTGGTTGGAAGAGACCTTTAAGATCATCAAGTCAAACCATTGCCAGGTCACCACTAAATCATGTCCCTTAGCACCACATCTGCACAGCTTCTAAATCCCCTCAGGTATGGGGACTCCACCACTGCCCTGGACAGCCTGGTCTGGGGCTTGACAACCCTCCTGAGTGAGGAAGTTGTTCCTCATGTCCCCTGGTGCAACTTGAGGCCATTTCCTTTCATCCTCTCACTTGTTAATTGAGAAAAAATCCAACTCCCCATCTCACTCCAACCTCCTTTCAGGGAGATGCAAAGAGTGAGAAGGTCTCCCCTCAGCCTCCTTTTCTCTCCCAGTTCTCTGAGACACTCCTCAGAAGATCTGTACTCTAGACCCTTCACCAGCTTTGTGGCTCTTCTCTGGTCATACTCCAGCACCTCAATGTCCCTTTTTGGATTGAGGGGCCCACAACTGCACCCAGTATTTAAGGTGCAGCCTCACCAGTGCTGAGTACAGGGGCACGATCACTTTTCTCATCCTGCTGGCCACACTATTGCTGATCCAGGCTAGGATGCTGTTTGCCTTCCTGGCCACCTGGGCACACTCTGGCTCATCTTCAGCAGGTTGTCAACCAACACACCCATGTCCTTTTCCATCCAGCAGCTTTCCAGCCACTCTGCCCCAAGCCTGGAGCATATTGGTGACCCAAAGCTTATAATGGTTTTAACACTGATATCAACTCTCTCCACCAAGCTCACTGCTGTCCTAGGTCCAGGGGCTGTTTGGAGGGTTATTGCAAATTTCTTCCCCCTTCTCCTTCCAAGCACCCTCCTTTCTTCCCTGATTCCCTGTGTTTCTTTCCCAGGCACAAAAGGAAATTGAAAGCCATCGTGGCTGGTTCCACAGGTGAGCAGTGTTGGGGGTTATGAGGGTTCATGAGGAGCCCAGGGTAGGGGAAGGATGACAGCAGGGTGTAAATCAGAAGTGTCCTGCCCAGAGAGACGTTTCTCAGTGTCCAGGCTCCACATCATCAGCTGCATCCCAGCTCATGCCACTGGTGCCTTTTTGGTCACCGTTTCCCCCTCTGGTAATTGTCACCTCGTGGTTTGCTGCTCAGCCACCCTGTAACTCCCACTCCTGCCTATTGCAGGGAACAGAGGCTTCATGGACATCATGGACATGCCAAACACCAACAAGTACTCCTTTGATGGGTGAGTTCTCCCCTTCCTTCCCCTTCCCTGTTTGCCACCTACAAAGGTGCTCCCTAGAGGGACACCTGCATTTACAGCCAGGGAGGTGGAGGTGCAACGTCTCTCTCTTCTGCAGAGGCATGTGGCCAGGCATGCCATGTGGGACATGACTGGCCCTGGGGCTTGCCTTGAGGCCTTTCAAAGCCAAAATACCTTCTGCCTTCTCCTTGGATTACATCTTGGCCAGTACTGGCCAGGCTTGGAGTAAGCAGAGATGATGAGCACATCAACACACGTCTGGATCCAGAGCAGCCAAATTCACACCTGTACAGGGCAGGAGGAGGCAGTGCAACCTCAGAAGCACTGGTTGGAGTTAGGGATGTTAACTGCCTAAACTTCATGAGGTTCAACAAAGTCAAGTGCAAGGTCCTGCACACAGGTTGGGACAATATCCACTGTCAACACAGGCTGGAGGATGAAGGGCTGGAGAGCAGCCCTGAGGAGAATGACTTGGGGGTGCTGGTGGGTGAAAAGCTGGACATGAGCCAGTACCATGTACTCACAGCCCAGCCACAGCCATGTCCTGGGCTGATCCCCAGCAATGTGGGTAGCAGGTGGAGGGACGGGACTCTGTCCCTGTGCTCTGCTGAGACCTGACCTGCAGTGCTGGGGCCAGCTCTGGAGTCCTCAGCCCAGGAGAGACATGGACCTGTTGGATTGAGGTCACAAAGATGATCCAAGGACTAGAGCACCTCTGCTGTGAGAACAGGCTGAGAGAGTTGGGGTTGTTCAGCTTGGAGAAGAGAAGGCTGCAGGGAGACCTTCTGGTGGCCTTTCAGTACTGAAAAGGACTGACAAGAAAGATGGGGACAGACTTGTTAGCAGGGGCTGTTGTGACAGGACAAAGGGTGATGGGATTAAACCAAAAGAGGGAAATTCACACTGGAGAGAAGGAAGACATTTTTAAACACTGAGGGTGGTGAGACACTGGCTCAGGTTGCCCAGAGAGGTGGTAGATGCCTCATCCCTGGAACCATTGCAGGTCAGGCTGTCTGGGGCTCTGAGCAACCTGCTCTAGTTGCAGCTGTCCCTGCTGACTGCAGGGGGTTTTGACCAGATGGCATTTAGAGATCCCTTCCAGGCCTTGTGATTCCATGCTGCTGCTCTTCCCTTGCACTGATGGCTGCTCCTCTCCCTCTCGGGCAGGGCCAACCCAGTGTGGCTGGACCCCTTCTGCAGGAACATGGAGCTGGCGGCGCAGGCAGAGCACGAAGACGACCTGCCCGAGAACCTGAGCGAGATCACCGACCTCTGGAACAGCCCTGCCCGCACCCACGTGAGACACAACTACCACCACAACTTCTCCTCCTGCCCAGCACCTGCGCCACCTCCTCAGCTGCTCTCCTCCCGCAGGGCACCTTCGGGGAGAGAGCCCTCCGCAGCCAAGCCCGAGGATGACCGCTACCTGCGGGCAGCCATCCAGGAGTATGACAACATTGCCAAGCTGGGGCAGATCATGAGGGAGGGACCCATCAAGGTGAGTGATGAGTGTGGACGTCCTCCACCAAAGGGGTCTTCTCCCACTACTATGACTTCCAGGTTCACAGCTCCAGTTCCAGAGGGTGATGTTGCTCCAAACCAACCCTGGGATGAGGCCAGCCTCCCTCCCACCACCCCACCTCCCATGGGTAACTCCTCTCTCTCCCCCTCCACCCAGGGCACTCTCTTGAAGGTGGTCCTGGACGATTACATGCGCTTGAAAAAGCTCTTTGCCCAGCGGATGGTGCATAAGGCCACCACCAGTCAGGGGGACCGCTCCTCGGTCTCAGAGGTAGAAAGGGTGGTGTGCATGGGCATGGGGAGGCGTTTGCTGTGCCCTCTGGGATGCAGTGTGTTTTCTTGGCCCCACAGGCTGCAGTCACTCCCCATCACTCAGTGGTACCACTGGTCCCTTCTTGGCCAAAAGGAGCCAGGCCGTGTTCCACTGAGGCTGCCGGTTCCCCACAGTGCCCCAGCTCTCATGATTCCTCATGTTCCCTCTGACAACAGCAGCACCCTCTTCTTTGGTCTCTCCCACCCCAGGGGAAGCTCTATGCAGAGCCCACTGTCCATCACCTCCCCTGTCTCTCTGCTGGGGCTGGTCACGAAGGTGTGAGCACCTGCACGTATGTGGGGACATCTTCCCTCCCCCTCTGCTCCTCTGAGATTATCAGCCCAGCAGGTTTTAGAGACAAAAAGGATGGGACAAAAGGGATTGGTGCAGGAGGGCTGGTGTGGGGAGAAGCAGCTCCTCCCACAGCCTTCCCACTCTTCATGGGGGGCAAAACCTGAGGCAAAGAGAGCAGTGGGATAGGAGACACATTTCAGCCCTTCTGCCCCCATCCTTGTCCTTGTTCCTCTCCAACCTCTCCAACCTCATTCAGCCTTCCCTCAGCTCTTTTCCTTGTCTGCTCCCTGCCCCATCACCCTCATATAATCCCAAATCCCCCAAATCCCCCCACCTTGGCTGATGTGGGGGCTGCTGCTGGACCCACCACCCAGCTGCTATCAAGTGCCTGATCCAAGGTGCCTGCCTGAGGAGCAAGTGATCCAGCCGGAGATCATCATCACCTTCTCAGGCTGCTTCAGAAGGGGAGGGTCTCTGCCCTCCTGCTGGGCTGCAGCTTTGCAGGAGGTTTGGAAGTGGGGAAGCCAGGATTTGATCTGACTGCAGTGCTGATTCCCCTGCTTCACGGCACCTTTTGCAGCTGATCCAGAAGGAGCTGGAGGAAGAGGAGGAGGAGCGCAGCCCCGGCCAGGGCAGCCTCCGCTTCCGCCACAAGCAGCCGGTGGAGCTGAAAGGCCCTGACGGCATCCACGTGGTACACGGCAGCACGGGCACCCTGCTGGCCTCCGACCTCAACAGCTTGCCCGAGGACGACCAGAAGGTGTTGGGTCGCTCGCTGGAGACTCTGACCGCTGACTGCGGGGGCTACAGCGATCACAACGCCCGTACCGAGTCGGCTAAGTCCACCCCCATGCACAAGATGAGGGAGGTGATCATGGAAAGCCCGCTGGAGATCACCGAGCTATGACAAGCGGTGCCGGCGGTGATGATGATGATGATGATGCTTCTCTAGGCAAGCCGGGGTCGGCGGGGATGAAGCACAGGACCAGGGGAGCGTGGCATGGGCCGGCAGCACCCCCAAGACCGGCGCTTGGCCCCCCGCCCCCATCCCCTGAAGAAGGGAGTCGAGGCCAACCGGTGCGGTTGGCTCTGGCAGCCCAGGAGAGCTTGGCCCCGGGAAAGGGCTCTCAGGACTGGAATGCTTTTACTCACCTGTCATTTATCCATGAAAGCATTAATTATTTTTTTTATTTTTCTTATTACAAAGGGGGGGGAAAGTGGTTGTTTTTTTTAATTAAAAAAAAGGAAAGGAAAGGAAAGGAAAGGAAAGGAAAGGAAAGGAAAGGAAAGGAAAGGAAAGGAAAGGAAAGGAAAGGAAAGGAAAGGAAAGGAAAGGAAAGGAAAGGAAAGGAAAGGAAAGGAAAGGAAAGGAGAAAAAGGAAGGAAGGGAAAAGAAAAAAAAAGAAAAAGAAAAGGAAAAGAAAGGAAAAGAAAAAAGAAAAGGAAAAGAAAGGAAAAGAAAAAAGAAAAGGAAAAGAAAGGAAAAGAAGAAAAGAAAGGAAAAGAAAAAAGAAAAGAAAAAGGAAAGGAAAGGAAAAGAAAAAAGAAAAAAAAAAGGAAAGGAAAGGAAAGGAAAAGAAAGGAAAGGAAAAGAAAGGAAAAGAAAAAAAAGAAAAGGAAAAGAAAAAAGAAAAGGAAAAGAAAAAAAGAAAAGAAAAGGAAAAGAAAAAAGAAAAGAAAAGAAAAGAAAAGAAAAGAAAAGAAAAGAAAAGAAAAGAAAAGAAAAGAAAAGAAAAGAAGTGAAAAGAAGTGAAAAGAAGTGAAAAGAAGTGAAAAGAAGTGAAAAGAAAAGAAGTGAAAAGAAAAGAAAAGAAAAGAAGTGAAAAGAAAAGAAAAGAAAAGAAGTGAAAAGAGAAGAGAAAAGGAAGGGAATAAAGAGAATCTAAATCAAATCCAATGAGTCCAGGCTGGACAGGGCTGAAAGCACAGCGACGGTACCACCACAGCATGCCCCCAAGCATGGGCTGGGGGCGAGTAGCTGTCACACCTGCACTTCAGCTGTGAGCACGGGGAGAGTCGTGGCCGGGTGGTGAGAGGCAGAGCCCGTTTGGCACTGATGTCACCTTTCCAGCAGAGGAAAGACCCAAAAAGACAACCCCAAACCGAAGACATTTCTCCATTTTGCTGGCTTTACCAAAACGTGTTGCGACAGGGGAAAAAGAGAGAGACTGACCACAGGGTGGGGGGGGGGGGGGGGAGGGGCTTCTGGATGTGGAGTGCTCGTGCGTGTCTTTTCTGGCCCTTTTCTTCCCCCTCCTCTTTTGCTTTCGGGTTTGTTCATTGGGGGGGTTGTTTCCAAGCGTAACCTTGTGGAGAGTTTCGGGCACGGTCTGTTACGGGACTCAGAAATACACTGTCTATGGCTTTGGGTAACCTCTCTGTGTCGTCCTTCCTCCCCATCTGCATCACACCCAAACTGCACGTGAGTTCCTTTCCCCTCTCTTGTCATGGTCAGCAGGATCCTGCTGCCCAAAACCCAGCTGGGGAGCGATGTGGAGCCACGATTCCCTTTAGCTTGGTGGCTGCTCCATGTGCTGGCTGAGCCAAGCCTGGTTTCCCAGAAAGGAGAAACATCCCCAAAGGCTCCAAGGAGACCTCACTGTGGCCTTCCAGGATCTGAAGGGGGCCTACAAGAAAGCTGAGGAGGGATGTTTTAGGGTGTCAGGTAGTGATAGGACTGGGGGTGGGGGGTGGGAGTGGGGGAAATGAATCCAAGCTAGGAGTGGATAGATTCAGATTGGATGTCAGGAAGTTCTTCCCCATGAGGGTGGTGAGACTGCAACAGGTTGCCCAGGGAGGTGGTGGAAGCCTCATCCCTGGAGGTTTTGAAGGGCAGGTTTGATGTGGCTCTATGCAGCCTGCTCTAGTGTGAGGTGTCCCTGCCCATGGCACGGGGGTTGGAACTGGATGATCCTTGAGGTCCCTTCCAACCCTAACAATTCTATGATACTCTGATCTCAAATGTCAGCATTTTGGCCCTTGCTTATAAACACGCTTGGCACACAGCAACTGTCCCTCCATCCATCACCTTCATGAGATGCTACCTGGGTGTTGGTGCACCCTGATTTGGAGGGAAGCATTCATTATAGAATCATAGAACCATTTTGATAGGCAAAGACCTTTCAGGTCATTGAGTCAAACCACTATCTAGCTCTGACAAGCCTGGTGCTATACCATGTCCCTCAGCACCACATCTCTGCCTCTTTTAACCACCTCCAGGGGTGGGGATTCAACCACCTCCCTGGGCAGCCTGTGCCAGTGTTTGAGACCCCTTCCAGTAAAGAAGTTTCTTCTAATGTCCAACTTAAACCTCCTGTGGTTCAACTTGAGGCCATTTCTTCTCATCCTATCACTTGTTACTAGAAGAGACCAACCCCCACCTCATTCCAGCCTCCTTTTAGGAACCTGAAGAGAGCAATGAGGTCTCCCCTCAGCCTCTTTTTCTCCAGGCTGAACAACCTCGGTTCTCTCAGGTGCTCCTCAGCAGCCCTGTTCTCCAGACCCTTCACCAGCGTCATTGCCCTTCTCTGGACTTGCTCCAGTACCTCAATGTCCTTCTTGTACTGACAGTCCCAAAACTGAACCCAGCAAACCAGGGACCCCCAGGAGACAAAATAGGTCAACAACCAGCTGGGCTCACAGGAATTTATTTGTGGTGAGATGTTCCTGTGCCCATTCAGGACTGGGTGCTGTGAGCGTGCCCCCACCCACAGCTGGGAGGGACAATCCTGCCCCCGCTGCCCCTTGCCACCACAGCTGAGTCAGCACAAGACTCCCCCAGCCCCAACAGGGATGTGTGCATGAAAGGAAATCTTTGCCCCCAAACTCCCTCATTTTTTGTTCAGGGGGTACTTAAAATACATTTATCTCTGTACACCTCCAGCAGCTGGTTGGACACCAAGTCAGTGTCCTGCAGATGTCTTGCAAAGCCAGGACCTGCAGGTAACTTAAATCCACTTTGTTTCTTTAACAAGTGACCAGGGTGTAAAGAAAAAAAAATAACAGCAAAAAGCCACCCCAATTTGAAGACAACAAAGGCCTGAGCTTGCCAAAAGCCAACGAAACCTCTGGTGTGACTTTGCCAACAGCCAGGACTTGGGGGCCACTGACAGGGCAGCAGAAACCAGCCCAGCCTATGGGGATGGATCCACATTGCAGGATCTGGGCTTTTGAGTAGTTCAGAGCGGGATGGGGATGGGGATGGAGATGGAGATGGGAGTGGGGGGGACAGTAGGATTTTGCAGTCAGCCCAAGAGACAGCAAGGCTGAAACCCCAAGTCCTGAAAATATAAGAGCCCCTTAACCTGATTTGGAAATCCAAGCCCCACGGGTGGAAAAGGAAGTGTCAGAGGTGGCTGGGGCTCCTCACAACCCCTGTCAGGGTGGTGAGGCCAGTGGGCTCCTGCCATTGCTGTCCACAGGCAGAGGCCCATCCCAAGGGAGGGTGTCCAGGATCCTGAACCAAAACATCAGGGCAAGCCCGGCCAGATGAGGAGGTGGCTTCTAGTTCCATAGGTGACGCCGGCAGTGCTCGACGGCCTGCAGGATAGATGGGAAGGGATAGCAGGGGGAGACAGGGACCTCCAGCACCTCACCAGCCCAGGCAAGGGGGATGTGACCAACACTTACATTGCACTCAGCCGCTGTGGCCATGTTCTTGCACCAGTATTGTGGGCCCCAGACACAGGGGTCTGAGCCCAGGACATCCTCCTCAGATGAGTCACAGGCTCTTAGTTTCTGCATTGCAAAGGAAAAGGGTGGAAGAGGGGAGGATAAAAACCCCATGAGCATCCTGAGACCCTGCTGCCATCATGGTGTGGGTTGCCCCATCCAGCACTTACAGTGCAGATGAAGTTGGGGTCCATCATCTGCACCAGGAGCCGCACAGCCGCCGGCTCGTACTGCACCACGAGCGCCTCGCACTGGGAAGGAAAGAAGGGGCTGAGCCCGGTGGCGGGGTGTCAGGGGGTCCCTGCCAATCTGGGTGCTGCCCCTTGCAGCTCACCGTGCCTGTGAAGGGCGTGGGCAGCAGCTCGCAGCCCTTCTCCAGCACGTCCCCCAGCTCTGCCAGCGTCTCGTTCTTCAGCAGTTCGTTATCGAAGTAGGTGATGATGATCTGGCAGACGTTGCAGAAACCGCCCGCGCCCACCGCCATCAGCTGCTCCAGCGAGGCAGCCCCTGCGGGGGGCACGGGGAGGGGGCCGTTAGCACCCCCTAACACTCCGCTTGCCGGGCACTTGGTGTCTGCGTGCCACGCGTGTGTGCCCTCTGGGCTCACCTGGCTGGGTGTCGCCGCTGCGGGGGCAGCAGTGCACCATGGTGCAGATGGCCGCCGGGTCGGTGGCTTCCAGCAGCATGATGACCACGGCTTTGCCGTAGGAGTCAACGAAGTCCTTGCACTGCCCGATGACGCCGTGGGGCAGCATGTAGCACACCTTCTCGATGTCGTTCACCAGTTGCTCCTGCGGGCAGAAAGCAGGCGGAGGGAACACCCCTTCCTTGCTGACCCCTTTGCCTCCATCCCCATCTTTCCCAGGCCCGCCCCCACCGTCCCCGGACCGCGGCATCAGGGCTCACCTCCGTCACGTTGTTCTCCAGGAGGCTCTCTGCTGCCTTCACAGCGAACTGGCACATCTCACACAGTGGGTTGGTCCTCTCCTCAGCCTGTTGGGACAAGGTGGTGGGGCACAGGCCAAGCCCCTCCAGAGCTGGCCCCCCATCCCAGCCAGCAACCCCCCATGAAAGATACTCCCCACCTTGGAAACATGGAGATGATCTGGGACAGGAATTCAAAATAAGGCTTGCTCCTCCTAGTGTTTGGCTTTTAAGGAGCATGGCAGAGTCGGGGGGGGGGGGGGGGGTCCGCACTTACCCTCAGCGTGCTCAGAACCTTTGTCACCTTCTCTGTGAGCAGCGTGTGGAGGGACAGCTCTGAGGCGGAGGAGCAGAGCCCCAGGTGGCCACACAGCTCCATCGGGTCCTGGGGAGAGAGAGATCCCAAATTGGGCAGGCATCACCCCCCAGGAGCGTGAGCCTGTGTCCTCCACTTCCCCACAGAGCGTGACCCATGGTAGGTGTAGGTCTTGCTTACCTCATCCAGCTGCCAGCGGAGGGGCCAGAGAATAGGAAGAAAGAGTGAAAAATAAATTAAAAAAAAATACTAATTACAGTGGTTGCAAATCAGAGAGAGAGGGAAAACATTCACAGGTTTGTAGGAATACAAAGCGGGAGTGGGGGTAATTAACAGAACCAGAGCAGGGCCCCACGCTTGCTGATGAAATCCCCTTGGCTGTGGCACTCGGGTCCCCCTTATCACCCACCCACCCCACCCTCGGCACCCCCGGGAGCCACTTGTTGGCTTACCATGTAGCGGAGCATCTGGGTGGCCGTGGCTGCGTATTCGGTCAGGTACAGCTTGCACTGCGTGTGGGAGACACAACATCAGCGCCCACGGGTGGGCACCCCACTGCCCTGCCAACCGTGCCCAGCCCCATGGGTGCTGCTTGCAAGCAGGTGGCTGCAAAAGACGTGCCCGTGCCATGGTGACATGGAGGGGGAGCCCAGCATGATGCTGGCAGCCTTACCTGCTGTGCCAGGTCGGATGCCAGGCCCTCACACGCCGGCTCGAAGTAGGCCACCAGAGTCTGGGTGAAGCCAGTGTTGGTCACCAGCCCCAGCTTCACTGCAGCCACCAGCTGCAGGCAGTCCCCACACAATTCTTCTGTCTCCTGAGGGACAACATGGGCAGGAAAACACTGGTGCCCTCCAAAACACAGCCCAGGGCTGGCATTTAAATGCCAGTTGCAATGTGGGACAGCTTTTTGTCCAGAAGCAATCTTGTTTCCGCCCCCGTGCATCCCTCAGTATCCCAGCCTCAGACTGCTGCCACCCCAATCTGAAGCCATTTCAGCTGTGTCCTGGGTGACCCCATCCTTGAGCACCATCAGTGGCACTTGTGCCTGTGTACCTGGGCCTCACCACGAGGAAGGTCCTGAGGGTGGAGCAGGAGGGGCACGTTGGCAATGAAAGGGGCAACCAGGTCGGCAAAGTCCTGAGCGTGGCCCTCGGAGACCAGCAGTGGCTTCTGGAACTTCAGGGCCCCTGTGGGGTTCTCCCGGGGCTGGCACATCCTGATGGTCCCACACACCACCTTTGGGTCTGACTGGAGGAGCAGAAAGGTGGGGGCTTGAGGGTGGGTCTGCCCCCTCACCCTGCTCCCCACTCTGTGCCTGGGTCATCTTCATCCCCAGGTCATTTCCCTCCCCGTCTCCATCTCACAAAGATTTCTGTCCCAGGCTCCCTTGCTCTGCAAGCCCTCCGGACATCCCAAACCACGAAGAAATGGAAATCCGGGGGGGTCCTCCCCAGTGCCAGTTACCAGCACTTGCTTGCCCAGCTGGACGAGGATGAGGATGCCAGTGTCCACCATCTTCTTGCACTTGACAGACCAGTCTTGGAAGGGCAGGTACTGGCATCTCTTATCCAAGAAGAGCCGCAGCTTTTCCTAGGTGATAAGAAGAGGGCTCAGGGGTGGGCTGGCCCCACAGCGTGATGGGGGAGGCACAACAGCTCCACACACACCTTCCCTGGCCATCACCCACCTCAGTGCGGTTGTCCTGTAGGATCTTGCCCACTACGGAGACCACCACCTGACAGAGGTGACAGGGGATCCCCTTCTGCTGAAAAACAGGACGTGAAGCATCAGGATGCTGCCATGGCACCCACACCCCGTGCTTGCTCCCCAGATCCCAACTCTCCATCCCCACCTCACTCTACCAAGGGACACTAGGATATATCATGGGGGACCCACTCGTTTTTGTCACTCGCCCTGCAGACACGTTGCTGCCCAAGAGCATCATGATGGGCAGACTGGGATTCTCCCCCAAGCCCCAGGTTTTGGGGCAAAATGGGTGCATCCCCCGCATCCCCCATTCCTGGTGTGGTTACCCCCAGGTCCTTGTCCCAGACGGTGATCTGGCAGAGCTCCAGCGCCCCGCACTTGGCTGCTGTCACTGCGTCACGGCACCAATCCTCCGGCCGCTCGCTGCATTCGTAGAGGGGGTTGGCCCCAGCTGCAAGGGGGCAGAGGAGACCATGGAACCATAATCATAAGAATGGTAGAGATTGCAAGGGACCTCTGGAGATCATCTAGCCCAACTCCCTTGCTAAAGCAGGGGCACCCACAGCAGCTTGCCCAGAATCACAATGTCCACGTGGGTTTGGAATCTCTCCAGAGGAGATTCCACAACCACTCTGGGCAGCCTGCTCCAGGGCTCCAGCACTCTCACACCAAAGAACATTTTCCCTTATCTTCAGATGGAGCCTCCTGGGTTACAGTTTGTATCCACTGCCCCTTGCACTATCACAGGGTAGTGCTGAAGCCATCACTAACCGTCAGCCTCAGGGCACCCTGAGACCATCTCCTGTCTTGCACCAACCTTGGCACCAGTACCTTGATACCAGGGTGGTGATGCTCAGCCTCTTGCCCTGAGCTTTCACAACAGTGGTGGGGTTGTGAAGGTTGGTCAACAATTGTTTTAAGCCCAGCTTTGATGAGCCATCATGTGCTGGATATCACAGCAGCTTTGGGCCAGTGTCAAAAGCTAAATGGCTTTGGGGACCATCTCCAGCTTTGTAGCTCCCTTTGACACAACAGAGTTCAGAGGGTTGTGATGTGTGGCACAGAGTCAGCTTGGAGGCCTGCAGCCAGTGGTGTTCCCCAGGACCAGTTTTGTTCAATATTGGTATCAATGGCCTGGATGTGGGGATTGAGAGTACCCTCAGCGAGTTTGCTGATGATACAAAACTGGGAATGGCTGACACTTGCCAGGCTGTGCTGCCATCCAACAAGATCTGGACAGGCTGAGAGCTCAGTGCAGGCAAACCTCAGGAAGTTCAATAGGGACAAGTGCAAGGGTCCTGCATCTGGGCAGGAAGAAGAGCAGGCACCAGGACAGGTTAGAGGCTGCCCTGCTGGAAAGCAGCTCCACAGAGAAAGACCTTGGAGCGCTGGCAGACAGCAAGTTCTCCATGGGACAGCAAAGTGCCCTTGTGGCCAAGAGAGCCAAGGGGATCCTGGGGTACATCAGGAAAAGTGTCCAGCATGTCTAGAGAGGTTCTTCTGCCCCTCTACTCTGCCCTGGTGATAACACACCTGGAAGACTGTGTCTGGTTTTGGGCTCCCCAGTTCAAGAGAGACAGAGACCTGCTGGAGAGAGTCCAACAGAGAGCCAGGAGGATGATTAGGGGACTTGAGCATCTCCCCTGTGAAGAGAGACTGAGAGCCCTGGGGCTGTTTAGAAGGCGGAGAGGGAATCTGATCAATGTCTACAAATATCTGAGGAGTGGGTGTCAAGTGGAGGGGGCCAAGTTCTTTTGGGTGGTGCACAGTGATAAGACAAGGAACAACAGGTTTGAGCTTGAACATAGAAGGTTTCACCTCAACGTGAGGAGAAACTTCTTTACAGTGAGGCTGGAAGAGCCCTGGAGCAGGCTGCCCAGAGAGGTTGTGGAGTCTCTTTCTCTGGAGGCTTTCAAAGCCCACCTGGATGCATTCCTGTGCAGACTACCCTTAGGTGATGCTGCTCTGGCAGGGGTATTGGGCTGGAGGATCTCTGGAGGTCCCTTCCAACCTGTAATGTGCTGTGGTACTGTGACACGCCGGGGAGGCAACTGCTTATAAACCCAACCATACACCCTGCAAACCTCTGGCTCAGCCCCACGCAGCAGCCCGGGAGCCACGCCACGGCTCCCGGCGACGGTTGAGCAACCCTCCTTTTTGGGTGGAATTTGGTTTTATGGGTTTTATCTCCTCCCAACGAGAGCATTTTCTCCTGACTGCGGATCCCCGCTGGCGTGGCGCAATGCCCGGCGGCTTAATTGCCGCCTCGGCGTGTCAGGAGCCATTGGCGATGGGGCAAGAGGGGTTTGCCACAGGGGGCTGCATCCACCCAGGATGCCAGCAGGGAGGAGGCGAGGAGCCAGCACAACCCAAGCCCTCCACTGCCTGGCTTTGGTCAGGAGCTGCTTCTCAATGTCAGGGGTTCAGTGGGGAGGGGAACATCACCAGATGAGCAGACCCTGCTGCATCCCCTGCTGCAGCTGGTGTTTCCAAGCAAAGCGCAACACCCTCCCCCTCCCTACCCTCCCTCCCTCCCCCACAGCATTTGCACCCAGCTCCCAGCTCCCAGCCCTGGCCATATTTAGAGGGGTGGACTTGATGATGTTAGAAGTCTTTTCCAAACTCTACATATTTATAAAGGGTGAGTGCCCAGAGGCTGGAGCCAGGCTCTGCTGGGTGATGCCCAGTGACAGCACAAGGGGCAATAGTGGAAGATGAGGCATAGGAAGTCCCATGGAAATATGAGGGAAAGGTTTTTCCCTGTGAGGGTGGCAGAACACAGCAACAGGCTGCCCAGGAGCATTGTGGAGTCTCCCTCTCTGGAGATATTCAAAACCCACCTAGATGAGTGCCTGTGTGATCTGCTCTAGGTGACCCTGATCTGGCAGGGGGAGTGGACTGGATGCTCTCTCCAGCCCCTACGATTGTGATTGTGTGATATTTGGGGGTTGACTAAGAAAAGTGTGACTAGCAGATCAAGGGAGGTTCTCCTCTACTTCTACTCTGCCCTACCGAGGCCACAGCTGGAACGTTGTGACCAGATCTGAGCTCCCCAGTTCAAGAGACAGGGAACTACTAGAGAGAGTCCAGGAGAGGCTATGAAGATGAGGGACTGGAGCATCTCTCTTCTGAGGAAAGGCTGAGAGATCTGAGACTGTTTAGCCTGGAGAAGGGCAGACTGAGAAAGGATCTGACCAATGCTGATCAATGCATAACAGGCAGGGGGCAAGAGGATGGGGCCAGACTGTCAGTGGTGCCCTGTGATAGGACAAGGGGCAACAGGCACAAACTGGAACCTAGGAGGTTCCATCTGAACATAAAGAAAAGTTTCTTTGCTGCAAGTGTGCAGAAGCCCCAGAGCAAACTGCCAAAACTGGTTGTGGTGTCTCCTCTGGAGGGATTCCAGCCCCACCTGGCCATTGTGACCCTGGGCAAGCTGCTGTGGGTGCCCCTGCTCCTGCAGGGAGGCTGGACTGGATGATCTCCAGAGGTCCCTTCCAACCCCCACTGCGCTGGGATTCTGGGATATGACTTTGCACAGCAGGAATAAAAGCCAAGGCAGAAACTCTTTCAACCTGCCCTGCCCTTATCAGGCTTCTCCCCAGACGCTGCTTTTCCTGCACGCTGGATATTCTGGCAACACCTTTGGCTCATCCATGAGACATGTTGCAGCAGCAGCAACTTGAGGTACCTGGGACCACCCAACAAGTGTTTAGTGAGGGGAAGGCTGAAGCGAGTGCTCTTTTGAGACCCCCACCAGCCTTGCCCACTCCCAAAAGCGCTGACACAGCTCAGTGGGTGCTATTTCAGCCCAGATTACCCCATCGGGTGACAGCAGCAGTAAGGCAGGAGCAAGCCCCGGGGCAGGGCGAGTCCCCCCCCAGTTTCCCATGCAGGGCTTCCCACACACTGCTCCAGCAGCAGCAGCAGGAGGATCTCTCGGTCACCTCATCAGCTGAGAGACAGAGATTTATTTTTGTAACCCTGGCACCAGCACCAGGGCAAACAGGCCTGGTGAGATAGAGGAGTTGTTAAGGGGCAGCACTAAAAGAAAGCACTAAAGAAAAAGAAGGGGAGAACAAGGGAGGAAACAACCCCACAGCTTGTTTCTGAGCTGGTCCTGCCTGACCTGTAGACGTGGGCATCTCTCACAGCCCCACGCTGGAGGCTGTACCAGCAGGGTAAGAATGCTGCCAGCAACAGCTTAGCATCATGGAATTGTTTCAGTTGGAAGAGACCTCTAAGATCATCGAGTCAATCCCAAACCACCATGGCCATTAAACCACATCCTAAAGTACCATGCCCACCCATTTCTTGAACACCTCCAGGGACAGAAATTACCCCCCACCTTCTTGGACAACCTGTTTCAATGACTGACCACTCTCTTCCATAAAGAAATTTTTCCTTATACCCAACTTGAACCTCCCCTGGTGCAACCTGAGGCCATTTCCTCCCCTATCACCTGACACTAGGCAGAAGAGACCAACCTCCACCTCACTCCAACCTCATTTCAGGGAGTCGCAGAGAGCAATGAGGTCTCCTCTCAGCCTCCTATTCACCAGACTGAACAACCCCAGCTCCCCCAGCTGCTCCACACCTAGACCTGTTCTCTAGACCTGTCACCAGCTTTGTTGCCCTTCACTGGACATGCTCCAGCACCTCAATGTCCTTCTTGGAGTGAGGGGCATAAAGCTGAACACAGTATTCAAGGTACAGCCTCACCAGTGCCAAGTACAGGGGCATAATCACATTCCTACTCCTGCTGGCCCTCAGCAGTGGCAATCCAATGGCATCCTGGCCTGTATCCAATGGACTCCTAGCCTGCATCAGGAACAGTGTGGCCAGCAGGAGCAGGGAGGTCATTCTGCCCCTGTACACTGCACTGGCTAAGCCACACCTTGAGTCCTGTGTCCAGTTCTGGGGCCCTCAGTTTAGGAAAGATGTTGAGATGCTGGAAGGTGTCCAGAGAAGGGCAACAAAGCTGGGAAGGGGTCTGGAGCACAGCCCTGTGAGGAGAGGCTGAGGGAGCTGGGGTTGCTTAGCCTGGAGAAGAGGAGGCTCAGGGGAGACCTTCTTGCTCTCTACAACTCCCTGAAGGGAGGTTGTAGCCAGGTGGGGGTTGGTCTCTTCTCCTAGGAAATCTGCACCAGAACTAGAGGACACAGTCTCATGCTGCACCAGGGGAGAGCTGTGGTTTGGAGCCCTTTCTGGGCCCCCATTTGTTGCTTCCTCCTCATTCTGCTCAAGCTGGAACTCACGTATCAAGTGCTGGGCCAGAAAATAATGAAGGTAAACCGTAATGCCCAACTTCTGAGAGCAGGAGGAGCTTCTCTAAGTGGAAAGCACAGCCACAGGGCAGGCAACTGGGGCAACCAGTGCCTTTAGAGCTCTCCTCCACATTTCAAAGCCCTGCTGGAGCCACCTCATGCTGCTGGGCACCCAGACACCAAGTGATGCCATTTTTAGAAAGCCCTGGCACAGAGCACGGGGCAAGGCAGGGATGGTCCCAGCACCACCATGGTGGCCCCAGATCAGCCAGGACTGCCTTGTCTCTGGGCTGCCAGGCTCCCCCAGGTGAGGTGGGCTTTGCTCAGTGTGGGATCTAGCACCAAGCTCCAAACGTGGCGGGGCTGCGCCGGCATTCCGCGGAGCGCCGGAGCCTGCCGGCTGAGCCGGCAGAGCCTGGCGAGCAGGTTGTGACGTAAAGCCCGGGGTGGTGGCGTGGGCTCCAGCGCCCCAGTTCCTGGCCTGGTGCACACCCCTGTTACAGCAACACCATCACTAATGCTCTTCCAGCAGCAAAATCCTTCCCCTAGGCTCGTGGTGGGCCCTGGCTCCACAGCCCTACCTGTCGCTCTGCACCGTGCAGCCAAACCACCATCACACAAGCCGCCAACCAGCTCCCAGGGCAGGCAGTGCCCCAAGGACGGACGTGCTGAGCCTGGGTGAACTTTCCTGCTCTGCCTGTTGCTGGCTGGGAACACCTCAGCATCTCTGCCCCCATCACCAGGCCCATGTGTGCAGTCACAACTGCTCTACCACAAAGTCTGCACCTGGGCAGGTCACGTTGGAGCAGCCAGGAGGGGCCAAGCCTGGGCAATTAGGGTGGCAAAGGAATTCTTCCCTCTAAAAGGGGTTTTATTCTGGCCCACAAGAGCAGGGCTTCGCAGCTTACTTGAGGAAATTTCCCCTGGAATACATGATTTCCCCTCAGGCAAGGATGGGGATTGGAAAGAGACTCTTCCCACTTTGTTTTCTGGGGATGGGAGAGGTACAAGCCAGTTATCACAGAATGGTAGAGGCTGGAAGGGACCTCAAAAGACTGTCCAGTCCAACCCCCTCTCCCAGAGCAGGATCACCTAGAGTAGGCCACACAGGAATGCATCCAGGCAGGTTTTTAATGTCTCCAGAGTAGGAGACTCCACAACCTCTCTGGGCAGCCTGCTCCAGGGCTCTGTCACCCCCACAGTGAAAAAGTTTCTCTTTATGTGAAAACTGTGGCTTACAGCTTTCTCACTCTGATCATGGGGGATGCCTAGGGGACAGCAGCAGAAACTGTTCTGCAGGAGAGTTTGCTCACAGATTCCCAAATCCTCAATGAGGAGAAACCTCCAAAAGGACACAGGGCTGTGACACTGCGTTCACCTCCCTACCCAGAGCTCAGTGAGCCACAGCAGAGGAAGCTTCCTGACCCCTGAACCTCATACAAGGCCCCTAGGAAAAGGAGCAGCTTCATTCAGGTGAAATCATGGTCCCTCCATCACACAAGGAAACCATGGTGTCCCCAGGCTCACACATTCAGATTCAGGTCCTAGCACCAAGGGCAGCAGACAAAACAGCCCTCTCTCCACCACTGCAGAGTTGTCCCATCAATTGGCTTCCCTCCTTCCATGCACCAGCTCCATCCAAAACCCTGCTCCCAGACAAGGGTGGGAGCAAACTGCTTTTTGCCCCAAGATCACTTTTATGTGTAGAAGTCACAACACTCACATCTAAAGTGGGCAAGAGGCAAAGCAATCAGCGGTGCCGCCTTCCCCAGCTCTCCTCTAGCCCGGCTCCACCACCACAGAGGAACAAAGTAGGCTGTGGAGCTTAAACACTGTAACTGCGTTTTGGGGTTCAGAGAGGTCTTCTGGGCTGTCCTTGAGTTCTACCCCCAGGCCTGGCCTTACCTTGGTAGGAGCTCAGGCACACAGAAAGGATCAGCACCCAGCCACTCCATTTGCTCTCCATGCCGTTCCTAAGATAGTCCTCAGTGGCTGTTTCCTCTCCTGTGCTGCTCCCAGTCTGAGGAATCTTGGATGGGTTGGGAGAAGTAGTGAGAACCCACACCTACGCAGGGCAATTACCACACCCCTCTCCTTACACCTTGATTATAAAATCATCACCAGCCTGCAAGTGGAGGGAGGGACCAGAGCCAGGCAGGTATTCCCAGGAGTCAAAGCCAGCCCAGAACCTGCTGCTCAACACTAACCTTCACCACTCTTGGCTCGCAAAGGGTGGGAGAAGTGTCCTGGTGCCATGTGACAACAGCTCTGCACCCAGCAGAACATTATCCCTTAGAAGAAAGGTCAGCAGCAGAGGTTTTAAACCAGTACATTTAGGACCAGTGAACTGATGGTGGACTTAGAGGCCATCCTCCAACATGAAAAAAAAAAAAAAAAAAGAAGAAAAACAACATTCTATTCAGACTAAAGCAAGGAATGAAGACAAAGAGGTTAAGATACATTACATGCAAGTCAGCACTGAGGCCTGTCACAAGGCAGCTCCAGCAAGAACTCATCCCCAGCCCCAGCACGGCAGAGGAATTGCAACACGGAGGTGTTGCCTCACACAGCGTTGCGTGGGGCCAGGGGAGAGCGTGGTGGTGGCAATCCCTGGCAAGATGCCTCTTGAACCTGCAGCTGGCTCAGTACAGCAGAGGCCTGATAGGACATGCACCTTGTGAGGTGATGGCAACACAGTAGGAACCCGGACCCTGTCATTCAGCGATAATTTGGGCCGTGCCTCCCGCTGGCTCCGCAGCCAAGGGGAAGCTAATCAGATGCTTCAGCAATTAGCACACAAGGAAATGAAACACAAGCTTATCGGTTTACAGGAGTTTTTATTGTTCATTAAGGAAGCTTTTGTGCAAAAATCAAAACAATGTTCTTTAGAAAGCAACTGCACGTGTGTGTGTGTCCCCCAGCACAACTCAAGCGGGTCAGGTGCCACCGGCCACAGGAAAGGGAAAAGAAAAAGAAATGGAGAGACTCCCAGCGCTAGCACAGGATTTCCCCTGGTTCACCTCTCCTGACACAAATTCTTCCCTACTACTGATCCAAGAACATTAAAACCTCGCTGACCTGCAAGCATCAGTCCACCCCTACCTCCCCCAGAAGCTTCACATTAAGAGAATGTCACCCAGCCTAAAAGATCCAAACCCATCCCACACGGCGTGGTGTAACACAACCTAGGGCAGCAGCACTGGAGAGAGCCCAGTTCCTATCTGACCTATCGACCCCAGCTGGGATAATGCTGCTGGAATCACTGCACAAGCCTGCCAGGACAGAAAGCTGCAGCTGGTTTACATCTTTAAGGGAAATGAGCTTTGTTTGGTTTAGTTTTAAGCCATTGCAAACAGGAAGGACACAGCAGTATTGCCCAGAGTGGGACCCATCACCGCCCAGACAGTCAGTACGTACAGGTAAGTAAAAAGCTGCAGCCAAGTGGTTTTCCACCACCACCCTGCCAGGGACAAAAAAAAAAAACCAAAATCACTTTGCTTGCTGCTGAAGCCTCACCCAGGACACCACAGGTACAGTAGCAGTTGCTGGCACCTTTCTGAAAAGGCCTAGAATTTTCAAAGCTCCACCCCCACCTAGCTCCTCCTTCCCAAAGGTCTCTTCAGAGCTACTCTGGTGCCTCTGTTTTGGGGCGGAGTGGGGTTACCTGATGCTGGCAGGGGATGCAAGGTCCACCTCAAGCAAGGTGATTGTCATTCTTGAGGCCCCTACACCTCAAGGGCCCGACTTGTTTGCAGGGTAGCAGCTGGCCTTGAAGGGCTTTTGTTTGGAAGTTGTTTCAGTGGGATGCTGCAGAAGCATGCATGGCAGGCCAAATACCTGCTGCACCCCTCTTGCCATCTGCCATCTCCAATGACTACTCAGACGAGGAATGGGAACTGGGGGAGGGGGGTGGGAAATCATCATCCTTCAAACTGCTCAGAAGGGTAACAGTCAGTGAGAGCAGGTGGCAGCAATGAAACTGCCCACGAGCCTCGAAGCACCTCTGAAGCTTTAGTGGCCTAAACATGCTATGAGAGAAAAACAGATCAAGGAATAAACCAAAACACACACACAAAAAACCACCAACTTTTTTGTGTTCCAGTCATTCTACCCTGTCTTTGAGATGTGCACAGCCCCTCCTGACTTTCTCCCTTGTGTCTTCTACCGACCCAGCTTGTCCCACCTCCTTGGCACCCAGCTGGCTGCATGTAGGAAGCTGCAAGACTAAGCAGGATTGAGCAACCAGGATAAGGGAAAAAAAAAAAAAAAAAAAAAACCAGGGAAGGATTCCTTAAGTGCATCAGCATGCTTCAAAAGACTGAAATCCCCCTGCACAGGGCTTGACAGCAGAACACCCATGCTTAGGCTAAGGAAATCAAAAGGACATGAGCAGAGGTTGAAGGTTTCCTTAGCTATGGTAACACCACGAGCCATAAAAGCGTGGGCACTCAAATGCATCTTTTTCTCCCTCTTTTTTTTTTAGGTACTAGTTACTTTGGAAGTTAGCTGGGCACACAAAGCCCCCACCACCACCACCACCACCACCACCTCCTCTGCATCTGTAAAGCTTTGCAAATTCCAGCCAGTGGGACTCCCTGATTGAGCATTAGCCTTTAGAGTTCCCTTATGGTTACAGAGAACATTCAGCTTCCAAGCCAGATGTTTAAAACTCAAAGCATTTCACCTTCCCCAGCGCTACACACAGACATGTGGAAGTTTAGTCACCACCCTTGGACTTCTTTTTTTTTTGTCCAATTAAAAAAGAGAACTGCTTTGTCACATTTCACCACCTTTGCCATTATTTCCCAGCACCTAAAAAAAACCCAAACAAACACAACCCCAAAACCAAACCACCAAACAAACCACTCCCACTTCAGCCTACCCATTAAAAAACTACACCACACTAGTTTTAGGAGCATAATGAGTTAAACTGTACAATCAGAAGTTATCTTTTGTTAAAGTCAACAATGAAGATCTGATCCTTCAACAGCAGCACTGCTACAGAAGAGTTACAATAAAAAGGAACTTGAAGGTCAAATTGTTAACGAGGCAGAGAGGAGGGACATGTGAGAGAGAGCTCTCTGCCAACCCTGGCCCACATTGAAGAGAGCCATGCCAATCTTTCAGGACTGCAAAGTCGTCTTCTAGTTCCACACGTGGCGTTTGCAGTGATCAACAGCCTAAAAGGGAGAGAAATTGTCTGTCTTAGTGGAGGGGGAAAAAAGGCAGCTTGCTGCTAACAACTGTGCATCTCCATGTGTCATCAACCTGAGCCAAGATCTTGGGAGAAGAAAAATAACTCTGTTTTTCTTAAAAGAAGTGATTCCAGAGAGGATTAGAATAAATACTGCCCTCATCCCCACCCAGAAGCTTCAGGAAAGAATGCTGCTGGATCCTTCGCTATTAAGGCCTGGCAAAGAAAGCATCAGCCCACAGCAACACCAGAAGCCAGTTTTTGGAGCCTGTTGGCTGCAGGAGCAGCAGGCTGTGACATGGAGCGCACACGGGGCCTAACCGTGACATGGAGCGCAGACTGTGCTTTATTATAGATCATGAGATGATCACAGATGGATGGGGGACAGGAGCAAAAAGGAGAAGAATCAGTCTGGTTTAAGAAAGCTAAGTGAGACCCTCTAATCAATCCCCTAAGTACCCTTTTGCATCCCGAAACTGGAATCCATCCACTTAAAAGGGTGGCAGAAAAGGAGTTTAAGGCCAGCAGAATCCTGCTTTACTTACATTGCACTGAGCAGCAGTCTCCATGTTCTTACACCAGTAACCTGGACCCCAGACACAAGCATCATCCCCCAGGAGAGGCTGTTTGGCCGATTCACAGACTCCAAGTTTCTGTGAGAAGAGCAACAGCACAGTCAGCATTGTTTTGTTTCAACCAAGAGGTCTCAGCTCCAGCCCTACATCTAATCTTGCAACTAAGCAAGCATGGAAGCAACACTGAAGTAGCTTCAGGAGCTCCCACAGTACTAAGCTCATGAGTAGACATGGAACAGTAATGTGACACAAGGGAAAATTAAGGCACCACAACTGCTTCTCCATAGAGTTTTGAGAGACAGAGCATCTAGAAAGGAACCTTTCTCAACAAAGGTCATTTAGATGCTTCTCCTCATGTTCAGGGCACACTACACCTTGTTGCTGAACCCCAGCAGTAGCTAGGCACTGGCAGCTCTTTGCTTGCACAAGGCTGGCAGTCAGACAGCTGGCCAGTGAGCCCCAGGCCTTGCACAACCACATCTCTTCCAAGCATTCAGTGTGCTGATTTCTATTCCAGGGCAGTTTCTGCATGCAAGGCACTGAAAGGCACAGGGAGGAACAGGCAGGGCTGCACCACAGGCCCAGCTCAATGGAGCCCAACGTGATACTCACAGTGCAAACAAAAGTGGGATCCATCACCTCTGCCAGGAGTTGCACCACCACAGGTTCATACTGTTCCACAAACTGAACGCACTGTAACAGAGCACAGGTGGAGAAAGTCTCCTGTTAGAGCCTAGGACAGCAGAGGAAGACAGCAGTCTTCAGCAGGCAGACCTGTACACCCCTCCCAACAGCCCAAGCTGATAAACCAGAGGCTTGAGCTCTAGAGATGGAAAAGGACTCAGCACAGCACTAATCACACAACTACATGGAGGAGTGAGAGGTCTAGAGCACATCATCTGAGAAGCAGTTGAGAGACTGGGAAGAGAGGTTGGAGAAGAAGAGACTGAGGGGAAACCTCACTGCTCTCTACAACTACCTGAAAGAAGGCTGGAGTCAGGTGGGGGCTGGTCTCTTCTCCCAATTAGCAAGCAATAGGACAAGAGGAAAAGGCCTTGCTCCCCCAGGGGAGATTTAGGTTGGACACAAGGAAAACCTTCTTCCCCAAAAGGCCAGGCTGCCCAGCACAGTAGTGGAGTCCCCAGCCTTGGAGAGATTTAAAAGCAGTGTAGATGTGGTGCTGAGGGACATGGTTTAGTGGTGACCTTGCAGTACTGGGTTAATGATTTGACTTGATGAGCTTAAAAGGCCTCTTCCAACCAAACTGATTCTGCGATTCCACATCATTTTTCCCTAGCTCATTCCTGCCTGCAGCTAGCTGTAGACAGGTGATGAGGAGCCAGAGATCAAAAGAACCAAGAAAAACAGACTTTGGGAAAAGAACCAAGGAGGACAAGCTTTGATTTGCAAAGCTTAGTCCCTAGCCATGGAGATCATTGCTGTCTTGGGAGGAAAGCAACCCTGAACGAGCTGGAGACAAACATCCTGAGCAGGACAGCAGCAGCACGGGGGGGCTGTTCAGCACTCTTAGCCCAAGCAGTTCCTGTTCCACTCAGAGTAGACAGCAGCAGGAACGCTTCCCACCGGTAACAGTCAGCCCTCTAGTGGAGGCCATCTCCGCAGCACAGAACCGTGCTGCTGTTTTCAAAGAGATTAACAGCACCAATTAATAAGCTAACCACAGCTATTAAACAGCCTCCCAGCAGTTACCAGCAACAGCTGTTCCATAGCTGTTTTAAGCCTCTATGTTCTATGCCTGGTAAACTTAGGAGATGCCACTTGCTGATACTCAGCAGCCACCTAATAAGATTTCCAGGTAAATCTTGATAGCAGGGGCCTAACAGGTGTCTCTTTCTGCTGTCTCACTGGAATTATGCCAGCCTACTGCCAATTACTTTGTTAATCCTCAGAACAGGATCAGTGTTGAGGAAAAAAGGAACCTTCAGCTGTTACCACCCACTGTTCTCAAGAGGATTTCGAGGCAAACCTTTACTGACTGCAAATTAGCACAACCACCCAGCCAGTCAATCCAAGCTCTTAAAAGTCTCCATCTATTCCACCTACCAACCCCCAAGGATGGGGAGTGTGAAAACCTGATCTCCCCTGCACCCCAGCCTCCAGCAAAGGAAGACTGACTGCTCTTACCAAAAAATCACCAAGTGGTGCTGCTCTCATTTTGCCAATATTCTGCAAGTTCTTCTGTTCACCTCTAGCTGCCCTGCTCTGACTGGGAGCCAAGCTGTCAAGCAGCAATGCCTGGGTGGTCACTTGACTGCCTCAGATCAAGCCTGCTCCCTCTTTTTTGCTCTACTGCACATGAGAAGCTGCTACACTTTGATGCTAACAAGTACAGGGAAAAAAAGCCAGGAGGGATCAGGTTGCTGAACACAAGCCAGCCCCAGCTGCACCTGTGGACAGTTTGTCTCCAGCCAGAGACCAAGGAAGGTGGCCAAACACATGAGACCTCTATTATGAGTACCTGGACATTTATAGCAGAAGTAGAGACACTTGAGAGGCGGACCTAAAATTAGCATGTAGACAGCATGTCAGGTGAAAACACTCAAAAAACCTAGGCAAGCATAATTGTCACTGTAAACCCAACAACTCCACAATGACACTTCCCAAACACCCACAAGACCCCATTCCTTTCTAGCCTGCTTCCTGCACACTGCTTTACCTGATCACTGACAGACTGTGGCAGGAAGTGACAGACTTTTTCCAGTAAAGCTTCAATTTCAGCTGTCGTGGCATTCTTCTCTAGCTCTTTGTCTGCATAAGCCACCACCATCTTGCAGATATCACAGAAGCCATCTGCAGGTTTCACTGCAACTGTGAAGGGAAAAAAAAAAATCCAGAAACAAAAAACCAAACACATACACACACACAAAAAAAGAGTCAGTGCCTAGGTAGCTCCCCCAAAGAGAAGAAAGGAGGCAGCATCAGCAAAGCTCCAGAGCAGGTGTCTTCAAAGGAGATAATTACAGGTGAGCCAGCTCATTTTGCACCACCACTGACTCATCATGACCAACCTGGCTGCTGTGGAGGCTTATTGGCTGCACAGCATTTCAGCATAACACACACTGCTTCAGGATTTGTAGCCTCCAAGAGCATGTCGATCAAAGCCTGCCCGTAGACATCAATGAAGTCCTTGCACTGGTCCTTGACACTTCTTGGGAGCAGGTAGCAGACCACCTCCATTTCGTGTACAATCTCCTCCTGAAGCACAAGGAAGGATGCATGGCCAATGAGCAACAGAAATCTGACTCCATTCTTAACTACATTGTCTTCTCACTCCATTCCACCCAGGATAGAAAACCTGCTCCCAGGATAACAGGCAATAAAATTAAGCTTCCTCCCCCTTCAACAAAGCCCCACTTTAACCAAAGCCTAAGAGGTACCATTTCCACCACTTACCTCTGTCTTGTTGCTCTCAGGAGGCCAGTCACTTCTTTCACCATGGTCTCGCATATTTCACACAAAGAAAGGGCTTTCTCTTGAGCTGAAGCTTTCTGGGTACACAGAAGAAACACACAAAACAATAAATCAGTTCTTGGCTGAATCTGATGGACAATTTGTAAGAGACCAGTCTGACCACACTCACATGCAGGTGCAGCACACCAACCCATTTAGCTAGCTGGGCAGTTTGAGCTGAATTCAAAAGGTCACGCAGATCCCAAACCCAGCCACAAAGGTCTCAGTAAAAAGCCCTTCTGAGTGACAAGTAATTTTGCGTGACAAATCTAGACTACAATCCCCAGGCTGCAGGAGGACAGAGCTGAATTTAGCAGAAATAAGCAGCTTCACAGTGACTGGAGTGAAAGAAAAACTCATGCATTTTTAAATACTTTAATAAAGGACAAAAAGCAGAATTCAGAGTACCCTCCTGTTCACAAAAGAAACCTAGAAATTGAGAGCCTTGAGGGAAATTGTTTGGAACCTGATAATCAGAAGTTAAATGTCTTCAAAGGAGGCTTCAAAATAAAACCTTCAGCCCATGTCTCATGAAGGCCACGAGAAGCTAAGGTGCTTCTCCAAACTCATAAGCTTCAGCACTCTGACTGTGATCACACATCTGCACATGCAGAGGGATGTCCCAGTTTTTAACAGAGGTTGAAGCATAACTCCAAATTTAGAGCAAAAGTCAAATTCAGTAATTTGCCCTGTAACATTTGAGGTGGTATTTAGAATGGCTGCTACATTCTACTGCTGGACCAAGAGTTCCCACTTTAGGACTGAAGTATGACCTTAAAGCTTTGGTCACGAGAGGCTCTGCTGCTCTAACAAATCACTTAAGCTCTCCTCCTTCACAGATCAGCATCAGAAGAAAGAAGTGGCCAAGAATTTTATTTGCAGGGAGCCTTAGATTATTCTCTGTGTAAAAGCTCCTATTTTAATGTTTCACCTTGTTCACAACACTAAAGGAAAAAGGCAGGCAAAGCTGTTGAGTACAAAAAGTCCATCTTACCTCCACAGTTTCCATTTTCACTTCATGAATCACTTGAGCTGGCACCAGGGTCTGAAGGGGAACAGACTTCACTGAAGAACAGAACCCAACCATGGCACAAATGTCCTTTGGTTGCTGAAAAAAGAAGCGTAAGCAATTGTTAAAGTCTAGAAGCCTCTCCCCTTTCTGTGGAGCCTGTGAGCCAGCATAGAGAACAAAGTTTTAAAAGGCTCCAGAAGTTTCATGGCTACTTCTACTTTATATATTGTCAAAGCATTTGATGAGGTTACAGGCAGGACAGCTACCAGATGAAATTTAGCAGTCCCTTTAAAAGAGGAAGAGGTTAGGCCACATCCCTTAAAAAAAACCCTATTTACCATGAGCTATGCAAGCCCTTCAAAAGGAGTTGACTTAAGAGCCTCCAGCACCAAATCAGGCCACCAGCATCACATTAGACCTGCGTCCACAAAGCTGCTCCCCAAAAGCTTTAAGTAATCACAGAAGAAGCTAATTATCCTGACTCAGAGTTCACCCCAAAGCTGAAAGAAACACCCAGAAGAAAGGCCTCCTTCTCTCATCCACCTTCTTCAAAGCACCCAGTAACACTGCATTTTGCAAACAGATGCCCACATTACTAAATGCAGCCTATATGAAACAAAAGTTAACCATGTTTAAAAAAAAATCTAAGCCAACATCAGCAGTAACTGTGGGTCAAGAGTTCTTCTCACACTAAGAAGGAAAACAGCAAACAGAAACAAAGCCTTTAATGAGGCTTTCTAAGTCTTTCTTGAAGGTTTTAGAAACATACATAACCAAATGGAAACATATCTGCTGGCCATGGGGAAAACTGCTCTAAGGAGGCCACATTAAACCCACACCAAGTGGGAAAGGCTGTATGTACAGAGTAACACACAAAACTGGAATTTCCCCACCTAAAACCAACTTAAGCTAAAAAAAAAAAGAAAGAAAGAAACCTTTGGTCAATAGGTAATTAGAAATCCATACCACTCCCTGTTACCAGGGCATCAAGCTTCTTACAGCAGAGGCTTATGCAACAGTTAATACATCATGCCACAACCTCATGCACAGGCAAAAGCAGTATTTCAGAGATACAGTGCTGCTTCAGACTACTCCAGGTAGTACCTTTAAGTCAAGCCCTTTGGTTCGTGCATTGTAAGAAGCATTTCCAGGTATTAATGTTACAGCAACACCCACATACACACCATGTTCTCTTGCAGAGAGATGACAGACACAAGGTCTCCTAGGACTGCTTAAATTAATAGTTCAACTAGCTCTAGGAAGCAGGAGTCTAAAGGCCTCCTGCATCTTCTTTTCAGTTCATGTACTCCAAAATATCTATATTGTTGTCCTACATAAAAAGGTTAACCAAGAAAACACCCAGGGACAGCTTTACTCAAACCCTTTTGAGCTCAAACCAGAAGCTGACAGGAGCCACTGGCATAGTTTTTCCACATCTGTCCTACTTGTAGAGAAGTGAGCATGTTTTCTGCATAATCAAGCTGAAATCTCAGAAGCACCAACTGGTATCTGGACTGATCCACTGGATCTATATTCTCTCTGTGCTTTAATCACATAATATTCCTTGTATCTGTCAACACTGAGTACAATCACACCATGTACACAGCTAATAGAGCAAGAAGTGAACTACAAGCCCTTTAAGAGCAAGAAGTGAACTACAAGCAGGCTATCACCACAGGCAAGTTGCTCACCTACCTGATCCTTCTGTTGACAAGGGAGATTGGAGACAAAGGAAGAAAGGAGAAAAGGTAACAGTTAAGAGATAAAAAAGTCAAGCACTTGGAACTGCATATACTTTTTCCACAAAGATGGTAGACAGTGACACAGTCTCCACCCCAAAGATCCTCAGTACTGCTACAGCGACTCACATCTAATTGCACAGTGCTAATCAGCACCATTCACATGAAGTTACTAGAGCATCCTGGGCAAGTCTAGCTGCAGAGAGTCTGAACAACACTCAGCCAGATGAAAGGTGTGGTCACATTCCAGGTTCAGGCACTAACAACATGCCGCCTTGTAATGCTTCAGATGAGAAGCTAACTGTTGTGGGAACAAAGATTTGCTTTGCCCTCTCAAATGCTGCCGCTTATAAGCGGCCTTTAGCAACTGGAAACTAAACAAGGCCACTGTGTTGCCAAATGCAGGTTCAAGTCAACCACATACTCTCTTCATTAATTCATCTCTGATTTAAGTTACTTGTGGCACCACGTTCTCCAAGGAAAGGCTTACCCATTTTTTCAGGTAGCTTTGAGATTTCTGGATTAAAAGAGGTGCTGTATATGTAGCCAGAGGTAAAAATCTATTGTGTGTTGCTGCAGAAAACCAGAGCTGGTGCAGCACCTCTCATTTCCCATGGCTCTTATCAAGAGCCCAGAGAGCAGCAGTCTTAAGATAGCAATTCCAGATGGAGGACTTTTAGTCTTGCTTCAAACAGCCACGTTATCTCTAACACATGAACCAATTTTGCAATGCTGTAACAAAATCCAACTCTAATATTCTTAACACAGCATGTGGTGGGGAGGGGGAAGTGATACCAGCATAGGACTGACATAAAGGAACGTACATAATGCACCTTCTGTGTCTCAAAGGATTAGAGCACCTTCTGCACTGTTGAAATGGTCAGGAGAGAGAAGGAAAGCGCTAAGGAAAGCATCCCAATACCAAAGTTACTACCCTGTTAAATGCCAAGATCCAACTATTAACATTTAAAGAGCAAGAGGCTCTCACTAGACATTCACTGTAGTTAATATTTCCTGTTTCCAAATAAGTTAGCTCCACAAAGCAGAAAAAGGAACTGAGGGCAAACAACATGGCTCCTGAACTTACCATGTGCATCATCATTTGGATAGCCAAGTCAGAATACTCAGAGACATAGCTCTTGCACTGCAGGAAAGAGGAGAAAAGAGTCTTGTAAATATCAGACCACTCAGGCTGGAGAGTTAAACAAGAATTTTCTAAATACATCTTAAGGTATTCCTTCACCTCCTCTACTTAACTATTCTGTTGTCTTCCAGAACTTCTCCCACACATATATATATATATATATGATGGCATTTCAGGTTACACAATCATTGCACACATAGCTACTTCACTGCTGAGTACTTTCCTCTTCCTCTCCAGGCACAAGCAACCCTTCTCACTGATATGACCACATCACCCTCCCAGATCACTTCTACAAATAAGATCTTCAAGGGCCAACAGCAATCTTGAGCCTTTTCCCTCCTCTCAGGCCCACACACCCCAACCAACTTTCTTCACCAGAAAGCTGACTTCAGTGTTGCTGCAGTCACCCTGTGTAACACATCCTACGTGTGCCACACTCTCCTTCGTGTTATTAACCAGATTACACTAAGAGGACCAAGGCTCTGAACAAACTGGTTTATGCCTGGATATAGGAACATAATTTTTAAGAAAGGGGGAAAAAAAAAGCTCTACCATATCAGACATTCCAGGTCCCAAACGGTCACACTCCTCCTTGGCATGGGCAACCAAAGACTTGACAAAAGTGGAGTTTGATCTCACAGCCTCCTGAACATCAGTCACCAGCTGGATGCAGTCTTGGCACACATCCCCAGTTCCCTGGGGAAAGAGTGAAAGGAAACTTCCGTTGTGGTATCTTCACATAACACATTTTGGAAGCTTCTCTATCAAGGTTTTAGAGCTACTTTAAAATACATATAAACTTTAATAAACATCTATAGATAGATCACAGAATCACCAAGGCTGGAAGAGACCTCAAAGATCATCAAGTCCAACCTGTCACCACAGACCTCATGACTAAACCATGGCACCAAGTGCCACATCCAGTCCCCTCTTGAACACCTCCAGGGATGGTGACTCCACCACCTCCCTGGGCAGCCCATTCCAGTGGCTAACAACTCTCTCAGTGAAGAACTTTCTCCTCACCTCCAGCCTAAACTTCCCCTGGTGCAGCTTGAGACTGTGTCTTCTTGTTCTGGTGCTGGTTGCCTGGGAGAAGAGACCAACCCCCTCCTGGCTACAACCAACCTTCAGGTAGTTGTAAACAGCAATAAGGTCTCCCCTGAGCCTCCTCTTCTCCAGGCTAAACAACCCCAGCTCCCTCAGCCTCTCACAGGGCTTGTGCTCGAGGCCTCTCCCCAGCCTCATTGCCCTTCTCTGGACATGTTCAAGTGTCTCAATGCTCTTCCTAAACTGATACTCCAAAAGCATGGGCTAACAACAAGCTGGCAAGCTGCTGCTGGTATGTGCATCAGCCACTAGATGGAGATTAGATACCTGCTTGGCTCTGAAACCAGAGATAACTGTCAAGACACCCAATCGACATAGTCTTTTGGTTTTGTTACGGACCACAGCAGGAAGGTTCCTAAATCTGGGGTAGATCTTACCTACTCAAGCCACAGAAGCTTCTTCTCCAACTGTTTTTGAACACCCTTATCTAGGCTTCATATCAAGACCCAGCCACTACTAAGTTTGTTGTCACATCATCTCCCCTTTGTCAACTATCTGCTCTTTGCTAGTCCAGTCTGACACCTCTGAAATTAAGAGATGAATGCTTCCCCTGAAGGGCACAACTAGCGAACTACATAGAATGTCAGAATTCATCCTCCTTTGAATGCAGGTGCCACACTTGCTCTCACAAGAAATTGTTTCCAGTAAGACCTGCTTGACTACTACAGTCCTAGATGGGAACAACTCAGCACAAGACTCCTCTTTATAGATTGCAGTTGTCAATTCAAGATCATATATGCAGTCCATAGGGGCTGCAGCTTTCATCTTACTTAGCTTTAAACCCACACGTCAAGGGAAAAAGGTCTGCATGCAGCAGCACAAAATTCAATAGGAGACAGTCACCCAGGTAAAGCATATCAGATAAATCTGTGGCCAGTACCACAATCCCTCAGCAGGAATCATCAGTAAATTCTCACAGAAAGGAGATCTGAAGCTCTGGAGCAAGAAAACATGCATTTGTCTTGCACACTGAAAAAGCTCTGCACCCTTACTTTAGATGCCTGCTTGGGCTTGTCCTGAGGGTAAAGGAGAAGAGGCACATTAGCCATGAATGGGGATGCCAGTTCAGAGAAATCCAGCTCTGGGATCTTGTTGGACTGGAGTTGTTTCTGAAGTTTCATTGCTGCAAGCTGCTTCTGAAGGGACTGGCACAATGCAAGGGCACTGCACACGACTTCAGGTTTATCCTAGGGAGAGAAGACACATGCATAAAGCTGTGGGCTTACAACACTTTCACATGAAACAGAGGCAGTCAGCTGCAACATGATGTGAAGGGACAAATGTTTCACAGCAAGGAAGCAGCATTCAGATCCACAGCATTAATCGCCAACACCGGTGGGATTAAATTGCACACCGCCATATGGGATTAAAGGACCATATGGATCACTTTATGTGGAAGAGAACCTCAGGCACCAACAGGAGCATGACTTTTAATTCCAACAGTTGCAAACTGTTATGTACTTACTAGTTCTTCTTTGATCATATCCATGATAACTGGTAGGTAGGAATCCACAATTTCTTTGCACTCAGAGACCAGGCTTTCATCACGAAGAAACTCGCACGTCTTCTCCAAGTAGGAGCGGATCTCATCCTGGAAAAGGTGAGGTTAGCTATAGGATATCAAAATGCACCTCTCCAGTGCTCTTCTCATTCCCCAAATGCACAACAAAGCCAGAAAATAAACCAAACAAAACCAACCAAACAAAAAAGTCAAGCCTCTTGGACTCAGGGAGGTCCAGGCAGTCGGCAAGCCAATCTAGAATGAGGTTTTAGGTTATAGGTCTATTTGCCCCAGTTCTGGGCCTGCAGTGAGCAATGCCAATGTGAAAACATCAAATCCTGCTTGCAAGGCCTGCACAACACAGTCTTGCCAGCACTGAACATTTAAGAGGAGGAAGTGGAATTATGGACTAGTGGGACAGCCATTTGTTCATACAAAAGAAAAAAGCAAGTGTCCACAATCCAAATCAAGTCCACTTGATGTCATCATCCATTTCTAGTGACTGTAGTATCCCACCATCTGAGACTGATGGCCCCCAACAGTGCAAGAATGAGTCAATCAGAAATGCTAGAAAGGCTCCAGAATTGGCTCATCTCTGAACCAGGAGAGGCTGTCTTAAAGCCTTGCTCCAGGTACTCTGGCCCCTTTCAACACTTGCTGCTTATGTTGGGAAAACATCAGGCAGCCTGCTCTTCCACCCCCTCACCTTGTGACCTGGCTAAGACAACAAAGTCAAGCAGTGCCTCAGGGCAAGGAGAAGGGGAGCTCTGATTACCTCGGTGCCATTATCCTTCAAAACCTTGTCAGCCACTGTCACCAGTTCCTTACACAAGTCACAGGGGATACTGTTCTGGAGAGAGAAGGCAAAAGTTACTTTGAGACAGAGCCAAGTACTGTGAACACAGCATGCAGGTAACATGAAGAACAAGCAGCATATTTGGAACTGAAATAAGGAAGAATTCCTGGCTAAAGCTGGGGTGGGAAGAGGTATTTTTAAATAAAGAGTGAGGCTATTCCAAGCATATCCAGCTCCACTTTCTTCAGTAAATCAACATGGTATGAAGAAGCAGGCATGCTACCACTTGGTCACATCACCTTGCCCCACCAGCCTTGAAGTATGAAGTATACAGCCTTGAGAAGCCTTCTCCTGAACTACTTCTACCTCAGTCTTCAGAGTTCACACATGCTACAAGTATAGGAAGTTTCCAGGCAATTTCACTCAGTTTTAGCCAAGCCCTGCTGTTCTAACATTCCTCCCTTCCCCTGCTTCTCCACACACCAAAGCATACCCAAGCTGGTCCAAATGCATCCATAATAAATTGCCTTTTTTCCCTAGAAAATTCTGAACCACCACCACAAGCTACAGCCACACCTAGAGCACAACAGCACTCACAGGAAAACACAACTTGAAAAGCCATGCTAAATGTAACATTTGTACCATTCCTTACTGTCATAGTTTTCATAATTTAGCATAAGCTCTATCTTGGGGAACATTAACTTATGAGAATGAGCTAAAGAATCACAGAACCACAGAATTTTAGGGGTTAGAAGGGACCTCCAGAGGTCATTGAGTCTAACACTCTTGCCAAAGCAGGATCACATAGCTTGCTTTTCTCTTTTTTTTTTTTGTAATAAAAAAGTCAGTTTGGCATTGCTCAGGTTAAGAATCAGAAAAGGCTCTAAGAGGCTGTAGGGAGACCTCATCACCCTTTGCAACTACCTCAAAGGAAGCTGGATGGAGCTGGGGGCTTGGCTCTTCCCACATGGAGCAAATAACAGGATAAGAGGATACAGTCTCAAGTTGTGCCAGGGGAGGCTCAGGTTGGGCACTGGGACAAATTGCTTTAATTAAAATGTTCTCAGGCACTGGAACAGGCTGACCAAGGAGGTGGTGGAGTCATCATCCCTGGAGGGATTTAAAAGGCTCATAGATGTGGTGCTGAAGGACATGGTTTAGTGGCAGTAATTTAGCAACAGTGGTGGGATTGTGAGCTCCAGGTGAGCAGTCAGACTTGATCTCAAAAGTCTCTTCCAACCTCAGCACTTCTATGATTCTATGAATTTGGAGTGGGTTTAAGAAAGAGGAAGTTGGGAGTCTGAAATCCACTAGCACCATTCCATACAGTGCTCAGTGGTTGTGCAACAGGTCACAGGAGAAGTTAGCAGACACATTGTGCAAGGCAGAGGAGTGGAAAGTAACTTCTATCTAGCACCCAGATTAAGGTGTAGCCAGATGCAGCACTTAGCTTTGATCAGAGACTTGAAAGATCTTCAGCATCAAGTGGAAACCAGCTTCCTCACCTAGGGGTGGGCAAGGAGTCTCAGCAGTTGGTACTTACTACAGTAGGCTTGCTCCAGACATTCTGCTGGCAGTGCTTCAGTGCCCCGCACTGTGACGCTGTCCGGATGTTCTGACACCACACCTCCGGGCCCTTCGTGCACTCCTTCTGCCACAGAAGAGGGCTTGCCACAGCTGCCAAAACAAGACATGTCCTTTCATCTGCACACTGGAACAATTGCCACACCACGGTGAGCAGCTTCATGCTGTACAGTATGACCACAACCTCCCCAGACATCAATGAGGTTAGCTAACATTTTTAGGCACCTTGCAGTCCAGCCATTTCTGACCTGAGAAAGAAGTCACTAACACAGCAAACGCAACCAAAGAACTCCAGAAGACCACAACAGTTGAGCTCTCCCATTGAAGTGCCCAAGTCTCAGCACTTCAGCAGCCCATTCCCCACATCATCCACCTTTTGCAATCAAAACCCAAACCAAACCACCAGAAACAGCCCCACCCCCCATGTCTTTAGCACACAAGTGCTACCAAACAACTTGAAATAGAGAAACTGCTCATCGCAGAAATTCACACTTCAGACAGCTGACCCCCAAAGCTACAACCCCCTTGGTTCTCCTGTCCTACTGTGCTTGCAATCACTTCAACCCCACACCAGCAGCCATATCAAGCCTGTAATTGCTGTCTGCCTGCCTTCTCCCAGGTGAACCACCCTTTTCTCGTACAGCAACTGAGAGTGCTAGGGATCTAATTGGATTTGAAGCCACAACACCGCACACATCACACAGAGGACTCCACAGCCAGGCACACCCCAAACCAAGTCATAAAATTTCAAGAAAAATCAAAGCAGAAAAAGGACAGAAAGGCTGTGAAATACATTCTATCATGTTGCTTTTAAACCTATTAAATCTATTTAGGCTTTATTTCCTCTTGGTCAGTCCAACTGCATGCAGAAAAACGTGTGGGGGTGAAATAAAAGTCAACGCTCTGGAGTCTGGGAGTTCCCCACATGGAACTGCCTTGCAACCTATAAAGGTTTGAAGTTAAAATACAGAGTATCATTTCTGGACAGTTTTCTTACAGAAATATAAAAGGTCTGCACTATCAGTAAGAGGACAAGTTAATCAACTGCATCTTTTAAGCTGACTTTCCAAGCTACTTTGTTTTTATTGTGCTGTCTGGACTGGGTCCCCAACTTCTCCCAGCTTCCTAAATCCATCCTACCTGTTGGTAGGCTCAAGTTCTTCAGCAGTCAGATTTCCTATACTGTATTAACCTATGAAGAAACTACTCCTAAAAATCCTACAGCACACAAGGCTCCAAGGAAATCTGCTGTAAAAAAAAAAACATCCCAATACCAAAACCAACCCATTCAAACCTATTAGCTGAACAGGTGTTGTTCAGGAGCCTTTATCTTTACCTCAGTGCTGCTCACACACCACAAAATGCTGGGAAATTACAGTGTGGGCCAAGAAGCAGGAATTAAGCTGTTTGATTCCTAGGATGCTTCCAGTAAAGTTATGACAGATGAACAATCACTTTGCCATTTCTCACATCCTGGTTCTAAGCAATTAGAGGATCAATTTGATGGCTGAATTACCAAAGCATCTACTAGTTGCACAGCCACTGCACATCAAGGACAGATAAATGTTTCTTCATAGGTGGCATCCTGCAGCCTTCTCAGCTGTTACAAACCTGTCTAGACTGGATTGCACAGAGAAATGACTTTGTTTTTTTACAAGAAAAATGTGCTTTGCATGCATAATTTTCTAGACAAGAGCTTGAAGTTTGCCACCCTCTCTCCCAGCAAAAACCCTAGATTGCATATTCTTCATTATTCTTCAGCCAGACAGCACACACAGACTGCTTAAAAAGACTTCAGACCCTCTAACACAGTATGGCTAGCAAAATATTTGCAGATGGCCTATTTTAACTTCCAGCACTAAAAATAGTTAAGTTTCAAAGTCAGGCTGGTCAGCCAAGAAGCTGTCAGCTCTGGCAGGATGGCAATAACCAACTACACGGTTGGTTGAGAGAGTTATTCTTCCCTTTCAGATATGGGTGGGAGGAGGACGACTCTGCAGGTTCAGGCTCTGCCTCTTGACTCAAGTCAAGCAAAACCTTGGACTTTAAACAATGGAATTAAGGGTTTCCAACTATTTACAACTACAGCTTTTAACCTGTACCTTCAGTTCTGCACATAAAAATCACTCCCCCTCCTCTGTTTAAAAAAAACAAACACTAAAGCTATAAAACTGAACTATAAAACTACAAAATAGTTCTTCCAAGCAGTTTCTCAAACTCTAAGAAGCCATTAAAACCCAGAGGAATTTATGTCATGACTTGCACAGGTTTATCAAGCTCCCAATGAACTTTTGTTTGGCTTTTTACTTTAAGATCCTTTAAGACTTCTCAGACCCACCCTCAACTTCAACAGAATGTCCAACAGTCTGTCTTGTCCCTCACGGCCTCTGACCTGGTTGCTAAAAATGCAGGGCAAAAGAGATATTATGCTTCAGATTTATGCTTATTTATCAGCTGTTTAGGCAGCATGCCTTTAACAAATTCCCTGCTGTATGGCTTCTGTATCAAACAGATGCTCACACAGAGTCAATCACTCATGCCCTGGCCCGCCAGGACACAGCAAGGGGTATTAGCAGTACAGCGGGGTTATGTCAGGTTACAACACTGAGGAAGAAAGAAATTGAAGGCAGTACTCTCAGATCTTTTCTTTTTTTTTTGTTTTTTGAGATGAGCAGAGGTTACAAAAAAAACTTTTCAGAAGGTAAAAAGCCTTAAAATTAGATTGATTTTTTGCTAGCACATTAAGTACCTGATGCCTCTTCACCAGTTTAGGAGAAGATAGAAACTCCTCCAAAGAGGTGTACACAGACATATTTTGTTCAGATTCTGCTCAAAGGGCACACAGTCCCTTTGACTTTGAGAGTAAGGACACAATTATTACCTGCAATCCTCAGCAGCAGACACCATCTCAAAAGACCTTGAGATCAATACAGACAGTGAACAATGAGAAGCATCAAACTGTTGATACGACAGCGAGCACCAGAAACACCAGTATTAAGGTGGAAGCAAGCTACCCAAACACCTTCCCACTGGTATTAAAGACCTCCCTCCCACACAACATCAGAGTAAGGTGAAGTATCCATTTTTTTCTCAATCAAAAAAGCCAGATTCAGTAAACCTGAATCACCTGTGCCATGAGGATGAAGAGTTATCTGAACAAAACAGAAAATGGAGCAATGGCAGTGTCCTGTCAGTTAAGGAACACTGGGGAAGTTCTTTTCCTTCTGAGAAGCCAACTCTACATTTGATCTTTCCAGTACAGATCTCTCTGTTCCATTGACTAGGCACATTTCTTTGTTAGGGCCACACACTGCTGGCACAATTTGGAAAACAGCTGCAAACAAATATGATGTGCAGTAAGCAGAGGTTTTTTTTCTTCTATTCTCCACAGTGACTCTAAATAGTATCATAGTATCAGTCAGGGTTGGAAGGGACCACAAGGATCAGCTAGTTCCAACCCCCCTGCCATGGGCAGGGATACCTTACACTAGACCAGGCTGGCCAGAGCCTCATCCAGCCTAGGTTTAAACACCTCCAGGGACAGGGCCTCAACCACCTCCCTGGACAACCCATTCCAGGCCTTCACCACTCTCATGGTGAAGAACTTCCTCCTCACCTCCAGCCTGAATCTCCCCACCTCCAGCTTCATTCCGTTCCCCCTAGTCCTATCACTACCTGAGATCCTGAGAAGTCCCTCCCCAGCCTTCTTGTAGGCCCCCTTTAGATACTGGAAGGCCACAATGAGGTCACCTCGGAGCCTTCTCTTCTCCAGACTGAACAGCCCCAACTCCTTCAGTCTGTCCTCACAGCAGAGCAGCTCCAGCCCTCTGCTCATCCTCGTGGCCCTTCTCTGGACACCTTCCAGCACGTCCACATCCCTCCTGTAATAGGGGCTCCAGAACTGGAGGCAGTACTCCAGATGGGGTCTCACCAGAGCTGAGTAGAGGGGGAGAATCACCTCCCTTGACCTGCTGGCCACACTTCTCCTGATGCAGCCCAGGATCTGATTGGCTTTCCAGGCTGCAAGGGCACATTGAGAGCTCCTGTTGAGCTTCTCGTCCACCAGCACCCCCAAGTCTCTCTCCTCAGGACTGCTCTCCAGCCAGTCACTGCCCAGGATGGATTTGTGCCTGGGATTGCCTCGACCCAGATGCAGGACCCTGCCCTTGGTCTTGTTGAAGCTCATGAGGTTGGCTTGTGCCCACCTCTCCAGCTTGTCAGGGTCCCTCTGGATGGCATCCCTTCCCTCCAGCGTGTCCACTGCACCAAATACATCTAAGCTATTAGTTTATTCTGCATTATGTTGAAGTATTTTTATTACATAACATCTGATACAAAAGGATGCAGCTTCTTTGCAACAGTACCTACTCCATCCTTTTGAATGTCCTAGGAAAGACAGGGACAAAACTCTAAAATTTTGCATTTAGATCTTGGGGGTTCAGAAAAGAGCAACCTGAAATCCCCTATGCTCCCACTACTCGATCCCTTTAGCTTGTTTTCCTTTTTCATTATGAAACATCATTTTCCTCATGTTTTGTTACAACAAAAGTCAGTGTGCCAGGGAAGTGCATGAAGATCTTGTGCTGTTTCACAACAGAATTAACAGTTTTGAAGTCTTCTTTTGCCTATTCCCTTAAAACAGCCTCTGCTGCTAGAAAAGTGATACTTCCATGTGGCATTTCACTGCAGCAACCCAAGAGAAAACAAAGTACTGTCAGTTACCTCACCCAACTCCTAATGCTCCCAATGGGATTACCTTCTTATGTCTGGCATCCCTTTATTTTACACATTGTTCTTTATCTAAGGTCATCCATTTTTAAACAGATCTCTCCTTTCTCTGTAGATTAGCTCTCAACAGTCACACGTCATGCCCACCCAAACCTGCCCCCCTTCCCTGAAGTTCTTGCAAGCCACTATTTTTAGAGCACCAAGAAAGTTTATCTGTGACAGCCAGGGTGTTTCTTGTCCTCTTCCTTGGTTCTTCCTTTCTTAAACTGCCTCAGAGATTTGCCTTCTTCAGTTTTAGAAGGAATGGTCTTTGCTCCACCAAGCTTTTCCTAAATTAAGTAGTGAAAGAAAATGGAGAAGAAGGAGAAGGGGAAGTAGAAAAGCTATCCCTGTATAAAGGGCACATGTTTTGGATGTGAAAGACTTCAGCTTTTGAGCTTCTAGCCAAGCTGACAGCCCACAGGCAGCCTAGGATTCTTGCATACACTTGCAGCTTCTCAAAAGAGCAGAACAAAAGATGAGACATTCATACCCACTCTGACCTCTGTGACGCTTGGGTCTGACAGCCAGGAGAAGCTGTCTCCCAGAACAAGTGTTGCCTCAGAAACGCATCCTGAGGCTCAACAACATAAAATACTTCATAAGCTGAAGTGTAACAGCAGAACAGGAAGGAGAAACCTATTCTGAGGCCCAGGTCAGCAAACCTAACACTCCCAGAACAATGATGCAGCAGCCCTGACAAGTGACAGCTACTTCATATTGCATGGGACTCTGCCAGGAGTTCACACAAAACCCAGTGTAAAGGCTGTGAAGATAAAGGACAACGTGCAGCTTGCCCCCACAGTGGTACCATCCTCCTTCAGTGCTTTGAGCATTACTCCCAGACACCTTTTCAGAGCAGCAAATGTTAATTATCCCCTCCTTCCTCAGCACTAGGCAGCTGGAATGCAAACACATCAAGAAGCTAGTGAAGTAAGGGTGACAGTCCCCTCAGACAATACCTCCTTTTCTCCTTGGAAAGCTTACAGAGCCACACATGTGAGAGCACAGTTCAGTTCTTCGCTCCTCTTCAGGAAACAGGAACTTAAAAAGAAGCCTGTAATGGTTGGATTACCATTCTGCAAGGAGAGGTCACTACCTTCCCTGAGAAAAAAAAACTTCTCTTCCCTCAAATATTTGTGTTAGTCTTCTGCCAGGGAGAGCTAGCCTGAATTCTTCCCAAGATTCTGAGAGAAACACCCTAAGCAATTCCCACCAAGGCTGTACTGAACCTACTAATGAGACTTTCATGAGCATGCTTTAAAGTTAACACCTTATATAAGCTTCTGTGAACAGGGATTCTATGTGGGCCAAGGGAGCCAGATGATAAACCACAAAACTAACACAAAAAATCTGAAGACTAAGCCTCCTCCAAAGCAAACCATGAGGAAAACCTTGTGTAAGCAGCATTTTTATGGACAGACTAACTTGCAGTTGGTAAGAAAAGCAAGGGGGTGCTCTTCATTTTAATGGGTTGAAGAAAAAATGGAAGGTAACTTGAGGTGCTGTCAACTCTTATGCCTTTAGAACAGACTAATTTCTGCTGAGTAGATGAAAGTATTCATCAGGAGGGCTGCCCCTTCCCAGGCTGTGCCACTTGGCAATGTTAAAAGACCATTCAGTGCCTCCAGAAACACCCACAGATCAAGTGAAGGAATCAATCTCTGCCACTCTGTGCTCAGTTAGTTACTGTCTTTCCCCCATTTCCTTTGGGAACTGTAAAAGCAAAGTGTTTAACTTAAAGAAGTCAAGAGGGATCAACTTCTCTTCACTGAATCTTACAATGAGTATCAACAAGTCAAGGATTAACCTCAACTTCAAGTTATCTGAAGGGCTTCAATACTCCATAGCCTCTCTGGTCACTTAATGAGTTTAAGTAAAACTTCAGAAGCTGTAACCACATCACACACTACTCACTCACAGGTCCACTGTGCCTCTGGATTAGCAAACCAGTAAAATAGCCACAAAGATTTAGGAGATTGCAGGTAATCTGTAGAAGAAATTGATGAAATCTGGCTGGCCACTATCAGTACTCCAGATGCAGGTTAAGCAATTGCTGAAGGTTGCTATAAAGGTTGCAAGAGGATGATTTCCACATTGACCAAAGGCTGCTACCAGGTTGCCAAGCAAGCTGGCTGAGATTTTACTATGACAGAATCTAGAAGATTCTGCACCTGACAGTCAACAGGAATAAGCAGTCCCATACAGTATGTTAAGATGGTCCCAAGAAGATATGAAAGCTTTTTTCCCTGCAGCAGATCCCTAAATGTTTTAAACATACCTGCTGTCTACTTCCACTGTTTTTATTCTGCAGAGGGGACACAGATGGCAGAAAGAATTAACCTGAGTCCCTGTATGAATTCAGTATTTAACATCACCCTTTCACCAGGCAAACATACAAGAGTCCCAGCACAGTGGGGGTTAGAAAGGACCTCTGGAGATCAGCTAGTCAAACTCCACAGCTACAGCAGGATCACCCACAGCAGGTTACCCACAGTCATGCTCAGGAAAGTTCAGAATCCCTCCAGAGGAAGAGACCACAACCTTTTGGGGCAGCTCCAGCACCCTCACAGTAAAGAAGTTCTTTCTCATGATCGGACAGAACCTCCTGCATTCCATTTTGTGTCTGTTGCCCCTCATCCTATCACAGGGCACCAACTGAAAAGGAATCCAGCCTCACCCTCTTGACCCCCACACTTTAGATACTGTGATCAGCATTAATCAGATCCCCTCTCAGGCTGCTCTTCCCCAGGCCTCTCAGCCTTTCCTCCTCACAGAGATGCTCCAGTCCCCTCAGCATTTTTGCAGCCTCTGCTGGAGTCTCTCCAATATTTTCCTGTCTCTCTTGAACTGAGGATTCCAGAACTGGACCCAGTAATTCAGATAGGGCCGCCAGATATTTACACCACCAAGAATGGAGAAGTCTGCTAGCTACACAGAGAGCCATGCCTACAAGAGAAGACAAATGCTTAGCTACGGGTGACACTGCAGTCCCAGCAAAGCTCAGGTGAAGGCCAGAGACACCCAAAACCTTCAGGAAACAAAAGGGCTATTCAAGACACTGCTGGAGTCATCTCAGTGTGCTCTTTTTCCATGCTGCTGCCAGTGAAGTCCTTTAATGCAGAATGAATACCAGACACCGAAGACGACTCATCAGGAAGCCCTCTGAGAGAAATGCAAGACATCAGATCCCTGTTCTGAGCAGAGAAAGCATGCTAGATGGATGGAAAGGACCTTTAAAGAGTGACTTCTGGGAGGACAGCAGTTCTCTGGGAAAGCCTGCAAAAGGCCAACTGTGGTGCACATGGTAAAGGTATACCCTACCCAGCTACTACAGTGATGAAGCAAGTGACAGCAGTAAAAGAGGAAGCGTTAAACCATAATTTCTGCATAGTAATCATTTGCATCCTCATGTGAACATAGCCAATGGATCTGAAACTGTTCCATTTGGCAAAAAATAAGCCCTGAAATCTCACTACAAGTTTCACTTGCTCTGCATCTCCAGAAGAATCTCTCCATATGCAGACTGTCACAGAAGTAGAGGACAAAGTTCAGAAAAAAGTCAGGGTAAATAGTGTAAATGTGAGACTCTTAAGAGCAAGAAAAATACTGGTATCTGAAATTGAACAATGCTCCCTGACCAAATACACAGAAAAACATGCCTCACTATACATGCACACACTTGACAACACAGAAGTACTCCTTTAAACTTGCAACAACAACTCTAAAATCTTAATAGCAGCAAATTTAACTGCATACAAAAACTGCTACATAAATTTAGAAAGTAAACAGAAAACGGACTGTTGAGTCAATCCTTAAACCCTTTCTTTGCCAGGTAGTTCTAAGGTGTTGCCCCAAATCTGTTTTGAATAAGCAGATCCAGATGAGATATGGAAATACAAGCAGATCCAGATGAGATATGGAAACACAAACCCAGTGGAAGCCAGCAGTAACTGCTCCAACTTCCCCCTACAAAGAATCATCCTGCACATGAGACCAGAAAACCCTCCCTGGAAGAAGACAGCCCAACCTCCCTGGAGTGTCCCAGCTGACATCACTGTCACCTGACTGAGGCACGGTTCAGTTTTGCTGACCAGCTCCCACTCTGCAATTCCACCCTCTGCATCATCTCTGTTTTCAGAGATTCCCAGAAGTGCTGCTTTGTGGTGAGCTGAACAGCACAAGCTGAGACGGTAAAAGGGCTTCGTATGCCTCCGGCGGCTCTGCAGCTGTGATTGCGCATTTTGCCGAGGGTGACCGTGACCAGGCAGAACAGCTTCTGCAGCTCCTCCAGACACAACCAAGAGCAACTCTTTCTATTTATACCTCTTCTGCAAAACAAGGAAGAGATTGTGCAAGGGCAGGTTTACACAAGCCACATGACTGGGGCACTATCAAGCACCTCTGCGCTATGTGCCAGTTGTAAGGTGCTACACATCCACAACAATCCCTCTTATACCTCTAGGAAAACAGGGATGTGTTTTTTCACATGCAAGGCACCTTCCACTGTTTGCCTGATTTAACCTGCGCTGGTGGGCTGCCACAACCTGGGTGGTTTGTTTTGGTTTGGGCTTTTTGTTAGAAACCACATTCCCAACCAGTACAAGCCTGCAAACTACAGAACATAATCTGAGGTCAATTATCTGCTTTTTCTCCATCCTCCAGAAAATTCAAATCAGATTCACTCAGCCTTCAATTATCCTGCCCCCAGATGTTCCTCTGCTCAGCATTTGCTAGAAGAATTATGTATTAGTTTAAAATCCTGGAATAATGATTAAGACTACTATTTTAAGGAGGAGTGAAGTAATTGCATCCTCAAACTTTTTACCTCCCACTCCCAGTTTGTTGTTGTTTGTTTTCTCTTCCTGGTAAAATAAAAGTTAATCATTTCAAGAGAAATTGATTGCTGTTTTAACTGCACACCCTGCCTGTCTCCTTTCCTGGTCTTGAAACCAAGCAATAACCAAAGCAGTTCAGATAACCTCAGTCCTGCACCCTTGGCTTTAATTCCTTTGTGTCTCCTTTAAAGGCAAGATGCACCAAAGCACTGTAAGTAGGTCAACCAAAAACCCTCATGGCCTACCAGCCTTGCTGTAAACCAGCCAAGTAACTCCATTAGGATATGCCAAGGGTGGCTGGATTTTGACACAGCTCATTAGTTGATTTAGCAGTCGAAAACGGCATTGTGAGGTTGTCACAGCAAAACCTTCAGAAAAATCTGCACGACGCTGTCATAGGTGAGTCAATTAGGATTCATAACAGAACCTCAGTGGGAAAAAAAAGGTGTTTATTTGTATTAAAACAGTGACTTCCTAAAGAAAAACAGGCCTGACAAGTCTCCTGCTATGCCCAATTGCATACGCATACCTTTAACAGGTAGACCAAGCCACCTCTCGTCGCTGAACTGGTTTCTCATCACAATTTCCCTAGATGTTCTAATGGGAAGGCTGGTGGATACCTCAAGGAAGATCCTTTTTACCCTTTACAAGGCACAAGAAACTGCAATAATTTGAGTGATTGGAAACTGTCCCACTGGAAACTGATGGCAGCTAATTCACTGCAGAGCAGACCAAAAAAAAAAAGTGTTACTAAAAGCAAACACACAGAGTGAAAGCTGACATCTGCTCTCTTCCTGAGACTGTCCATTAAATCTTCTACTTATGAGGACATTAAAACTCCACTTAAATACAAGGCTAGGCTCATGCACCATCTCAGCAGCAGAATTTACTGCAGTCTGCCAGCTGGTTACTCCTATGGCTTCTAAACAGCCTGCCAGGCTTATTTTAAAGTTGACTTGTGAACTGTTGCTGGTTAGTCAGAAGCAAATAGGTTTAAAATAGTCTTATTTATAGGAAAGCTCTTCCAAATAATCGTGTGCATCACTGTATTAGAGCTTCAGTTTGGAGTTGCTAGCCATTCCATGACACAACCTGAAGCTGTATAAATCGTTTCTGTAGCCATCCAGCTTCAGCAAAGCACAAAATACGAGTAGTATCGTCTTTTCTAACCACTCATCCTTAAAGGCAGAATATTGTTCTCCCTGCCACCACCTTCACCTCAGCAACACCAGGTAACAAGCAGCAACGTTACTGGAACCTTCCATGTGGAGCAGGAGACCCTAATGAAAGGAGGCTGCTAAAAGCACACGAACAGAAAAGGCTATCGTTTGCCATCTGAAAGAGGATTAACACCCACCTATCCAAGAAGTGTCAAAGATAAGTATGAGCTGCTGGTAGAAAAAGACTTATTTTCCTGACTGCTGCTCTCGTTTGCCTCTCGGACAGGACACAGCCTGACCCGGCGGTATGACAGTGCCGTCAGGAAACTATCTTCCCACCAGCAGTGACAAAGGTTGCTTTCTCACGGGCACTTCTCCCTTCTCTCCGCGTTTACACGAGTGATTCCCACCCTGAATACAGCTTTTACCCCACTGCCACCCAGCCAAGGGCTCCCCCTCTCAGGCCCCGGTTCTCCGGCGGTGCCGCGGGACCGTTAGGCCCCACACACCGGGCTGCGCCACCGGCCTCCGCCCACCACCCTCCCTCTTTGTTGCCACCTCCCCGTGCGTTTTCGGCAGCCGGGCCCGGCAGCTCCTGCTGGGAGAAGAGAAGATAAACAGCTTTAGGCCCGGCCTCCCTCCTCCACCTCCCCTGCCTCCTCACAGCGCGCCCTCAGCCCCCTCCCTCCCGCTGCTGAGGGAACACCACCCTGTAGACCTCCAGAGCTAAGCGTGAGGGGGAAGAAAGGATAGCAGGAAGCGAAGGCCGTGCGGGCGGGCCGCTTACCGGCCGCCAGCAGCCCGAGTAGGCAAAACAGCTGCCGCTCCATGATAGCCGCTACCGCCTGCAATGCGGCGCCGCCGCTGCCCCCCGCCCCTAAATAAAGGCTGCGCCGGCGCCACTACGCATGCTCCGCTAAGGCACCGCCCCTGCGCACGCGCGGGGAAGGGGCGCGCCTCCCCCCCCGGTTCCCCCTGCCCTGCGCATGCGCAGAGCGTCCCCTTTCCGCGGAGGGGCGCGAAATGGCGGCGGAGGTTGTTGGTGTTACGCCAGTGGTGCTCACGGCCGTGCTTCCCCGGCTTCCTCTGGCTACTCCCGCCGCTTGAAACGGCCCTGGCTGGCCGGACGAAAGGCTTCGGCCTGCGTTCCTCCCCCAGAGTCGCCGGGGTGGTGGGAGCATCGCGGCTGGTGGCATCTTGCGAAGGTGCAGAGGATCCCCGGCTGGGCTTCCCCTCTCGTTGCCTTGGGGCAGGAGGCGTGGGCTGCCTGGTTTTGCTTGCTGTGCCTGGTAGACTGCTGCTCCCTGTTGTCACTGGGCAGCCAGCTATCTGCGTGGCCCAAAGCAACAGTAATTAAAGGAGATAATAAGAAAGATAGCCTGAATTGACCTGATTATTTCCCAGCCTCTTAGTCGTGCCATGTCCCTTGCACTGATTGAGTCAACTGGGAAACGATAACCCAGGGAAAGAAAAGAAAAAAGATGCAGTGTTTTCTTACTGGATCAACAAACCAAACCAGCTCAGCTGAGGGCCAGAGCTGGTCCCTCAGACGCTAGGCTCCCTAGGACTGCACTGAGCTGCTGGACCAGCTGGTTTTAAAGCCAAGCTTGGGGCTTTGTGTTGCTGAAGGAAGGGTGCTGTTAAACTAGGTGCTGGTCACGAGCCTTCAGATCTTCAGTTGGCTATGCCCTGCTGCCTCTCTAACTCACAAGCACTCTTCTCACATCTAAAGTGCCCACATTCTGAGCCTTATCCTGCCTAGTTTGGGGGGATCTTCAAGCTACTGCCCTTCATGTCAGGGTATAATGGTACTGCCATGCTAGGTCCGTAACTCCACATCGATTTTTTTAAGGACCAGACTTGATAGTGTTTAAGGTTTACTTGCAGTTTAAAGGTTAAAAGGAAGCGAATCTGTTCTATTTCTCTTTGCCAGGCCATATCAAAATGAGTAATGCACATTTCTCTTTAATGTCAAGATTTCCTTGAAATTACAAGCCAAGCTAAGAAGCCACTGTGGGAGGCTTCTTACCTCATTCTTCTTTACAAAACACACCAGGAGAGCTTGGTGCTTACACAGGGCCTTTGTCACCTGCCAGTCAGCACAGCTATGTTTGAAGCCTGCTGAGCCTTTGCTATCCTCTCCATCAGGAGCCAAGGCTTTTTAGGTAATTCCCAGACTGGAGCCAGCCTCACCTGGACTGAAACAACGAGGCAGAAAGCCACCCTCAGCAGCAATTTTGGCCAGACTAAACAAGCAACCTTTACTCCGGTGCTAAAGCCACCTTGCCTAGGCAGGGCTAAGCAAAGCTCTCTTATCTTGGGAGAGCACACCAAGTGCTGACTAGGCACCTTGACTTTCTAACCAGCAGGCAGCCACTAGAGCTTGCAAACAGCAAAAAAACAAAACAATAGCTGTATGAAGAATTATTTAAAAGGGGGGTTAAATAAGACTGTCTGGAAGGCTATTTCAGCAGGCAGGGTGTTTTTCTTCTGGACACCAAAAGGCAGGGATAAGGAAAGACTAGCATTGAGCTAAGCAGGAGCCACCCCAGTCTGCTCTCATTTTGGGTACCAAGGCCTCCCATGCTAGCCCAGATTTCTTTGAAGTTTTGCCTATTCCAGATGATTTGTGGACTTTTTTTCCCCCCCCCCTCAAGTAGAAAACATACAATGTCCAGGCAGCAGCATCCTGACAAATTGTCACCATGACCTTTCCTGGGCTAGCCATATACTGCTTGCTAATTTTCCTCACTTAAAAATGGGGTTAGAAGAAAAAACATGGCATCAAGAGCTCAGGCACTGGCCACCTGCTATTGATGATGGGGCTGCTTGCAAGAGTGGGGAAACCCAAAGGGCCACTCAGCCTGCTGAGACCAGATCTGGCTCACAGATGTGAGGACCATCTGCTTGAAGAGCAACCTTGCGGGGGGGGGGGGGGTGTACTGCAGTAGTCTGCCATCTGCCTACCAACCTTCTGCTTTTGCTGGGCTTCTGCTCAGATTTGGGGGTTTTCCTGAAGATAAGCCTCCCAGATAGGGTGTTGGATGAGGCTTCTCAGGAATCATAGAATGGTTTGGGTTGGAAGGGACCTCCAAAGGTACTTTAGGCCAACCCCAAGGACCACAAGGGTGTTAATAGTCACATACAGCTGAGTCATTTCGCTGTGGCTGGGAGAGAAGAGGGCGTTCCCAGCCTAAGCTTGATATTTTAGCCCCATTTTCTGGGATGCACATGCTCTGCACAGTGAAAGTGAGTAGGAAGAGCCCATCCTCCCTCAGGCTGGGAAGACTGGGAGAAGAAGGAAAGAAAGAGAGAGGGACTCTCCTGCAGCAAAACACATGACTCACTTTCCAGGGGCTGGCATCCAGGAGAGCTGCCTCCCTTACCAGCCAGTTGGACCGGGCTGGCACTGGAGCCCAGCTGGCTCCAGAAAGCCTGGTGCTGGGTTTTGTCATGCCTACGGCACACAAATTCCTTCCACTGTCACCTCAGCCTGCTCACACCCAGCTCTGCACTTCACATGAGCAGAGCAGGTGAGGCATCTGTTTGGCAATCTTGGGAGGCCAGCCAGAGGCCCCTGCAGGCTCTGGTTTTGCAGCCTGCTGCAGTCAGCTCTGCAGGGAAAAGATCTCATTGCAAAGAGGAAAAAAGAAGAAAAAAATCCCCAAAACCACCACACACCACAGAACAACCCCAAAACAAACACACAAACGAAATGGAGGCATTTTCTGCAGCCACCTGGCTTTTAAGCCTTTTGTGTTTCCATTCAGACTGCAGCAAGTTGGAGAGGAAGCAAAGCCAGCCACAGATTACAGCCTGGCAGCCTTGGGAAGAGCCTTGGACACGTTTGAAGTTTGTTCCAGCCCAAGCAGGAGCAGCCTCCTCATGACTCACCAAATGGTTTGCCTTGTAGGTCCCAGCTGGACTAGAGAGACTCCCCACCACACACCCCTTCCCCACTACTAACAGGCTGCATGGAACTGCTCCTGCTCTGATGTGCTTCTCTGAGCAGGAAGCATCTGAGCATTTCCCAAATGGGAAGGCAATGCTCCAGGGCCTGCATCCGAGAGCAATGCAGCTCAATGACACTGGGAGCGGAGAGGGCAAGCAGGACAGTGGCGTGTCCCCCTCTTCCCCGCACTATTGCTTGTCAGCCTCTGTGCCAGGCTCATTCAGCTCCCTAACACAGCAAAACCTCTCTGAACCACAGCAGCAGATGGCTCCTTACTGGTTTAGGGGCCTGAGTCAGCCCAGGGTGCAGGAAAGCATGGGCAGTGAGCCAGCTGTGGGAGCACTGACCCTGCGCTTCTCCAGCCCTTGCGTCAGCAAAGAGCCGCGCACTCTGCCCAGCCCAGCAGCTGATCCAGCTTTGGGAGTGATCCCTTCCTCTCCACAGGCAGCTTTTTGCTGTCTAAACCTCGTGGCAGCGTGGGATGAAAGCTCTTGAGGACCATCCCCTTTTGGCAGCTGCACCGCTGCAGAGCTCTCAATTAGTGCTGGCACGCTCACAGGCCACACTGCTTCCCACCTTCAGCTTAGCCACAACTTCATTATCAGACTGGATTTTTTCAAGCAGAGCATAACATAAAGGCTCCCATCACACTCATTTCAGTGTTTCCTGTGACAGCCAGCACAAGTGTTTAGGTTTTAGTTACAAGCTGCAATTTGTTTCAAGGCTTCCTCAGCATTTGAGGCACTACTCGCTGGGTGGGATTAGACCAGACCACAAGGCAGCTGCTGTTAGTTCACACCAAGCAGATCAATACAAGGAGAATCACCAACCATAAACACTTTGCCCTCATGAACTAGGATTTCTGAGCAGCTCTAGCAAAGCCCAGAACAACAGTGTCACCAGAAAAGTAGATGATTCCTCCTAAATAAAATCATAGAATGGTTTGGATTGGAAGGGACTTCCAAAGGTCATCTAGTCCAAGCCCCATGCAGTGAGCAGGAACACCTCTGCTACAAGGACAAGCTGAGAGAGCTAGGGTTGTTCAGTCTGGAGAAGAGAAGGCTCCAGGGACCCGGGAGTACTAGTCAATAGTAAGCTGAACATGAGCCAGCAGTGTGCCCAGGGGGACAAGAAGGCCAATGGCATCCTGGCCTGAATCAGGAATAGTGTGGCCAGCAGGAGCAGGGAGGTCATTGTGCCCCTGGACTCAGCACTGGTTAGGCCACACCTTGAGTCCTGTGTCCAGTTCTGGGCCCTTCAGTTTAGGAAAGATGTTGAGATGCTGGAAGGTGTCCAGAGAAGGGCAAGAAAGCTGCTGAGGGGTCTGGAGCACAGCCCTGTGAGGAGAGGCTGAGGGAGCTGGGCTTGCTTAGCCTGGAGAGGAGGAGGCACAGAGGAGACCGTATTGCGCTCTACAACTGCCTGAAGGAGGTTGTAGTCAGGTGGGGATTGGTCTCTTCTCCCAGGCAACCAGCACCAGAACAACAGGACACAGTCTCAAGCTGTGCCAGTGGAAGTTTAGGCTGGATGTTAGGAAGAAGTTCTTCCCAGCAAGAGAGATTGGCCATTGGAATGTGCTGCCCAGGGAGGTGGTGGAATCACCATCACTGGAGGTGTTTAGGATGAGACTGGATGGGGTGCTTGGTGCCATGGTTTAGTTGATTTGATGGTGCTGGGTGATAGGTTGGACACAATGATCTCTAAGGTCTCTTCCAACCTGGTTTATTCTATTCTAATAGCAGCCTTCTCCCCTGAAGTGGGTGTGCAAGTAGGCTGCACAGGGAGTGTTTGCAAAGGCCTGGAGTGATAAGATGAGGGGCAGTGGTTTGACATTAGAGAAGGAGATTTAAACTGGATGTTAGGAATAAGTTCTGCACAGTGAGTTGAACACTGGAGCAGGTTGCTCAGAGAGGTGGTCAAGACCTCATCCCTAGTGAGGGATTCAAGGTGAGGCTCAGTAGGGGTCTGGGCAACCTGATCTAGTTGAGGATGTCACTACTGACTGCAGGGCAGTTGGACTAGATCACCTTTGGAGGTCACTTACAAACCTGTGTGATTCTGTGGTTCTGTAGAGAGCAGGTTGCTCAGAGCCTTGTCGAGCCAACACAGGGGAACCAACTGTGCAGCATCACCTCATAAAGCTCACTCTTTAAAGGATAAGCACAGAGGTGCAGAATCTCATCCCTGCTCTCATTGTGTCATCTTTCCAGGGCTGTAAGCAGTCAGAGAGCAGGCAGGCAAACCTCTGCAACAGCCTTTGAAGAAGAAAAAGAGCTTTCTTTATATAAATAGAAAGGAGAATTAAGTCATGTGTTGAGCTGTAAACCCTATTTCCTCTCCCCACCCCACCCCCAAAAAAAAAAAGAAGTAAATCCAAAATACACATCTGGGTCACCCAGGAAGAAAATAAAGGAAAATTAATAATGGATTTAAAAATAGATATCAGAAATCCCAAGAAAAATCAAATCTCACCAAGCAAAAGAGGAGGGCTGCTTTAGGAGACACCCTTGGTTCCTCTTCATGCTACACCAGAGGCAAAGTTCCCCCAGCAACCACAGGAATCACTACTCCTTTTCTTTCCTAGCTTGTCTATGAAGATTCAAAGTAGGTGACTCGAGTTGCTTACTGGGAGCTGAGATCCTCTCCAGGAAGAGGAGCAGGCTTGATGCTCTTCAGGGTTTCTGCAGTAAAAGAGAGGGATGAACAGAAGAATGCCCTTAGCTATTTCTGCCTCTCTCTGCTCTCCCTCGCCCTCCCTCAGTCACTCTGTGCTGTTGCATTGAAGCTCACTATCCTTTTCTAGGGCAGCCCTGTCTTTCAGGTTCACCTATGCCACACAAGAGCTAGAGAGTGCTTTCACTGCATCACCTCTGTCATCCCCCCTCAAAAAAGGGGGGGGTGGGGGGAAGAAAAGAAAAATCTCAACCTTTTACAAACCATCCCAGCCCATTTCTGGGAGCAGTCCTCTCTCAGAGATGGCATTGCAACAGGAAGCAAGATTTTAGGTTAGATCTTTGAACTCTAAGGGTCAAAAATCCCCACACCCAGCCCTGGCTGACACCCACAGAAGCCCAACAGGGGAGGGGTTGGAAGGGACTTCTGTAGATTATCCAATCCAACACTCCTGCTAAAGCAGGGTCACCCACAGCAGCTTGCCCAGGATCACAATGTCCAGGTGGGTTTGGAAGCTCTCCACATAAGGAGACTTCACAACCTCTCTGTGCAGCCTGCTCCAGGGCTCCAGCACCCTCACACCAAAGAAGTTTTTCTCACGTTTAAATGGAACCTCCTGAGTTCTAGTTTGTGCCCATTGCCCCTTGTCCTGTCTCTGGGCAGTACTGAAAATAGTCTGGCCCCATTCTCTTGCCCCCCACCCTTTAACTGTCAATCATATTCCCTCTCACTCTGCTCTTCTCCAGGCTTAACAGCCCCAAGTCTCTCAGCCTTTCCTCAGAAGGGAGATGCTGCAATCCTCTCATCTTCATAGCCTCTACTGGACTCTCTCCAGTAGTTCCCTGTCTCCTGAACTAGGAAGCCCAAAACTCAACACAGTATTCCAGATGTGGCCTCAGTAGGGCACACCGGAAGGAGAGAACTTCCCTCATCTCGCTGGTCACACTCTTCTTAATGCACCCCCTGGCACATACCCTGGCAGGCTGCTGCAGCATCAGCAGACCACTGCTCTTGTAGCTTTCCAAGGAGGCACTCCCAGGATGTGCACCTTCCAAGGCAAATATGAAATGGCACAGCCAGGTGCTACTGTTTACTTAGATGGGGACAGAGTGCAGTGTAGATCCCACCTGTGTAGGGTCTCTCTTCCACTGTTATTTTTGGGGTAGAGTGGAGAATATCTTCTCTTCACAGTGCCCTTGGGCAAAGCCAGTGTTACCATCACATGGCTCTGTCCTCACAGAGCACTGCTCAGGTGTCACAGACACCTGATTTTCCTCTTTTCCACACTCCAAAGTAGAAGGTGGGGAATGTGTTGCCTTTATCTTCCACCTCCTCCTCCTTTACCTGTCCATTGCCTTTGGGCTCATCTCAACAGACCAGCAGCTTCACATGCCACCATCTTGCTTTTAGCACCACCAGCCAGAAATCACAGGACATTAGGGGTTGGAAAAGACCTTGAAAGATCATCCAGTCCAACACCCTAGAGCAGGTCACACAGGAACAAATCCAGGCAGGTTTTGAATGCCTCCTCTGTCACCCTCACAGTGAAAAAGTTCTACCTTGTGTTCACGTGGAACCTCCTCTGCTCCAGCTTGCACCCAATGCCCCTTGTCCTGTCACTGGGCATCACTGAGCAGAACCTGGCTCTGCTCTCCTGACACTCACCCTTCCCACATTTGTAAACATGAATGAGGTCACCCCTCAGGCTCTTCTTCTCCAGGCTGAAGAGATCCAGCTCCCTCAGCCTTTCCTCACAATGGGCAAAACTTGGCTACCAAACCCAAAAAGCTTTTCAGAGGATAGGAGGCGGAGTTCCTCTTTCTTGCTTTCTGCTTTGCAGGCTGTCAAGGATTACCCTTGGAAGCTCCAAGGGCTCTTTCAGCAGTGCAGGCTGTTTCAATCCAGCCCTTTCACAGCAGATGGAAAAATCTGCTTTGACTCAGTCCAGCTCACACGGAAGCGATTAGGAAATCACAGGACTCCAGGAGCCATGGCTTTAAGGGAAAAAAAGGCACAAAATATTACAGGCTTTGCACAAGAAACAAGAGTTGGCAGGGGACAAAAAGCTGCAAAGGAACCAGGCTGAGAAGACACCCATCCCTCAGACTTTCTTCATACAGTTTCCTGTGCTGTTGAAATATTTGCTTTCTCTTCCCTCATTAGTCAAAGCAAAAGGGAAGGCACCAATGGGAAAGCCTTATATGGGGAAGCAGGTACAAACCAGAAGAAGTTTGGACTGGAAGTGAAAGCCCAAGTAAGAGGGCCTCAAAAATGTAAATGAGCAGCCCTGAGGAAAAGGACTTGGTGTGCTGATGGATGAGAGGCTGGACATGAGCAGGCAGTGTGAGCTTGCAGCACAGAAGGCAAATCACATCCTGGGCTGCATCAAAAGATGCACTGCCAGCAGATCCAGAGAGGTGATTCTACCACTCTGCTGAAACCTCACCTGGAGTGCTGTGTCCATCTCTGGAGCCCTCAATATAGGAAGGACATGGAACTGATGGAGCAGGTCCAGAGGAGGGCCACAAAGATGATCAGGGGGTTGGAGCACCTCTGCTGTGAGGATAGGCTGAGGGAGCTGGGGGTGTTCAGCCTGGAGAAGAGGAGGCTCTGGGGAGACCTAATAGCAGCCTTCCAGTACCTGAAGGAGGCTACAAGAAGGCTGCAGAGAGACTGTCTACAAGGGAGGAGGGAAAATGGCTTCCAACTAGAGAAGAGCATATTTAGACTGGATGTTAGGAGCAGTGTCTTTACCATGAGGGTAGTGGAACATTGGAACAGGTTGCCCAGGGAGGTAGTTGAGGCTCCATCCCTGGACATACTCAAGGTGAGGCTTGACAGAGCTCTAGGCAGCCTGATCTAGTTGAGGATGACCCTGCTGACTGCAGAAGGGGTTGGACTAGGTGACCTTGGGAGGTCCCTTCCAGACCATTCTGTGATTCTAATTAGGCATTAGCTGATGCTTAGGGAAAGGAGTTGGACTGGGGAGATCATGTATTCCAAGATCTTAAAAAGCAGACCCAGTAGTCAGACAGGGATCACACAAAGGAACATCACATCCCTTTTCTAGGTCACAAACTCATGAGGCATCAGGCAGCACCTCTCCACACGTGATCCTGCCTCAGCTGCATGCTCACAGCAGAGGACATTTAAGCCAAGCAGTGGATTTCAGCAGAGGTCTGCAACAGCAGCTAACTGCTGGCCAAAATTGGCATGAGTTTGGATTAATCAAAGTCACAAGGACACAGTGGGGGAAGTGGCAAGTCCAGCTACTGTGTGGCTTCCACCACAAGGTCTTTCATCATCTTATGGTCACCCCTGTCACAGAACCCACACACAGAGCTGTGAGCATCTGAACAGTTGCCCTCTGCCCTCTTGTACAGAAGGCTAAAAATACAGTAGGAGATGCAATTTCCTCCTTCCATTGTCCCTGCTAAGTTTAGGATTTAAATGGTTTGGAGCAAGTTACCCACTGCAGTGTTCATCCTTCGCTTGCTCCAAGTCTGACAGAGAGGCCCAGAAAGTTTGACATGGGATCGCTATTTCTGTTTCTTCTCCTTCCAGTTTTGTAGAGCAAAAGCACCTTTCACACAGGGGGAGGGGGAAAAGAAAGAAAGAAAAAAAGCCAGCTGGATTGCAGCACAAATAGGGCAGACAGCTACAATTCACTTTCCCAGTCTGGCCAGTCCTTGTGTTACTGGGTGGGATAGAATCACAGAATGGTGGGGTTGGAAGGGACCTCCAGAGGTCATCCAGTTCAACCCCACTACCAAAGCAAGGTCACCCAGGGCAGGTCACATAGGAACACATCCAGACGGGGGCTTGAAGATCTCCAGAGAAAGAGACTCCACAACCTCTCTGAGCAGCCTGCTGCAGGCCTCCAGTACCCTCACACCAAATAAGTTCCTCCTCATGTTGAGGTAGAACTCCCTGGGTTCCAGTTTGTGTCCATTGCCCCTTGTCCTGTCACTGGGTATCACTGAACAGAGCCTGGCTCCATCCACCATCCAAACTTTGGGCTTTGCAAGAGAATTCAGCAGCACCTTTCCCTGCTAGCAACCTCCCCTTCTGCATCCACCCCCAGCAGCTGGGGGAACATCTGAGCATCTCCTCAAAACAACAGACACAGGGCAACAGAGATGTTTTATGGATTCCATGGGCAGCACTGTGACTGATGGAGTGTCACCAGCCTGCAGCCTGCTTTTCCATGGCAGTCACAATTTCCTTGGTTATCACCTAATGTGTATCTTTGAGACTTGCTCTTCACCTCTTCCCAGAGATCATAGAATTGTTAGGGTTGGAAGGGACCTCAAGGATCAGCCAGTTCAAACCCCTCTGCCATGGGCAGGGACACCTCACACTACAGCAGGTTGCTCACAGCCACATCCAGCCTGGCCACAAAACCCCCCCAGAGATGAGGCTTCCACCACCTCCCTGGGCAACCTGTGCCAGTGTCTCACCACCCTCATGGGGAAGAGCTTCTTCCTAACATCCAATCTGAATCTACCCACTTCTAGTTTTTTCCATTCCCCCCAGTCCTATCACTCCCTGACACCCTCAAAAGTCCCTCCCCAGCTTTCTTGTAGCCCCTTCAGATACTGGAAGGCCACAATAAGGTCTCCTGGGAGCCTTCTCTTCTCCAGACTGAATAACCCCAATTCCCTCAATCAACTAAGTCAATGCAGGCTTATTTTAACCCTCAGTTTGCAAATCACAGACCTGAGAAAAATCAGCACCACACATCCACACAAGCTCAGCAACAGGCAGGAAAGAGCTAGATCAAAACTCACCCTTCTCCTGAGCTTTGTTTGCCATGGTGAACATCAGGGAAGAAACAGACCCTCTTTTATCCTTCCCTAGAGAAGGGAGAGAGGCATAGGAGTTAGCTCTCAATCCTGGGCACCATGATCCAGCCAGCTGCAGAACAAAAGCATGGCTGAGCCCACAGAACAGAGAAAAATACAAGAAACTGCTCTATAAATAGCAGCAAACGTTGTCACACCCTGCTTAACACACTGGGTCAACTCCACCACTTGCAGAAGGACAGAGAGAAACTGACCCAGGACATCTCAGAAACCTACCACTGACCTGGAGGGGGAAGACCCTTCTTACTTCCAATTTCCTGCAGCTGTCCTTTAAAGCTTATCCAGCAGCTGCTTCCCTCAGGTCGTGATGGGTTTTGTTCAGCTGCAACTAATCTCTCTCTGCGCACCTTTAGTTGGACAAGGTTCAGAGCCACGTTGTGTCCTTGCTAAGGGATCTGCAAAAGAGAGTTAATTAACCCTGAGAGATTTGGCAACTGGTTGTTTTTTTTTCCCCATGAAAAGGCTAATTATCAGGTTTGGGCTGCTCCTATTTCACAGGGAAGCTTAGAAAGCAAAGAGGTTTTGCTCTCATTTGGTTTTCCTGATGCTGCCTGGGGCGATTAGAAGATAAGTCAAATTTGTAGTGATTTCTGGCAAAAGTGCCTGGGTTTCCCCATAATCTTTTCCTGGCTTGCTCTGAACAGCTGATTCCATGACAGCCTTCCCACCAGGAGGTTTAAATTGTTCTCTTGCTGCAATCTAAAGACCAACAGTGGTCTGTAACGGTGGTTCTTCCTACAGATGTCCACACAAAGTAGGTGACCTCCTAGGTGGGCCTGGTCTTTCCCCCTCTCCAAGACCTGTGGGTTCAACACCAGGAGGGACTTGTTCTGTGCCTCACACCATCTCTCAGCCCTCAGCCCACCCTTTAATGAGACCCACCACATCCAGAGCAGCATATCTCATCTTTGCAGGCTCCCAGGATACAGCAGAGCCATTTCCTGGAGGTGGATCTCCCAGAGATCCAGCCACAGGGCTTGTCTGGCCCTATGACCATCCCAGTGGAGACCACCGGTTCTCTATTGTTCATGTGCTCTGGTGCTTTGTTTCAGCTTCTTTACTGGAAAGAAAGGCATTTTCCCTGGTGGAGCAGGAGCTAGACATTTTCACTTTGGAATCAAGGTCTTACCAAGCCAGAATAGGATCACAGGATGTTAGGGGTTAGAAGGGACCTCCAGAGATCAAGTGCAATCCCCCTGCCAGAGCAGGACCATAAAATCTAGCACAGGTCACACAGGAATGCATCCACATGGGTCTTGGAAATCTACAGAGGAAGAGACTCCACAACCTCCCTGAGGAGCCTCTTCCAGTGCTCTGTAACCCTCACAGTGAAGTTCCTCCTCATGTTGTGAAGCATTGTGGGCTATAAGCTGAAGTAAAGGTGGTACCCCCAAGTTTATTTGGGCTATGAGATGGTTTTCAAGGATGGACATCAGCATTCAGTGCTGCCACTTTCCCTGGTGGAGCAGGAGCTGGACCTTGCCCGTTTTGAGCCAGGTCTTTTACCAAGCCCAAACAGAGACTGTTGTGAAGCAGCATGGTTCGTATCTAAATTAGAGGTGGTAGCCCCAGATTTCTTGGGATGTATTCATAGAATCATAGAATTGTCAGGGTTGAAAGGGACCTCAAGGATCATCTAGTTACAACCCCCCTGCCATGGGCAGGGACACCTCACACTACAGCAGGTTGCTCACAGCCACATCCAGCCGGGCTGCAAAAAACCTCCAGGCAGGAGGCTTCCACCACCGCCCTGGGCAACCTGTGCCAGTCTCTCACCACTCTCATGGGGAACAACTTCTTCCTAACATCCAATCTCAATCTACCCATTTCTAGTTTTGCTCCATTCCCCCCAGTCCCATCACTCCCTGACACCCTCAAAAGTCCCTCCCCAGCTTTCTTGTAGCCCCCTTCAGATCCTGGAAAACCACAAGGTCTCCTCAGAGCCTTCTCCTCTCCAAACTGAACACTCTCTCACAGGAGAAGAGCTCCAGCCCTCTGATGATCCTTGTAGCCCTTCTCTGGACATGTTCCAGCACATCCAGATCTTTCCTGTACTAGGGGCTCCAGACCTGGATGCAGTTTTCAGCTTTGAACCTGAGCTCTTGCTGACCCAGAATAAAGAGCACATTGTGAAGTATCATGCGCCCTTCCCCATAGTAAGCAATGCTTCAAAGGTCCTGGCACCCTTTGTGTTGTGTGAAGTTGCAAGGATTTGGTTATCACCAAGCCAGACAAGGTTTCCAGGCAGTGGTGTTATCTCCTTTTTGTTAGCAGACTGACAAGGCTACTCTGCATGGCTACAAGGGGGTTCTCAGAAGCCATCACCCTGCCCTTCTGCAAACAGTGGCTGAGCTCTTGGAAGAGTTAAAACACCCTCCAAAACATTCCTGGCAGTCAAGCAGACTGGTCACAGTCCCACACAAGGGCGAGCTCAAATCCTTCAGCCAGTGGCTGGGGAATCTCAAACATGAACAGTGTGTCAGAACAGCATGAGTGTCTGTCTGTCCAGACAGGGCTAACCCAGGTGTCTCTGGGTACGTGATGATGTTCAGAGTGAAAGCATGTGCCTGAACTGGTGCTGGAAGGGACTTCCCTGCTGTTTCTTGCACCCTGACCGTGTGCTCCTGTATCTGCCCTAATTAGAATAGGATAGGATAGGATAGGATAGGATAGGATAGGATAGGATAGGATAGGATAGGATAGGATAGGATAGGATAGGATAGGATGGAATGGACCAGGTTGGAAGAGACCTTTGAGATCATCACATCCAACCTATCATCCAACATCACCTAATCAACTAAACCATGGCACCAAGCACCCTATCAAGTCGCCTCCTAAACACCTCCAATGATGGTGACTCCACCACCTAACTGGGCAGCACATTCCAATGGGCAATCACTCTCTCTGTGTAGAATTTCTTCCTAACCTCCAGCCTAAACCTCCCCTGGTGCTGTTTGAGACTGTGTCCTCTTGTTCTGGTGCTGGTTGCCTGGGAGAAGAGACCAGCCCCCACCTGGCTACAACCTCCTTTCAGGTAGTTGTAGAGAACAAGAAGGGCAGGCTAACCCTGAGAAGATCTGATCAGCTCCTGATCCAACCAGAAACTCACCCTGTAAAGGCAAAGCAATAAAAATAAAAGTTGTTCAGGTTCTTGTTGCTTCAGACTGGATGTTAGGAAGAAATTCTACACAGAGAGAGTGATTGCCCATTGGAATGTGATGCCCAGGGAGGTGGTGGAGTCACCTTCATTGGAGGTGTTTAGGAGGAGAGTGGATGGGGTGCTTGGTGCCATGGTTTAGTTGATTAGATGGTGTTGGATGATAGGTTGGACTTGATGATCTCAAAGGTCTCTTCCAACCTGGTCTATTCTATTCTATTCTATTCTATTCTATTCTATTCTATTCTATTCTATTCGACACAAAGGAAGGGAGAAGGAACGTGTGCCAGGGAAAGAAAGAGGCCACAGGACACTCTCTTCCTTGCCTTAGGTGGATTTAAGCTGCAATTGCAGGGCAATAGAAAAGAGCTGCAGACACCACGTTAGTGTAAGGAGATAAGCTGCTCATTGATGAGAGCCCTCAGCTTGAGGATCTTCTTTCAGCTTAAGGTTTCTTAAAGGTTTCATCAGCTTTTGGGAACACACTGATAAAGCCCACATCATAGCATCATAGAATTGAATCATAGAATTGTCAGGGTTGGAAGGCACCTCAAGGATCATCTTGTTCCAGCCCCCCTGCCGTGGGCAGGGACACCTCACCTCTCACAATGAGGGCTTGGCTAAGGCATTACTAAGTCACTGTAGCCAGAAGTTATTTTCATACTCTCCAGGCCATCTCCTCAGTAAGGAGCAGAACAGGATACCCTGCAGCAGAGAGCATCCCTGGCACATGCTTTGGTGTGTGCCTCTGCCCCTAGATTACACCACTGAGGGAGGTTTAAGATGCTGCTGCTTACCCAGCACATAGCAAAGCTAAATATTCTCATCTGATAGCACAGGCTTCAGAGAACCATGGGGAGAGCTTGGTGCCACCTTGCAAATGCCCAAGCAAAAGCCAGCAGGCAACATGGCCAAACACCCAAAAACCTGAGTCACCCCTGGGCTTTTCACAGTGCTGAGTATGTCTCAACAAAAGAAGTTCTCACTTTCTTCTTTCAGAGGGGAGAAAATAGGATGAGTCATAGTGCAGAAGTTTTCTCTTCCTCTAAGGGCCAGAGTGGGTCACTGGTGCCATTAGCACAATCAGCTGCTTTTTGCAAGAGTTTCTCTCTGCACACAGGCTGGTCAGAAAGAAAAGCCTGAGTCATAGAATCACAGAATCATAGATTCATAGGATCACAAAATGTTTTGGGTTGGAAGGCATCTCCAAAGCCTCCAAAGCATCTCCAGTCCAAACCCCTCTGCAGTCAGCAGGGACATCCTCCACTAGATCAGAGCCCAGAGCCCTGTCCAGCCTCACCTTGAATACCTCCAGGGATGGGGCCCCAACCACCATCCTGGGCAATCTGTTCCAGTGTTCCACTACCCTCATAATAAAGAACCTGTTCCTAACATCCAGTCTAAATCTGCTCTTCTCTAGATTGAAGCCATTGCCCCTTGTCCTGTCACTCCAGGTCTTTGTAAACAGTCTCTCTCTATCCATCTTGGAGCCCCCTTCAGGTACTGGTAGGCTGCTATTAGGTCTCCCCAGAGCCTCCTCTTCTCCAGGCTGAACAACCCCAGCTCCCTCAGCCTATCCTCACAACAGAGGTGCTCCAACCCCCTGATCATCTTTGTGGCCCTCCTCTGGACCTGCTCCATCAGTTCCATGTCCTTCCTATATTGAGGGCTCCAGAGATAGACACAGCACTCCAGGTGAGGTTTCAGCAGAGTACAGTGGCAGAATCACCTCTCTGGATCTGCTGGCAGTGCATCTTTTGATGCAGCCCAGGATGTGATTTGCCTTCTGTGCTGCAAGCTCACACTGCCTGCTCATGTCCATCCATCAGCCCATCAGGTCCTTTTCCAGAGGGCTTCTTTCTATCACCTCATCCCCCAGCCTGTATTGATAATGAGGATTGTTCAGTCTGTTTCAATCTCCCAGCCATGAATGTCAGGCAAAAAGAGCTTTACTTGATCAATCTTAAACAGAGTTCCCTATCTTGTAGGGTGTGTTGGGACCTTTCCATCAGGGACACCTGGATTTTGCCCAGCTGAGTACACTGCTGTCCTTCCTAAGAACCTGACAAGCACCTGGTGGCAATCTCTTTTCACTGCAGTGCAACTCCAAAGTCAAAAAGCAGCGGTACCAACACACTCACCATCCACATGTGACCCCCTCCTCCTCTTCTCACTCATTTCTTTTCTCTCTGCTAGGAACTTAAAAAGCCAGACCAGAAAGCACAAGGCTTCCTGCTCAGCTGGGAGAGCAGCAGCCTGGCCTTGCTGGCTGTCCCCAGGGTGGGGACACGAGCAGCATTTTCTTCTGGTGTCACTATTTCAAGGTTTGGCAGTCTCTCCTTGTCCCCAGGCATCCCCTTGGCTCCTCTGCTCTCCTCGTGTCAAAGTGAATCTTTGAATTGCAAGGCTGAAAAGTGTTTGTGATGATTAAAAATAAACTGACATTATTTCACCCTCAGCAGCTTGAGAGAAGTGGAACTGAAAAGGGAACAGAAAACAGGGAACGGGGTTGTTTGAAGACCTTGTGCATGAGAGGGCTGCAAGGAGGCAGCCAGGGGAGGATGTGTGGAGGGCAATCAAAAGCAAAGCATGTCACTGTGAGCACTGAGTTTCCAACCAAGCTCCCACCCTAATTATTTTCCCTTTGTTTTAAGCACACCTGCTGGGAAGGGAAAAAAAAACAAACAAAAGATCAACTGCAACATCTCTCTGGGGAACTCACCCGATGGGGGTTGCTGGGGCTTCATGAGCCACTTTGCCTGCAGAAGACAGCTAGGATAGCAAACACCACAAAGCAGCCAGTGGACAGAAGCTGGCCAAGTGGCAGTTCATGGTGGACAGCAGCAGGAGAGCTCTGCAGAGGGACCTCACCAGGCTGAACAGATGGGCAGAGTCCAAGGGCATGAGATTTAACACATCCAAGTGCCAGGTTCTACACATTGGCCACAACAACCCCATGCAGTGCTACAAACTGGGGTCAGAGTGGCTGGAGAGAAGCCAGGAAGAGGGACCTGGGGGTACTGGTTAATAGTAGGCTGAATGTGAGCCAGCAGTGTGCCCAGGTGGCTAAGAAGGCCAATGGCATCCTGGCCTGCATCAGGAATACTGTGGCCAGCAGGAGCAGGGAGGTCATTGTGCCCCTGGACTCAGCACTGGTTAGGCCACACCTTGAGTCCTGTGTCCAGTTCTGGGCCACTCAGTTTAGGAAAGAGGCTGAGATGCTGGAAGGTGTCCAGAGAAGGGCAAGAAAGCTGCTGAGGGGTTTGGAGCACAGCCCTGTGAGGAGAGGCTGAGGGAGCTGGGCTTGCTTAGCCTGGAGAAGAGGAGGCTCAGGGGAGACCTTCTTGCTCTCTCCAACTCCCTGAAGGGAGGTTGTGGCCAGGTGGGGGTTGGTCTCTTCTCCCAGGCAACCAGCACCCAAACAAGAGGACACAGTCTCAAGCTGTGCCAGAGGAGGTTTAGGCTGGAGGTTAGGAAGAAGTTCTTCCCAGCAAGAGAGATTGGCCATTGGAATGTGCTGCCCAGGGAGGTGGTGGAGTCACCATCACTGGAAGTGTTTGAGACTGGATGAGGCACTTGGTGCCATGGTTTAGTTGATTAGCTGGTGTTGGGTGATAGGTTGGACTTGATGATCTCAAAGGTCTTTTCCAACCTGGTTAATTCTATTCTATTCTATTCTATTCTATTCTATTCTATTCTATTCTATTCTATTCTATTCTATTCTATTCTTCCTCTGGTCATTTACTGAGCAGGGCATGCCCTGGACATCTGCCCATGGGAAAGCACCAGCATGCCAGATGGTGAGTGCAGTGCTGCTGCTTCCTTCCTCAGCCTTTTGCCCCTGCAGCAAATAATTAGTTTCTTTAATGGCCTCAGGCCCAGATGTTGTTAATGAGCCAGGCCTAGCCTCCAGCTAACACTGATGGTTTATGGATTGTCCTTTCCATGCTCTTTGCTGGCTGTCATCTCCAGCAGCCCCAGGCGCTCTTTAGGCATGCTCTCCTCTTCTACTCCACAGACACTTTCCTCTTTGGTGACAATGCAGGCAGCACCTTCCCCTTAAAACCCCAAACACCAGTTACAGCCCATCATGGCACTGAGTCCAACACTCTGGTCTGTTCAATACATTCATCAATGACCTGGATGAGGGAACAGAAAGCACTGTCAGCGGGTTTGCTGGTGACACCAAGCTGGGTGGAGTGGCTGACACAGGAGGGTTGTGCTGCCATTCAGCAGGACTTGGACAGGCTGGAGAGGTGGGCAGGGAGAAATTGAATGAAGTTCAACAAAGGCAAGGGTAGAGTCTTGCACCTAGGGAAGAACAACCCCAGGTATCAGTATAGGTTGGGGACTGACCTGTTGGAGAGCAGTGAAGGGGGAAAATGACCTGGGGGTCCAGTGGACAGGAGGTTGACCATGAGCCATCAATGTGCTCTTGTGCCCAGGAGGGCAAATGGTATCCTGGGTTGTATTAGAAGGGCTGTGGGCAATAGATCAAGAAAGGTTCTCCTCCCTCTCTACTCTGCCCTGGTGAGGCCACATATGGAGTATTGCATCCAGTTCTGGGGCCCTCAGTTCAGGAAAGGACCTCAGGGAACTGCTTGAAAGAGTCCAGTGCGGAGCCACAAAAATTATGAAGGGAGTGGAACACCTTCCTTATGAGGAGAGCCTGAGGGAGCTGAGGGCTCTCTAGCCTGGGCAAGAGGAGCCTGAGGGGTGACCTCATTTGTGTTTATAAAGATGTGCAGGGTGAGTGCCCAGAGGATGGAGTCAGGCTCTGCTCAGTGATGCCCAATGACAGCACAAGGGGCAATGGATGGAAGTTGAGGCATAGGAAGTTCCATGGAAACAGGAGGAAGAATTACTTCACTGTGAGGGTGACACAACACTGGAACAGGCTGCCCAGGGTGTTGTGGAGTGTCCCTTTCTGGAGATATTCAAAACCTGCCTGGATGAGTTCCTGTGTGACCTGGTATAGGTGATCCTGTTCTGGCAGGGGGGTTGGACTGGATGAGCTGTCGAGGTCCCTTCCAGCCCCTAACATCCTGTGATTCTGTCTGCAACATCCTCATTGGAGGGACTGTGACAGCAGGAAGGGACATTCAGATAAAGACAAAGGCTCCTGGTGGCTGCAGAAGTGTCAGGAGAAGAGGCACTGCTGGGCTAAAGCAAGGGATGGGCAGGGAGTGAGCAGGAGCTGGAGGCTTTGTGCTTCATCAGAAATAGAGAAGGAGTGACAAAAGCAGATGTGGGCTCTGGCCGTGCTCGCATTCCCCCTCCGGCTCCAGGACCTAGACGGGACAGGTCTCTGCACACCCTGCGGTACCCGGGATGGGCTGCCGGGGACAGGGCGAGGAACCCTCGGAACCAAAACCAGCGCTGACGCAGCACCCGCTCCCAGTATAGGCTGCGGGCTGGGCAGACTGGGCACCGGCTCGGAGGAAGAAGCGAGAGGCCGGCCTGCGGCCGCAAGGTGGCGCTAGAAGCCCACGGCGGGCAGCGGGCGAGGGAGAGACTGGCTAACGTAACTGAGGGCCAGGGTGTCATACAGAGGGGCGCGGGCAGGCTGGAGAACTGAGTTCAGGAGAGCCTCATGTTCAACAAGGCTAAGTGCAAGGTCCTGCACATAGACTGGGGCAATCCTTGATATCAGTCCAGGCTGGCAGATGATGGTTTAGTTAGTCATGAGGTGTTGGGTGATTGGTTGGACTTGATGATCTCTGAGGTCTTTTCCAACCTTATTGATTCTATGATTCTATAATTCTAAGACTCTATTCTATGATGAGATTGAGAGCAGCCCTGCAGAAAAGGACTTGGGGGTACTGGTGGATGGACATGAACCAGCAATGTGCCCTTGAAGCCCAGAAGGCAAATTGCATCCTTGGCTTCATCAGAAGAAACATGGCGAGCAGAACAAGAAAGGTGATTCTGCCACTCTGCTCTGTTGAGACCTCACCTGGAGTGAGTTCAGAGAGAGTTCAGGTTCTGTGCTAGGACCTGTGCCATGTGTTTTCATTCAGTGAAAGCATCCATGTGGCTTTAGGTTCCCCATTCCTTTTGCTAGAGGAGTTATGGGGCTAGAGAAGACAGAAACCTTTTACAGATTCGGGGTCCTGATTCCCTAGGCTGGCTCATGAAGTCATAAGAGGTCCTCAGCACAACTTCATCTGGGAGCAGGTCCCATTAGCAGCTGACTCACTGTCTCTGAGTGGGAAATGCTGCCATTTGTAGGTGCCTGTGCAGTCCTGTACCCTGAAACCACTGGTTTCCTGATCTGTCTTTGCAAAAAGCCCTGTGTAAAAGGGAACTAGGGGGTTCATGCCTCTCATTTTGCAGCTGGCAGGTCACCCTCACCATGCAGCATCACCTCTCCAAGGAACTTGCCAAAGACCAGCTTGCTGCAGCCACACAAATCAGGAGGAAAGCTTCCAGCAGCTTTCCAGCTTTCTGGGGAGTAAGAAATACATCTGAAAGGAGTCCCTGCAGATATAGCCTTTAAACAAAGCCAGGGCACCTTCTCTATGTCATAACCTTGGACAACAGGTGTCCTCCCACTGTCTCTCATGTCCCAGCCACATCTTGACCTCCTGGGAAATAAAATCTCAATGTGCCTTTGGTGAAGCAAGCAAAGGAGGAGAACTGGGTTTTCCTGGTGTTGCAGCTTCCAGACCATTTCCAGGTGCCCTGGCACCAAGTCCCGCTGCTAGATATCCCTCAAAGGATGTGGGTTCAGAATTTGGTGACATCTAACAGGCAAGGAGACGCTGCCCTGGCTTTAGCAGAGCAAAGACTGGGGGAGGCTTTCTGAAATCAGAGCCCATCCTGTTCGCTGTGCCACATCATCAGCTGGGACTGAGGGCAGAAAATGAGCGTCAGATGCCTTTATTCCCTGAAAAGCCAGAGCATCCTCGTTGCTATAGTGACACGAGCCCCTTGCCTTGCTCCTGATGTCATTCTGGGGACAACTCCCCTGCCTCCTCCCACGTGGTGCCTGTACAGGAGTGTGTGTGACACAGGGAGCGAGGAGAACAGTCCCTGCAATCCACAGGGAAAGGGGAGCAGGTGAAGAAGGGAATGTGATCGCACAGCTAGTGAAGGGCGGAGGAAACACAGCCCCTGCCTCTCCCATCACCCCTCAAGGAGGTTTGTCTTGAGGAGAAGGCACTTTGTTCATCCCTGTGTCAGCGTTACTTATTGATGAAGGGGGAAGGTGATCTCCATCCAGAGTTCCATGTCTGCATGGAGGGCAAACATGGAGCGTACCCCCAGGCTCAGAGAGCTGGGCTTCAGCCCAGGGTGTGCCCCACACCACAGTTCCCTGAGGAAGAGTCACAGAATCACTGAGGCTGGGAAAGACCTCTGAGATCATCGAGTCCAGCCTCTGACCTAACAACACAACATCAGCTAAACCCTGCCACCAAGTGCCACATCCAATCTGTTCTGAAAGACCTCCAGTGATGGTGACTCCACCACCTCCCTGGGCAGTCCATCCCAGTGTCCAATCAGCCTTTCTGTGAGGAACTGCTTCCTAATATCCAACCTAAACTTGCCCTGGAGCAGCTTCAGGCCGTGACCTCCTGTCCTGTCACAAGTTGCCTGGGAGAAGAACCTGACCCCCACCTGACTACAACTTCCTTTTACATAGTTGTAGAGGGTGATAAGGTCCCCTCTAAGTCTCCTCTTCTCCAGGCTCAACACCCCCAGCTCCCTCAACCTTTCCTCATACAACTTTCCCTCCAGCCCCCTCACCAGTCTGGTCACTCTCCTCTGGACTTGCTCCAGCACCTCAAGATCCTTCCTGAAATGAGGAGCCCAGAGCTGCACACAGTGCTTAAGGTGAGGCTTCAGCAGTGCCAAGCACAGGGCAGAATTCCATCCCTAGTGCTGCTGACCACACTATTCCTGATACAGGCCAAGATGCCATTGGCTTTCCATGCCCCCTGGGCATTCTGCTGGCTCATGTTCAGCAGCTGTCACCCAGCACTGCCAGGTCCCTCTCAGCCAGGCTGCTCTCCAGCCACTCATCCCCCAGTCTGTAGCACTGCTTGGGGTCCCTCCTCCTCTCACAACTCCCCCTAGCCAGGACCACTGCAAAAGCATCCTACAAAGGTGGGGACACTCTACTAACATGATTGTCCACTCTCCACCACCCTGCCTTCATCTCAAAATTATGGACACACCAGGGATGTATTTTCACCAAGATCTCCTCTGCCTATGAAATCCAAGGTGGAATTCCCTGTTCCAATTACAAGAACAAACAAGGAGCTTCAAAATGCTTTGCCATGTTTCAAGCCCCAAAGAAACTCCCGTGGTGGGTGGCCAGACAGACTTATCCATTCTTTTTTATGTGATTAACCTGGCAGGCTATGCAGGACTGGTTCTGCAAGCCCTATATTTGCCTCCCATAAGCAGAATGTGGGAGATGCTGCCCATAATCCCAGCTCCATTGGTGACACTGTGGGAGCCAAAGCCACAGCAGGGGTGTACCAGAGTTACTGTGCAGGATTCCTGACTGCAGGAAAAGCAGAATCATAGAATTGTTTAGGTTGGAGAAGACCTTTAAGACCATTGAGTCCAACTGCTAACCCAGCACTGCCAAGTCACCGCTAAAGCACATTCATCAGCACCACTCTACATGGCTTTTCAATCCCTCCAGGTATGGGGACTCCACTCCTCCCCTGGGCAGCCTGGTCCAGGGCTTGACAACCCTTTCAGGGAAGAAATTGTTCCTCATATCCAACCTAAACAAGAGGACACAGTCTCAAGCTGCACCAGGGAAGTTTAGACTTGAGGTGAGGAGAAAGTTCTTCCCAGAGAGAGTTGTTAGCCATTGGAGTGTGCTGCCCAGGGAGGTGGTGGAGTCACCGTCCCTGGAGGTGTTCAGAGGGGATTGGATGTGGCACTCGGTGCCATGGTCTAGTAGTCACGAGGTCTTGGGTGACAGGTTGGACTTGATGATCTTTGAGGTCTTTTCCAACCTTATTGATTCTATGATTCTATGAAACTCCCCCTGGTGCAACTTGAGGCTGTTCTATTGCATGTTACACAGGAGTAAAGACCAACCCCTACCTTGTTCCAATCTCCTTTCAGGTAGCTGTAGAGAGCAAAAAGGTCTCCCCTCAGCCTCCTTATCTCTAAGCTAAACAATTCCAGTTCCCTCAGCCACTCCTCAGGCCTGTTCTCTAGACCCTTTCACCATCTTCATTGTTCTTTTGACACTCTCCAGTGCCTCAATGTCTTTGGAGTGAGAGGCAAGGCTGGGGGTGAATATATGGAGAGAAGGGCAGATGGATGGGTGGTTGGATGGGATGGACACCCAGATGAATAGGTGAGTGTGTGAGTGTATGGGTGAAAGCCGTACCATAAACACCACCCTCAGGCTTTCCTGCCTTGCTGTTTGCCTACGAAGGGAACCAGCAGCCCCACACACCTCCAAACACTGGGTAGGTTAATACACATCTCTACACCTGTATGAAAACCCACACATGCACATTGGCACGCAGCCACTGTTGCCACAAGGTCGGAGCTGTCACCTCCACACAGTGCCTTCACTCACAGGAAGCCACCAAGGAGCTGTGCAGGTCATCACACGTGAATGCCCAGGGTAAAAATCTGCATATTATTCTTTTTTTTTTTGGCCTGTGCCACGTGCATAGTGGAAAAACTATGCCAGGAATGTGAAAAGAGAGCTGAAGCTTTTAATGGTGAGTAGGGTTTGGGGGGGGGTCAGGGCTGTCTCTGTCTGCAAAGACAGATGTCTTTCAGCTCTTCCGTGTCTAACGTTGCAGAGCTCTGAGGGAGCTCTCTGAATTTCTGCACACAAGCCAGAAGAGCTGTTTTTCTACACGGTGTAATGCTCCAGACACTAAGCCTGCCCTGTGGGAACAGAGAGAGACAGATAGAGATAGATACAGATACAGAATTAAACAGGTTGGAAAAGACCTTTGAGATCATCAAGTCCAACCTATCATCCAACACCACCTAATCAACTAAACCTTGACACCAAGTGCCTCATCCAGGCTCTTTTGAAACACTTCCAGGGATGGTGACTCCACCACCTCCCTGGGCAGCACATTCCAATGGCCAATCTCTCTTGCTGGGAAGAATTTCTTCCTAACATTAGCCTAAACCTCCCCTGGCACAGCTTGAGACTGTGTCCTCATGTTCTGGTGCTGGTTGTCTGGGAGAAGAGACCAACCCCCACCTGGCTACAACCTCCCTTCAGGTAGTAGTAGACAGCAAGAAGGTCTCCCCTGAGCCTCCTCTTCTCCAGGCTAAACAACCCCAGCTCCCTCAGCTGCTCCTCATAGGGTTTGTGCTCCAGACCCCTCCCCAGCTTTGCTGCCCTTCTCTGGACACCTTCCAGCATCTCAACATCTTTCTTAAACTGAGGGGCCGAGAACCGGACACAGGACTCAAGGTGTGCCCCAAAGCTCTTGGTCTGCTCCCAATAGCATCACCAAATCCCAGCCTGAAGGAGGTTGGAAGGGACCTCTGGAAATCATCTAGCCTGCCACCCCTGCTAAAGCAGGGTCACCCACAACAAGTTGCCCAGGATCACAATGGCCAAGCAGGTTTGGAATCTGCCCAGAGAAGAAGACTCCGCAACCTTTATGGGCAGCCTGTTCCAGGGCTCCAGCACTCTCACAGGAAAGAAGTTTCTCCTCTTGTTCAGGTGGATCCCCCTGGGTTCCAGTTTATGCCTGTTGCCTCTTTCCTTGTCTCTGGACACCATTTAGCTATTGATCAGCATTGATTTGATCCCCTCTAAGTCTGCTCTTCAGGCTAAACAGTCCCAGGTTTCTCAACCTCTTCTAGCTGAGTAAGATGCCCTCACTTCCTGCCCTCCCTGGGCACAGAGACACATGCTCACCAGCATGGGACACCAGGTTGTGTAGCCATCACATGGGGCAAATTCACCCACAACTCCTGTACCAGCATAAAACAAGAGTTTGGTAATTTGGGGAGAAAGGTGCTCACCTGAAGTCAGTTTGAGATGGAGATAAGGAGAAGGAGCCTTCTCATGTCTGCAAGGTGGTCATGAAGGTGGAGCTCGGTTCCTTACACAGTGGGAGGGCAAGAGTTGAAACAGGAGAGGATCAGAGTGGATACAAGGACATTTTTCCCACGAGGACAGCCCAGCAGTGAGTGGTTTGCCTGGGGTGGTTGTTCCAGCTCCTCCTTGGGAGTTTGCAGGGCAAAGCCCTGGCGTGACCCCAATTTGGGCAGGAGGCTGGACAGGAGCTGCAGTCCTAATTGCTCCATGGCTCCCGGGAGGGGACTTGCTATGTGTCTAGTGGGACACTTTCGCAAAGTGTCTGTGCGTTGCCAGCCCTCCATTTCCCACTCCACCCCCTCCCCCAGCCCCCTCCCATCCCAGTGTTCAGGCGGCCCCTTCCAGCCCGGGGCGAGGCCGGGGCTGGGACCGGCAGCTCCCGGATTCCAGCCCTGGCGTGTCGGGGAGGTGATGGGCAGGCAGCGGGGAGGCAGCAGGAGAGAGGCAGCGGGGAGGCAACAGGAGGGAGGTAGCAGGGAGGGGACGTAACAGGAGGGGAGGCAGCGGGGAGGCTGGCCCGGGGACCCTGCCCGGCTCCGCCCCGGGACCCGCGTCCAGGCGCCGGGCCCGCTCCCCCTGCCACCGCCCCGAGAGGGAGGAAGGAAGGAAGGAAGGAAGGAGGGAAGGAGGGAGGGAAGAGGGAGGGAGGGAAGAGGGGAGGGAGGGAAGGAGGGAGGGTGGGAGGATGACAGCGCCGTGAAGAAAAGCAGGGGACCCGCTGCCCTCCCTCCTCCCGCACGGCAGGACCAGGCGGAGCTCGCCCCGCGGAGCGGCCGCCGGCCGGGTAGGTGCAGCTGGGGCCGTGAGTGGTGGGGTCAGAGCCGGAGTGCAAGTGGGAACCGGGACCGGAGCGCGAACCGGGAGCGATGGGCAGCGAGAGCCCCGGGGCTCGGCGGCGGGGTCGGGCCTTTCCCTTCGGGCACGGAGGGGAGTTGCGGGAAGTTAGGAGAGCGAAGAGCAGCCCCTTCCCCGACACCACCCCCACCCACCTCCGGAGCAGGGCGAGCGGGGCCGAACCGGGGGCGGCGGAGTCGGGGCTCGGCAGCTGCATCCCCTGAACGCCGGGGCGGTCCCGGGCTCCGCCGGCTCCTTTGTGCTCCCTTCGGCCTCGGCCGCTCCTTTGTCTCCGTGCAGACCCCCACCCCTCCACCGCCCGGTCCCGCAGCGGGGCAGCGGCTGGCGGTGCTTCCCCGTGGGTCGGGCAGTCGGGTACCAGCACCCTGCCCTGGGAAGAAAAAGTCCTCTCAGCACCGGAGCGCCCTAGCAGCGCGCTCCAGTGCTTTCTCTTAGGGAGGGAAAGGAGAAAAAAAAAAAAAAAAAAAAAAAAAAAAAGAGGAAGAAAATAATAATCGAAAGGAGGGCGAGGTCTGGGCTGCCACGCCGAGCTCCCGTCCAGAGAGAAGCGCGGCTGGGGCGAGGGAAGGAGACTTTCTCCCCACGATCTCCGAGTTGCATCATCCGGCCTGTCAGCCTCTACCATGAAGCGCTGGAAAGTTGTCCTCACCCTTTCCCCTCCTGCCCCGGGGCAGCTGAAGCACCCAGGAGAACCCTCGGCCAGCTCAGCCATCATCAGGGCAGCAGCTTTTCTCCTGACGCTGGGTTACCAACACCCCAAAGGCTCCGGGCACCCAGATGGGACCTTTCTGGCATGGGGTTTACCTTGGCAGGGAAAGGGCCACTCGGGCAGAGTCTCTGCCTAGCACCTGCGGGGATTTTGGCAGCTGCTTCTGGCCATGTCCATTCTGCCCACCACGGGAATCTAGCCTGGCTTTGGTCCTCAGGGAAGAGTTTCTCCTTTTCCATACAATTGTTTTGGTTGGAAAAGAACTTCAAGACATGATTTTCCCACATCTACCAAGTTGCTTCAGTGTAGGACTTGTTTTCACACCCCAGGTCTCCCTGCACTGTCAGGACCTGGGCACAGATTGCACTTTCCCAAGGGCAGCAGGGATTCACTGTTCACAGTGAACATCTCTCATCACCAGTCCCTCTCAGAGGTCCACATAGAATTACAGACATTTGTCTTAGGGTGAAAAGGTGGCAGAACAGGGCACAGGGAAAGCAGTGTCCCTAGTTTTTGTGGTAGGTTCAGCAGAGGAGCTTCTAGGCTAGTGTGGACCAGTGGGAAGAAGGAGTGCAGGGTGATGGGAGGTACTGTGGCCTCTGTACCCCAGAGAAAGGGCTCATTGAGGCAGAGATGGGCACTTGTGGTTCCCAGCAGAGCCAGGGGCCACCAGCATGCACAGCGGCTGGCATTGTGCTGCCAGCACTGAGCAAGGGGGCCTGGATGTCCTCTCTCCTTGGTCTGGTCCCCAGGCTCCCTGACTGCCCAACAGGTTGGCAAGTCTGGTCGTGCATCTTTGCTGGAGACGGTTCTGTGAAACCTACCCCAGCAGCATCCAGCAAGTTGGCTTCAAGGTTGTAGGCTTATGAGCCAGCTCAGCTGGTCCCCGCTGGCTCCTGGTCCAGATCAAACCAGGGCAATGTAGCCCAGATTAAGTATTATGCCCTCATGCCCAGCACTAATGTCTCTGAAAATCCCATTGCATTCTCCAGGGCAGCAGTAGCAGCTCTCTTCTCTGCTGGGCCAGAAGAAAGCATCCAACATCTTCGGATGCCACCTGTGGTGAGGGAGGGAGAGCAAACACCACTCTGTCCTAGGCTGGTGCTATCACTGGCATTACTGTGGCTGACACCAGCCTCTAAATCCCTTCTGAGCAACACTTTTTGGGACACAAGGAGCAAGGACAGTTCACCTGCATCATCCTAGAGCTCCATGTGCCTCCTCAGGGGCTAGTAAACAGTGGACTGAAGACAATTTTTGCTCCTGGAGTTTGGTAGCACATGCAATGAAAAGCAAGTTGTTGAACTGGTGCTTGTTTGTACCAATGCCTGCTGCTGCCCTGGTGAATGCAAGGGGATCTTCAGAGACATCAGTGCTTGGCATGAGGGTAAAATCCCACATCTGAGCTGTGTTGCCCTGGTTTGATCTGGACCAGGAGTCAGCAGGGATCGGCTGAGATGGCTACAACCTTGAAGTCTGAGCATTAACATCCCCAGTCCCCACCTGCACGCTTCACTTCCTCCAGGTGTCTCTTCCCAGTTTGCACAGTTAAGAGGACCAAGCTAAGGCAGGTTGAAGGATTGAGGAACAGTACCTGGAAGGGAATGGGGAGAAGAAACAAATTGTGTAAATTTAAGGGACTGGATATGTAGAGGGGCAAACCCACGGTCATGTCCCTGGAGAGCTGCCCAATCTAGAGGACATAGCCCCTGCTGACACCAGGGCTTCTCTGTGTCACTGTGGAACAGGCTGGAGATGCCACAGCTGCCAGCACCCTGTCGCTGCCTAAAGCCAGGAGAATTTTGCATCCCCAGCTTTTTCCTCCTGTGGACAGTTTCAGGATTCAATTTGATGAAGCCTGGGGCTATTCTAGGCAAGTTTACAAACAACATAGGAGGTGACTGGGGTTTTGGGTTTGGTTTTTTTTTTTGGTTGGTTGGTTTGGAGGTTTTTGTTTTGGTGGTTTTTTGGTTTGGTTTGGTTTTTAATCTTCTTTCCCCTTGTTTTTGCTTGAATACCCATTTTTAAGCAGAATACCTGCCCAGGCATCCTCCTTAGCCATGCCGGGGGCCAAACTGAATTGTGCCATATCTGGGAGGAGAGCCAGGGGCAGGATCAGAATTGTTGGGAGATGAAAGCAAAGGGGGAAGTGTCAGTGGCGTTTTTCCCAAGGCCAGCCTCGGGAGGAAGTTGGGTGCGGAAACAGTGGATAGACTAAATACAGAGGGGGCTCAGGGTGGGGCTTTTTTCCCAGGTTGCAGACAGAGAGCAGCAGAGAGAGCAGAGAAATGTCCCTGTGCCTTATCTCTTTGTTGTTCCCTCGCTGTGTCTCGCTGGCTGGTGTTGCCGCTCTTTATCTGATAAAGCAAAGCATCGGCAAGGGAATTACTCCAGGGGCAGCTGCAGGGCCCCACAGGCTCCCTTCACCCGGGAGCCAGACAGGGGCAGATGGGGCCTGGATGGACAGAGGGATATCGGGCAGGGAAGCAGCTTACAAGTAGGTGTTTCGCGGTGTTCCTCCTCCAGAGCTCGGTTGTTGCCTGTTGAGTCACCGGAGGAAAATGTGACTTCATCCAATTGCACCTCCAGCTGGCTTTCCCCATCAGCCCGCAGGCGTCTTTCCTTTCCTGGATCCCACCCCCTAAGGTGTTCAGGGCAGCCAGAGGAGGAGGGTAAGAGCCCCAGGGCTTCAGGAAAGATCCTGCCTTTCCCAAACCCCAGCCAAAAACCTCTGGCTCCACTCTCCTAAGAAGGTAGTCCTGCAAAACACTTTCCAGGAGAGTGACAAGAGCATCCCTTCTCTTCTACTCACCATGAAGCCTTGCCCCGGGGCTGTGTTGCTCTTCTCACCCCACCTATAACATCAGTGGGAGCACCCATCCGGTGACTTGCTGCAGCAGGCTTGGAGTGATTTGGAATCTCATTTGCTGTCTGAGTCCTTCCTTCTTGCTGTGGCAGGGTTAAACTAGCTTGCTAGTAGTGGAGGATATCCATCCCAGCAGCTTTACATGGGAACAAAACCCCAACCACCGCCTCCCCACAGCAAAAGCCCCTTTGCTGGCTCTGACTCAGCTGGGAAATCCACAGAGCCTTTTATCATCTCGACAGTGGGAATTGTTGCCTTGCCTGCAGAAATGAAAAGCATTCACATCCTGAGGGATAGGAAAAAGCAGGGAGCAGCACCGGGGGAATTCCCTCCAGCCACGTGTGCTGCTTTCCAGGGTGTCTCAGCTTGATGCCCACAGAAATATTTCCACCTTGCCTTGAGACGTGTGGGGCAAGAGGTGAACATTAGCTGGCTGCTGCCTGCTGTCACAAAAGATGATGCCCGTCTGTCTATCTTTCTGCTCACACTGGTGGGTGCCCCTGGGGCAGTGGCAGCATCCTGGCAGCTCTCCCCACACCTCCTGGCCTGGTGGAGCCCCAGCAAAGCGGCCGGAGGGGAGCGTGCGGGGCGCACAGAGCCCCTCTGTTCCTGCTCACAAAGGGACGTTTGTGGCTCGATCACTGCTCCGTCCGGGCTGCGCCTCACGGGCCCCACGTGGAAGAGCTTTAGGATGCCAAACAGTCCCAGCCAGCCTCCCTGGGTCACCCTGTGTGTCCCCCAGCCTCATGGCTCAGCCCTGCGAGGGCCCCTGCGCCTGTCGCCGCTGCTCTGCGGGTCCCAGGCAGGACGCTTGCAGCCGGCTGTTTATTTAACGAATTATGTCTGGGCTGAGCCCGTGAATCAAGAGGTTTTGCCAGCACTGCTGGAAATGGCTCCCTGTGTCATCCCCACCAAACATTCCTGCTCTGTGGCTCTTTGGTGGTCGTTCAGCTGGGGGCATTGAAGGGGGAAAATCCTAGGCTGGCTTTGCCCAGGAATTTTGTCTGAGCAAGCGGTCGATGCCTTCCCCTCCGCTGTCTGCACGCTCCAGACAGTGAGGGGACAATCCCCTGCCTCGGCGGGGGGAGGGCAGAGATGCAGACCACTGTCACCCCTCCCTGGGATGTCACAAAGCCAAAAGTCCTTTGCAGCAGCAGAGCCAGGGGCTCTGCAGGCACCGAGAGACGCGGCCACACGCCCGAAGGCTTTGTGTATTTTATTTCTCCTCTCGGTTGCTCAAATACTCCGACAAGTCCTGTCATCACGGGGACACCGAGCGGGACGCAGGAGGGGGGACTCGGGGGCGGTGCGGCGAAAGGCACCTGCCCCGGCTGCTAGCCTGTCCCAGAGGAGCCATGTGCTGACAAACTAAACTAACAGGGCTGTAAAACACACTCACACACAAACTTGTGCAGGGGGTGGTGGGGCCGCTGGCAGCACCGGGAAGGAGGTAGCCGGGGAACCGCCATGGAACCGCCATGGAAGGGCTCGGGAGATGCCGGCGGCTTTCCGGGATCCTCGCGTCCCACCGAAGCTCCGGTTTCCTGGGTGCCTGGATGTCTCTTTTTAGCAGCTTTTGCTGGGAAAGGAGTGGCTCAAAGCCAAGCTCTGGGAAGCGAGTGGTTTGCTGAAGCCAGGAAACTCCTGGTCCTCCTGCAGAGAGAGCTGGGGACGAGGCAAGGCTAAGCTGCTGCCCCCGCCGCGGGGCACGTCCCAGCGGGAGGGACATGCAGTGAGCCAACACCAAAAAAAGCACATTTCGGCGGCGGGCAGGGTTCGGATGTGACGCAATGCCTGGCAGAACTTCCCTGCTCCACACCCTGCCGGGGTCTTACCTCCCCTCCGGCAAACCCCGGTGACCCTGAAAGGACGGGGGCTCTTACCGGGCTCCCTTCCTTTGACTTAGAGAAAGACACGAGACTCAGTAAGTTTCTTGTATTATGCTTCTGTTTCAGCGCTGGACACAGGTAGAATCCCTTCAAAAGACCCGTGTGTCTTCAGAGAGTTTTGTGTGCAGGCTTATATACAAAAAGCTGTCCATCCAAACTGACAATGGCATGTTAACTATTTCACAGAAAAGCCCAGACGTTTTCTATCTATGCAAAGGTTATCTAGCTAAAAACAACAGAAGTATCTTACAGAAATCCTGGTGTTTCTTATCTATGCAAATGCTATCTGCCTAATCCTCTCCCCCTTCCTGCATTTTAGCATTCCAGCTAACAATGGGGAGTTCCCTATCACATTTGTTCCAATCACCTGTTTGTTAACAATGCTAAAGTTCTTATAAGATCTGCTGAACATATTTGTTCAACATTTCCGCTCTGAATTGCCCTGGTTCAGGAGGGTCCATAGTTCCTACTGTATAAGGTCTTCCAAACAGGATTTCAAATGGGCTCAACCCTTCCTTTATCCTTTCCTTAGTTCAAATTTGCAACAGGGCATATGCTTGTGACTATTTTTTGACTATCTGATTTTTGATTAAATGGTTCATTTTCTCCACTTGCCCACTTGAATGTGGATAATAGGGGGTGTGGAGTTGCAAATCAATCCCTAAAATATTACTTACTTCTTGTACCACCTTGGCCACAAAGTGAGGTCCCCTGTCTGAGGAAACAGCAGCAGGTACCCCAAAACGAGGTATTCTCTCTTGTAACACTGTTTCGGTAACCTCCTGTGCTTTGTTTGTGCAACAGGGAAATGCTTCTGGCCAGCCAGAGGTGTCAGTGAGTACCAACAGGTACCTATATCCCCCCTTTCTTGGGAGCTCAGTAAAATCAATTTGCCATTGTTGTCCTGGATAATTTCCTTTGCTAACCTGTCCCTACCTAATTCCTCTCCTTACCTTAGGTTTTGCCTTAAGACACACCTCACATTGTCAGGTTGCCTGTTCTCCTGTGCTGTAGAACTTTCATGCTATACACTCCTGAACCAATTTTCCATACAGGGCTTCTGTTCCCCAATGAGTCTTTGCATATTCCATCTGAACGAATGCCCAGAGAAGGTTAGTGGGTATGATTAACTTCCCATCCGGTATCCTAGCCCAGCCCTTTCCTATTCTAAACCCTAAGGGGTCTTTGATTAATTTCTGATCCTCTGTGCCATACACAGGTTCTGGCTCTTTTTGTGCAATTGACAGTTTACCATCTGGGATCAAAATAAACTCTGCCACCTTCCTCCCCTCCCTGGCCACCCTTTGCATCTGCCAGTTGATTGCCTCTTTTTGACTGGTGTTCCCTTTTTGGTGTGCTTTGCAGTACATTGTGGCTACCTTGCTTGGCTCTTGCACTGCTTCCAGCAGCTTCAGTATTTCTTCTGCATGCTTAATACCTTTTCCTGAAGATGACAACAGTCCTCTTTCTTTCCAAATGGCTCCATGGGCATGTACCACCCCAAAGGCGTAATTGGAGTCAGTCCTTATGTTTGTACATTTCCCTTGGGAAAGCTCAAGGGCTCTGGTCAGTGCTATCATCTCTGCCTTTTGAGCAGAGGTGTTACTTGATAGGGCTTCTGCCTCGATTACCTCTTCTCTGTAGTTGCAGCATACCCAGCTTTGCTTTCTCCCTGGATCACAAAACTGCTTCCATCGGTGTACCAGTTATGGTCTGCCTTTTCCAGGAGTTCTTCCTTCAGGTCAGGTCTGCTGGAGTCAGTAGGCTCAATTGTTTCCAAACAGTCGTGGATAACTGGCTCTCCATCACCTCCCTGGAGGAAAGAGGCTGGATTGACAACATTAGTAACTTTAATTTCTACATCATCCTATTCCACTAGGATGGCTTGAGATTGGAGAAATCCTTGTGGAGACAGTCAGTGTCCCCCCTTGGCTTCTAAAGCAGCAGAAATGGCGTGTGATACCAGGACTGTGCTCTTCTGTCCCACTGTGAATTTTTGAGACTCTTGAATGTTAATTGCAACTGCTGCCACAGCCCTCAGGCATCCTGATATCCCTTGGCTTTCATGGGAATACAATAAAAAGGGTTTGGTGACATCAGGTAGGCCTAGTGCTGGTGCCCTCATCAATTCCTTCTTTAAGGTACAGAAAGCTTGTTCAGCTTCTCCATTCCATTGCAAGTCCCTATCAGTCTCTTTAGAGAGGTTTCACAAGCAGGCCATAATTATTAATCCACAACCAGCACCACCCTGCCGTTCCCCAAAAGTTTGGCGTGCCTTTACTGTGTTTGGGAGTGGGATGCAACATGTGGCCTCCTTTCTTTCAGGGCCTAGTAATGACTGTCCTGCAGTCAGTTCATATCCCAAGTAGATTACTTGCTGTTGCATCATTTGGGCCTTCTGTGGGGAAACTCAGTACCCATTAAGTCCCAGAAAAGTCAGTATACTCACAGTCCATCTTTCACATTCTGCTCTGGTCTGGGTGGCCAGCAGGATGTCATCTACATACTGTAGCAGAAGTCCGTTGCCTTCTGGCTTGTCCCACTTTTCTAATTCTTCTGCAAGCTGGTTTCCAAAGATAACAGCTTGCAGAGGCTGCTCTTCAATAATTGACATCTTCACTTAGTTTCTGGGTTCTCCCGTTCAAAGGCAAACAGTGGCTGGCTCTCAGGGGCCAGGGGCAAGCAGAAAAAGGCATCCTTTAGATCCAAGATGGTAAACCATTCTAATTCTGTTCTTAATTGGGTCAAGAGGGTATATGGGTTTGCCACCACTGGATGGATCTCCTTTGTTATTCTATTTATAGCCCTTAGGTCCTGCACTAACCAATACCCCTCCATCTGGTTTCTTTACAGGTAAAGTTGAGGTGTCATAAGCTGATTCACACTCTGTTAGCAGCCCATACTCTAGGAGTTCTTCTACAACAGGCAAAACTCCTTCCCTATTTTCTTTCCTTAGCTCCAGGCTTAAGGTCTGTTATCACAGGTAGGGCATTTTGGCCCTTCCAAGCTGCTCAGTGTCTCAAACCCCAGAATATATTCGATCTTTCATGCTTTCCCTTATTTTGCTTTTCTCTTGTTGAGGGCTCATTAATGCAAGACTTAAGACCTCAATCAGCTGTTCCTCCCTTACTCTGAATTCTATCTTCCCCTTATTACATTTAATCTCAGTTCCCAATGCTTCTAACAAATCCCTTCCTACCAATGACTTTGGGGCATTATAAAAACTTAGGTAAGCCCCAGGTTTTACCATATTTATATTTAAGGGGTTTAAAAATACACCTTCTCAGTTTGACCTGCAGCCCCTACCACAGAAACATAGCTCTCATCCCAAGGCAACAGTGCTTGAGTCAAGACTGAAAAGGTTGCTCCTGTGTCAGCTAGGAATTCCAGTTTATTTTCTTTTTCCTTTCTGGACATTCTCTTCTCCAGTGTCCCTTGTTTTTACAAATCACACACTGATCCTTTCCCAACCATGCCCTATTAGGCCCCAACATCCTCTTTTCTCCTATTCTCTACCAAACCCACCACCAGCATTCTTTTTTCCACACATCTTCTCTACCTTTTCTACAATATACAACCAACATTCCCACATGAACTCTGCCTCTCAAAACTTGCACAAACTCTTTACCCTAGTTGTTTCCAGTATTTTAAAATGAAACCTAAGGAGCACTTTCCCAAGATCTCTCCTTGAAATCAACCTGCCCCAAATCCAACCATTAACCAATCTGGCAGAAAATAAACCACCTCATGTCCCAGGTTACCCTCAGATATCAGAGGGGCTGGGCTTAGATTCTGAGTGTTATCCAATCCCATAGAGTTATAACTTTAACATTGAGTTTATATGCTCAGACAATAATCATTTTCCACTAAACAAAACATCAAAGACCCAGATTCCCAGAACCAAAAAGGGGCCTCCAACCCCAGAACAAAAAGAATGCCTTTCTCCATGCAATTGAAGCAACATTTTCTTTTTCCACGTCGCTTTACATTTCAAACAACATCAAATTTTGGTACCTCTTTAGACTCTCCGATTTATCAGCTTTACCAGAATTTCGTTTCATGTCCTCTCTGTCTTGCCAAAACTGCTGAACACACAACTTTCCAAAGCCACAAAACCTTTCAGGCTAAAGAGCCTGAGCAAAAACCTTTGCCTAATTAACTGCGAAGTTTACACCCTCTTCCTCACAAGACAGCTCTTACCTACCCCGTTAAGAACTGTAGCATTTAGCACACAACTGACATTGCTCCCATAAATTAGCACCCCCACAAATATTTGAATCTCCGAACCTGTCGGGTGTTCCCTACTCTGCCTTACGTCCTAGATGGTAAGGGCATTTAGTGAGCTCTTTTTTCCTGCGTCTTGAGGCAATCCCTCTCCTCCGGCGCTCACCCCACTCTGCCGCCAGCAAGCCCTCCTGGCAGCCTCGTTGTTATACAACCAAGTGGAGTAGATCTTGGGGTCTCACTTCTTTGTCTCCCCCATTTCACAATACAACACAGTACTACCTTTTCACGGCACACAGAACACAAACCAAATACAACTACAACAATAATGACCGGTCCTTAACACACAGTTATTGGCCACACTCCTATTCACAATTTTCGCTTCTACGTCTCACTGGCACACGCACTCAGCCACACGTTCAAAACATCAACAACGTTTCTAACACTCTAAGTTCTTTAGGGACCTCCCCCTGGCCCCACACTAACTTAAAATATAAACAATGCTTATGATTCCCTTTGGGACCCCCCCGGTCCCACACTACAAACAATGCTCATAATATATAAACAATGCTTATAGTACCCTTCGGAACCCCCCTGGTCGCGACCCAAGAGCTCTTTTACCTAGGGGTGGCGATAAATGCCTCTCTCCCGCGCAGGGTGTCCCCTCACAGCTTACGGAGTTACCCCTTTTACAGAAGCAAACCTTCTCTTTGCCGGCAGTCTTGTCTGTCCCTGCGGTGATCTCATGAGTAGGGGAGTTCTCCTCGAGAATATCCTGGGAGCACCCTGAGAGGTCCCGTTCCTCAAAAGGTCCCGTTCCTCAAAAGGTCCCGCAGCCGGACGGAGGTCTCCCGCCTAGCTCGCCCTAATTGACTTAGAGAAAGACAAGAGACTCAGTAAGTTTCTCGTATTATGCTTCTGTTTCAGCGCTGGACACAGGTAGAACCCCTTCAAAAGACCCGTGTGTCTTCAGCGAGTTTTGTGTGCAGGCTTATATACAAAAAGCTGTCCACTCGAAATGACAATGGCATGTTAACTATTTCACAGAAAAGCCCAGACGTTTTCTACCTATACAAAGGTTATCTAGCTAAAAACAACAGAAGTATCTTACAGAAATCCTGGTGTTTCTTATCTATGCAAATGCTATCTGCCTCTGGCCTTCTTGCATTTCAGCATTCCAGCTAACAACGGGGAGTTCCCTATCAACTCCGTTACTCTGTTCAACTCAATAAGGTTTTTAAAGAAATTCCAGGAGGAAACTCCTGGTCCTCCTGCAGAGAGAGCTGGGGACGAGGCAAGGCTAGGATGCTGCCCCCGCCGCGGGGCACGTCCCAGCGGGAGGAACATGCAGTGAGGCAATACCAAAAAAAGCACATTTTGGCGGCGGGCGGGGTTCGGATGTGACGCAATGCCTGGCAGAACTTCCCTGCTCCACACCCTGCCGGGGTCTTATCTGGGTCTTATCTCCCCTCCGGCAAACCCTGGGGACCCTCGAAGGACAGGGCTGTTGCCGGGCTCCCTTCCCTCACCCCTGAAAGCAGGGGTGGGACAGGCTGCCAGGGTCACGCTGGCAGCAGCCAAACCGAAGCTAAATAGACTTTCCCTGAGTCACCAAAAGTCTGGCCAAGAAAACAAGACAAGCAAACAGCATCACCCACGTGGCCGGCAGGCTGCCGGCGTGCGACCCAGCCGCCAGGTAGCAGCCACCGGCAAGCCCCACGCCTGGAAACCTGCACACTCAACTTGTGCTGGCTCCCAAATGGCAGCTCTGGCCCCCAAAATCGCCACCATGACCCACTTGGGACGTGGGCTCTGTGCAACTCAGAGCAGCTTACATCATCACTTTGATTTTGTCGGTGCTGGGAGGAGGAAGAAGAGGAGGAGGGAGGATGCGGGGTAGGGACTTTGCTGCTGAGGGGGGATGCTGAGTGTCCCAGTGGGGGTTGCATCCTGCATAAAGCAGCTGCAGTATTGTTTGGGGTGGGGGCGTTTCTTTTCAGAAAAGGCCCCCCTGAGCATTTTATGCCCCAAACAGGACTGGCAGCAGCAGTTTCCGCCCCTCTGTATTTCCGGAAACCTTTTGGGTTTCATTTTCATCGCTGAGCAGCCACCTCTGCTGTGCCACAGCCCCACACCAAGGCCTGACGGCAGAGCCTGCATGCCTCCCCAAAAGTAGCTCTTACCGGAGTCTGGGAACCAGCATGCTCCATGCATCAGGATGAGGAGCTGCTCTCACACCCGAGAGGGCTCTTGTTGCTGGCAGCAGGATTTTTGGCTGGTGAGGAGCAAGCAGCTGTTGAGGCATCAGGATTGGGTTTCAGGGCTGGCAGGGGGTGGCTGGCAGGGGTGCAGGAAGGGGTCCCATCAGGCAGATGTGTCGGTGGGGTCTTCAGGCAGCTGTTCCTTGTAGGCAGGATGGCAGCAGTAGGGAGGACCTTCCCCATTGTACTGCTCTTGTTGAGACCTCATTGGCTTTCCTTTGTGGGGTCATTCTCTGGCCTCCTGCCCACACAAAGCCACCACCACGCTAAGTCTCCTTCTCCTCACAGGCAGGGCAGCCCCGAGCAGGGCCAGTGGGGCAAAAAATGCCAAGTGGCTAGCCCAGGACACCTCCCTGGTGGGCCTGAGGGACGTGCATGTGTCCTCCATGGAGATCCGACGTGCTTTGCCCCAGGATTTCCGGGAGCTGCTGAACTGCCTGAAGATGAGGAGCAAGTATGCTATCCTGCTGGTCTTTGTGGTCGGCCTCATCATCATCGAGAAGGAGAACAACTTCATCTCCAGGTAGGGAGCCATCCTACTCCTCAAACCCTTCCTCCCCCACACATGCTGAGCTCCTGGGCAGAAGGAACCCCCCCCAGATGTCCTGCTGGGACATGGGGGGGTTGTCCTGCTCTCCTCCAGGCTGAGCTGGGTCTCCCCACAGGGTGTCAGACAAGCTGAAGCAGTCCCCACAGGCACTGGCAGAGGCCAACAGCACAGAGGCCAGCCCACCACTGACTGAGAACGGCTCCCTCGCCTCACTGCAAGAGCTGGATGCTGCCTTCTCCCAGCTGAGGTCTCACCTGCGCAACATCACCCTGCAGCTGGTGGGTGATGAGGACACCAGGCCACGGCGTCACGTCCTGCTGATGGCCACCACCCGCACCGGCTCCTCCTTTGTGGGCGAGTTCTTCAACCAGCAGGGCAGCATCTTCTACCTCTTTGAGCCCCTCTGGCACATCGAGAGGACAGTGACCTTTGAGCCAGGGGGAGCCAATGCGGTGGGCTCGGCCTTGGTCTACCGGGATGTCCTCAAGCAGCTCCTCCTCTGTGACCTCTACATCTTGGAGAGCTTCATCTCCCCAGCCCCCGAGGACCACCTGACACCCTTCATGTTCCGTCGGGGCTCAAGCCGCTCACTCTGTGAGGATCCTGTCTGCACGTCCAGCGCCAAGAAGGTCTTTGAGAAGTACCACTGCAAGAACCGCCGCTGCGGCCCCCTCAACATCACCCTGGCCGTCGAGGCGTGCCGGCACAAGCAGCATGTGGCCCTGAAGACGGTGCGCATCCGGCAGCTGGAATTCCTGCAGCCGCTGGTGGAGGACCCTCGGCTGGACGTCCGCATCATCCAGCTGGTGCGGGACCCCCGGGCTGTCCTGGCCTCCCGCATGGTGGCCTTCTCCGGCAAGTACGAGACCTGGAAGAAGTGGGCGTCTGAAGGGGAGGCTCCTCTCCAGGAGGAGGAGGTGCAGCGGCTGCGAGGCAACTGCGAGAGCATCCGGCTGTCAGCAGAGCTGGGGCTGCGACGGCCGGGCTGGCTGCGGGGTCGCTACATGCTGGTCCGCTATGAGGACGTGGCACGGGCGCCCTTGCAGAAGGCAGAAGAGATGTACCGCTTTGCCGGGCTGCCTCTCACCCCCCAGGTGAAGGAGTGGATTGGCAAGAACACTCAGGCACCCCACGACGGCAGCGGCGTTTACTCCACCCGCAAGAACTCCTCCGAGCAGTTTGAGAAGTGGCGCTTCAGCATCCCCTTCAAGCTGGCGCAGGTGGTGCAGGACGCCTGTGGCCCAGCCATGCAGCTCTTCGGCTACAAGCTGGCCAGCAGCCCTGCTGCGCTGGCCAACCGCTCCTTCAGCCTGCTGGAAGAGGCACAGCCCTCCTGGGTCACGTAACTGTGTGTGGGGGAATTATGGCAGCGGGGAATGAGGGGCTGTGGCCATGCTCCTGGCTGGCCCAGAGAAGATCAGAGGGGTCCCTGCTCCTGGAGAGGCTCCTCACTGCTGCTGAGTGGAAATTGGCAGCTCCAGGAGCCAAAGCATCCTGGCAGAGCCAACCCCAGCATCCTGCAGAGCCTGGATGACACAGTTTCTCCAGGAACTGGGAAATCAGAAGGGTGAGGGATGGTGGGGAAAAGCAAGGGGGATTGGCACTGGGGCCACCTCCCCAGCTCAGGGACTGCACCAAGAAAGAGGAAGGTGAGTGCAAGTGGAGGGTGGCAGGACCGAGCACCTCCACATTGCCACCATCCCTGTCTAGGATGAGGCAAGAACAAGATACCCCCATGGTGCCAGCAAGGACCCAGACCCCAGAGGTCTTACTGGTTTAGTGCCTTCATACACCAGAACAGACTGGGAAGTGCCCCAGAGTTCCAGCCAGCCCTTGGGCTGCAATGAAACGAGGTGACTTTGTGGTTTGGAGTGTTCCAAAGTTGGTTTGGGGGATGTGGGCTTTGGGTTATTTTGCCCCTTTTTTTCCCTGTGTACTTGCATACCAGGATGGCCAATTGACTTATTTATTGTTGTGAAAAAGAGAGGGAGGTGGGTTGAGGAGCTAAGCCCAAAAACCAGAACAGCACAATGTACTACAACAGAACAGACACCCAGAGCTGAGGTGGTGGAGGGCACGTTTTGGGCAGGGATTGCCACAGGATCCTGGGAGAGCCCCTGGGGACTGAGGGGCTATGACCTCCCAGACCCTCAGCAGAACACGGTCGGTGCCAGGGCTGCACCCACCCCACACGGGAGCCACCCTGAACTTTGGTGCCTACTGGAAGGTGGTTGGATTTATTTAATTAAAAAACTGAAAATGCAACAGCACAGAGCCCAAAGCATCTCCTGTCTCCTTGATTGGCATTTGGATGGGCCCACAGCCCAGGAAGAGCCCCAGAAACACTTGCCAGCAGCACCACTGGGTGACCGGGTACCTGGTAGAGAGGCACAGCCAGTTCTGGGGTGTTCGCCACATGCAGATGTTCACCCGGTAATAGCCTGGTGCTGCACACATTTAATGAATTAAAATGGCTATTTTTAGTTCACTTTGCTGCACAACATTTTCCTCCCCGTGTGATTTTAGTTGCAGCAGCCACTCAAAGGAGGAAACGAGCATTTTGGTGGTCGTTTCAACCTAAGGCTTGCTGGGGAGCCTTGGGGGCAGCTCTGAGGGGTCCCCACTGCTCTTCAAGCATGGCCAGCAGCACCGAGTTGCCTTTATCCAGCCAGAACTGTCAGCCAAAAGCAAAACTAAGTCAGAGGAGGCCGTGGCAGCGGCTGGCCACAGCTGGGCTGCGTTTCTGTCGGCGGAGGGCAGCCGGGAGGAACGCGCTGGGGCTCCGGCGAGGAGCTGCGGCTGGGGCGAGCTCACAAAAGCCACGTTTTTGACCCAAGAGGAAGAACAGAGGCAGCATTGAGGAGAAGCGGGGCCGGCTGGTGGGGAGCAGCCATGCTGGAGCCCGGGGCGGCCGCCTGTGCCGGCCGGGGATGGTTTTCAGAGCGCAGCAGCCTCGCTCACCGGGGAGCACCTGGCCTCAGGGGTGAATCCAGGGAGCTCGATGCCGGCCGGCTGGGAAGAGGGTGCAGAAGTGTGGGTGATACCCTCATCAATGGAGAGCCATCAACCCCCTCCCTGCCTCGCAGGCAATTCTTAGCCTCTCAAGTGGCCCCGAGCTTGCCAAATGAATTGGGTTTTGTTTGGAGGCTTTCCCGCTGGGAAAGCGGCAGGGTCAGCAAGGTCGGCTGGGTACCCCGCAGCTGCCTGCTGGGAAAATCCCACAGAGCTTGGTCAGCACAACGGGGAGCACAGCTGGACCCGGGGCAGTGCTTACAGGCAAACACCTCTCCTGTGTTTCTGCAAAAGTGCCCATGAGGTTGACTTTCGCAAAGCAAATAAAGTTTTCAATTAATTGTTGCTTTGCAAAACAGCACGAAGGGTAAAGAGCTGCTCAGCTGCTGGAGCCAGGGAGGGGATGATGGTGCCCAGCGTTCCCCGCCCCTTCCCATCCCACCCTGGCTTGGGCAAAGCAAAGTTTAAGGTGCAAGCACAGACAAAGGGACGTACAAGGCGAGTGGGGAGGGAAGGTGAAACCGGACTGAGGTGAGGTCCGAGGCTATGGTGACAACTTCTCATTCTCACATGCACTGCCTGCACAGCCTCAGCCCCAGCTGGCTCCATCCTGTTATTTCTAACTAAGCCCCAGCATTTCTTCCTGGACACCCTCCAGCTTCCCATCAAAAATGTCAGAGGACAGAAAGAAAACATGCCCCCGACCCATGCAGATTTCCGCAGGGACTAATTGCTCCCATTAAACCCCTGCAGCCATGACTCCCGCGTGGTGCCAGACACATCGGGAAATCACAAGGGACACGCGGCTCCTTCCGAGACCAAAGCAGGCAAATTCTCCCCGTGCCAACTCAGGGGAAGTTTGTGCCCCTCAGAAGAGGCACCTCCTGCTTACCCTGCCCTGCCTGCTGCCAGGTCTTGCCCTGGTCCTTCCCACTGGGAGCAAAAGCATGGTTTTGAAAGAAAAGGCACAGATTTGGGAGAAAAGGCATGGCTCTGGGAGTAAAGCACACAAGTGTGTTCAGAGAAGCCTGCAGCAGGGACCACAACAGATGCAGCATCACCCTTCCTCCACCCACAGCAACACCAAAAAACCCCACATCCTCTTTTCAAGGGACTGAAGCTCTTAGAAATAAAATAGCCCCTGGAATGGCTATCCTTACCTTAAAAAAAGGCAAATCCCACCCAAGGTTGCTCCTGACCCTCATTTATAATGAGCCCTGCTCAGTGTCTGCAGCTGTGCTGCCTCCAGGCTCACTCACCCAGCTCCACACCTGTATTTTGGGGGCAATTCAGGTGATTTGGTGGTGGTGGTGATGCTTATTATAATTCAGAGACATGTTGTTCAAGTAGCCCAGAGCAGTGAAGGGGAGCTGTGTCCTGTAGGACAGAGCCACTAGTTAAAGACAGCTTCTCCTTGGGGTTATTGCAGGTGACAGGAGATGATGTAGCACCAGTGAAAACTTTTATGTGTGTGCTCTTCACCTCTAAATGGGATCTCTCTGGCTCATGCTTCCCTTCACCAGTCTAATCCAGACTTGACTTTGGACAGCAGGGGCACCCTGCTGCTTCTCTGCCTCCTGTTCTGAGACACTTGCTGGGGCCAGACCGGTGTGGCTGAGCTTGCCGTGAAGGGACAATTCTTGCTTAGAAGATCGTGAGTTAGAAGATGCTGGTGCCCACCAAGTAAGAAAGTGGTCAAGGCAGGCAGGTCTCTGAAATGCCACCTCAGACGCCATGCTGTTTAATGCCTGGCCTGGGTGGCAAACTGCTACCAGCAGCTGGCACACTGGACATCTACTAGGCTGTGAAACGGAGCTGCCAGGCTGGCCCACAGAAGTGTATTAAAAGGCTTTTTTTTTCCAGCTTGGGATGAAGTTTATCCTAAACATCAGAAGTCATGGCTGCTCTGCCGGCTGTCCTGGCCCCTTTCCCCCTGCTACTCGCTGGCTCCAGCTCAATTTAATGCGATCGGATGAGCTAATCCCCCGTGTCCCCTCGCAGCACTATCCAATGGGATTTCTGGGCTGGAGGGAAACCCATCTCCCACGCAGTCTCATGCCCTTTCCCAGCCCCTCTGGCTTCTGCTGGAGGTCAGATTCACCTTTGCCCTTCACTCCATTGCAGGGCCCTGTGTATTTCAGGGAGCTGGTGCATGGCTACGGCCTCACCACCCAAACCTCAGGTTGGCAAGGGCACCCATGGACCAGCAAGGGACCAGGAGCTGCAGCACACACGGACATTTCAGCATTAAATGACAGCCTTGTTTTCTGGTTGTTTTTTTTTTTTTCTTTAGAGACCAAATGCCTGACCAGACCACATTTCTTGGTTTGCATCCCATATTTATCCTGTAATTGCACCTTTGGACAAAGGCTGCCTGTCTGGGAGGCTGATTTTTTTTTAAGGACACAGTTTTATTATACACTGTGCTTTCACTGGAGTAAAATCCTGAGCAGTCAGGGGTGGGGGAGCAGGGAGAAAACTGCCCCACAATTTAGGGGTGAAAGATGTCCTTCACAAAAACCTGCCCTAAGGGTGCAGGAGCTTGCCCTTCCTTTTCTCAGAAGGAAAACCCAGCTGCTGACATCCTTTCTGCTTCTCTGCCACCTGATGAGGATTAACATCACAAAACCCCTCTCTGTGTTGTTTCATAAGAGAAAGGTGCCACCCCACCACCAAGCTGTGGGAGCAGAGGATTTCCAGAGAGGGCTTTGCAATCCTTATAGGCAGTCAGCTAAGCTGGATAAAGCTGCCTAAGCTCCTTATTGCACCTGCCTGGATCACAGCACAAGACGAGACAAAGTCCCACAAAGTGGCATTGCTGTGAAATTCCTAATGGCCATCATTCCCTTAGCTCTGGAAGGGAAAGGAAGATTTGCACTGGGTGAAATCCCAAGGCTGCAGCTGTCTGAGCAGGGGTTCCTCCAAGGGGAAGGAGCCTGTTTCAATTCCAGGAACGGCCTTGTGGCACTGTCCTGGGACAGAGCAGATCCCTGCTGCCAGCTCCCCATGGCTCCTCTTTTGCATATAAAGACCAGCTGAATAGCAGAGCCCATTGCATCTCATAGAATGGAGTAGGTTGGAAGGGACCTTGAAGATCACCTGTCACAGAATCACAGAATCATTCAGGCTGGAAAAGACCCTTGGGATCATCAAGTCCAGCCATTAACCCTGCTCTACAAAGTTCATCCCTAAACCATAGCCCCAAGCACCGCATCTAAACGACCTTTAAACACATCCAGGGATGGTGACTCCACCACCTCCCTGGGCAGCCTATTCCAACATCTGACCACTCTTTCTGTCAAAACATTTTTCCTAATATCCAGTCTGTACCTACCCCGTTGCAGTTCGAGGCCATTCCCTCTTGTTCTATGGCTAATTACCTGTGAGAAAAGACCAGCACCAACCTATCTACAATCTCCTTTCAGGGAGTTGCAGAGAGAATGATGAGGTCTCCCCTCAGCCTCCTCTTCTTCCAACTAAACAGCCCTAGCTCACTCAGTCACTCCTTGCAAGACTTATCTCCAGGCCCTTCACCAGCTTCATTCCCTCCTTTGCTCCAACCTCCATATCTCTCTTGTGCCCCAAACTGGACACAATACTCTCACCTTGGGGGTTTTCCTGAATCCCTTTTCCAGGTGGCATCTGCAACCAGTTTCTGGGCTGGCACATATGGAGGCACTGCCTAGAAATAAAAATGACTGGCTGGTTCAGCCTGACCAAAATAAGGTGACTTTGGTGCTTTGGTTTACGGGAGGCAGCCAGCAGCTCATCTTCTTGAGCTGATGTCACTGCAAAACAGGAAATGGAATATGGAGTTTGCTGAGGAGAGAGTAAATAAAACAGGTCCTTTGCTAAAAGTAAATTTTATTTATAAGGTACAAAAGAGTCACTGTTGATGTTTAAAATCAGCCAGGAACTGGTCTGGATTGATTTTTTTCCCCAGGCAATTCTTTGCCCCGGACTGACCTGAACCCACTATGGCTGCAGCAGAGTTTCCAAGGTGTGCAGGGTGACCAGCACAACCCTGGGACAAAACAGGGACCCCCAGGGCAGGTGGCAAAGATGGGTGATGGTCTAGCAGAGAGCAATTCCTCCCCTCCCCCCTGGAAGACACGAAAATGCCCTTTTTCACGAATCACAGCCCTGAGGTGAGGAGCTGGAGGGAGGGCTGCAGAGATACTGCTGCCGCTGCTGGGGCTGTCACTGGATGATGTGCAGGCAGCGTCTGCGGGCAGAGGGAATGTAGTGCATGAGGCTGCTGATTCAGAAGGGGAGAAGCACTCTTGTCCTTGGGTTTGCAGAGAGAGCTGCTAGCCAGACACGCAGTCACAGTCTCCTCAGGAGCAAGTTTGATGGTCTTTATTAAATCCTGAATCATCTGTTTGTGAGGGTTGTTTTCCCCCCTGCTCTGAGGTCAGGAAGAGCTGCAGCTGGGACAAGTCTCCTTTGGTTTTAGAGCAGAGGTATTGCCAGAAGGAGGACAAACAGGACCTCTCTAGCAGCTCAGACTTGGCCAGGAGGGATGGGGCTTTCAGGATGGCCCAGGAGGGAAAGCAACTCTCTGGAGGAGACCAAAAGGAGGGATCATAGAATCACAGAATTCTTTCAGTTGGAAAAGACCTCTAAGATCAAGTCCAGCCATCGACCTAAGACCACCATGGCCATTAAACCATGTCCCCAAGTGCCACATCCACATGCTTCTTGAACACCTCCAGGGCTGGTGACTCCAGCACCTCCCTGGACAGCCTGTTCCAATGCCTGGCAGCTCTTTCAGGAAATAATTTTTTCCTAATATCCAATCTAACCCTCCCCTGGCACTATTTCAGGCCATTTCTTCTCATTATATCACCTGATACTAGGGAGAAGAAACCACCCCCGACCTCACTCCAACCTCCTTTCAGGGAGTTATAGAGACCAGTGAGGTCTCCCCTCAGCCTCCCCTTCTCTAAACCCCAGTTCCCTCAGCTGCTCCTCACAAGACCTGTTCTCCAGACCCTTCATCAGCTTGCTTAATGCTCCTCCAGCCTGCCAAGGGCTAATGCAAAGTTAGAGAGGATAACCCAGCCTTATGCTCACAGTGGGCAGAACAAGGAGGAGTAGGCTTACAGAAATTTCAGGTTAGCACACAGCAGGGTCACTCCTGGTACCCTAAGGTCTTCACACATAGCATCATTGTACCCATCCTTTGACTAATGGTACTCAGAGGGCTGTCTGTTAGCCCTGGCTAGTGTCAGATGAAGCCTGATGAGGGGAGGACACAGCTATGGGTACATAACCACACTGCCTGCACAGCGTCTCGGAGCTGCAGAGGTGGGGCAGGAGCATCCTGCCAACCCCTTTTCCCGCACCTCTCGCTTTCCTCTGGACCCCTGCCATCCTGCAGGGAGCCTGTAATGATCCAGGGCAAGCTGATCGCTGCCCCCAGCCTCCCCACCTGTCTCTGACATGCAGATGACCGGCAGAAGACAAAAACCCTCTCTGAAGCTGAGCAGTTCTTACCGCAGCTGCCTGTTTGCAGCTGGATGGAGAAATATCATCCAAACAACACATTTGCCAACACTCAGCATGCACCTGCGTGCAGAAAGCTGCCTCTGACCACAGTTTTGAGCACTCAGAATTTCTCCCCATTTGCCTGGAGTTGGTTGTGAGGTTTCACAAAGGCTCCTTTTACCCTCCCGTTTGCTTTGGGCACTCTTCTTGGCCACTAGCCCTGTCTTGCTTGTTGATGCATCTCCAACTCACCAGCCCAAAAGTTTTCTATTCTTTTCCAATTTAAAGGTGACTCTGATCTTCTGGTGTACAGCCAGATTTACCCTTGCCTGGGAGCAATGTTGTGGAGGACTGTCCTCACCACTGACTTTGTTTTGGTCTGAAGGCAAGCAGAGGACAACCAAACCCACTGCTGGGAATGCTTTGCCTTTGCTTTGGAGGCAGAATGAAGATATTTACCTTGTGAGCAGTAGAGTTAGGGCAGGGGGACAAAAAGGGTCATTTTCTTTTCAGCAGGTCTGGGGCAAATATATCTGAAGGGGAAACCCCTGTGTTGTAGGGGAAGAGAGGGCAGTACTCTTAAAGAACCATGGAATCATTTCAGTTGGAAAACACCTCTGAGATCATCAAGTCCAACTTTCAACCTAAGACTGCCACGGTCGTTAAACCGTGTCCTAAAGTGCCATGTATGCATGTCTCTGGAGCACTTCCAGGAAGGCTGATGACTCTACCACCTCCCTGGGTGCTGTTTCAATGCCTGACCACTCCTTCAGGAAAGAAATTGTTCCTATTTTCTCCCAGCAGTGTGTATGTGCTGTAAAATATATCCAAACACCTGGCATGAGAAGTTGAAAACTGCCTCCATAAAAGCCAGGGTTGGGCACAAAGGGGAAGAGGGAGAGGGCAGAAGCATATGGGAAGTGGCAATTCATCCTCAGCTTCCTCGTCTTCTAGCACTACGCTTTGGATCCAGTTTTGCTCCTCTTGAGATAGGAGTCTAAATCAGGTTTTGATTGCTGAGTCCATCCAGGTAGAAATGGAGGTGGGATTGGTTCCCCACCCCCTCAATTTTTGCACTGAATTAACCTTTCCCAAAGCCAGACATTGCCAGGCTATTCCAGCAGCCTTCTCACAGATCTGTGTTTGCATAGGTATCCAGAGAGAGGCCAGGGAGCAGACCTGGAGCACTGTGACCCCGGGGATACTTCCCAGCCTCTGGATATTTGCAGCTCCTAGATTTCCTGGCCAGAATGGGTGTCTCTGTGTTTGGTAGCTCTGGAGGATTTATCTTCCAGGGATTCATCAAAACGATTTTTCCCAGGTCCTGTGTAGCAAAAAGCACAAACCTGCCATTAGCCGATTTCAGCTGAAGCTGGGGGCTTCCCTGGGAAGGACCTTCCTCCACTCCTAACTTTCCTGTTGGCTGTTCCAGCCCTCTTCTCGCAGCGGTGTCCGGTGCCACGCACTGGACTTGGACACCCATGTCCCATGTCCCCACAGCTGAATCGGCTGCACCCTCTGCTGGCAACGCTGAGTTCAGGCTCTGCTTTGCCGGGAGAAGAGGCCAATCCCTTCCTGCCTCTTACCCACACAGCTGGAGCGACTGCTTCTTGGGACCCTGCTGGAAAGGGGTTCAGCATCAGACTGGTGTTCACTGCAGGAGGAATGAGGACCAGAGGGAACCTTCAAGGCATGATGGGAAGGGGAGCGTGGGGGCAGCTCTGCCAGCTCACAAGGCCGCAGTGTGCACAGAAGCTATATTTATCCACATGGCCAGTAGCTATATTTGTCTGGAATGCCACAGGAGCCAAAAGTCTTTGGGCTCACTTCCGTGCTGCAGAACACCACTATCTGGATGTCCTTTTTACTGTAAACCTCCTTCTCTGCTACATGCTCCCCTTATCCAAGGACCTTCAGTACTTTTTCAGCCTTTCCCTGCTTCTCCTTACATCCCACCATCTCCACGAGGGTGATGCTGGGCTCATCTTCCCACCATCCCTCTCACACAGCCCCCTCAGAGCTCCTTTCCCCCCTGCCACTCAGTGAGAACATCTTCATTTCTCTCTTGGTGACAGGAGCAGACCATCCTTTGGCTGTTCTCTTCACTCAGGCTGCAGTCTTGGCCACTTTGTGGATTTCATAATGAGCCCCTCGGAGCCACAAGCCACTGAGGGCTGTGAAACATGAACTCCTGCAGCTAGGGCAGGAGCAGGGCACCCCTCTGCTGACAGCTATCCCCACAAAGGGGGCATTGAACCAACATATGTTTAGCCAACATGCACAGCTGATAAAAGGAGGAGAGCCCAAAACCAAACCAAACCATATCTCTCTCTCTTTTTTTTTTTTTTCATTTAGATGTTGGATTTGTTTGTTTCTTTCTTTCTTTTAAAGATGAGCTCACAACTCTTACATCATAGAATGGTTTGGTTTCAAAAGGACCTTGACGATCATTTAGTTTCACAGAATCACAGAATCTCCAAGGTTGGAAGAGACCTCAAAGATCATCAAGTCCAACCAGTCACCACAGACCTCATGACTAAACCATGGCACCAAGTGCCACGTCCAATCCCCTCTTGAACACCTCCAGGGACGGTGACTCCACCACCTCCCTGGGCAGCCCATTCCAATGGCAACCCCTTGACAGAGGCAAGAACATTTTCCACTAGACCGGGCTGCTCGAAGCCCTTCCAACCTGACTTCCAGAGATGGGGTGTCCACAGCCGCTCTAGACAGCCTGTTCCACCCTCACAGCAAAGAGTTTCTTCCTAATATCCAGTCTAAACCCACCCTCTTTGAGTCGTGATGCTGAGATTTGGCAGGGCTGATTGCACGTCCTCAGCATTAGCAGATCCTCTTCTCTCACACACCATCCCTCCCTGCAGGCAGGCGGCAGCTGCCACCCCTGAGCCAGCCGGCTCAGCCAGAGCAGGTGTCCTAGTCTCCGTGTGTGCCCTTAAACACAACCCTTGGTTGGTAAGATCCTTACAGCCCCGTTCCCATGCGGAGCATGCGTGTGGGGGTGTGTAAGGAAGCCGAAAGACTCTCTGCTTGTGACCTTGGCGCTCACCTGGTCAGAGCCTGCTCTACTGCCCTCCCTGCCAGGGACAGCCGTGGTCTGCAGGCAGCGGGCAGCTCTGGAGCAAGCCAGCTCCTCCCTGTCGCAGCTTATCGGGGCGGTAGCCGCGGCTCCTCCCGCCGCGGCCAGAGGCGGGCAGCGAGCAGGGGGCGGGCGGCTGCTGCGGGTCCTTTTCCTGCTCCTTAGCGGTGCCGGCCACCATGGGCTCCCGCCTGTCCCTGGATGGCTCCGTGCGGGTGGTGGTGGTCGGCGGTGGCTTCGGAGGCATAGCGGCCGCCAGCCTGCTCAAATCCTGGGGCATCCCGTTCGTGTTGGTGGACATGAAGGATGCTTTCCATCACAACGTGGCTGCCCTTCGTGCCGCCGTGGAGAGCGGTAAGGGCTTCACCCGTTCCCACGCCTCGTTCCCCCTGCGTGGAGATCGCACTGGCGGAGGGCAGGAGCTCGGCGGTGCTCGGGGAGTAGCGAGGGACGGGGAGCTGAGAGTGCCTCCTCCGCTGCAGCAGTGGTGAAGGACTTGGTGTTTTCCATCTGGAAAACAAATCCTTGGCTCAGGGAAGGACCCACAGACCATCTGTGTTAAGCTAATTGCGTGCCCACTGGGAAAACTGAGCAAAAACTACTCAGATGGTGGGGGGTTGTTGGTGGTTTTGGGTTGGATTTTTTTTTACTTCAAGAGTTTAGAAGGTGACTAAGCAGCAGATGAAGGGAGTGGTTCAGTGTTTTTCTGTATCTGGCACTTGGACTATCAGTCCTGGATGAAAAAATTCAGTGGGCGAGCTGCTCGCTCTTGCCTGGGATCTCACGTGGGAGACTGGGCTAACCTGGGGAAAAATCTCATGTTCAAAGCTGGAAACAAGCATCAAAAGAATGTTAGAAGCTTGCCTTGACAAAATGCCTCTGACATCCTGGCTAAAATGCTTTGGACCACAGTGGAGCACTTAAGAGGCAAACCAGTAGAGGAGATTCTGTATGGGGAGCAAAGAGAAGCAATCCAGCTGTGAGGGTGTCACCTGGCCTCCAAGGAGCTGCTCTTGTCACCAAACCCTAAGCAGAGGTTCTGAAGCTCGTTGCTGGGTAGAGATAAGGCAGAGCAAAGGTCCAGCCTGTGATCCCAGGTGCATACAATGCTCATCTGCGCAGGGATAGTGGGAGGGGAGAAGGGTGATGAAGATCCTCTTCCTGATGTCTGCTCTTACCACAGGCTTTGCCAAGAAGACATTCATCTCCTATTCTGTTACCTTTGGGGACAGCTTCCGACAAGGCAAGGTTGTTGGCATAGACCCTGAGAAGCAGCAAGTTTTGCTAAGTGATGGTGAGGTAGGTGGTGTAATAAATCTCAGGGAGTTACTTGGCTGCCTTATGAGCTCACCTGCTGATTTGGAGAGTCAGCCTTCAGCAGGGTGTGTTGTGAATCTCTCCTCCTTCAGCTGTGCTGTGGATGTGAGAACACAGTACAGCAAATCTAGGCTGTGCTGGCGCTGACTGGTGAGGCCTGGTTGGAGAAGTGACTTGGAATTTAGGTTTGGAGTCCTCTGGGGGCAGGGAAAGAGTGAGATGAGAAGGGCCACAAGGGCACCTACAGAAAATGTGCCTCTGAGCAGGAGGAGGAGTGTTACTCTCATCTGCCAGAGGAGGGGTGGGGGGTTGTGCAGGACTGAGTCACGCTCTGAGCAAAACAAACTGGACCTTTGCTCTCACACTGGAGGAGAGCTGGAAATGCTGCTCAGTTGTGGCAAACACCCCCACGTTTCCGACAGCGTGGGTCAGCTGAGCATGCCACCCATGACTGATCCACTACTCCGGGCTGAGAGTTCACAGCCACAACAGGGCTCCCTTCTGAGGTAACCTTCAACTTGCCTGAAATGCCTGACCCCAAACAAGCCACCACTCAAGGTCTTTGGGAAGCCACTGACTGCTTTCCTCTAGGTTTCTGCCATATGTGGCCAGATATACAAATGCTCATGCTAATACTGTCCTGTAACTCTTAAAAGGTAGAGAAGAATGAAACCAACTGCCTCTACAGAGGGCTGCCCCAGTGAGAAGCAGGCCCCCCAGCCCACTCCTCTAAAACCAAGACACAATGAGGGGAAAGACTGGAGCATTTTGTGGTCCTGAAGAGCTTGGTGTCAGAGATTGTCTTTCCCTGCATGCACTGATTGTGGCTGTTTAGCTGTGTTGGGATGCGAGTGTGCATTAAACAGCGCGTCCCATCTAGTGCTCAGATGAGCTTTTGTTCTTAGAGCTGTATTTAGAGCTCAACAGTTAACCCTGGAGCTCAGATCCTTATCTAACTACAGGAAGAAACAGGGGCAGCCGCTCTGGTACCTGTGCAATCCAAGCATCTCGTTCCTGTTCAGAAGAGGGTAAAGAAGAGAAGTCTCTGGCACGAGCTGTGACAGTAGCTTCAGTATTTGGCATAACTATAAGCTTATGGTAATTTCTTTAAAGCTCTTAGCTCACCTGAAAAATAGTCCATCTCCCAAACCCAAGGCAGGCAATTACTTGGTACCACCTGAACGAGGTTTATTCCTGAAGTGACTCTGACAGTAGCTAGAACTTTCCTAGTTATCAGCAGGGGCTGGTGGAGGTGGGATGAGTGAAGAGTACCTAGGAGGTACTCTGAGTACCTAGAGTACCTAGGAGGCAACTACTGTATTCTAGGCTCTGTTTTTAAGAGTTCTGACATCCTATTTCACCTTCTGTCCTCCTAGGAGCTTCACTACTCCCACCTCATTCTTGCAACAGGCAGTGATGGGCCATTCCCTGGGAAGTTCAATGAAGTCATTGACATGGAAAGTGCCATCCAGACTTATGAAGACATGGTTAAGGAGGTGAGGAATCAGCTTATTTCCTAGGAAGCTTGCCTGCCTCTGTTCCACCTCCCTGTCCCAGACACCACTGTGGGTACCTGGAGTCATCTGAGAACAAGAAGCCATGATGCCTGCAGAGATCAGCTGGGACAAAGAACATGACCCAGCTGTTTGCACAAGGGGAAGCCTGAAAGACTCAACAGTGTTACAGTACACACCCGAAGACCAGAGGGGCTCTTGATCTTTGTTTCCACTTGACCAGCGAGGTGGTTTATTGCTATTGGGCCAGGGCTGTATCTCAGGAAGGTCTGTTCACAGAGTGGCTGAAGGTGTCTGACTCCCTGCCTGTAACAGTTCTCATGTAACTTGAGTTTCTCCTTTTCTTCAAGATTGAGAAATCAGAGCGCATCCTGGTAGTGGGAGGTGGTGCTGCTGGGGTCGAGATGGCTGCAGAGATCAAAACAGAGTACCCAGCCAAAGAGGTAGTAGCATATTAGTTACAATTATCTTCATCCTTGTGTCTGAGAGTGTTCTCCTGTGACGGTCCTGCTGGAAGTAGCTGAGATGACTGCAGATCAGGAGTTTCAGTGCAGTGGCAGCCTTCACCCCCACTGCCTCCCCTTTGGAAAGCACCCTTTAGCTTGTCACCAGCAATTATTGCTACTGGATGCCTTTTGCTGGCTCACTCTCATGTAGGCATTCAGTGGGGCAGAAGGAATCTAGCTTAGAGCTGATCCTGCCTGGCACATAGCGAATCCTGTTGGCTGTTTTGTCCCCAACAGGTCACCCTGGTTCACTCAAAAGTTGCACTAGCTGACGCGGAGCTGCTCGATAGTGTCCGTCAGGAGGTGAAAGAGATTCTCCTCAGAAAAGGAGTGCACCTCTTACTAGGTACGTCCTTAACGAGGCCTCTGAAGAGCTTGTGGCAGTTTGTGGTGTTCTTAAAGGCATTGGCCTCAGAGTTACAGACCTCCAGAAGCTAGAAATGTGTACTGGAAGGTGTGATCTTTGTATTTCATACTCACAAGTCCTGCCTCCCTATGAATTTGGCTGCAAAGTTAGTTTCTCCTCTTTTCCTTCCTTTTCTCCTCCTGGGAAGGATGAGCAGATTACTATCTCCTTGGCAGGAGAGCAAGGTTTGGTCGACCTTGGCAATGCTGCCAATTAGGCCTGGAGCGGCTTAACTGGGGCCTGGAGTTGCCAAGCTGAATTTTGTGCTGCGTCACAAATGGAGTGGTAGTAGGAAGGGGAGCGTGGAAGCCTGGGTTTTCTTGGCCTGGTGTAGAGGGAGCTTTGTGTGAAGCTTAGGCTTAATGAGCTTCTGTGTTAAGCCCAGACTATGGATTTCTTTGTATTTTATATGCTTTGTAGCACTGCAGTTTGTAAGTAGCCTTTCCCTTTTAACTTTCCAATGCTATCCAATCCATTTGTGTGAGAGGAGCAACAGAACAACCTGTCCGCTCATTAAACCACAACAGAGCTAGACTCTGAAGTTCTCTAAGCTGCCCCTCCTCTAGCCAAAGCATCTTCTGCTGTTCTCTTTCCAATTAAGCATGGCTCCCTTTGAGTTCCTGTTTCTGTAGATACATCTGGGCCAGCTGGAGGTCTTGCTGTTCAGGGCTCTCTGTCACTACAGGAGAAAAGGTTGACAGTGTGGAGAGCCTCACGCCCAACCAGTTCCAGAAGGACACAGTAATAAGAACAGAAAAGGGCACAGAGGTGGTTGTAGACATGGTGGTCTTGTGCACAGGGATAAAGATTAACTCTTCAGCATATGCCACTGCATTTGGTAAGTGAACAACCACTGGGTGGGGAGAAGCCACGCAGTTCCTCAGTGTCTCGCATTTGAGTACTGTGGGGTTTGGAATCAACCTCACACAACCTGCAGTGGTTACTGTGTCACACAGCAAATGCTCTAATATCACATTAAATATTTAACTGTGAAATGGGACTCTTGGAAACTTAACAGACCATAGATTTAAGTGGCTAACATTCTTCTCCAGCTCCTTCTGCTGATACCTCCAAGGAACAAGAACAGGCTCAGCACATTCAGCATCAGTGTCACAGGGTGCTTGGCCAATCAGTTATCCAATGTTCCATCTTCAGCCTGAATCCTCTTCTAGCTCAGTTTCAGTTATGGAACTACAGATACGGAGCAGTGTGACCATGAGACAGTCTCTTTCCCAGGGTGTCTACACTAGTTCTTAATGTTTCTTGATGAGGTCTGATTGACAAGCTGGAGGGAAGGGATTCTATCCAGAGTGACTTGGAGAGGCTTGAAAGGTGGGCTCAAGCCAACCTCATGAAGTTCAACAAGACCAAGTGCAAGGTCCTACAGCTGGGTCACAGCAATCCCAAGCACAAATACAGGCTGGGTGAGGAATAGCTTGAGAGCAGTCTGGAGGAGAAAGACTTGGGGGTATCGGTGACAAACTCACCATGAGCCAGCAATGGTCACTGGCAGCCCAGTGCTTCAGCAGCTGTGTGCTGGGCTGCATCAAAAGCAGTGAGAGCAGCAGGGGAGGGGATTCTGCCCCTCTGCTCTGGCGAGTCCCCACCTGGAGTACCGTATCCAGTTCTGGTGGTCCCAGCATAAGAGGGATATGGGTCCAGAGGAGGGCCACAAAGATGATTAGAGGGCTGGAGAACCTACTCTATAGGGACAGGCTGAGAGAGCTGGGACTGTTAAGCCTGGAGAAAAGAAGGCGGCTCAGGGAGCCCTTATAGACCTCCTTCAAGTACTGGCAGGCTGCTACAAAAAGCCTGGAAAGGACTTTTTACAAGGGCTTGTAGTGATAGCATTGGGGGCAATGGACTGAAGCTGGAGGAGGGCAGCTTAAGACTGGATATTAGGAAGAAATTCTTTACAGTAAGGGGGATGAGACATAGGAAAAGCTTGCCCAAGGAGGCTATGGATGCCTCCTCCCTGGAGTTGTTCAAGGCCAGGTTGGATGAGGTTTTGAGTGACCTGGTCTAGTTGAGAGGTGTCCCTGCCCATGGAACTAGATCTTTAAGGTCCCTTCCAACCTAAACCATTCTATGCATCTATGTTTCTACTGAAATAGTAGAGGATGATGCACCACATGAGACTGCAGTAATTAACTACAGCAAGGCAAAGAGCATCTCTTCCCTGACATGTAGAAAAGAGGGTGAAAAAAAAATCTTCCTCACTCTATGTCAGGGACATATTTGACATCATCACCAAGGTTTTGGGGTCTCAGGCCACAAGCAGCAATGCAAAGCTCCTTCTGAAAACTTGCTGTTTGTCAAAACAGGAGACAAGATGGCGAGGAATGGTGCTTTGAAAGTTAACAAGCACCTCCAGCTGGAAGGCTACGAGAACATCTATGTCATTGGGGACTGTGCAGATGTGAAAGAACCAAAGATGGCCTACCATGCTGGGCTCCATGCCAATGTTGTGGTGACAAATATCTACAACAGCCTGGCAAATAAGTGTCTTAAAACCTATGAACCAGGTAAGGTAAACTCCTAGCACCCAGCCTTAGCTATTGGGCTGGGGTTTTGTACATGTATAGACCAGAACTTGTATGGGACACTGACTAGAGGTTTAGGAACTCATGGCTGAGGCTGACTATATAAGCTTAAAGCTCAAGCTTCATCTTAATTCTTGGCAGAGACATTGTAGATGCTAATTACCTGTGTGATGCTATGGATGCAATGTGTACTTTCTTCACTGTCTTCCTGATCTGCTCTCCATACTTCTTTCCTGGTTTTTAAATTGCTTACTGTCCAGTTGAATCTTAGGAATAAGGACAGGACTTCACTTTCTCCCTGCTTTGGCAGGAGGGTTTAACTCAGTGATTTTCAGAAGTCCCTTCCAACCCCTGCCATTCTGTGAAACACAAACTGAACACTCTAATCTCAAAAACTTAGCTAGGTGATGGGTCCCTTTGAGAAACAGCTGATGTGAATACTTACCATCACTATGCTGCAAGCTGTTCCACATGGATGGAGGACATCTCGGCAGCAGTCTGGTTTTTAAAGGCTGCCTCACCTATTTACATTTCTTTCCACTTCAATTTTGTTGCTTACCTCTTGCACTCCCTCTTGGGCAGAGAGAATGATTCTATGGCATGCACACAGACAGCCCAATCCTTCAGCAATTCCATTTCTGCAAGAGGTAGAGCAGATGGTAGAAAGGAGTTGCGAGTGGCTCTCCTTGAACCTGCTTCTGTCCTGGTCAGGCAGCACATGGGTCCTGTATTTAGCAGTACATGGGGGTAGGAGGGGAGGGCTGAGAAGGGAGGGTTTGGAGGAAGTGCAACACCTACAAGTAGCAGGGTCTGATACTTAGCTCTGAAGCTGCTTAACATCAACCTCTTCATCTTCTTTCCAGGGTCACTCACATTCCTGCTCTCAATGGGCAGGAATGATGGCGTAGGCCAGCTGAATGGTTACTATGTGGGACGCCTCTTGGTGACCATTGCAAAGAGCCGGGACCTCTTTGTTTACAAGAGCTGGAAGACCATGGGGCAGAGAATGCCCTCTTAAGAGGGCATCAGTACCAAACCAGCAAGGAATACAGCAACTGGAAGAGGGTGAGGCTGCACTTTTCTTGCTTGGACAGACTGCAGCTGTCTCCTGCAGCACTGCCTAAAGCCACCTGTCAGCTTGCTGCACTCAAGGGGTGCTCTGCTTCACTCTAAAGGGGAAGGAGACACTCTCCCAGTGAAGTGCACAGAAGCTGTCATGATAAAAGGCAGGGAAGGAATGTTTGAGTTCCCTGCTGAGGTAGCTCTGAGCAAGAAACTCTGTTTACCTTGATTACCTTAACAGTAAATATTGCCTTTTGCCAAATCTCTGTGGTTTGTGTGTTATGTGGCTTTTGCCCTGGCTTTCCCTACTCTGCTACAAAGTACCTGCCTCTTCCAGATCTGGAATCTGCTCTGCAGAGTGCAGGCAGAGTGGCTTACAGCATTACCTCGGTAGGGAAAGCCTGCCTGAAGCCTTCACAAGGCTGTGGTAATCCTGGAACTCCACAGAACACAATGCAGCTTTGTGCCCACATCTCCACAGCAGCTTCAATTATGTCACCTATAGCACTGTACTTCAGCCAGAAGAGCTGGTTAGTTGTATGCTAAGTATGAGAAACCAAGCTCTTAATTACAGATGCTGCTGGTTTGGTTTTTAATCTCTTCTCTCTTTTTTAACCCTTTAGGTAAGAAATTCCCAGAGCAAAAGTTGGGTTTATAACAATAACCACACTTGACACATCTTTTCTTTTTTCTTATAAAACAAACAAAATCACCATGAAATATTCTCAGTAATTACAGAGATTATTGTGAGTTAAAAGCAGAACAGAAGCTCTTCATGCATCACTTGTAAAATCCTTTTCCTCTCTCACTGTGGGCTGGAGGCAGATGTTTACCCTCTACCCTCAAGGGAGGGGTAAAGGGAGCAGAACATTTTTAAGAGCTGTCTTTCAAGTGTGTGTGTGTGTGAAAAATTCATCACTACAAATCTAAAATGAGGTTACTCTTTAAAAACTTCTAAACTAAAGGAACAAGGGACACTAAACAAACTCCTGAAAAAGAGATGGCAACTCAAGTGCTTAGGGTGATATAAATGGCTAGAGGATGCTGACAGCATGAAGAAATCGGACTAAACCCCTCTCATCTCTAGGCACAGCTCTTCATCAAGTCACAACACATCACACTACTACCACTCCCCCTTCTCATCACATTGAAAAAATAAAACCCACCTCTAATGTTTTTTTAATGCTACTCAAGTTTGTTGAAAAATAAAGTTTCATTTGGCTGCTGTTGCTACTTGGCGTCTAGCTTGGCCATTTCTTGCACGTAGATGCCGATGCTTTCACTGTCGAAGAGCAGAAAGTAAATGTTCTTCAAGGAGGAAGAGCTGGTGCCATCAAAATGGGTGGAAATAGCTCTTAGAGTCACCTGGGCTGCTGTCTGTTTTGGGAAGCAGTTTCTAGGTGGAAGGGGAAGCAAACAGAAGAAAACGAGTGTCAGTCACCTGTGCCAGCATTCTGCCCAGGTGGTGCCAAAAGGAACAAGCCACAGCAGCTGCAGTTTTGCAACGTGCAAATCCCAGACACCAAGCCCAAGGTTTTGGTAGCAATATTCATCTGCTGCTGCAATAGTCTCCTTGGCACAGACTCTTTTCACAGTTACAGACTGTCAGGGCTTGGAAGGGACCTCAACAGATCATCCAGTCCAACCCCCCTGCCAGAGCAGGATCACCTAGAGCAGGTCACACAGGAACACATCCATCCAGGTGGGTTTTGAATGTCTCCAAAGAAGGAAACTCTACAATCTCTTTGGGCAGCCTGTTCCAGTGTTCTGTGACCCTTCCAACCTCTAACATTCTGTGATTTTGTGTGACCAATCTCTTTAGTATAGATACTCTTGGCATGATTTAAGTCAATACCCCACATTCACCTAGCTCAGGCTGTGTCAGCTGTTACTTACCTTCACTGTTACACTGCTATGATCTTATTAGCATGAACGAGATTTTAATAAGCTTCACCACAACAAAATGAGGGCACATAAAAACTGAGGTGGTCTAGGCCCATCCTAGGAGAATGAAAATTGCTGCAAAGTAATAAAAAGCACAGCAAGCCTACTCTGCTCTCCTGTGGGTTAGCTAATTTCTCTCTAGAAGACCTCTCTTCCTGTTCCACATGAACACTGCACTTTATGCTCCTTTAATCTGGAGAAGCATGGTCCAGATAGAACTGACTGGAAGCAGGGTCAGCCCCTTTTGTGCCATGCAGCAGAGGGTACCTCTCTATCACATCAGCAGCTCTCTGACAGCTAATTACACCAGTGGATACCAAATAAATGAACCTCTCATGCAAAAAGAGCTTTACCTGCCACTGGGGAACGGGGGAAAGCCACAGACTTCAACTTCTTGTCTTCTGCAGCTGTTAAGCAGTTCTTTATAGTCTCTTCAAGCTGCTCTTCACACTTGTCTGAGCCCCACTGCGGGATGTGACAGTGGATGACAAACTTTGCTGCTAGGCCGCTAGACTGAGTAAGTGCAGCTAACACAAAGAAAGACATTGCATTTAGTTTTGGACAGAAACCACCCTGTAACAACCTCTCAACCCAATGTACTTTCTTAATTACATCACCTCTCCAAAGAAATACAGCAGCAAATTAAAGTATACCCCACACAGCTCACTTGCAATCATAATCTGATTGTCTCATCATTACTTCTGTGATCATTATTTCTTCAGAGACCAAAAAAAAAAAGCCAACAACCAACCCCCAGCCTCATTTGGTTAACACACAGCCATTCAATAATAGTTTATATCTCTCTCATTCAGTGTGGCCTCTGGATGGGGTTTTATGCAAAGCATAAACCCCTCAAAACTGAACACAGGGTCATTAATCCTCCAACAGACATTTCTGCAGTGCTATCACAACCTCATCTGAATGCTCTGCACAAATATCCTGCCTCATCATTACAGCTCTGGAGTGTGAGAGAGTAACAGCCCCACTTCACAGCTGGGTGATTTCAGACAATGACATGAAAAGCAAATATGTTTGTTGAAAGTCTCCATCAGCTGTGTCCAATTAGAAAACTCACATTAATTTTGCAGAAAGCCTCATATTTCTCCAGGACCTGCAGAGCCCACAGCATGGCATCAGTTAAAGACCCTAAAATTAGCTGTGCAATTAATGCCCAAGGATGAAAAATTTGTATTTATTCACTTGTCCACCCCCACTTAGAGGAATTCTGTCTAATGCTTCACTGTTCCACTTCATTTCAACCAGGAGGCATTTCAGGGCTTTGACCATAGGGAAAAAACTCATAGATTCATAAAATGGTTTGGGTTGGAATGGATCTTGAAGATCATCTAGTTCCAACCCCTCTTCCATGGGCAGGGACACCTTCCACTAAACCAAGCTGCTTAAGGCCTCATCCAGCCTGGCTTTGAACACCTGTAGGGAGGGGATATTCACAACCTGTTCTTCACCACCCTCACTGTCAAGTTTCATTCTAATCACCAGTCTAAATTGACTGAAAACACCACAGGTATCCTGTGAGCAGCACTTGAATTCAAGCCCATAGGGCTGGAGCTCAAGTGTTTGCAGCAGACCTCCAGTGGTTATCAGCCATTTGTTAGTGCTTGCCTCAAAATCAGTAGAAGGGGCAATTTCAAACACAGCAACACAACACAATGATTTAACATCCTGTTAAATCATAGACTAGACTAGACTAGGTCAGGGTTGGAAGGGACCTCAAGGATCATCTAATTTCAAGCCCCCTGCCATAGGCAGGGACACCTCACTCTAGATCATGTTGCTCAGAACCACATTCAGACTGGCCTTAAAAACTTACAGGTATGTGGCTTCTACCACCTCCCTGGGCAACCTGTTCCAGTGTCCCACCACCCTCATGGTGAAGAGCGTCTTCCTAACATCTAAACTACATCTCCCCTTCTCTAGCTTGGATCCATTCCCCCCAGTCCTATCACTCCCTGACACCCTAAAAAGTCCCTCCCCAGCTTTCTTGTAACCCCCTTCAGATGCCGGAAGGCCACAATTAGGTCTCCTCAGAGCCTTCTCTTCTCCAGACTGAACAGCCCCAACTCTCTCAGTCTGTCTCCATAGCAGAGGAACTCCAGCCCTCTGATCATCTTTGTGGCCCTTCTCTTAAACTAAGATTATCTTCTTTCCTGGGTCTTGCTTAACAGCTTAAGAGGAGTCTGTTTTCTCATTAGGCAGTGATTCCAACAAATAGTCTACTTTGATGTTAGGGCACAGATTTTTGAATCAATGCAAAAGTGAAGCAAAGTCTCCTGCACAAAAAAGGTTAACAGAGCACCTTGGACATAGGTGACAGCACAAGTTTTCTTTAACTTTTGGATTCACAGAGCCAGAAATTGCCTAAGATAAATGAATCAGCCCTCTGTAACTTATGGTGACACACTGAAGCCCAAAGGCAGTGCCCTCAGCTATCTTCTTTTTCTTTTTTAGGCACTCCACATCAGCAGCAGCTTTGCAGTAGAAACAGAAGCATTCACGTCACGTAAGCAATGGTACATCTATAACCAAGAACAGATCAGAACTCCCAGAGAAAACAACATATGAAGTGAGTTGCTGCCAAAAGAGAGCCCAGTTATCTCTTTTTACCTTCAGCAACTTCCAAAGGTCCTTGAGATTTGCGAAGCTCTTTCACTGTTTCTAAGAACTCCTTCCCTCCGGCTTTTTCCAAAGCCTTGCCTGCAAGGACACAGAGCAAAAGGCCTTGGCTTTGAAGGATCATTGTGAAGAAACAACTCTACATTATTTAAAAGAACACTGTACACCTATTAGCCTGTTTCCTTCTATCAGCAACAGATTATGTTTATGTTTACTACTCAGTACAGCTTTGTTGTGGGTTAGGGATTAACTGTCCTACCATAAATTGCTCCAGAGGAGTAGATAGTCCTAAAGGGAGGACACAGGATACTGTGATTTGATAATCCCTTCCACATCCTGCATCTCCCTACATAAGGAGCAGATCTTCCAGCCATCTCTCTCCCTCTGGCCTCTCTGCTATGGGCATGTGGCTGCTGCTATCACTTTCAGCTGTATGTATCCCTTGGTATTTGGTTTACTTTTGTAAATAGTATTTCTATTTAACCTCCAGTTCTGTGCCAGTGTTTTTATTTACTCCTTTGGGGTATAGAATCATAGAATCAATAAGGTTGGAAAAGACCTCCAAGATCATCAACTCCAACCTGTCACCACAGACCTCATGACAACTAAACCATGGCACCAAGTGCCACATCCAATCCCCTCTTGAACACCTCCAGGGATGGGGACTCCACCACCTCCCTGGGCAGCACATCCCAATGGCTAACAACTCTCTCTGTGATGAACTTTCTCTTCACCTCCAGCCTAAACTTCCCTTGGCACAACTTGAGACTGTGTCCTCTTGTTCTGGTGCTGATTGCCTGGGAGAAGAGACCAAACCCCTCCTGGCTACAACCTCCCTTCAGGGAGTTATACAATACAATACAATACAATACAATACAATACACCAGGTTGGAAGAGACCTTCAAGATCATCGCGTCCAACCCATCAAACAATCCAACCCACCCAACAACTAGACCATACAGCCAAGCACCCCATCAAGTCTTCTCCTGAACACCTCCAGTGAAGGTGACTCCACCACCTCCACGGGTAGCCGATTCCAATGGCCAATCACTCTCTCCGTGAATCCAATCACTCTCTCCGCCAATCACTCTCTCCGAGTTGTAGACAGCAAGAAGGTCTCCCCTGAGCCTTCTCTTCTCCAGGCTAAGCAAGCCCAGCTCCCTCAGCCTCTCCTCACAGGGCTGTGCTCCAGACCCCTCCCCAGCTTTCTTGCCCTTCTCTGGACACCTTCCAGCAGCTCAACATCTTTCCTAAACTGAGTGGCCCAGAACTGGACACAGGACTCAAGGTGTGGCCTAACCAGTGCTAAGTACAGGGGCACAAAGACTTCCCTGCTCCTGCTGGCCACACTATTCCTGATGCAGGCTAGGATGTCATTGGCCTTCTTGGCCACCTGGGCACACTGCTGGCTCATGTTCAGCTGGCTGTCAACCAGTACCCCCAGGTCCCTTTCTGCCTGGCTGCTCTCCAGCCACTCTGACCCCAGCCTGTAGCACTGCATGGGGCTGTTGTGGCCAAAGTGCAGCACCTGGCACTTGGACTTGTTGAAGGCCATCCTGTTGGACTCTGCCCATCTGTCCAGCCTGTCAGGGGGTACATTCATTCTGTCCTCAGACTGGAGCTGTTTCAGCTCAAACCACTACAACTTTACTTATTAGTTTTGAACCCCCCTGTATGTTATCACTGGAAAACAGTGTAATTCTCTAGATGAATTCTGTCTTTACTCTGCCCCATGGCTAAAGTAGTGATGATAGGATTTTCAGGAGTCAGATTTTCAGCCTTCAGAAATCAACTCAACATACAAACCCTGCTACTCTCAGAAGCAAACCCAGCTGGGATGCCAGTGAAGAATTTCCATACTTCCACATCAGCAGTACCAATATTTCACATGAGCAGCAGAAGGCTTTGTATAGGAGTAGGTAAAATCCTACAGTGAGAAGCATAATGAGGAGTGTTCACTAAAACAGATTTTTTTTTTTGTCAGAGGTAAATGTAAAGACAATCCACTGAAGACTACAATAATGACCATCTACATCTTTGCTGCTCACGTGCTTCAACAAGTTATCTGTGCTTTGACTGTCATAAAATACCATGAAAACAAGACAAATGAGAGATTAGCCTGCTATACCTAGTCTGAGCCAGCCTGATTTTCAGAAGTGCTGACATTTTATGGCTTGGGGAAGATTCAGATGAAACAGGAGAGGATATCAGCAGGCAGCTAGTAGAGCAGCTCCTGTTCCAACTCTAGACCAGTTTATTTTGCATGTAGCAGAGCCTCACCTATTTCCTCCTTCAGGTCTATTTCAGCAGTTGTGGGGTGAACGATGCCTTCTACTTTCATGGAGCCAATATGGCTGATGTCACTCTGTGTCAGAGAAAGCTGCAAAACAAGAGAGCAGGAAAAAAGAGTAAGTAACTGCAATCTGAGTGTGAAATCATTTTCATACCAAAAAAAACCAACTAAAATGAAAGAAGGCTGGATTCAGTCTTTCAGTGTTCAGTATGTGTGATTCTGATACTGAGCTTTCAATCAATTTCTACACCACTCAGAGGCCTCGAGCACAAGCCCTGTGAGGAGAGGCTGAGGGAGCTGGGGTTGTTTAGCCTGGAGAAGAGGAGGCTCAGGGGAGATCTTATTGCTCTCTACAACTCCCTGAAGGGAGGTTGTAGCCAGGTGGGGGCTGCTCTCTTCTCCCAGGCAACCAGCACCAGAACAAGAGGACACAGTCTCAAGCTGCACCAAAGGAAGTTTAGGCTCGAGGTGAGGAGAAAGTTCTTCACAGAAAGAGTAATTGGCCATTGGAATGTGCTGCCCAGGGAGGTGATGGAGTCCCTGTCCCTGGAGGTGTTCAAAAAGGGATTGGATGTGGCACTTGAAGCCATGGTTTAGTTAGTCAGGAGGTGCTGGGTGATGGATTGGAGTTGATGATCTTTGAGGTCTTTTCCAACCTTATTGATTCTATGATATGCCCACATCTTAGGAGCCTGCTCCATGGAAGGGCCATGAAGACGATGAGAGGGCTGAAGCATCTCTCCTAGGAAGACAGGGTGAGAGAGATGGGGCTCTTCAGTCTGAAGAAGGCTCAGGGAGATCTTATAGCAGCCTTCCAGTGTTTGAAGGGGACCTGCAGGAGACCTGGAGGGGGACTTTACACAAGGGCATGGAGTGACAGGAGGAGGGGTAATGGCTTTGAACTGGAAGAAGCTCAGTTTGTATTAGACATGAGAAATTCTTCCCTGTGAAGGTGGTGAGACACTGGAACAGGTTGCCCACAGAAGTTGTGGAGGGTCCAACCCTAGAAACATTCAAAGCCAGGTTGGATGTGGTCTTGAGCAACCTGGTGTAGTAGGTGGTGTCCCTGCCCATGGCAGGGCGTTGGAACTAGATGATCTTTAAGGTCCCTTCCAAACTATTTGATGATTCTACAAAGTTACTGCTAGAAAATCCATGCTCCAGCATCACACTTTGAAGAGAAGAGCTGACTTTGGAAATGCTTTTGTTTAAAGAGAAGAAAACTAAAATTAAAAATGCTTTTTTCCTGCAGAAACACTTGCCCCCCAGTAAACAAACTACTGTAAAGGGCTGAACACTATCCTCATCTATAGAGGCTTCATCACCCAAGTAATTGCTCCCCTCTCAGTTCCTGGCATAAGTAAAATAAGGAATGTTTTACCCACCCATACAATATAGGAACTGCCTAAAATCTGATGTCTTAAGGTGCCCAAAAAAGGCTGCTCCCCAGATTTCACCACTTTGAGAAACAAACAGAGGACAGAAACCCCAAAATGCATTAAAAAGTCTTCAGAGTTGCTGAACATGTGCCCAGCAAGCCTTGTTTCAACCAAGATAGGCTGTAGGGTTAAGTCCTAACCAGAACAATAATCACTGCCCATTTCAGAGAAGAAAGTGAGAAGCTGTACTGATTCTGGGAACCTAAGAGAGGCCTGTACTCTAATAAAGGAGATTGAAGTTTCACCTACCCAGCCAGATTACAGCTTTTAGCAGCCTTTTGGATCCATTACGTGTCTGGCACATTGTAGATCGCTGCTTTAGCAAGAGGCCTATTAGGCAGACTGGACTCTTCAGTGCTGTCTCATACAACAGGGTACAGCATCAGTACAGAGGGCTTCCAGGAAGACCATTTTTTCCAGGTGACCTCAATATTTGAAATAATAATGAAGTCTTGACTGTGTCTCCATAGTTAAATCCATAAGAAAAACCCTACCTTCATTCAAAGGGTCTGAAAATTAAGGCAGAGAAAAAAAACCCTTTCCCTCTTGGTAAGTACAAGAAAACAGAAAGTATGGGACCAACAGCTGGCTGGCCACTAAGCACATGCAGTTATTTTCCAGGGACAGCTCTGTAATTGTAGCCAGGCAAAGTATCACAGCCTGTGCTGAGATGGAGAAGTAGGCAAGCCCCGCAGTGAGGGAGAGGTGCCACACAGTTTGCTTTCAGACGGAGCACCCAAGCTTCTGGCACAAACTAACATCTGGAAGTCGCTGGGTGATCCAGGGACCTGGCCCAGAAATACTCCTTTATAAATAATAAATAGCCTAGAAGATTAAACCTGGTGTGGCAGTGTGCCAGGCACAACACAGCCAAGTCCAAACTAACAAACACAGCTTAGGGCAAGAAATTAATCAGAACAGCTCAAGAGAGTTTTGGCCTTAGAGTTGGGACTGCTGAGGGAGAACATAGAGAAGGTTTTGTACCGGTGTTAGACCAAAAGCATCACAGATTCACACAATGCATCAGGTTGGAAGGGACCCTCAAAGGCCATCTTCTCCAATAACACTGCAGTCAGCAAGGACAACTCCAACTACACCAGGCTGCCCAGGGCCATATTGAGTTTGATCTTGAATGTCTCCAGGGACGGGGGCTCAACCACATCCCTCGGCAGTCTGTTCCAGTATTTCACCTCTCATTGAAAGGAACTTCCTCCAAATGTCCACCCTGCTCCTGTGTTTCAAATCATTGCTCCTCGTTCTATCACCACAGACCCTTCTAAACAGTCCCTCTTCAGCCTTCCTGTAGGTCCCCTTTAGATGCTGAAATGCCACAATAAGATCTGCCTGCAGCCTTCTGTTCTCTAGGCTGAACAACCACAGCCTGTCTTCATAGAAGAGGTACTCCAGCCTTCTGATCATCTCTGTGGCCCTCCTCTGAACCTGCTCCATGTCTCTCTTGTTTGGGGGCCCCATTGCTGGACACAGTACTCCATGTGTGGTCTCACCAGAGCACAGCAGAGTGGCAGAATCACCTCTCCTGACCTGCTGGCCATGCTTCTTTTGATGCAGCCCAGGATGCCATTGGCCTGCTGGGCTGCAAGTGCTCATTTCTGGCTCATGTCCAGCTTATTGTCTACCAGTACCCCCAAGTCCTTTTCTGCAGGGCCGCTCCCAATTTCATCATCCCCCAGCCTGTATTGATTCTGTTTCTGCTAGGCTCCTTTGCTGTGATCCTAACCTGTTACAACTATGTATTACCTTTTGTCCTGGCACAAGGCTCTTGGAGGACAAGATAGTGAAACCATCCCCAGGTCCATCTTCAGATGTCGAATTTGAAGCTCCTTCTTTTTCATTCTCTTTCTGTTTGTTCTGTTTGAAGGGAGGGGGAAAAAAATAGATCAGGAACTCTCAAAGGAAAAAATAATCAACATCTACCACTATTCAATAATCACAGAATCACTATGGGTGGGAAAGACCTTGAAGATGATCAAGTCCGACCATAGATTTAATCAGTTACTACAACCCTCATCAGCTCAGATCAATATATTACTCACAGCCCCAAAGATTATGTAACAACAGAGGTCTTCACTGTTTATGTAATGCTAGAACACCAGAGGTTCATCTGAGGCACCACATACGTTTGTGGTCACATTAGGAGTCGGGGCACCCACATCCATCTGTAGTTTTACTCACAGTTAAGGTTGTGTTTATGGGTGGGTGTGTACTAGTTTATTTTTGCTGCTACCAAAGCAGAGCTCACACGAAATCAAACTTAGTAACTTAGTAACCCAGGCAAATGGTCCAATCTGAAGGGAAAAAAAAAAAAAAACATCTTTGCAATCTGAATCCACATTGACAGGAGCAAGGCATCACACCTCCATGTGAGCAGTCACAATGACAAAGTGAAATAGCTCAGAGCTGAAGCATGAATGCCAAATCCCCTCTGTGGGACACACTCCCTCATGCAACCTAGCTCCAGGAAACCTGTTCCTACCAGGGCTGCAGGAACATGTCTTAACATCTCTAAATATCTGATTTAAGGTATTGCCAAGAAGTTAACTCCTCCTAGCAAGTCCCAAACTCTGCATGTGCACAATTCAAAGTAAGGTGGTAGCTGACATCAATACACAGAGGCATTCTATTAAGGAGCCTATTAAGCAACTTTCTTTTGTGTTTAAAAGTGAATTCTGCACATTCTCAGCTATGGAAATGTACTAAAGCTTAGAGGCCTCCAGAAAGATGTGCTTAGCACAAGCTTAAAAAGCTTAGGTTAAAGCTTAGTGTCTTTTAATCCTACCCAAAGAAAAATGTTGCAGTGTTTTAAGATGCACACTCCAGGAAGACAAACTACAAGCACTGATCTGGGTTACTGCTTGATCAAATTAAACCCTTTTGGATGGTGCCAGAGAATGGGCAACTGTAAGGGAAGGTGCAGTGATCAAGTTCAGATTCATTTACTTTTCCTGCCACCCTTACATGCCATTAACAGCAGCACACTTAAGAACACATAAACCAAAGAGCTTGTCAAAATGGTATTTATGTTCCATGTCAGGATGAGTTCTCTGGACAGTAACTGTACAAGGTTGAAGGTGTGACATCTGTCAACCAGAAAATGGCTTCATACATCTCTTTCTTTGTTTTAAAAGCTGAAGTTCACTGCCACACAGTTAGTGTGGAGATGAAGGGGTTCTACACAGCCAGAAAGTATGGCAATGTGAAAGTTTCCCTCAAAGCTTTAAAGGCTTTTGTTATGGAAACTGATTTTACAATACTGGGTTTGCCTTTATTTCTAAGGTTCAGAGAAAAAATAAAACCTTGGGAGTGTCTGTATCAACTCCTACCTCCCACTTCCAGTTATAAACAATGCAGAAGAACTCATTTATTCCTCCTAATAATCTCAGCTGGTTTTCATACACCTCTGGAATCCTACACGTGCCTCGTGCTTACCTTTTTGGGTGTCCGGGCCTTGGTGGACTTTGCCTTCTTCCCACTCTTTTTGTTCACCACGGATTTCCTTCCCTTTTCTCAGGAGCAGGGGAAAGGATAGTCTCAGATTTGCCTTTGGCACCTCGTTTCTTGGCTAGAAGCTCTGGCTGGATTCTGGGCAGGACACCTCCACTCGCAATAGTCACACCTTTTAGCAACTGCATGGAGAAGCAGCAGCATAAAGGAGCAGCACATTACAGGGTCCCGTAGCCTGCACTCAAGCTAATTTTGCTGACTACACTACACACACCCAAGTGGAGTTTACACCTCCTAAAGCACTGCACCTTGACCCTTTATCATGGAAGCAAAACAAAAACCATAAAAAGAGACAAGCCACCAAAAGACTAACATGGAGACAATCCACAATAACAGGAACTCTGGCAGGTGACAGTGAGGTCAGCTAGCACATACTGGAGAACTCCAGCACTGATCAATTTTCTCTCTTCCCCTTGCTGGTCTTTCTGCATACTTGCCTTTGGTGACTCACAAGCAGTGAGTGAGGGTAAGAGGAGCTAAGTGCCTGCAGGCTTCTTACAAAAATGACTGCACTTCAGCCCTGCCAAAGGACTTGTTGCACATCCCTTTGACAGGGAAACAGTGAAAGCAAGCATGAGCCCCAAGAACCTGCTTTGCAGAAATAACAACAGGAATGGGCTGTGATGCATGGGGGCAAAGCCTGGCTACTTCCTAACAATCAACAGTAGATCTAGTCACAGAATCACAGATTTACGGAATTGTTTGGGTTGGAAGGGACCTTCAAGATCATCTAGTTCCAACTCCCTGCCATGGGCAGGGACACTTTCCACTAGAACAGGTTGCTCAAGGCCTCACCCAACCTGGCCTTGAACAGCTTCAGTGAGGGGGCATCCACAGCCTCCCTGGGCAACCTGTTCCAGTGTCTCCCCACCTTCATTGTAAAGCATTTCTTCCTAATCTCCAGTCTCAATCTCCCCTCTTCCAGCTCAAAGTCATTGCTCCTCATCCTGTCGCTACAAGCCCTTGTAAAAAGTCCCTCCCCAGCTCTCCTGTAGCCCCTTTCTTCTGCTATAAACTCTCCTTGAAGCTTTCTCTTCTCCAGGCAGAACAACCCCAACTCTTCCAGCCTGTCCCCAGCCCTCTGATCATCTTTGTGGCTTCCTCTGGCCCCTCTCCAACAGTTCCGTGTCCTTGTGCTGGAGGCCCCAGAACTGTCCCTAATTCACAGGCCAGTGATCACCTTCATGAAGCAGGAGATGGACTGGTAGTGTCAGCATGCTTTTCCCTCTCTCCTGACTGTTCAGTCCCCTTGACTGGAAACAGAGCTAAATGACTTCATGGGCACCACATTTTCATTATTTAAAGCAGCCAAATGAAATGCAGGAATCTTTCAAAGTGTGAATGATGTCATGCATCTTCACATGGGGCCAACTAAGAAGAGATCCCCTGATGCTGTCTGAACCTTTCCAGCACCTCTGAATGCTGCAATTCATGGCCCATGCTGTGATCTGTCTTCTCACTCAACAAGTTTAGCAGAAGCGATCCCACCAGTGATCCTCAGAGCTATGCAAACCACAGTCTGGGTGCTAATGGGACTTAGGCAGGCAGAGGGGGAAACAGTCCTGGAGGCAGCAATAGCAGAGAGTGAGCCAGATCCCTACCCAGGATGGGCCTCACAGACAGTGTAATAGAAAACACATTCCTACAGCTTCTGGGAAAAGGCTTTCCATATAGCCCATTTAATTTAAGGACTGGATGACCCTGGAGAAAATACTCAGCATCAAGTTTACCTACTTTGTCAGGGCTCACAGGCTACAAAAGAAGCAAAATGCCTATCCAGATGATTTAAGATATCCCCTTTTTTGTTTGCTTATATTCAAGTGGGCACAAGCTTGTCTTCTTCTGCTCTAATAACTGTGTGCTCATCCACGTGCCAGACTAAACTGTTCCTAACCTTCTGTGGCAGCATCTTCATCGGTGCCACAGCCCTGCAATGGAAACAGGTACCTGATTCAGTTCCTCATCATTTGCAACTGCCAGGAGGATGTGTCTGGGGGCAATTCTTCCTTTCTTGTTGTCTCGAGCTGCATTTCCTGCTAGTTCTAGAATTTCAGCTGCAAATACATTGAGAGAAAAATGAGTAGCAGAGATGCAGCCTTTGCACACCCTGTACATACGTTTTACATGCCTTCTTAGTAGCCATTTACCTTCCCAGGGGGAAGCTTCCCAATTTAAATGGCCTTTGCTACAGAAAGGCAGGAACCAAACCACACTTAATTAACTCTTTGTAAACGTACGTGTCATCATTTGTCCTTCCTAATGCCCTAAAGGATAAGTAGCAGAAAACATGCTAAGCTTGGTTCAGGTAACTTCTTGTACAAGTCCCACATCAGAATCCTTTCCAAAAACACCAACCCCAAGAAACACCCTATGGAAATGTTCGTCAGCAGTTCCAAATTAGGCAGTTAACCCTGTAACAATGAAACAGCAAAGCATGCACTGAAACCCCAAACCTGGCACAGACAATTCTGACAAACCAGCAAGGATTCTCAGGACCAGGTTAAGACAAAGACTGAGGTGCATTTAAAGAGAAACTTTGAAAGCCAGCAAACTAGCCAGGCAATGCTGCAATTCGGCAGTAAAGGACGCTGAGACATCTGTGAGAAGCTTCATTTCAGAACAAGAGATGAAAGGTTTGACTTAGAGGCAAGCAGAGACAATGTAAGAGCTTCAATGCATGAACTACTGGTAGAAAGTTCCTCCTACATCCCCAGGAACAGGAGGTCCCTTCAAAAGCAGTTTCTCTAAATTTGCAGTAACATTTATAGTGTGACTAAAGCCATTGAGCTTTCTCTGGTTGTTAGAGAGGAAACACAGACATATCCTTCTGAGTTTATTTAACTGCAGCAATCAGTGCAATTCATTAACTCACGCTTTGGCCCCTATTCAGAAGTTATTTCTCATGTAAGAACTCTACTATAACCCTGAGAAAGAAAAGAGAAGGGAATGTTTTGCTCCAGATTATCATAAAGATCATATTCACACCTTGCTTATTTGAAACTTTCCAGGGTCCCTGTCCCCTGCTTTTTAGTATTGTATTTACATCTGTCAGTAACAAGGGTAAGAAAGTTACAGTCCATCAGTGTCCTATTAATCATCATCCTCAAATCACTGTAGTATGGGTGGGGTTGGAAAGGACCTTTAAAGGCCACCTAGTCTAACCCCCTGCAGTCAGAAGGGACATCTGCAAATAGAGCAGGTTGCTCAGAACCCAAAACAACCTGACCTGGAATGGTTCCACCTCTCTGGCCAAGCTGGGACAGTGCCTCACCACCCTCAGTGTTAAAAACGTCTTCTTTCTCTCCAGTCTAAATCTCCCTCTTGTAGTTTCAAACCATCACCCCTTGTCCTGTCACAAAAGGCCCTGCTGAGAAAGTCTATCCCCAGCTTTCTTACAAGGCCCCCCTAAAGTACTGAAAGGCCACCAGAAGGTCTCCCTGGAGCCTTCTCTTCTCCAGGCTGAACAATCCCAACTATCTCAGCCTGTCCTCACAGCAGAGGTGTGGCAGCCCTTGGAGATTAATCATGTCATACTCTCTTTTAGTCAAGTAAACAAAGAACTATAATCATTATAAAAAGAAGAACCTTCATGGGGGAGGGGGAGGAGGGGAAGAGAGAGAGTGGAAATCTCCATAAATGCTCTCTGGCTAAAATCCAAAGGATTTCAACAAGAGGTTTAAGCTCATGGGAAAAACACAAGCTTTCAATTTCACTCAGTTAAAATAACAAAAGTGCATACTTGTCATCCACTTTTCACTACTGTGCAGCACACATACTTAACTGAATGCTGGGAGAGGGAAAAGCCATTGTCTCGAGTTTTGTGCTCATTAACAGTGAATCGTTTAAGGAACAGCCAGTGCTGTTCACAACTAGTCAGGCACCACTTCCAAGGAAGGCTATCAAAGTCGTGAAGACAAGCACTTGGATGTTAGGAAATAATAGAACCCTCCTTGTGATCACTAGACCACTGCCAAGAGGGAAAAGCAGTGTGTGATCAATCAGAAATAATACCACACCACACTGGGCCTACATTAAAAGTTGGGCCAGCAACCTCAGCTCTGGCATTTCCTAACTTGGAAGCCTTGGAGTTGGACTTGGACTTGAAACAAGGAGACTGAAAGATCCTGCATAATCCGGCTGTATTTGCCCCTGTGGGGGCTGCAGAGCTGGATGGTTCAGACCCAACTGCCAGACCTCTGCCAGTGGAGCCAATGCAGCAGCAGAGAGCAGGAGCAGATCACCATCCATTGTGCAGACCAGCAGAGAGCAAGAAGAGAGACCCAGATTTCTCCAGTGGGTGCTGACAGCGGAGGAAAGTTGCATCAGGAGGAAAACAAAACCAACACATACTTACCTGCGTGGTAACTGAAGCTCTTTCAGATGTGCCAACAACAGGCACATCCTGCTACCTGTGTGCTCACCCCACTCCCCCAGGCTCTGGGTCCTTTGGCCAGCAGCATCCTGATGGTGCTCTCAAATGTCCTCTGCCTAATGTCAAGAGCAAAAAACGCAGAACACTCAAAGGCCAGCCACTTTTCATCTACCACAGGACACCAGGAAGAAGGGAATCCAAGGTAGAGAGAGACGATGTTTATGCATATCAGTAACTTATCAAGGGATGCCAGTTATTTGCATAGGTAAATAATTGCCTTACCTCCCTCTAGCTGCTGTCTAGCTGCATGTTTTTTGTAATGCTGGAGGCAGTGACTGGTACTCTTAGGATACAAAATGGCACTTGCAAAATGCAACATCCAACCTGAAGGCTTCAGTTTTCACATGCTCTGCTGATAAGAACAGATCCCTAAAGAAACTGCTTTGTGTAGAAACATCTGGACAGCTCAGGTCACTTAAACCTGAAGGAGACCAGTCTGAGAATACAGGTCCTGTAATAAAGCCCTACACTATAACAAGCACTCTTGAAATCAGGCACCCTGAGATTCTCAGGCATCCTGAGATTCTCAGGCATGAGCTGGGTTTTCTTTACATCCTCTCAGCACTAAGAATTAAAGTGAAATCTGAAACACTCTTGCTTCCCCTCGAGATTCAAAACACACACAAGATGCCTCCACACTGGAAGCATAACCTCAGATTCAAAGATCTTCAGCACAGGTGGCTACAAGCAAACGAGCTCATTGATGCACTCCACAGGTCACCTTGGCCTCAGATAGACATCAAATGCTGGCCAACAGGGTAATGCCCAGAACTATCCACTGATTCTACACAACATTCACTCCTTCTAAAGAAGCCTTTTCTCCTCTTTGATAAGCACTTGGTACCAGGGAAGAACATGTCTGACTTCCCACCAGCACAAGCAGCAGCCAAGCTATGACCTGAATGGGATTACATCTTCTCATCCTGTGGCATACAGGAAAAAAAATAGAGGTTTCTTTAGCTGATGGATCAACAGATTTGGGGTGTCTGGGAACTAGAAGCATCCTAGCCAGGCCAAAGCTATTTGTCCAGCTGAGCTCAGCCTGCTTTTGTCATGTGCTCAGCTGGACTGATAAGAAAGATATATGAGAACTACTGATAGCAGAGCTGGAGAGATTCCAAGCAGATTATCTGGTTTTCCACTTCTCCTTTAGGATAAGCTTTGACAGTTGCTGTTGCACTACCATGTACAAATCTACCAATAATGCCTTTGCTCTGACAAGATGTATCAGATGATGGAGTCCCTGGTCCTCCATTTGCAAGCGGAAAAATTATCTGCTGGCTTTGTCTCTTGCTTGCAGATGAGTACAACAGATAGAAGAGTATTTCAGCTGCTGTTCTTTGGAGGAGGAGGTATTTGCTGGTGTTGTGTTCTGCCCTAATTTAGAGAAGATGACTTTCCATTGACATCTTCTGCAAGTTCCTCTGACCATTCACATGTCTTCTGCTTCCTAATCAAGAGGTATCTACTCTTTGCCTGCATTGTGAGAAGGTGCATCATGGGACACACGCAGCTGATGGTTTACATGATGGTGACTGCAGTCACTCAGAGCAGTCTGGCATGTGTCTGTGGCAAAGTCCATAAATCCAATGGGACTGAGGCCATCTTCTCATGGAGTTATACAATACAATACACCAGGTTGGAAGAGACCTTCAAGATCATCGCGTCCAACCCATCAAACAATCCAACCCACCCAACAACTAGACCATACAGCCAAGCACCCCATCAAGTCTTCTCCTGAACACCTCCAGTGAAGCCAGTGGAGCCCTACCCTGGTCCAGCAAACAGGGATTAAGGAATTAAGCTGCAGTTTTGCAACATGACTTTTCAAGCCTAAGATATAAAACAGCACAGAGAGATTACAAAAAAAACCCCAAAAAGCCTTAGAACACTGAGATCTTCTTCACATTAGCTAAATAGTTGAGATAAAAATATCTCTTCCTGAGACACCCCATGGTGCTTGCTGGTGTTCTAACAATGGAGCTGATAAGCCAAAGTACAGGCTTGGCATTGGGAATGGCTGAAGGGTGCAGCCACAATCAATCCTGCATACAAAGGGAAAACATGAGGATGTAGTAGCTTGTGACAGAAAACACCTACCAAAGCCAAAAGGCACTCTGAACCACCTGGCAACTGGGAATAAGGGTGCTCAAGATGCATATGCACCACACAGATGATGCTAGTCAAGAGGTTCAGTGCACTAGGGCTTCACAAGTACAGGCCGTCAGCCAGCTGACTGCTCACAGGAAACTTCCTGGTCCATGCTAGGCCCCGACTGAATGCAATCAGACAGCTCTGGTCCTGTTTGACCCCCTGGCCTCATCTACTCTGCCTCTATCCCAGCCATGACTTGCTCTCCTAGCTCTACAGCCATTCTTCCTTCCTCACATGTCTCTCTCAGTTGCCTTCCCTGGATAGTTCTGTTGCTCCCATCTATTCTTCTCCCTTGCAGCAATACTGAGGCTCAGCCTTCCTTACCAGGTTCACCAGAAGCTGCATCTCCCTCCAATCCTTGGCCTATGCCTTATTTTTCCAGCTTCTTTGCAAGATTTTTGGACACTCCTGCCATTCACTTCCCACTGCTCCTCAGTTCAGCTCTTCCCTCCTAGACAGATCCATCCCTGGCTCTGTCTCTAACACCAATGTTCTTTCTCCATAACCATCAGCTCCTCAAAATGTTAACAGTTTGTTCCCAGTCTCCTTCTCTGACCAACATGAAACCTGTTCCCAGTCTGCTTACCCAGTTAATTCCAGCCTGCCCTTTCCACCTCTTTGCTGGTAAATAGGATTAGCCTTTCCTTCAACTCTCATTCACAGACTCCCTGCCTCAGCTCCAGTCCTGGACCTGTGGCCATCTGCCTCTGTGCAGCTTGCCTTGGTTCTGCCTTCCTCCCCACTGCTGGCCAGTACTGCTGCAACCACAGAAAGCCTACTCCCTGCTCTCAGTGCTGTGACCAGGAGCAGCTGGGAACAGCAGCTGAGAGGGAAAGTCCTCCTGAGCACCTGTAGCCATGGGCTGAGCAATGCTAAGCCACTGCGTGGAGTGGCCCACAAGCAGCCCAGTCACTTGTCACAGCTGAGAGCTGGAGGTATGCTCCATCATAGGCTGGGCAGCATTGGGAACTGAGAGGGGCTGGAACATGATCAGCGAGTACCAAGTCTTTGAAAATTTTAGCTGTTCAAATCTAATAAGTCTCTACTGAGGATGAACAATTTGTGGGTTTTTTTAAAGTTACAGCTTGGCCAAAGAGAACGAATTTCTCTGAGATAGTAGAGATCACCTTTCCCCTTCTGGAAAGCATCAAGCCTCTGCTCTGATGCTGAGAAGCACCTGCCTGTTTAGAGGAGAAGTTCTCATGAATGTTCCAACTTATCAAAAACCCCATGGTTCAACCTGCTTCTGTGAAATAGTTCAGGAACCAGGCTCCCTCACTCCCACCCTTCCAGTCTGAGTGTTACAGTTCGAAGGGGGAACTTTAGCCTAGTTCCTGACTGCAAAGACTGGAAGTAAAATAAATGACCATTGGATGTAAAAGGAAAATAATGATAAGGTCTATAGAATAGAGAGCAGAGGCATAAACAGTTCTTTCTCTTGTCTTCTTCTGTTTGCTTCTGCTTGCAACTTTCCTCTCTCTCTCTCTTTCGTGGCCTTGCTGAGGGCCTCTCTGTTTTGACTACTCTGTGAGGTAATGGGAGGGAGGGTGTGGGGGAGGAGGTGAATGGGTCCCCTGGAGCCATCCAGATGGATCTGAAGAGTTTCTGTGTTGTTTATAAATTGTAAATATATGAATATTGTACATATGGTTGTATATTTTGTACACATCCATTGCATTTCATATTCCTACATTGTAGTTTGCTTGTAAATACAGCTTCATTTCCTTCCAAAACCTTCTGAGCTAGTCTGGCAATTTTCATTTTGGGAAGTAATACTCCAAATTAGTTGGGGGTGGTTTCAACCCACCACACTGAGCCTGAAGTAGTTCCCTGTCTGCAGGCTTTCAGCCTGAGCAGCCACCATTCTCAGTTGCAAGTCCATGAGAGAAAACTGGAAGCATCACCCAACGTTAAGAAACTTTACCAGTTGATAACAGCCCTGGAAAACCACAAGTTGTTCCCATAGGCTTCCCAAAAAACCAGACACTATATTCACATGTACACATTAGGATCAGCAGTTTTCACCTGAACTGTCCCCCTTTTAAACTCTTCAAACAAAACTCTGGATAGAGCACAGAAGCTTGGGTTGGAAAGATCACAACCCACAAGCAAGAGCCATTTACTCAGAAACATCACTCCATTTTATTCCAATGTATACAGGGCTGGGATGAGAGTGGGGGAATCTCTCTGCTGAACCATGCAGCTTAAAATAACATTCCCTTACAATTTATGTGGGCTCCCAGCCTACACATCTAGCAATTTTCTTGCCTGGTTGACTACAGTGTCTTTTATTTTTTTCTCCCTAAAGCCAAGTGTAGGGCCACACATACTCTGCCCCTTACCAGATTAATGACTGAAATTAAATTGCACTCACTAGCCAGAAACAGAGCCAAGACATACACTGTTCTAGGTCAGGGGATAGGCAAACAGTGCTGCACTGTAGGTTCTAAAAAGATGACCATAACTCAGGCTGCACTACCAAAGTGCTGCAAATACCAGATGTGCTGTTGACAGTTTATTACTACATCTTGGAGTAATTGCCACGGCTCAGAACAAGCATCTCCAAATGTTGATCCTAGAAACCCCTTTGAATGCTGTGGATTGCCGTGGAGTGGGAAAAGGAAAAGGTATTAAAGGTATTCCTCCCCAGCCTGAAGGTCAGCAGAGTCCTTAAGCAGCACATTATTCAGTTATAATAACTCTATGTAACCTATAAATAACTATAACACTAACTTGTGCTACTGCCAAACCTCATGTAATAAGCTTTTCATCTTGCAATAGTCAAGATATCCAGAGGCCTGTAGGTGTCTTGCAAGTGATCTGCAGTCAATGATAAAGTAAAGCAAATACATCTTCCTACAGAGAAATTTCTATTTATCACATTCCTGATGAGGCTCTGAGCCTCCACTAGAAAACACACACAGAGGCACACCGACAAAACCAAGGCTGAAATTCTCTGTGGTAGCAGGGAAGCTACAAAAGCTACAAATCTTCTGTCCTCACTTTACCCCCAACTCTCTGCAGCCTTCTGAAGCATCCCTGCTGAGCAGCACTCCATGTAGCAGACTGCTAAACAAGCTCTGCAGGCCACAGACCTTCCTGGTACAGCACAACTGCACCAGCCTCTGCTGTCAAGAGATTTTTGTAGTTGCAAAACTTCATTTTTAATGTTTGAAACTGGACTGTGCAAATATGAGTACGTGCATGTTCTTCAGGAAGTGAAAGATCTTCTCCAAAATCACTTAGAGAACTGATCTTTATGATTAAATGATCTCAATATAAACCTGTTTGTGCTGAGACGGTGAAAAATAGATAAAGAAAATAATCAAACAAATGGGCAAGATGCTCACCAGCCTGGATTTTGATTCTGCTTTTCAGTGGTGGTTTGTTTCGTTTGGAAACCAGCTCCTTTTCTAAACTTATCTCTTGAAGGAGCTGGGAGTGAAGATGAAAGCAAGCTTAAGTATTTTCTTTGTATTTCTTCCACATCAGCTATTACCTTTTCACTCCAGCTCCAGAAACAGGCTCAGAAAAAAACAAACCAACAACACCCCCCACCCCCCCATTTTTATCCTGTAATTAAATCAGCACAGATGTGAAAGTTTCCATAATATGCATGATCAGAAATGTCTCAACAGTGAAATGATCACTATTGCAGATTTTCTCTAACACCTTTGAAAGGAAAGAGTGCTTTTCATGTCTGGTAGCCAGAACAGGTTTTCACGTGTGAAAAAGACAGCGTGGTACGTGCAAAGACTGCTGTGCTGTCATGGGGACAACCAGGATCCAAGGCAAACTTCTTCCATGCCACTCTGACAACAAACTATGCTCCTGAAACGCAACCCACACAGGCTTGTGCCTCCTCACAGATTCTCTAATGCACCTCAGTCTTGATCTGTAACACCTAAGCAACCTGAACCCAGAATCCTCTCCGCACCAGGTGTGGTAACAATCGGCCACGGTGCCATTTCCCACATGCAAATAAGAAAACAAAAAGACATGATGGTAAGACAGTCTGAAATATTGCAATGCAGCACAGTATATTGCATCACCATGCCCCTTCCTGCCCCTTCCTCTGAGGTCAGTTTCAGCAAGGAAGGGAAAAGAAAACTCAGGATATGTGGGAAGATTTAAACCCTGAAACACTGATTTTTTTAAGACACTTAGGCAAGCCAAAAGGATTTTTAAAATACAAATGAACAACCTCCATATTCCATAACACTTTGACACTGCTGTGCAAGAAATGCACCCAGTAAAACAGCTTATTCACTTAAAAGGCACAACAGATGTACAAAGCAGGTTTGCTTTTTTCTCTCCTGTTATTCACATCCAGGTGTGCTCCAAAAGCCTAATTCGTATCAACTTGCTCTTGGACACAGACTGCCTAGATGTAACTCCTCGCTCTGTGAAAAACAAGTGACCAAGCATGGTGCCTCCAAAGGAAAGAGAGAATCTCCATAGAATGGTAGGGGTTGGAAGGGACCTCTGAAGATCAAGTCCAACCACCCTGCAGAAGCAGGATCACCTGGGGCAGGTCACACAGAAACACATCCAGGCAGATTTTGAAAGTCTCTAGAGAAGGACACTCCACAACCGCTCTGGGCACCCTGTTTTAGGGCTCCATCACCCTCACAGTAAACAAGTTTTTCCTTATGTTGAGGTGGAACCTCTGTGTTCCAGTTTGTGTCCCTTGCCCCTTGTCCTGTCACAGGGCACCAGTGATAGGAGACTGGCCCCTTCTTGTTGACACCCACTCCTGAGATGTTTGCAAACAGAAGATCCCCTCTCAGGCTGCTCTTCTACAGATTAAATTGCCCCAGCCATCTCAGCCTTTTCTCATCAGACAGATGTTCCAGTCCCTTCATCATCCTTGTAGTCTCTGCAGGACTTTCTAGTATTTCCCTGTCTTTCTTGAACTGGGAGACCAAACCTGGACACAATACTCCAGATGTCTCACTAGGACAGACTAGATGGGGAGAACTTCCCTTCACCTGCTGGACACACTCTTTTTACTGTGCCCCAGGATCCCCTTGGCCTGCTTGTCCACAAGGACACATTGCTGACCCACAGATAACTTATTGCCAGCCAAGACTCCAAGGTCCTTTTCCATGGAGCTGCTTTCCAGCAGGTCAGCCCCTAACCTGTACTGGTGCAGGGAGTCATTCCTCCCCAGGTACAGGCCTTGCAGAACCTCATTAGGTTCCCCTTTAACAGCCTTAGCATTTCAAGCAAATTTCATTACATCCTGCACTCGCAGAGCCCAGTTTTCACACGTTCATACCCCATCCCATGGCAATGCCTGGCTTCTGAGTGTGACCAGCACTTGCAGCAGCAGCAGGAGCAGCTTCTTGGTTTACCTGCTAGGTACTCTATGACGGCTGCCATGTAAACCGGAGCGCCGACCCCTATCCGGTACTTGTAGGTTCCTTTCTTTAGGTAGCGCATCATTCTCCCCACGGGGAAGATGACTCCTGCCCTGCTGGAGCGTGACAGCTTGGACATCTTCTTCTTCCCACTTCGGCCTGACATCTTGGAGCTTTGTGCTTTTCAATTCGCTGTCGATTTCCGGACCCCCCTTGCTCCAATCCAAAAGCTGCCAAGAGAAAAGAAAACAGGATTGGTGCTCGGCATTGACGGATGAGAAGCTCAACACCAGCCACCAGTGTGCTCCTGCAGCCCAGAAAGCCAGTCACATCCTGGGCTGCATCAAGAGAAGCATGGCCAGCAGGTCGAGGGAGGTGATTCTCCCCCTCTACTCGGCTCTGGTGAGACTGCATCCAGTTCTGGAGCCCCTATTACCAGAGGGATATGGACATACTGGAGCATGTCCAGAGAAGGGCCACGAGGATGATCAGAGGGCTGGAGCACCTCTCCTATGAGGACAGACTGAAAGAGTTGGGGCCGTTCAGTCTGGAGAAGAGAAGGCTCAGAGGTGACCTCATTGTGGCCTTCCAGTATCTGAAGGGGGCCTACAAGAAGGCTGGGGAGGGACTTCTCAGTATATCAGGTAGTGATAGGACTAGGGGGAATGGAATGAAGCTGGAGGTGGGGAGATTTAGGCTGGATGTGAGAGTGGTGAAGCCCTGGAATGGGTTGTCCAGGGAGGTGGTTGGGGCCCCATCCCTGGAGGTATTTAAGACCAGGCTGGCTGAGGCTCTGGCCAGCCTGATCTAGTGTGGGGTGTCCCTGCCCATGGCAGGGTTGGAACTAGATGATCCTTGTGGTCCCTTCCAACCCTGACTGATACTATGATATTATGTTAAGCTTAGCAAGTGATAAACAGCTGAGAAGCACAGCCACAGTGGAAGACAGCATTCACTGAGCTGATAACGGTTTATAGTGCTTGCCCAGGAGATGATAGAACCTACCTACCAACACACTGCTTCTCCACAGGTTTTTTTCTAAGGGGAATTTCACATGCATGGCTGAAGAAGTAGGCAAGTAGCTGTGCTTCAAGCACCTCCTTCATGCTGCTCTGGCCTCAGGAACTAAGCCCTGGAGCCAGCTCACAGACCTCACCGCTTTCATTAAGTCTCCCTGGATCACCCCCGGGAGCCTCAGAAGCCTCCTCCACTCAGCTCAGAGAGGGTCTTTACTCTCTCATCTTAAAAGGACTGGCAACCAGGTTTTTCTGTCCATCAAGCTCCCTGAAGATGAATTTTTCTTTCCTTGCATTAAAAGCCAATCTAGTCTACACATAGGAGCAAAGAAAATAAACCTCATTTTTTTCCTTATTTTTCTGGCAATTGAGAGATTGAAGGTAAGGAGACAACAAACAAGCCCTGGAGTCAGCCACTCCAAAGGGTGCACGCAGTCCCAGGCACAACCCCAATTCTCACTCTCAGTCAAATACTGGGGAAGCTTTAACTCTGTGAACAAAAATTTGGTTTAATTCCATTTTGATGGCTGCCCTGGTAACTTAATTATGATCCCTGTTACTCCTCTGAAACAAACACAGAGCATGCTCCAGATGCTATTTCTGTCAATGAAGGCACTGCTATTTCATTCCCAGAATTCATTCACCTCAAGGAAACAACAGGAAGGAGACAATTTGTAAAACATTCTGCTGGCTTTAGGTGACACTGATCAATTTTATCACAAACTGCAAGTCATTTGGCATCACTGCAAGACCAGCACTCATCCAAGGAGGGTACAGAAATCTGTGCTTGGTTCTCATCCTGCTAATTACAAAGCAAGAGTGTATACAGAGTCACAAAGCCAGATACAGAAACCAGCTCATCCACAAAGCCAAGGGTTGGTTTCTACCGTAACTTGCACACTGGTTTCATTTAGAGTATCAAAGAAATTAAACCACCAGAGGGGCTGCAGGGATCTATAAACCCCTGGTGTGTCTTTATCAGCCTGATATATTTTTTTCTCTCTGCATGCAATACATTATGTGGGCATGATAACAAGAGGTAGAAAAGGTTAAACCAGTAAACCCATCAGACATGGATACCTCCAAATTGATGCTGCTGATCATCCCACTGCAAATTTCCTGTGAAGTGCCAGCCTGGAATCAAGAAGGGTAATAAAAGGGCTCATGTACCACTGCTTGTAAGTGTGAATTAAAGGTAATAGGCACTTCAAATAGACATAAGGAGGGAAAATGCCCAAGAATGCTTTAATTTAATTGACACAGGAGTAACCAGTTGTGTAGGATAGGGAGACAGCAGGTTATAGTGGGGAGGGGGAAAAAGAGCGGCTGTGGAAAGGCAAACCTTGCATCAAGGTCTAGGAGCAGGAGGACAACCAGCACTGAGCTGCACCCAGCTGTGCTTCAGGCATGCAAAGTAGAGGAGGGTGATAAGAACAAAAGGACATCTGACACAAAGTAAAAGGGAAGGCAAAAAGAAGAGGGGAGACATGATAATGGTCTTCAGAGATGTGAGAAAAGGCAGAAGGGAATAATTGCTTCACATAAAAGTGCCAGAAGAGTGGGACTCTTACAAAAGCTGTGCAGCAGGGAGGAGACTCAGATAGGGAGGTGGCCAAATCTTCCTGCCAGGGTAACTTTAGACAAGTTAAAGAAGCAGCAGGTATCTTTTTTAGCAAAGAAAAATATCTGTCTTCTATGTTAAGAAGTGAACTTTTTAAACAACAGTTAGACAACGAATGTCAGAAGCGACACAGGCAGCTTTGGATCTGCCCTGGGACAGGCAGCTGGAGGAGGTGATCTCCTGATGTCCCTTCCTCCAACCCTCTTGCTGAGTGAAACCTCCCATTTGTGCCAAACCCTTTATAAACTTTCAATTTTATACTGTGCTGCTGATTAGTCTTTATGAAGTGTCCTTTCCAGTTTGTGAGAACCCACATTCACACTGATGAAGAAACGTAGGCTGGGAATTAGGTTTCTAGCCATCAGAGGAGCCAACTTCTGGGAACAGCCTTCTCTTATGAGTAATAAGAGCAACAATAACTCATTTTAAGGTGGGACTTAATACATGTATGCACAAGGCTATGATCTGATTCCTGCAATACCAACAGGACAGTTTAATCAGCTGAGAGGTCAATCCTGCACTGAAATCCCTCCAGAGAGCCAACCAACCACGAATCAAAATCATACTAAATTACTCTCTCCTCCATTTGCTTCTATAGCACCAATTCCCAGCTGTGTGTAAATCAATGAAAACAAACACACACACACAAAGCAAACATCCTGAGATTACATCCACAGAAAATCCTGTGGTTGCACTTGATCTCTGTGATGGAAAATCAAAACATATTTATATAACTAAGCACATTGCTCTGGGGCACTACATAAATTTATGTTTAACTAATCACCTCTGGCTCATTCTTCTGTTGCCTCACTGAACTTTCCACCCCTACCCATCCCTTTATTTTTCCCTTCTCTCTCATAGCAAGCCTCGATCATTTTTTCCCCTGCTGCCAAGAGGACTTTTGGAATGCCAAAGTATTTTTCCAGATATTTTTCCAGTGATAGGACAAGAGGGAATGGACTGAAGCCTGAGGAGGGCAGATTTGGACTGGAGACTACGAAGAAATTCTTTACAGCAGGGGTGGTGAGACAGTGGAACAGGTTGCCCAGGGAAGGCCATGGGTGTCCCCTCCCTGGAGGTGCTCAATTGCAGGTTGGATGAGGCCTTGAGCAACCTGGTCTAGTAGAAGGTGACGGTGCCTGTGGCAGGGGGCTTGGAATCAGATGATCTTCAAGATCCCTTCCAATCCAAACCATTCTATGAATCTATGATAAACTACAGATCAGATAGGCTTTCACAAAATCCCACAAATCTAAATAGAGAAGAAGTTTCAAAACTCTGACAACACTCTCTCTCTCTCTTCTTTGCAAGTTACACAGACCAGGGTATACTGGGGAGTCACTTATACAACCATATGTGCTTGTCTCATCTTGCCTTGAGTCCTACGGTAGCAGATTTTTGGGGGAAAGCCAAGCTATGGCATAGTCACATCTACTAAAATTGTACTCCCGTGTACATAGATGAAGATGTGGTACACTGGGGATGCCAACTATCTATGCCTGCATCTTAGACGGCGGACACCAAAGAGTTGGCTCATGGGTTCGGGTGACTGTCACTCCTTGCGATCTGGAATCTCTCTTGTACAATACAGCTACACCTGGTCTGCAGAAAGGCTGCAGAGGTTTGGGCCTTGCTGGTACATTCCTCCTACAGGCTGGGGTTTGGTTTACATTGGAGGACACCCATCAGGTCAGCCCTGAGAAAGTGGTGTGATGCACTCACCTGAGCTGCTCCAAAGCTGCCAAGAGCTGAAAGGCCTCCAATTTAGCACTGCTTTCCTAACCGTTCTCTTTAGGTGACACAGCTAAGTGTCAAGGGCTTGTCAGTTTCAAATGTGCTTGATCTACCCACATTAGTTCCCCCACTCCCAGCTGATTCATCATGTCTTCACCTGCCCTTATAAAGTACAGCCTGAAATGAAAAACACAGCCATGACAGTTATGTGGAGTCCATCCTTGCTGAAATAGAAGAGCTGTATCTATATCTGGGTACCACAAGATCATGAGGCTTGGGCAATTTAAAGCAATTAATTTTCCCAATCCTTTAATTGGTCATGGCACACTCCTACTCTGCCATGACTCTGACATCCTTGTGTTGCTATGGGGGATTTAGTAGCTACCAGAACTCCCAGAACTCTCTACAATATGAGGAAAATAGGGCAGACTTTTGCAAGCTGGGCCTTCCTCTGTGAATTAAATCTTCTTCAAAGCCCAAAACAGACATCAATCTTTTCCTTCTGCCTGTTGGAAAAGAAGCTCTACCTCCTTGCCACTCTCAGGAGAGTCCTTCCACTACACACACACTGCCACCTTGTTTTCTTCTACCATGGTTATCTACAGAAAGTGACAATCGCTGACACAAGGACACTGAAGCAACACACATTCCTCTCACTATTAATGGTGCAATCTGCATCCCACAGCACATCCAAGCAGATCAAGTTTTACCAAAACAGCCTTAGAACCACTCTCCAGCCCTTCTTACGTGGACACTCAGAAGAACAAAGTCACATAATCAGATTTAGGTGGTAAAGGCTCCTGGAGTTGTTAGAAGAGTAAGAACATCCTGCAGGCAAAGAAACAGATTGCAACCTCCAAGTGAGTCTGAACTTGAAAAGCTGGCCAGGAAACAATTTCAGAGATTAACATGTCACGATCAGGCAAGAAAGCATAGATGCACACCAAAGAGTTCAGTGTGATACAGAAAGCCCAATATGCATAAAATCTTGTATTTTCTCTGAGAATAATCACAGAAAGCAGCAAAAGAAAAGAAAGCTTAGTTTGCACAATGGAGCACCAAAACTGCTGCAACTCTGGTGGAGGAAAATAAATTCTGGCTGTTCCTCTTCAAATGCCAGATCATGCACAAGACAGGGGCATGCCAAGATAACAGCAACACCAAATATAAAATGCACACCAGCACTGAGTTATCACTAAATATTTGAGCAATGATTAGATAAAGCCCCAGTCAAATTAAACCAGCTGGCATTGCAGTGTATCCTTACAGGTGGCTACAATGCCATCTGGCAGACTAAGACTTAGCACAGCTTACCAAGTGTCCTCCCTCCGACAGCTGTGCCAACTAGAGGTTCAGAAGCAGGCATTACACTGCACCTACAGCAGAAGGTCACACAGGCTAAAACACTCAGGCACAGCTGAACGTTGACTTCAATGTCTTTCACCACAACTGACAAACCTGAGCCTTTGTGCTGCAACTGTTCCTACTGAATTTATCCACATTTCCAGATGGTTCACGTGTGCTTGGCATCTAGGAATGACTTCCAAATATTGAAAAAATTAAAAGTCAGCAGGCAAACAATACAATGAAGGATATGCAGGGCTATCAGCACACCTGTGCTTTCCTCACTCCAGCTGATGATCTGTTTGAACAGTTAGGAATCAACAAGCAATCCAAAAGTACTGCAGCTAGGAGTCAACCTAAACTGGGCATTCATATACACTTTGTGAAAATAACTACTAAGATCTAAAGCCAAAGGTTGCCACCTAAATAAATCAGTAAGGCACAAAAACAGATATAAGGAAGAAATTTTTCACACTGAGGGTGGCAAGACCCTGGCACATGATGCCCAGAGAGGTGGTAAATGCCCCAGTCCCTAGAAGCATTCCAGTTCAGGCTGCTTGGGGCTCTGAGCAACCTGCTCCAGTTGCAGATGTCCCTGCTGACTTCAAGGGGTTGGACTAGGTGACCTTTAAAGGTCCTTCCACCCAAACTATTCCGTGCTCTATGACTGTGTGCATACACAGCGCTGTTCAGGGGGCAAGTTGCATACCTCCTGGCACTCAACCAGCTCCAAACCGGCAGACACAAAGCACACTGCTACTGAAAGGCACTTCGCGGGCACACCGGAGCCAGAAACCCCGGGGCTCCTTACAGAAGTTTTCCATCACGAACCGCAGAAGCTGACCCCCGCGGCATTGCACAGCCTGCAGACTGAAGGGCTGCACCTCAGTCCCGACTCAAACCGAGCCTTCTTTACACAATCCTGAGGCTACAAAGCCGGTTCGCCGCCCGGCCCCAGCCGCTTCATGCTGAGGAGCGCGGTCGCTATCAGCCCCGCGCACGCAGCACGCAAGCCACGCGGTTGCCTGGAGACGTCCGCCCCGCCCACTCTGTCGCGCGCGCCCATTGGCCGCCCGCAGGGCCGGGAGCGCGGCCAACAACCCGGTGGTCACCGCCCCGCCTCGCCGATTGGCCAGCGCACGGATCCCACCTGCGCGAGAGGCGGGCCCAAGGAGAGCCCGGGCTAGCAGAGAGCCAGCCGATTGGTTAGAAGCAGGCGAGCGACGGGAAAGACCCCGCGCGATGCGCGGCAGCCGTGCGTGCGCGCTCCCTTGCCGGCTGCGCAAGCGCCCTGAGGCGCAGCGGCGGGGGGAGTGGCAGTTGGCTTTCCCGCGCAAACGCTTCTGTTCCCCCCACCATCCCTCTACCTTCAGCGGGCTCGCTCCCGCCGTCACGGGGCTTCGCCCACTGCCTGCGAAGGGTGGCGGTGGCAGCGTGTCCCCGGAACGGGAAGCGCGGAGCGAGGGAAGGGACGGAACGGAACCAGCCGCAAACGACGAGCCGTAGTCGCGCGGGGCTCGCGCGCAGGCCTCGCGTTCGCCCCCACGCCCCCTTCCCCTGGGGCCGGCCCCGCGCGCGCCGCCGCCTCGCGCCCCATCCGTTGCCCGCGACTGTTTCGCCTCACAGACCCCCTTCTTTTCCCCCCTTCACACCCCTTCCCCTCACGACGGCCCCCACTCCGGGGATGGCCGGTCCCTCCCGAGCGGCTGCGGAGAAAGAGGCAGCAGCAGCGTCGGCGGGAGGAGGAGGTGGGTTGGGTGGCTGGGAGCAGTGAGAAGGAAAGGAGCGGGCCTCGCCGCGGCCCCGGAGTCCCCCGCGCCGTCGCTCCCCTCACCTGCCGGCGGCCGCCTCCTTCTTCTCTCTTTCTGCTTTTTCTGCCCTTCTTTTCCTCCTCTCCTTATTCCCCCTAGGTCCCCCTTCTCCTCTCCCCCTCCCTTTCTGGCTCCCCCACCCCCCGCCCGCACTCTCGCTCCGCCTCAGCCGCCGGCTCTCCTCCCGTATTGTATGTTTCAATAGCGATGGCGGCGGCTTCTCTTGAGGGGGGGTGGAAGGGGTTTCCTCCCGCTCCGCATACCGCCTCTAGGAGGAGTCACGGCAGCCCGGGCCTGCAAGAACCCCCTATCGCTGCCGCCCTCCCAGGCACCGCGCCGCTCCTCCTTGCCCGGGCCCCAGGGCTGCCGCTGCCTCCTTCCCATAGGCACCCCATCTCCGCCTTCTCTGTCTCTCCCCCACCTCACGCAGGCTCAGCAGAGAAAGGGCACCCCTGACCCCAGTCCCCAGGAGCTGCGGGGCTGGCGTTACTGGGGAGCATAAAGGAAGAAAGCCCGGCTCGCCATCCTTTCCCTGCTCACAGGATGGAGGAGTTCGGAGCTGTAGAGGTTTCAAGGGTATCTCAGCTTGGGCCATGTTCGAGGACAGCTTTTGAGGTGTCCTCCGCCCACGCTGCCCGGTTTTTGTTCGGAAGGGAGCCGCCCATCCCTACATCCCTTAGGCAAGGTGACCTGCGTAGCTTAGTTGGGTGCATCGAATCCAAACGTTCCAGCATCCCCAAACTGGCCTAAAACGGCCCTAACAAAGGGTGCTGGCAGTTCTTTGTGTCTTGGAGCGTTTAAAGCCTTGACAAGCTTTTCAACTCAGCCACGAGGGCTGCAAACTTCACTCGCTTTCTAAACGGAAGCCGAGTTTTTTCTTTCCCTCGCAGTTACAGGGATTCAAGGGCTTCAGCTCTTATGATACGTAATAAGCGATTGTATTACAATTCTCAATGTGTGTCTGTTGGCAGCGCCAAATACGCGATCACAGACTGATGCAAACAGAAGAATGCAGGGCAGAGATCAACTGATCTCGGGGTCATTTTTACATAAAATTTGGATTATATTGTTATTCCTGTGCAAACATCTTGCCTTGTTACATTGATTTCACCTGGAAGGTATTTGGGGGCTATCATAATGCCCTAGGCATTGAGAACAGTATTAACCCAGACCTGCCCGACTCACCTGCAATGTGACTTTAGAAAGGTGGCTGAGAACAACAGAACAGCAATAAAGAGGAATCCATTCTCAGCTCTGCCTTTGTTACTGTAAAAAAGTTCTCAGATTCACTGTCTTCCCAGAGTGTTTTTAGCTCTGCCAAAGTAAACTTTGTGTCTGTGTACACTTAACAATCCATAGGGAAAAAAAGCAATGAGGTCTTCCTTTCAGGTTATACTGGTTGCAGACTCCATCATCTCCCAAAGAAGTAAGGTGGGAGTTGAGAATCTGGGGTTTCCTCAGCTGTTCTGTGACCCTGAGCAAAGCATTTTTACCATGGTAGCATTTTAACTGTCACTAAAATAGAAGATCCCTTCCCTCTTTCTAAACAAGCCATTCACTGAGTAAGTGATCTGAGGCATTTCTGTGGATTAATCCTTTTGAGTCTGCTCTCATTCTTGCTTCTTTTTGAAGTCAAGGTAAAAATTCCTTGGAACCACAGAGATGAAAAAGCAAGTGTATGAATTTGAATTATGTTACATGTAAGGGGAAATACTACTTGGATCTTCCCTGTTGAAACTTTGAGCTTAAAAAAAAAAAAAAAAAGGTGTCTTTTTAAGTGTATTGAACCATCTTGGGAGGGTGGGAGGAGTACAAAGAAGATTTTGTGCAATCAAAGCATAAAAATGAAAGTGTAAAACCCATGTGGAAAAGGAGGGAGAGCATTCCATTTTTTTCTATTTCCAGGGACAAGTTATTGCATCCAATAATCATGGATGCAGTACATGGCTTTGTAAAAAAAAAAAAAAAAAAAAATCAAGCTGAGACAAAATAAGAATTGCAAATGTTTGAAAACATTCCCAGTTTGGTAAAGATTAACATCAAATAGTTGCTCTGTGATAACAAGACTAATGTGTAGGAGGTCTTTAAGAGGGGAAAAAAACAAACCCTCTCTTCTACACAAACTTTCAATATTAGGACAACTCACTTTGTTTACAAAACATTTTTTTCTGTTTACACACAACATTCTTCCATTCAAGCTGTTTCCAGCCTTAAGGTTGTAGTTTTCACATCCACCACTAGATACACACTGTTCAGACGGCTCAGGTAAAATAAACTGATGTTAGGGTGGGGCTCCTCTTACATAGTACCGTGTGGTCATCAAATATCCCAGCCTCAAAAGAGACTTACCGCATCCAGTGAGTGCCGGGCTGCAGCCTCCTAAGGTTGCTGTTTTGTTCCCTGAAATAAGAATCTGAATTCCCTCTGTTTCTTTAGCACTTCCACCAGCTGGCTACCAGTTTTCACACTGTCACTGAGAACAGGACATCTGAGGAGTACTCATGTCCCTGAGCAAATCACTTCTGCTGCAGTAGAGCAGGTATGACAGAAGGTATCTTCTGTTATGCAGCTGGTTTCTGCTGTTTACGTTATCTCTGTAGGCATTGCAGCCTGGAAAGAGTTTTTGTGTTCAAGAAAGGCACCAGCATGGAGTAAAGCTGGTTCCTTGGCTACGCAAGGAGTGGCCATCAAATCCCAAATCATAATGCCTCCTGCAGCAGGAGACTGAAGGAAGCAGGAGTGTTATGGAAGTATAATGGAGGTCAAAGACCTGCGTAGTATATGAGTGGTTTAAGACATAGAAGGCTTGAATTTTAATGCCATTTTCCCTGTCATTGTGACTTTTAATTGTCCCACTAGGAAGTAAGTTCCACTTCTGTACTTTCCTTAATGGGCATGACTTGTCCTTAACCTAAATGTTGACAGTATTATGTGTATGGTATGCTCCTTTAGAGCAGCTGAGCGGCATGGGGCTCTCTCTTCAGCTCAGAGTTTGCTGTCAAACACTGGCTGCAATAAAACAGTAGGTGAGATGAGGAATTGGCAGGCGATTATCTTTACAGATCCTGTCATGGAGAAGATAACTGGATGTCCAAGACATTTAGTCATATTAGCTGTACCTTTTGGCCATTTAGGGCTACTTATTCAGGAAGAATTGTTGCTAAGTAGTGTACTTCAGGACAAACATGTGCAATGCTGGATTAAGAGAGAGTCTCCCCAGTCAGCAGGAGCACAGTCTGCCCTCACTAGGTTGTGCAAAGCCCATCTGCCAGTTGACTTCCAAGTGCAAATACAATCTGTTCCTTTGTCAAAATAAACAACATCTCTATTGACAGAGCCTTCAGAGACTGCTGACTGCCTAACTGCAGCTCCTGGAGAAACAGCCTGTTTATGGCACTTTTACTTTTTGGACAGAAGCTGTTATATATCAAACATTGCAATGAATATTTCATAGCTTCAGAACCAAGAGAGACAGCTTTACTCCTGCTTAGGCTGGCAGGCATCCAGGGTTGTCCTGGCAGTACGGTGGAGTCAGGCACTCTGAAAGCTCGCTCTTGTGGGCCCTGCAGAATCGAGGGATCTTGTCAAATCAGTGTGAGCGTTGTCATCTCATTAGGATAACCTCATATGATCAAAGTTGATCTGTGTACACATACAACAGTAGCTAACATGTAGATGTAAGATATAATAACTGAGCTCTGGAAACTATCTATATTTCTGTAATGACTTGACTTTCCCCCACTCTTTGAGCCATTTTTGACCCCTCCTTCACCCTCCACACTGCTTATGAGGTTATTACACTATTAGATTTTGTGCAATAAGCAGCCACAATAGTCCTGACTTTCTGGAGAACACTCTTACAGTAGTATTTTTTTAAATTAGATCATCCCATCTACTCCAGAATTAAACATTTGTGTGTGAGAGAAAGTCTGAACAGTGTTTAAGATGTCTTCAAAAGCCACAGATTAGTTGAGACATAAGCAATAATCAGAGAGGTCTTTTCCTGCCCAAGCAGCAACTGATTCTAAATGCTAAACACTGCTTACTAGCTAAAAAACTAAATTAAGAGTAGTTTCATCCTTAGTTTAAAAGGAGTGTTCGAATCCTTTTTACTTAAACACATCAATGCATAAATTGCTGTCTGGACTCAACTAGTAAGAATACTAATCTAATACAGATATTCAAATAGCCATGTTTACTCACAATAATCCTGATTTATTTTTAATCACATGGAGATTGACAACTATATCTTTCAGAATTGCAGAAGGTGCTATTTGTGTTCAGCTGAGGAATACACTGTAGGACTCCTCTCTACAGCTCAGAAATTGTATACAGAAATGGGTAGAGCACAGGGAGAAGTGGTGTGGTGATCACTAGTATGGAATGGCTTCTCAAGGGGCAATACAAGAAGAGACACAGCTGATTCTCTTGGCTTGTAGCTGTGTGCCTCCACAGGAACACAATTTTGATATTAAGTAGGAAAAAAAAAACAACAAAACAAGTTCAGCTTCTGAATTTGAGGAAAGCTGGCTGGATAAAGCAATAAATTTGTGAGCGATGTGTTTGGCCACAGATCAATATAATAACCAAGCCCTGTCAATCTACCAGGCGGAAAATCCTCCATCTCCGTATCCCATGTGAACTTCTCGAAGCAAACTATTTGCAAGAAAGTGCCTGTTCTTTTCCTGTAGCACAGCTACATCCCAGCAGGTGTCTGGGGACTTTTGATGCAATTACATTTTGAGTTTGGCATTTGTTTTTTGGAGGAGCAGAGATGTAGCACTGTGTCATTGACCATCAGGCCACTCAACTACAGATCTCTCCAGGTACAAACTGTAGGACACTTTCTTAGTGAATTGGCATCTAAAACTGAATCATATTTCACACTTCTCATGATGGTGCAAAGGAATTTTTTTGGTAGCTGTGTGTGTGAAGACATTTGTACCTTTGCATTTACACCCTTTGGTATAGTTTAGAGTTATGACACACATTTCTTTTGTCCTCTCTTGACATTCTTGGATGGGACCATTAAGCTCCCAAGTTCTTTTCAGAGAAACTTCACAGGACAGGTCAGCACTGCTTGTTTGTCTGATTTCTTGGTTGTTTCTCAGTTTGATTTAAAACAGTCCCTTTACATTATTAATGTAACTATTTTCTCCTGCTAACTACAGAGCCCTCAGGGAAAATAAAAGTAAATCTCAAGCTGTGACCTATGAATAAGTGAAGATGCACTGAAATGAGCCTACCTTTGGGTCTCGTGTTTATCTGAGGCGGTGCTCAGCAAACCTCTAAATCTTTGATTTATTGCACAAGTGTGGAATTTTGCTGCTCTCCCAGGGTATAACGATATACATCCAGAAGCTATCACTTTTATAAAGCAAAGGTGACCTTAAAGCCTTAAGGAATGATAAAACTCACATGTTTCTAAAACATTCTCCTTTCCAAGTTAGAGCATCCAAACCCATTCATTTTTCTGTGTAACTTAATGCATCAGTCACTGTTAACCATCCAGATCCTTGAGGATTTTGCCTCATGATCCAAGGCTCATATTTATACTCAGAGGAGGTCAGGAGCGAAGCACTTCTATGTCTGGGAACTGAAGAGCTAGGTGTTTTTCAGGTAATCACTTGCCTTTCAAGGGTTCATTACTGTGCTGGTGTGTGAGTTCCCTTTGGGCTAACCCAGAAATGAACCTAAAAGTGCAGGAGAGGAGGAGTCCAATGTAGTCCCTAAGCAGAGTGATGAGGGTGGGATGGGTGTTCTTTAAGCTGCCTGTTCTTCCCCTTTGCAAAAGGAGCCAAGGGAAACTTCTTGCTTCCATGTAGATGTCTAGTTTTCACACACAGAATCACAGAATGTAAGGGGCTGGAAGGAACCTTGAAAGATCATCTAGTCCAACCCCCCTGCCAGAGCAGGATCACCTATGCCTGGATGCATTCCTGTGTGACCTGGTAAGTTTTGAATATCTCCAGAAAAGGAAACTCTACAACCCCCCTGGGCAGCCTGTTCCAGTGTTCTGTCACCCTCACTGCAATTTTTTTCCCCCCCCCCTCATGTTTTCATGGAACTTCTATGCCTCAACTTCCACCCATTGCCCCTTGCCCTGTCATTGGGCATCACCGAGCAGAGCCTGGCTCGGGGCACCCCTTAGTCTCCTCTTCTCCAAGTGAAAGAGCCCTCAGCTGCCTCAGTCTCTCCTCATAAGGAAGGTGTTCCACTACCTTAATCATTTTTGTGGCTCTGCACTGGAGTCTTTCAAGCAGTTCCCTGAGGTCCTTCCGAACTGAGTGGCCCAGAACTGGACACAGTACTCCAGATGCAGCCTCACCAGGGCAGAGTAGAGGGGGAGGAGAACCTCTCTCTACCTACAGACCACAGCCCTTCTAATACACCCCAGAATGGCATTTGCCTTCTTGGCACAAGAGCATGCTGCCAGCTCATGGTCAACCTGCCATCCACCAGGACCCCCAGGTAATTTTCCCCCTTCACTGCTCTCCAACAGGTCAGTCACCAACCTATACTGATACCTGGAGTTGTTCTTTCCCAGGTGCAAGACTGCACTTGCCTTGTTGAACTTAATGAAGTTCCTCCTTGCCCAGCTCTCCAGCCTGTCCATGTCTTCCTGAATGGCAGCACAACCTTCCAGTGTGTCAGCCACCTCACCCAGTTTGGTGTCAGCAAACTTGCTGACCGCACTCTCTGTTCCCTCATCCAATTCATTGATGAATATATTCACTAGAACTGGTCCCAGTACTGACCCCTGAGGGACTCCATTAGATACAGGTCTCCAACTGCACTCCATCCCATTGACCACAACTCCCTGACTTCTTTCCTTCAACCAGTTCCAAATCCACCTCACCACCTGATCATCCAGACCACAATTCCTCAGTTTAGCTGCAAGGATTCTGTGGGAGATGGTGTCAAATGCTTCACTCAAATCAAGATAGACCAGTGCTCTACTATCGTCTATCCATGTTTTCAGACTTCTAAAGCTAGAGGAGGGGAATGTATCACTGCAGGGTGTAGCGCAATCATTATCATAGCTGCCATGGCATTCACAGCCAAAGGCACCTTCCCCCTTACTACCATGCCTTGCCAAAACCAAGCTAACAGGGCAGATTCTGTTATCCCCACACCATCTGCCAAAGGCTCAGTCATCTGATTTGTGGGGGTTTCCCTCCCATGCATCAGCAGTTCTTAGAAACTGAACAAATCTTTTACTTCAGATAGGGTCCCTTAGCAAGTGCTGCTGACTTGGATTTGAAGCTAGATGTACACCTTGTTGTTGATCCTCATGGTTCCAAGGAAAGCAGGACAACACACAAAGGTGATAATCATGGCCATTTCAGCATGGGCACAGCTGGAGAGCCAGTCTCTGCTTTCCTCTGGTTTGGGCTTTGACCCCTCACTTTGTGTTTGCTCTCTCTTGTACAGTGTGTGTAGCTTTGTGGTTTATGGCTGAGTAAGTCATGCTGTAAGAAAGAGCTCCAGTAAGGCTGCTCATCAGTGGGAGGGCTCCCACACAGATTCCCCAGTGCCCACTCATACAGCACAGCTGATGATGCTGCCACTAAGTGGGACTCTGCCCTCTATCCAGCTGTCCGTTTTCACAGCAGTGGTGATAACAGCACTTTGAGACTTCAGTCTGCCAAATCGGTTGAAACTTGCTCCCTAGTTCCATAGGTACCGGGGTGACTGGTGAACAGCAGATGGCGTGAGTGCCTCAGGATGGTAACCTAAAACCCATCCCCAGATAGCAAGGTGAGCTGGAAGAGAATCTCTGGTTTATTATCTGCATGAGCCACCATTTACAAAAGACAGAGACTGTGTGTAAGTAAATTGGTGTTTTTATAAAAGGCAGAAGGAATTATGTACATCGTGTGTAACAAATGCAGGTTGTGCTGGAATATGTACAGCACCCAAATTAAAATAGAAACCTTACTAAAGCACTGACACGAAGGAGTAAAGCTTCAACATAAGGCGTGGGGAATTCAGACTCCCCTTGGAAAACAATGGGATAGCACTTGAAACCTGGTGTCACAATTCCCACTGCATAAACCATCCGGCCCAAGACCTCGTTCGTTACCTCCTGGCTTTGGTTTTCCAGAAGTCCATTCCTCAAACTGACTTCCTCCTGAAGGAGGCTAAAGGATTTCAAATGGCAACATATAGCTCTTGGGTAGCAGTTTCCATCATAACACAAAACAGTACCTCCGAACAAGATGAGCACTACTCTCTTTACCTGATAAAGGAATACTGGGTGATTGAACACACAAATTGTCCATCTTTTACAAGAAGGCAGAATTGTCTTGAAAGTGCCTCAAAGATGGTAGCAGCTTTACAAAACTGAGCTTTACTTACTACTAAGCAGTGATCCAGCAAGTTCAGTGCCCTGCTAGTTTCCAGCACAGGTTGGTGTCATGGAAATTAGTGGATTAGTTAATGGACATGGGAAATAGATAACTGAGGCACAAGTTTTGTTCTGACAAACATTCCATAAGCTGTTTTTCATTCATACAGATGGAAGTCATTTAGCTGAATCCCCTGCCTTTTACATGTTAAGTGTTTAATCCTTTAGTGTCTCAAATTTTTTTCACACTGAGAAAAGACTTGCCTAAAAACTTAACAGTGGAAATATTTCTCAAGAAAACCAAAATCATTCCAATATTTCAACTCTGTTACGATCAGTAACTCCTTATGGCACAGTGCTCTCTGCCTTCCTAAAACATTGCTAGAAATGGTCAACATGCAATTCAGAATTTCCAGGATTAAAAGACAAAGCAAATCAGTGCTATCACTTTACCAAGGAAAAAGTGGAAAAGCAAAAGCTCATTTTGGCTGAAGAAGCTACTAGTGAGATTGAAAAGATTGTGGAAAAGAGCAGCCCTTTGTTCTCCTCACTCTAGCAATTATTTAGTGCAGAGTTCTCTCAAAGGCCAAAACATTCCAAGTAGCTAAACTACGTCAAAAGGAGTTGAAACATCTTAGAATCAGCCCAGTGACATTACTATTCCTGGTAACACAGAAGTATATTACAGCACTTACATGAATGAATGCCAAGTAACAGTGGATAGTTAATATACAGGCTGAAAAGTTCAATATAAAAAGTGTAAAAAGTCTATTCAGATTTAAATGTCTCGATTAATCAGCATTTAAAGAGAAACACAGTAACAATGCCCTGTCAAGATCTACTAATAACTCATCACTTGACTCCAGGTATATTAAATAGTGTACATTCTGTGCCACCAAAGGAAGAAAACAAGTGAAATCTCTTGTAAAAAAACCAAACACAAAAAAAAAACAAAACAAAAACAAAATCAAGGAAACCAGCTATGTAACAACAACCAATTGCTTCAGAAATCATTCTCCTGCAGGGATGAGGTCAGTAAAATTTGACTGCTGTTGGCTGATGAGCAGAGGTGTGACAACAAATGTCTCAGTAGCAAAGAATTTGGTGTCCAAATTACATTAAGATGAGAAGCAGGGGCAGTGCCAATGACACAAGCATTCCAGGTGTGGGAAAGGTTCATCAGGGAGATCTTTCATCTGTCCCTGTGAGGGGTCTGAATGCTAAGGAGTAGAGCAGGTTACACTGGTGTCTTGTTCCAGACCAGAAACGTGGCTTTAAAGCAGACCTCTTCATTGTGCCCAAATACTGTGCTTTGGCTCACAGGACAAAAAGAGTCTCTGATCAGATGAAACTGAACCAGAAGGTGAGCTCCATCAGCACGCCTCATGTCCCAACCACTTATGGCACTGTTTCACTAAACTTCACTAACCACTAGGTCAAACTTAGAGCTGTTAAAAATGAAGCCTCCTGAAACCAGACAGTTCCCTGGCAGGACCTGTTTTGTTCCTCAGACCTGCTTTTCCTCACACTGCACAAACTGGTAAGGTAGATGTGGCCTGTAACTGGGGCACTGCAAGTTGTGCCACTGTGACAGCTGCAGGCTTTCCCTGTAAATCAGAAACTCTCTCCCATTACTGTGCTGCTCAGCATCTGGAAGCAATTTTGCATCCTTAAACACTATGAGAAGGTTGTGCAGTCAGGCTATTCTACCCTGCCTCAAAGGGGTGCTCCCAGTCCTCCTTCAACTAGGGCAAGTGGGACACATGACAATGACAGTGCTCTGCCCCAGTTCACCCTGTTTTCAGGTGTAAAATGGTGAGAAACAAGAAGGAATAATAGAGAAATCCTGTAGATTACTTTATAGGAGTAAACAACCCAAAAGGGTTCAACTGCTTGGTCTGTGGCACTGTGGCTGGTGTGCAACACCAGGATAAATGCAAATCTTTGCAGGAGAGGAGAAGGGAAGATTTACTGAAGCAATATTTTGAAACATTAGTGTGAGAAAACAATGGAATTATCACAAAATGGAATTTCACACTCCCAGCAACCCCCCACCAGAGACAATGGACTGACAAACCACACGCAACAGAAAGCAGGAATACGAGTTCCGCTTCACAGGCTTCACAACCAGACCCCTCTTACCTACCATCGTTACCTCTAATCTGCTAAACTGTGTGACAGCACTTCAACAGTTACATTTTGCAGCAAAAGTAAGTTCAGCAGGTTTTCTTAAAATAAAAATAAATCTGCAATATTCTGACTAATTCTGAGCCTGTTTTAAAAGAACAAATAAACAAGCAAGCCAAGAAACTCCTTAGAAAGCTACAAAGCTTAACTGGTCTGCTGCCCAGCATTTCAAGCAGTAGAAGCTTTACAGTTAGCTCCAAAAACTACCAACAAACAGCTACAATCTCCATTTGTGTTTTGCCATGGTATTTTTGTCAGATCAAACTGTTTGACAGAGAAGGGGTACAGGCAGGCAGGGAGTATAGAAGGAAGGATAAATAATCCAAGCGAGGAGGAAAATGATCAAAATGCGTCCAGCAGAGATTTTCTGGAAATGAAGAAAAGCAAGCAGCCATTTCATCTGGGATGAAGGCATCTGGAAGCAATTGGGACAAAAACAAGGGAATGGGGGAAAAAAACCACCTCCCCAAAGTGTTAAAGAAAGGGAGACCCTCATCCAGCAAAACATTTGCATGTAGGCTCAGTGGGAAGCAACCCCTAAAGATAAGCTGGATTTAGAAGAGGGAAAACAAAGCAAAAGACAACATTGCTTCAGTGGGTACCTACCAAGAGCTTGCTGCTTTCAAGAAAACCCCTTCTTGCTGCTTCAAGAACTTTTTGACTAAGCATGAGATTTTTGGGCTGCTGAAAAGGACACAGCAACCCTTGCCAGACTAACTGCTTTATGACAGACCACCTAAGATCAGAAGAGACCATTTTCAATCCACTGGTCCCTAACATAGCCCTTTTGAATTTGGTAGAGTTTTGGAGAGACCATTCTGTCTGGGAGAAGTCACTGGTACCTGGTCCCTAGGCATGGCCTGTGTGGATATGTTTTCCCCCACTAAAAACTGGTTTGCCTGTGGAAAGCACCAGTCTACTGCTGAGCTCAGGGAGAAAACACAAAAGACAAATCACACTAGGAATGTCCTTAGGACATTTTAGGTGAGGAACTTCTACAAACTTATTCCCAAAGCCTGTTAAAACATACCTAGAAAACAAAACAAAACAAAACACACAAGAAAACAGAAAAGAGCAAACAAATCACACCCAAAATCACTGATAAAAAGAAAAGTAACATTATCAAACTATATATAGAATTGTTTCCATTTAAAAAAAGAAGATTAAAACACACCCACTGCCTGCAGTTCTAGTCAGGTTCTTCCTCCTCCCCCTCAAAAAAAGAAGAGTTAAAAATAACAAATACAAATACAATAAATTAACCCTTTCACCAGCACAGTTCTCAGCTGACACATTTTCTTCCCCTGCTACACTATTGACTGAATACAATCTGTTAGAAGGCTAAAGAGAAAACTGCAATTCCTCAGATGCGACTCCAAGCAGAACTTCCTCTCCCCCCTGCCTTTTCAGTCCTGGAGTTACTTCAGCAGAAGCTTTCCCTGCTCTGAGAGGAGGAGATGGGTGCTGGGTAGAGGCATCCTGGTCAGAAGGTCAGGATTATTCCAGCTGAGCTGGCAGAGGGCATCTCAACAGAGGTTATTGCCTTTGTGGGACTTGCTCTGGTTTTAAAGGCATCGCTTTGAACTTGAAATCAGTGCTTTCTCTCTGAACTGTAAAATCAATTGCTTATCATTTAGTTTTGCAGAACGATTTAGATCGTATCGTCCATTAACTCTGATAACAATGGCCCTGATTCACCAGAGTACTTACACATGCAAATGGCATCATTTAGGCCAAGGGGAAGCACAGGCTCAAAGTAAAACATGTGTTTCAGTTCTTGGGACAGTGGGATTCTGAGGGCACTTGAAGTAGAAATGTTCTGAGCCACGTTGGTAAAATATGTACTTAATCAATCTTAGGGGGTTAAAATAATTTGCTGTGGTGGAGACACACTATAGAGTCCATGTGAATGGAATTTAACCTTCAGCAGTGGGAGCCGAGTAAGGGATGCCAGATTTGCCTGGCAGTTGGTATGAAGTGTCCAGACTTGTATATTCTGCCCTTCAGGCAGCTGGAGAATGTCCTCTGTGCCCCTTAGTATTTTGCCAAACTTCATTTCCCTTCAGTGAATATATTACAACGTGTAACAGCGGAGTTTATCCCCCCGATCCTTATTTTCCATCTGGAAACACATCTGTTGAGGGGTGCCCACAAAAAGGGCTGCAACAGGCCAGCAGAATAATATTCCTGGAGGGCTCCAGACAAAATACATCCAATGTGCATGGTGGAGACCAAAGCAGAAGCACAGGAAGCAAAGGAATTATTCAGTGAAACCAGATTTTTTTCCCCATATTTTCCTCCTCTCTCAAGACTTCTAATGGCTTCAGAATCCAGTATGGTTTTCTCTTTTCAGCAAAAACAATGGGGGGGGGGGGAGAGAAAAGCAATTTCTTTAACAGGAGAAGAAAGTTAGTGATGAAAAGGTTAAAGGTGGAATCATCAATGATATAGGTGGAAGTTCATCATCTGGTAACCAGAATGGGTAGCAAACAGGTCTGTCATGTCCCCTCTGAGCAGCACTGTGAACTGAACGGGGGGGGGGTTTCACTGGTGTTCTACAGACAATTGTTGAAGGTCTTCTGTCTTGGATCAAAAAAAAAAAACTCTCTGAAATACTGTCCGTGTCTTGCACTTGTTTGTACAGCAGCTGCTGGAAAATTAGCTTAATTCTTCATCTGAAGACTCTGACCACAATAATAGAGTGAAGTGAAACTGACCAAAGAGAAAGGATATAAATGGTGTTGTTTTCGAGCCCTGCTGCTGACCTCTGGGAGTAAAGAGAAAGCAAAGCAGAAAGCGCTGGCAGATGGAGCTCCCGCAGCCCCAGCAGGCAGCATCTGGGCCCAGACTCCTGGTGTGCAATGAAGAACTCTTCCCAAGCTCCAGGGAGGAAACTTGCAAAATCTTCAGGAAGGGCCTTCTTCTCCTTTCATTCTGCTGTCATTCCCCAGGCTTCTCTGCCCTTGGACTTGTCTCACTTTTTGGCTATCAGCCAGGGAGTCTGGCCCTTGAAGTAGCAGACAAAGGGTTTCACATGAAAGAGGCCATGCAGAATTAAGTCAGCAGCAGTGACAACAACCCAGTTACAGGTTTTAGTAGGGACAGATCTTGACACTAAACTGTGCATTCAGCATGGTACAGGCCCAGCTTCTACCATTTGGGTGTTGAAATGCAAGGCACAGATATCTGGGCAGAGCAGCTAATGAGTAAAGCTCCACTGATTCACAGCCTCTAATTTATCCCCAGCAGCCGAGAGCATTGTATCACCATCAGCAGCTGTAGGAACAGCAGCTTGGAGCAGTTCCCTAACCTGCTTCAGTTAAAAACACCAGGCTGTGGACTGCAGCCACCACAGGGATGTTTTGCATTTCCTGACCTTTATGACAGGAAAGCAGGTATCTCACACATACTTTTCCCCCAGTACTAGTCAGTTGTCTTGCACCTTCTATACTTTGGTGCAACTGCTGCCAATAATCCCAGTTCCTTGTCCTCTCTCTCTCGGTGTGCTATGTAAAGTGCTGTGTTTTCTCAGCAGCCAGATGCTTGATGCTCGGGACTAATGCCCAACAGAGGCAAACCTTACAGAAGGGCACACTGGGGCTGTCACAATACCCACACATGCTAGGCACCAACTGCCTGCACTTGTATCACAGGCTGAGCTCACAACAGCATTGAAGTACCCGCTTCAAGAGAAATGCATGGGGATTAGCTACCTCAGTGCCTTTGAGGATAAGGTCTAAGAGCTGAGTTCTCAGCTGAAATCTATCAGACCCTTTTAGCAGGATGCCAAAGGAGCTGCTGGCTTGCAAGTGAAGGTAGAAATTGAACAAATTTTGAAGTCAGTAGCCTCTCCTCCTAAATATCAGTCTCAGAAAGGTTCAAAAATGCTTTTTGCTGCATCAAGCTCAGCTTTTTAAGGGTATACCAAAGGGAACATTGAACAAGCCTCAGGAGGACATGAGCTCTGCTGCACATAATAAGCACCTTTAGAGCCCAGCAGCTAATCTGAAGCCACATCAATGCTATGGACAGAATGATCTGAGAGAATGAAAGAGAAAAAAGGAGTAAGGATGAGAGCATGGGCTGATACTCTCTGTGTGTGTGTCTGTGTTTTGCTGACAGAACCTGGCTGAGCCCTGTGGAGGCTATGGTACCAAATTTGTGTTTTGCAGTGGTGTGTGTCAGGAGCATAACTGCCAATAGAAGAATCATGCCAGGACAAAGCTAGAAGCAAAGCAAACCTCTTTCTCTCTGCCCCTTTTCCCCTGCCTCCTTGCTGAAAGAAGTCAGGTACTTTCAAGAGTTCTGGCAACTGCATTTCATTGTCCCCTGTGCCTCAGACAGAAGCCTCCTCTCTCACAAATACATCAGTTGAAAACCATCCCAAGAAACAAACCAGATACAGCATCACCTGGAGACTCTTTACCTTTCAGTAGCAGTGTCAAGACGAGGTAACAGAGGCATGCTCTGTTTGATGTTAGATCATACAAACCCACATGAAATCAGCCCCATGCACTGCTCTCACAAACAACAGCTATAGCACAAAAACACACTGCAGGCACCAAAAGCAACAGGAGGCATTGGCAGGTTCCTCCAGGGAGCTACAAGTTTTTGAAGATTAACCATAACCAGCATTTATGGAAGAGACAGAGCATTCAAACTACATACCCTGCGGGCTGAGTACTCTGAGACCAGAGTAGAAACTCACTGCTGTTCCTCCTACAACCTTCCAAAGCCAGGGCACCATCAGTATAGCAGGTTGGCTCTTTAGTAACTGGCTTCAAAAGTGTGCTGTTACACCCCCAGAGCTGTAGGGCACTCCTTTAAATAACGCCCTTTCCATTTAGCTAAGCTTCCCAGCTGCAAAGCCTTGTCACAGGGGCTGGGCCTTATCTTAATGAGATGTTACTGAGAAAACAAGCAAGAATCCCTTGCTGCTCTGTGTTTCATTTTCTTTCTGTGCTATTTCCACTGCAGCACCCTGAGCATCTCATGAAAACATCACATGTAGTAATGTTTCATCCAAAGGACAATGTTGGCACGAGAAGGAATGGTAGTAAATACTGTGGACTGGTTTAGGTTGGAAGTGGCAAGGAGTTTCCTAACTGCAATAGCTGTCTGAGCTGGGAACAGCCTGGGGGCCAGGAAGGTGAGGAGCACTGTGTGGTAGAAGCCTCACTGCTTTTTAGATGAAGAGTCAGTAAATGTCTGAAAGGGTGAAGTGACAAATAGGTTTCAACTGTCAAGGGCTGGTCTTAGTTCCTCAGTTCTGTTTTTCTGTGTACAACAGAATCACACCTCTTCACTCTGCCATTTTACCCTGATGGTGCTAAAAGGCTGTATGGAAACAGCTGGGAAAAAAACCCCAAACATTTAATAGCTTATAAAGAGATGAATAACTGAGTATAGGAGATGGTTGTGACCACTTCAGCTGGCAGAGCTGTAAGCCAGAAGAAGCCCACGATCCAAGTGGTATAAACTACACAGTGCTGCTGTGGAGAGGGCACTGACCTCCTCCTATAGCGGCACCATCGAGCAAAGAGCAGGACTTGAGTGGAGCAGTCTAACTAATGAATTGCCACTTGTGTTTCTCTGTTGGGAGCTTTAAACAGCTTCTCCCTGCCCTCTGAAAATCTGGGGCTGCAAACTGTCTTTCCCCTTCCACAAAGGACCAAGGGAGCAGATTGAGGCTTCCACTGCTTTGCTCATTTTCTAAGGAAAGAATATTGTGACGGCCACTTTAGCCTGACTATAATTTTTCTCGAAGGGTAGTTTAGAGTCGAGACAATAACAAAGGTAGGTCAAGAAGGATAATTAAGAGGTACATATGCAAATGATAATGACGCACTCCGCAAATTAGCATGCGACCTTTGGTTAACATTTCAAAAAGCCACATGGATTGATTTCTCTAATAAATGTTCATTAGGACCTCGTTGAGGCACTCTGCCATATGCTTAATTCTAAATGAGGCTTTAATTAAACTACTTGCAGGCCTACAATTTAGAAAGGTGTTAGAATTTCTTGCCGTTCAGGGCTTGTTGTCGGAGAGTTATTCCAGCTCATGGGAGTTGCTGGGTTTTATTTATCATTATTTCCAACTCGTTGGAGCTGCTCAGTTCTTGCAAGAGGCTAAGAGATTCTCTTTATACTTGCCAGCCTTCTCCTGGAGAAGGTTTTGCTGCTTCTGCATGGCCAAGGAGCAGCCTTGAGAGGAGCTGTTGGAGGCTGCTCTTGGCTGTCAGAATCTGGTCAAGAAGCAGCTCCTCTCTGATGATTATTAGTCATGTCATCTCTGCGTTCCCAGCACTCAGCAGCTACTGTCAGGTTTGCTGGCAACACCTTCATTTAGTCAGCACAGAAATGTTAATCCTTCACTTTAATAAAGCATACATAATGACTTGAAATATTTGTGAATGATTCCAGCTCTGAAAATGAAAATGACCTTTGAATCTATACAGGGCAGTTCCTCTGGGCACTTGCAATGCAATAATTTATTAAGTTCCTATATCCATCACATGTGCACAAATATCATGTAAATATTACAGCTGTACTCCATGACAAGGTAAGCATAATGCAGACACAGAATTATACTGAGAACTGACAAACAGGGAAGAAGGGACATCTAGTATTTTCTGTACAAGAAAAAAAATATGCAGCTTTTTGATAATTTGTAAAAATGCATAACTTTGGGCATTTCAAAGAACATTGTATAAAAATAAATATTCTATGTACAGTAACACACACAGGCCAGTCCAGGGTTAGAATCATCACTGCAAAAGAAAACATAAATGTGTGTTAGTGACCGTTCACCAACAGTTAGTGGCAGCTCAGCAGGGGCAAGGACCACTTCATGGGGTGGAAGGACAGTGGGACAGTGTTAAGGAAGCTGGCTCTGGGGGCTCCAGGAAGGAAAGTATGGTGCTGGATCTCAGCAGAGATCTTTTCACTCCCTTAGGCAAGTGAGGGTGGAGGGTTGATTTGGGCTGACTCCACCTCCACTTTTTCCCACCTCGGTGGCCTGAGTGCTTAGCACTTAGGCACACAGCAGGTACGGAAGGTGGGCTAAACCCTGCAAAGTGGTGTAAGGGCCTATGGGACCTGTTCTGCAGTGCAGCCCAGATGCTAGGCCATCCCTCAGTGTGAGCACTGGCAGGCCTGGTGCCAAGAGCCCAGCAAAGGAATGCAAGGCACCAAACTGCACCTTGTGTGCTCTGCTAAAAGCAAACTGTGAACCTCTGCCCTGCCCCACCAGCCTCCCCTGGCACCTGGGTTAGCTGGGGCATGTCAGGTCCCAGCCTCTGCAAACAGAGCTGGCTGGGTGGAAATCCAGTCTCTGCAAGTATTAGAAGACTCCAAGGCCATGCAGCCCAGAGGCTACAGGTACAATTAGCTCCTTGTTAGGCCATGAAGCTAAACTACATTATATGAACAGGGGAGGGTTTTGCTTGCTGCTTTTTGGGGCTATGGTCCTGGAGATCCCATCCATGCCTCCACAGCTCTTTTATTCTTTGCCAGACTCATACAAAATCAGCAGCAGGACCTGCAGCACTGCCAGTTCAGCACAGGCACAGCATTCCCAGGACTATTTTACCTTATTCCAGCAGCCTTGAACTGGAAGGCCATCTTCCCCCTGAAAAACAGATGGATGAAATAGCAGTTTAGGACACAGAAAATAGTACAGAGATTGAGGAAAGAAGATATGGGTTAAACTCTTACAGCTGCAACAAACAGTCTGAACCAGGGTTGGAGGAATAGTCTGAAAGATATTCCTCATCCCTTGGGGTGACCCATACTTCTGGCTGATGTAACCAGTGGAGCTTGAAGCAAGGGCTGGGGCTGAAGAGGGGGTTTGCCTGCAAGCTATGAAAAAGGACTTATGTGCGCAAGGTCCATAGGCTTGTTTTCATTCCTCTTTGAGGAAGGTGTTTAGCCAGACTTCCCTAAAGGAAGCAGAGAACACAGAAGGTCTCCTGCCCAGCCAGAAAAACACCAAGGAAGTTGCAGTGGAAAGCATGAGATGGCTGGGTCTGTGTCCTCAGGCTTGAATCTGTAACACTGAGGATGTAAGCAAACCCCAGAGGCAGCACTAACCTTGGGTCCTAAGGAGGTAAAAAAAAAAAGGGGAAAGGACCAGCATTTCCTCTCTGCCTTGTCAGTTAAAGGGCTTGCTTTATCATGTGCAAGAGTGCCCAGCTGTTCTCTCTTGCCTCTGGGAAGATCCTGCTCCAGGGACATTAGGAAGGCAAGCAGCTGGGCAGACCCTGTGTTGGTTGAGGATGTCCCAGATGACTCCTTAAGAGAGGACTCTTGCACTTCTGCAGCCCTGAAGTCTTGGGCTACACATCCTATGGTGGGCATGTGGCTACTTTTATTTATTTGTGGATACTTTCAGGGCTGAGACTATGTGGTTGGGAAATGCTTTCCTGAATTGCCGCCTTTAGTTTCATCTCAGCACAGCCCTGCTTGATGTGAGTCAGTGCTTGAATGATCTTGAGCAGGAGGTAGTCAGAGGTAAGGAGCTACAGCTCCGATATGGGAAGTTCAGTGCGTTGGGGGGATTCATGGGCTGTTGCTATCCCCCAGGAAAACTCAGGAGCAGGGAATGAGCTTGCACAATGCACGATGCAGGCACCTCTCTTCATTCACATACTCGGGTCTCAATTCTCCAGGTACTGCATGAGGAAGCTCCCAGTGGAGAAGGGGAAAATGAGAAACCCCAAAGAGAACAGCAGATGCACAGCAGTATATTGAGACTTAAACTGACTTTGGAGGGAGGGATGGAGTGAATGTTGCCACAATGCTACATCCATATTGCTTTTCAAATGCAGTTTTTAGGCAGTGGTCTCCTTGTGACAGTTCCTCCCGCTCCCCCCACTACGTGGAAACCCTGGGGTTGGGTGAATTACTGGGTAAACTGTGGTGTTCCCATTGGTACACTGGTGGTGGTAGGAGTGACTGGTGTAATGCATGGCAGAAGGAGATGGGGGGGTTAGGTGTATGAAGGAATGGGAGGCCAGGGAGTTGCAGCTTAGGGATCAAAGAAAGCCCAGGGTCACAAGGGAGTGTTTGTTGCAGGTGAATTTGCCAGGACTGGAAACACAACATGCTTAGTAGTACTGAGCGTTAGTTCATGGCCTCCACAAGCTACACACATGGATGTGGCAGCTGTGTGCTAAGCTTTTAAAGTAGTTGGATCAAAAAACCATGCTTATTCACATTTCCAAGCTAGCTCGCATGCCAGAACACTCACTATATATATATATTTAAAAAGCATCTATATAGCAGCAGATTTTCTGGCAACTATCCCTTAACAAAAGTCAGCATGAAAAGAAGTGTAGGCTCGAACATGTCCATGAGGGGTGAATCCTAACCAAGAGCAGAGACAAAGAAAGGTGAAATCTGCCAGGGCACTGGTGAATCCTTGTGCCTGCAAAAGCATGTGCCTTATTCAGCCAAAACTTATTGCCTAGAATCCTGGCATTCATCAGTGAGAGACAATAGACATGGTTCAGTGTCTTTTAGCCTCTGGGGACTTGTTCTGGGCAGGTGTGATTTCACCTGTGGGATTGGCAGGAAAATTCAGTGCTGTAACTCAGGATTTGTGACTGAGACTTTGCAAGTGGTCAGCATTACAGTCACAGCCCAGAGAGACAATGGCAGTACCCAAAGGACAGAATGTTGGAAGGGAGAATGATGTTGGCTCTTCACAAAAGCCAAATAACAAGGGATTTTAAGGGCAATTTCAGGTCTAGTTTCCTGAGGAAACCAAGAAAGCCTTCCAAACTGAACATGGGGTTTATTCTTGGGACACATTTTTTCCCAGCTAGTTGAACTAATTGATATCCCATTGTAAGTGGCATCAAACACCTTTATGTGAGCATAAAGCTTGGAATGACCATCCCCAAGCAAAGAAACACATGCCAAAAGGTCAGCAGAGTGCAAGTTTCAGTATACTGGGGAGTTGTTGGAACTGCTGTGGGGAGCAAAAACCTCCCCTGAAAGCTGCACCTCTAGAAAATCTCAGAGTAAACGAATAGATTGGTGACTTCTAATAGGCTCCTTAGAATTTAGTTGAGATTAAGTGTTCCTACAATAGTTGGGTTAGATGAGGCCCTAACACAATAGTAATCCTTTAATACTTGAATATGATGGATATCAGGAAACAGGCACTTTCACATTCAAGCTTCTTGGATGCTGGAGTCCCATTTGGGCTTCTGGGGATAGTCACGAATAGGAATTATCTAGCAGGACTTGAGGGAAATGTGTCCAGTCAATACGTTTCACATGTGCTTGCTAAGAGGATAAGGTTTTTTGCAGTCATCTTAATGCATATGGTGACTGAGGTAACACCAAACAGTGTCAGACTGTGCTGGCCACACGTGAGCGCTTCAAACCAGAGTTAATGAAGGACACAAGCATTGCAGGTCCTTGCTAGAAAGCCAAGCCAGTGCAGAGGCAGGTTTCAAAACAGCTCTAAAAGTCAAGGCAAAAGAAGAACTGAAGCTGTAAATCAATCATCATTCCCAATACATTTTTTTTTCATGCCACAAGCAATGCTGCCAGCAGCTGTGAATGGTGGGGTGAAGGGAAGGGCCTGTTCCTGACCACAGCACTGTGAAGCAGGTGGGATGGAGGGAGGTAAGGAGGCGTAATGGTTTTGGAATTGCCAGGTGTTTGTAGGGCAGTGCCAGGTGTTTGTAGGGCATGCAGCTGTTTTAAGGTTCCAGAAAACAGTACCCAAGACAGGCAAAGCAAACGAGCATGCAGGAAGGGAAGGTAGGCCATACCAATGGGCATGGGGCATCCAGGCCGTCCAGCCCAGGTAGCCCCGGCTCACCCTTCTCGCCTTTAAAACCTCGGAGACCCTGTTTATGAAATCAACCACTATCATTATTTCAGTCAGTGCCAGCCACCTCCATGGCACGGCAGGAGAGGCCAAGCCCCACCAGGGCTGCTGCAGGGCACTCTGCTGCATACCCAGAGCACACGTGGCTGGGGCTTCAGTTCTGGTTTTGGCTGTATAATCAACTGTTGCTTTCCTCTCTGGGTTTCTGTGATCTGTGTCAAGAGATACCTCTCTGAGTTACATCTCAGAAGCTGGGAATGGTGTTTCCTCCATCTTGAAATCATCCATTCTCTCTGTCATCCCTAGGAAACCCAGCAGCTGCATTTCTAGGTGCATGATCCAGAAGTACTCCAGGGATTTATGACAGTACTGCAGATTTTCAGCAATGTTTGCTGTAGTGTATGAGTTTAGATGAAAATGGATACATATTCCTGTATTTATTCCTTTGTCTGGATGTATAGACAATATACTTCAACAGAAACCTATCCCATTTAGAACAGCAGAGATGTGTTTTCCCTCTGGGTAGTGCAGCTCGAGTGCCCTGTGTTGCTCTCAGTTGGTCACATCAGCTGGCTGTCGTTCCAAGGAAAGAAAAACAGCAGCTAGGTTTTACCATCACGTAGACACGGTGAGGTGAAACGTCTCCAGAGAACCGGAAGCAAAAGAGACACAGGGCTCTGTCCACAAAGGAGAAAGCCCTGGGCCCAAACCTTTGTGATCTCTGGAAGAGGAAGGAATGTAACCATGGTCACTCCCAGCCTGATTGCTCAAAGGATTGGTGGTTCCCCACTGAAGGGAAGCAGCTTTGCCGTAGGCTGCAGTGGGGACCAGGCTGGGCCTTAGCTGAGTGTTGTGCTTTTGCAAGACCACTGCGTTAGCATTTCCTTCTTTCTTCCTCATCGATACATCTTAAAACATGAATTCATTGCATGAAACAGAACATACCAACGGACAGGGTGCATCTAATCCAGGCGCTCCTTGGTCTCCCTTATCCCCTTTAGACCCTCTAGAGCCTTTCTTGCCCCTCTCCCCCTGCAAATAATAGTTTAGTCCAAGAAAGAGAGAGGAAAAAAAAAAAAAAAGGGGGGAAGAAAAAAAAAAGGGGGGAAGAAAAAAAAAAAGAATACACAAAAAAGTCTTTAGGATCATCCATTTCAAACAGGTGTCAGCAGTAGTTTAAAAAAGGATAAACATTTGGGACACATTGTGTAGGAAATCACCCTTTGAGATGTTAAGTGAAAAACATGGTATGGAGCTACTAACCTTCACTTGGCTGCACAAGAACATTGGCCACTGCTAAAGCACCACCCTGGCAGACTGCAAGGACCCTGCACCAAAGGAATCACTTTATGGACAGGCCTACAGCCAACACTCCTCCATCATACCATCCTTAGGAGGCTGCTTCTCTGAGCTGCCTGTACATTCAGAGAGGCACCTGCTGGGAACTGGCAGAACCTAAACCCACAGGATGGGAAACCCCCCCTCTGACCAGCACGCTACTGCAGCTCTACCTCCAGCCACCTGGGAAGGTCCTTCCTCTGCCACAGGAGCTCCAGAGCCCATCTGGAGCCCCAGATGACAGGACCTGCTGCTGATCTCAGGCAGGTTCCTCTCCTGCTGTGGCAGGAAGGCACTACTGGCACAGAAACCCTGTATCAGTTGTACTCTTCTTACCACTCTGAATTCTCATTCTTAAGGAAATCCTCGCTCATGGGAGTGTTTTAGAAGCTGTTTGCTAGCTTTTCCTTAAAAGCTGAGGGTTGGTTTTCTGAGGGGGTGGATTTTGATGTTTGTTGTTTATTTGTTGGTTTCTTGGAGGGGGACTGTGGGGGTATTTTATATTGTAAGATGTAAAATTACTTCTATGTGCTAAAGTAGCAGAGCTTTAACTTGAAGAAGTGTCCTTACCTGAGTCTTACAGCAGTTGGTGCACTGGGGTGTGTCAGCATTGCTAAATAGCAAAGAAGCTGAGAAGGAAGGAAGCACCCCAGCCCAACAACCTGCACAGCCTGATTGTGCTTTGGGATGCTCCAAGTAGTGCTCCCCTACAAAATCCCACCAGGCACGGGACCAGCCCTAAGCACTAACTGGTCCCTGGCCCTCTTATTTTGCAGCACGGGCTCCAGGAAGGTGTCATTCTCACAACAGTGATATTACAATTTCACTGCAGGCTCCAGGTTGAGTTACACCAGAGCCAGGGCAGGCAAGAAACAAACTGAGAAAATCACACCCCGAGAGGAGGCTTTTTCTCTTGTGGAGGGGCAGCCTGAGCTCAACAAAAGCCAGCCACAAAAGTGGCTGAGGGAATGACTCCTCACCAAGGGAGGATCCATCCCCTCAGCAGCAGGTCAGCCAAAGCAAGGTCTGATGTGGGTATTTGGCAGTAGCATCTCTAGCAAATCTTTCTGTGTAACAGAGGAAAATCTTAAGGCTGCTGAACATGAAACAGGGAAGGGGCTGCTGTGCAGGGAACTGAATTTAGGGTTCTTGTGGGCAAGGTTAAAGGAAATAAGGGATAAAATCAGCACAGGATGCTGCTGCTTCTTTAATTAAAAAAAAAAAAAAAAAAAAAAAAAAGAAGTGTTAAACTCAAAGCTGGCAAGAGAAATGGATGGGAGAGGAGAGGCAATGAGGAGAAGTCACCCAGAACCAAGCACTGGAACAGAGAGGATAATCCAGGAAAATGCGGCATGGGTTGCTCTGGAGGAAGGAGGAAGGAACCAGGAAGAAAGGCGGAAGAGGAGGAAGGGATAAAGGGGACAAAGGTGGACCTGTAGGAGCGAGGAAGACACACATACACACAAGATAAAAAACACAGGCATTAAAAGAACAGTGAAGATGTTGGCTTGGTAACACCAGTGCAGGGCTGACACTTTTTCAGCTGGGTTACTTGGAGGGCCATCAGTTCCCATTGCTATGACACTGTCTCTGCCTGTCCCCAGGCCCAGCAATGCTGATCTCCCACTTGGAACAAAGGGCAACAGTAGCGTCTGTGGGAGTGGAAAAGCACTGCTCAGCCTAAACAGAGAGGGGCAGGCAAACTATCTGGGAGCTTAAAGCAGGTCCTCATCTATAACATGCTCAGCACTGAAAATCTTAAACTGCTGTGCAGATTGCTGCTGTCTAAAAGACAGAGGCATTGCAAATGGGCACATCTCCCGCTGCCAGAGAAGTGGGTGCTGCATCCCAGCCTCTGCAGAGCAGGTCAGAAGTGGAGTGCTGCCCTCTCTGTCTCACTTCACAGCTTTCTTCTCACTCATTTTCAAGTCTCCTGGCTGAATTGCTGCCAAAGTTTCTCCAGCAGTTGGGAGAGACTTTCCCACACTTTTGAGGAGGTCTCTGATGCAGAAGCTGTGTCCCACTGCAGGGCAGCCCTAGTCCTCTGCTGGGGATATGGGGCTGCAGGGCAAGTCCTGAGGAGCCAGCACTGCCTCCAGTTCTGCTAAATGGTACTGGTCAGACGTCACTAATGAATTCAGACAGAGCAGCTCTACAAAGCTGCAGTTTCTCCCAGCTTTCATTTGCTTTTCTATGAGAGCTCAGAGAAATCCTATCTACAGCTAATGAAAGATCCTTTTTAAAAATAAAACACCCAGTTTAAAAACCAGCTGGAAAAGTCTAGGAATTCTGTTAGAGCCATTTTTTGTTTAGAAGCCACACGAACAAAACAAAACACATCTCAGTGAAGGAGAAGTTAAGAAGCAAAGCCAGAAATGCAATGATCAAAAAAGGGGAGAATTTTGGAGCTCCCATGAAACTTGGACCTCACTCCCCTAATTTAAGATGCCAGTTAGCTACTGCTTTCCAAACCTGCTCACTCTGTGCAGAGTGAGGCAAGAAATCCTTTGCAGATCAGGGACAGAGAGCATCCACTAAGTATCAAAAGCAAATTCGTATAATAAAATCACCACATGGGCACATGCACTGCAAAACTTTACACTTCTAGATCAACTTAGGTGATACCAGAGGCCTTGGGAAGGGAAGGTGTGTGGCTGTGTGTCAGCACAGGCATAAGGACATAGATGTGTGCACTGCACTGAACTGCCTGGCATGTTTATACAACTGTAATCATACAAAGACTCTCATCCAGAAGTCATTGCTATTTCTAAACATAAAGGATGCTCAACTACAGATCCCAACTGCTCTTAACAAAAGAAATCCCTTGTGTTGTGGGAAACCCGATGAACAAGCAGCAAGATTCTCAATATGCACTTTTTAGTAGCCTTTATCTTTCCATAACACAGAAAAGCAGTCATGCACACTATTGGCTTTGACCCAGATCTTCTCCATCACATCCATTCAGAATAACACCTGAGGAGATTTCATGTCTGGCTCTTTAAGGTAGGCAAACTTCATTTTACTTTCCCCAATTTCCACCTTCCTAATTCTCTGGAGGACCATTTGCTAAAGGGCAACCTTCTTTTTCGTGCTTCAGGGGGAAATTACAAGTTATATAATGAGATTGGCTGGACCCAACTCAGTAAACAGATGAGCAGGACTCCTAAAGCATGCCACGTTGGCCTAACTCTACCACACATTAAGCCCCGTGCTTCAGTGAGAACAAAGGGGCCACAAGGATGATCAGAGGGCTGGAAGACCTCTCCTATGAGGGCAGACTGAAAGAGTTGGGGCTGTTCAGTCTGGAGAAGAGAAGGCTCCGAGGTGATCTAATTGTGGCCTTCCAGTATCTGAAGGGGGCTACAAGAAGGCCAGGGAGGGACTTCTCAGGATATCAGGTAGTGATAGGACTAGGGGGAATGGAATGAAGCTGCCGGTGGGGAGATTCAGGCTGGACGTGAGGAGGAAGTTCTTCACCATGAGAGTGGTGAAGCCCTGGAATGGGTTGTCCAGGGAGGTGGTTGAGGCCCCGTCCCTGGAGGTGTTTAAACCCAGGCCAGATGAGGCTCTGGCCAGCCTGATCTAGTGTGGGGTGTCCGTGCCCATGGCAGTGGGGTTGGAACTAGATGATCCTTGTGGTCCCTTCCAACCCTGACTGATACTATGATAAAGCTGTGACAGTGATGAACACATTAGAAAAGAGAAGATTCTGGAGGCATCTCAGACCTGCCTTCCAATACCTGAAGGGATCCTACAGGAAGGCTGCAGAGGGACTTTCATGAGGTTGTCTAAGCAACAGGACAATGGGGGATGGTTTGAGGCTGAGGGAGAGTAGGTTTAGACCGAATCATAGGTAGAAGTTCTTCAGTCTGAGGGTGATGGAACTCCATAATAGGCTGCCTAGGGAGGTTGTGGCTGCCTCTTCTCTGGGGGTGTTCGAGGCTAGGTTGGATGAGGCCTTGAGCAGCTGAGTCTAGTTGACAGGCATCCCAGCCCATGGTGGGGAGGTTGGAGAGGATGATCTCTAAGGTCCTTTCTAACCTAAGCCATTCTATGATTCATTCTACAATTCTATGATCTGTCAAGTAAAAATCCATCCTAGAGCTTCCATATGGAGGTACAACCACAATGTCCCAGGTGACAGGGACAGGTATCACCTTCTAAATTGCGAGTTTGTAAAGTTACTTATAAGAAGGTCTAGCAGACAGCACTACATGCCAGCTACTCTGAGGTTACTCAGGAGTTAACCAGTCTAGCACTGCATGAAGAAGTTAGTAACTAAATACAAGAAGTTTGTCTGGGCACTTACCCGGATTCCTTTGTCACCAGGTAGACCTTGTAAACCCTGAAATGCAGCAATACAAAAAGAAATATTTCAAGCCAAGTAGGCCCTATTGTATTCCTGTTCAAAAAGAGGAATGGGAGCACCCAGAAGCTTAGTTTTCCCATTTGTACCGATGGCTCTACAGCAAAAAGAATCCACAACTTTTCCACTTCTTTTTTCCACCACTTTTTCACCTCCCCTAGACCATCCAAGCTTGTAGCACCTCTACTGCTACTCTAAGGTTCTTCAAATTACAACCAAAACTAGTTCAGCAGCCCCTGGAAAAAAAAAAAAAAGCAGCACACTTTTTTTTTGTGTTAAACAAAAAGCAGCTCCGTGATTACATACAACCAGAGTTCCAACACTGGCCCCGTTTTGCAACAAGTAACCCCAAACAGTGGAGTTGCAGGATCATCGCTGCACGGGCAGGACAGGGCCCTCTCAGACAGGAGGAAGGCAGGCACCCAGGCAGTGGAAAGTGTAAATGGAGCTCAAAAGCAGTGTTTGGACTGAGATATGTATCCTGGGAGCCCCATGCAGCTTCTTTTGGTGGTTTGAGGACCAAGGTGAATTAAGTTTCCTTTCAGCTTCATCCACTTTGTTCGAAGCTATCGAGGTATTCCTTTTGCTCCCATAGTGTACACAAGCTTGTAACTGTGGTTCTTTAACACCTAACCTGGCTGAAATCATTAGCAGCACCTTAAGCCATCAACCACAGCAGGGAACAAGCACTGTAGGTAACAAATCCCTAGCACCCCCATACTTACAGGAAGCCCTGCTGGCCCCATTGGTCCTACAACTCCAGGATCTCCTTTACTACCCTGAAATGGAGACAAAAGAGTAGAAATGGTTACATTCCTGTTCAGTACAAACAGCTACAGCAGCACTATAGAACAAAAGCGGCTGGACTCCATCTCCAGAGGTCCCTTCCAACCCTCATCATTCTGTGGTTCTATGACAAGTAAAGAACTTGTTTCAAAGCACCTAAAAACCCCAGGGATGAGAGACTCAAAACCCAAAGATGTCCAGTTGGAGGTCTTACTTGCACAAGAATAGAGCAGCTCTAGCTCTAGAAGAACATTTATCTTCTCTGTGCCAGAGAGCTATGGAACACTCAAAGAAGTCACAGAACATTGACCAGTTCTGAAGCAAACTCACCCTTTCTCCTTTTGGTCCTGCTGGTCCTGAAACCCCAATTGGTCCTGGAGTACCCTGTGGTTGTAGGAAGGAAAACACATCAGGATGGTTTTTTATTCTATGGCCTCACCATAGCCAGGAGACACTGCTGCTCTTTGAGGAAAAAGCACAGCTGGGAAGGACAGTCTGATGGCAGAAGACACCTAGCACCACTACAGCTTTCAGTGTTGGTGGCAATGGATTTGAAGCAGTTGTTACAGGCCATTTGAAGAGCGTGGAAACTGCTTCATTGGATCAGCACCATTCTACAAAGCCTCAGTTTTGATTCTGAAGCTACCTCTTGGAAAGTACTGCAGCAGGCATTTCTACCAGTTGCACAGCAGGGAACTGTACCTTTCTAGTTTACAACAGACAAGGCTGAAAGCTGTAGCAGAATAAAGATGTTCTGATAAGCAATTTTCTTTTTATTTCATTATGTTGTTTTCCTTCCCTTGGAGTCAGTTAAGCTGAGCAAAAATGAAAGCAGTTTGGTTACTTGGCGGCAGGTAGCCAGTCAGCCATGCAAGACAGTGTGCTGCAGAGATGAGTGCAGATGCAAACTCAGAGGGGCACCATTCAGTCCCAATCCCTCTGCTCCATTTCTGCCAGTTATGTCACTGCACCAGGCGCTCAGTCACACTGACAGTAAAGCTCCGTCTTTTAACTAACTCCTTGACACTGAGGCCATCTCTCACCACCACACCCAACTGACTTCCCAGTGCTGCTGAGACTTTCTTGGGCTCTGGGAAAGTAATCCACACACAGCTTAGCTTGAATATGGGCAGTGCAGCAGTCAGGCAATAGTTCCTCTGGCTAAGAAAAAGATTCAGGCACTTCAAGCTCTGGATAAACTCCTTGAACTTGTGGAGTGACCCCTGTTGAAGGGGCCCTTACAGCTCTCCCGGCTGCATTCTGCAGTCTAGCTGAAGCAGAGCCTTCAGAAATTGCAGTGTGCAGAACATCCATCTCACTGCACACTACAGATAGGCATTTACCTTCCTAACCCTACAGCACATATTTCTAGGTTATCAAGAGCTCTGCTAATCACTCAGGTATGGAGCTGCAGTTCCTTCATGGAGCCTCAACAACGAGGCACTTCTGAGGCCCGTTACCTGCATTCTAGGAAGAACAGAGGAGGAACCTTCCAGCCCAGGGAAGCCTTTTTCTAACAGCCTTAAGGAAGAGAGTCTTGCACTTTTTAATGGGAGCTTGCAATCACTAAAGTAACCTCTCTGATGTGAGCAGGATGGCTTATGGATCAGAAGAGCTACAGAATGTAAGTGGTGAAGCAGTCTGTGCAGCGCACAACTTCCAGCACAGCAAAGGAAGTGAGAAGAATCAAGCTCCCCTTGGATTTGTGCACAGGAGTTCACATCATGGAAATCTTAATTGCCTGCACATAGGCTCTGAGCAACCTGATCTAGCTGGGGATATACCTGCAGAAGGGTTGAACTAGATGACCCCTAGCGGTCCTTTCCAACCCACTGCACAGATTCTATGCACCACTTTAGGATCATTTATTGCCACGACATACATTGAGATCTCACCTGCACACTTCTAAGATTACATCTATACTTTCCCAGACAAGTGAGTGTGAAAACTGCCATTCAGCTTCTGTTAAGAGCAGCTGATCTCGAGTTACACCAAGGAGGAGAAACTGCTTTTTCTTTTCAAACAGCCAAATGGATTGCACATGGGTGATGTGTGATTTCCCGGGAGGGGTTAAAAATATACGGCCCTTATTATTTAGCAGCTGTTACCCAAGAAGAGCAGAATGATCTGCAGAACCAGGTTAGCTTGCCTTCTCTCATTCTGAATTTGACAGACTGAGAAGCTTAGGCACAAGGAGTTTATTTCCTTCACATCTTACAGTGAGTTAGGAATGAGAGGTAGGGATCCTGCATCTTCCTGCTCCGCTATTAAATGTCACAACCTCTCAGATGCATATGCTAAGACCAGACCACACCCCACCACCTGTCCCTCCAGGTATCTGGGACTAAGGAAAGTGTGTGGGCAGTTGCTGAAGTTGCATGACGTTCTGCTGCTGAGATGTGAGAAGCTCATCCTGCATTCAGAACATCTTTTAGATGCAACCTCAGTGCTGTTTGCGAGAACAACACGCAAAGGTTTTCGCTCACAGGACAAAGCATATTGGGGTTACTACACCTAAGACAAAACTGAGGAGCTACTGTCATGAACAGGCAGCAAGCAAGGCTGCCATGGAGAACAATGAGATGGAGACCCCTCACAATGAAGAGGACAGGAGAAGAGAGCATCATGGAACCATGCAAAGGTTTCATTCATCTAGCTACTGAGAGAAAGTGGAACAAGTGGCTGTCATCTCAGGATCCAGACAGACCCTTAGCATCAAAAAGGACAAGCATGTGACATCACTTCTCAGCCCAAGTTTAACCATCCTGCCAAGCCTGCTTTGGAGAAAATGAGGTTATTCCTGGTATAAACAAGACTGTGGTGGAAGAGACGAGACAAGTCACGATACTGGGGAGGAGGAACATAGGGTAATGGAGAAACGGAACTCACCGGTGGTCCAGGCCTGCCGTCTAAACCTGAAGCACCCTGGACAGATGGGGGAGGGTTAACAAAAACAAGGCAAGGGGGAAGGGGGGGGGGGGGCAGGGAAAGGAGAGGGGAGAGGTGAGTAAAGCAGTGACTTGAGACAAACATATGCTTGCAATAAGCAAAAATTAAGATCTCAAGGACAGGTGATGGTACTTACAAGCAAACCAACAAAAACATAGCAACACCGAATACACTTAATGTTGACCTGCAGCTTTCAGATCCCCTTAAGAATGCAGATTTCCCCCTTTCAGTGCCACCAAGAAAACCCCACCCAGAGGAAGCTGTTCTGTGACAGGTGATGAAAAAAAACAATGTGACACTGGAGTTGTGGCAGTCTGGGCAATGGGCCAGACACAAGGCTTAGAAGCCTCTGGTCACAGATGCACTTACAAGCCATGCAGAGCTATCAGCTATTCAAGCTCCTACCAGGAAACCCAGGTCCTGTAGGTGAGCACTTAGCTGCTTGCTCCACTCTACATCTTTTAGAAAGAGGGAGAGATGAGGAGCCAGTTGCTTGGGAGTTTACATAACAGGTAGCTCATCTTGCTGCATCACCATCTAGCCCAGTGTCTTGTCTTTAACAGTGGCCAGGAGAGAAAGCTTTGGTAAACTCTAAGTACCAAATACTTTTTCTCCTCATCTTGTTGGCCATACAGAGACCCCAAGGCTACTGGAGACAAGTGACAAAATGTGCTGAAATTCTGCCGTGATGTCAAGCCCTAAGTCACACATGAAAAGGCAGCAGATCCAGCTGTGGGATTTTACAATCTGCCTTTGAAATAGTTCAGCACCTGTCTGGCATTGCACTTAGTTTGACAGGCTGACAACACACCGGATCAGGCATGGAAAAACTTATGAAGAGACTTGGGTAGCTCTGGGGAGGGATACAAGGCCCACACTCTCTCTCTGATCTTCCTAACAGCTCGGTAACCACGCTTCCTATTTGGCCAGCTGATATTGTTGATCCATCCACAAAACATTTCTGAGAGGGCCATTCTGAGCCAAGTCTTTCACCCTCCAGAGCTCAAAAGAATCATGCAAAAAAGCCAAAGGAGGACGGGTTCTCACGGGGCTCACTGCTGTAGGAAAACCAGCTAGCCCATTCCCTGCTGCACTGATGAACTTGTCAGGATAATTACTGTGGCATCTTCTGTGCAGACTGTCACAAGGATCTTATTCCCATGTCCTGATAAGATGCAGACTGTAGGGAATAACTGTTCACACAGAAAGCTTCCCTTTGTGTTTCTCTGGGCAAAATGGGGACTGGATTTTCACTTCTCCCTGCTTCACTGAGGCACAGTTTGAGCATTTGAGCCTTCTGAAAGCATCACTCTCTCCCTGCCAGCTCTGCTTGGAGCCACAGTGAAGACACTCATGATGAGCTCATTTCAGTGCCTAGGGTTAGAGGGGACGTAACTGCTCTACAGAACAACTGAAAGAGGAAAACATTTTATAAACAAAGACAGGACATTTCAGCCAACGTCAGGGACAAGGGGTCTGGGTGATGGAGCACAGGCCAGCAAAGTCACACAGCACACAAGATGCACCTTGCAGTGCTTGTTTCCAGGCAGTATGTCCAGCAGGAGAAGGCATGCTCTGCCACCAGTGCTTCTTTTGAGGAGAGAGCTTAAAGGCTGGTAGAGCAACGGGGTGGGACTGAGTTACCACTAATCCATTACTAGCGGACAGCCCAGACAGTGGGCGAGGAGGCTTTTAGCAGATGTGAACTAAGGGCTTTGCATTCAGGTTGCTGCCTACAGCTCCTGTAACTTCTTCACAATTCTGGCACTATCCCTCTTTGCTAAGAGAAGCAGGGCACTATCACTAACTCTAACATGACTGAGTTCACACACAGCAGGGAAGACAGAACACTTCTCCCTGTCAGGGGAAGCACTGATTCCATGGCAGAAGGGACAGGAAAGCTTTGGCTAGCAGAAAAGCTGGATGCATTCAGGGCCACCAAGCTTTTGTACAAAGCTTGGCCCCAGTGACAAACCGCTGGGAAGGTGTTTCCTGACTCCTATTTCTGGTCTTGTCCCACTGCCCTGAAGTGCAAAGAAGCCACAGGAGAGCTACTGCTTGTTTTTCCCCATCCCACCGCAAGCGAGAATTGATCACTGATCTCTTTAGCAGATCTAAGAGAGGAAGGTTCTGTACAGAAACAGAGACTTTGAGTTTACAAAGCCAAGGCAGGGTTATTCATAGATCACCTCTTTCTTGGACATTACACATCACACCCCTATGTGCATCTCCTATTGAGGGATCTTTTTACAGCTGATACAAGCTTGGCTCAAAGTGCTGCTTGCTTCCTGGATACTTACGGGTAATCCTAGTGGCCCTCTGTCTCCTTTTTCACCCTGGGCACCCTTCTCTCCTTTCAGTCCATCAATCCCTGCTTCCCCCTAAAGGAAGGATGGAGCAGAAAATAAACCCACCATAACACCACTTATATAACAAACATTCCCCCCTTCCAAGAGTGCCAGAGCAGCAGAGAGAATACAGGAGGCAGCAGGGTAATGCTTTAGCCTGATTCTCAGCCCAGTCTGAAGATAACCAGTATCAGTCAAATGACCTCTGCATCATTGTGACCTGCTTTAAGTCAACAGCAGCAAGAGGAGATTCAGGCCCAGTGGGTCAGGATGGTCAAAGGGGAACTGAGCTCGATTCTGTGCTGCTGTCCCTGCTATTGCAGTGAGTGCCAGGTAAATAAAAGTAATCAGGAGTTATCTGGTCATGTGGCTTCACATTTTAAGATGTGAATTCACTGGAAGTGAATGATAGGAGTCTATAAGCTTGGCAGAAAAACCATACCAACATCTTTTTTTTTTTTTTGAAAGACATTTGTAAATGCAAAGAGAGACATCAGATTCAAAATTGGGGGGAGGGAGAGGGAGTGTGGCAATGATGTCATCATTCACTTTCCAGCTGTATTTTAATCAATGCAGTATTATAAAATCTAAAATAATGTGAAACCAGTTACTCCTATTTAATAAATTCAAAGTGTAAACCAAAGCTTCTCCCCTCTTCAACCCTCCCCCTCCTGTTCATAAGGCATTTTACAAGATTATCTTGGTTGCATTTTGAAACAGAAGCATCAGAAGAACCAAGCTGTGACAGAATCAGCCCTTCTGCTTGCTGAAGTCCTCTGTGGTTACAGGACACCACATTGCTGGCTCCCTCTGCCAGGGCTCCAGTTTCCATCCTGCTGTGCCTCACTGCCCTACACCACTGCCCCATCACCTGCAAGTTGCTCACATCTGCTGGGTCTGCAAAGGGCATGAGACACTCTTTACAAAGAGACTGCAAGTTGCAGGGATGGAACAAAAACTTGCACACTTGGGTCACCTCACTGCACTGGCTGTGTAAGCCAAGTGGATCCTCTGCTCAAGGAGGAACTGGTTCAGCACTTCCTCTGCCTATAATCCAGTCTGTGCTGTGCCAGATGTTCACCTCCATTTGCCTGGCACACTTCCCAAAGACAGCTGCACCTTATAGAAGCTCTCCAGACACCGCCTAGCAGTTGCTAGTGAGGTACAGATAAATGGGACAGGTAACTCTAGCTGTAAGCAACATGCTTACAGGGGGAAAAGATGAATCAGGATAAATACTCCAGCCCCTTTAGCACCCAAATGGTGCTGGGAGCCAAGTCCTGAACACAACCAGAGCAATTAAGACACTTTCTACATTTTCTGGTCTTTGCCAAGAATGCCAGAGGAAAAAGGCAGCTCTCCTTGAGCTTTGCCTGTCAAGGATGTTTTCATCTAGGTGGTGTTTTACAGTAGAGAAACCAGTGGTGCAGGCTGTGTGTAAACGCATCGAGAGGGAGGTCAGAAAGCTTCTCATCACCAAGAACAATCAAGTTCTTGAGTGGTTTTACAGCCAGGTTACAGGGTATAGGACCTCATTTTAAGCTAGAACTCGGTCACCCTTCAGACAAAGATTTCAGCTGTGTTCTCATGGAAAGATATCCAAGGGCTAGCGACTTCTCACTTGAAAACAGAAAGAGAACAGGGTGAAAACAGAAGAGAACGACCCATTTTCTGGGTCCTCAAGTGAGAGCTGCTGATCCATTTCCTTCAAAAAAATATCCAGAAGGATTTGCCCTATTACCAAGGTGGAAGAAAAGCAACATTTGAAAGCCAAGAAGGGAATCCCTGTACCTGGAACTACTCGAGCAACATTTCAGGATGTAATGTTTAGCATCCTTACCTTGGGTCCTGGTAGGCCCTGAAGACCCTGTATGAAAGATAAGAGATGAGTAACATTTAAGGATGTGCTTGACAGTTCAGGTATCACAGTGTGCAGTATAGAGCTTTCACTTTCCATCATCTGAGAGCACAACTGCTCAGCCTGAAGGCCTCTTTATTTGTGTAGAGGGCACTTAATGTACCGTTCTCATCTGGTAATGAGGAGGCTCGCCAAGAACAACCTGGCAGTGGGCCAGGCTTGCTATTAAGGCCATTTCTGCAGTTGATCCCTTTAATCCCATCCATCCCGTGTTGCTACTGTCTTCCCTTTCATCTCAGCCTAATGTAACCTTCTCTCTTTACCCACCCAGCCCACCGTGGCTCTGACCTACCCTCGGGGTGGCTTTGGAAGTGATACTAAGCACGTTCCTGTTTCAATGCTGCAGTGTTTCTGGTTCTTTTCTCCATCCAGAACCCTCCCCAGCCACTTCCCACTCTATCCTCAATCCTCTTGTTCCTCAGGTGAAGCACTCAAAACTTACTGGGGGTCCTGGTGGGCCTTGGGGTCCAGGGGGGCCAGATATCTAGAAAGCAATGCAAGAGAAGTCACTGTCATAATCTGCTCCTTCAGCAGGTGATGGGGAACTGTCCAGAGGTGAGGAAGGACAGAGGATGAAGCAGAGCTCCACTGGGTTTGGAAACCCAGATCCCTGTTAAGGACTGTGTTAGGAAATGGCATCAATCCAGGACAGAGTAGCTGAGAAGCAGCAGCTGGACTCTGACAAGGGTTATGCAGCAGTTGCAGGTATTTAGGAAGAAGGAAAGCACTGAGTTTTTGGCAAAAATAAAAAGGTCTTCTTCCACTATTCTACCATCCTTCCTGCAAGGAGGCACAAGGTCAGCAGCTAGCAGCAGTTTCAAATGATAGGAAAGAAGGTGTCTGACTCTACACACGTGAAGGGTGTTCTGACAGCCTGTGCAACCCTTGCTGCAGGGAGCTAGAAAAGCTAGATGTGAGCTTAGAGGGGAGAAAGGGCAAATTCCAGGACCCCAGATCTATTGAACCATGTATGTGGATGCAAGCAAATATTGCTCAAGAAATCCCTTCACCACCACCACAGAGGAAAAATTTGTTATGCTTCCCATGCCCATCTGTTCTTCCCTAGGCACTCATCATTGATGGCTTGTCCTGAGCTAGGCTGTTCTTGTGTATGGGAGATGTAGGGCTAGAGGTGGCTGTCAGGTCAGTCCCAACAGAAAAAGCTTGCTGATCTCAGTGAGGGGTGTGCCAGGAGAGGGTGGGATGTGCTGGTTTTCAGCAGTACTGCTGCCAAGTCATCCCTCCCTTACCGCCAGGGCCGCAGAAGGAAAATGAGGAAGGTGACCTACCGATTCTCCTGGGCTTCCTTTTTCTCCATGCTCACCCTTCTCTCCCTGCACACAACAACAGACCCTGTCACCACCAGCCATCCTCTGGAGTCTCACTCCATCAGAAGCCATCTATGAACCCTCCACATGCTGGCAAGATGCAGTTCCCCAAAAGAGGAGGTGGATCATACCATAAATTACACAAACAGCTTCACCTGTAGCTCTCCTGCACCTTTGCTTACAGAGAGGTCACCATACAGGGAAGGAGGCCCCCAGGAGTGGTATCTCATGGCTGTACAAGGAAAGTGCCACAGGACTTTTCTTGCCTTAACCCAACAGTGTCCTGACACCTCCCCACTCCACTGCAGCCTCTAAGGGAGGTCTCAGTGGTACCACGCTGCCAGCAAAGGAGGCATCTCAGCTGACTTAGCCACACAGGCTCTGCCAGAGCCAGCCCCTCCAGGAGCAGATAATGCCCAGCTGGGTTCCTGACTGCTGCTGAAGACCTGATGGGCATTCAGCAACACCTAAGCACATAAGTAGGAGTCTGAGGCTCCCAAGATACTCAGCACATTAGGAATGAGCCCTTGCATGTTGCTCTACTCATTTGCTCTTTACCGAAAGGGAAAGAACAGCCTGTCCTTTTCACTCTTACTGTCAGTCCTGGAAGTCCAATGGGACCTGGCAATCCTGATGGTCCTGGCATCCCTTGGTCACCTCGTTCACCTTTCTCTCCAGTGGGGCCATCAAGACCCTATGGATCAAGAAAAATGTGTAGATTTTTTTGCAAGACTAGGTCAGGCAGACACCTGTGAAACACCATGGCTGGCTCTGGTCATCCCAAGAACACAGTGGAAACCCAGACAACTATCAGGTGCCCAGAGAAATGCAGGACTTCATTAATACTGAAATGGGGCATGCAAATGCCTGAACATCTTCCTGTCACCGTGGATGTGCCAGTCCCCAGAGTGGGGATGGGGAACTGCTTTTCTGTCTCCAAGCTCTGCTCACGGTTACACAGTTTGTGGGAGTGCCTGCTAGGAATTATTCCCCCGTTGCTGGCTGTTGTGACACCAGAAATCTTTATCCCAGAAATCTTGGAGAGAGGCAAAAACCTGTTGCATAAAACCCTCCTGACTGGTGCTGGGGAGATGACAGACTGAAGCTGGGAGGCTGGGCATTCTGCCCCAGTTAGTGGCAGGGATGCAAGGGGTTACCTCATGCAGCTGCCCCACTAGAAGGGTGCGTGCTGGTACCCCAGCTGCCTGGCTCACAGTGGTAGCTCAGTGTAAGCAACAGCCCAGGCTGCAAGCACAGGACATGACCCAGCACTCAGAGAGCAGGGCAGGCAGCTGAGGACAGCCACTCTGGCACAATGGACAACACATCTGCCAAGGAGCCAAGACCTTGCTTCTGTACTGACACACTTCACACAGCAGCAATGAGGTGCCTCCAGCACCCACTTCAGAAGGGCTCTGAGGTATCTGATAAGTCCCAGGACCTTGCCTCATGACCTAGAGAGCCAGCAGTTCTCCAAGAGCCTTCAATTTACTCACCGGTGAGCCGGCTTGTCCCGGCTCTCCTTTGTCACCCTTCTCTCCTGTGACCCCAATCTGGCCTGGTTCTCCCTTTATTCCAGGTGGTCCATCCTTTCCTGGCAGTCCATGGGGGCCAGGGGGCCCATTTCTCCAGGCTTGCCACGTGGACCCTAGAAGAAACCCACACCACATGGAGTGAAACTGTGACAGTGAACTTATTCCTGCAGAGTGAGCCCCTAGCTGAGAGCCTCTGTCATTCTCATCCTCTCGCTCTCAGTAATGCCCCTGGAGGAGTCAGGGCAGCACACAGGAGATTTGTTGTGCCAACCCAGCCACCTCTCCTAAGACAGGACTTTGGCAAACTATTAATGCTCACTTTTGTGACAGAGATGGAACATATTAGCTCCAGAAATGACCATGGAAGGAAAGAGCAACCCACAGAGGCACTATGTCTTACCTTTTCTCCGTCATGGCCTGGAGGACCTGGCAAGCCAATTTCACCCTGAAACAATTTGAAAACAACTATGGTGAAGGGTGGGCATTACAGAAATAGCCTGCAGGGGCTCTGGTGAGAGTCATGATAAAAAGCATGGTACCCTCTCTTGAAACAACACATGATGTGACTGCCTGAGAATTTCACCAGCCTTGTTTATCCTGACAGCTCACAGCTCCAGTGCTGCAACAGACCCCAGCCAGCACTATCCCTGCAGAGGTCCGTTCCCATGAGCTGCTTCCTAAAGGGGAGGGCAAGTAGGAAGGACTTTCATCTTTCAGATATGGTATTATCATTGTGGGAAAAGAGATCTTCAGGATACTGTGCATGAGGAGGAGTGGCAGAGGCCAGCAGGGCAGCCTGATAGTGCTGGCCAAAGAGAACAGAAGGGGAATTCTTCCATACCGCTCTTGTGTTTCCCTTAGCTCTGCAACTGCTGAACTGAGCAAGTACCTTCTGTCCTGGTGGCCCTGGAGGTCCAGCCACACCCGGAAGTCCTGGGGGTCCCTAGATAAAGAAAGAAAAACTCATTTTCAGATTATCAACACCATCATTTTTGTGGTTTTGATACCAAACAGCTCTTCTGAGTTTAAAGGGAGATAGTGGGGCAATTTTCCCAGGGATTCCTGAAATTGCATTTGCTTGGGAAGCCGAGTGATGAGAGTCCTGGGTGAGCAGCAGGCCAGCTGTGGATAAGTATTTATTTCTTCACATTTGCATGAAAAGAAACAAACAGTGGCCACAGCTATCTGCTCCTGAAACTGGGACGAACTTAACAAGGTTTTTCCTTCCTATCTACAAAAGTATATTTAGAATAGAGGTCGTAGCAAACATTGCTGCTTGGAGCCTAAGCAGGGCTAGATGCCCACTCAGTATTTGGAACCCCTATTCCAAGAAAGATCTGGGCATGCTGGAATGTGTCCAGAGAAGGGCCACAAGGATGATCAGAGGGCTAGGGCTCCTTTCCTATGAGGACAGGCCGAGAGACTCGGGGTTGTTCAGTCTGGAGAAGAGAAGGCTCCAAGGAGACCCTATTGTGGCCTTCCGGCGTCTGAAGGGGGCTACAAGAAAGTTGTGAGGGACTTTTTAGGGTGTCAGGTAGTGATAGGACTAGGGGGAATGGACCTAAGCTAGAGGAGGGGAGATTTAGATTAGACAGTAGGAAGAAGTTCTTCACCATAAGGGTGATGGGACAGTGGAACAGGTTGCCCAGGGAGGTGGTGAAAGCCCCATCCCTGGAGGTTTTGAAGTCCAGGCTGGATGTAGCTCTGGGCAAACTGATCTAGTGGAAAGTGTCCTTGCCCATAGCAGGGGGTCTGGAATTAGATGATCCTTCAACCCTGACAATTCTGTGATTCTGAGCAGATTCCCTGATCACTCTTGGCTCAAGGAGACCTAGAGAGAAGCTTAGCCTAGCAAGTGATGCTAATTACACCCATTTTTGTGCTCTTTCCCTGAGAAGCAAAATAAAAGGGCATTTATTCTCTTATTTTGTCTCAAAATTACTACTTTGCCTTTCTTTGTCTTCAAAGGGCTTCTAGTCACTGCTGGTTTAAATGATCACTTTTGTGCAGGGCTGTTATGTCAAACAGCCTGACATGCAGTTAAATTATGTCTTTTCATCACAAAGTGTCCACCACAGACTCCCAGTATGAGCTTTCTTGCAAGGCACCCAAGGCTTCCCTTTTTAATGTTCTGGTCAGCAACCCCTGCTCTTCCCTGCCCCTTCTGAGCAGCACATATTACTTCTTGAAGTGGAGAAATAAAAGGCCTGACCAGAATTCAAGTGCCAAGACCAGAAGGCAAGATGAGCTCTTGTTCAGCTGTCAGCTGCCCCAACTGTAGCTCCCAATCACAAGGGCCAAATGCTGTAGCTGCACCTGAACTGCTCAGGATGCTTGTCTCAGGGGCGACCTCATTGCTCTCTACAACTACCTGAAAGGTGGTTGTAGCCAGGAAGGGGTTGGCCTCTTCTCCCTAGCAACCAGCACCAGAACAAGGGGACACAGTCTCAAGCTGCAACAGGGGAAGTTTAGGCTCGAGGTGAGGAGAAAGTTCTTCACCAAGAGAGTGATTCGTCATTGGAATGGGCTGCCCGGGGAGGTGGTTGAGTCTCCGTCCCTGGAGGCGTTCAAGAGGGGACTGGATGTGGCACTTGGTGCCATGGTCTAGTTGTGAGGTTGTGGTTACAGGTTGGACTCGATGATCTTCGAGGTCTCTTCCAACCTTGGTAATACTGTGATACTGTGACTACTTGCTTCAAATCACACAGCAAAGCTGGGAACTCACCATCAAAGCCAAAGTTCTGATTTCCTAGAAAATAATAATAATAATAATAATAATAATAATAATAATAATAATGAAGTTAAAAGAAATAAACCAAAAAGGGAAACAGTCATCTGAAAACTAAGCTTTTCTCCTACAGGGGGTTTGTTCTCCACCAGTGTAACATTGTCCCAAATGAGACAGGAACAAAAGCAAACCCCCAGCTCTGAGTCCCATGGGGCTGCTACTCTACAATTTCTCCTTTTCCCAGGCTAACCCAGAGCTGGGCACAGCTCACTGCACATCACCCAGCAGGCACTCCTGAGGAAGCTTTGCAATTCTTTTCACCATCTACCCCAAACCATGGGCCACTCCTGAGGGGATTCACATCACCTCTATGTCTTCTACTGTTAATACATCCACTAAAAAAGGTGTCTAAGTATCTACCAAAACACCATATAAAGGGGACTGCAGAACAACCAGGTACTTCCTTTGCTGCTGCTGCCAAGGAAGCAGGTCTACGTTGTTCCTGCATCCTCGGGATACAGTAAAGCACCCAGCAGTCACCTCATGTGACAGAAGGGCAGTTGCTCACCTGGAGAGCTTCACTGATGTTGCCATCATAGTCCATCATTTCATCCTTCCCAGGCTCTCCTTTGGGGCCCTGCAAATACCAACTCTTTAGCCAGGGTTTGGAGATTGCCCTTCCTGTGGGGTACTCAGAGATGCTGTTCACCCTGAAAAAGGGTCTCAGGGGGGCCTGTTTCAGAAGCTTCCAGTTTTTCATTTATTAAACAAAGCTCTTAAAAACACATTTTGGTAGAGGAAACACTACTGAAGTGTAGCCAGACAAACCCAGATCACCATGCCATGATCATCAAAGCTGGCAGGTCTGGTAAGTGGTGAAGTTGAGCCCAGAATCCAGGAACTGGATTCATCCCTGCAAAATGAGATAATCATTCACCCTGAGGTGGCTCTGAAGACACTTTTCCCCCTTAAGGTGGGGGTGTCCTCTGATGATGGCATGGAGTGAATGGCCTGTCTCAAACATAGCCACGGCCCTGCTATAATAAGCTCTTTTAGTGATGGTGAGAACATCAGACAGGAAAGGAAAGCCCTGATCTAGAGTGTCAGTGTGGTCCCACTGTCCTTAGACCCCTACAAAAGGCCAAAAGTCTTCCAAGAGTTAGTGAAGGGACACCTACCCTTGGGCCCATGGGTCCTTGGTCTCCTGGCGAGCCAGGTTCTCCCTGTAACAGGAACAACATCATGTTAGCAGAGCCTATCCCTTCACTTACTTGAACTCAGGAATCACTGTTCTCTGCTAGTCCTCTGAAACAGCCTGTGACTAGGCAGCTTGATTTTGAAATGCATGTTTTCAGCTAAGTTTTGTACATGTAGGAATGAATATGCAGCTACTGAGCCTGGAGTAGGGCTGTGCAGAAGCACTCTGTACCTTTTCTCCCCGTGACCCTTCAGCGCCAGGCCGGCCAATGTCACCAGCTTCTCCCTGAGAGGAAAGGAAAGGAAAGGGATGGGTTTGTATTGTGTGGAGGGGATGTGACTCCCCTGATGGCTTTGCATTCCCAAGAGGAAGAACTGCACCAGCCAAGTGCCCCTGCTGAGCCTCCTTCTCCTCAGGTAACCCTAAATCTCCTGCTATGACTTCATACCAGGTGCCCTTATCTTCCACCCAGCATGAAGGGAGTATTCAGCATGAAGGAAAGCACCCAGTTCAGATCCAAAGTAAGTCCACAGGAGAGCTGTTCCAAGCAGATCTGAGATGGGATCTCAGATTTAAGGGCTCTTGGTACCCCTTACCGAGGGCCAGGATTTTACTGCTGTTGCTCTTTGCAGAGGTAGAAGAGGAAGGGGAAAGGAGACTTGGAGAGCTTCCATCCTGCCTCCTTGCGTCCACCCTGCCTCAGATACCACAGGAAGTAGCAGCTGTCTTTGATTCTGAACAACTGATTACTCACAGAACCTAGAGGGGGTTTATCTGAGCACAGGGAGGGCATATTCCTTCCCAAAACACAGTTCACAAATTCTTTCACCTTCAGCATTTGAAACAACAAACCAGATCACCCTACAGAACCTGATAGCCTTTCTGCAGGTAATCAGAGGATGGCAGAAATCAATGCAACCTTTGCCCCTTCCTGCACACCTTGTGCTGGGTACAATCCTTCACAACACAAAACCCACTGGAGGAAAAACCTCTCACCTTTGGTCCAGGGGGCCCAGGCAGACCTGGAGGGCCAGGTTCTCCTTTAATTCCCACGAGGGCATTCTCAGCACTTCCCTTCTCTCCCTGTTTGCAAGGAAGAACAAGCCATGTGTCACAGATCAGTATCTCCATGATTTCACTTGCCACACTGTTTGCTTCGAGATAGGGCCCAAGACAAGGGCTGTCATCTGGCCCCTTGATAGCCCAGAAGTGCCACTGCTCCAGAGCCACCAGCTGTCCAGGAACCAGGCCTGCATAGTCCTGCCTGTGGGCTCCACCTAGAGCCCTGCCAGCAGTCACAGCTATCACCATCCCTCTGGCTGCAGTGCTGCTGCTTAGCTCCTATTCCAGAGCCACATAAAGCTGCCCATGGGACGAGTTCAGCCCCCAGCCTCCAGTTTGAACACAACTGTTGAAACTGAGCTGATAAAACCAGCTGGTGATGGCTTTTTTTGGGTATGTCTCCCTCAGGCTGTAGTTGCCAGCCAGCCAGCCCTGCAGCCCACATCCTTCACACAGAGCAGATACAAATGCAGAAAGCTTTGTTTGCACCAAGTTGTCATTACAGAGTCACAGAATGGTAGGGGATGGAAGGGACCTCTGGAGATCATCTAGTCCAATCCCCCTACCAAGTCAGGTTCACCTACAGCAGGTTACACAGGATAGCATCTAGACAGGCTTTGGATGACTCCAGAGACAGAGATTCCACTACCTCTCTGGGCAGCCTGTTTCAGCAATCTACCACCCTCAAAGCACGAAAGTTCCTCCTCATGTTTAGAGGGAGTTTCCTTTGTTCAAGCTTGTGCCCATTACCTCTTGTCCTGTCACTGGGCACCACTGCAAAAAGCCTGGCCCCATCCTCCTGACACCCACCCTTTAAGCATTGATAGGCATTGATAAGATCCCCACTCAGTCTTCTCTTCTCCAAGCTAAAAAGCCCCAAGTCCCCCAGCCTTTCTTCATAAGACAGATGACCTGCCCTCCTAATATTCTTCATAGCCCCTTCTGCTGTACCCTTTCAAACAGTTCCCTGTCTTTCTTGAAGAGCCCAGAACTGAACACAGTACTCCAGATGTGTTCTCACCAGGGTGGAGTAGAGCGAGAGGAGAATCTCCCTTGACCTGCTGGCCACACTCTTATTGGTACCATTGGCCTTCTTGGCCACAATGGCACATTGCTGACTCATGGTCAGCCTGGTGTCCCCCAGGACTCTCAGGTCTTTCTCCACAAAGCTGCTTTCCCGCAGGTCAGGCCCTTGTCCTTTCCTGAGATGGCCATTGGCATTCAGTACACTGTGCCCTTCACCAAAGGCAAAGGGCCCTGTGGAAGTCTGACATGAATGATGTGACTTAGAATATCATCTCAGAGCACAGGGTAATGCCAGAGTTGCTGTGCTCCTGCTCTGGGTCTCTCCCAGCACAAGGCTACTCTACCAACTTAGAGCACAGTAGTGCAGCACTCAAAAAGCTCATCTCCTCACACGTGGTGGATCTTGGAGCAGGAGGGAGGCCAAAATGCCACAATACATCTGAGGCCATGCTCTTGAAGGGGAACTACTGGAACACAATTCCATGGTCATGTTCCCAGGACCACAGCCTCCCCCTCACTGCAAGAAGGCTCACAATTCCTCACAAAAAGGCATCCTTTGTGTGGCCCTGTCACATCCCTGACTGGGGCTGACACCCAGCTGAGCTCTGCAGAACGTGCTTGCCAGATGCTGTGACAGTGACCTAAGAGTCACGAGCTGTGCACAGGAGGGAGGAAGGAAAGAGGACAAGAGTGGCCCCTCAAAAACAAACAAAAATCAGAAGAGATGCAAACCTTCATTCCAGGCAGTCCAGGAAGCCCAGGGTCACCAGCTCGTCCCTTCTCACCCTGTTGACAAAAAAAAAGACATGGTCAGGGCTGACTCTGCAGGATCTCCATCCTGGAGGAGGAGTCAAAGGATGAGCTGCTCCTGGTTCCAAACCCTCTCTTCCTTCACTTCAGGCGCAGACAAGGCATTCTCTGGCAGTATCTGCTCAGGACAGTGACCTTTTCTCCTTCCTTTTGATTATCTCTGGACATCATTTTAACCATTTCTCTCCAAAGGAATTTGGGTGGGAAAGGCATCCATGATGCCCCTGTGCATTTTCCTTACCATTCTGGTCTGCTAAACCCTTTTCCCTGACAGTCCTTCAGCACAGGCTCTCCACATTCCATACAACCAGAAAAATTGTTGCCCGGGGTGAATGTTATTTGGAGAGCAGGACTTTGTCCATGCCCTGATGGTTCAGCTCCTTTCACAGAAACCATCCACTGCTTGAGTCCATCCCAGTTTCTACACCTCCTCATTATACCATGAATTACACTCCTCTGTTTTGGCAAAGATCTCACAAGCAACATTCCTACACCTCTCCCGCAGGGCATTTCCTTCTCCTGTTCCCTAACTCCAAATCCCGGTCTCATCAGGCTCTTAAAAACAAAGGCAGTGCAGTGTCTCAGTCAGCAGCCAAGCTCTGTGACAAATGCTCATTGTGAAAAGCAGTGAAAAAAGGGGCAGCAAAAATGACAAAGGCAGAAGGTGATGCCTGGAGAGCAGGGCCTGTATGCTGAGCTGCATGAGGCACCACAGAGATGGATGATGCCACAGGGAAGTGAGCCACTGATGGCACCCAGCAATCACTTGGTGAAGTGACTTTGCTTAGTTCACCACAATGTCTGGGTCATCTTTTGAATAAAGACCACTAATTGAGCTTTAATAATGTTGAAGCTAATTTTTATTCAGCCCATTCCACCCAGCTGCTAGTCCCCTGGCTACAGAGTCCTGCTCAGGAGTCTGCATTTCGCAAGGCCAGGGAGTGATATCAGAGGTTTCTGTTACCACAAAGAGATGTTTCACGTGCATCATGCAATCCTCACGCCCCCAAGGCTTACTAATTTGCAGAGATTACAAAGAACTATCCAAATTCTTTCTTCCAGCAGGTGCCCAGCACTGCCCACAGCAGCAGCAGCACACTGAATCAGCAAGGCAAGCACAGATCTCCTCTTGGGGCCATGCTGCTACCTGCTGCACACCAGTCTCATCGGAGCTCAAGGGCACATATCTGACATGCAGAGGACTTGCATCAATGCTCCAGGAAGAGTCATGCACTGGTGGTTCCATGGAAAATAATTGACTAGCAGCAATCTTATTTTTTCAGACAATTCTAGAGTGCAGTGACCCTTTTCTCTAAGGTAATTTGGCCTCCAGCCACCTGTAAGGACCCCATCAGCTTTCCTCCCCCACCAGAGCCCACACATTGCTGCCATAAACTAAGGCTTCTCTCCCTGGAATGAAGAAAAACATTTGCAAGACCTCACACCCAAGGAAAAGGTTTGGCCTTTGGGGTTTTTGTAAGGAGATAATCTCTAATCCTGTTCCAGGCCTCTGTGAACCCCCTCCATTTTTGGCATCCTACTTTTCACTCAAGGACTAGTTTTCAACCCACATGCCCATAGGAGCTGCTGCAAACATCCTGAGCCGCTATAACACGGGTGTAGAGAAGCAGATTTCTTGAGGTGGAAGGTCAGATTGCCAAGTCCCTCTTTAGGGACTTGTTATTTCTAGAGCTGAAAGATGCAGAACTGTCCTTAATTGTTCCCAGGACAAGCCCTGCATCCCACAGGCATCTCATGCTGCCCTGCCTGCCACTAGCCCCGCACCTCCTGCAAGCAGGAACAGGCAAATACACTTCACCAAGGGGGCAAGAGCCAGGACAGGACACAAAATTCCCACAAGCACAGCAATGCCACGCAAAGCAGGCTCCCGCCAGCTCCTGCTGGCAGGAACGCAGCACAGCACTGCCAGGACACCAAGCCCAAACACACAATATCCTACCCGCTGCCCCCTCTTCCCTGGCAAACCTGGGGGGCCCATCCTCCCTGGGACTCCAGGATCTCCCTTGGTGGGGAAGAAAAGAGACAGAGAACATGCCTGTTAGATGGCTGTTGCATGCTGTAACCTAAACCAGTCTCCAGCAAGAGGAGCCAGCTGCTCAGAACCCAGAGGGCTGCTCGGTGATGGGGAGTGACAGAGCATTTCTGTACTGTGTTCACCACGGGAACTCAAACGAGGTCACACTACTCTGAGACAGAAAAGACTCTGCAGGGCAGTTCATAGGATGCATGACAGGAGAACAGCCCCAGGCAGAAACATGGGAAGACTTTTGGTGGACACAGAAATACTGAGAGGCAGAAGGGGACAAGTGAAAAGGGAGGGAGAACTATACTTGCTAAGCAAAGTGTGCTCTGTGTGTTTTGCGGAGTAGGGAGGGAAGGAAGAAGGCAGCTAGAGGGTACAGCAAAGGGCTATGAATATGATTAGGGAGATAGAAAATCTGTCTTGGGAAGAAAGGCTGAGGGGCTTGGGGCTTTTTAGCTTAGAGAAGAGAAGACTGAGGGGCAGGATCTTATCAGTACTTATATTTAGAAGGTGGGTGTCAGGAGGCCACAGCCTGTCTTTTTGCAGTGGTGCCCAGTGGCAAGACAAGAGATAGTGGGCACTAACCTGAATATAGGAAGTTGTAAGTTAAATACACAAACCAGAAATGCAAGCTCAAAGCAAAGACTTCTGAGAGTACCTTTTCTCCTGGAGTCCCAGGCTCACCCTGGTGAGGAAGAGATAGGAAAACAAAGTGAAAAACCAGAAGAGAGCACAATTCCTCCCCAAGCTGTCAGAGTGGAGGCAAGAACATTCGCCAGTGGATGCCTTGGGCTTGCAAATAAGGGCATGAGGATGCTTTAGATGTATATTTGTGCCTGAAGCTTATTTTACTTTCATTAGCCAGCTCCGAGGCTGCTGTGGGAAACTGGTAAGTATCAGGCAAGTGACTAATAAAACTGAGGGCAAGGAGTACTTCAAGAGACTTTACCAGGTACAAGAAAGCATAACTAAGGCAAGACTCATCTGCTGGCACTTATGGAATTTGCCTGCTCCTAGCTCTGTGTGCACAGGAGCAGAGCAAGGCTGTGGTTGCAGCCGGGCTTGGAAGGAAGCTGGGTTGATAGGGGATCAGGATGGCATCGAGGAGGAAAATCACCAGCCCTGGAGATAACTGCTCTCTGCCCTTTTCCCTCTGCAGCTGGAGGAAATCAGGACGTTATCCCACAGAGTATCATGGATCCCCGGGATAACTTTTAGCTTCCCAGCCTGCAGCTGGCCCTTCGCTCTGTCGCCATCCGGACCACTGCTCTCCAAACGCCCTGCCCTGAGCGGCGCGGAGGAGCAGGGCTGCTGGAGCCGCGGCCGGTTTCTCCGGCAGTTCTGCTATCGCCCTTTAGTGGGAGCTGTCCGACCATTTTCCTCTTGCCTTGCGCTCTACTGACTCCAGCCCTTGCTCTCAAGCCAGACCCACTCAAGACGCTGCAGCGCTGTGTGAAACTGACCTTCATCCCTGCGGCGGCCGTCCCGGGAGCGCCCTGCAGAGAGAGGAAAGACAGGAACACCTCATTTGAAACCAATCGGGAGCCAGCTTTCACGAACAAAACAGTATCAGGCAGGTGGAACTCAAAAGGCAACAGACATCTTTTCCTTTCCAAAAGTCAGAAGGAATGCTGTAACTGCACACAGCACGCATCGTTGATCGCCTGTGGCAGTAGCTCTGCTTTCCAGAAAGCTCCTCCAAAGGCAGGCACCATGAGCACAAACCAGTCAAGACAACCAGTTTTCTACCCTCCCCTGGTTTCAGTCCTGCCAGCAAAGCAAAGGCCAACAAGCAGGACAGTGTCAAATAACCAAGGAATGCAAAGACAGACTGAGGATCGAGCACTCAGTTCAGCGCTTGATCCTGGATACAGCAGCTGAAGCATCTCCAGAAAGGCCAGCTCCTACCCTAGAGCCTTGGTCTTACTATTTCCCCCATTCTGTTTTTATCACGGAAGACAAACCCTGCAGTACTTTTTTTTTTTCAGGAGAGCTCTGAAGCCAGCCACCTTAGGAGGAAAAAGAAAGCCTTCCGAGCACTGCAATTCAGGCATCATTCTGCAGCGCAGAGCACGCTGTCGTCATGAGACCACAGAGTCCAGCCTGTCCTGCAATCCGAGACAGCTGCTTCCAAACCCCAGGAGACAGCTGCTCCCACAGGGACAGTCATATTTCCCTCGACAGCATGGATGCAAAAAGCAGGCCTTCCCTATCAACCCTCTGCTCTGAAACCTCTGTATGCCCTGTGTTAGTATTAGTTAGGTCCTGGTGAAAAGATCCAGTTACAAAAGCATATATGAGGGATAACAAAGGTCTAAGGAGAGGGAAGGAGGTGAAGTAGTGTTAAAAGTTGGGAAATGAGAGGGGGTGGGATGTAGCACGAGGCAGAGAGGAGGACTGGGAGCCAAGTTCAAAGTGAAAAGAGCTTGGAAAAGTTCAAACAAGGAGGAGTGGGGAGCCAGAGAGCAGCAGGATCATACCTCTCAGCTTTCTGAAACAGAAATCGGGGACAAAGCTAAAAAACACAAGGACAGAAGATGGAGATCAGGGATTCTATGCAAATAAACAGGGGGAACAAAAAGCATTCCAGATATTCTCAGGGGTCAGTACATGTTAGTGAACACGGGCTAGAGTCATGGAAGGGATTATGTGCAGCAAGTGCCATGGGTTAGACTTCCACAGTGCATTTGGGGTGCCTGTTCCTCACTCTTTGGCCTTTCAGTGGCAGTGAATGCAGACGGTGTTATTCTCTAGTACTGAACCCAGCACTGCAGTGCACACACATGCAGGCTCGCTCACACTGGCCCTGATTCACCACTGCATTAGTCCAGGTACACACTTGCATCACCCTACTGATGGCAGGGGGCTAGCACACGTCGCTGAAGGCTGGGGTGGTCACTTGGAACCCCCAATTTCCAGAGAGCCAATTCCCTACAAACATCAGCACCTGGCTGCTCTCACTAGTGGAAAGCATCGAGATCCTGATGTTGCAAGACAGCATCAGACTGGGCATGCCACTTGCTGTGTAAAACACTTCTTCCCCCACCACCTCCTTGATATTGCAATTTAGAAGCAGAAAGAATTCAGCTAAGGATGGCCATTGACTAAGAGACACACACACAAATCCAGGCGATGCTTGCGCATCAGGGACAGTTGAGTGGTACAGGTGAGACCAGGCAGACAAGCATCACTCCACTGTTCACAAGGTACCTTAGTGCCATGTCTTCCTGGCAGCCCTGGCATGCCTCTCTCCCCCTGGAAGCAGAGCAAGACACACAGAGAAAAAGAGCAAGAGACATGAGATGAGTCCTACCAGGGCTCTGTGAGGAGGACCCAGGTGATGAGGAGGACCCAGGTGATGAGGAAGCCTCCAGGGTGAGGTGGGCCACCCTACTCTCATCAAGCTGACTGCCCTAGCCAGGGCTGTTTCCTATCAGTGGTACCTCTCAAGCCTGCTGTGTGCAGCAGAACTTGACCCTTCTGGAGTACCAGAGTGACAGTGCTGGGAACAAAGCCAGCCTATGTCCTGCTACCACACCCCATGCCACGGCATTCTGCAGGGCACAGACTGCAGTGACTATGGAATGAACAAAGCTACCTGGAGAAACAGAGAATCCAGGAGGTGCCCTGGATTGTTAGCCTGAATTTTATCTCGTGGTAAGTGAGAAATTAAACACCTTGAGACAATCTTCACACTACTGTTAACTTTGTTCTGGGTGTCTAGTCCTTGCTTGGAAGGTCTGGTCAGGAGGGAAATGCACACATGCTTGTTTCAAAAGCACTTTTTGTAGTTGTGGCATCCTGTAAACTGTTTTGTAAAACACTGCCTGCATGACCTGGGCAGGGTGGGCACCTCCTGCCCCGTGCAGCACCCTGAACTGAAGCATTTTCAGCTCTAAGAAAAGGAAAACAATACTTATGAGTGTTTTGTACTGGTCAGAGAGAGACACTCTCTCTCCTCTTCCTTCCCCACCTGCACTCCCTGGTTTTTTTTTTTTTCCTCAAATGAGACCAAGCAGAGAAGAGCAGTGCTTTCTGCTGGGTGCACTCATGCTGCTTGCAGAGCACAGAGCAGCCCTGCATGTGAAAGCAGTCCCCCATCAAAGGGACATTCCTGGAAGAAGCCACCTGCCTGAAGAGCCGTTTAATTATTTAGCCCTACAAAAGCAAAGCCACCTCAGCAAGAGGCAGCAAGGTAGCCCCTTACAGGGGGTAAGTTACAGAGCAACCATCCTACACCTGATTTTCTGGTGGTGGCCTCAGCCCACTCACACAGCCCCCACTGGCACCAGCAGGGTCACACAGGCACAAGAGCTAATTAGAGAGCAGGAACAGCAAACAGGACACTACACCATTAAAGAGCAGAAAGAAGCCCCAGAGCTAAAGCCAGAGAAACAGGAATCAAAACAGCTCTCCAGAACATCTTTAAACCCTTAAGTATTTGAAAGCCATTGCAGGAGAGCAAGTACCCACTGTGCTGATGCCTTTGTGATCCCTTGGTGCCACAGCCAGGCAGCAGCAGCCCACCAAAATCAGTGCCAGAATGGTGCAGCCAAACCAGAAGCTGGGCAGCATCACCAAAGGGTGGCTATGAAAAGCAAAACACCCAGGGCAGCTCCTCAGTGAACTTCCTGAAGGTGGTCAGCAGCACCTCCCAACTTCCCTGAGCTCCATGATGCTTTGGGAGATACCCCCCAGGCTCTCTGGAAAAGTTAGGCTACACCTCTCTGCTTCACCACAGAGGAGACTCTCACACTACCTTTCCCTACACCTGATATGAGCAGTTTTATACCCACTGGATGCCAACCAGGACAGAACATGTCCTGTGCTGATCGGCTCATTGGCAGTACTGGCTAAGAGCTGCCAAGTGAAACAGAGACCCTTCCTTTTAACTCCTTGTTGTGAAAGGCAGATGATGAAGGCCAGGTTGGATGAGGCCTTGAGTGACCTGGTCTTGTAGAGGGTGTCTCTGCCCACGGCAGGGGAGTTGAAACTAGATGATGTTTGAGGTCACTCCTGACCTAAATCATTCCATGAATTTGAGGGCTTATTGGAGCAAGGCTGTGGGCAGTGCCTTTGTTGCTCTTTCCTCAGAGCATGAAGAAAAGCTTCATCCTAAGGACCTTTCAAACAAACAAACAAACAAAAAAACCCCAAACAAACAAGCACAAAGAAAACATCAGTAAAGCTGAATGTGATCTAATGACCTTCATGGGACACTGAAATAGGTGTAAGTACGAGCAGAGTACACGTGGTGTCTACAGAAGGTAATAAATAAGAGAGGATCTATGTTGTGCAGCATCTGTCACTGGGTGGAGAGAAGTTACTAAAGAACAAGGGGGCTGTGTGGAACCAGCAAGACTCTTCAGACCTAAAATGTTCTTTGCTGCCAGCAAAGGCCCAGGGCTCCTCAAAACAAAGATAAGGTAGAATCCAGCCCAGGTAACTGGATCCAAAGCTGGAAGCATTAAAAGCCTCCCAGATCCTCCTTGGTGGCAGGATGACGGAAAGAAGCTCTTTCCAAAGGCAACAAACGCATGTGGTTTTAGATGTTCAGGAGCTGCTACCAGGTCATGTCTGGCTGCTGATTTAAAGGTATGTCTGCACTTCCCTTTCAAATCCTCTGAGCAAAGAAGAGAGGAAATAGAGAGAAAAGTGATCCTGACAATAATAAATGAATGTCTGTGTGTGTCAGAAGAGGCTGCTTTGGGGTTGGGGAGGTGTCCCTTTGGAGCTGCAGTTTAGTACCACAAAAAGCATTATGGGTTTTCCCTCCACTCTGTGAAGTGGCCTAAGGGCCCAAGTAGCACAAGAAGGTCTCCAGGGTTGCCCTGAACTGTTGCTCTCTAACACAGGGCAGGGAAAGCTCTTGCCTGTGGATGACCCTGAGGCATCACTGGGAGACCTGGAGACTTCTCCTTTGCTGGAGACTGAATGAAGAGCAGGTTAGTCCTCCAAGCATGCAAAGCAGGTGTCTGCTAGCAGTGAAACGTGTGAGTACACACAGAGGTGCAACACAGTTTCTCCTCCCAGCATTTTCTCCCTCCCAGGCCACACTCTGACTTCAGTTCTCCAGTTCAGCCTAACATGAGAGCTGTTGGGACAGAAGCAAACTCCTGGCCTCCAAAATGCATTTAGTTCTGGGTGCAGTTCTGCTTTCTGGTACGAACCAGAAGAGATGCCTTTGTGCCTGATGAAATTACACTGATGTGAAGATGGATATGGGGGAACCCTGGGACTCTACATGCACCACAACATTTCTCAAGTGACATTGCTTTCTTGTAGGAAGGCAATTGCTGCCCTTCTATTCAGTGATTAACCCAGAGCCTGCAGTCCCACAAGACAATTCTTTAAACTCAATATAACACATCCACAACCTACAAGAAGACTGGAGACAGACTGTTTATACAGGCCTGCAGTGATAGGATGAGGGACAATGGTTTCAGACTGGAGAAGAGTAGATTTAGATGGGATGTTAGGAACAAGTTCTTTGGCACGAGGGTGGTGGAGCACTGGAACAGGTTGCCCAGGGAGGTAATTGAGGCCCCATCCCTGGAGATATTCAAGATCAGGCTTGACAGGGCTCTAGGCAATCTAACCTAGTTGAGGATGTCCCTGCTTACTGCAGGGGGCATTGGACTGGATGACCTTAGGAGATCCCTTCCAACCCAAACCATTCTATGATTTTATATTAAGTTCTGAAGGGGCTTTTTCTCCCTTCAAGTAGGAATCCACCCAGATGGGAAAAAAAGTACAGAAGGTGTGTGTGCTGTAGGATAAATAAGATGCAAGCCACACACTAAATACTTGGAATGCACATACCACAGTTACTGCCTTTCAAAACATTACAGGGCCAGCCTTTTCTCATGATGTCTAAGATGTACGGCATGACATAGTACACTCTGGCCATCATGAACCCTTGCCAACGTTGTAATGTTTTAAGTGCAGTCTACATTGAGTAATAGACTTTAAATATATGGGTACAGTCAATTGCAGTCAAATAGATAACATCTGGGCATAGGCCATATGAGCCTGCAAAAAAGCATCCAGAAACAGACAGAAAAGCCTGGTGCCAAACCTCAGCCCGAGTTGCAGGGTTGGAGTGGATTTGATGTGTCAGCTAACCAGATTTTATGAGGAAACCCCAACCTAGCCCTTCAAATGGGGAGATGTAACAAATCATTAGCAAGCTTCATACTCAGAGAAATGCCTTTGGTAAGAGGAGAATTCCACCAAATGGATAAAGGCTGCTTTTGTTGCCTGCGCTCGCAGGGCCTGCCTGTGGTTAATCATAGCACAGATGTGTACTCCATTAAATACCCCACAGAGCTGCCTCAGACCCGGCTTCCTCTTACAACCCATCAGCCCAAGGAGCAGCATCTCCCAGATGATCTACCACCACCAGAAAAACATATTCCTCGTGCCTACCTTTATGCCAGCATCCCCTTTTTCACCCTGCCCAGCAAAGGAGAGAGAGGAAACAGAGAGAAGAACAGTGAACATGAAGAGAAATCGAGCAAGCAGTACTATCCTAGCAGCAAGGGCCAAAGAGAAGGTAGCTCCAAGAGGGAGGGTGTGACAAATGCAACCCCAAGCCTCCAGAGAGAGCTGGCTCCCAATAATAACATGTGCCAGCCTGAAGGCTGTCTGCAGCCCACCCCTCCTGGGGAATGCAAGGCAGGTTGTTTCGGAAGAGAGGAAGCTGGAGGTCATTAGCCTGCACTGATGCTTTCCTACTTGGTTTGGATGTAGACAAACCATCATACCCTTTCATGGGCCAGAGTATCCTCATCCTCCCAGCCTTAATGCAAAATGCTCTAAGGGACAGGTCAGTTTCTATTCTTTAATAAGGACCTGTTCCTGGCCCGGGTTCAGGACAGCAGGGAATTGCTCTGGTCAGAAGTTGTCCAGGCCCTTTAGAGAGGATCAAGTTTCTCTGTTTCCTTTGCTTATACCATGCTCTAGAGAACTGCCTCCTGACCCTGACCTTCTATATTCCTTGAGCATGTCTCTAGGTTTGGGTGCCACTGATCTGCCCTTGGGAGATAGCCCCACTGACTCTGAGTTTAAGGGTTACCTTGGGGCCAGTAGCTCCAGGGAGGCCGTGCACACCGGGCAGGCCTGACTCACCCACCTCACCCTGAGGAAGAGAAGAAAGAAAACAGAGGAAGAAGCAAACATAGTGAGCAGGGAAAAAAAAAAAAAAAAAAGAGCCTGTGAGTTGCCTGAAAGGTCAGCAAAGAGGTGAGAGAGATGTCCTTCACAGAGGTGCCCACAACACACCAACCTACCATCTGGGTCTCTGTGTGAGAGAAGTGCCATTCTGCATCAAGATGCTCAGAGTGTGAAACACATGGATTGAAGGGAAAATTATGGTCATATATGAGATCAGAGCTAGCATCTTTCCTTAGCTTTTTGTCCTCTTTTCTCTTTTGACCCACTCACCAGAGAAGATTTTTCTCCCCTACTTTCACCCATTCTTTCCACCTCTCCCAGAGAAAGGTCACAACCTCGGGCTCATTCCTCTGAGATCAGGGCAGGCTCTTTGCTAGGCAAGTAAATTAGCCAGACAAGTTCTTTCATGTAAGAGGAGCTGGTAGGAGAGGCCCTCACTGTGAGGTCATTGCCGGGACCCTCTCACCGCTCCCATGTGCTGAGAGCCCAGCACACACACAGAACAGGATGGGCCCTTAATGCAAAAACCAATGGAAGAAGAGGCAATAAATCGCCTCTGTCTGCAGGAGAGGGCTGTGGTCCACCGGGGCCATAATTTCCACTTCCTGACATAACAAAAACTTCTCAGTTTATACAGAACTAATCAAAAAGCTCTCAGGTCTTGCCATTTTGCTCACAGAGTATCCATAAAGCAACGTGGAGATAACACGGGACACAGGACTCCTTGTCTGCCCAGAACATTTGCCTTCCCCTTCTCCAGCTGACATCTCTTTAGCAGTACCTCTTCATTCCCTCTCTCCCCTTTGATCTTCCTTTGTGTCTTTCTCCTTTTTCTCTGTCTCTTCATTACACTCTCTGGGCTTGACCACCCTGCTGTTAATTAGCTGCTGCTGAAGGCATTTGGCCATTGCCAGCTTCTGCCTTTTAACCTGGACCAGGATCCATTCTTTCCCGCTTTATTCCAGACAGCAAATACATAGCTAGGGATTTGGCCCTCTCCAGCCTCCTGTTCAGGTCTGGATGCACAAAAGGTATGCTTCAGCCAGGAAGTGGGTGTGGAGAGACACACAGATGGGGAGAAGTCTGTACCATTTAACTGGAGAGTTAAAGACATAGCTGGGTCCAGCCTTTCTTTACACAGATGACATCAGGGGATTGGTGGGCCTGTCACAGCCCCATGTCCAGCAGGAGCAGAGCTCAGCAGGGGGCTCCAGAGGAGTCCACAGATTTACAACCATGATCACACAAGGTATCAGTGCAGCTTAATTCATTTAACAATATTAAAGTTCACTTTCTTACCTTTCTGCCAGGGTATCCCTGAATCCCAGGATCTCCCTGCAAAAGGGAAAAAAGACACAAGAAAGTCTAAGGCTTAGTCTAAGAAGGACAAATCCCTGCCCTTTTCCCTGGAGCAATGCCTGGGATAGGAAGGCTTTCCATGGGGAAAATTCACTTTCTGCTCACTGGTGGGTCCTTGACCCTTCAGACCTGTTACTTGCACTGAACTAGGCAGGAAAGGCACTGTCAGCTGGATAACCCATGCCAGCTCTATGCCCCAGATTTGGGGTTCCCATTTCCTCACCCTGGCTACACATCTTCAATAAAAACAAGTGGGGGTGGGTCACTGCAGCTGAAAAAAACAACACCCCCCCCCCCCCCGGCCCCCAGCCCATGCACTTTGGCAAGTGAATAAATGGGAAACTGTGGTGGAGTTAACAATAGGCATTGCAAAATCAGTTCCTGAAGCACTGGCAAACGCTTTGAGAATGGAAGAAGCCAATAAAGCTGTGTGTGGCAAAGAATGTTGCAAGAGGGGCTGATGAGGCGTGCCTTGCTCAGTCAAGATGCAGCTCAGACGTGTCGCCTGGACAAAACCCATGCGTCAGCATATGGGTTGGGCCCCAAAGGCACCAGTGAGCTGGGTTAGAAATCTTGCTCAGTTATTTGATGTGACCTCCTCTCCCTCTCCCTCTCCTCCACACTTCAGAATGCACACATCGCTCCTTAGTGGGAGCAGCCAGCTCTGTTCTTCAGCTTGCTCCCTCTAAGCGAGGCGAGATGTCTCACCTTTGGTCCAGGAGGTCCAGGCAAGCCCTGTAGATAAAATCAAAAGAGAGGCTGGGGTTGGCAAACATAGACAGTACATGGTCTGCAGGGTGATGAGACACGACAACTGCTTTGGTCTGAAATGTCCCTTCGCAGACATGATTTGTACGGGTGAGCTCAAATATCTCCAATCTGTTCTTCATGTAGATGAATACCATCTTAACCATACACCCAAATAAACTCATGCCCACAGTGTTCTATCCCCCACCCCCCACCCCAGCCTGGTCTCACTGAATCTGAAGACCAAAAAGCTGCTTTGCTTTATATATTGTGCTCCAGAATCTTTCCTGTTTCTCTGGCTTTACTTGGGAAACTTGCTTCCCAGCCCATCATGAAGCAGCTCTGGAGTAAATCAGGCATTTGCAGCTTCCTCTGACAAGCTAAACAGAGAGAATGCATTAACAAACAAACCACTTGTGTTTTCAAATGAGAAATCACCAAACAATTTACCTGATGTGAACCATGAGGCACACCAGGGATGTGTGTATGTAAACACAAATAAAGTATCCATGCAGGAGCTGCTTCCCTGATGTGTGCAGATGGAAGGAGAAAACTACTCTTAGATGTGCTGTGGTGCCTGTGCCACCCTGGGAGCTGTGGCTTATGGCAATTCAAATGCTTTGTCATTGCAGCCTTGGCTCCTCAGAGAGCTCAAAGCAAGATGAGGATGCTGGCAGAAAACCCAGCTCCTCTATCATGTGTGGAGCGGCACTTTTGCCTCAGGGGAAAAGACTTGCATATCCTACTAGCAGGCTTTAAAAAGTCTTGGAGATGGAAACTCCTTTCCCACTGCAGTTGGTGCAGGACCAGCCTACCATGTTTCCCCCTCTAGCTCCCAAGAATGGAGCTACTTTCTGGTACTCACCTTCCCATCTCTGCCAGGCTTCCCGGGTTCTCCCACTCTGCCCTGTTGCAAAAAGAGAGACACATTAACAGCATTTTCTGCCCTCTCCCCTGTCATTTAGCAGTGGTATTATTTTAAATGTTTTCACCCTACTTGGCTGCTTGATGCCAGCCACCAGCCTGAGAACAAGACAGAGGGACAGGAGTTCAAAGGGGTTGCAGAGATCCTTATCATTAGGTTTCTGCGGTGAGCTGGACAATTACACTCTGTGTGCTACTTCCTCCCCGTGGCCATCTACAGAGACTGAGGAGGAGGAAATGGGTCTGGTGTAACCTACTCACATGTGTCCAGATAACAAGAGTGCAGGGTGCACACCTCTGCCTTCCCTTTCACTCCCTCTTCCTTTGTAGGAACTTCTTCCTCACCATGCATTTGTATCCCCTGCAAATCTCCTATCCTGGAGTCCTATCCTGGCTATCTTGCCTTCAGAAGAGGCAACGAAGGCCAGAGGAAATTTACTGTACCCTAGGGAAAGAGGAAGCAGAAAGATTTGTAATGGCACTTACAGGTGGCCCAATTGGCCCAGGCTGTCCCGGAGTCCCTTCAGGTCCAGCAGGTCCTGGTGGGCCAGGGGGCCCTGGGGGACCTTGGATCCCTGCTTGTCCTTGTTCACCCTGAGGTTCATTAAAACAAGAGGTTATCAGCAGGCAGAGCAAACACTTCACACCACCAACCCAAGGGCCCTAGGCAGGTCAGCCTGGCTGAAGCAGAAAAGTCAGAAGCAAGTCCCAGGTTAGTGCCAGGAGAAGTTTCCAAGAGTGAGGCAGAACCCTGATGAGGATGGCCAGGCTACCTGGGCAGCAGAAGCCAGCACCCTGCAGTTTGCAAAGAGGCCACCTTGTCAGAGCTCTCTTCTACAGGGATCTACAGATGACAGAGCAGTCCAGAGAGATCTTTTTCTTCACAAGTCAGTGAAGCACAATTTGTATGTGAAGGACCAGCATCTCTTGAGCTTCTCAGGAGGCCTTCCAAAGCACTTGACAGTCATATGTGAAGCCTCCCGTGACCACACTGGCACTTCCAGGGCAGAGCCACACTGTCTTACCTCAGCCTTTTTTTTTTTTTTTTCCCTTTTCCTCTGCTATATTTGCTGGATAACACTCCCTGTGTTTTGCCAAAGACCAAAAGTAGAAATGCCACAAACCCCAAAGAAAATAACACGATCATCATGACATTTCTGGAGCCCGCCCAACACAGGCCTACGTAGGCCAGGCAGAGCCTGTTTTTGTGGGATTTAACGAGCTGGTGTGTGCAGAGCCACCTGCCATTTTAAGCTCTCCGAATGAAGCTGTTTCAGCTGGTTCCTCCCCAGGCCTCTCAGTAGCCACTGGGTGGCTGTGGCTCATGCCTCAGCAATGTCATCTGGCCCAAAAGGACCTGGACTTGAGACCAAGCGGCGCTGAGGAGACAGTGGGTTGGAAGCACCACGTTTGAATACCAGACTGCTGATATGTAATTGATGTATCCAGCAAGCTCCTAAGGCACCCTGGTACCCACGCTGAGCTAGTCAGTCTCATAGGCTCCTCTCCCATTCCCTCTCCCTAGATAAAACATCAACAACATCCTACTGCTAGCGACCCGGTTTAAATTTGAGCTGCTCTCTTGGGTGGATCTATGGGAAGCTAGAAATCAAAACATGGTTGTTTCTCAGTTATAAATCAGTGCAGGTGCAGCTGGGTCTCTGCTGCACTGATTCTCTCTCTACAGCCCTATATGCTGCTGCTGGGTAAAACTAACTCTGCTCTCATGCACTTGTGTGTGCAGGAGAATGCTTGAAATCTCTTTTCTTCATGTGTTCCTAACAAGGGTGTCCTGGCTGCCTTTAGTAAAACACCTAAATATCGGGATGTTTACTTATTTAGAATGATAAATGAAGGTAATGAGCTGCAAATTTCACCCCTTCTGCCGGAAGGTCTATTTAAAAGAAACTGTCAAAAATGTGGGCTAGGCTCATGGGAAGCTCAGTCATGTGTGGAGCAACAGCCCTTCTCCTTAAGAAAGCTGTCACGTGAAGGGACGCAGGATTCTTCCTGAGCTTCCTTATCCTCCATACTCAATGCTGTTTAGCCATCCTGTAATGGTCTCACAACTTTTAACTCTGGGAGGAAATACTGGTACAATGAAGACAAGATGTTTGGAGGACACTGGAGTATCTTTCTAGATTTCCTCTTGCCCTAACCTCTCAGCCCAGCATCAGACAATTCCCTCCCATTGCATCTTGCAGCACCTTCACCCTGGGTGCACCATGGAAAGGAAAAGGAGGGCTCTGCCTGTCTCCTTTGGTTTTCCTTCAAGGTCCCTTCCAACCCCTAACACTGTGATTCTGCAATGCCCTCCTCAGCTGCGCTCTGTCAGCCCAGACCATACTCCAGATTCAGGGCACTAAAATGCAGCATGGTACTGGGAGCAGGTACTGGAATCCTGGCAGGGGATGGGGATGAGCCCTGGCCCAGCGTGAGAAGTGGCTGGAAGGAGCTCAGCCAAACTCCTGTTCATATTGCCCTCTCTTTGCTGCCCTGGACAGAGCACAATTTGTCTAAGCAAACGCCTTCCCATGCAGGTCCCTAAGACACCAAATGTTATTACCACATCCTTACAGCCTCATTAATGCACTCAGCACAAAAAGACCACCCCCACACCTAACTGGATGGTAAGTGGATAGGGTGAGCTGGAGATGAGGTGTCGTTTTCATCAGATGTCATTCTATATTTTTAGCTGTTGACTGGAGCTACTTCTCAGTTCTTTGAACACCAGTTAACCACCCTGGTTGTTCCCCAGCACTGAAACACTTGCTCAACCTCCTAATGCAGGTCTGTGCTCAGTCAATGTCCCTGCTAAGCCCAAGCCCTTGGGCAAAGCGCTGGTGCTGATGTGCTAGGGGCTACAGCCAGATTTTCCTCTCTCAGGTGTTGGTGCTGACATTTCTTTTGCAGCCTCACATTTTCTCTTAGCATTCATAGGCTGGGATCTCAGAATTGCCTGGTGCTGGCAGATCTGGAGGAGTGGATTACACTTTGTTCACTTTGGGAATGAAGGCTGCAACGGCAAGACAGATCAGGGCAAAATTCTCCGGCGCAGTTAGTCCCCGGGGACAGAGGGAATTTGCAGCCCTGGCTGACGACAGGACGTGGGGCAGCTATTCAAGTTTCCCACTTCATCCTGGATATGAACTTCAGCTTTCAAAGCCTTCCCAAGAGGTCAGTCCTTGGCCTGGCTCTCGGCACTGTCACTCTAAAGAGCAACCAGTGCAAGCTGCGGGGCTTTGTATGGTATGAACACTGAATCAACAGAAATTGGATGGAGAGCACGGGCTTAAGTGATAAGGTCAGGGTTTTGCCAGCACTGGGCAAGGACCAGGCAGCTCATGGAAAAGGCTTCCTAGTGCAGGCTGCAGCTCCCTGCAAGCATCTGACCGCCTAGACAGGCAGCAGGGTGACAAAACCCAGCTGCTTAGCGGAGGGTGCCCAGCACACTTCAGCAGGGTAATTACAGTGGCCTGTCCACACAGGAAAGTTAATCCCAACTGATGGAAGGAGGGAGCTTAAAGTGGGATCATGAAAAGCCACATGAACTCTGATTCCAGCCGCTCTTGCTCGCTATTCATACGCCCATAATTCATCTTATTAATTCGTTCCCAAATGAAACCAAACAAAACATGAATTACGGCGGTGGGAACCGAAATGAATGTGTTTACACAAAGATTTAATGAAGCCATCCTAAGAGCTTTTTGCAAACCCATTTTCCCCAAGTGCCTCAGACTAGACTAGCCCTTAGAAGAAGTGTTTGGCTGTTCTTTCATCTCACTTCAATTTCACAGGCATTAGCTGCCTTTCAGCAAGGGGGTTCTAACCTCTTCTGGAGATGGAATATGCAGGAACTGACTCCTTAAGGTAGGAGACTGCTTGCCGACAGTCCGGAGGACAGTTTCATGGCCCATTTCTTTTAGTTTAAAAAAAACAAACCCTGGCTTCGTTGCTTTTCTTTCTAGCCACATTATCACATCAAAGATTTCTTCTGCTTCAAAGAAAGTCCCCCAGCTCTGCCCAAACCTCTTGGAAAACCCTTCTGTAAGGGAAGATAGACAGGTAGCAAGCTGATTAATCACAAAGCGTTGGAGTAAGCTCAGAAACAGGCAAGGAGGAGGAGAAGTCTACCTGGAAAGTGCGTCTCTTTATGACCGGAGGTGGAGCCAGTCGCACTGAATTGAGGAGAGGCAACAGCTGAAGATCAAACCAGAAGGTCGTGGGGCAAAGGAGGCCATTAGGGCACCGAGAGTCAGAGAGCAGCCAGGGAAGAGAACAGAGAAGAGGGGAACAGAGAGATTGCCATGAAAATAAACTCCCGCGTGAGAGCTGTGCGTGGAGGGCGCACAGCCGGGTACCTGCTGGCAGACCTCTAAGTTCCTCTGCACCATGCATGGCTCACAGGCCGACTTGCCATGTGCCAGCCCTGGCAGTGCAGGGTGGCCACTTGTTCCCACCACACTGAGCCCTCACCAGTTTCCCTGCTCAGAAATAATGCTTACCCAGGGGGGTTTTGACTCGGCTCCACTGACCTCCTCAGGCAGCATTTACTGCAAGACATCCCCCACTGGCTCTGCTAAGCTCACTGGTGACAAGACTGCTTCTCTTAATTTCCCATCATCAGATTTGAGGCAACTTTCAAAATGACAATTTTCTCCAAGCTTTCCAAGTGGTTTCCTAGTTTTATCCATCTTCCCTTACACAAAACACAGGCCTCATGCTTACTCGGAGCGTGGAACAGAGGGGAGCAGGGTCAGCAGCAGGAATCAGGGCCAGTGAATGGCCAAAGGAGAAAAACTAGGCCTTGGTACCTGAGCCTTGAGCAGGATATTGCCTTGGAAGCCTGTGCTTTGCTTTCCCTTGTTTCACAGTAACATCAGCCTCTGGCTGCTTATAGGCAGGAATGCTGCCTTAGGGCAGAGAGCTGACCCGGACACACAGAATTCAAATGCACTAAAGCTCAGGAGCATTTGTTCATCCTTCTGCTGTATCCAGTTTCCACTTGCACGCATGCTGCTGTCACCCTGGCACCCACTGTGCCAGCTCCAAGCCCAGGAATGCTTCTCTGGCCTGATCCACTTTCCTGTTCCTATCAGTTTTCCATTCAAGCTGTTCTTGATTTACACCAGGAGAAGAGGAAGAGGCTTTCTGTGCCCAGGCATAAATATGTGCCAGTGTGCAACGTGTGCCTGTGTGAGCTGCATGCTCAGATCTGAGAGGTGTGCCCACAGGTCTCCCAGCATAGTCACCACACTCAGCCCAGCAGCCCACTTTAACTCCTTCAAACATTGTTCTTCGTTTCTGCAGGGAAAGCAAGGACCCAGTCCTGTTGCAAAGCAAAGTGACAACCCAATATTGCAGCATCACCACTCTGTGACCAGGTGATTGTGTTCGAGTGCAGTGACCCAGGCAGCTGCAAGCTGTTATGCTGCTGGAAACCCAGATTTTATCTGAAGGAAATCCTTTCCTTTCTAAAAGACAGCGCAGGAGCCCCCTGCGCTCAGGAGAGTGTTTGGGCCTGAGCTGATCTTCTCAAGGGGAATGTTGCTGCAAACCCCTACTCCCCTATACTAGGTGTCCCTAGCACGTCTGTAGGAGCAACCCAGATCCAACTGAGATGCCTTTGCCCAGCTCCTCAAGTGTATCTGAAATACAGCTTACAGGGAAGCTGGAGGATGCTGGAAAGGAGGAGGAAAATGGAGAGAAGCAGTCCTGAGAACACAGGTGAGACAAGACCATAGATCAGATTCAGGTGGAAGTGGAAGAGTTTAGAGAAGAAACCTGAAGCCTCCTCCACCCAGCCTCTGCCCTATGTGCTCTGTGTCCCAATGGGAAGTTTTTTTCCCAGAAGGCAGTGTGCAATATTGGATCCACATCCTTGTGGCTTTGCATCAGAACTGGGTCCTGTCAGACCATTACCCACAAACCTTCAGCGTAAGGATCTGGTTAGAGCGCAGGGCTGCAAGGGTGGTACTTAGGTACTCCTAGGGGACAGTGAAGACACATGACACAAAGGGGGTCAGTTACACACATGGTATTTCTGAGAGCAGACAGAGCATGGCTGGTCCCCCCTTTCCTTGGGTGCCCTTCCCTGGGGTCAGAACTTTGCAGCAGCTTGAATAACCAGCTCACACCAAATGGGCAGCCCCATGCCTGGGCTTGTCCCTCACAGCAGTGCAGACTCATACAGACTCATACAGAAAAAAGTAGGAAGCCACCAGAGGAGCCAAGGCATACATCCCAACCTTACGTTTCCTGCCCAGGAAAACAAAGACAAAACAAAAATGAAACAACATCTCTGGTTTCTCAGCATGTTTGGTTTCGTTTCCTCACCCAGAACACCTGACAACGAACCCTGTCAACTAGTCAAGCAAGGGCAAATTGCAAGTCAGGTGTGTAGCATTTTGACAAGGCTCACCCTAATTTTCATTTCTGGAGGAAGAGGAGGAACTGCACCTCTCTTGGCTGATTTGTGCCTCTGGCTCCCTGAGCATTCAGTCTGTGACAAGACCCTTCAGGACAGTCTACCCCTGAGTTGATCCAAGATTAGTCCCCCTTCCCATAAGCAAGTCTGTGCCTCGGGAAGACTCATGGGCTTTTTAAAATACTGAGCTTGCTGCCTCATGAGGCCAGAAGTACCTCCATGAGACCCACAGAAACATCTCTAGGCTTTGCTGAGAAGTGAGGCTTTGTACCTGCTCTTTCCTCACTGTCACAGCCCTGCAGCATGTCACCTCAGAGTGTCTACAACCCCAGCCCACCAAACCAGTGTGCCTTTGCCCCCAGGTCTGAGCTCAGGCTACACCCAGTGATGCACAAGCTGTGTCTTGAATACTGTGTTCACCTTTGGGCCTCTCACCACAAGACATTGAGGTGCTGGAGCATGTCCAGAGGAGGGCAAGAAAGCTAGTGAAGGGTCTGGAGAACAAGTCTGGTGAGGAGAAGCTGAGGGAACTGGGTTTGTTTAGTCTGGAGAAAAGGAGGCTGAGGAGAGACCTCATTGCTCTCTACAACTCCCTGAAAGGAGGTTGGAGTGGAATGGGTGTTGGCCTCTTCTCTCTCATATCACGTGATAGAATGAGAGGAAATGACCTAAAATTGTTCCAGGGGAGGTTTAGGTTGGATATTAGGAAAAATTTCTTCCCTGAAAGAGTGGTCAGGCATTGGAGCAGGCTGCCCAGGGAGGCAGTGGAGTCACTAGCCATGGAGGTGTTCAAAAATGTATAGACATGGCACTCTGGGACATGTTTTAATGCCCATAGTGGTGACAGGTTGATGGCTGGACTAGATGATCTTAGAGATCTTTCCCAGCTGAAACAATTCTATGATTCTATGATCTCTGCTTCCCAGTGTGGATCCTGCTGCTGCCTTTTCACCTTGGGCACTGAGGACAGTGGGAGCCAAGGGCTGAAACAGGAGCCCACACCGCCCGGGTGAACATTGTTAGCTTCTTTTTAACATAACAATCCAGTGAGCCGGCTGGGCTAAATAAACACAGCTGACCGGCTATAGCTGTGCCGGGGCTGGCACACACCCACGGCCCCTTCTCTTCTCCCTCGCTGCCAGCCCAGCTCTCTCCTCTGCTGCTCAGAGCATCCAGGGCTCTGCTTCCTCCAGGCCAGGGACCAGAGCCCAGCTAATTATCCAGAGGCCCATCAAAAATAAACAGAAAGCCCTTAAGCCTGTCTCCCTGTGCACCCAGATTACAAATTCCAACCACTTCATATGATGTCGTTCCAATGCATTTCCAGTGGATTTTCAGCACTCTGGTTGTTTTTAGAGCTGCTTAAATTTTACCACTGTAATCCCTCAAACCCCATGATGTACTCTCTCCTCTCTTGGCTGTGGTACACATCAGCCAGGCCAGGATGAAGAGGCAAGTGGGGCAACATCCTGGCTTTCATTAACAGTTGCTGGCATCTACCCTCCCTCTCTGCCTCTTCTTTGCAGGCAGAAAACCCACCAGGCTGGGGGACCACCATGCAGACCAGCTCGCTGGGTCCAGTCTGAACACCACAGCTGAGGGTGGTTAAGGTTACTTTCAGAGGTGTGAGAGTAAGACCCTTTCCCTTCTTTCTTTGCAGGGTTGAGACCTGCATGAGGGAGAAGAAAAAGACAAGGACAACAACAGAGTTTCCTACAGGTCTGCAAACCCCACAGTGCTCATGGCCACAGAACTGCAGCAGAGGCTGTAGGAGCCGGTGCAGAAAGCCCAAGCTTCGCTGGGTTTTGGGGGTGAGGACACAAACATTCCCCACTTCCAGCCCAGAGCATGGGAGGGTCTCCAGGAAGCAGCCGCAAGAGCATTTAGCCGGGGGTCAGCCCCAGTGGGCAGGAACACAGCAGAGAGCCAACATCCCTCCTGGAAAACCTTATCTGCTGCCTTTCTGTGAAACACATCAATCAGGCCAGCGCTGCCCTCGGGGCCCAGGTGACGCAGCTTGTTAATGGAACGATCCATATTTCCAACAAAAAGCCATTCAATCCAAGGAGGATTAGCATGCAGGAAGGCACGGGACAGACGATAACCGCGCTAATGACTTACCCTGTGCGGGTACTCTGTGCACTGACCCTGTGAAAGGAGGAGATTAAAAGAAAAGAGTTTAAACCACAAACAGAAAGGACCGAAATAGACAAACGGGGTCAGGTCCAGAAGGTGTAAATCGTTGTGACTGCATTGAATTCAGCGCAGCTATGACAATTTGCACCCAAAACCCACCCTGCCTCCCACCCCCTACCCTCAGAGCACTCTGGTTTTGCTGTATCTCAATCACTCAAAGTCAGACTGAGCAGCACCAAGTCCCAAATCACATTAATTTAATGGGAGATATGGTGAAAATTTACCTTTTCTCCTTTCTGTCCTGGAGGTCCCTAAAAAAGAAAAGTGATACAGAAGCTCTCAGTAAAGAAGTTCAAGTGCATGCAAGGGGAAAGAGCTAAGAAGGAGGCTTGATGGCAAGACATGGGATACTTACAGGTTGTCCCCTGGGACCTGCAGCACCCTTTAAAGAAAGACAGTCATGAATGTGAGGTGGATTCTCACTTACAGTGGCAAGAAGGCAAAAGCTCTCAGCATAGGAGGTAGTTGGAAACCCAGTTTTAAAAAACAATTATGGAGAAGCTTCCCAGGAGAGATCTGGGTTCCCTTTGTTACTCTGCAGGAGTGAAAACGCACACAAGTCTGACTGCGCTACAGGGGGAATTATTAAAAGGAGAAGGGGGTGGAAATCATCAGGAAAACACACACTTATTGTTCCCAGAACCCCAGCTGACAGCATATCGATGCACTGGTTTGGAACCAGAAGCCTGAGCTGCAGCTGCCCGAGCTAGGGTTGCGCAACAAGGGGATGTCAACTCATCCCTCTGCTGAGGAGCAGGAGCGGGAGATCTTCAACATGTGCTTGCCAGAGGGTTTTGCTGACACTCAGGCTCAAAAAAAAACCCCAGAATTAGCAGAAGAAAACATTCAGCATTTCAGTGAGTGAAGGTGACTACAAGAGCTGCTAGCTTGACATACTCATGTCTGGGTATTTCATCATCAGAGATGTCAAGAGGAACAAGACCGCATTTGGGTTCCCATCAAGCACAGCCTAAGTTTATCATTTTCTACCAAAAGCATTTTAGTGCAATGCTCATATGAAACAGAGCTTTGAGAGAGGGGGGGGGAAAAATACCCATTTAATACAAAGAATATGTTTTTTGTTGGTGGTAGATAAGTTGAAAGCTGCCAGATGGGTTTTCAGAAATCTTTGCATCAAGTTTTTGCTTCTGCTATGAGGCCAACCACGAAACATGTCAGCTCCCAGAGTATGTTTAAAGAATGTAATTGCTAAGGGTAAGGAAAACACATCCTATGAGTAACTAGAGAGCTGCTGCTGTGACATGATGAGTCTGATAGCCGTAATGCAAAGACTACAAGCGTGCATCCCAGCACTGCTATTATGAAGTTACAGAATTAGGGATGCAGTTAGTGCATTAGGTGAACTAAGATTGCTGCCCTGCCCAGGAGCTCTTCTCCAGCACAGAGGCAACATCATTTCAAACCAACCCATTACCCACAGACAAACATTTTATTGGTTTGTTTTTTTTTTTTTTTTACCATGTCTCCCTTCTGTCCAGGGTGACCCTGCAAAAGAAAGCAATTAGGCATCAGCTTTGGCCACTGCAGGCTCTAGAAGATGTTGCCTTAACCCTTTAAAGCTTAATAAGGTGAAGTGAAAGGTCCTGCAGCTAGGTTGGGGCAATCCTTGATACCAATACAGGCCAAAGGATGATAAAATTGAGAGCAGCCCTGCAGAAAATTACTTGAGGGTGCTGATGAATGAGAAGCTGAACATGAGCCAACAATGGGCATTTGCAACCCAGAAGGCCAATGGCATCCTGGGCTGCATCAAAAGAAGCATGGCCAGCAGGTTGAAAGAGGTGATTCTGCCACTCTGCTCTGCTGAGACCCCACCTGGAGTACTGTGTCCATGTCTGGAACCCCCAGCACTAAAGAGACGTGGACCTGATGGAACGGGTCCAGAGGAGGGCCACAAAGATGATCAGAGGGCTGGAGCACTTCTTCTATAAAGGCAGGCTGAGAGAGTTGGGGCTGTTCAGCTTGGAGAAGAAAATACTCCAGGGAGACCTTATAGCTACATTTCAATATCTGAAGGGGACCTACAGGGAGGCTGGAGAAGGACTCTTTAGAAGGGCTTATAGTAATAGGCCAAGGGACAATGGTTCGAAACTGGAGCAGGGCAGATTTAGTTTGGACATAAGGAAGAAGTTCTTCACGATGAGAGGGGTAAAATACTGGAACAGGTTGCCCAGGGATGTGGTAGAAGTCCTGTCCTGGGAGACATCCAAGATCAGACTTGATGTGGCCATGGTTAGCCTGATCTAGTTGGAGATGTCTCTGGTGACTGCAAGGGGGTTGAACAAGATGCAATCTGTAGACCTGTAAACCCCTCTACTCCCTGCCTCAGGAGGTGCCTACAGGTACTGCACCAAGCCAGGGGAGATAGAACACTGTATGTGTAGATTATGCTCACACACCTAAAAGAGTTCTACTCCCTGCTTCCCAAAATGCTGAGAACCAAGCTTTGGAGAATGAAAATGGGGTGCTAGGGCTCTACAGGGTGTGGATGGAATACAGTTAAGCCCCTTGGGGGCTGAGTGCAGTGAGCTGCACCTTGCTGCATCACCTGTGTGTCCCCAGAGCAGTACAAGAGAGTGGGTGAGGAGAGTGATGCTCCCTTCATGGCAAAAACAGGTCTCACTGTAGGAAATTAGGTGCCAGAAGTACATGCCACCAGCTTGTTCTCTGTTACACCATGGCTAGAGAAGGTGTGGTGAGGAATCCGGCTAGGTGGTTGCTTTGGAGCTATGGAGTTTATACCAGTTGCATTCATAGGGAAGTAGCTACGCTGGTGTCTAGCTCTGAAGGACAGGAAGAAGTCAGGTCTCTCACTGCTCTAAGTAGCATGAAGATCTTTAGAGTCCTTTACTCTTCTATTGCAACTCTCTGCAGCAGAGCAGTGAAGAGAAAGAAGCTGTAGGGTTGACTTCAAATGAAGTTTTTGGCTGCTTAAAGCAGAGGACTGGTACCTAGGGGACCTGCTCTGTCCATCTGCTTGTGGATGGAATCTCCTGCTCAGGCTTCCCTTGCAGCAGCCAGGCTGCTGCTCCTCTGAAGTGTGATTTCATAGATTTGCCTAGAAAGGAAGCAGCCACACTCTGCCTTCCCTAATCTCCTGACTCCTGCATCTCCCCCAAGGCATTTGTGGTATCCTCCTGCCTGCCAGCCTTCTAATGTTCTTCTTAATCCATCCACGTGCGTGACCATTGCAAAATAATGCCCTTAAAAACACCCGGGCTGGCAGGACAGTGGCACCCAGCAGGAGGCAGGGCAGAAAGCCTGCTTTGCTTACCGGTTTGCCATCCAAGCCAATAGGGCCCTGAAAGGAAAAACAGAGAAATTATGAGAAATGCTTTCACTGAGGTGTCTGTCCATCTTGCCCAGATAGAGGGGAAGGCGAGAGGGGAAGGCGAGAGGGGAAGGCGAGAGGGGAAGGCGAGAGGGGAAGGCGAGAGGGGAAGGCGAGAGGGGAAGGCGAGAGGGGAAGGCGAGAGGGGAAGGCGAGAGGGGAAGGCGAGAGGGGAAGGCGAGAGGGGAAGGCGAGAGGGGAAGGCGAGAGGGGAAGGCGAGAGGGGAAGGCGAGAGGGGAAGGCGAGAGGGGAAGGCGAGAGGGGAAGGCGAGAGGGGAAGGCGAGAGGGGAAGGCGAGAGGGGAAGGCGAGAGGGGAGAGGGGAAGGCGAGAGGGGAAGGCGAGAGGGGAAGGCGAGAGGGGAAGGCGAGAGGGGAAGGCGAGATTCATAGCCAACTTGAAAAAACAAACCCAAACCTCAGTATTTTAAATTTTGCAGCATCCTGTAAAGCAGCTTTCTTGAGAGTGATTTGAAAAGGCACCCACTTTGGGGGGGATGAGGAATTTTTGCAAATGACAGAACAATAGAAGTGTCCTGGGGAAGAGGTGACATACAGCTCAGCAGCGTGTTGAAGGTACTGCTTGATGGGAAACAGGCTCCTCAGAGCGCTGTCCCACCCGGCACTTTCTCATCAGCTGGGCTGATTTGTTTTCTGCTTCTCAAAAAGCCAAAGACCACAAAGGCCTGGAGAGATCTGCTTCTCCTCAGCCCAGGGGCAGCTCACAGCCCCCCTTTGAGCAAAGGGCAGAGCCAGGGAGCCTGGTCAGACAGTGTGGACGCTGCCAATTCCTTCCTTTTTCCAGGCGTGAGAGTCTCCCCCGCAGACCTGCTCTGGCACATGGCGTGTCCTGGAGCAGCAGCTGAGCTGCCTGGTGGGAGCAGGGTTGTGGGGGGTGTTTGTGTTTGCCTTAGGCTTCCTACTCATCCAGAATAAATGCATAGGAATAAGTAGCGACCGTTTGAGTTCTGCAGCAGCAGCCTCAATGCTTCAAAGAGCATTGCCAGCAACTGTAGAACTGAAATGAAATTTGATTTATCCTCTCCTGGGCTTGTTTTTCCATTCCCTTGCCCACCTGGGACAGCGTTGGAGAAGACTCTCCCCTCATGCCTTTTGTCCTTTCCCATTGGCATGACCAGGGTGCTCAGCCTAGCGCGGACCCCAGCTGACCTGCATCACCCAGGTTTGGATCGTGGGTACTTGCTGCTGTTGCAATGTCACCAAAAGGCTCAATTAAGGTTGGAATTTCACCAACCTAGGGGGCATTTTTTAAAGGTGGTTTTCTTTTACTGAACATATCTGGCTTCAACTATGTTATTGTAACACTTGGGTGTTTTTTTTTAAGTTAATTTCCTTTTGGAGTTGCATGGTTTGGGTTTGTTTGGGTTGGTTGTGGTTTTTTTCCCCCCTAAGTATCATTTGAAAGGAAAAAGAAAAAGGGAAAAAAAAAAAAAAAGGAAAAGAAAAAGAAAAACAAAGGAAGAAAAAAAACCCAAAACTTTTCCCAGTGATATCAGATGAGGTCCTTGGTTTCAGACAAGTGATGAGATACAGCAGCACTAATGAGGCTTCCTAGTTACATCGCACACCCGTACCTCATAAATTATCAGTCACACTTACCGGGAATCCAGGAAAACCTCTTGTTCCAGGCTGTCCCTGGGAAGGATGAAACAGAGACAGCAGTTTAGAGCAATTGAGGTGCATTTTGATAGACCCTGTGTCCTCTCTTCACAGCCTCTCCTTCTGCCTCTGCCCATTTATCCTGTGACTCTCTGAAGAGTTACCCAAGACCAAATTCCTCTCCAAGGGGAGCACAGTGTCTTGGGAAGGAAGGGAAATCTCTCATCCCTACTTCAATTTGTACAGGGCCAAGAAAATGCTGGAGCAGGTCCAGTTTGGATTGCAAGCAGCTTCCTTGAAGTTTCTCCATTAATTAAATGGGTGTCCCCAGCCCATACGTTAGGCTTTTTTGGAGTGTATTCCAGAGGCTGAGATCATTTTATGGCAATTCTTGCTGCCATAAACTGGAGGCGTTTAATGCAGGGTGCTGCTCTGTGCAAGACAAACTTTACAGGTCACTGTTGACTAAGTACAGCCATCCTTCATCTCCTCCTCCCCTAAAATCTCCTGTCCCAGTACATTTGTTTTCCTCACAAATAATTCTGGAGAGAAGCTGATTTCCCACCCCCTACCCCTCCCACTCCTATTTTTTGTTTTGTAGGGTTCTTTTGTGGTTTTTGGTTTTTTACCCTCTGAGAGCTAAGAGAAAAAGCAGAATTAAGTAGTATGATGAGAGGAACACAAGCTCCATGCCCTTTCCCCTGCCTCTTTCTGGCCAGCCAACATTGGCTACCAGTTTGGGATCCCATATGACAAATGGCTTGGGATAGGTTTGGCAGCTTCATCACCTGCTTAAAAACACTGGGGAAAAACCAAAACAAACCCAAACATGTCCTGGCTGTTAATTTTCCATAGTGCTTGACTTTCTGGGAGTTGTGACATCCCAGGTCACAGTTCCTCTAGATCTGTGGGTATCCAGTAAGGATAGAATCATACAATCATAGAATTGTTTCATTTGGAAAAGACCCCTAAGATCATAGAGTTCAACCATCAGCCTAAGCCTACCATGGCCACTAAACTGTGTCCCAAAGTGCCATGTCCACACTATTTTGAACTTCTCTAGGGACAGTGACTCCACCACCTCCCTGGGCAGTCTGTTCCAATGCCTGGATACTCTTTCAGGAAAGAAATTTTTCCTAACATCCAACCTAAACCTCCCCTGGCACAATTTCAGGCCATTTCCTCTTGTTCCATCACTTAATACTAGGATACCACTTTACTTAAGGACTTTTTAAATCTCATTTCCCCAAAAAATGTCTGAACCAAGTCAGGAAACAGTACGAACCAGACTGCAGATGATCTGGAAGCAGACCCATGTTGATGGAAACATCAGGATGAGGTAAATCCTGTACCATGCTTGCCAGGCAACTATTGTGGCATCTTGCCTTCTCTGAAAGCTATTGCTATGATCCTAAAAAGCTCAGATTTCTTAAGTGTCTTTATGCTTCCTTGTGGGAAAATGCTCTCAAGCAGTCTGAGATACCATAATTGGACTCTTTGAGTCCATCAGGGGTTTTCTAGGAAAGAGTTGGGTATAAACAAGAGTCTGCTTCTGAAAAGAAATGCACATGAGTGCATCTCTGCCTTAACTCATGTGGTGCTGAGGAAAGGGAATGGAAGGAGGGGATGGGGCTGCTGAGCTGCAAGACTGAGGATTACCACAGTGAAGCAGTAGCAATCCCTTGGGAGAGAGCTCAGAGCCACATTGGCAAGGAAAACCTTCAAGTTACACCTCCTCCAGCCTCCCTCTGTCTGGAAACAGACTCAATGAAGGTTTGCTCCTTTAGAGGACAGGGAGAAATAACCTCCTTGCAGAGTTTAAGGGATGCCCCTACCACAAAATACCTCATATTGTACCGAACAGTTCTGTTTTTGCAGGCAGTGCTAGCAGGACCTAATCGCATGTGCACTGTTTTCTTAGTTCAGTGAAGCTGAACTCGGTCAGCTTTGCTTTGCAAGATACACATAAAACCACCTGGTCCCGTTGGCCAGGCACCAGGCGAGAAGATAGGCTATAAATTAAAGGGTTTGTGAGCCTCTGGTTTCAGAAAAGGCGAGAATCAAGAAGAGCCTAGCCACAATTCATTAATTTTGGTTCCCTGGTGGAGGCTTCCATGGACATGAGGTGCTAAAAAAGAATTAGGGAGAAAAACCTGGAAACAGTGGAGTTTGGCTTCCTCCGTAGACTACAAAACCGCTGCCTCTTTCTCCTTGGAGGACAGCAGAGTGATTTGCATGGTATCAGGCCAAAACAACAGTTCAGCAGTGAGCGATTCCAAGAGACTGTTTTTGTTGGGTGACTGTTTTTCCCTTGTCTTCTTTAAAAAAAAAAAATTAAAAATAATAATAACAATAAAAAAAAATGTTGATCACATGAAGTATGTAATCCCAGGAGCTGCCAAATCATGGAGACCGTCTGTTTCTGCCACTATCAGCACACCATCCCTCTCCGGCCAGAAGTTAAGCGGCTCTGAGCTTGAGCGAAAACTTTAGCATCCAAACAAAAATCTGGAAGCTATTTGTCATCCCACGTCTTTCCGAGCGGCCCCCTTGGCCGGGGTTTCCGTGTTTGTCTTCAGTGCTCAGCCAGCCTTTTGACCTATCACCAGCTCCCCGGGAAACTGGATCATCTTCACAGTAGGCTTTGGGGGTGGAAAGCTGTGGAATCGTGCCAGTCCTGGCACCTCGGGGCTTTGACTGGTGTAGGCGAAAGGCCTTTTTAAATATCATTTACCATCCAGGTTTTCTGCTGCTTAGGAGCGGCAACCTGCTCTTCACTTTCCTGAACAGCAGCAAGGGCAATGAGGCAAAGCAGCAGCACCAAAGTGGGCATCAAAAATTGCCCTGCAAGCCAGGCATGCGTCTTTCGAGAAAACAGCAGTGCTTGTCTCTGTTTGCAGGGCCTGCAGTGACAGGGACTGACAGCTTTCCTCTCCAGTTACTATAACACACTATCCAGAAGGCTGAGAGCTACGGCTTGTGAGAAACAGCAAAAGTGATGGGGCATTTACCCTCCAAAATCTGTTCTTTGTGGAGCAGGGTGGTCTCAAGGAGAGCTTAGCAAGGAGAGACCTCTGCCAGCCCTTCCTCCTCACCTGGCCACATGGCCAGAGACCACCTGCTAGGTATAAAACACTTAGGGACATCCATTTGTGTCCTAGGCTTTGGTTCTGTCACTTCTCAACATCAGCATGCTGGGCAGGTGGGCCTGGGAACAGGCAAAGCTGTTTCTGATTAGAAACACTTATCATGGAGCTTTTGGGAAGTTAATTGGAAAGCCAGATGTAGCCAAGTGTTTGCACTGCCTAGGTCTCTCTCACTTGACCTCTGCTGTGAAACAAAAGTTGCCGGCGGCCCATCCTCTTTGCAGGTCAAGGATGGTGCTCTTCACAGGTTAATCAAAATCGGAAGTGCCCACAGGGAGGGAGAGAATTGAGTCTCTGGGTCTTTTTTCATGGAAATCTCCAGTGGAGGCTGTGCAGGGATGGAGTGGAGAGGACAGGCTGCATCCACACAAAAGCAGAGGCTTGATGGCTGAACTGCAGTGCAATTATCAGCCAGCACTTAGGGCACGTAAATGCTCCAACCTTTCATGCTGGTCTTTTTGTGTCACCCTATCCTTGCAAAAAGCTTTGTCTGGCTGACTCATTGCACCTTGCAGGGAAGCTTTTGATGGAAGAGGGTGCAAAATCCCACCTGGTTTCCTCAGCTCCCCATGCGGCTAAGGAACTTTCCAGATACTGGTAACTGTGGCCGTCCAAGAGTTTCCAAGGTTTGGGGTGCTTGACAAGGACCTCCAAACAACTCCAACTACCCAGCTTTGTGTGTTCCTCGGTCACCACCTTAGCTCTGATGCTGCTTTTCTGCAATATCAGGGGGGTTGTCCTCTGCTAACAAAGCCAAAGGCTGAGATCAGCCAGGCAAAGAGTGTATTTTCTCCCGAAGTGGTAGCTGCCCTATTGCAGGAAGGAAAAATGCTTCTTCCTTTTAAATTCAGGAATATGGTTTCCTTGCATGGGAAGGCTTCCCATTTGTCCTGAAGCAGCAGCTGTAATTTCATTATATATAGTATATAATAGTAGTACAAACCCAAGCCTGTCCCATCACAAGAACCACATTATACAGGGTTTTTTGCTCTCTCCATCTAATGCTGTGTCTTACCACCCCTCCTAAGTCTTTCCTCTGTAACTTGCCCACATCCTGCATCAGGCAAAAATAGAGAGAGAAAAGCCACTTACGGGTGGACCGCGGGGCCCGATGATAGACATGCCTGCTTCTCCTGGAGCACCCTGCAGAGAGACAAGGCAGAAGAAAAGGGCTGAGAAAAGGAGCCGAGGAAAAGACAAAGACAATTATACTCCCATCAAGACTGAGGTTCAGTGAGGGTGCTCAAGGTGTGAGCACCCTCAGGGCTTATGGGGCAGCTGCCATTCTGGCCTCTCCCAGCTTTTGCCTCACTGCGGGAGAAAAGATGTTTGGACGTACTCAAGCGTGCTGGAAAAGGGGAGCTGCACAGCAAGGAAAACTATAAACATACAAAACACTTTGTGGCAAAACAGAGGTTCTGACCCATTGCAAGTGTGAAAGATGGCCTGAAACTCATGCTGTTTCTTTCCTGTGAGTCCAGGAGGACTGTGTTCTGCAGAAGAAAGAAAAGAAGGAGGGATGTATTGGGGTGCAGGGAAGAGGGAGCTGCGGGCAGCTCACTGGCTGCCTCCAGAAATGCCTCTCTCCTGTGCTTTTCAAACTCAGCTGGGACATGGATGTGAACAGCAAAGTCCTTGCTAGAAAAGAAAACAGCTGCCTTTCCAGCTCCTAGCCACCCACGATGTGTGATGGCCAGGACACGTCCCTGTCTTTGGAAAACACGGTGTATTCTTGAGAAGCAGCCTCAGAAGTGCCAGGGATGGGCAGATTTGGGATAGAGTATGCTACAAACCCAGCAGCTTGTGAGCAAGCAGAACTCCCTGCAAAACACAGCTGAGGCTTGCCAAGGAACTAGGACTCTCACGGAGGGCTTTGGAGAAGGCAAGGGCAATTAAGAGTGATTTCCCCCTTGTTTGTTTGTATCTATCTGCTGTCCCTTTATGTTGAACGTTTTGGCCAGAGTGAAATGCAAGGACAGGCAGAGATAAAAGGAGGATAGCTTCACGTCTCGTTAGATGACTCCAATGAGCAAGCAGTACCTTGAAAGCAAGGAAGGAGAATCTCTGTCCTACCTTGACCTTCCTTACTGTGTTTTCCTTTGTATCTCCTATGAAGAGGATTAAATGGGCCTGGTATGGCAGTGCCCCTCTCAGATGAACACTGATCCCTTTCCTAGTTTCTACGCATCGTTATTCTGTTACTAGCATCCCAAACACCTCTGTTTTGCTGTTCCCATGAGTGGGAGGTGTTCACAGCTCACTGATGCTGAAATGTTGAACACCTCAAAACCTGAGGGTAGGATGCTTTACAGACCACCACTTCTCTGCAGGTGCAAAACACCAACGAACTGCACAGCAAAGGGTTTGTGGGATGGTGTCCCACAGACCATCGGTTTTCCCTAGGAGGAGGAGTTCCCACTACATCAGATATAGAAACGTGCCACGCTATTTTCTTCCTCAATATGACTTGCACCAGGGTCTGGTTTAATCTGGGAGATGGAGGGGAGCTTAAGGTTGATTAGGGCTCTTCCTCACTGTTTTAGCTGCCAGTGAGGAAGAAACTTAATAGTTAAAACCCAGAAAGCCTTGAGGGAAACCCTGTGTGTGCCTGTTGGTTCTTGTGGTCATAAACAACACACACAGTGTCTTTGGAGGCTGAGTAGCCTGGAAGGAATTTGGGAGATAAACTTGCACTGTTGGGGAAAGAGGACAGCCCCGGGTGGGGAAAGCCCAGAGCTGTCTGCAGAGGCCCAGGACTGTGACCAGGGAGCTTGGGCTAGCTCTAGAGGAAGAGAGTTGGGGATGCTATGGGCTACAAGGAGCTGACTCACCTTCTCTCCAGGTTGCCCTTTTAGTCCCTGGGTCAGTGGCACCCGTCCCAGCCACATGCAAGAGGGTGCAAGGAAGAAAGAGAGAGAGAAAGAGAAAGAGACAAACACAGGCGTCAGCGGCAAGGGCACGCTCCCCCGACCCAAAATCTTTGCTATGGGGCTGGAATGAGTTGGGCAGCCTCAGCTCCTGCCCCAGCCCTCTTCCTCACACTGGGATGCCTGAGCAAAAAGCAGCTCCAAAAGACAATGCTCAGCCCCTTTGTTCAGGATACAGTCATTTGGAAAGGGCAGCTACCAGTGGCAGGTAGGGGTACATGTTAGCAAGGCCACAGTTAGCAAGCCCAGTTGGCACACGAGGTGGCAGCAGGAGGCACCCAACCAAGGGGATGCTGAACCAGAGGAGAAACTCAGCAGTATGGCAGAGGGAACAGAAACAGACACCTAACGTGTATGGCTTGCAGGGCTAGCCACCCTGCTGCACAAGGAGATTCCCTTGGGTGTGGGGCTCAGGAAGGGTGCCTTTGCTCATGCTGACACCCACCAAGAATCATCCTGAAAGCCACCCCAAAAAAAAAATCTTGAGGGATGGAAGAGAAAGGGGAGGACACAACACATACGAGAGGTTTTGACTTACCGGCCGCCCAGGGATTCCCATGGCACCTTTGTCTCCCTGGCAATGAAGGCAAAAATCAGAGGCAATTGGAAACTGGCCAAAAGCAAGGTTATAAAACAGCACAAATGAGCTATGCCCCACACAGGGCTTCATGCTGTGGTGCAAGAGTCCAGGAGTTTTGAGAGAGGGAGAGAGCAAGTTAGAGAGAAAGTGTGCTTGTGTGTGCCCAAAGCTGCCTTCAGAACATGTGTAAGCCACGGGTTCACTGGTGCACATGACAACCCGGCACATCTCACAACAGAAATTACATGTGGTGACTCAGGCAGCCAAAAGAAGGGCAGGAGTTTTCAACTTAAAGTATAATCCCAATTTCCAACACTTCATGAACTCCAGATCCTGGGAATTGACTTCTTGCAGTAGCCAACTGTCACTTTTTTTTTTTTTCCTCTTCACTCTTTCTTTACCAAAGTCATCTGGGTGTTAGCCATTTATTTATAGAGTTATCACTTTAAAACAGGATTCTCTTAGACTTGAAAATGCAGTCCTGTCCAGAAGCGAGAGAAAAATGTGGGAAAACAAGCTCACACAGGAAAAAGCATGTCTGGAAGAAGACATACGAGCAGCTGTGTTCAGTGTCCTCTACCCCTTGGAGATACTTCCCCGTGCGTTGTCAGGGTGTGAACGATGCTAACAGCGGCTTGGGGAATGACTTTGGGTCAGGCAACACTGAACAGAGCCTTGTAAACACTTGAACACAAGACTGATGGCCGTTTTCTCCAGCCACTTACCTACAAGGCAGTTTTCTGCTTCTTACAGTTCAATTTAACCACGCAATTAAAAAATACAAAACAAAACAAACAAAAAACGACCCCACCAAAACAAAATTAACCTTCTCTGCATTCCTCATCACCAAAACTGAAGTCTGTGTAGGGATGGAAGACAGCAGCTGATTGCTAAAGGATCATGATGATTATGGCTTGAGTGGCCATGTAGCTTTTGCTCTGTATTTTGCAAAATGATGTGATGATAATCTCTCAGTTCTGTTTCCAGCAACATTTGGGGTTTCCTTAAGTAAAGCTGAGTGTCCCCACTCATGGCTGCCTGTGCCTGTAGATCTAAACCTGGTTTTCTGGTTTCTGCAGCTGGAGACACCAACCCCATTGGTGCCACCTATTTGTGCCTTTCTCTGTGCTCAGTCCCAGTGTGTGTGAATGTAGTCTGAGGGGAAATACCACTCAACTCTGTTAGGTTTTGCCAAGTGTACACAGAGGTTCCTTTGGCTGTGCATCCCGAATTCAGCCATTTATTGCCTGGGATCAAACCGTTACCTGGTAAGTATTTATCCACTTCCCTCTGTGAAGCTGAGGGTCTCTTTGATGTTGGAGGCATTCCCTTCCATGCAGCACAAGATTTGCTGACTTGGAAAGTACTATATGGTTTGAAAAGCACCCCTTGCAGATAGATATAACACTAAACAACTGCTTGATTTTAGATGCTGTAGATCTATAACGGGAAACTGCTTTCTTCTAGGGTTTTAGGCGGGTTCCCAGTCCCACTAATATTTGACTATCTCTGTCAAAACTCCCCATGTCAGCGTCTTGCCCTGGGATTACTTTGTGGCTGCTGGAGAATGTATCACTGAGTTCTCCTTTGCTTTTAGTCCCTTAAATGTTGCCTTTCTCAGGCTGTTTTCCCTCATGGTTTGAGGTAAAAGCTGATTTTGTTTCTCCTGGCTCTGCTGTGGCTGGTGCCCAAGCAGGAAGAGCCCGAGGTCGGGGCTGAGCTGTGTCAGGTCTCCAGTGAGTACCTGATGTTGGAGTGGTACATGACGGCACAGCGTCTGGTATGTGACTGCATAGCCTTACAGCCCTCCAAACAGTAATAGCCAAGGGGGAGCTCCCTGCAGGACAGCAAATACATGCCAGATGTTTATAAGGAAAGGTTGGCTGTGACAGGGAGCCGGGAAAGAGCACTCACGGGTGGATGATACCATGTAAGCTGGTTGCAAAGTCATGTAAAACTCCCTGCAGTCCCCACATCAGAGCCAGAGGAGCGTGCAAGGCAACAAGCAGCCTCTGTCCTGAGTTGAGGGGAGAGCCAGCAGCACAGTTTAACTCGCTAGGAAACTGCCTGTTACAGCTGTTGTAGCCTTCAGATGAGGAGCAGCCCGGGAAGCAGGGAGCCATCACCAGGAAAGCATGCAGCTGTAACCCCAGAGAACACACTCCTTCCTCACTTGTGGCAGGTACTGTTATTTGGGCTTTGGTACTTGTCCCAGAGTAATTTAGGCCTTTTAAATCCTGCTGCAATTAGCAAGAATACTGCATGCTGCTCCTCTTCAACCTGACACCCAAGCTGACAAAAGCATCAAAAAAGCATCTTCAAAAGTAGCATGTTTCCCACACGCAGAAGGGTTCACCAGGATTATGTTACCCTTCAGTTTGGTCCTACAAAGCTCCTGTAGTCCCTACTCTATTACAAGCCATGTCCTATTTGCAATATGCTATTCCACATCAGGTTTGCTATGAGAGATCACTACTTTCTCCCAGCTTACAAACCCTGGAGGCCTGCTGATGAAAGCAGTGCAAGATAGAGAGCACAAGAGAACAAAAGAGAAAGAAAGAAGTATTTACCGGGAGCCCTGGTCTTCCTGTAAGGCCCTGAAACAACACAGAAATGGCGCAAGTTAGCTTCAAACTCTCAGTTAGCTTCATTAAGAGACAAGATCACATGTGAGGGTTTAGGAAACAGAGTGGTTAAAAACCTCTCCACAGCTTCTTGACCATCAGCTCTGATTGCTTTGGTTTCCTAATCTCCTGTTTGTGAAGTTTCCTCTCCTTTCAGCATGGCTCTACCCACAGCTCTCTGCACAAGCTCTGAAGGTATCTGCAAGTCCGTGGAGAATTAGCTAATTACAGGGCTCTGACTTTCTTCCTTCATTTCCATCTGCTAAATATTATTTTTTCATGTATGGAATTGCTGCAGTTTGCCACAGAAATGTTGCATGTTCAGAAAGGGAGAGAAAACGCCTGTGAGAGGATCTTTTCCTTCGGATGTGGTCCAGACGGTGAAAGAATCCGGGAACTTCAGGACTATTGCATGATTTCATCATTTCCTTCCTTCCTTCGCCCCTTGGAGTCCCAATCTCACCAAATTTCTTGCATGACTGCGGGTTGCCCTTGCCTTCACCAAGGCCTTGATTGACTTCAAAAATTAAGTTGGGAGCATCTGTTGGGCAAGAAGAGAGCACAAAGGCTCCTTTTGCTGATGGGGTGTTGCTCATGCATCTCCCTGAGTTTTCACCTGGTCAAGCTAGACTACAAGCAGGACTTAGTGTTATTAGAATGCACCCTTCAACCTGTCCCCACACTCAAGCCAACCCCAACACGAGGGGCCCAGCCCTGCTACCCAGCACGTTGCTATTTGTAAGCTGGGAAAGAGGGGCTTGGACTAGATCTCCAGAGGTTCCTTTCCAACCCCTATCATTCTGTGATTCTACGAGAGGTGTAGGCTCATCAGCACTTTGGGGCCACTACCCAGAAAAATGTATATGACAACCAGTCAGACAGGAGCCCAGGCCTGTTGATCATAAACTTGAGCTTCCACGAGGTTTTAAGCCAAGTAATATGAAGGGGAAGTATTTCCTATGTTGACACGGAGAACTGAAGTTTTGCTCATGGTGACTGAGCCTGTCTCACTCACCAGCAGATCAGAAACCCCAGAGGTCCTGAGTGAGGGGAGGGTGTGCCCAAGACAAACTCCACTTTGGCTAACAACACTCGGTCTGCTCGACTTCCTCTTGTTATTTCCATTGGCTGTAGCATTCCTCATGGCCTTTCCTGAAAGTCTGCGTGTGGAGACAGGTTCAGGGGTCGCAATAAGCCGGGATATGGTAGTGTGTACCGTCATCACTTCTCTGGTGGTCCCATGCATTTCTGCCAGGCTTCAATCTTTCATTACCATATTAAGTTTCTAACCCTTACTGCTGCAGAGAAAAACCACGGAGTGTGTGTCTTCCTCACCCCTCAGAGGCAGAGGCTGCTTTTTGGGAGATGTCAGTCTTGACCTATTCGTGCCTCTCTGTTTTCTCATGACAATAACAGGAGTGCCAACACCACCACCAGTTTTATGCCCACCCCATCCCTTTAGCACCCACATTAGCCTACCCAGCAGTCCATTTGCAACCCCTTCCAGAGCAAGATTTTCCTCCCAAAACCCTAAAGCTAACGCTCGCTGAAACACATCCATTTCAGCAGCCCGTCCTGAAAGCTCCTGGGATAAGCTATCGCCGAAGGTTTGCGTGGATCAGGGCTTCCAGCTGGAAAATGCTTTCAGACCTTTTGGCCTGGAAGGTGCAACTTTTTGGAAGATTGTTGTTATTAAACGGGGCTGTGCTCGTATATCTGTGGGAGTTCAGCCTATAGCATTTCAACTTGATGAAAGGGGAAAAATAGGTCGTGCAGCCACTACTTCTCCTCAGAACGTCATCTGCAAACTGTTTAAGACATTTTTGCGTGAACAGACAAAAGATGACTACCGTATGTGCGACTTCTCATGTTCCTTTGCAGAAACCCAGCATAGGGACTCCATTGTACGCGAATATAAACCATTTCCTCTGGAAGGACCCTGCTAGAGACAATATAGCGTTTCTCTGTAACCCTGAGAGATGTTGATATGCGGCCTCATTCCTCACATTGCTGCTTCTGGTTCACTGTGGGTCTCTTAATAGCTGCAAGAAAACTTCTGCAATAACCTAGCTATTTTCCTGCAGCCGAAATCGTCTGTGCTGAGGTTTTGCATTAGCTAACATTTGAAAAGCAAGCTGTCAACGCAATTTTTCCTCTGAAATTGATAGCTGTGCAGCTCTGCTTGAAGGCCCAATGGTTCAGCAAGCCCGGGTGAGTAGCAGGGACCGGGTTCCTACAGCTCAGCTCCTGCCATGTGTTTGTGATCTGTCTTTCCCTTTTTTTGCAAACACGTCTTGTTCATCATGTGACATCCAATGCATGTGAAGCACACGCAGCCGATTCCCCCGGGGCACGTGGGCCCAACTAGCAACACACAGATACCTGCGCTCCTCTGTTTGCCAGCTCCCCATCCCTGCACTCCCTCTCGCACACCCTTGGAAGCTATGAAGCAACCAGGAGCAATCCCACCCCAATACAGGTCCTGAGCACCCACAGTACTTGCTGTTTAGGAGATCCCAAGGTGCCATGACTGCAAAGGTGGCCACCACACCAGACACCACAGACAGGAGACTTTACTAGGTCATGCCCTGCAAACTTTGCACCAACAGCTTCTAAAACCACAGAGTTTTGGTACTTACAGGTGGACCTGAAAGAGAGAAGAAAAACGAACAATAATGAATCCTTTTAACGCAATATATCCTAACAAGAAGGGCTAAACAAACACATTGCACTATCTCTTGGGTCTGACCCTGATGCTGCTCCCACCCGTTGGTGCACTTCCACCAACCCCCTGCTCATTAATTAAGGTACCCCTATGATTAGCAGCACTGCTTACTGTCACCATGAGTGCAGGGCAGCCTCTGAAAGCCCTGTGTTGGGAAGGCCCCATAAGGCAGACTCTTGACACTGTCACACTCATCTCCAGTCCTTTGGCACACAGGACCATGACAGCACTGAGCTCAGGGCAATTGTTACTTGTGACTCACCCTCACATCTTACCCACCCCTTGGGGTTGAGAAAATTGAATATGGGGAGGCAAGAACCCGTTTTTTGTTAAAATGCCTACACATTTTTCACCAAGACTGGTGACCTTGTAAAGTCACAAAGAGGTTAATGAGGAAACTAAAGCAATTAAACACATCAGGTACCTTTCACTTTGGTACTAGCTATTTCCCCCCTTTTCTTTTACCTCTGTTCCCTATGGAGCCAATCTTTCCTCTTGGAAGAAATCCCCTCAAATCCTCTGGGTTGTCTTTTGTTTTGGAAAGCTTTTTGGAGCCTGCCAGTGTGGAGCACTGCATCTCCCTCGTAGAGAGCCATTGTACAGTATATATCAGGGCTTAAGCAGCACATTTCTTTCATCAGTTCTCAGAAAATTCCTCACAATCCTGACAGATATTGTGTGTGTGTGCAGAAAGAAACCCCTGAACTCACTATTTTGCGGTTTCCTCTCTGTGGGAGAAGCAAGACACACCATACAACTGTCAGGGGCTTCTACATTTTCCATACTTTATAGAACTTTTTTTTTAAAAAAAAACCCAAAACACTTTTTTTTTTTTTCCTTTTCCTTCTTCACAAAGTGCCAAGAAGTAAGGCTAAGCAGTATAACAGGTGAGCTGACAGATCACAGGCAGCAACCTCTCCTCTGCACGGGAGGCGGATGTCATGGTGAGCACCTGCAGAATACGTCGTCATCCTGAAAATGCCCCCTGGCCCAAAGTCCATGAAAGAAACTGGAGACTTTGGATGAACAAACATTTTCCACACTGGAAATCTCTCCCTTAGCCTGACTCCTTCATGCTGGGGGACTACAGCAAATGGTTTGGCTATCAAGCTTTGGTGACCTCAGATTGCACTGCTGAACGCCAGCCTGAGGTGGTTTTTTTTTGCTCCTTCTTTTTGGCATGGTTGATCAAAAAAGGTTACTTCTAAAGGGTACTTTTTGATTAAAAAACGAAAAATAGTGAAGTCTAACACCTTCATGGTGACCCACAGAGCTAAGGTCGACATTCACAGCCAGAACGCTCACCGACTTAAAACAACTCCACCCATATTTATGACAGGAGCTCAGTGGGGACCCAGATTTGGTTGGTCTGGCGATCACCCACTTCAGCAGGGACCCAGCTTTGGTTGGTCTGGCAATCACCCACTTCAGCAGGGACCCAGCTTTGGTTGGTCTGGCAATCACCCACTTCAGCAGGGACCCAACTTTGGTTGGTCTGGCAATCACCCACTTCAGCAGGGACCCAGCTTTGGTTGGTCTGGCAATCGCCCATCATCACTGCAGGTTCGCTATCCTACCTGGTATGCCAAATCTAAACAACAAAAGGGTTTCTGATCAGAAAGTTCAATTTGGAGGCCAAGGTCAGTCTCAGATCCAGGAATACTAATTTTTGCCAGACTGGGAGGAAAAAAAAAAAAAAAAAAAAAACAAAAAAACAACAAAACACCAGAGAGTTTTCTGAGTCTGGATTGGATGACAATAAAGTTCTGAGAGTGAACTGTTTTGGAGAGATTCTCTTTCAGAGTGAGCACCCTGTCACAAGGTCAATGATTATAGCTTGCCAATACATGGACTTTATTTCCATTAGCAACACTCTAGACCCTTTAATAACCCACCCACCCGCCTGCGTGGGCTTGGGGCACTCATGGACTGCATGAATCAAACCATTTAAGCTACTGTTGAAAGAAAAACTTAAAGGCAAGCAAACCCTGAGCCATCCCTGCCCTTCTGGACCAGACAGCAGCACAGCCTGCAACGGAACTGTGATACTGCTGAGCGAAAACATAAGCTTTTGTTTTCTCCAGAAGTTACGTCCTCAGAGCAGAGTAAATCAGAGATGCCAGCAGCTCTGGGCCCATCAGGCCATGCACCCCCACGCAGATCAAAGGCAGGAGGCATAGCGGAGGCCCATCTTTGTTATATGCCCTCTATAAAATTAATGGTTGTGTGAAGGGGTGGCTGCGCCGTCTTGTGTAAACACACATCAGGGAGCTGTGGAGACACAGGCCTGGCTGCAATAAGTCAAGTGGTAGAGGCTGTCCAGGGACTGGGCTTCAAGTGATGGGACCATTCGTGTGACCCAGGAAAAAGTGAAGCTCTCAGATATAGTCACTTTGAAAAGCTGCATCGTCTTGCACAGTCTGGAGGAGGGAATACATCCCAAAGACAGTGGGGAGAGAGAAGGTGCTGCTGGATAAGCCGCTGCAAAGCAGTGAGGATTTTACTAAGTGTAATAATGCTTCAGTAAAGTGGATTTGTCGTGTTCCGTCACGGTGATTAGCCGGAAGGCAAAGCAGAGCTTCTAAAGAGGCTTGGTCTGTAGCATAACAAGGAGTAATTTAATGCACATTAGAGGAAGGAGCAGACAAAGCAGAAAGGAGATCCTCAAGCATCCACACTCAACTGCTCAAACCACAAGTGACTGGGCTGATCCAGCCTGTCCCAGGCAGCACTGGCTGTGCTGTGTGCAGTGCACCAGGCTTGCTCCTGGCCAGTGGACTGGCAGAGCTGCACTGGCCTGGAAAGGGATGCTGGCAACCTTATAAGCCAAGAGAGCAAATCTTGAAGTTGATCATGCTGCACAGGACCCTTTGTGAAAGCAATGTGGACTGCAACAGTCACCACAACACCAGTGGGTGTTGTCCCTATGCAACCTCCGCAGCCACAAGTACAAACCACACCTATGGGGGTTCCTCCTCTCCCGTGTTTACAGCAAGCACTTTTGGGGTGAGACAGAGGTTGTGTTGCTTAGGAGATAAGCTAGATCCCCTTTCCATAAACAGCCAGCAGAAAAAGGACAGCAAGTCAACGGAGCAGGGATCAAAGCTACCATGAACATTTCAAACCCATTTCATAGCTAAGCCCAGCCAGTAGACAGCCACAGAGCTCCCAGACCACCAGATTCCTCGGTGTTACAAAGAGCAGGGAGCCCACGTTTGCAATTAGCGCCTTCGGATCCTGCGTGTTTGGAACCTGACCTCACCAGGACCAGAGAGATGTTAGCGCTGGCATGCTGGCTGCAGCACGGCCGTCCGCCCACAACGGGCAGCTCAGGAGGCATCTCTCCATGCTGGTCTCTCACTGAAAGGCACTGGAGGGCTGCAAGCGACCGCGAGCGCTGTTTATCCAGCTGTGGGCCTTGCCGAGCAGCAGGGGACAGAGGAGAGAGACAGAGCAAACGTGTTAGGAGTGCACGAGAGTGGGAGGAAGCAGCGGCCTCCCGCAAAGAGGGGACCTCCAGAGCACCTTTGAAAATGAACATTGAGAAAACAAAGAATTCTTGAGGGAGTACCCAGGGTCCCTCCAAACATATGGCCTCTGGAAATGAGCACCATCTGCATTGTCCCTTCTCAGCTGCTCTGGCTTTTTTGCAGATAGAAACTTTCCCTAAAGAAGCTCTGCCTTTCCTTTAGCCCAAGTAAGCAGCCATGATCTGCAGACAGGATGAATCCACTTTATTGCACCCTATAGAGGGAGCATATCTGTGATGAGAGCAGCAAAGCCAAACCACAAAGTCCTCTGCTCACTCATCCTTCCTCGTGCCCCATTCAACCAGTGACTATAAACCAGAACTGACTGCAATGACCCCTTCTCCATCACCCACACAGAGAGATAAAAAGGCACCCTCCATGCTGGAGCCTCTTTGGGCTCAGAAAAGAGGATGCTTAGTTTTGTAAGTGGGTCATATTTATCCTAATTTGGGAAGTCCCACGTCCCAGAATATCATCCCTTAAAAGCTGGATAGCATTAGAGCGGGGCACTGTGGTGCGAGACCTTCTGCTGGGGGCAGAGAGATCCTCCAGCTTCAGAGACAGCAATGCTCTCTGGGCTGATAGGATGACTGAAATGATCCCATCCATTTAGGGGAATTTCCTGACATCTGGAAAAGTGTCCATTCTTAAAAGGCTCTCAAATGCTGTTGCTTAGTTATTTTTTTTCCTTTATTTTCTTGGGTTCTGGCAGTCCAGTGTCTTCAGTGTGGGTGTCTTCCAGTCTGCTCCACATGCTCACATATTGAGAGAATTTCCCCCCCTGCTCTATAGCATATACAAGATGAAGAGAAGAGAGACAGGGAACATAAAGATGTTATTGTTGCTTCCTTGGGTCATCCTCACTATATGTTCCAGCAGAAGGAGAGTTGTAAACATGTAATCCATCCCTGTGAGGAAATCCAGCCATTTCACAGACCCAGGAGGCAGCCTTAGCGAGTTAGAGAGATACAGTTACTTCCTGACATTCAGGACTATGTTAATTGATAACAAGATAGCTGTGGTCAGGCAATTAGTTATGAAATGCTGATTAAAATGTCAGGAGCCTGAGCATGACCTTACCCAGGGTGGCCCCATGGGCATTCAGTGCAGCATGACCGTGTTTATAGCAGGCAGACCCCAGTTGGGTGCATGGAGCCCAGATGGTGGGCTTGGCCTTTTTTAAAAGGCTGGACATGCTGCAATTTTCACACACCAGATCCAGGGTACTCAGAGTCTGCTAGAGAGAGCCTCCCTACCTCCCTCAGGGTAAAAAATGCTATGAGGAGGTGAAAAGAGCATTAACTCAGAGAGCTGCAAATGAAAAGGCAAAAATGCCAAATACCTTGCCATAATAATAATAAACTAATTCAATTAAACTGTGATTACCCTTCAGAAATTTTGCTTCAGGTGTTGTCAGCAATAGGAGACAATCTGAGTGTATAGCTGCCTACAGAGAGCACAAGTCCCTGGCAAAGGCCCCTCCATCCCCAGAACGTCCACCTCCCAGCTACACCCTTGCAGAGCAGCAAGAGCTCCTTCAAAGGATGGCAGAAATGTTGGACAGCAAAAAGGCTATCAGGATTTCACTGCTAAAAAAATGTCACCAACGCTGAGCTGAGGCACCAGGTTATGCCAGTCACTCAAGCTCGCCTCCGAAATCAAACCCATGACATCACTGAGAGTGGGCACTTAATATCAGCAGCTGTTGAGGATAAAAATCACTGCTCAGGCACTCTGAGCATCCCAGTGCACCACCATCACCAGACCCTGCCAAGGAGAAGGCCTCAAGCACAGCACCAAGAGGAAAACTCCATGGGAAGTCATGCCCAATGCAAACAACAAGGTGGAGCCTAACAGAAACCTGACCATGATTGAATTCTCCTGGTCTTTCCATGTAGATTCTTTTCATCAAGATTTGCTTATCCCTAGTCTATAATGACTTCAGCTGAGTCAGAGGAATATCTCAGAATCCCAGAATGCCAGGCTGAAAGGGCCCCCAAGGATCATCTGCTCCAAGCTTTCCAGGTGATAGTGGAGTTGAAACGAGCTGGCCCAGCACCCTGTCAGGCTGAGTCTTCCAACTGCCCAACGTAGGGGAATCCACTGCTTCCCTTGGGAGATGATTCAAGTCTCTTCTACATCACAAAGTCTTGGCCATTCTGCTACCAGTGAGGCAGCCAAGCTCCTTTACCTCAGGAGAAGCAGCCTGTCCTCATACTGTTTTCCTGAACCGTGATGTGTCCCTCCTTTGAGGGATGCCAGTTGGGCTGGCTGAGCACTCTGAGTATCCCAGTGCACCACCATCACCAGACCCTGCCAAGGAGAAATCCTCAAGCACAGCACCAAGAGGAAAACTCCATGGGAAGCCATGCCCAAAGCAAACAAGGTAAAGCCTAAAATACCCTGACCATGATTGAGCAGCAGTCTCAAAAATAAGACAGAGTGCCTGACAGTAGAGTTAAGCCACAGATTCTAATTGCATCTCCAAGCATCTGTTTGTTTTAAGAAACATCTAGAAGGACAACAGAAGCCAGTTGGCTTCCAGAGCCAGAAGAACCCAAGGAAGAAAATCTGGGCTGTTGGCATAACAGCAGTGAGCCCTTTAGGCAGATTAAAGTGCTCAAGGACAAGGGATCAAAAAAAGCCAAACAAATGTTCTGACAAACATTTGGGAGAGTCACTTAGGAAAACAACAGGGCAGGAAAGGACCAAGCCCAGATGGCTCACACAGTGCTAGCTGCACCCAGGATGAATGTGGCACCTCCAGCATTGCCACAGGAGAAGCAGTAGGATGGATGACACAGGGCAGAACAACACTCATCTCAGGCAGGCATCCATGGGTCAGCAAGCTTTTTCCAAGCAGCAAACAACCACATTTGTCCCGGCCATGCTGAAGCACTTAGCACCACAGAAAGCAGAGAAAACAGGGCTGGGAAGGGCACTTGAGGTCAGCTTGCCCGGTGGGTTTTTGCCCTTTAAATCTGGAGGCCCCCTCGGGGTTTTTCAGTCGTGGTGCAGACCCCTGGATGGTAAATTTAAACCAGGTGGAGACAAGCTCACTCTTCTCCACCACCTTCTACCAAAGAGCCAGCGTGCCCTCGGGCTCGCGCAAACCACCAGCTGAAAACCACTGCTCTTGACTATCCCCTTTCTCTTCCCCTTCTGCCTCCCCTGAGCAAACCAAACAGAGATTAAAGAATTCCTGGGGAATGAGAGGGACGTGCAATCAAGGAGGGAACATCTTCAAAGCAACCAAAGGAAAAAAAAATGTCTACCTAGCCCATTTGGGCAAATATTTCTCTAACCTGTTGCTATCCTCAGGATGGAGACATCACGCTCTTCCCTAGCAATCCAGTCCAGGCGATACCCATGCCCTGACTCATAAGGCCATATTTATTATCTTTCTTAGAAACTACTCAACATTTCCATTGTTGTTGTTTAAGTCAGTCAATGACCTCTGGTGCACACCAAACTTGAAGAGCAGCTTTTCTCATCTCTCTCCTTTTTGCGGTTACCTTTTATGTGTTTGAAGTCTGCTGTCCTGTTCCCTACAGTCTTCTCCTGTCTTCAGACTAAACAAAACCTACTTCTTGTAGCCTCTCTGCAGAGGCCATGTTTTCAGGACCTCTGGTTGTTCTCATTGCTTACCCTTAACAGCCCACTTGCCTCTTGAAGTGTAGCGCTCTCAAATAGCAACCTGCTCTCCAGCTTGCTGCGTGAGTCAATGGCAGACAGCTTGGTGAAGGCAGAAGACATGGTGTCTATTTACCTTACCCACAGGGTCTTAATCACAGAGGGAAACTGAGTTCCTCCCTGTCACCACCTCTGCCTTGCTCTTATCTTCTGAAATGTCGCTTGTCCTCCATGAGCCCTCAGAGGCTCAGACTCCTTGCAGCCTTTCTCTAAGAAGCTGCTCTCTGCAGGCAGCTATACACAGGTCCTTTCTGTCTGGTGTGACCGGTTCTCATGCTCCAGTGAGAAGGAAGGTCTCCTTCTCACTCACAATGAACTTCTTCAGCATTTTCTTAGCTTTCTTTATAGTCCCGTCTCACACTGTAGGCTGAGAGATTTTCATCTTGCATTCCCATTCATTTTAAAATCCCTCCAGCTTTACTTTTCCTTCTGTCTTGAATTTCAGCTTGCTGAGGAGTTCACAATTTTATTTTTTTTTAATTTATCCCTTCGTGGAAGTCCTTTGCACTGGGATGGCTTTGGCTCGTGGCTTTAACAATTTCCCTGCCAGACTGCTGAGTCTCCTCAACTTCCTCTCCAGATCTCAATCCCCAGGGGCACAGCTGCACTAATTCTCCAGCTCCTTCTGTGTTTTTGAAGTGCACCTCAAACACCTCACTACTCTTAGTCTGAAGACACAGGTGCCATTGCAACAAGTGACCACTGCCACAGAACCCTACTCTTGGCAGAGTAGACACTCAATAGTCCCTCTGCAGTTCCCACCTTACATCCTATTCCATGCCAGGAATTCAGAAGGTCATGTGTGAAAGCTCTGGAGATCCAAACCAGTTTGAAAACTGCAACTGGTTATTCAGGAGAAGCCTGAAATTCCTCCATCAAGGAGCTGACCACTTCTTCAGCACTAGGTCAAACCCTGCACGAGTCCTAATTCCTCAGAGAGATACAGAATGAGGAAGGATCCACAGGGTAAAAACTGGCTGAAGTAAATCATGAGTTGGCAAAACAAAAGACAAATTCTATGGCACTTCTACTTCCTGCTGAAAAGTCCAGTCTCTCTTATAACATGGTTGTCTGGAAAAAGTTTAAAGCCAGAAGTTACTATAGCTAATAATTACTTAAATTCTCTGATCACACACTTGAAATGATTCATTTTCTTCCTATCTCATTTTTTGCAATTAGCAATTAATTTCAATATCTAGTGCACTGTTACTTTTTTTCCCCCTTTCCCTTAGTTCTTGATATTCTTCCCTCTTTTCCATCTGCTAACTCTTTTCTCCTTCCTTCCTCCTTCCAAAATACTTTGCAACTTTTATAACAGCAAATTCTGTCACCTACCCGGAGAGGAACAAAAGACCATTGTGTTCAATTTATCTTTTAATAGACTCCTTCCTCAAATACCTCATGGACTGCCAGTACTGTCTTCCAGACCCTGTCTCACACCCTTTTGAGTTATGAAAATGTTTGGGAGGGTCTTTCCTTTAGCCAAGACATTTTTCCACCCAAGATGATTGATAGCTCCCAGTTACCACTAATTACCCTATCAGCAGTTGGACATAAGCCTAGCCACAGCACTCTTCCTCCAGAGACCAGCAATGCATCCTTGTGGCTCGTTATCCTCTTCAGGGATGGAACAAGCTGTCTAATTAGGGACACCATAAATTCTTCCTTCAGGCTCCTTCCTGATGTGCTGCCTTGTTTCCAAACAGAGCATGTGGAGGAGAGCAGGGCTGATGCTAAGTCCTTTTAAAAGGAAAAATGCGATGGGGTTTGGGAGCCCAGGCGGGTTTGCTCAGCGTGTTTTATTGCACAGGAAGAGGAGAGCATTCATTCATCTCTCCAAACCTCACTGATGCTTTCTTAGCACGTCTCAAATGCGGAGAGGTTGGCTCAGCTTGGCCAGCCCCGCACAGGGCTCTGCTGTGTAGGAGCCAGACTGTGGCAGCAAGCACATATAGAGACAACCCACCTTGGCTAACAGGGATAAAAGGATTCATGGCTTTCCTTACCTAGAATGAACTGAGCATGCAGATCCCTGCTCTGTTACCTCCAGTGCCCAAACCAGATGCTTTGCACAGCACATGGTAAAGAGAGAGCCATCAGACTGGAAACACATTTAAAAAAAACCAAAAACACAACAAACAACAAAACAACCAGCTGCTACCTCCCTGTTGAGCCTCGTCTGGAAAGCACCTGTGCTCTCTCATCTTCTCACTGTGCAAATTTCACTCCGTGAATAAGTTTGCTAAACTCTGTCAGGACTTCTGTCTTGTTTGAGACTGAAAGAGTTTTCTTATCTAGGTCATTATATTTTTTAAGGTAGTGAGATCCAATGATAATCTGAAGAAGAAAAGGCAATGAAGACAGAAAAGAGATCTTTTCCCTTGCACCCTGAGCAGAGTTAAAAAAATAAACTGGGGGAAAATCAACCAAGTTTAGAAACTAGTTACTCTGAAGCTCTTCCTCACAGCCAAAAGGAAAGGCCCTGAGGGCACAAGCAGGAAAGGACATTATGTTTAGGGAGAAACTTCTCCAAAGTGCATGAGATGGGTGGCACACATGCACTGCAGGAACACACACCTGACAAAAAAATTATTAAGAACCCCAAGTCCTACTAAAACAGTAAGCCATCACTGTCATAGAAAAAAAAAATAGCAGAGAGGAGGAATAAGGGACAAGGTCTGCAGCAGTTTGCCGCATGAAAAAGGCACAAGGGAAAACCCACATGGAGGAGGAGGAGGCAATAGCTGAATGCATGCCAAACCATGCAGGACTGGGGACAGGGCATGTCCCTTGTCCTGCACCAATCCTTGACCCAGGAGTCATGTATTTCTATCTTCCCTTCCTAAAGGGCCCAGGAGCCTCTTCCTATTGCTGTGCCAAGAAACTCCAGAACCTCTACCCCTTAAGAGTCAGAGTAATGCAACAGCAGAGCATAGGGATCTATCCAGAATGGCTTTGAAATTCAGGGAGATAAATATTTGCAGCTACACCTGATTAACTGCCACATCCTCCTGCTTCCCCAGAAAAATAACATTTGCTCCAAGTACACAGTTCATCCATAAGCAAGAGATCACCACGGGCACAAACTGGGAGTAAACTATGAAACACAAGGCTACAGCTTCCAAAAGCCCCACACATCCTTCCCCCTCTCCTTTCCTTCTGTTTTGAAGCCTAAGTTCAATCACACTGCACAGGAGATGCCCAACAGCCTCTCAACACCACAGCTTTTCCCTGGGCTTCAGAGAGGTGGGAGCTGGGTACATCATTCCCTGGTGAGCAGAGGGCTAAGACATGACTCTATCACTGGGGCCAGAGCTGTGCCACTGGCCCATAAGATCTGTGGAGTGCTTTAGAAATGTCAACCCCTCTTTCATCTGTGTTTCAGTTGTGTGTAGTAGGGCTTAAAGGAAAGCTAATATGTAAGCAATGACTGCTATTGGGGAGACAGGACTACTCCTCCTTTGCTGCCAAAATCCCTCTAATAAGGAGCTAGCATTTAAAAACTAAACAAAAAGGATTTTAAAAAAGAATCCCAGCCTATTGTATGCTTCAGTTCTGTTAAGGACAAGGCCAACACACAACTCCCAGCAGCTGTCATTGCCTCCATCATTGCCTCCAGCAACATCTCCTCCCTTGGACAGTGGTGGCTGAGGATAGAGGAGGACAAGCAACAAGAAGCCACTGGGATCTAGCCGTGTCCACTCAGTGCTAGGTTTGGCCTCATGAAGACCCCTTCCCAAAGACAAAGTGCTGCCCACAGCCCCACCACACTCTACCTGCTGCTGGTTGAGCCTCACAGCAAGGGGATCCTGGTGTGTGGATGGGATTGCTGGGTGGTCCCCAGCGTAGCGCACACACTGCCCGCAGCAATACCAAATCATAATAAACAAACCCCTCGCACGGAGTTCCTTCAGTTCAGATTCCAGTTGGGCTGATATAATCTTCATCTTCTCTTTGAAAGAAAGGAAGAAAAGAACAGCAAAGAGGGGAAAAAAAAAGAAAAGAGAGAGAGAGAGAGAGAAACAAAACAAAACAAACAAACCAAAAAAAAACACCACAAACCAAAGACAACAAACCCAAAATCTGGCATCCTAAGAGAGAAGAGTGAGGCATGCGATGGATTGATACTGCCTGTGTGTGTCTCAGCCTCCCCAGCATGGGGAAAATGTGCTGTTAATCAACTGCCCCCCTGGGAAACAGACTGATTTAATTACCTCCTGATCGCAGAGTCAGGCTGCGATGCTGCTCGCCCAGCGCATCACATGAGGAAGAAACAGACACCGACCCTTGGCAGCTGGGTTGGAACGGAATGAGAGAGCCAGGCAGGAATCACCCCGACCCTGTTGTGAGGAGTGAGGGGGTGAAAGGCTCCAGAGAGGCTGTGCAAGCAGGCTGCCTCCCAAACTTGTATATGCAATTGCACAAAGGGCACTTCACTGCCCCACCAGAGCCACAGGCACTGCAGAAGGGATGGGTGATGCATCAAGGAGTCACCTTTTCCCTATCTGAAATACAACCTCAAATCAGGGGGAAACACAGTAAAGAGGTGCAACAAGTGGGTTTCCAGGCAGGAAAGGGAAGAAGAATCCAGACAGACTGCAGGGGAGATGTTCAGCAAGCAGGCATCCTGCTACAGCTCCCTCTCCTCCCCAGCAGCATGGCACAGACACTGCACATGAGCACATCTGTCCAACCCTCCAATTATCAGGCTGCTGGCCTTTTGACATGTTAATCTGGGATGCACTGGAGCATCACTCCAATGGAGCAAATATTTTTCGCATCTTAGGTATCACAGTGCTTATGAGTGTCAAAGAGACAGCACACAGAGGGGCAAGCATTGATCCAGCTCCTAGAGGGGGAAGCTGGTGAAGGGCCTGGAGAACAGGCCTTAGGAGGACTGGCTGAGGAAACTGGGGTTGTTTAGTCTGGAGAGGAGAAGATTGAAGGGAGACCTCCTTGCTATCTACAACTCCCTGAAAGGATGTTGGAGTGAAGTGGGGTTTGGTCTTTTTTCCCTAATATCAGGTGATAGAACAAGAGGAAATGGACTGAAATTGTGGCAGGGGAGGTTTAGGTTGGATATGAGGTGAGAGGAAATTACTGAAAGGGTGGTTAAGCTTGGAACAGGCTGCACAGGGAGGTGCTGAAGTCATGATCCCTTGAGGTGTTCAAAAACATGTGGACATGGCACTTGAAGACCTGGCTTAATGTCCATGGTAGCGATAGGTTGACTGTTTGACTCAACAATCCTAGAGGTCTTTTCCAACCAAAATAATTCTATGATTCTAAGTGTGTCCACCTCAAAGCCACTCGTTGGACAGTCACTTCAGCATGATTCTGCTCTCCCACCTGGGAGACAGCCAGGATGTTTAATAATTAATGGCTGTACACTTGCCTGCAAGGCTGGTGTGAAAAGCGTTGCTGCGTCTTTAACAGCTGCCAGCGATGGGAAACTCATTGGAGTGTGTGTTCGAAGGGGAAGAAGGTTAAGATGATTAACTGGTGCTAACAAGTTTAGGATGTGGAAGAAATATTTTCTTGGACGTCCATCAAAGAGAGGATTGAATGTTCCCTGTCAGGGGGAGGGAAGGGGGCGTGCAATATGTGTTTAGCAGATGAGGTTTCTGCCTTCTGAAGCTGCCCAGCCCCGCATGATGCAATCTCTCCTTTTTAGACCTTTGCCTTTCCCCCTGTCCCATCAGCCGTACTTGTGGCCCCAGCCTGGCATGGGGGGCTGAAAGGTGATCCAAGGGAAGGAAAGCTGCCCCTCAGCTTTTCCTGTTGATCTGTGTCCTGGGACACCCTTTGGGCACCAGTGAATCAGCCTGGCCCATGGTCCTCACGGGGCCAAGGCGTAGGCAGATGCCCGGAAGAGCCAAGAAAGAATCAGGTATCACCACACCAAAACTCATTGCTCCAGAGAAGAGGGATCCTCCCAAGCCTCTGCAACCCCACAGCAAAACTCTACTCTTTGCCCACTGCAGGGATACCAAACAGAGCCATCCTTGCCCTTGGGCAGGCCAGCAGCCTGGTTTTTACCTCCCCATTGCCCTCGAGCATGCAGCAGCAGCTAACATTAGCACTGGAGGAAAGCCCCGTTGCAAACAGCTTTGGGGAGAGCCACTTGGCGCCTGCCACATCTCCCTCAGCCCACCCTGGGTATTTTCGGTGCTCTTGGCCGGCTGGCGGGCGCCCACGCTTTGCGCAAGGGGCTCGGATGCCGCCGGGCGCCATGCCCTGCCGTGGAGCCTGGCGGCCGGTGCGACTCGCCCTCATTCCTCTGGCCGCCACAAAGCTGCCAGGATGGGCAGCACACACGGGACCGCGTCGCGGGGCCCGGATCTGCGTCAGCAGCTGACGCAAACCAGCCCGGCCATGTGCACACAGCCCAGGCCTGGGAAATCAAGAAGGGAAAAAATCCTCCAGCCCGGTAGCACACTCGCGCTGAAGCAAAGCCCTCGCCCTACAGTAGCGGCACAATGTGCTCTTGGGGTTTCCCCAGCCAGCTGGGACGGGTTTTGCCTCGCCCTGTCAAGGCGCTGATTTATGCCCATATGTACCATATACATTGTAAGCACAGGCACGCAATGGTGTAAACACTGCGACAAACATCTGTACACAAAACCATCGACTTATGCAGAAGCTCCCTGCTTGCAGCCCTCCACACACATCCCCAGTGGCCCACAGGCAACCTGTCTGCATCCAGGGTGCCCTTCGCTACTGGACCTGTTACTTGGATGCAGCCTGGCCAGGATAGTAAAGGTCACAGCTGGGCCATTACCTGATATAAATCAGCAAAGCCATAATGCTTTTCTCCTCCCAGAGAAGGAAACTGTGGATGCCTCATCCCTGGAAGCGTTTAAAACCAAGCTTGGGTGAGGCTTTGAGCAACCTGGTCTAGTGGGAGGTGTCCTTGCCCATGGTAGGGTGTTTGAACTAGATGATCTTTAACGTTCCTTCCAACTCAAGCCATTCTAAGACTATGAGTCCTGTGTCAATCTTGTTTCAGCCTGGAGATCACCATGGTGGATATCTGCTCCCCTGCAGATCCCATTTCCCTCTCCAAAATCTCCACATTTCCCCCACATTTAATCCTTGACATCGTGCCTTCGTCTGAGGAAGAGGTCAGGTTTATCCCTGGTTTTGGACAGAGGATGGTTATACCAAACAGCCAAGGCTTATCCAGGGCTGGAATGTAAGGTTTGGGATACAATACACAAGCACCATTGAAGTTAATGCTTGTGCCTCCAGGACTCATAGGTTCACCTGTCTGCACCCTTTGGGGAGAGCTTAGCCTCCAGAGAAAAAGACCCACAGCAATTTTGTGGTTTTGGAGGAAATTTCCTTCCACGTTCCAGCCAATACAAACACACAAACAACAAAAAGGCTTAAAATAGAAGGTTTAAACTAAGGAAGTACAAAAGATTACAAAGAGAAAAGTGCTAGGGTGTCCAGGAGACAGGCATGAACAAGGCGAGAGGGAATTACACAAACAAGCAGATGGGTGTAAGCAAGCAGGCCACCCTCTTGCAGAGCACTTGTGACCATCATTGTTGCCTCAGCCTTCCTGGTTTTAATGCATGGATTGTTTCTAAATCTATTTTGGATGAAGAGGGAGAGGCAGAGGTGCTTGCCTTCCTAACTCCATTGGCATGGCAGCACCATGAGGGTGTTGCCAGCCCCCTGCCTATTTTGCAGCTCAGGCATCAATTGCAGCTGTATTAATGGCTTACATGAGACCTCCTGGTCTGCACTGTGGCAACAACAGCAGGTTCATTAAAATCAATTAATTACTTCTTAAGAAAGCCACTTTAAATCCCAAATGCAGACTAAGATGGATGAGTTGGTGCTTAGAGGTATAAGAAGCATCATTGTTCCCTCTTATCATCCCTCCACCACGATATGGCAACCTCCAGGTGACAAAAGCCAAGGTGGGGTTGACTTCTCGAGCTGCTCCAGGCAGGCAGTTGTGTAAGAGCACAGCTGCCTACGTGTTTGGAGAAAGAGAGTTAAGACCAAACAAACAGTTTGTTTGTTTTCTCCTTGAATTGTTCATCCCCATCTATTCAGAACTGCTCCCAGAATCCATGGAATTCATTGTGTGGTTTGCATCTTCAAAACAAACGAAACAACAGTATGTCTAAACCAAACAAACCCCAACCCAAAATACAGCCAGCAGGCCAAGGCGCATGAGCAGCCTTGGAGGCTGAAGTGTGTGTATACTCTGGAGGACCCAAAAAATGTGGATGGGGGGTGGGGGGAAACACACTGAAATTTCAGGGAATAACAGAATTCCCAGGGAGATTTCTTACAGGGTGGGAAGTGGGGGTGGAGGGAGGAGGAGAAGTAATTAAGCAATGATGATGCTGCAATTTTTCTGCCAGATGTGCCAGCAAACAGCACTTTGTGACACAGCAACGTGCAGCTCCGGCTGCGGTGGTGCTGGATGCCCGTCTGCAGAAGCCCAGGAGCTGCTCCCTCCAGAGCTCAGCTCTCCAAAGGGCCTGGCCTTGGGTACTTTGCCAGCACACTCAAGGGGGGAAAGGCAATTCAGAAAGTTCAAAGCTTTTAGCAAGGAGTAGCTGCTTCAGATTAATCTCTTCCCCCTCCCCCACCCCGTCCAGTTTTTGGTTAGAGGTTGCCCAAAAGCTGCATTCAGACACTTTTAAAGCAGAGAACACCTTTTGCGTCGTCAGCATAAAAAACCCACTCTGATTTATTGTCCTGAAAGGGGGTCAAAGACAAAACCACAGCATTACACCTAGTTCAATGCACCTCCTGGCAGGCCACCATGGGGATGGGTGTTTCATTGCACACTCCCAACCTCACATTCCACGTGGCTCTGAGCCAGGGCCACAGACACAGCTCGTGCCTGCCGGCTTTGAAACAGCTGGGGTGACCTTTCCACACCCCTGCCCCACACCAGGGATCCCAAACATTTCTGCCTCTCAGGTCTCACCAGTGTGTTCACTCACCAGATCTGTGGGAGCAGCCCTAGCAAGCTGGAAAAGGATTGTGTTAAAAATGACAACAAGAAGACAAAGCTGTGAGAACAGCCTGGTAAGAGGCAGAGCACTCCATTCGGGGGCAGGCAAAACTCAGGCACTGTCTCCCTGTTTGGGTCACCTCCCCAGAGGAGTTTGGGGAAGAGATAAGAATCCCAAGGGAGAGACAGATGCATCCACTTGGATGTGATATCCTGCTTGAGTGTTGTAGGCTGGCCAGGGCTCAGCCTGCACTGACCAGGGGCTTGTTCCTGCTGCAGCCATCCCTGCCACTTCCTTCTCCGCCAGCCTAGGTCCTGCCCTTCTTAATGTTTTCTCCCTCTGAGGGGCCAAGGCAGGAGTCAGGATGTGGGAAATCCTGCCACCTCTTCCCAGCTGGCCCTCTCAGCTCTGGGTGACACATCCTGGGTGGGAGCCAAAGCCCCGTGCTGCTTCTTCCTGGCCTGCTTCCGCAGCTGTGGCTGTGCTGAGGGGGTCCAGTCAGCACAGGAGGGGTGCACCCCAGGGGGTGCATAGGATGTTTGGACACCATGTGGCCCATAGTGTCGGGGTGCAACTGGGGCCACCACTGCACCTTTCCTCTCACAGGCCATTGTACAAAGGAAAAACCACCACCATCTTTGAGCTGCAGCAGCTCCTGATGATATTTCTGTAAGATCAATTGGAGCTGAGGAGAAGGGCCAAGTGGCTTTCCCTGCACCCCAGGCTGGGGCAGACAGTAGACATATGTGAGGATCTGTACCAGAAGAAATGCCCAGGGAACATTCCCTTGCAAAGCTTCAAAGACATTCCCAAGGAGACCCCAGTTCCTGGCTAATGCCAAAACCCTTGCAGCTGCCCCACACTAGCCTTCAAGGCCCTGTAATAGCAGAAGGTACATTGGTTTGTGGTGGGGTTGTGCAGTCTCACTCTGACCACTAGTATGGGTCTCCAGGAACCCACGAGGTCAGAGCTGCCTCCTCCCAGCTCCCTCCTCTGCCCTCGGGTGCTGCCACAGGGAGGGATGGAAAAGCCATTCAACACCACTCTGAGCCACTTCCCTGTTTGCACAGCTAACCGCCTCCAGCACTGCAGGCTCCCAACTGGACCAAGGAGAAGCTGGACCAAAATAAGCACTGTGGGGGCAGAGGGAAAGGAGCCAGACTTTTTGAATTATTTATATATGTATATAAGGGATATTGAAGACAGGAGCAGAGAGCCAGCAGAGTGAGAAACAGCCACAGAGGGACTGTGAAAAGAGGAGCTGGAGAGAGGAAGATGGGAAAGGTCTAATAAAGAGAGAGTCACAATACATAAAATACACAAGCACCCACCTCCACCAGGAAGGCTGTGGGAGGAGAGGGGTTGGTGGTATCCCCTGGCTGCTCGAGACTGTCTGGACAGACAGGGCCTGGATCTGCAACCTGGTCTGGATCAGACCAGGAAAGTTTAGGTTTTCACCCTGCCAACATGCAACACAACGCTTTCTCCTCACAGCATTTTGTTATTACGCAGCAGAAACCAAGAGAAGCCAATTGACCATGAGATCTTCTAGCCTCAGGCAGCTCTCCGATTTCTCATCAGCATCCAGATCCCACACAGAAAATAAACATTTCCATCACCTGAGAAAAAGGCATGAGGGGAGGGTCAGTTCTAGAAATCAGAGCCATGGTCCCACCAGTACCTGCTTAGTCCCAGAAAAGCTCCCCAGGTCTCATGCCAGTATGGAAAAACTTTAGATCAAAGCCTGTGCTGAGCTCACTGTCCATATTTGTTCCCAACCTGAATGATGTTGTGCCAGAGCAGTACGGCTGATAGTGGGGACAGAAGGAATCACACAGGTTAACTATCAGACCAAAGGAACAGAGTGATTAATTACGCAGGAAGGTTGTGCTAACCTTGGATGTTGTGTCCTCCCCAGCAAAGACACCACTAGAGAAGGCCATTGCAACCTCTGGGCTCATAAAACACAATGCCAAGGAGCAACATCTCACTCACAGGTAGTCACACCCAGCCCAAGTGATCCAAAGTAGCAGCTTCCCAGTTGAAGGAAACTTATATTTCCTTATCATTCGCTATAAATACAGCTGAGCTGTCTTCCTGGCCATGTTATTCCTGCAGTCCTTATCACATGCACTCAGATAGCCACAGCACAGACACACACTTCACAGTCTTCTTGCTCCCCTATTCCCAGCTTTTCCAAACCATTTATGTTTGCAATCCCCTGTTCCCCGACGCTCTTCTACAGCAATGAGCGACCCTACCCAGGACCTCCACATCCGTCCTGAACAGGTCAGCAAATGAACTTCTCTTCCTTTTCCCCTTCTTTGCCATGCGAGGACCTGGCTCACAGTTAGGGATGAACTCAAATGTCACTTCTGATAAACATTTATTTTTGGTGCAGAATGTGATGTGTTTACAGGACAGTGGAGCAGGCCAGTGAGAAGCAACAGGCATGCCCCAAGTCTTGCAACATCTTGATGCTTCTCGGTGCTCCTGAATAGCTTTGTCTCCTGCGTGGGTCACATTGTCTGGTCCTTAGGGCATTTGGAACACAAGAGGGAAAGAGGGGGGTAAAAAAGGAAAAAAAATATTGGGGAAAAGGATTCCCAAGGTCTCAGGCTGGAAGAGAGACCATGTTGAAACAGCACAACAATGCTTTCAGGTGGCCTGAGTTGCATCAGCCTGGAAACCAAAGTGAAACACCCTGGAGTAGAGTGTCTGAGACAAGACTATGGCTGACTGAAGGTACCGTTATTTCTGCACTATCCAAAACCAATCAAGACTTCACCTGCCACAACACCAGCTTCAGACCATACCTTCATTCCCCTAAATGGATTATCTGTCAAGGTGAAAGAAAGGTCTACAAGTAGTTTCTGTGCCCATAGGACATTCAGTAAAGACAAGCAAGTTTGACAGATAAAAGGGAAGTCTGAACCTTTGAGAGACACTTATTGCCCTCCTGAATCAAAGCTGTCCTTCAGAAATACCATGAACTTAATGGAATGAGTGGGTACCTCAGTATTGTAAGAAATCCAGCACCAACTACTACTGAGGCTTCACGAGGAATGTGGGCAACTGTAACCAAGTAGCATGATCCTGATGCTGAAACACTTGGGCAATTCATCTATCACACATATGGCGTAGGGGGTCACATTCAGATCACCACAAAACCTAGGGAATCTCTTTTTTCTCTACTTTGCATTCAAGTTCTAAGTTTCCTTCTCCGGGCTGGCTTAGCAACACCAGGAGGATATTAATTCCTGTGGTTTTATGGCATTTATATGTCAAGTCTAGGCAGGAACTTGAAAATGGAGTAGTGCTATGATTTGTGATCCCATTGAAGGGAAAAAGGGTGAAATTTAAGAACAATGGAGCTCAGTTTTGACCTGATCATTGGAGAGGAGATACTTAGGAGATATTTGATCTGTAAGTCTTTTAAACTGAAACCAAGGAAGGGGTGAAAAAAACAACTTAGTTCCTGTGGTTTCTTTCTAGGACTAGAAAGGAGGAGACCCAAAAGTTCTGACCTGGACAAGTCAAATCAGGCATTTTACAATGTCCTACAAGTCTGGACCCTGGATTTTAACCCTTTTCCATCACAAATCTGCATAGTTGTATCTCTTTGTTTTCCAAGCTGCTACCTTACAAATCCATTCCATTTTAGTTTGACAAAACACTGTACCTTTTATGTCCATACACAGATCTAAGCACACTGCTTTCAAAACAACATTAATGACAGCAAACACAAGCTCCCCTTATCATTTTGCCCACTTGTTATCCCACTGCTGACCATCCTTAAATATGCTTCGGTATCTGTATCACCACACCCTGTCAAACACCTCACACTGGGCACCAAAATGAATCAACAGAGAAACCACAGAACACAGAAATGCCCCTTTCAGATGTTCATCCAGACAGTTTCCTCTGCCTCTCTCTTTTGGAGATGAGTTTCAGCTACTTGGTTTAGATATACACATTTAAAGCCTCCCAGAATTTCATCTTTGGATATGAGTGGCAGCTGGAACGTCTCTGTTTTCTCTTCTGCAGTCAAATGCATCAAAAGACAATGAGAAAGGCTGAGTGATTCATAGCCATGGAATGAAATGCCATTCACAAATGTGTTTTTTTTCCATAGCAATTTGTCACTTATTGTATTGAAACCACTTCAGAAGATGTGCCTCAAAGAGCCTCTTGATATTAGCATGATTAAAACCATAATGCCATTAAGCAATCCCATAGTATTTCTGTACATTGTACGAGTGGGACTCTGAGTGACCACTTCACTCAACCCCCTGATAAAATGGCTGCTTGTAACAAAAGACTGCTACTCTCTCAGATGCCTCAGATAGTTGTACAAGACCAAAGAATTCAAATCTTCTCACCCTACAGGCATTTTGGCTCACCAAAATTAGCTGTTCAACTTTGGTGTTGGATCTAGCCTACGTGCTTCAAACCTCAAAATGAAAGATGTTGCCCAGGGAGGTGGCTGGGGCCCCATCCCTGGAGATATTCAAGGTGAGGTTTGACAGGGCTCTGGGCAACCTGATCTAGTTGAGGATGCCCCTGCTTACTGCAGAGGGGGTTGAACTAGGTAACCTTTGGAGGTCCCTTCCAATCCAGGCCATTCCATGTGCCTCTCCAGAGCCATTCTGCCAGCTCTAAAGTGGATGTCAAAAATGAACAAGCAGCTTTGCATTCTAGATGGAGCTTTCTCTTTATTGACTATCTAGATGTCTACCTGGATGTCTATCACTTTCCCTGCTGTTTCTGTCACAGGCAGAGCTGGCACATGAACCATGCCAACATGACTTGTTACACACATCTTTATGCTGATTTTCTGTATCTCAAGCACACTGCTATGCAAATAATTTTAACTTTGCATTCATATACCACAAGGAGTCAAAAAGCTTCTGTAGATAAAGGTGTACAGAAAAACAGCAACAACAAAAACACCAAAGCAAAATGGGCCTTCCAAAGTGCCAGATCCCTACCTGCTGGGCAGTTGCAATGCTGCTGTGTCTCTCGAACTTCTCGATGTCTCGGCAAGTGGAACTTCAATTTCTGTCAAGGGAGAAAAACGGATTCATTAATAGCACTGAAATCAAAGCCTCAGGTTCTTGGAAAAATGGGACTGGAGGATGCTGCCCAAGAAGAGATGGGAGAGACAGAGAGAGCAGAGCAGTTTGGGAAAGAAGAAAGGCATTAAAATTCATACTCTTCAAGAAGAAATGTGGGGTTTGATTGGAAGCAGGCTGAGGGAGTTTCGTAATGGCCTCCAAATGTGGTCCTCCTGACAAGCATTACAAAATCAAGAGCCAGCAGTGACAAATAAAGAGGGGACTGTGTCCCCATGAGAAAACCACATTTCTCAGAAGACACACTCAATGGATGAAGAACAGAGATATGAAGCAGGTATTCTTCCCCCATGCAGCAGGGCTACTTCTGATCATAGAGACACCTGGACAGATAGAAGGGTCCTGCTGAAAAATAGCAGCTGAAGGTGGCCTGAAAAAAAAATCAACAGCATATTCTCCAAGTGCAGATCAAGACAAAGCCCACAAAGAGCTTCCACAAGGTGGAATCGTGTCAAAATGTTCATTCCCAGCAAGTTTAGATTTCTAATGGTGCCGGTGTCAGCCTCCTGCTCTCTGGCCCCATTTGTGTATCTCTTAAAGAGGCAATTGAGTCCACCTGAGACTACTGCATCTTCCCTCACTGGAAATGTCATTAAAATTGACCCATGCCCTGAGCAAAATGCACTCTGGGGGCAGCATCCACACCACCCTTCATAGACTTCATTAAGATAACTGTCATTTGGTGAAGAAAATGCAAATCAATCCAAACAAGTTATTCATTAATGCTTGTGAACCACACTTAGGTTAATGATTTGAGATGATTTGAGAAGACTGTGCTGCTGGGGTGCCTGTGCTAAGGAGTCACTCCACCTTCCATTCCAATCCTCAAGCCCAAATGTTCATTCTGCTTTCACCTTCTTATCCTACCTACTCCACAACCAGGGGCAATATTTCAAAGGAAATAGCTTTATGTTGGACTCCACAGAAGCCCAGGTCCAGGATCTTGATGGGGTGCTTGGTTTAGTTGATTAGACAGTGTTGGATGATAGGTTGGACACAATGATCTCAAAGGCTCCTTCCAACCTGGTTTACTCTATTCTATTCTAAATTGCTTCATTTTTCACAAGGAACACCTCCTTGCAAGAAGGCACCAGTTTGGGGCACATTTATTTTCAAAGTGTCTCTGAAAGAAAATACAACAACATATTTCTGCCTGGGATGAGAGAAGGCAGAACTGGCTGGAACACTTCCATCTTTCACTTTGTAAGTCAAAAAGCCACTGAGGGTTGTTGTGACTGACTAGAAATTGAATTATTTTAGGAGTTATTAATTGCATAGTAGGCTGAAATGTTTTGATAGTGAGCTGATTTTATATCAGGGCAAGGAGAAGGTTTCACACGAGGATAATTGCCAGCTCCCGTACAGCATTTTATCTGTGTTTACCTTCTCAGTTTAAAAGCACAGATATTTGAATCTTTGCATTTGGACATGGTCCCCTCTAGTTGCCACCCCAGATGGCAGGGCTCTGGTCTACAGCACTGCCTGGCTTCCAAGGTCTTGTGCTGATGGTCAAACATGGGCACAAAGAGGGCAGCACAGCCTTTATTTGGATACTCGCACTGGTATGTAGACATCTGCATTCCCACTGCCATCTACACATGTGCCAACCAAAATGTCTGAACACTAGACTGGCATGTTTGGACAGGGTTCCCATCTTTGGGAATTGGGCTTAGCACAGGGAAGGGTGATGGTTTACACAGGCAGGAGCAGAATGGAATTTCCTAACTAGTGAGGGTCCAGACGCCCTAGCTGCAGCAGTGTCCTTTATAGGACAGAAACCTACAAGGAAACATGCAACATATCCCTGCCTCACCAAGTGCAGAGGCCAAGGGGGAGCAGCCAGAGGAGAAGGCAGAGTCAGGGCTTGCAGCAAGAAACCTTGTTTGGGTTGCTTTTGCCAGCACACAAGGATAGGAGGAGCATGACTGGACTTCCCAGAAAAGTGGTGACCCAGCAGGACATGAATGTGACCGGGAGAGGAAAAGGAGCAATAGCCTTTTCCTGCAACTTGATCTGTGGGGTCAGGGTAGTGGAATCACCTTGGACAACTGACATAACCTTTCCAAAGACAGGGCCCCTCAGGAGTGGAGTGTGGGTGCTGCTGGGCAGGACTGGAACCAGAGCCCTGAGCACTGGTATACTATTTAGCCAACCAGCATTTACCAGTATGGGCATATTCCTCATCCTTGGCCATTGTGATGCCTCCCTGGGGCCCAGAAATCCTGCACACCCCTGCAAAGTGCAAAGAGCTGTGGTGCCGTGGGATTGCTACCCTTCAGTGGAAGGCAAAACCTATCAGGAATTTAGAAATGCCTGGAGCCAAGACTCCTGCACAATCTATTAAACAAACATTGACTGCAATAGAAAGGATCCTTGGCTTCTGGAGACCTCAGTTCAACTTTGGGTTGAGACGGTGAAACAAAATTTATTCCTGGTCTTTTCTGCTTCCTTCATTATCACTGCGCTAAATACCACCTGGTCCAACATGAGAAGCCAGTTTTGCTCAGGAGAGCAAGAAGAAAAGATTTTCCTCTCAAAGTGTCCTTTCCAAAAGATATCTTCCACTCCTAGGCAGCGGAAAGCCATTCAACTTTAGGGCAAAGCTGACTTCTGTAGGAATGAATAGAAGAATGTGGTCTCTGGGAACCCAGAGTTTGCAATTTCCTTTCTGGGATCTGGGCTTTGCTTTTTCACCTGGAGGACACCTAGAGCATGAAACATCAGAGCTTCAACTAGCTACCTCTTGCCTTCACAGAAATTCTGAGAGCACTTCTTGCAGAGAGGACTGGCTTGTCAGCATAGTTTGCTTGCTCTTCCCTGTCATGATTTCCAGGGACATAATCCCCAAGGTTGGAAGAGACCTCAAAGATCATCTAGTCCAACCTGTCACCACAGACCTCATGACTAAACCATGGCACCAAGTACCACATCCAATCCCCTCTTGAACACCTCCAGGGACGGTGACTCCACACCTCCCTGGGCAGCACATTCCAATGGCTAACGACTCTCTCAGTGAAGAACTTTCTCCTCACCTCGAGCCTAACCTTTCCCCTACACATATCGAAAAGCATTTGCCAGCACTGGAGCCACAGCTGACCAGCTCCAAAATGGGGACTCTGTGCACCTCTGTGTATTTAGGAAGCCATTGCACATCACTGGACATAGAGGAAAAGGAAAACCCATCTGTCTGCAAGAGGCAAGGCTAGCTAGCAATAAAGCCAGCCCTGGGCTTTGTCAGCTCATCACTAGCATGACAGGACAGAGCTGGCTTGGTTGGCTGTGGCCTCCTAAACTTTGCAAGTGCCTGTGTATTCTGGATGGGCACTTGAGATTAGGTGAAAGAGAGGACGCTTCTTCAAAAGGGGCAGATTAATAGCTCTTTAGCAGGCTTAGTTGTTTGCAGTCACCCGGGAGGTGAAATCATTTCCCACCACTATCTCCAACAGCTAAAAGAAACATGTCTCAAATAGATAATCTATTACAACCATCAGGAGGATTTCAAGGGTGGGTGGTTTTCTTAATTCTTATTATTTTATCTCCAATTTCACTGTTTTTTTCTTAAAGGCCCAGCTCCTGGAATCACAGGACCACGTGACATACACCAAAAGCGAGCAGTGAGTGTTCCTAGATGGAGCAAAAGCTTGGCAACAAAACCAGCTAGGTTCAAAGATCGCAAGCAGCTGAAAGGAAGGGGGGCAGGGCTACCAGAGAAACTGGGGAGGGAAATCTCATGATTTTAGGGAGGAAGACACTGGGCTGAAGTCTGAGGCAGAGGATGCTTGGAGTAATCTTGCTGACCCTGAGAAGCAGAATTGAGCATTGTGCTTTGAGACACTGAAGCAAAAAGAGCCATAAAAAGCTTTAAGTTGGGCAGGACAGGGAGTTTTCAGGTGTCCCTAGTCCTGAGGAAATGAGCCTGCAGAGAAAAGCTGTGAGGATAGACACTCCCCATTCATGGCACAGCTCCTGAAGACACCACAAATATCTTCAACAAGCCCCTGAGAGGCTGAGCACACTCATCATGGTTCAAAGGGTCAGCTGGTCTCCCACTGGCTTCACAGGGTAATTGCTGTTGTGTCACACAGACACACTTCTGTGTCTACAAGCACACAAACTCTAGAGGTTTTTTTTCTTAGCAGCAGCACTGAATCCATCCCTTCTCTCCATCCCAAAGAACTTTTGGCAAATTAAACAGTACAAAATGTTACCCAGCAAGGGAAAAGGACCTCGTTTTCATCTCTGAAAAGCTTTGCCTCTCCGGTAAATTCCAGTAGTGACTTTATTTGGTGCTCTTTGAATGATTTTATGGTGTCCCATAAATGCAGAGGAATTCCTATGCTGAGCTGAAGTTCTTCCTGCACTATCTGTCTCTGGTCTGTTCTTCAGATATGTTTTTGTGAAGAAAACTTAATTTGTGTCTGGTAGAAAACTCCCCTCTGGTATTGGCTGACACCAGGCAGAGGTTTACACAGTAGCAAGCGAGGCAGCGCTGGTAGACTACCGCTGGGAACGCATCTGCTGGCCTCTCTTCCCTCATCCTGAACTGGGATGGAAACACTGCCACAGCCAGCTGCTGTGCTCCAAAACTGGGCTCCAAGGCCAGGAAAATATCCCCACCAGCTGGCTTAAAATTAACATTTTTAACAAACCAACCCAGCTGCTCTCCCCACCACTTTGCCTTATATTTGCTTGCCTGGAAGAAGTGCACCTAACAGGACTTTGGCTGCTCACAGACCCTTGGCAACCTCCAGGGCACACCTGGACACAAACGTGGCACAGGCCAGATGGCACAATGTGCTCCAGCTCAGAACAGAGAGCAAACCTGGTTTTGAGCATAACCTTAGAGCTCCTCTATCAGCCCTTGCAAACTTTGCTTCCTCACATCCCTGCAGCTGACCCTCACAGCCACCAGAGCTAGAAACATGCTCCTGTGCCCATGGTTTTCCTCACCTCTAATCTCCCTGCCCAGCCCAAACCAGCACTTTCCAACACCAGAGTTTCTTTAAAGCTTTGCTATTTCATTTTGTGATGGATAACACTGAGCTGGCAGCTGTGAAACCCATTAAGGTTGAAACACCAGGAAACACTGTGAGGATGTGGCAGTGAGAGGCAGCAAGGGTGTGAACAGTGAGGGGATGAATATCTCACTTTCATGTCCATCCTGGCAAGCCTGACCACAATCCCTCTCCCCCAGTCATGCCTGACACTGCCTCTTGCTCGCCTCATCTTCCTTCCCCTATCCTTTTCCTGCCCCTCTTTATCTTCCCTGTTTTTCTCCATCCTTCCTGTCCCTCACCAGCCAGTCCAGGACACCAATCCAACTTAGCCCCACTTAGGACCTAATGAAAAGGAGGACCAGGGGGATTTGTTATTCCTTCCTAAGCAAAAGCCCCACATGCCACCCCACCATCTGTCCACCAGCTGGCCTCCACCCTGCACCTCGAGCCACTTGGCCCACACTAGTGCCTCTGGCTAAGTAATGGAGATCTGAAATAGCTGTTCTCAGAACCTAGCTCAAGCAGAAAGTGGAGCTGGGGGGGGGGCAAACTTCTCCCTAGAGAGCACAGCCCTCTTTTCCACACCAGACCTTCCCAGGATGGAAGACCTGGGCTAGGCATCCGTGCTCCTGCACAGGCTCCAGTGCCTTTCTCCAAACTATTTTTGAAGCTATGACCCAGCAGGGAACTGGTAACCCTGGTGGTATCTGGGAGCAAGTGCTGGCCCCTCAAGCAGCAGTTCCTGTCCCATGGCTGCTCTCCACACCGGCTGCCAGAGGAGCTGGGGCTGCCTACTGGGGCTCAGGAGAGGTTGCTCAGAAGACAGGGATGCTGCTGGGCACCATGAAAGCCCCATTTCCTCACTAAGCCAGGCTAAAAAAAGCGGAAAGGTGCCGCAGCCAGTGGAGCCAGCAGGACACAGGGGTCCATCCGGCCCTGGGCATCGCTCCCAGGAGGCATCTTGTGGCACGTCTCAAATCACTTGGTAGAGATAAATTGTGACTTCCCAAGAGCCTCGTGCCAGCAGCCATCAGGGAACTGCTGCGTGTTATTCCCTGCCCATTAGCGGGGAAGGAGTTTCTGAGCAAGAGTGCAACTGCGAGGCACAGGTCCACACCTTTGCAACACTTCTACCTTCCCCAAATGCCTTTTTCTGTGCAGTACTGCTCCATGGACCCTGTCTCACTCCTATCCTTCATCCAAAGAGGCCACTCAAAACCACGTCCCTTCAGCTCCTACGGCATTTGCTAACTGGAGGTTCACAGCATTTGGCTGCAAACCCCAGCCAATCCAGGGACTGCTCCCACAAGAGCCGTAAACAGTAGCTGAGCCTGTCAGCTGTAGGTTTAATCTCCTCTCACAGACCTTCACTGTTCCTAGAAAGCACTGGGAGGGCCCTCAGGTCCCCCCACATACCCAGCAGCACTGCCCAATAGCCACAGCTCTGACCACTCCATTCCTTACCCTGTTCCTGCCGCACATGGGATTTTTTCAGAGAGTTTTTGGGCTCGCTCTGGAAATCTCTTCAGAAAAGGAGAAGTGGGTGGAAATAGCCTCAACCCTGAGTCTGAACCCCAAGACTGCCCCAGAGCTGTGGGAACAGGTCAGTGGGGACCTAGTTGGACAGTTCAGAGACATGCGCCACCATCTGCTCCCTGACACATGTCAAAATCACTTCAAAGTCCTGAAGTGGCAAGGATACTCACCCTGCCCAGGGCAGAGGACCCCAGGCAGCCCCCAGCAGCATCAGCACGACAAAGTACAAGGCGTCAGCCACAAAAATCTGCACTTTGGGGGTCTCTCTATTGACCTGCTGAAGGTCAGACTTCTTCAGCAACAGCTCTCCGCCATCTTCAGCGGAAGAGCCCGCTGCTGGCTCCAGTAGAGTTTGGATGGGGCTCAAGAAGGCGTATCACAGCCATATGCTCTGTACCAGGGTCCTGGCAGTACCTGTGTGTCTCATTTTACTGGGCCAGGAGCTGTGGAAGGGGTCAGGACTTACACGGTGACAAAGTCAGCCTGTCAAGACACTGGAATAACTGCAGGTACCTCTTTCTGTAGCCCTGCTGGCTGTGGCATGCCTTGCTTGTCCTTATGCCCGGTCTCAAACCCACACTGAATTCCTAGGTTTAACCTCTCGATCTGTGTCTTTTGGCAGGTAATGCCAAATTAAGAGGGCTGGAAGCTCTTCCTTCTCTACCAGCATCAGGGATGAGGTTTCCCCCTTTGCAAAGTGCCGGGACGTAGCCACAGTGTGGTCTGGGGCAGAGGGAAACGAACGCCAGGTAGATTCGAGAGGTGGGAGGGACTTGGAGGCACGGCAACGGCATCACTTGTGCAGAAATACTTTTTAAAGGGAGGAAAAAAGCCTAAACAAACCCCTAAACCCCAAACAAGCGCATACACGTGCCTAAGATCTATAGCACTGCAAACTATACATGCAAAAATGAAAGGACACCGACCTCATCGAGCAGTTGGTCAACTCTTCCCAAAATAGCTGTCTCCATTTGCTCTGCTGAAAGCCAGGCAGGGAGCTGTGTGGGTCTGTCCGCTTCCAAGTGGGACACCCGGGACTGAAGATCGGAGGTCCGAAAGTACAGAAGGAGGCTCAATACCAAAGAGAGCAGGGAGACACCGGGCAGCCCCGAGCCCAGCAGGAGAGGGAGGCGGCAGCACCTCTCCCCATCGCTGGTCCTGGCGGGAGCCACGCACCCCCTGTCAAAAGCTGCTTCACCGACGCCTTTCCAGCTCTTCTCCTCCAACATTCCCTCCCTGTCCTGAGAAACAATAAATAAATAAATAGAATAAATAAAGCCTCAGTCCTGTTCCAAGAAGCACAATCCAGAAGGCATAGAAAAAGAGCGTCCAAGGGGATCCCAATGCCAGCAAATGACAAATAACAGCAATAATGACAAAAGTGGATGGGGAGGGTCTTTAAAAAACAAAGCCAAACCACATACACATAAAAGGGGTGCAAAGGAAATAATAATAATTAAAAAAAAATCCAGCTGCAGCAAAGAGGAGGAGGAGGAGATGAGGAAAAAATCTGATCAAGTTTCGGGGGTTCTTTTTGATAGTTTGTTTGTTTTTTTTTTTTTTCTCCTGTATTTCAGTCTCTTGGTTCGCTGGTAGGATTTTGTTTCCTTCTAAGCCAGTTTCAGTTCCTTCGCAGACCGGCCAGGAGCTCGCACACGAAAGTCCCCATTAGAGAGAGGTAATTCTCAGCTGCTGCTGCGGCGCTGTGCTCTGGCTGATCGCGGCTCCCCTGTAACATGACACACTGCCTGCGAACTGCAGGGCTGGGATGAGCGAGCTGCGCGGCTTCCCAAAGAAACCTCCTCTGCTCGCCCTCTCTCTCCACCTCTCCCTCGCTGCATGATTTATTTATTTATGCAAAGCGCCGGGGTGGGATCGGGCAGTGGGACGCCCCTGTCCCGCTCGGTCCCCAAACCACCTCTCCGCCGCCAACCGTTCCCTTTGAAGTAACTCTCACCGAGGTTATTTATAGCGGCAGGAAAGAGATTGGAGAGCAGAGGCTGGGCTCACACGAGCCTGCGTCTTTCTTTCCTCCCCGCAGCCTGAGGGCATTTGACGGGATGGGACAAACGAGCCCTCAAGGACCCCGGGACAGCCCTGAGGCACCAGCCATAAGTATTTTGATCCCGGTATTTTGAGGGAGAATAGCCAAAGCAGGGTGAGAACCAGAGGGAAACATCTGGAGACGAGCTTGCAGCTGAGGGCTCTGGAGAAGAAGAGAAGAAAATTAAAGAAAAAAAAAACCCACACAACAACAACAAAAACAAAGACAGACAAGCAAAGGGCAGCAGGGAGCAACACCTGACAAGCTGCAGTGTGAAGGAAACCTTTTTGGGCTTCATTTGGGCATACAACCTGCTGAGCTTTGGAGGGCACCGAGGGTGTTCAGAGGAATTAATCTACTGAGGCCCTCTAGTGAAGCAGAGCTTTCCATCACCTTCTCCACATCCCGCTGGGCAGGGGGTGCGGGGCAGAAAACCCCCTTGGCGGGGAGCAGTCTCCCCAGTACGTGCTGTGGGGCAGCTCTGAGCCACGCATCTGGGAAACAAAACCTCCTTCTGTTCTTTGGGAGCAAGCAAGGCCCACCTTTCCCAATTTTTTCCAAGCACAACATACAATATTTTATCCTCTAGGGTGACAAGCAAGCTCCACTCAGCCCCTGCCTGTCCATCCTTTGATCCCCTTCTTGAGCACACATAGCAGCTAAGCAACGCAACACGGGGCCCACTCTGGTGCACTGTCATTAAAACCTGGGCAGCAAATTGGTCTCTTAAAATCTGGCTCCCCTGGGGCTCTTTTGCTGTCATTTACACGTTTTAAATTAAGATCTTGCGTGCAGTCTGTGCTGGAAATTACTGACAGAAAAAGTTCATATTCATCTCTTGCCTGGTCTCTGCTTCAGGGGGCTGGAAGAAATTGACTTTCTGGGAGCAGGTTACAGCAAGCACAAGCTGTTTCTTCTCCACAAGGCAAATCCTTGGAGGGCCCAGTAGCATACAACCCCAGTTCATGCCTTCCACAACCACTCGCTTCCCAAAATGGGGTTTTAGCATTTGCAAGGCAGGAAATCCTGTCTTCATTTCTTTTAGCAGGTTTCTTGTCATCTTGCTGCTCAAGTTCACATCGCTGCTCCAGGACATGGAAAACACCCCTCTGATGGCTGCAACCTTTCAACAGCTTCTCATATGAGTGGGGCAGAGCTGTCTGCCCTCAGACCTGGTGCACACAGGGTGTGTATTTGTTTGGGAGGCACAGCCACCATGGTCTCCTACTCCTGCTCAGTCTCCAACAGCTATACCTATGCTAGCCACCGACTTCTTTGTGAAAGGACAATGAGTCTTTGAGGCCGTGGCTCTGCCAGGGAGAAACTGCAGTTCTGGGAGTTATCTAAGATACCATCTGGACAGTGAGCAATGAAGGAAAGATGCTTAGAGGCTGATGATACAGCATTTGGGAAGTGGAGATCTAAACGGGGAAATAAGATAACAACTATGATGCTGGGCATCCTGGAGATCTCAGAAGTGCACTACTTAAAGGCTGAAGTTGAACTGCTGATGACTGCAGCTACCTGCCTGTCTTACACAGTTTCACCAAAGGCTGTCTCTCTCCTTTATACTAGCCCAAGCACTAAAATCACACAAAAGCACCCTCTAAGCTGGAAACAGAAATATACCGAGTGTCTTCATTTCATTTCCCTACACTGGCTGGGGAGAGCTCTCTGTTCTTTCACTGTGCTTTGTGATGGAGATCGTGCTGTCCAGGCACGAGCATCGCCTGAATGACTCTCTAAGTGCCTTTTCCTGCCTCCCCTCTCCAGCGGATCAGTTCATTTAGGGGATATGTCATAGCTGCTGCAGCCTGGGGAGCCGTGCTCAGCCGGGTCTCCCGCAGCAGACTTCGTTGCAGATGTGCAAGGCAGTAATTTTTCTCTCCATGAGGTACTGAGGAGCCCCTCTCATCCCATGCCAATACAACTGGACTAATTAAGATACAAACCTCTGCCAGCTGCTCATGCCGAGCCTGCAGCTCTGCTCCTCAAACGAGCTGCCCCCAGAGACGGGGCCCCGGCACGTGGAGTCACCTCATCACTCCTTGAGAGGAGCATGACCCAGCCTTCAGCTCTCTCCGAAGCCTCAGAGGAAGTAGGTGCTAGCCTGAAACAACTCCTACGAGATCCCAACTCTGAAGGCTGATCGAGTAGAGATGCAGATGCTCAGCTGCAACCAAAGAGAGTGATTTCACTGAGCAGCGGCTCTTTGAGCAGGCTGGGCTGCCCTCAAAACGCCAAGTTTGAAACTACATCCTTCTCTCCATGGGGAGGTTGATGCAATTCCTTGCAAGGACCTTGCACCACTGCTAACAGGTCTGCCTGAGTGGTTATGGACCTCAGTGCAATCACAATGGACTCTGGAGCAAACATAAAGCAATATATACCTCTCTGTGCAAGGAGATAAAGCACTTCACATCTTGCCCATGGCACGAGGTCTGTCGACACACTGGGCATGCTTATGTACATGCTTAGGGATGCAAGCCTCCAGGTTTGTCAGGCTGTAGCTGGCACTAACACTTTGTCCTCCTCAGGGGCATTTGTACATGGGGAAAGCGCCTTACAGAGTGGGTGCCCAGTGCTGCTCTGCAGCAGACACAGTGCTCACAGAAGGGGCTGATGTAGGGGGATTCCTCGCAGGGCACAGTGTTGTCTCATTGCAAAAGATCATAAACACTCTTTGACACCAAGCTGGTATCGTAGCTGTTAACCGCTCCACGCTGCAAAACACAAATGGAAAAGCTGGGCATGGATAAGGTTCTCATTTCTATATGCATGGTTTGAGCCAGCAAGGTAGGTTTTCATTTGGCTTGGAAAGAGGTGGGCAAGAGCAGCAGGCCTTTCTCACTTCTCTTTGAGTGGAACCCTGGAATTTGAAGCCAGCAGCATGGAGATGGATGTGTGCTCGATTCCACCAGTAAGCTGCCTGAAGAGCTCTTCCCCTTTTCAGGCCATTTACGAGGGAGAAAACCCCCACCCTACTGCTTTCTTTTTTCCCCTTCTGTTGTTTTGTGTTTTTTACTTCTCCCCCTCTCAGGAAATGTGGGGGTCCTGGTGTGCTCGAATGAGCCATTAACTAGCAGGCAACATCTCCAGCTATTGTAAATATATTAACTCAAGGCCTTTCACTGCATTTATTATGCTCAAGAACAACATCTGGAAACAGATGTTTTCTGAGAGCAAAGAAGAGGGAGGAGGGGGAAAAAAAAACAGGGAGAATAATAAAGGACTCTTGCAAGTGGAAGTGGGTCTGCAGCCCATCCCTTTGCAAAACGCTGCTCAGAAGGAGCATTGCAACGGGCTGAAGCTGGTGTGGCCAAAACCCTTCTGGACAAGGGAGCAAGGCACCTCAGGGGTACCCGTTTGAGAGAAACAGCAAGCAGGAGGAACAGAAAAAAATCATGTCTCCTTCCAGGGCCCTTGTGAGAAACACTCAGAGCACTCACAGAAATGGAATATTTCAGGGGGAGAGATTTTGAGGGCTTTTTTACCCTTTCCTTATCATTGGCCTTCCTAGTGTTCTGTTGCTCTATGTTCCAGAGAGAGACCCAGGCTCATGGCAGGGTAATGCCACCTCCCCAGCAGCTTGGCAGCACCTGCCACAGGGTCCTACAAAACAGGCAAGGTCTAAGGTGACCACAGGGCAACATCACATCATCCTATCTGCCTCAGGAATACCTTCCTGCAAAGGTGAGCAGATTGGAAACCTCCCACCCTGAGGACCATGAAAGACCAAGGTGTCCTCTGACTTGGAGTCTTGACAATGCCATTTTAAGCTAAGACAACATTTAGTGATTGACACGATGTTACTAGGGACAAAAAACAGGCAGGCACACGTATGCTTAAAAACATATGCCTTGACATAACCAGTGAAACTCCATTCTCAACTTAGATAGACTTTGGTTTAGGTGCCAGAGATGCCTAAGGTACAACAGAGGTCTGAAACTTGCATTTCTTTCAAGGGAAATGTAGTTACACACGCCCACACCAAAGAAAATAAATATATAAATAAATCCAACCCAACCAAAAAATGCAACCACTGTTTTGTCTTCTTTAACTCCAGGTTTGCTTCTGACATCTCCAGCTCTGTTTCTCATCCGATACACCACCAAACACAGCTGCTCAGGTCAGGAATATTGACTATTACCTACCTAGTTTGGCTGTTGTTTGCTTCTGACATCTCCAGCCCTGTTTCTCATCTGATACACAGCCACAAACACTTAGCTACTCAGGTCAGGAATATTGAATATTACCTACCCAGTTTGGCAGTTGTTTATAGGCAGTATTAAAGAAGTCTATGGAGCAGAACAATTCCTGCCCAAGGAGCTGCTCTAACCCATTGTGGAGTTATAGAATAAAGACACTTGATCCTTTGGGAAAAGGGTTATGAAAATACACAGAAAAAATGTACTGTCCATGCATAATAATATCATGGCTGTTTTCAATCACTTGGGCTTCTACAAAACAAAAGGGCTCCCTGCACAATATAAACTCCTAGCCTTGACAACAACAAGGGCAGAAAGGAAGAAGCAGAGTTTGCAGTATCTGGTTAGGGATTTATATTTTCGTAACCCTAAGATGCCTGAGCTCATTGTTGCCTCCCTCCCATCAAAGCCAAGGCAGCTTCATGCAGCCGCAGTAGTGGGAACCTGTCCCTGGAGCTGTGTGAGAACAATCGAGTGGGAGCCCAGCCACCAGCAGCTCCTGCAGAGAGAGAATGAAGCAAACCCGGGTTTTGCAGGGTTTGGAGCCAATCCTTCCTAAAGGCTGACCACTCTTTCTCCCTCACCCCCTGCAGAAGGAAGGCTTTGCAGAAGAGCACCAGGCAGCAAGAGGCGGACGCACAATAAAGCTGCCCACGCTCCTCCTTGTGTTTCCAACTAACCTCTCACCTTTTGTTCGGAAGACAAGAAGAATGGTTTTGAACAAATCAGGCTCTGCACCCCTCTTCACAGAGGAAGGAACTTTTTTCCTCAGCAGAAGCACTTGATGGCCCAGTTTGAGATCAGAAAAGGCTTCACATCTAATCAGAAGTAGGCTGGGGTTTTTTCCTTCTCATCTGGAGCTGAACTTACGGGTTGTGTCCCAGTGCTGATGGAATCTGTAGGGATGGTCATCTCTGCTAGCCTGTTTTTCTCTGTCACCTTGTTTCTTGCAGAGCCTGAGTGTGAGAGAGAAGCTAATTAAGCAAAACAACATTGCTACCAATAAGAAAAGAAGCCACCTCCACCACTATAGCACTATTCCTCCATATCTTACTACCCTAGAAATTCACCCAGCAGCTTGTGGTAAATGGGTTTTCCTCAGGGCTGAGATAAGCCTACACCAGGAAAGCTGCTTTGAAATGCTTGTTTTGGTGAACCTGGGCTATCCCTGGTGCAGATAAACACTCCAAGCTCTCAACATGGCTAGAGCAGTGCAAAGCATTAGCACTCAGTCTGAAAGCTCAAAACCTGCTCATGCAAGGGGAAAATAAGGGTGAGATTTTCAGGCATGAGACTGGCTTTGAGGGTAAGGGGCAGCTATCCCTGGAACACAAGGTTCTCTAGCATAAGTCTGGAGATCCAAGGAATCATTCCCCTTTGCAACTCCCCTGAGCCCCTTACTGAGCAGAAACGCTCCCTTTATTGAAGCTGAGCTCAGGCATTGCATGCTCAGTTGGTTACTCATGCACTGAAGTGCTCACCGCGGTGCACTGGCCCACGTGGGACTGGTAAATCAGAGCACTGATTTGCATTTGGATTTACCATTAAATAGGTTAGTGAGAAGCTACTGCTGAATAGCTTCACTGCCTCCCTTCCCCTTCCTCCTGCTTCCCCCTCACCTCTGACAGGCACAAGATTCCTGTTAATTCTCCACCACTTATTTGCACACACACACACTCCCCACTGAAAAAAGAATAAAATAAATCAGATACCAGTCTGATTTTGTCAGATGCAAGTCAAGCTTGTGCAGAGGCTGCCAGCAACTTAGGGCAACTAGTTAACATATATGGAGTGAGTGTGCTATAGGATGAGCTGGGAACCCCAAAATCCATGGTCCAAACAGGCCTGCCCAGGGGAGAACAGCTATCATGTGCATACCTAGAGGCAGGCAGAGCTGGGTCATGGCTCTGTCTAGGAAACCAAACCCTGCAGCGCCGGGGAAGGCCCTGCACAAGCAGCCTGGGAACCCGCAGCAGCTTTGGATGGACTCTGAAGTTAATGAATCAGAGCAGGGAGGATTGGGAAACCCAGACAAAGTGTCAACTGCACTGGGGGAAACAAAAGTAATGAAGCAAGGCTTCCCCAGAAGACTGATTGTTTTGGAGTCCAGAAGTGAAGGGGAATGGATACGACAAGTTCAGGAAATTGAAAACAACTTTTGGTAAATACTTCCTCTTGCTCCAGCACTTGGTCTTTTATCAAAGCTCGCTCAGACCCTGACAGCAGCCCCCAAAGCAGCTCTGCTCCATCATAATGCAAAAGACAGGCCCAGCAGCCAAGAGGTTGGCAGCTAATGGAGCGGGGTCGGGTTCAATTTCCCTGGAATTTTCTCACTGAGGAATCCTGGGAGACAAGGAGCGCTGCTAACGTCCTTCTGTGACACCACTGCATCCCCTGCTCTGGGTAAAGACTTTGCTGATGCCCTCTGCCTCCCGCACCACAGATCCCCATGGCTCATCTCTGCGCTCCAACAGGAGAGCAAAGCAAGAGCATAGCATGAGTACCCATCACTGGGAGCAGGGTGATAGTGTTAGAGAGCAGCACAGCTCCCTGTATTGGGGTTTTCCCTCCCATCACTGCTGCTTTTGCAGCACCTGATGTGAATCCTACAGGCACAGTGCTTACCCTGCCTTATTAAACACAGCTCTACCAGTCAACCCCCAGCCATCTATGGAGTCTCTTCCAGCTTGTTGGGGTTTTAGCTGCCACTGGGGACTTGTGTCCCTTTACCAGCATCAGAAGGGGACTAGGGAAAGATGTCTTTCTGCTCCAAAGATGCCCTGGCAATGCCAGTTTACGTGTGGGATGCACAAGCAGACCCAGGGCTGCAATATTCCACAAAGGCACTGCCATCCCCATCAGGCTGGGTGCCCAAGGGACAGGTCCAAAGTAGAGTCCCAAGAAGACAATTTGTTTTAAGAGAAAGGGTCCAGTTCCTCTCACTTGGGGCCCATTAAAGTCAGTGGAAAAAAACCCCTTTTTAGCTTCCCTAGGCTTTACCACTTCTGTCTCATGCCAGCTTGACATCAGTGTAGTCACTGCACATTTATGCTGCTTCAGAAAAAGGGAATCTGTTTCATAGATTCATAGAACGGTTTAGGTTGGAAGGGGAGTTGAAGATCATCCAGTTCCTCCCTCCCTGCCATGGGCAGGGACACCTTCCACTAGACCAGGCTGCTCAGGCACTCATCCAGCCTGGCACTGAACACCTCCAGGGAGGGAGCATCCACGCCCTCCCCAGGCAGCCCCTTTCAGTGTCTCACTACCCTCACTGTCAAGAATTTCTTCCTGTTGTGACAGATCTCAATGAGAATTGAGGAGAGCTGTTTCTCTGGCCACAAAACTCAGTATCCATGCAGAGAAGCCAAGCTCCCTATTTTTACCACAAGCATCTGAAATCACCTCTCAATGCAGTATACCTTCTTCTCTCTTTCTCCTCAATAAATCAGTGCTATCTGCTTTGTGTACATGGAAATAATAATAAACTGGGAGTTTCACTGGAGGACTGCTACCTCCTTCAGATTTGGGAGGCCTGTTGCTGATTACAAACAGCAGGGAGTAAAGTATATATACTTACTAGATCAATATTAAGAAGCAGTAAACACACCCTTCAATTTCCCTTTAAGGACAGTAGCCTGCAATGGTATTTCATGTACTTCAGGCTCAAAAGTATTATTGTTTTTCTTCTTGGGCCATGTGCTTCTAACCAATGCCAGTGAATGAAAAACAGTTGTCTGCTTTGAGGGCTCAGCATGGAGAGAACACAAGAGCCCCTCTCCTCAGGTGCTGCTGCCCACCACCCACCTTGCCAATGCCAATCCATGTCAGTGGATGTTGAGATGGATGGGGGTGAAGCCACTCTAACGTGTGCCACCCACAGAGGGTTTGCCTTTCCAGAGGGCTCTGCAGCATGCCAGCAAGGGGTAAGCTGCCTCGCGTGAGTGCCCCTGCCCCAGCAGCAGGGAACAGCACTTGGCTGCACACACAACTGTCCCTGCATAGTTGGAGCTCAGGGGCTACCACAGGGGCTGAAATGTCATGCCTATCAGTAGGGCCCTGTGAACAGAAAATAGCAGAGGATCTGGTGGCAGCTTCCTTTCAAGACGTACAGGAATAGCAGCACACATCTCTGCCGGATCACATGGACTGAATTCCTCAGCCTGAATCCTTCGGCTTTGAATTCTTCTGCAAACCAGTTTTGGTGTTTTGTTTTGTTTTTTCTCTTTGGCTTGTTTGTTGTTTCAGGGCCACTATATTACTGAGACTGGTTTATATTATATAACCACCCCGGTCCTTATTGCATTTTGAGGAGGAGACTCTGACAAACAGCCAGATCTAATTTGTACTTTAAACCAGCTTCTGGGCCAGACAAGTCATGCCTTCCAGATGGAAAATCCAGTTGCTCTCACCAGCAGATATCCCAGTGTGTTCAGCTCCCAGACCAGCCTTGTCCAAAGCTTGCTCTGGCATGCGATGTGCTTCTTCGTGGCCTAAGAGAAGCTGGTGGTCACCGTAGCTCCTGGTGAGGCAGCATCGCCTTCCATCGCCTGTACCAGTTCAGCTGTCAGCCCTGCCTCGCTCCCCTGTTATTTTTCCTAGAAGCCTACCCAACAGCTGTAGCAGCTTTATAACTGCCAGATTTGTCTCCATGGGAAAGTCCTTTCAGGTTGCCTTTTCCAGGGGTGACTCTGCTACCCTTGCTCAACCCATTTAGCCCTGCATCCGGTCAAAAACAATTTTAGGAAAGCAAATGCCATGCTGCTCCTCACCTACACAAAGATATGGATGGCACAAAATGCTCTTATCTCCTCTCAGGATAGAATCAAGGATACATTCAGCTCTGGTTTAGGTTATAGCCAGGGCTTGACTGGTGGCATGTTATGCAGGTGATGCTAGCATTGCTCACAGCCACAGGGTGCTAGAATGCTGCCATTGACACTAATAAACCTGAGCTGTCATTTGCTTTGTTGGGAGGCTAGCAAGACAAAGCAGCAGCTTCCTTGAGGCAGCCCCTAAATGTAGCTGGGAGCAAGTTTCTGAGTTGCCCTTCCACACATCCACTTTGCGGACCTGGTGGGAGCAGCAGTGTAGGTTGAGACACACAGATTATCTCTCACAGGTCGGTGCAATCCTTGGGGCTGGCCACTAGTATTCATCCACAGGGAAACAGCATTGCAAGATGACAGTCTTCTTGGGGGTAGCGAAACACTGGCCCATGTTGCCCAGAGAGATGGTAGAAGCACCATCCCTGGAAACATTGTAGGTCAGGTTGAATGGGACTCTGAGCAAACAGCTCTAGTTGGAGATGGCCCTGCTGACTGCAGGGATTGTTGACCTAGATAACCTTTAGTGGTCACTTCCAACCCAACCCATGGTGTGATCTACACTAGACAGAGGAATAAGCCTGCATGCAGACTGGCCAGCATAGAGGGTGTGTAACTTCCTCACAGTCTCTGTGACATTTGTCTTTTTAGCCTTTCTGTTGTGAGCCACATATAGTTCTAGGGCTGTATGGCCCAATGGATAGACTATTTGGTTTTCTTTCTACCTTCACCACTCATCATCTTAATAGCCTTCAGCATGACCTTTCATTCTTTGAGTCTTGATCTCTTTCCTCCTCATTGAGACAAGGCTACTCTGTAAGTTGCTTTAAGATAAACCACTGACCAGGGTTATCATTCAAGGAAAAGAAGAAAAAGGGATGAATAAACAGCCACAAAACATTTCAAGATGAAGTTATCAAACCTCTACCTTGCAAGTCCCAAATCTCATGCTGCCCACTAATGCATCCTCCTCCTGGTCTGGAAAAGCTCCTGTCACCATGGTATCATTTAAAAGCCTGCTCATGTTCACCTCACACCTTCCCAAGAGGCATGTGTCATGTGCCATCCAAGGAAAGGCATTTAATGGTACTGAGGGACACCACAGAAGCCCACAGAAACAGCACTGAGTGAACATCCCTCACTCTTAAAGCATTGTCTGATGCTGATAGAAGAACAACTGTCCCAGTGCAAAGCCACTGTGTCCTTCCTGAGTTTTGACACGTTTTGGGGACTATGCCCACCTAGCAATATGTTTGAGGCAGAAAGGAGGGTTTTGGGGAACAATTAAGAGCAGGCATCCATGGGACCATCACCTTTTGGCAGCCAGAGGTTGCAAGGAAGGCCAGAAAACTGTCAATCATGCTGCAGAAGGGCAAGATCACTCCTGAAAGGCTTAATGAGAAGCCCACCCCTAAAAGCCAATACTGCAACTGAGAGCACTTGGCCATGCTCAGCACTGATGGGCTTTGCAACGAGCATTGCTTCATGCAAAAACAGGACCACAGCAGCTGGCCCAGAGAGAGAGGCTCATCCAGGCACATTTCTTGCATGGAAGAGCCGAGGTGTTCATCAACACACAGCAGAAACAGACAGAGATCTGCCGCCAGTTTCACCGCTGCACAGCCTAACAGCATCTCCTGTGTCTCCGTTTCCCAGTACCTCTTGCAGGGACGCACATTTAGCACAGAAGTGTAAACCACCATCAAATCTGAGTGGCTGCACTTTACAGCCACTTCAGCTCGGGCCCAAACAATCGCAGAGAGTCCACACCAGCGCAGAGCAGACCCGTATATTATTTTAAAGGAGTAGTTTGTTTTGGTTTCACTCCTCTGCCCACATCTCTCTGAAACTGCCCTCTGTTTGTTTGGGATATCTGCAGGCATTCAACGTTTTCCTGGCCACCTTCACAAAGAGCACTACCATCCTGACAGGCTCTGTCTTTGACTCCTGTGCTGCTGCAGTCAAGAGCTTAGACTTCTCTGCAGAGTAAATCAAATGGCATGTGCAAAACCAGACGTGAAAAAAAAAACCAACAACAACATATGCAGAAGGACTGACATGTTAAGCTATGAGCAATAACTGCAGGTGTGCAAGAGAGCTCCAGGGCTGATGCTTATTGCTCCACTAGATTTAAAAAAAAAAAAGGGGAAAAAAAAGAGTCTCAAGGAGCTACACAGCAGGATCCAAGTCAAACTCATGCAATTCTCCTTTCTCACTAGAAACTGGTGCTTTGGAAAGTGGGGGAAACTGCAGCAGAGTGAACCCAAAACTGCTCCCAAGCATTCTCAGGTTGTAAGCCAGCTCCCTCCTGCCCCCATTTGATGCTCCCCTCGCACAGGATGGGGAGGCCCAGCAGCAGGGACTAACAAGAACTGGTTTCTGAAAAGATGGAAAACAAGTTTCCTGAGGGACAGGGGGGGGGGGGGAAATCAGGCTTGTTTCACTTTGAAGCCTTCTTTGTTTGGTGCTTTTGGAAAAGGGAAATAAAACAGTGATGTTTTCGATACAGAAACACAAAACAAACCCCAAATACCATATGCAGAAAGACATAAGGAAAAATTAAATAAGACTGTGATATCTTTTGACCAAAAAAAAAAAAAGAAGTAAAAAACAAACAGTTGGCCAGTCATACTGCTGCATCTAAGTCAGACATGGCTCAGCATCACTCAGCAGCAGCATTGCTGGTTACAGCCACTGAAAAGTGAAAAGTTGATGTCACAGATCACAGGATGTTGGGAGTTAGAAGGGACCTCCAAAGATCATCGAGTCCAAACCCCCTGCCAGAGCAGGACCATAGAATCCAGCACAGGTCACACAGGAACACATCCAGACAGGGCTGGAAAGTCTCCAGAGAAGGAGACTCCACAACCTCTCTGGGCAGCCTCTTCCAGTGCTCTGTGAGCCTCACAGTGAAGAAGTCCCTCCTCATGTTGAGGTGGAACCTCCTGTGCTGGAGTTTCCATCCATTGCCCCTTGTCCTGTCACAGGGTGTAACTTAGCAGAAGCTGCCCCTGACCCTTCCTTCCTGACCCTCTGTCCTCAAATATCATCACAGTATTACCAAGGTTGGAAGAGACCTCGAAGATCATCGAGTCCAACCTGTAACCACAAACCTCACGACTAGACCATGGCACCAAGTGCCACATCCAGTCCCCTCTTGAACGCCTCCAGGGACGGCGACTCAACCACCTCCCCGGGCAGCCCATTCCAATGACGAATCACTCTCTCGGTGAAGAACTTTCTCCTCACCTCGAGCCTAAACTTCCCCTGTTGCAGCTTGAGACTGTGTCCCCTTGTTCTGGTGCTGGTTGCTAGGGAGAAGAGGCCAACCCCTTCCTGGCTACAACCACCTTTCAGGTATTGATAGACATTGATCAGATCCCTCTCAGCCTTCTCCTCTCCAGACTAACCAGCCCCAGGGCTCTCAGCCTCTCCTCACCAGGCAGTGCTCCAGTCCCTTCAGCATCCTTGTAGCCCTCCCTTGGACTCTCTCAAGTAGAGAGAGCTGAGGAGCCCAGAGCTGGATGCAATATCTGTCTTGTATAGAATCAACAAGGTTGGCAAAGACCTCAAAGATCACCAACTCCTGCTCTGGCTTGGAGTTCACACCCCTGCTACTTATATTTATTGTCTGCAATCTGTATGAATGCATGATCTCAGCAAGATGCTTATTTATCTACCTGTGAATGCCACGTTCCTCACCACACATCACAGTCCCTGGGTCTCTCTTCTTCCTCTGCCTCCCTAAAGAGATGGCCAGGTTTGTAACAGCAGCCTGATACCTTTTTCCACTCCCATGCCACGTACCCATTGTGGATCAACACCTCTGTCCCTCAATTTATTATCTCCTAAATACCTTTATCTGCCCTTCTAAAAAGCCGTGCAAAGCATGCTGTGGGGAGCTGTGTTTGAAAGAGAGGGTGGTAAATATTGTTTCTGGTATAGAGCTAGGGCTGTGCTAACAGCTAAGCAGCCCAACAAACTACCTCATGCTCCCAGCCTCACCAGGACAGAACCACAATGAAAGATCCAAACAAGCAGTCTTCAATACCCCTTTTAGCCCTAAACCAGCTAATCTGCACAGTCATAAGCTCTGTGTGATCCTACAAGAAACCAGAGGGAGGGATAACTTTCTTGGCATAACTGTATCTCAATTCACATCACATTAGCAGTAAAGTTACAGCATTTTCAGTTAACTTTCACAAAATGACAGAATCACCAAGGTTGGAAGAGACCTCAAAGATCACCAAGTCCAACCTGTCACCACAGACCTCATGACTAAACCATGGCACCAAGCGCCATGTCTAATCCCCTCCTGAACACCTCCAAGGATGGTGACTCCACCACCTCCCTGGGCAGCACATTCCAATGGCTAACAACTCTCTCTGGGAAGAACTTTCTCCTCACCTCCAGCCTGAACTTCCCCTGGCACAGCTTGAGACTGTGTCCTCTTGTTCTGGTGCTGGTTGCCAGGGAGAAGAGACCAACCCCCTCCTGGCTACAACCTCCCTTCAGGGAGTTGTAGACAGCAAGAAGGTCTGCCCTGAGCCTCCTCTTCTCCAGGTTAAGCAACCCCAGCTCCCTCAGCCTCTCCTCATAGGGCTTGTGTCTATCAAATATCCTATAATCAAAACACATTTTCTCCCAAAATGTTATCACTTAGAAGCATCAAAGCAACTTTTCTTCCTCCTTACATAGACAAAATATGTTCTTGCCACAGATTAACACGTTGCAGGGTTTCTTACATGACTGCAGAAACTCAGGAGCTTCAGTGCCAAACCTGTGCATTCATCACCAAAGTATTTGGTGTTCCAAGACTAAAAACCCTACCCATATGCTTCATTTAACTCTCTTTTGATGAGGAAACTAAACTAAAAGTCTTGTGTGGACCCAGCAAGCAACCTGAACAAGAGGCCACAGGGCTTAAGCCTCCACCTCAAGGTCTGTCACTTAAACCCACAGCCACATAGATAAAAATCACATTTCTGTACTAGTTTTCCTCTTCTTCCTCACAAAGCCAAGAGCAGGCTTCAGTGGATCGATGGTGTCTGGCTGCCTGTCCCACCCATCCACTTTTGCTTCTCTTCTCAGCAGGACAAGGAGAAAATAGAAGGAAGAAACTCATGGGTGGGGACAAGGATGGGAGATTCCTCACAGGCAAAAAAGGCTCCACTTAAGGGGGGAAAAAAAATAGTTCGTTGCTAGTTAAAAATCCATCTGTATGGCGAGAAACAAAGGCAAAACCGAGCCCAGTGTGCACCAGCACATACCTGCCCCAACACAGCATCTCCACACATGGCAGGGGAGCCTCTGTTGTGACACATGCAGAATCCCCTGCCCCCCTCCTTGCACCCCCCAACTGCTCACAGTGCCCTTCCTCACATTTTATTCCCCTCTTTCCTCTATTCCCCATCATTTCCCCCCTTTCTCACCTCTGTTTCCCAGAGGCGCCACACCAGCGGGGCTGAGGAGCTGGGCTGAGCGCAGCCACCGGAACCTGCCGGAACCTGCCGGAACCAGCTGGAACCGGCAGCGCCTGCAGGCAGCTCCCAGCTCCCCTCACGGAAACCCCTCAGCCCTGCTGAGCCTCCTGCACCCACCCCTGGCAAGGGGGACCTGCCCAGCCCTGGCAACCTGGAGGCCTGGGCTACAAGGAGAAGCCACCATTTCCTCACAGGGACCATCCAAGGGCTTGGGGAGCTTTACCTCTGGTTGAAGCCTCCATTTCCGAGCCATCTGCTGACCCTGTGGGCACAGGCACCCTTGTGCTCAACGCTCCTCTCTCCCCCCACCTCTACCCGAGCCTCCAGAGATGACAGCAGTTAAGTTGTAAATGCTGCGATTTCTTTCTCCCCACCTCCATATGTTTTCACTTCAGCCAAACAGCAGAAATATTTCCTGGCAGCTGTCTTCAATTGAGGGCAGGGAGGGAGGTAAGCTGGTGGAGAGAAGAGACCCATGGAAAGGACAAAAAGTCTTGAAGCCTGTAGAAAGGTAAAAAAAAAAAAAAAAAAAAACCCAAACCAAAACCACAGAGCCATAGAACTGTTGAGGTAGGAAGAGACCTTTGAGATCAACAAGTCCAACCACTCACTTAGAGCTCCAATCCCAGCACTACAGCTAAGCCACTACCAATAAACATGTCATAGAATCACAGAATCAGTCGGGGTTGGAAGGGACCACAAGGATCATCTCATTCCAACCCCCCTGCCATGGGCAGGGACACCTCACACTACATCAGGCTGGCCAGAGCCTCATCCAGCCTGGGCTTAAACACCTCCAGGGATGGGGCCTCAACCACCTCCCTGGACAACCCATTCCAGGGCTTCACCACTCTCACAGTGAAGAACTTCCTCCTCGCCTCCAGCCTGAATCTCCCCACCTCTGGCTTCATTCCATTCCCCCTAGTCCTGTCACTACCTGAGATCCTAAGAAGTCCCTAAGCACCGCATCCACAAACCTTTCAAATATCTCCACTGTTGGTGACTCCACCACTTCCCTGGGCAGCCTGTTCTGATGCTGGATTCTGATGCTTTTCTTTGAAGAAAGTTTTCCTAACATTCAACCTGAACCTCGCTCAACACAACTTGAGGCCATTTCCTCTCTCCTGTCACTTACTGCATGTGAACAGAGACCATCTGCCACTTCATTCCAGCCTCCTCTGAGACAGTTGAAGAGGGCAATGAGATCTCCCTTAGCCTCCTCTCTTAAAGACTAGGGGAACACAGGGAAAAGGGGGAGTAAAGGTGTCATTGCTTGGATTTTCATGTCAATGATACTAAGGACATCCATGTTAGGCAGGTCTCACTAACAAAGCCTAGACATGCCTGCTCCTACTCCACACTGCAATCTACCACACCAAGGAGGGTGCCCATGGCTGATGTCAGAGGAGCTTCATAAAAACATGAAAAGCTTCTTTGCAGAAACTTGTCTGGAATAGTAAACCCATTGACAAATCCCTCCCAAATGCCCTGTAATAAATGGAAATGATGGATAAAGAAAAACCAAAGGGGGGGGCAGACCTTCAGCCCTATGGCTGGAGCCATGTCAGTTTCATGCAGAAGCACTTCTGTCATCCCTTGTAATTTTGTAAACCAGTCCTTCCTGCTCCTCCCTTTCCCTTACCGCCCCTTTAATCAAGGGCTTTTAAACCCAGGGCCGCACAGCAGGGATGGCTAAGCACCAGTTCTCTGCTCCTCCATCCAGTACAGCCATTTGGAGACAGCCAACAAAGCTGGGGGACAGCTGGCTTGGTGTGGGGAAAAAGAAAGAGCCAGTCTTTGCCTAAGGCACAGTCAAGCTAGGTGAAAATTGCCTTCACTACCAATGGCCAAAAGGGCATGATGGTTTGCTTTCTTCAGAGTAAAGAGGGTGCTTTCACCCACCACTTTCCAAGTCCTGGAAACTTGAAATGTTTCCCAAAATACCTCATTCCAATCAACAGCCTCCTGCATTAGGTCTGTAGAGCCTGTGGCATGTCTGGCTGCAATGAATGGAAGGTGATTCTATCTTGGCTTTATTCACACTTTCTTACGATGAGATGACACCTCTGTCAGGGATCTCTGTTCACTTCTGGATGCTCAGAACAAGGTCCTTATCTTCCTGCATGCTTCCTTGCCTGAAATCAAACAAGCAGAACTCCTCCCATAATTAGCGCAGCAGATAGCAGTGCAACAACCAAACCAGAAACAGTCACCTCAGCATAACATTCCTGCCTGGAAAAGCACAGAGACACCACAGATGTCCCAGCTGCTCTGCACTCACAAGCTGCAGGGCCAAGGATTAACCTCCTTTGCCAAAACTGAGAATGGGAGACAGGAGTTGCAGGGTGAAGATCAGATCTGGAAAAACAGCAGACCACAATGAGGTAGAGATTAAGATCCAAACCTGCTGCATGTTGGGGAGCATTTGGAACTGTGTTCAGAAGACAAGCCCTGGCCAAAAACTCAGTAGCTCTTCTGCACTAGCCAGGGCTCATGCCATCCTGTTCCTGGGCAGAGCTGGCCTGCACCACACAAATGCTATAAGAGAACATGCTGAAATTTCACCTGTAAGTAGCTTTCTCTTGCAAGCTGATTTTTACCTGACACCACACCCCCACCCCACCCCCTTCAAATCTGCAGGACATGAGGTTTTCTCTTCAATATCATAACCCTTCCAACAGATCCACTTGTACTTTTTCATATCCTTGTTGAGGCATATTAAAAACCCCTAGCACAAAGCTGTTTTCCATGGCAAATCCTCCTCCTCCTCCTCCAGGCTACCCTACTCCTTCCTACAGTCCTAGCTTTTCTCCCAAATCCACCCTGTATCAAAAACTAACATTTATTTACACTTGAAACCCAATCCTGCCTGTATCCCAGCCTCTGTGGTGAAGAACAGCAGCACTGTGAAAAGTGCCTGCCGTTTCCAGAGGGAAAGCCCAGTAATTAATTGCTATCAGAGCCCCAGCACATCATTCTGTGTGAGTTACCTTTACACAGAAGCCAACCAAGTAATAAAATCACCAGGGCTGGTGTGAACTGCTGCACTGCCCGAAACATAATCGCCTGCTGCTGCAGCACGCCCGTAAAACTCCATCCCCTCTGTCCTTCCAGACCACTCCACTCCCACATTTATTGGGAGTTTGAAGGACATGGGTCTTGACACAGGCTTCAGAATATCTCAGAGAGACACCTGCTTTCCTTCATTAACTCAATGACCTGCAGAAACCCCCCGAACTACTGGACTGTGCATCACAGTTAAAAACCAGGCACATTCAATATCCAGAGCTCTGCCTGGTGTGGGTGGCAACATCCAGAAAAACCCCAATTTTGGCAACGTCCTCTTTACCTTTCAAGCTACTCCAGGTTCCCAAGTCCCACGATGGGAGAAGCTCATCACCCCCCTGCCCCCATCCGTTAACACAAGCTCTCCTCTTCAGCTCTCACAACCACATGCCATCAGGAAGGTTGCTGTTGTTGCTGCCACCCTTCCAGGTGGTCCCAATTAATCCCACTGAGTCAGAAGACAGCATGTAATCAGGAGCTCACCCGCGCAGCCAGCAACTGGGAGCCCCAGACGCGCTCTTATTTATCTGTAAATCAAAGTGAAGCTAAGCAGCTCCTTGGCCCTGACAGCATTGGTGTGTCTCCCAGAACATATTACAAATTACTTTTATGACATGCTATGTGTCTTTCCCCGTTGAACAATGTGTTTACTCGAGAGTTTTTTTTCCTGGGGGGGGGGGGGGGGGGGAAACCCCAAAAAGGATAAAATAAAGAAGAAAAAAGAAATTTAAAAGCCAGGGGCTATCCATTGGGACTAGAATAAATTCAAGAGGATCTGCTTCCCTGTTTTGGTGGGGGTTTTTAAGCCATCAATAGCCATTGTGCTGCTTGAAGAGCTCACAAGAGTTAGTGGAAAGCTTTTCAACGCTTTGATTTCAAATTTGTCTTTATCCCCCCTTGTTTCTCTGCAAAATGGCACTTGCAATTCCCCATCTCTTCCCCCCCCCCTCCTGGGTGGTTATGTGAAAGCTTTTGGCCACAGGCTCCCGGCCAAATTTTGCCCTCAGATATGCACATTCAACTGCTGGTGAAATTAGTGGTTTGTTTGCGTGCAAGTTGGAGGAAGGAATTTGGCTTCGGTGGTAGCGTTTCCCAAGAGGCCACAGAGTATCTGCACACCAATTGTTTGGACCAGTACTTCAGGCACCATGTCCCAAGGGCAGACAAATCCCCAAGGCCCTGCGAGTCACATAGCAAAATCTTCATGCTGGTGAGCTGTACAGGAAGCATGCCTCAGTTCTTGGTGCTGGAGGAAAGTGTAGCGTGCCTGCATGGCACTCCGAGAGCCAGCTGCTGGCTTTGCTCTTCAGGACATCACCACCTTCTTGGCTACAAAGCTGCTCAGCTAGCTGCAGGTAGAGTCAACACAGAGGAAAGTCGGTGTTCTGCATTAAAGAATTACACACTGAGGATCCCCCTGGGTTTCTTGCTCTTGAAGGATGTCACTTGCTCTCCACTGATTAGAGGGAGATGAGTGTCTCCATGCCCTGCCTGGAGTTACATCACCAGTCACTCACAAGCTCAAATGTCACAGCCTATCTGCTACCCCACACACAAGGCAGAGTTCTCCCTGCCAGCAGATACTGCTGAAGTTTGGTTGTGGGTTTAACACCCATGGGACATCCAAAGGGATATTCAAGATAGGCTGGATATCTTAGAGGGAAATCATCTGCTTCATGGTGGAGGGAGGTTTGCTTTCATTCTTCCTGGCATCTGGAGGGTACAGCAACTCTTCCAGAGTTGGACTAGATGATTTTTCAAGGTCCCTTCCAGCCCCTAACATTCTGTGATCTACTCCCACTCAGGCTGGGACCTCCAATACATGATGGCAGAGCAGAGATGTTTCAAGAGTGGTCCCTCCAGCTCCTCTAATTGACCCTGGCAGGAGGGGCAGCAGGCCACAGAAAGGCTGTTTTCAGGACTGTAGCAGATTCAAATAACAGCTCAACCAACGTTGTGCCAAAGAGTCAGACAAGTATGACTAGAAAAAAGGAGCTTGATCTTAAGTACATGCAGGCAAACATAAAACTAACATCCCTCAGCCTTTCTTGATTCTGGTAAAAAGGAATGTTGATGGATACCAGCCTTGTGTTTTGAGATCCTGGTGTGACCCAGCTGTCTTAGAAGAAAGCTTGGTTTTGGGAAGGTCTGGCTCCTTCTTTCCTCTGCTCGTGTGCGTAGGCATGTGTGCACATTCTGGTCTCCAGGGACAAATCTGCCTCTACAGGGGAGCGGGGACATAGGAAACTGCACAGTGCACAGCTGGTCCCCATGTTACTTCAGTTAGGGGCAGGGGTGTTAATGAATTCCAAGATGGGTGGAGGGTGGAAGAATGAACCAGCCCAACGTTAATCTCTTTTGTTTGTTCAGTTAACAGAATAATCTCCAAACATCCACAGACTGTTCTTTAAAGAAGAGTATGAAGAGCAAACGATGCAACATGCCCACCACATGTCCAGCCTGAAGGCCTTTCTGGTATTTTTGTCTACCTCTGTTCCAGTCTTAAAAGCTTCATGCCGAGATACAAAGGGAGAAAACAGCATCCCTGACCCAGGACCCAGGCAACATCCTTTTCAAACCTGTTAACTCCCTCTTAGGTTTCAGGAACCAATCAAAATAAGTCCTGAACTTGGCTGTTCATAGAAAACTCCCAGGTAACTGTCAAGCCAAAGACAAATAAAGGTATTTCCAGCCTACAGAAGTTACCTTTTTGCCAACAACACTGCTTAACAGCTCTGGAGCAGCACCTTCTTTCACAAACAGTTAATGGTCTCCTGATGGTCAAAGACTGCAAAATCATTCAATCATTTAATTGACTTCTTTGGCCCTTATCCTGCAGTTAATGTTATGCAACGGTCCCACTGACATCTGTGAACCTGATCATTGAACAAACACACCTTGTCCTTAACAAGAGTGTGGGGAGCGACTTGTATGAACACCATGGCTTACAGACCTATTGGCATAGTGATTTTTCAGACCTTCTGCCCGGGCAGTGCATACAAGTGATGGACTTTGCTTTGGTTTTCCACCTGGAAAAATGCCTAAGTTCCAAAAGTCTCTGTACCTCAGTAAATGGTTCTGTGGATGGAACCTGTTCTCTAGCATCCGAGCAGTCCCAGTGGAGCTGAACAAAAATAAGTCCAATAAACTGGTTGGCTAAAAGAACAAAAATAATTGCCCCCAAAGGAAGAACCTCTCCAGTGACTTGGCTACACAACACAACGGTAAAACAGAGTAAAACTGGTCTCAGTCTCTGTTGACTCCAGAGACCTGGCTGGATTTTGTTGCCATCACTTTGAACTGAAGGACACAAAAGGCCTCATTTATTCTTCCTTCTTCATTCCCTGCCATAAAAGGCCAGGAAATGCAGTAATATGGCATTTCCAGTGCCATTTTGTTCACTTTGTGCCTGACTTATTTTTATTTCCCCAAGGTAAATGGAGACGTGCAAGACAAGCGTCCTTCCTTTACTCCAAATTTCCTGCCATTGACCAATTTAAACCATAGATCTAATGTTGTTAGGACAATATTTTCTTCTATAGGTCTGTTATTACTTATGGTAACCACTTACTATTTATTTCCTACGGCCGCTGGGATCATGGAAACCTGTACTGAAAGAGGTGAGTCACCTCCTCGTGGTCTAACATTAGTCTTACAGACTGGATAAGGCTCAGTAAGGATGTTCTTGTTTCCAAAACCAGAAGCTCCCCATCAGGGTGGAGCACGGACCTTCAAAGAGAAGAAAGAAGTAGTGAGGAGCAATGTCAAATCAAGGAAGGCCAGGCAAATGGTGAGCAGGGATGGACAGTCAAACCTTAATCCTGCTAAATGGAAAGCAGATAGCCTTGAAAGGAAAAGAACTCCTGCCACTCTGGTTGTCAGAGGAGCTAGGATTTCAGTTCCTCGTGGACAATCAGCGCTGGCAAGGATGGGGGAGAGCCACTGCCTTTAGCTTCTCACCAGTTTACACCACCAGCTGGAGACAAGCCCCCAGCAGCAGCCCCTGGCACCAGCCTGGGGACCCCCCAAGGACTCAGCTTGCATTAATAACGTCCATCTTCCCTGGGAGTCAGGGATTTGTTGTGGAAACACTGCCAGAAGAGCCTAACTTTGGCTCCTGTTCCCAAACATTTGTGGAAAGGCTGCAAAGCATCTGCTAGGACCTCAAGCTGAAGGGAAGCCAAAGGCAAACAGGGTGAGATGTCTCATCAGGGTGATGGTTTCTGCCAGAGATGTGGTGCAGCATCAGACCCTGAGTCTGCTGTGCAGAGATGAGTAGAAGGTCTTCCTCTCCTTCCTTTCCTTGTCCTTTCCAGAATCTTAGTCCTGAAAAAAAGGGCAAGTGCTGATAGCTCAACAGCACCTTCTTGATCACTTCACCTTTGCATCTCTCCATTGGCAAGGAAAGTGCCTTTAAGAAGATAAGCAAGGTGCAAAGGAAAAAAAGAAGTAATTACCTTCCTATTTTTTTAGGGAAGTAAAAGAAAACAAAGATGGAAGAAGTGAGACTGCCAGCAGGAAACCAGGTCTTGGCAAAGCGAAGTGTAATGAACAGAAAACACCAGTCCATAGGGCTCTCCACAGGGGACAGTCACAGCTATAATGGAGCTATCAAAAAAAAATTGTTTTCCTTGCAGTAACACCTCAAGCCCATTTTGCTACAAAGAGGAAAGAGCTGTAAAGGAGTGGGAAGTCTTCATCCACTGCTGCTTCCCAGGGACCACATGAGGCCGGTTCAATTTGCACCTTTTATCACCACTGCCTGCGTTTCACTTGTTTGCAGGAACCCTCTCCCCGGGGCAATAAACCCAAAATTACTGCAGAAAGCAGACTCAGGGAAACAGCTCACACAGAATTGGAAGGGGCTTTACTGGGGCAAGAACTGCCAAAAGACACCACTGGACCCCTCTGCTTTGGGCATCCACCAGCCCCCAGTCCCCACTAGCACCCTTTGCATCAGTGTCCCTTACCCGTGCTAAAGCAGTACAAGCCAAGTTTCCCTCTTTCTATAGGTGCTTTCCCACTCATGCATTTCCTTCTACCTTCTCTTGAGAGCCTGGGCCTGACAGGGCTTGAGCCCACTTGACAGAAGAACTCTTACTCTTATCCCGGATGAGCCTCCAGCAACCAGCACCAGAACAAGGGGACACAGTCTCAAGCTGTGCCAGGGGAAGTTTAGGCTCGAGGTGAGGAGAAAGTTCTTCATGGAGAGAGTCATTCGTCATTGGAATGTGCTGCCCAGGGAGGTGGTGGAGTCACCATCCCTGGAGGTGTTCAAGAGGGGATGGGGCGTGGCACTTGATGCCATGGTCTAGTCATGAGGTCTGTGGTGACAGGTTGGACTCGATCTTTGAGGTCTCTTCCAACCTTGGTGATACTGTGATACCAGCTCTGCTTGATTTTTCAGCCTGCAAGCTGCTTGCTCTTGTCCTGGAAATACAGACTGCCCCTCCAAATCACAGCCCATCTGAGGGCCCAGTTACTAACTATGAGAGCAGCAAGCCCCTCTCTTCCATTTTCCCATTTTTCTTTTCCATTTCAGGAAAACAAAGGGCCCACACAGCTCGCTGCTTTTCACAGAAGCACAAAATGGTAGGGGCTGGAAGGGACCTGTGAAGATCAAGTCCAATCCTCCTACCAAAGCTGGTCACACAGGAAGACATCCAGGCAGGTTTTGAATGTCTCCCGAGATGGAGACTCCAGAGCTGCAGCTCTGCTGAGGATAACAATAGCCTTGGGAAGCACAAAAATGAAGGGAGCTGGTGCAGGCGCTGGTCAGGGCACACAGTACCTGTGTGGAAAGGCAACAATAAGGGGATTAAAGATTTCCCCAGGGACTGACTACGGAGGATATTTAGGTGCCCTGCTGTGCTCAGATGCATGAGCAACCAGGATCCTCACTGTGCCAACCCACAATTCACTCCAACCTGCCTAGGGCACCTTTGTCCATCATCATCATCTTGGCTCAGTATAAACAAAAAACGGGGAAATGCAGGCAGTCCTGCTTTTGTTGGCTCACAATTGCTGTGAGCTGATAAACTGCAGCTCCTCAGGCTGCTGTGACCGGCTGAGCACTCCCTCCCTGACCCAGTGCTCCTCTCCCACTCAGCTTTGCTTTCAGGAGAAATTAGGCTGAGTGTCATGCAAACCTGGGCTGAACCCAGCTGAATGAGGCTGAGCCAACTCCTAATTTATACCATCGGAGTATTGTTTGGGGTTAAAACAATAAGACCCATGGAAGCCTCACCTCGGTTTTGCTCCAACCTGAAAGCATAGCTGACACATCCTGGCTATGGCTTGTTGCCAGCAGTTGCCTGAACCACAGCTATGAGAAGGAGGAGGCAAGTCTCAGAGGCCAGGCTGGAGCAAAGGGTTAAATGTCCAGGTTCCCAGGTCCAACCCAGGCAGTTATTTTAGAGTCATGCTCCCAAGTGATAAATTCCTAAACCCCAAATCTCACTGCAGGGAACGATGCTGTTACTCTTCCTTAGGTAGAGCAGCATCTCAGCAAGTACCCTTTAGTCTACACCGTGCACAAGGTGACATGGGAAATAAGTTTCTGGAAGCTGCTAGAGGCAGCACAGCTGGGTGCAGGGCCATGGCTTGAAGAATAGGGTTTGACTAGGAAAATGCTTCTTCATTTAAGGACACTCTGGAAAAGTAATTGTATTTTACAAATGCTGGGATATCAGAGGGTCATAATCCACATAGATTTGAATAGAATTAACCAGGTTGGAAAAGACCTCAGAGATCATCAAGTCCAACCTATCATCCAACACCATCTAATCAACTAAACCATGGCACCAAGTGCCTCATCCAGTCTCTTCCTAAACACCTCCAGGGATGGTGACTCCACCACCTCCCTGGGCAGCACATTCTAAAAGCCAATCTCTCTTTTGGGGAAGAACTACTTCCTAACATCCAGCCTAAACCTCCCCTGGTGCAGCTTGAGTCTGTGTCCTCTTGTTCTGTTGCTAGTTTCCTGGGAGAAGAGACCAACCCCCACCTGGCTGCAACCTCCCTTCAGGTAGTTGTAGACAGCAATAAGGTCTCCTCTGAGCCTCCTCTGTCACTCTGCAAGCACAACACACTGATGATGTACAGCTTTGTCCTCTTCTTTCTACCCCCAGCCCCTTTTGAAACATCACACCTCTCTGGGTCACTTTTTTCCAGGGCAGGAGAGAAGAGACTTGCCCTGGGCTCAAGGACCACTGACTCATTTCCACAGCAAGTCAGGCATCACAGGTCAGGAGTGCACATCCAGAGCCCCCTGCTCCCCACATGCTGGCTGAGACTACTCACACCACATCACTGCTGCTGGAAAGGCAGTTCACAACACAAGAAAAGGTCTCTCACCTCATAACAGACCTGCCAGGCAAACTGAAAAGCAGGAAGGTAGACTTTCTCCTCTGGAGACCACTACTCCAGTCCTGTAAAATTCACAGGGAAAGGTTTTGGCAAGTTAGGGCTTTGTCTCCGTTGCAAAAACCAAAACACACCTTGAATTAACGAGAGGAATGGTAAATCACACCAAAGTTGGGGTACTGGGGTGGAAGGCTCCTACCCCATTCCGGTGAGTTTTAGCAGTAAAAACAGGTGGAAAAGTTGGCCAAGGGTCACCAAGAGCATCTAACCCATGCAAAACTTTCCACATACACGTGGCATATGGGCATGGCATACAAAGTACACGTAAGCCATCTCTTCACAGAGGGGACAAACCATGGTCTGTGCTGGCAAGTGGAAAGCCTGTATCTGCTTCAGTGACAAACCCTGAGCTCAAAACAACCACTGAGATGACAACATGAAGGCCATCATCTCCATGGAGGAGAACAGGATAGCATAGCTCTTCTCCTCTGTGAATTCTGCTTCTGTGAGAAAGTTTAGTCTTGCTGGGAGGCTGCATTTATATTGCAGCTGAAGGAATCGCTCCAAACTGGAGACCGGTAAGCTAAACAATCTCCCCGGCTCGTCTTTGTGCTGCAAACATGTTCCACAGTGCTTCAATAGTTTGGGCAACAGCGGGGTTGTGTGTCATGTATTATTTCTGGCCATCTGGAACAAGCATTAACCACAAATAAGCAAATTTGCCTGTTCTTCACTGCAAAGAAAGAAGAGCCTTGCCAGAGCGATGCTCATTTCCACCCACGACAGATGTTTGGGGCATGCCTGGGTACTGACTGCTGCATGTAAACCAAAAGCCACCCTCCTCCATTCTGAGGAACTGCCAAGTTTTATGGGCTGAGATTCTGAAGAAAAAAAAAAAAAAAAAAAAAAAAAAAGTTAAAAAAAAAAAAAACAAACTAGAAAGAGGTGGGGGAAAATAATGACAATTTTTTTTAAAAATCAACCTTTTAAGTTGATTCAAGTTTACTCTTGCCATGGGTTTTTGACCTGGTGTCCCTGTGGAGTGAAGCTTACCCAGTGGCTCTCTGCTTCTCCTCGTCCTGCCAACTTCTGTAGCCCTGGGCAGCTTGCAGGCGAAGCAGAGAGGGCTGCCGAGCACGGCTGTGTGGTTGAGGACAGAGGGGCATGTAGAAGCTGGGTCTCCCACAGACCATCTGATGGAAAAAAAAAACCAAATCTGGGGATTGCAAACTTCCCAGAGTGCCAGCCCCCTCTTCTCTGTATCCACACACAGTCTTTCTTCCCCTCTATCTCTCTCTCTCATACACAAGATGCACAGCAGTGGCTGCTCTCTTACTTTCAACCTCCCACGCGAGCCAGAGGGACAAAATTAAATCAATAAATAACCACTGTTAGCTCCTGCATTTTCTAAGTAGCACACAGGGATTTGAGTGTATGTAACTTCCATTAACCTCATTTAGAGTCCAAAAACATAACACCCTGGCCACAGCTCTGTGAGCACCGAGACTGATTGCAAGCCACTGGTGCTGGCAAGCCCTCATTGTTTCTTTGCCCAGACCCAAGGCTGGGGTTTGGGGGCTGTTGTTGTTGTTTTGCTTTTTAAAGGAGGAGCAATTGCCATCCTGAACTTCTCATTTCCCCCTGTTACTGTTTTTCAGTTGCTGGCATTATTCAGAAGGGGTCTGTGATCCAGGACCATCTCACCGTCGAGACATCAGCAGCAGGCTGCCAAAGCGCTCTGCGCTTTACTGCTAATCTGCGTGGGTCTGGAAGAGGTGACCAGGCTTTCTTGCAGAAGCTGTCCTGGAAATGTGTGTGCCAGGAGCTACAGGCTCAGTACAGGAGAGATTTTTAGGTCCACACTCTGCCTTTTCTTTCCATGTGTCTATGCTTATTCTAGAGTAGGGGCAGAAACCACCAAGAAAATAAAACCAGCAGGTGGATGAGGTCCTGGTATTCAGGAGCTTCTAGGACACTGCACCTTTGATGCTGCTCTCCCATCTATCTGGGAGCAGGCTCATGAGCCTCACAGAGCATATCCTCTCCACAAATCCCGAATCAAGAAGTGTGGACAGCAGGTCAAGGGAGATGATTCTCCCCTCTTCTCTGCTTTCGTGAGACCACACACCAAGTACCATTCAGCTCTGGAGCCCACGACACAAGGAGGGTGTGGAGGTTCAGAGGAGGTTCCATGAAGATGATCAAAGGGCAGGAAAACTTATCCTAGGAAGACAGGCTGAGAGACAAGATGACAAGGTTCCAGGCAGACCTCATAGCAATCTTCCTGTACTTGAAGGAGGCCTGCAGGATAGCTTAAGAGGGACTTTTCACAAAGGCGTAGAGTGACAGGACAAGAGGTAATGGCTTCAAACTGGAAGAAGCTACATTAGACACAGGGAAGAAATTCTCCTCCATGAGGGTAGTGATGAGTCACCTGGAACAGGCTGCCCAGAGAAGTCATAGAGGTTTCAAGCTGGGAAGAGTTCATAGGCAGGGATAGGGACTTGAGCAACCTCATCTAGTAAGAGGTGTCCCTGCTCATGGCAGGGGGATTAGAACTAGATGACCTTTGAGATCCCTTCCAACCCAAACCATTCTAGGATTTTCATAAAGAGCCCTAAAACCACAGAGCTCTGACAGCAAGTGCTGCCAACCAGAGCAAGAGAGCAGGGAGCTGTATCCCACACAGCTTTGCCAGTCAAGACAACATCACTGCATCCCAGAGCATCAAAGGAATGACAAAACAACTCTGCATCACGCAAAAGCCAAAGGTTCACTTGCTGCAGGAATTACTACAGCCTGAGAGGAAAGGACATCTTTCTTTTGGTTTTCCACCCTTGACAGGCACAGATGTAATTAGCAAAGGAACACAAAGTGCAGTCTTCCTTGTCTTGGCTCTGAGTCACATCAAGCACCTCTCCAAACTGCAGTGCAGTAACACATCACTGTTCATTCATGCCCTGATCAGCCTGGACCTTTTACTTTGCATTTTTAGAGAAGCTTTAGGAATTGTCTCCCTATTTGGGAAATCCTTTTCAAGAATACCACTATCTAATCAGATCTGGGCACAGAGGAAATCACAGTATCACAGAATGTTAGAGGTTGGAAGGGACCTCCAGAGATCATTGAGCCCAACCCCCACTGCCAAAAGTAGGATCATCCAGGGTAGTCCACACAGGAATGCATCCAGGTGGGTTTTGAAAGTCTCTGGAGAAGGAGACTCCACAACCTCCCTGGGCAGCCTGCTCCAGGGCTCTGTCACCCTCACTGTAAAGACGTTTCTCCTCATGTTGAGCCAAAACCTTCTGTGTTCAAGTTTGTAACCATTGCTCCTTCTCTTATCACTGTGCACCACCCAAAAGAGCTTGGCCCTCTCCACTTGACACCCACCCCTCAGCTATTGATAGACATTGATCAGATCCCCTCTCAGCCTTCTCCTCTCCAGACTAAACAGCCCCAGGGCTCTCAGTCTCTCTTCACAGAGGAGATGCTGAAGTCCCCTAATCATCCTCCTGGCTCTCTGTTGGACTCTCTCTAGTAGATCCCTATCTCTCTTGAATTGAGAAGCCCCAATCTGGACTCAATACTCCAGGTGTAGACTCACCAGGGCAGAGTAAAGGGGGAGAAGAACCTCTCTAAACCTGCTGGCCACACTTTTCTTCATGCACCCCAGGATCCCATTGGTTCTCTTGGCGCCACAAGGGCACATTGCTGTCCCATGGAGAACTTGCCATCCACTAGGACTCGGAGGCCTTTCTCTGTGGAGCTGCTCTCCAGCAGCTTTCAAAAATGGCCTTCAAGATGTTCATCATTGAGTTTGGGAGGCAGGTGAATAGCTGCAGGGTTTTCCTTTCTTTTTGTTTTAAATGAACTGTAAAGAAGGCCAAAGTTTTATTTTATATAGATTTTTTTTTATTATTATTATTTTTAAGGACAAAACACAAACCCAAATCTTTTTTGTAAGCAAAACAAGAAAAGAAAGGAACATGTACACTTACCTTTCATGTAACTGAACACCCCACTTCAGGTAAGGGCACTTCCATAAACATTCACTTCCTCTAGGGAAAAGAGGAGAAACAAAAAGAGAGAGAGAGATACATGCATTTGCAACACTTGCGTCAAACTGTTCTTAAACAAACGCCTTTTGTTTAAAGAGATTCAGCTGCACCTCCAGCAGTTCAGCACATGTAAAGAAAGCATGCATGCTGCTGGAAGGGACACTGCTCCATCAGAGCATTTGCAAGGCTTTCTTCATAGAAAGAGCAGCGACGGGTTCTTTTCTTCTCCTTCATCACCACCGGCGTGGAGGAGGAATCCACGAGCTCAGTCTGCAGAAATAGAATCAACAAGGTTGGAAAAGACCTCAAAGATCACCAGGTCCAACCTGTCACCCAAGACCTAATGACTACTAGACCAGGGCACCAAGTGCCACATCCAATCCCCTCTTGAACACTATCTTTGACCACCGCCATGAAGAATAACCCCGACCACAATCCCCTGCAGAAAATAAAACCAAACCAAAACACAACACAGCATTAGCCAAAAGAAAAAGAGCACCTATGCAAAGAGCAGGTTTGCTCAATGACTGACTTGTCTTCAGCCAGATTTAAGCAAAGCTTTTAGGTCAGGCCTGGAGACAAGAGAACAAACTCCCCAAAGCTGTATTTGTACACATGGATGCATTTCCATACACCTGCTTGTAAAAGAACAAGTCCACCTACGCAGAACAGAGCTGCTGGCACAGGAAGATATGTGCCGTCGTACACAGCTGTGGAGCTCATGAAACCTGCACTACTACGTCCTCACACACTTGGCTTAGGCTCCCTGATGCCTGATCACAGAATGTTATGCTGGAAGGGACCTCGACAGCTCATCCAGTCCAACCCCCCTGCCAGAGTAGGGTCACCTATACCAGGTCACACAGGAACACATCCAGGGAGGTTTTGTATATCTCCAGAGGGAGACTCCACAACCCCCCTGGGCAGCCTGTTCCAGTGTTCTGTCACTCTCACAGGGGAAAAAAAAAGCTTTCCTCATGTTCCCATAGGACTTTCTATGCCTCAACATCCACCCATCGCCCCTTGTCCTGTCACTGGGCATCGCTGAGCAGAGCCTGGCTCTGGGCACTCACCCTGCACATATTCATAAATATGAATGAGGTCACCTCTCAATCTCCTCTTCTCCAAGCTAAACAGCCCCAGCTCCCTCCATCTCTGCTCATAAGGAAGATGTCCACTCCCCTAATAATTTTTGTGACTCTGCACTGGACTCTTTCAAGCAGTTCCCTGAGGTCCTTCTTGAACTGAGAGGCCCAGAACTGGACACAATCCTCCAGATGCAGCCTCACCACAGCAGAGTAGAGAGGGAGGAGAACCTCTCTCAACTTGCTAACCACAGCCCTTCTAATACAACCCAGAATGGCACTGGCCTTCTTGGCCACAAGAGCTTCCAAACAGCCTTCCCCTCAAGCAGAACATGGAAAGATTTTTTTTTTTGGTAACTATTTCACAAGGCCATCAGTTTTCCCAAATCCTGAGAAGATGTTAAACCTCTAAGGATTTCTCCCTCTCTGCCCTTAGCTCAGGCTGCCCTTAGCTCAGGCTCCCCCAGCCAGTGGGGAGGACACAGAGGCCCATGCACAGATGATAGTATGGACATAATGGGTTGATGTAATGATGTTGCTCTGCCGTATCATAACCTACTTCATCTCTGCGAGAAGCTGTCTAAACAGAATCAACCAGGTTGGAAGAGACTTCCAAGATCACCAAGTCCAACCCATCACCCAACCCTAACTAATCAACTAGACCATGGCACTAAGTGCCTCATCAAGTCTGGACTTACACACCTTCAGGGATATCAGCCCCACCACCTCCCTGGGCAGCCCATTCCAATGGCAAATCTCTCTTTCTGGGAAGAACTTCTTTCTAAGATCAAGCCTAAAATTCCCCCTACACTGCTTGAGACTCTGTCCTCTTGTTCTGGTGCTGGTTACTTGAGAGAAGAGACCAACCCCCACCTGGCTACAACCTCCCTTCAGGTAGCTGTAGACAGCAATAAGGTCTCCCCTAAGTCTCCTCTTCTCTGGGCTAAACAACCCCAGCTCCCTCAGCCACTCCTCATAGGGCTTGCATTCCAGACCCCTCACCAGCTTTGTAGGCTTTCTCTGGACAAACCCATCAGCAGACACAATTGTGCCTAAGTACCGAGTCCCAGCTCCATCATACAGCTACATCCAGCCATGGAACAGTATCACTGACAGCAGAAAGTACTACCTGCAGTGCAGCACAGGTGAGGTCTGCCTAGTGGCATGCACAAATGTACACACACACACACACACCTCTCTCTCACCAGCAGCCTTCCCCTTGCATAGCATGGGATCTGCCACCCTAAAAATAGGCAGCTGGCCGACAGCTGATCCCCACACAAAAGACCCTCCGTATCCCAGGAATTTCCTATGACTGACAGAGGGGAGCAGCCCTGCTTTGTGCTCCCAACCCAAATATTGCTGTCAGCCCATCAGCATCCTCACAGCTGAGCTTACCACAAGCCCCAGGAGCCTCACACATGCCCCCACAGATACCTCTCCCCAAACACTGCCACAGAGAAAGCTAGCATGGACTTACATGAGCATATACAAACCTGGGCTTCTCTTGTTCTTGCAGGCTGGGCTGATTTTCCATCACACAAATTTTGTGCTAGGTCTTTCTATTAACTGTCCTTCCTCAGCATAAGTCTGTTCTTTTCAACTCATTTTCACCAAGTCTTTGTAGTCTTTATGGTGGTGTTTTACAGCATCCATGCAAGCTACTCCGGGTAGGACATGCACAGCATGGGAGCCAAAAGCTGCCAACCCCAGCAGTAAACTATGAAACAAACCCAGATCCCAAAGGCACAAAGCTTCCTGAAAGGCATCAACAAAGTACCACCATGGGCAATGCTATGAAAATCGTGGTGGTTTTGAAAACAGCCAACAAGCTTGGAGAGGACTTTTCTGCCTGCTGATGAACCACTCTTAAAACACTAAGAGACTGTACCCCTGTGTTGTCACTGCTGCTGCTATGGCAGAACATTATTGCAACAGCCCATCATGTCCATGCCATCCTTAGCCTGGTGGTTTGGTTCCCACCTTGAGAGGAGCTGGGAAATGCAGTAGAAATAGAGCATCTGGATGTGTTCCTGCATGACTTGTGCTGGATTCTATGGTCCTGCTCCGGCAGGGGGGTTGGACTTGATGACCTTCAGATGTCCCTTCCAACCCCTAACATCCTGTGATCTGGAGATGACAGCATTTCAGGGGGAAGCACTGCCCAAGCAAAGGAGACACTCTGTGATCTGGTACAGGTGGTCCTGCTCTGTAGGGGGGTTGGACTAGATGATGTTTTGAGGTCCTGTCCAGCCCTTAACATCCTGTGATTCTGTGACAGGACAGGAAAAGCCTAGGTGAGGCTGCCCATGATGACCAGTGGGCAGGAGGAAAAGCCAGAGCATATGCACACTGCAGGAGGAGCAGCTAGGGATGGAGAAGCCCAAACCTGGGGCAGGACACAGCAGGTATCACCATAAATTAGCAGAGAGAGAGAGAGGACAAGCAGGGCACATTTTTAGGGCAGCAACAGCCTTATGTAGAAGTCTGGGCAGTCAGGGCAGGAGCCAGCAGCTTCAGGCTCCTGGGAGTTAGCGGATATTAGGTCCTTCCAAGTGCCACCTGCTATGGCCAGTCAGTGCTGCAGAGCAAGCCCCCTGCAGATGGACAGAGGTCCATAACAGGCTGGCAAATGCCTTCTCTTACCATTACATTATCCATAGGCACTTAAATCCCAGAGCAGAATTTGCCGGCTCAGTGCAGCCCCTCAGCTGCATTGCCTCGCTCGCGCCTGCCAGGCTGGGCCGCAAGAAGTTGCAAGCCCCGCTCTGACACCAAATTTCTTTGTTGTCTATTTATACCCTGCCCTCTAGAAGCAGCTCACTAGTGGCTGTCACTCAGCATCTTATCTCTTCTTGCTTAGCAAGCTGTCTCCTGGCAGCCCCACCACACCCTTGCCGCCACTTGGGAAGCTGCTTCCTTCCCAGTCATAAGGCACCCAGACTGCACTGTCTGGTTTAAAGGCTTCACTCTTCTTAGCAAAGGAATAAGGATTTGCTGATGATCCAAAGATCCAAAACCATTACCTTCATTTTGTTCTTGGCATGCAGAATTTGGTGCCTCTTGCTGCAGAAGTGGCCACCTAAGGCAGGGCACAGAATAAGATTCATCAACACAAACTGTAGCAGTCCTTGCACACGTAGCCTTAGATCTCACAGTCACAGAATCACAGAATTGTCAGGGTTGGAAGGGACCCCAAGGATCATCTAGTCCCAACCCCCATGCCGTGGGCAGGAATACCTCACACTACAGCAGGCTGCTCGGAGCCACATCCAGCCTGGCCTTAAAAACCTGCAGGGATGAGGCTTCCACCACCTCCCTGGGCAAACTGTTCCAGTGTCTCACCACCCTCATGGTGAAAAAAATTCTTCCTAATGTCTAATCTAAATATCCCCTCCTCTAGCTTGAATCCATTCCCCCTAGTCCTTCGAAAAGTCCTTCAAAAAATTTCCATATCCTCATCCTCTGCTTTCAAAAGTGAAAACAGAGGCACCGAGAAGTCACTTAACTCACACGTACACTCAAAGGCCGTGATCCCAGAGCCTGTAAGACATCAAGAGCAGCAGGACGGCAGTGACTGATCCATGGGTGCACACAGCACCTACCTCCCCTCATGTCACAGAACAAACCAGGTTGGAAGAGACCTCCAAGATCATCAAATCCAACCAACCACCCAGCCCTAACTAATCAACTAGACCATGGCACTAAGTGCCTTACCCAGGCTTTTCTTAAACACCTCCCTCTCAGTCTGCATTTGAGGATGATTCTGTTTGCATCTGCAGGGACTTTCAAAAGCAAACCACATTCCCCACCCCGAGACTGGTATTTGGAGCAATCCAGAGAAAATTTCCCATTAAACCAGCTCCCCACAAGATCACAGAGAATGGAAGAATCTGTCTGCCCCTGGATCTTTCCAAAAACCACTGTGGGTAACATCCCAAGCCCTCCTTGCTCTAGTGCAAACCTAGATCTCCAAATTTGCATTTGCACCAAAGACCTCTCAACTCTCCACCTGAGCCTGCGTTCAAGAGCGGGAACAGGTCAGGGCCACTCCTCCTGGACAACCTCTAGGGTGCGACAAAAGCTGTAAACCAAGGCCAGAAAGGGTAGTTGAGGAACTGCATGAGGATACTAGTCCCTGAGGAGCGGCTAGTGAGACCATCTCACCACACAGGAGGCCCACAGTGGTGCAGGAGCCCAGCCTCACACGGAGTTGTGTTCCAGCAAAGGACCATGGTACAACAAGCAGGGACGCTCTAGGCACCCTGCTGGGAACCAAACCTCTGTTACTCCCCATTCTCCTCCTGCTCAGAGGACAGGGCGGCAGACAGGCACCAGGACTGACAGTTGTTTTTATGAGCAATGCATGTCCCTGCAGCACCAGGACCCTCCAGCTGTCTCTGGGGCTGCTTGCAAAGCCACAAGGCCAGAAGGTGTCAGCTGGGGCTTGGGGAGCCCATCCCTCCTCAGCTCCTGTTGCACAGTCAGCTGGTGGAGACAGAGGAGGAGGAAGATGGCAGCCGCGAGAAGCAACAAGGCTGTCAGCACCTGCTTGCCACAGAAAAGCAAACGGAGAAAACAAAGCAGCCAAAGCAGGGAGCAGGCAGGAGCAAAGCAAAGTTGGGATCTCCAGCTGAGGTGAAGGGAAGACAACAGGGTGACAAGAGATTCATGACCCCACCACAGTGGTAGGCTTGAGTCTAAGAGGAGAGGTCACCTCACACTAGATTTGAGGAGAGCAAGAGCCTGTAGACACCATGGCATCCAGCAAATGGATTTTGTTGGCCATGTCTCAGCAACTACATGCAGGGAGCAGCTTTTCTGCAGAAGGGACACTTCTGCATCTGGAGGCAGATGAAATTTTCATGGAGGGGTTGACTTGGCTGGGTTATACACATAGCAAATAGGGTTCAAATTAGGCTGTAGAACCTTCAAGACTGACCAAACCTCACCTCCCCAACAGCTGGTTAAGACTACAATGCTGTTATAAACCTACCTCAGACCACCATCCACTCTGAAATGCAGCTGAGTTGCTGGCCATACGCAAGAGCTCCTTATTTAGTGGTGGCCACATCCCTCCTGAGGACAAGCAAACTCCTCCTGCCAGGAGAAACACAGTGGCAGCAAACTCCAGCCACTCTTACCAATTTCCAAAGCATTTTCCATTTGCTTCCCTGAAATTCCTTTTCCTTGCAGTGGAAGAGCTCTGGGGCAGCCTCAGAGACCAGGGGATTACTTGAAACTGATTTAAAGCACTGATGAAGCATTGAGGATTGTGTTGTCTCCTAAGACATTGCTCCTCTGGGCTCATGAGAACAAAGGAAGCAAGCATTGCCTTCTGCTTGCAGCAAACAGACTGCTTGGCAGCAGCAAAAACTAAAGAGAAATCATTGCAAAATGCAATCCTCGTGCTAGTCTCTTTTTAAAGGTTCAGCTGGAATCTGGGAGAAGTTCATTTGTGCAGAAACTTTACAGTTTAGCTCTTCCCAGCAGTCCCATTTGCCCCAAATCCTGGGTTTACTGAGCTCTCTGAAGAAAGATGCCTCCTCACTGAGCGCCCTTCTCCCACCACTTGGCTAAACTCAAGTGCCATCCTCCCAGCAGGCCCAGGGTCTGACAGCTCTCCTGCACATGCATTTTCACCAGCTGGAAGGGAAAAACACAACTCTTCCTCCTCCCTTAACATCTGCATGGCAGCTCAACAAGAAGATCAATGCATTCATCCCTCTGCTCCTGCCTACACCTTTATGAAGGTGTTTCTGTGCTTCAGCTCTCAGGCAACACTTTCCACACACACACACAAAAAATAAATAAATTGCTGCTCTGTATATTTTCCAAATACTTTCTGTTCATAAAAAGGTTCAGCTCAGGCAAAAGTCACTCTGAGCTTCAACAATGTGAGACAGGGAAGCCTTGAAAGGATGTTACACTACCAGGAGCATCACCCACTTCACCCAGCTTGATTTTTCTCTCCCCATTATCCAGTGGAAAGTGTCCCTGCCTCTGGCAAGGGGGAGAGGGGGGTTGTAATTAGACGATCTTTAAGGTCCCTTCCAAACCAAGGCGTTCTATGATTTGAAGTTTTGATTCTATGATTATTCCTCCTGCCTCCCAGCTGCCTGTCCTCAGAAACAGGCTGGAAATGCAGACCCAGCTCCGAAAAGCTGCTGCCATCTCCTGGAAAGAGGCTCCTTCCCTGGAGAGCAGTGACAGCAGGCAGGGGTGGCTGGGATAAGTGCCCGAGGGGACCTGTGGCTATCGGCACCTGCTGCTCCAGGCATGGCCCAATCTTACCCCATGATGTCATACCTGCCACCCTGATGGCCCAGGGTGAGATCAGAAAACAAGACCATAGGCACGTGCTGCAGAGAGCAGGTGGGGTCCATAGGGATGGAGGTTTGGGCCACCCTGGATTTCAGTGCAGGCTTCCCATGGGCAGGAGCACACTCCTTCCCAACAGCTTTTAACCAGCGTGGACCACACTTGGGCAGCAGGGCTGCTTTCTTCCCTTCCCAATTGCAAAATCAGAGCCTTTACAGGAGGAAATGGTACATACAGGATGGCTCCCCCACACCTGGACCCCGTCCATTCCCATCAGGAGGCTGAAAGGGAAATCATCACAACACCCTGGGTCTCCTTTCATCTGCAGCGCCCCACAGCTATAGCGCAGCTGCCCGAAATATAACCTGCCTCCTCCTTAGGTCCTTAGCTGCAGTCCCAGGAGCCTCCCTGGCACTGACACATTTTCATAAACACATCTGTCCAACAGGGTAGGGGGATTATTTTTTTTTTTTCTCCCACACCAAAAAAAAAAAAAAATGAAATTGTATCAATAAATCAATTAACTAAAAATCTTAGTCACCTGTCCCTGATGCCACAAGCCCAAGGGGTTCAAATTGCCTTCCCTGAAGAGCGGCGCCCGCCAGGGCACAGCTGATGGCCCTGCAGCAGGCTGCGTGCTGCCCGTGGCTGGCCCTTGCGAGCGTCACCACAGTATTTATATCCTTTTATTATGCTTGAAACCACTGGGGAGAAACAGGTGCAGAGCTGCCTGTGAAACAGCAGCCAGCAGCATTTCCCAAGCCTCAAGCCTTTATGGACACCAGCATGGACGTGCACGTGCAGGGGGACAGAGCTGGGCCTTCTAAATCCCTTCTGAGTGCCAAAGCCACAGACAAAAATCAGTCCTGGAGGACAGCACATACCAATGCACAGTCAAGAGCTGATGGGTAGATTGAACCCTCCCAGGCAGTTCCTCTGATCGACACCCTGCTTCAGCCCATGCAGCTGCTCAGAGGGGACACAGCCGGCTGCGGACACCTCCATGTGCCCCAGGGAGCCCTTTCTGGCTACTTCAGCAAATAACTCACTGCTGCCCGTCAGCTGCCACTCCAGGAGTGCAACCTTGGTGGGAAATGCTCTCCCAAAGGTGCCTAGAGTGGGATGTGCAGCTATAGGGCTGCAGGAGGGCCATTTGGGGTACATTTGGCTTGGATTGTGCCTCTAACCTTGGTTGTCAGCTTCCAGTTGCAACAGGGATTTGCTGGAATGCATTTCTGGGTCCTCCATGGTGAGACAGGGGTGTCTTCTTCAGAGAAAAGTAGCTTCTCTGGACATGGACCAGGCTCTGCCTGGTTGAAAACTCCCCATCTTCTTCCTTAGCAGTAGGTTGGTTAACATTTTTCCTTGGTGGATCCCCAAAGAAGTTTCCCTTTACAACCTGGAGCAGAACACCATGGTATCTTCCAGTAAACTGAAAGAGAAACATGGCTTGGGGTTGGTTACCCTTCCTAGTCAGTGTCACCATCCAACCAGAGATGAACCTGACCCGGACTTTTCCAAAGCAAAATGAAAGGGCAGCAGGAAGACACCAGCGACTTTATAGCCTCAGATCAGCTGGAGCAAGAGTGACGTATCCTCACTTTGCAGGTGCCACCACTCAAATTGATTGGAGACCCCTCCCAGCCCCACCCAGCCACCTCACACACCAAGGGGAGTACTATGCAAATATCATCAGGTCGAGAGCTGACTGGATATCCCTCATTTCTCCCTTAGAGCAGATGGAGGATGATATTAGGATTATAGAATTGTTAGGGTTAGAAGGGACCTCAAAGATCAGCCAGTCCCAACCCCCTGCCATGGGCAGGGACAACTCACACCACAGCAGGTTGCTCACAGCCACATCCAGCCTGGCTGCAAACACCTCCAGGCAGGAGGCTGCCACCACCTCCCTGGGCAACCTGTTCCAGTGTCTCACCACCCTCAGAGTGAAGAATTTCTCCAGTCTAAATCTCCCCTCCTCCATAGAATCATGGAATTGTTAGGGCTGGAAAGGATCCCAAGGATCATCCAGTTCCAACCCCCCTGCCATGGGCAGGGACACCTCACACTACAGCAGGTTGCTCACAGCCACATCCAGCCTGGCTGCAAACACCTCCAGGCAGGAGGCTGCCACCACCTCCCTGGGCAACCTGTGCCAGGCTCTCACCACCCTCATGGGGAACAACTTCTTCCTAACAGCCAGTCTCAATCTACCCACTTCTAGTTTTGCTCCACTCCCCCTACTCTTATCACTCCCTGACACCCTAAAAAGTCCCTCCCCAGGTTTCTTGTAGCCCCCTGAAGGTACTGGAAGGCCACAATAAGGTCTCCTCAGAGCCTTCTCTTCTCCAGACTGAACAGCCCCTGAATAAGATTAGCAATATATCACCCCAGTACCTGGAGCCTGCCTGGCCTAGGGCAGCAGCAAGCTGAGCAGGTTTCAGTTGAAACTCATGGATGCAGCTTGCCTGAGGAGGTGCCTGGTTTTCATGGAAAGGAGACAGGAAGCCTTGGGTTAACTGATCCAGCATTAACACTTCATTGGCAGAAATCAAAGCTGAGTTTAGCTTTGAAACTCATCTTTTATGGATAGAGTCATTATCTAGTGCAGCACCATACTGTATTACCCCAGACCAGGATAAAGCCAGGTGCCACGGTGACAACTGCTATTAAGCCTTGACTGGAAAAAAAAACCCAACCCTTTTCCTTCTCTTTCTTCCTAAGCAGGGGAGGAGCAGAGGCAGTTGGTGTCAGTGTCCCCTGCAGTTGAGCACCTCATAAATCTCCCCTTTGGAAAAGCAGGGCAGCCCTGCTCTGCTGCCGGGGAAGAAAGCAGGCATTGTTCAGCCTCCAGCTCAGGTACGCCGCAGGGAGCGTCTGCGCCAAAACCCAAACGTGTGCGTCGGGGGACAGGCTGCTGTGACAGCCAGGGCAGCCTGGGCCGATGAAAGACCTCAGGTTTCCTCCCCACTGGGCTCCAGAGAATAGTGCTTCCGATTCTGACATCACTTTGAAGGATAACAATGCGCTTTATAACATATTCAAGAGATCAAGTTCACCTCCATTGTTCCTCCTGCACACATGCTGGGGGTCTGTGTTGCTGGGTGAAGCCAGGGGATTTGTTTCCCCCAGTACTACACCCAGCAGGACAGAGAAAAGTTTTCATAGCCAGCTTGCCAGTATCCTTCTCACCGGCTTCAAGGCAAAGTTCTGGGCACCTTTCTCTACCACCGTCCGGGGTTTGCAGCTCTCTATAACATCTGGCTCAGCAAGGGGAGACCCTGTCCTCCATGTCACTGGGGACATGCCATGGGGAAAATGCTTCCTCTCCTTCAGCTCACCTCCCTCTGCAAAAGCAAAGGTCGGGGAGCCAGAAGGAAATTTATGGGCTTCCCCTCCTAAAAGACTTCTCCAGATGGGTCTCCAACACTGGATTTTTTTTTCTTTCCCAGGTGAAGGGAGAGAAGAGGGGAGATGGGCAAGGGCAAGACTGCAGGTCACATTTTTCTGCTCATAGCAAATGCACCAGGCAGAGGGGACAGCAGGTAGCCAGGCTGCTGCAGCAAGAGCATCGGAAGACATTGAGCACAATGGGGGCATTAAGATCACACAACCTCCAAGTTCCTTGCTTGTATGAAACCAACAGCCAAAGTCCCCATCAGAGCAGCCAGCAGCTAGACCTGCTCCCCCCCAAAAAAAAAAAAAAAAAAAAAAAAAAAAAAAGAAAAAATCTTCTTGTGCCAAACAGCAATATTTCAGTGATTTGCTGCAGCAGCCCATGCTGGGAATAAGTCCTGTTTGAAGGAAGAGAGGCATGGCAGGTACTGCACAACACCCTGCCACACCATTTCAGCCAGACTCGCAAGCACCAGCTTCACAAAGCCCATATCTACTCGGGCAGCTGGGCCAGGGGGGTGACATTATTTCAGTGCTCCTGTTTTTCATACCAGTCACCTGCAGGCAGCCAGCACAGCAGGACCACAGGCATCATCCAGCCTGCTCAGATCGCCTGTCAGGAAGAGGAAATGCCATGCATTTTCCAACTGCTTGTACCTGTGCCAGCACTAAATGCCACCCCTAAAAATACCAGTGGAAAGGAGAGATGTGCCACCAGTCGCTCATCCCACCACAGCCACCCTGTTATTTTCAAATGAGGCAGCAACTTGAAGCAGCTGAGCCAGCCCCAGCCTTGGCTTTCACAATTCCCTATGCATGTCAGAGGGTGACAGTCCAGCGTCACCCACCACAAGGCAGCAGCAGAGCCACAATAACACAAACGGGCTGCAGGTAGGGGATGACATCCCAGGAGCTGCTCTCGACACCCACAGGGCACCAGGGCCTTCGACCAGTGCCCCTAGTGAAACTGAGCTCTTGCAATGCTCCCGTCTGATCAGCAGCCAGTCCTGCATTGCTTTAGCTCAAGCGGCTTTGATCCCTCTGCCAAAAAGCCCCAGGCACCTCGCTGGCTCCCCAAAAAGCCACATTCTCTGCTCCCAGCAGAGGGGGAGGGATGCTGCACCTCCCATGGGGGAGCATTGCTCCCCCGCAAAGCCACCCATGGCTCCAAAGCCATGGCCCCTCCCAGTCTGTATCAATATCCAGCCACAAAAAGTATACCTCAGCCCCAGACAAGTGCACCCAGTACAGCCCAGATCACAGCCTGGCTGCAGCAGCTCTCCTGATGATTTCTTTTAATTGAACAGTACCTTATTTCAGGGTCTGACTCATTCTGGGTAAGGCAGGATGAAGCTAACCAGCCGCCGAGAATGGCCTTCAAGTTTCCAGCTGCTTTCCTGTCCCTAACAAGCAGGAGGAGGTGGCTAGGACAGTTCAGGGAGTTATTAGACACTCCAATGCTCCACGGCCCTGGGGGGCATATGTGGGGGTCGAGCTGGGTGTCATCAACCCGCAGCCCAAGCCATTCCTCTGGGGGATTTGCACCTCCCAAAAACTGGCACAGTCCAAGGGCTATCACATTGCTGTCACTGGCCAGGGAGAGCTCAGCAGTGTCTCTCACCTCCCTTCTGAAATACATCTCTACAGCTAGAGGTACCCACACAACCCTTCCCAACATCCCCCCAAACCACAGAAGAGTTTTGCTGTTTGCTGCTAAAGAGCTGCCCACCTCCCACCCCAGCCTCACAGGCACCTCAGGCATGGATACTTTAACACCCCCACACATGGCATGATAAGCAAAACATCCTGAGAGTCCTTCCGAGGGCAAGAAGTGCAGCAGCTACAGCTCTGCAGCCACTTTGTAAGACATCAGTCTACAAAGGCAGCAAAATCCACCTCTGCCTGCACCCAAGACATAGAATAGGAAAACCTCTCCTGCCAATTTCATAGAGAGAATTTGCTGGCTAAGCAGGGCCTTGCCATGCTTATTTAGAGTCAACTAAAGTGCCTTTTTTTTGTCTGTGCAATGCACTCAAGCTACCTCCTTAAAGCCACCTCAAGCCCTGCTTGGGCATTTGGATCAAGCAGACTCACCTGATGCATGTGAACACCCCAGGACAAAAGGCTTCTGTGAGGATGAGGCGGGTGTCCAGGGTGAGAGCATGGAGGCCACCAGTGGCGCAAGTGCAGCTGCCCCAGATCCAAAGGGATGCACCAGCAAGGCAAGGAAAATTGATGATGATGAGGGAAGCCCATCAGGCTGCATGCTGGCCCCACAGATTGATGGCCTCCACAACGAGCTGCACATAATGGCCAAGTTCAGGCTGCAGTGGCCGGGAGCTGAAAGGCTACAGCCATAAATAAGCCGAGGGAAAGAAGGCAGACAGAAGGCTGGCAGGGATAAATAAATACTCACACTGCAGCCCGGCTGGGAGCGGGGACAGGGAGAGGAGCCACGGCACCAGGGCAGGATGTAGCCCCCATTGGGATGGAGATGCTGCCACAGAGGTGGTTGCTTTGGGGCGAGAGCTCCCCACTCAATACCATCAGCTGAGCAGTTTCCCTGCCAAATCATCCTCCCACCCAAACCCATGGCCAGCTGATAAAGGGCCTATGTCATACATCCTCCCCCAAAACACAGCAGAGGGACAAGTGTAACCAAAGGAGCTCAGCACAGGGGATCCTAGGATTAGAACTCTAGCATTACAAAAGCTCCCAACACTTCCCCTCAAGACCTTCAGATCTCAACGTGTTTCTCCACAGCTGACTGGGGTGCATCAACAAAAATGTGTTCAACAGGTTTGGGGAGGTTCTTCTCCCCCCTCTACTCTGCCCTGGTGAGACTACACCTGGAATACTGTTTTGGCCTCCTCGGTTCAAGAGAGACTGGGACCTGCTGGAGAGAATCTAATGGAGAGCTACAAGGATGATTAGGGGACTTGAGCACCTCCCCTGTGAAGAGAGACTGAGAGCCCTGGGGCTGTTTAGTCTGGAGAAGACTGAGAGGGGATCTGACCAATGTCCATCAATAGCTGAGGGGTGGGTGTCCAGTGGAGAGGGCCAAGCTCTTTTGGGCGGTGCACAGTAGTAAGACAAGGAACAATGGATACAAACTTGAACACAGAAGATTTCACCTCAACATGAGGAGAAACTTCTTTACAGTGAGGGTGACAAAGCCCTGGAACAGGCTGCCCAGGGAAGTTGTGGAGCCTCTTTCTCCACAGACTTTCAAAACCCACCTGGATGCATTCCTGTGTGGACTACCCTAAGTGACCCTGCGTTGGCAGGGGAGGGGGTTGACTCAATGATCTCTGGAGGTCCCTTCCAGCCTCTAATATACTGTGATAGTGTGCATCCTCCAACTGGTCTTCCCTCATCACCTTCCTCAGCCAAACCTTAGACTTCGCCCCCCGCCCCCCCTCCCCACTCAGTACCCACTGATGAATAAGGGAGACAGGGGGAGCGAAGGGTACGGAGCTGGATGTTTCCCCTCATTGTCTCCCATCTGCTTCATTTGTGCTGGTTCCTCTTCTCTGGCTTAAATAAACCCTTTGCACGTCGATGTGGTCTCTTCTCTTTTCCCCCCCCGCCTCTCTCCTCCACCGTTTTGTCAAGGAAAACCTTGCCCAAAGAGCCACTGTGATTTACTGCGGCGTTAACAAATGTCAGAGCTTGGGAGCCTTGTAGGAACCTCGCGCTGGCAGCCTGCCTGGACAAACACACTAAAAGTCAACCCTGGCCTGGATACTTGAGGAATTAGTGTCCATACAAAGATGCATTAAATACAGGGAGAAAGACAGAGAGTGGGGGGGGGGGCATTTATTTATTTTTTTTACAACGAAGGATTGAAAGCTTCCTCAGGGCTGTTTAACATATGGTCCTTGTCCTCTGCACCTGCCCCGCAGCCACCAGATTCCCAGCTTTGTCACCAGACCCAAATGCCACTTCAGCCACACAGCATGAGGAGCACTGCTTGTCTGGCAGGGCTGAGCCCACCTGCAAGGTGAGGGTTTGGAGAGGTGTGGTTTGACAGTTAATTTCACAGAACCATAGGATTGGTTTGGGTGGAAAAGACCTCTAGTCCAACCATCAGCCTAGCACCACCACGGCCACTAAACCATGCCCCAGAGTGTCATGTCTGCATGTTTTTTGAACACATCACTGGGATAGTGACTCCACTACCTCCCTGGGCAGCCTGTTCCAATCCCTGACAACTCTTTCAGGAAAGAAATATTTCCTAATATCCAGCATAAACCTACCCTGGCACAACTTGAGGCCATTTCCTCCTCTTGTATCACTTGATACTAGGCAGAGGGGACCAACCCCCACCTCACTCCAACCTTCTTTCAGGGAGTTGGAGAGAGCAATGAGCTCTCCCCTCAGCCTCCTCTTCTCCAGACTAAACAAGCCCAGTTCCCTCAGCCACTCCTCATAAGACCTGTTCCTCAGATCCTTCACCAGTTTCACTGTCTGGACACACTCCAGCGCCTCAACGTCTTTCTTGCAGCAAGGGGCGCAAAACCAAAGTCACTGTTTGTACTCAGCACTGGTGTGGCTGCACCTCAGTGGGACAATCACTTCTCTGGTCCTGCTGGCCACACTGTTGCTGATACCTTCTTAACCACCTCTGCAAACTGATGGCTCATGTTTAGCAGTTTCTCCCTCAACCCTCTCTGCCAGCTGGGTTTTGCTAGTGGCAGGCACATTGCAGAGCAACCTTTGCTTGGCCAGGCAGAGCTTCTCACTTGCTACCAAAAAGTGTTTATATATATATATAAATGCACAAAGTAAGGGGAGGAGGGGGAAATCCAAAAATCCAGCATTTTTCTTATGAAAGCATTACATCCAGGTCAGCCATAGGGGAACACATCAGACCTACAGGTACCCGGGAAGAAAGAGTCATTGAGAAACCAGAGACACATTTAATGATTTTAAAGAACTCTCAGTATTTCCTCAGTGGCTGCCAGCAGCTCCCCAGCCCTGCCTGCGTTGGCTGGACCATTACTGCAGCCAGGTCAGGTCAGCCATGCCTCCCACACAACCCCTTCTGCTCTGCTATTGTCATTTGCCCAGCTCCCAAGCCTTGCACTAGGGAGGAATATTCTGTGTGCGTGTGTGTGTTTTAAAGGTTAATTCCTCCTCCGGCACCTTCTGCTTGACAGATTTGTCCAGCATCATCCACTCCGTAGAAAGCAGCCCTGTGCCAGGAGAGGCACACTCAGCCTTGTAAAGCACAGCCAGGAGATGTTCCTTGGCTGATGCCAAATTTCCAGAAGACCAAAACCAGAATCTAGAAAAAAAAAAAATATTGTGTCCTAAAATAAATGAAATAAAATACACTCCCCTGGGGCTCTCAGTAGAACAAACCATTCCCCTCCCCGCCCCCCCCCCAAGCAAATGCATTCCTATATATGCTCTGCCTGGCTTTGAGGAAGGGTGGATGGGGAAGGCTCTGGAAAGGTGGTTAGATGTATTGATGTGTTGTAAATCTCCTGCATTAAGTGGAATATCATAACCCATGGTAATTTAGCAACTTAAGGATCATCGTTTTGACCCAGCTGATGTGATGTTACCTTAGTTTACCTCTACCTCCTGCCTCCAAAGCACAGCTCCTCATCTGAGACCCACAGGAGCACACCAGGAATAGAGGGATACACTACTGGAGATACCTTGGCAACACTGCTTCTCAGGGGAACATCTGGGGTCCCTACCCACCCCCAGGATCAGCATTCCCTTCTCCACTGACCATTGTGGGAACACAACAGATCAGCTTGGAGAAGGGCTGCCCCAGCTCCTTGCCCCACAGAAGTCTCCTCAATGATCTTCACCCATTTAGGGCTGCAAACTGCCGCAACCACACAACCTACCTGTGTTTCAGTGACAACAGAGCAAGGATTCAGGGTAAAATGTCTCTATTTGCCCTGCCAGGCAAACAGGAATTATTTGAGTCCCAAAATGCAGGGAAAGTGGCTGCTCCAGCCACTCTTTCCACTGCAAGACACCACTGTGGAGCAGCCAGCTCTTCCCCAAGCTGCTCTAAGACAGTACATCCAAAGACCAGTCCCAGCCAGGTCCCACACATTCATTATCATAGAAGCACCAAGTGGAAAAGACCTTAAAGTCGTCAAGTCCAACCATAATCTAACATCTCCCTGTATACAACTGTTAGATCACGTTCCTAAGCACCTCTTCCAAACAACTTCTAAACACGTCCAGGGATGGTGACCCCACTGCCTCCCTGGGCAGCCTGTTCAAATCTAGACTTCCCCTGGTGCAATGTGAGGCCATTTCCGTTTGCCCTACCACTTGTTACCTGGGAAAAGAGGCTGGCCCCCACCTCACTTCAACCTCCTTTCAGAGAATTGTAGAGGGCAAGAAGGTCTCCCCTCAGCCTCCTTTTCTCCAGGCTAAACAACCCCATTTCCCTCAGAATACAAGACTTGTGTTCAAGGCAAATCACTGAAGGACACCAGCCTCGTTGCTCTTCTCTCAACATGCTCCAGTACCTCAACATCCTTCTGGTAGCGAGTGGCCCAAAACGGAACCCAGTACTGGTTTGGTGTGGCATCACCAGTGCTGTGTACAGGGGAACAATGGCTTCCCTGATCCTGCTGGCCACACCATTCCTGACACAAGCCAGGGATGCTGTTGGCTTTCTTGGCCACCTGAGCTCAATGCTGGCTCATATTCTGTTGGCTGTCAACCAGCACCTCCATATCCCCTCCTGCCAAGCAACTTTCCAGCCACTCTGCCCCGAGCCTGTAGCATTGCATGGGGTCATTGTGACCCAAGTGCAGGACCCTTGTTGAACATCGCACAGCTGGCCTCAGCCCACTGATCCAGCCCTTAATCCCCACACCACCAAAGCCAAATTTCCACCCAACCCAGGCTTCTCCACCTTCAACAAAGCCCAGCCTGTTCCTCACCTTTCCATTACTGCTACACACATCACTGGGCTCCCCCCTCAGCTTTTCCATCAGAGATGGCCCCACAATGAATGGGTTGCTGTTTCACCCTCAACGTGGGACAAACGGGAGGGTCTCAGCTCCTGCAGCACTTCGTAACTTAGGATTTTATTTGCCCCCAAGCCTCTCCAATTCCAAGAAACTCTAAAAAAAAGAGACTTTGATTTTGAGGGTCTGGGATTTTTTTTGAGAATTAAACCATCCTTTCATCACAGCAGACTTACAGAAAAAGGGTGAGGAGGGAAGTTAAAGTAATTGGGAGGAATTACTGGAAGGCCTGGGACCCCCGTGGGTGCATCCCCTACATGGGGGAGGAGCTTCCGTCCCATCTCAGACGGGAAAGAAATCTTTCTGGTTGGCCAATAAGCATTTTGGGAACACAATGCAGCCCCTCACACAAACTCAAGGTGGAGATGGGGTCGGGGGGCCCTTGACAAAGGTGCAGCCTTCCATGGGCTGCTCAGACCCCAGAATCCACACAGGTTGGTTGGAGCCTTTACAAGCCCCCTGATCCCCACAGAGCAGGAGCGGAGCCTTTTAATGCAGGTGAAAATATTTTTCTGCTGAAAAAGAAGGAAAAAAGCTACTTGGGAATGCTGGCTGGAGTTAATAAAGTAAAGCAAAAAAAAAAAAAAAAAGCTATATAAAGAGTAATAAGTGTTGAGAAAGGACTCTTAAGGTCTATTTCAATACAAATGCTAGATCTGAAGTGTGTTGCTGTGCACTATTGGCTGAAGTACCTCAGTCTTATCCATTTCTTTTTTCTAGACCATGAAGGTTTTAAAACCCTGCCTGGTGGACTGCACTGCTGGCCAGCCCAGGGAGGTCTGCCAAGGTGGGAACCCATCCCAGGTTGCTCTAGCAAAGGCCATGCAGTTTGATCTCAGAAAGCTCGACCCCCACGGCCAAGACCTTTATATTCAATCTTATGATTTTATAAAAACCAACTTTTTGTCTTACATGTATAAAGATGTGGGCAAACAACAGGTCCCTGCCCATGGCAGAGGGGTTGGAACTAGATGATCCTTGTATAGTCCCTTCCAACCCTGACTGATACTATGAAATGTGAAAATGCTGGCGTGGCCCCTACCTGGCTGGTGCCCCTCCAAGCTGTCCAACAGAGCAAGGCTCTGCAGGGGTATCCCAGAGAGCACAGGGGTCTGAGGCTGGAATTGATGCTTCACTCCAAAATGCCCTGTAGCAAGAAAAAAACACCACAAACTGTAAAGGCTGTCCCTTGACCCTGCTTGGGGCTTTGCCAAACCCCATTTCCACCAGTGAGGGGTTACACCAACAGCAATCAAGAAGCCATGGGGATCCCCCGTCTGTGTTTTATGAGGCTGATTTTGCTGGGGTGAAAAGTACAGGAGGAGCAGCAGGGAAGGCAGCACAGCCCTCTCCTCCCCCTCCTGCCTGCTTGTATTTTTAATTTGCTTTCTGCAAATCCCTGCTTCTGCAGTGAAGCAGGGTCATCAACACAGCCTTACTGGGGCCAGTGGTTGGGATACAACAGCATGAGAGATGGTGAAGAGCAAATGAGCAAAAGCGATGCCAGCAGCAAAGGGGTCAGACACATTGCCCTCCCATGAGAAACCCCAAGGGGAAGTGACAGCACCATCAGGGGGTAAACTTCAGCAAGCAGCCACAGGAGGCAAATCTGGCCAGTAATATGCAGTTCTTCTATTATTCCCCCTGAGATGCCTCGTCCAGGTTTTCTCCCCTCACCAGTAACAGAGATTATTTCTGCCTGGGACAGGCTGCTTGGGAGCAGTGCAAAAGCAAAAACCGAGCAGCTTGCCAAAATAATAAATAACTGGCAAAGGAGTAGCCTAAGAAACATGCAGAGAGCTGCAAATGGTCTCACTCAGCCCCTTCAGCCACAGGTACAACCAGGACAGCCGTGACTACACCATGGCACAGATTTTCAGGACAGGAAGCAGTCTAAAACAGGCTTGTCCCCTGCAGTATCCCAGGCTGCTTCCTGAGATCTTATTGTTTTCCTTCACCCTCTTGATGTATTGTCCTGTAGTATATTTGGGGTTTCCCAGCATGTGCCAAGAAACCGCTGGCCATGACATGCCAGCTGGTTGCCAGCAGCAGAGCTCCTTCCTGTGGGGAGCCAGGAAGCGCAGTCTCCCCAGGGATCCCTAGGGTTCCCCTACCTTCTGGACCAGGGAAATCAAGTACACTCATTTTCAGCACCACCAGAGGATGTGAAAATCATGATCTGAGGGGGGATGAGGATGATAAGCAGCAACTCTATGACTCACACAGAAGCCACCTAAAGAGCAGAGCCCACCACACTTCACCAAAGCCATCCTCTCCATTTTCCTGGATTTGGCCAAATAAAGGAGGGGAAAGGAAAAAAATTAAAATAATCCATCAACCAAGCCACACCTTTCCTCAGCCTGGTTCCCAGGCAGTAAAAATATCTTGGAACAGGAGCTCCAGCGTTACAGATCAACCACTGATGAAATCAGGTTGTGGGCCAAGGCAGGAGGGATCTCACCTGTGCTGCTCAGTTTTGCTTTCCCACAGGGTGGATTTTGAGGACCCCAGTTCCCAGGCAGCACTGGCAGAAGCCATTGGAGTAAGGAAATTAATGGCTTTCCTTTCCCAGTGCCCCCATGAACCCGCTCCTCCTCCCTGCCCATTGCCTGCTTGCAGCGCTGGTGAATCCCTGCAAACTCCAAGAGCTCCCCTGGGGACCCTACCCCCAGGGCCATGTTCTTTCCAATCATCTCTCCAAATATATATGTCATCAGCAGAGAGGGGAGGAGAGCAAGAAAAATACATTTTGCAATTGTCTGTCCGTTTGCAGGTCATTAGGTCTCCCTGGGGAGCCCCGGGGCTCTTTCATCTGCTTTCCGCCAAGTTTAGGTTAGGGAAGCTTTCGGGTGCAAGCACGGTCAGAGAAAGGCAAAGCCCCTCCGGGCTTTAGCAGATCACCGAGGAGGAATTTGGGCAGGCAACAGGAAAGCTTTTTTCCCCGGCTGGGAGGCATCCAGTGAGGACAGAAACAATCCTGGCTGCTGGACTCTTTTATAAAAGTAAGAATAGATGTTTACACGCAGGAAAGCAAAGAACGGAAAAAGTTATCAACACCATTGTTTGCCACAAATAATTTCACCTTCTCCAGTCATGTGGCATAGGCCAAAAAAAAAAAACCCACACCCCTCCCTGCTCTTTCTTACTTCACATCACATACCAGCAACTACATAACACCTACCCAGTGCAGCTCGGACCCATCCCACATCAGAGTCTGTTTCCCATCCCCTCTGCATCATTTTCTCACTCCCAGCGCCTCGTGGCCAACAAGACCTGACCCGAGCCCTGGTTTTGATGCTGAGCTGCCCCTCTGACAGCTCTTTAGTTGCCGTTTATGAAACGCCCTGCCACAAGCCAGAGTGCAAAAGCTCAGCTAAGAAACAGTCTCTAACCTGTGCTGGCCGCAGCGTGGTTTGAGCGGGGATCCTCCCCACACCAGACTGCAGTTTAGGGGTTCACAGCCAGGTTTAGGCAGTGTCAGAGCACCAAGGGACTGAAAAGCTCCTCAAAATATCGGGGTTTAGGTGTAAGTTGTGGTCTAGCCTTCGTTACTTCCCTCGTGTGCTGCTCCCACATGAAGATCTTTCCCAAACAGATCCGTGGCTCCCCGTTTTTTCTTCTGGGCCTTGCAGAGCAGTTCTGCCATGACCCAGCACGATCTTGCCGCTCGCTTCACAGCCCCCCACAACCAATGGCTCCCTGGAAAATACGGCATGCCCGAAGCCCTCCATCCTGCCCTGTGTCCGGTCAAGGCCAAGGGCGCAGGATCCCAGCACCACCTCCTGGCAACGCACCGCCATGCACAGCCCTGAACACGGGCTGCGGCCAAAAAAATGCCCCAACAAGCCGCCGAGACCACCCGGCGAGAGAAACCAGGGGCTGTGCAGACCGCGGCTTTTCTTGTGTCTAACCAATCCTGGCTATTTTACCCGGTCCCCAGCATCGTGGTTGCTTCTGGAGAGGCTGTGGGTGCAAGACCTCCGGCTGCATCCCCGGCAAGCGGCAGCTGCCTGCTGCGGGGTGAATAGCGACGCAGCTCGCCCGAGAGGCGACCGAATTTAATTCGAGATGAATGGGCACCTCCCTGCCGCCCATGACATTTTCATTGCAGGCTAACAAGGGGAGAAAAATCCAATTAGGCAACAAAAGGGGTCCCTAATCGGCCGTGCAGCCCGGCGTGGGGCAACCAGGACAGCAAGACGTCCCACAAAACAGCAAAGACAGACCATGGGAAAACAAGAAAACTGGCCCAGAAAGTCCTCTTGTGATATTGCAAAGGGCAAGCTGCGGGAGGGAAAGGCTGCCAAAGCGCACCCAAAACGTGTATCTCTAAAGGCAGTTTCTGTTTGCACCCTCAAGGTCTCACCAGTAAGTCTCAGACCACTGAGCTGAAGCTAAAATGGCTCAAAGAGAGCTGGGCAGGGCAGGGGCTCGAGTCCTGGGTACAGAATCCAAAGGCAGGTCGGGGTAAGTAACCTGCAGCCAAAAGCATGCTGCTCATGACACAAAATACCAGTAACATTTGGCAGACTCCTGCCAGGGCATCCACTCACCACCAACTATTCCACAACACCCAGTTCCAGGAGCACAGGAGGATGAACCACATCAAGGGCTTATTACTGGGGAAGACTTTTCAAATCACAGAAGGTTTTGGGGTGCAGTTTCTCCATCAACAGGTGCTCTTCCGTACACACACAGCTAAGTGATACCATTTCACTCTCAGACTCTGGTGCCTACAGCAGAGAAGGTATTGATAGCGAGCCCCCTGTGCAAGCAAAACCTCCTCCTTCCCAAACATGGAGATTCAGGGACACTGCAGGATGAAACAAGGGCATAGGAACATGCTAGGAAAGGTGTGGCAGTGAGTGGGGAAAGTTGGGGTGGGGGAAGGAGGGTAACTACACACACAAATAGCAGCTAGGTTTAAAAGGAAGGGTGATAAATGGGAGTGCTGTGCTCCCGCGGGAATTATTAACGGCAGGGGAGGCTGAAACCTTGGCTTTGCCCCGAGAGCCGGGATGTGCGGTGAAAGCCGATGGGCGGGAGCAGGCAGGAGGAGCAGATGGTCGGGAGAGGCCGGGGGTCCAGCCAGGAGCAAGGGGTCCCCAGCAGCACAGCACAGGGGGCTGTGGCAACATACGGCTGCTGCATCTCCCATGGAACAGCTGGGCTGTGTTGGGGGAAGGACTCCCGGTGTCCCCTCATTCCTGGAGCCCCTCGGGTGGTTCCAGCCACAGCTCCAGGTGGCCACTGCTGTGTATTGACCCAGTGCTATCTCAACTCCCACCTTATCAGGGCCAGGGCCAGCTCCAGGCACCAGCACCTGCCCCATTAATCTTCCCCATGTCCCACTGCCATGAGGTCCCAGTGGCTGAAACAACCTGCTCAGGGCAGGAACAGGAGAGCTGGAGCCACTGGTGCCCCAAGGTCTGGGGATGATAGATTCTTACCTCACAGACAAAAAAACCCTTCACCACATGCCCTTCAGCTCCTATTACTGTCCCTGCACCTTGCTATATTTATTGCTAGCAGCCTTTTCCCACTGACACCTGGGTAATGGGGAAACAAGCTCCACTTGCCTACACAGGGTGGGAAAGATAATTTTCCTGCAGCTACTATCTGAAATAATGAGCTGGGCCTGAGTGAGGAGCCCACATTTCCCCCATAGCCTTCAAGGTGAAGATGGAGATGTGATTCCTCACGCTAGAGCCTGCTCCAGGCAGAGGTGCACAAAGTCCAGGCAAGAATCACATCTGAGACCCCAGAAAAATGAGGTGAACCCTTGCAGCTCATGGCTGCCAGTGCCCAACTCCTGGGTGTGAGGATTAAGTATGATCAGAAACACCTGTGGGGACCATTAAACGCAAAACCTCTGTGTCCCTCAGGGAGGCAAATCTCATGCTTTATCCAGGGTGAGAATCTTAACAATGATGGCAGGAGGCTGAAGTGGTGTCACATGCTTCATCCCCAGCACCCTGCTCTCTCCTGTGCACTGGTGAACACTGCTACGACATTGCACAGAGTTGTAGAGGAGACAGCAAGCACCCAGTGGAAAAACTCCCACCTCGTGCTTGCCCCGTGATGGGTTTTCCAGGGGCATCCCTATCAGAGAATAACCAGAGAGGGAGGATGATCCGAGCAGAGCCAATACCAAGCCTTTTGCCATAAAACCTACCTTAGGATACTGTGTCCAGGAATGAAGTAAGATGCTGTGGATGTTATCATACTCCTCCCTCCTACAGGAAGGGAGAACATCACTAAATAATCTAGTCTAGAAGTATAGATTGGCCATTAGGAAGAAGTTCTTCACTGTGAGGGTGGTGGAACACTGGAACAGGTTGCCCAGAGAGGTGATCAAGGCCCCATCCCTGGAGAAATTCAAGGTCAGGCTTGACAGGGCTCTGAACAGCCTGATCTAGTTGGGATATGCCTGATGACTGCAGGGGGTTGGACTAGATGACCTCTAGAGCTCACTTCCAACCCAGTGTATTCTATGATTGATTCTATCATTCTATGACTTGGATTCACGAGCAGATGGGACCTGCTCAGAGGTTACTTAGCACAATCCAGACCACTTCCAAGCACACACACACACACACACTGATTTATGCTTTTCTTCTGCACTGTGAAGCCCACAGTTCCAAAGGGGCAGCGTGCACTGGGTGGATCTCATTGGAAAACTGGGCTATCACACCAGCTATGTGCTGCAAAGCCTCTGAGCAGAGGACGGGTCACTGAGGAGATCCCACCCCACTGGTTGCTTCTCAGAAAGTTCATGCTTTTACCCTCTCCTTACAAGCCCCTGGAACCTTCAAATCACCTTTCTTTGTACACAGACAGGTCCAGCTCTTGGTGAGGCCATCGCATGAACCCCAGGCAGGTATTGAAGGCAGCTTTGAGGGGCTGACACCCAACCCCATCCTCCTTCTCACCCTCCCAGCCTGGGCTGGGCAGACTGGATGGAGTTTTTCCCTTCCTTACACACACTTGGGATCTCCTTTCAGCCATTGCTTTTCTTTTTTTTTTTTTACTGATTTTTAAAAGGGGGCACTGCAGCTTTAAAAAGCTTCCCAGACTTGCCTTTGTGACCGGAGGAGAGGGTGGGGTGGTGGCGGAGGTGGGGACCCAGAAGAATGAAATAAAGAGAAGTACAACAAAAAGAAGTTAAAAGTGTGAGTGACAAGTTTTCGGCAACAGGCTTCAGCCCCTGTGGGGTCGTTTGGGTGAAGAATGGCAACAAATGAACAAATGAGCTGGATTTTCATGCTTGGTGGACGGTGAATGAATAAGCATCTTTTAAAACCCTATCAGGAACTCTTTGGATTGTCATTATAGCTGGAAGGAGGGGGAGAGAGGCAGACTTTTGAGGGCTGACCATGTGAAAGAATCCCAATTCTTCGCTTTTCTCTGCCGGCGAGCGCGGCTGCACCAAAACGTGCAGGAGGGCGGGTGTGCAGCCACAGCTGAGCATCCTGCCACAGCTCGGTGCTGGAACATCTCTGGGGAGCACTGAGGTGCCCTGATGCTCTTTGTAATAGGCAAGAGGATCAGCTCCACTTGCAGGAGCACGCACGCACGCACACACACCCCACAATTGCCAGCAGTGTGGAGGCGACAGGCAGCAGTTCGCAATCCCAGCTGCCTCCTCCGCCAGGAAACCTGACTGCGATGTCAGAGGCAAACAATGTGAGAGGGCAGGAGGCAACTCACTTAAAGCCATATTTAGAGCACAGAGTGGAAGCCTGAGGTCAAAGGAATTGCCCTGGGATTATGGGAATCACCTTCATTTTTATGCCAGCGTTCAAACACGAGGGAGCCAGCCAGGACCAAGGAGGAGGGTGATGAGTCTGTCACTGAGGAAAGGACCCTGGTGTTTCCCTTTCCCTGGCCCTGGCAATGAGCATGGCCTCTCTGAGCCATGCAAATCATTTACAGGCTCTGTTTTCAACTGCTTGTTATCCTCACCTCCCTGCTTTAACCTTGAGCAGAAGAGAGCATTGGTGAGGCAGTTGCAGGCAATCCTGCTTTGGAGGCATGGCCAGAGTTTGCTGAATATCTTACAGCTGTTACAGGGTCCAATCAAAACAACAGCCAGAGTCCAGCAGCTGCAGAGAAGAGGGGAAGGTTCAGGAGGATCCTGAGGGTCTTTTCCAACCTGAATGTTTCTGTGGTTATGTGAAACAGGCTTGAAGCCTGCTTATTTCTGCAAGAGAGGATAATGCGACATATTCAAAAATCTGCTTGTCCAAAGAGAGGAGACCTAAAACTGAGTGCTGGGGGCATGAAAAGATCAGCTTGTAGTGAGTGGGGGGGGGCTGTCCTGGCTGCAAAAATGAAAGTTGAGTCTGCCTTGCATGGGATTTCAGCAACCAAACTTGGCAGTGCCTGGGCTAAGTTTGTTTTCAATCCATCACCTGCAAGTATGTGAGGGCAGAAGCCTGTGCCTCTGAAACGGTCGTGGTCCCTGCAGCCACCTGTTTCTTCCACATCAAAAAGTCCAGAGGCCATTACAGCAGCCATGGTTTTATAAAGGCTGGGCACGGCGGTGGAATAGCCCCGTCAAGAGAAATGAGACCATCATGCACTAAACATAGAGAAAAGATAAATGGAAACGGAGTCTTTCAGTCTTCATTATCAAGTTTCCATGGGTTTGCCAAAACCATAGCAACCAGTTCAAGCAATGATTAACCTAATAATGTGGAGGCAAAGGGGGGGAAAAAAATCCATTCAAGCCCCTAAAGAAGTCACTAGTTCTCCAGAGGTAGTAAATCCACTCGTTCTCCCCCACACCACCCCCCAAGCCCCCTTCCAAGCCCCCACCAACATGTAGCCCCATGGCTGGAAGACCAGAAGCACCCTAAGCATCGGGAGAAAAGAATCTGCAGTGCAGTACAATCCACTAAAGTGACTGATTTCCAAAATTACAGCTGTGTGGCTACCTTGGGGGCTTCTGCACGACTTGCTCTTCACAGGGCTCTCAAGCTTTTCTTGCCTATGTAGACCCTGAGTTCCCTGCTGCAACTTTTAGGGGAAAGAAAAAAATAAAATCAAAAAAGCTACTTTTGCAGACTGAGTGCATTGTTATCCTGCTGAGTCCTACAGCACCCCCGGATAGCTAGGGCAAAGTGATGCCTCCCATAGGGAGATAGCAGAGCAGCGCTGGGTTAGCAGGGAAAACATTAAATGATTTTATCACCCAAATAATCACAGTGTTTTGCCTGTGGCCACACACGGAGGCCTTGGAGCACTTTGCAGACTGTCAGAGTATGAAAACAATACTCAATTCAGCTAGGAAGGGGGGGAAGGGGGAGGAATACTATTAGGTCTTTCATTCTGCCTATCTGATCTACGACACAGATAGATCACGTTCAGGACTATAGCAGTACACACAGAGATAGGCACACACTGCCTTTTCCTAGTCCTCAACCTTGCCCCATGGCCTGTGTTTCTCCAGCAATGTGGGTATTGCCTCCCAAAGCAATGAATAGGCAAAATAGTGGAGCACTCTGCATGGAGGAACGGGTCCCAGGAGGCAGCAGGAAGAGCAGATCTCGAAGAAAATCTCATGTAGAAAGTGAGACCTGCTCACCTTGCTTGTTAGCAGTGGCACCATAGTGTCCTCACCCCCTTCTCCTGGATACACAGGGCACAGGCATTTCCTCCTCTGTGGAACACAGTGACCCACAGTGGATCAAGACCACAAGAACGCATTGCTGCTTCTCCAAGATCCACCAGGACCCACGTGTTTTCTGAGCTCACAAGTGCCTGCTTAGCACCAGGGCCAAACTGGCCTCTCCCTTCACCACAGAACTGGTGATGTTGCCTAAAGGTGGCTGAATGCCAAGCACTGCCCAGCTCTCCTGCACTCGAGGACAGATGAGCCGGACGGGAGTCAGCACCAGGACGGACTCCCCAGAACCCCATCCCTGGCCAGACCTTGAGGGCTGAGCCCTGGAGAGGGGGAAGCAGCGAGGAGGGGAGCACCGCGCCGCGCCCCCGGCCGGGCCCGGTCCCTTCCGCCTCCTTCAGCACCATGGCCAGAGCCTGCGGCGCCGGTGCGGGACGGGGCGCGGGAGAAGCTCCGCGCAGCCCTCAAGCCCTCCCCGCTCCTGGGGACTCCGCCACCACTTCCCACCCCACGTCTCCCGGGGAGCGGCAAAGGTGAATGGATGAGTGCATGGATGGATGGATGGATGGATGGATGGATGGATGGATGGATGGATGGATGGATGGGTGGATGGATGGGTGGGTGGATGGGTGGATGAATGGACGGAGTACCCCTGCCGTTGCCCCTCCAGCGTTGGAGTTGGGGGTGTGGGGGGCAGGTTGGTGGGACAAGACCCCGCGGTCGCGTACCCGGTCAGGTTTCACGCTCGCCTCTTTTGTTGTGGTGCGGGATAGGGGATGTTGGGGTGAGGGGGATGTGTTTGTGCGTGCGTCTTAGTTTCTAGTAACCAAATTTCTTTTGTTCTACAAATTGCCTCAATAGCGTCTCTTTGCCGCGGGCAAACGGGCTCAGATGAGAACAATTAGCATCACAATGGGCTTTTGGCCTCGCGGGCCGCTTTGTCTAGCGGCTGCCGCCCCGCTGGGGCAGCGCGGAGCGGGGACCGACCTGGCCGTAAATCTACCGGCTACAAATTGAGTTCCTGGGAGTAGAGGGCCGGGAAGGGCTCCTAGGATTCATGTAGCTTCTCTTCTAGTCTTGATGTGGCGTGGGAGGTGTTGCCTTTCCCACCTCCTGCGGTTTTAACACACGCACACGCAGGCACACAGCCCCCTGTCCCAGTCCGGCTGCAGCCACCCGCTCAGGGCTGCGGGCTCTTCACAGCGGCCGGTCCTCCCCAGTCCCCGCACAAGCCCCGGATAACCGTTCCTCTCGGGGAGGATGAGGTTAGCCTGGGGAAACGCTGCCAAGGGAACCTGCAGGACCACTGAAACTGGAGCCCTGTGCCCCGGGGACATCCCCAAAATAGCCCCCAAGAGCCGAACCTGTTGCTGAAAATCCGCCTGCGTGGGGAGGAGGGCTGCAGCTAGGCACACCTTTCCGGGACGCAACGGCCAGAGCCGGGGCAGCTGCCCGGAGAGACGGAGACCAGCCAGGCTGGCTGCAAACAGAGGCCGGATTGTATTGCGCGGACATAGAAAGGCATGTGTACAGGCGCAGGATCCCGCTGCGCCCCTCTCTATCACCTGTCCTCCCCACTAAGGGGAGCGCACCGGCATCCGACACACTGTCCCCGCATCAGTCACACCATGGCCACACCAGCCGTACTACTCAGGCACCAGGCACGCCACCCCGGCACCGCGCTCGCCACCCCGGCACCGGGCATACCACCTTGGGCCTTCGCTGCCCTCCACGGCACGGACTGCCTCCAGTTTTGAAACCCCGCGTGAGTCCTCGGTGGGAAAAAAGGGAAGTTACACAGGTGGGACCACGACACACTTTATTCACCTCTTTTTTCCTTCTTCTTCTTCTGAAACAAAAAGACTATAAAATACAGCCAAAACCTCGCTCCCCGGTAAAACAGCCGTGGCATCGCTGCAAAAAAAAATACTTTTATATACAAAATATATATTTGTTACGAAATATAATCAATAAATATCGTTAGCGACAAATTAATATAATTTACCGTTTCCGAGTACAAAATCGTGATTTGTTTTTGCCCGCCCGCCCCCGCTGCGCTCCAGCCAAGCGGGACGGGACGGGATGGGGCGGGGAGAGGGGCACCCGGCGCTCAGCGCAGCGGGGGGTGGTGTCCTTTCCGCCCCACCGGCTATCCGAAGGCCAAAAGTGGGGCGCAAGCAACCGGGCGGAGAGCTCAGAGGAAAGCAGGGAAAGCGGCAGGGCCGCGGCGCAGGGCAGCGGGCGGCGGAGCGACGGGGCAAGGCGAGTCCCAGGGCCCCGGAGAGGCAGCAACGGCGGGGGCGGCGGCGGCTGGGGGGGCTCGGGCAGGCCCTGCTCAGCCAGGCGGAGGCTCTGGGTGAGCGCCCAGATGTAGTTGTGCGCGAAGCGGAGCGTCTCGATCTTGGTGAGCTTGGCGTCGTCAGGGAAGGTGGGCAGGACGCTGCGGAGCGCATCCAGGGCGGAGTTGAGGTGGTGCATGCGGTTCCGTTCCCGATCGTTGGCCTTCATCCGCCGGCTCCTTTTCTGCTTGCTCAGCAGACCCTCGCTCCGCGCCTTGCCGCGGCCCCGCCGCCCTTCCCCTTTCTGCGGGCTGCAGACGCCTCCCTCGAAGGCAGCGCGTTGCGGGACGGCGAAGCGCCCCGGCTGCCTGTGCTACCGCTGGAGGCGGAGGAGGGATCTTCAGCGCCGCCGAAATAGGGCTGCCCTTCGCCGGGCGAGCGGTCGCTCTGCGGGGCCATCCTGCAAAGCCGAGCCCGTGTCAGCCGGAGGGAAGCGGCCGGCCCGGGGGGAGCCCTCGCTCAGCGGCTGTACCTGCTGAGCCCGGGAGAGGCTGCGGGACAGGAGAGCGGCTTTGGCTGTGTTCCCCACCGTCGTTTCCCCTTCCTCGAGTGCGGGCAGCAAAGGCTGGGCGGCCGGCACACGACTGCCGTTAAGCCCCTATATATATAGGGCCGACAGACAATGGGGATTTCCCAGCCGGGCGGCGTGTGCGCCCCCCCGCCCGTACCCACCCCTTGGCACACTTTTATCTTATCAGCCCGGCGGGAGTGTGCCGGGCTCGGCACCGCCCGCTGCCCGCCACGCCAGGCCCCGCCGGCTCCCCACGCCGCGACCCCCATCCCGCCCTCGGCTCCCCCCGCCTTCCCCTGGGACGGGACCGACTCCCAGAAGGAGGGGGCTGCACCTCGGTCGGGGCGGCCGCGCACGCCAGAACTCCGCGGGGGGGTTGCAGAGGCCGGTTCCGGGCCTGAGCCCCGGCGGTGGGATGGGGCTCTCGAGACCCGGGATGCGCAAAGTGGGGTCGCCCCGGTGCCAGCCTTTGGGGATCACCCCGCCTGACTCCCCAAGATAGAGACACCATCACCTCCCGCCGGCTAGGCGCTGCAGGGAACTCATGGGATAGCCGTCCTCCCCGCGAGGGGAAGTGAGGGGACCTTGCTGCCTCCCGCGATCCCTCTTCTTGTCTCCGAAGTGCCGAAAACAGTCATGCACCTCTGGGGACCGACCGGCGGAGCTGCCCCGTCGCCGGCCAGCGCCGGCGCTGGAGGGGAGGCACACGCCCTTCTACTGCCCCCTCCCGCTCTGTGTCTTTGCTCCCCACGGGGAAACGAGGCCTGGGCCCCGCTGGGGAAGGGTCTCCCCGTGGACCCCGGCCGCTCCCACCCCTCCAGCCCAGCTCCTGGCCCGGGAAGGGCTGCTCTGCAGCCGGGGCTCGGTGCGCAAAACGTGCCGGGGACTTTTGCGCACCGGCTGCGACGGGCGATGGGGACCGGCCCTGGTCCGGGGCACTTTTCTCCAGTGCATGAGGGGAGGCCGGGGGCGGCGGGACCGGACCCTCCTCTGCACGGTCTGGCACCTCCTGGGGTGCGAACAGGGTGGCCGGAGGGGCGCAGCCCCGGCGAGGCGGGAGCCCCCCTGCTCCTTCACCAAAGTGGCGCGGCGATTCCCGGCCGAGCATCCCGGCGCCGCGAACGGCCGGACAGGCCCTGCGGGTCTGCGACGGTACGGGGGCAGCTCAGGCAGCCTGGCCCAGTCACCGGCCCCTCGGGGCGGCGGCGGTACGGGGAGGTGCGGGGCAGTGCGGGGCAGTGCGCCCTGCCTCTCCAGGAGCGCGGCGCGGCGGGCGGGCAGCCCGCGGCGGCGGCACTGGAAAGGCGGGGGAGCGGGGCCCGGGGGGCGGCCACCGCGGCGGCTCGGGAGCCCTTTCTCGAGGGGCGGCTCGGAGGGCAGGGGAGGATGAATAGGAAGGACCCGGCGCGGTTTTTTCTTTTTTTTTTTCTGTGCTTTTTTTTTTGTGCCTGTGCAATTGGATGACAAAAAAATCTGGCGAGCGAGTTTCCAAGCCTCAGACTGCCCACTTCAAACGTCCTTCAAACAAAAGCTGAAGAGGAAAAGAAAGCCCCACCTGGTACCGCTGTTTGCTAAAATAATAATAAATAGATTTCGTTTAATAAATAATTACAAGAGATTGTAAAGTGGAGTGCTTTGGGAAGCATTAATCATGGGGCTGGGGGCAGACATCACCTGCTGGCAAACAAGACAACTTTATTGTTAAATCACCTTCCCACTGCCACTTTCCGATAACTCCCTCTCGTCGCCACAAAGCCCGGCCGGGTATGTTTACTCATAGTTAGCATAACAAGCACCATATTACCACCAACGTGATAAAAATCTGCGGGGGCACCTCTGCGGGCTCCCGCTCACACCTGGCCGGGCCGCCCCGGCACGGGGCTGGCACCCAACGGTCCTTCCAGGAGGGGCCCTTCTGCCGTTTACATTGGCCTAGGTTACGCTGCTTTACAACAGCTTTACTGCAATCCCTATCTCCTGGTCCTATTTGTCTTATTTTATTGAAAACATATGGTAACCAGCCGGGCCCCGGCGCATCTCTCGCCTGCCAGGCGTCGGGGCCGTTTGGCGAGCCGGAGCAGGGCCGCTGCCCGCTTGCCCGCCGCGAGCTGCTCACTAGGGTGAAAGGAGCACAGATAAGGCCGAGTCCACTCCCGACACCTCTTCCCCAGGACCGGGGGCCACCGGCCTCTCCACACCCTCCGCCCGCCCCAGGACCCCGCGGTGCGCGCCCGCGCCCTCTCCCCGCGGGGAACGGGGGAGACGCGGCAGAGGCACCTGCGGCAGGGCCGCCCCGTCCTGCCCCGTTCCCCACAAGGGCTGGGACTGCTCAGGAGGTACCGTGATTTGCGGTGCCATATGTCGGGCGGCTAGGCACAGCCCTTCAGAGCCGCAGCAGCTGCTGCCCCAGCCCTACCTTGCCCGGCGCATAATACCTGGAGCCGCAACCCCGCGTCCCCCCTTCGAGAGGGTAGCGCGGCCGGGCCGGCTCCGCGCCTCTGCTTTGTGACTTTATTGTAGGGCCCAACAGATGCACGGCTGCCCCTCCTGCCCCTCGCTCCGGTGCGAACGGGCTGCTCGGGACACAAGGAGCACAGATGCCAGGCGCAAGGTGCGCCAGATGCCCCCTTTGTGAATTCAAACAATATTTCTCCCTTCCTCCCCCCAATCCCATCTTTTATCCGACAAGAGGGAGAGGAGAAGGAGCGCAAGAACAAAATATATACTAAATGGGGAAAAAAAAAATAAAAAACAAAACCATAAATAGGAGCAGAAAGGGAAGCCCCGAGAAGCGGCACCGGGAGAGCGTACCCTTGGAGCCGCCCGATGGAGCGCACGCTCGGGCGCACTGCCGCGGCCCCGGGTAGGGAGCCGCAGGGAAGTTTCTAGCCCCGGGCAGGAGCTTGAGATGCTCGCCGTGGGGAGAGGAGCCTCTCCTGGAAGTCATTAACCGGCCGACGAGCACTGAGGCAGCGTTTCCACGGCGCCGAGAACGGGCAGAGAGGTAGCTTGGGACACGAAGGACAGAGCTCGCCTGACCACCATAAACCTTCGCTGCCGGAACCTTTCAGAAGGGAGGGTCTAGAGCAACTGGTGCTTGCACTGAGGGCCTGGCTAGCAACATTTCTCCCCCAGTATGGGCTGGGGCACCTGGAAAATATGTCCCACTGCTTGCACATCACTCTCTGCAGAAGCAAATCAAGATTTGCTCAAGGCTGTGCAAGGAGAAATATCTCCCTAGACTCCCTTTTCTGCACCGGCACAAATCCCACCAGATGTAAACACCAACACCCTCCATAACCATCTAGCTACAGAAATCTGCCTCAAAGGCCTGATTCATGCCAGAGCTGATGGGTTTTCCTCTACCCCACTGGGAGCTGGGCTCCACACTTGACATGTTCCAAATTACAAGGGCTGGGGAGAGAGGCTCCTCAGGGGCAGGAATAACCCAGCTGAGCCCAGGGGTAAGGGACGGTACCACTGTGCCAGAAAAGGAAATAAAGCCCAAGTTTCCAGTGCAAGCCTGCTCTACAATAACACCCTCTCAGAATCCCAGAGAGGTGGGGGTTGGAAGTGACCTCTGCAGATCATCTAGTCCAACTGCTCTGCTACAACAGCTTCACCCATATCAGGTTGCCCAGTACCATGTCCAGGTGGGTCACTGAGCAGCCTGCTCCAGGGCTTCTGCATCCTTACAGCAAAGAAGTTTCTGCTCATGTTCAAATGGAATCTCCTGGGTTCCAGTTTGTGCCTGTTGTTGGGCACCACTGAAAAAGAGTCTGGCCTCATGCTCTTGCCCCTCACCCTTTAGCTATTGATCAGCATTGACCAGATCCCCTCTCTGTCTGCTCTTCCAGGCTAGACAGCCCCAGGTCTCTCAGCCTTTGCTCACCACAGAAATGCTCTAGCTCCCTCAGCATCTTTGTAAATGAATGGAGCATCCTCTCAATGCTTGTGGGCCCTTAAAATGCAGCATGACAGGAGATAGCTTCATAAGGCTGCAAGAGCAGCCAGCTGTTCTGACACTGAAACATACTTTGGGTCAGAATGCAACAATGTCAAGCATAACAGAGCCCTGGATTATCTCTGGCTAGGAGAGAGGGAAGGAGGAGGAATGCCATGGAAAGGAAAGGCAGGGAACAAATACCAGGTATGAAAGGGTCAGTCAGATACTGAGCTCTGATGCCTACAGGTAGGTGCTGTGAAACCTGTTACCTTATAGCATTTACCCAACCATCTGAGCATCTGCCCAAGTATCACAGAAATACTGTCCTCACCTCTCTGTGAGCTGGTCACCTCCTGTCGTTCACAGGTCTAGCCAGACTAGCCCCTCTGTGGCAAGGATTCCTTGCTCCAGTGGTTTCACCTGCCAGAAAGAGGGCTTCTCCTGCACCCTGATGACATCTGAGGCAGACGGGATGAGTTACATGTCCAGCACATTCTCTCATTTGGGTTTTCCAAGTGCTTTAATCTTTATAACAAGATTCTGGTGAGATGTCACAGAAGCCATCCCAACTTTCCTTTGAGTGAAATACAATGAGGGCTTAACAGGTGTTGAAGCGCTGCTGTACACCACAGACCTCAGTGTTCATTCATATCAACCCTCCTTTCGACATCAATAAACAGTCAGGAACCATGGATAGGCTGATGTCAGGCTGCCATCTTCCTGACTGGGACTTCTGTCCTGTAAGGACAACAATCTAAGGGCATTTTGATGCATGGTGAGGTTATAAGCAGTGCAGACTGATCATACGGCTCTGAAACTCTTCACCCTTGCAGCTACCCATCAGACAGATGGTGCTTCCCAGATTCCAGAAGTAATTAAAGATATGCTTTCTTCTCTGACTTTAAGAGGCTCCACCAGTCAAACTCTGAACATAAGAGAAGGCACCAGAGCTGGCTTTTGAGAGGTGGGAAAGTTGCTAAAAGACAGAAGTCTAGAAGGAAATTCCCCACACGCCCTGGGAACAAGGGCAGACAGTCCTCATAGACTTATATATCACTAACCCTTCTCCAGAGCTTCATCAAAATCCTCAACATGAGACAGAAAGATGTGGGACATTGACCCTTCCTTTGCTCACCTGCCCATGACCCCAATGCATGACCCCTTTCCCTCCTTGACCACCTCTGTACCAACACCATCTCTTCTCCTCTTCTCCCTCCTTCCAGTTTCAGGAAGCAGCATCACTCCTCACCCACCTTCCCGTATCTCTATCTCACCATGCTCTCACTCCCATCTCCACATCTTCATGCCCCTCTCCTAGCATGCCTTGCTCTGATGTCTTTGCCAGGCAGCCTTGGTGTCCCATCCCAGCTTTCCCCAGCTTTCTCTGCCCATCTGCACCCACCCCCATCCTAGCTCCTGAGGCTGGTATCCCTCTCCTGACCCTTCATCCAGCACTGAGCTTCATCTACTGAATTCCCAGCCTTTGAATTGGAATCTTCTCCTGCCCTGTACACCCCTGCAGTGCTGAGTTGAAGACAAGTTTATACCCAGAAGGGGTGGTTTTCTTCCCTCAGTCAAGGTGTATAATGAACCTGGGAAGCCCACAGGCAGCACAGCCTCTCCTGCCAGTCCATACCAGGACATCTAGAAAGGTGATCAGCCAGCCTGGCTTCTGCATCTCAATGAGGAATGATATATTTGCAAGAAAAAGGAGAGGGAAAACAAACAAGCAAACAAACAAACCACCCCTCTGGATATTTTCACACCAAACACTGCAACGGCAACAGAGGATTTCAGCTCTGCAAGACAAGTCACCAGTTACCACCAGCCTGTGTCAGTCCTTGGCAAGATGATTTGGGGACTCAAAACCAAATCACACGCCAGTAGGTTGCAACAGAGAAAGGCAGGGAGCTCATGGCAGGCAGACCTCAAAGCACTCACCCACCTGCGTGCATTGTAGCCATTTTTATGGCTATGCCAGCCCCAGCTGCAGGAGGGGAGTATCATTTCAAGCAGATATTGAGCCCAGGCTGGGGGGGGTTGCTCCAACCCATGGCCCACAGTGGTCAGGGTTCTCAGCCAAAAAATTCCCCCAGGGTGGAGACTGTCCCTAGCCACCAAGTACCTTGAAGCCATATGAGGGGCTGGGCTGGGTCAGTGGCACAGTGGTGGAAACCTGGGAGGCACAGGGCTGCCAGTGTGCATGCAGTGTCCCCAGGTCCCAGCAGCCTGCTGGGGGCTTTCAGAACCCTTATCAGTTTTCTTTGCTACCATATTTCTTCAAACCTACTATAGCTCCTTTGGGCACCCTGCCCCAGCCACCTGCAGCAGCCCTCAGGTACCAGCATTATTTGGGTGGCTGTAGCTCTGGCCGAGCCCCTGGGCTCAGGGCCACATCATCCCATATCTCCTTATCATCATATCCCCTCACCCCAGGGGCTACACCTCCCTCCCCACCCCCAGCTCTTCACTGCCATCTCGCCACCGTTTTCCACCATCATTTAAGTTTCTGAAGTAATTTCTTTTTTTTTTTTTTTTTTTTTTGTCCTTCCCCCCCCCCTTTTTTTTTTTTTTTTTTTTTTAAAGGCAAACCATCTACCATATGTTCTCCCCTGAAAGGGGTAATTGTTAACAGATCATTAAAACACCGTGGCGAGTGCTCTGAGATTCCTTCCCTCCTTACGCATTATCCTGTCTCTGTCACCCTTTCAATGAAGCTTTGAGGGCTCTGCTTTTCTAACTTCCTTCTCGGGGGAGAAGAGAGAAAAAAAAAAAAAAAAAAAAAAAAAAAAAAAAAAAAAGGAGAGAAAGAGCCACTAAAGTGACCCTCTTCACGGCTCTCCTCCTTGCTTTTCAATGTCTTTTTCGACACCCAACAATAATTGGGGCGGGGGCTGGCGTGCTGCAGCCAGGCTGGGGCAGCAGGGCTGCATCCTGCCCCATTCACAGGGGTTGGGAAGGCAGGAGGAGGTGCCCTGCGGCTTCTCCTTCCACTGCTGGGCAGTGGGGCTGCTCAGCATGGGATGCTCAAAAGCTATATCCTGTCCATCCCAGACCCTTTTTGCCCACTCGTGGGAGGGGGTTGTGGGGTGAGCCCCGACACACAGATCCCCCTGAGAGAGGGGGCAGCCTTACACAGCTCAGTTCCTTGGCTGGGATCGGATGCTTTCAGTGGCATAAACACATTTCATAAGGAGCTAAGCTAACAGCTGGCTGGGAACTGAGCTAAGCCCCCAGATGGAGCTGTTTTGAGGGGCCTGGACATTTCATCTCCCTTTCCTGGTGGATGAACACTATTTTAGGAGATACAAAATGTTGGGAAGCTAGGGATCATTAGGGACAGCCCACTTTTATCCAAGCCACAGTCTCATCTGAGGTGAGCACAGGCATAGCAGTAGCATCTGTCCCCTTTGCTGGGACAAAAACCTTTCTAAACCTGCACTCATGTATCTCCCAGCCCCATGGGCAGGGAGAGTGTCCCTGGGAGGACTGTGAGCACTATTAGCAGCACTGTTAGCAGCAACACTGTTCAGGGCCTGTTCAGTAATGGCATTTTCCAAGGAAAGGAAGCTAGCAAAGCTGCATCAAGCCTGGGATATGTCTGGTGCTGCAGCAAGCTAGGGGACTGAAAATTATTACCATCAGTTTAAGAAAAGACTGGATGAGGCACTTAGTGCCATGGTTTAGTTGATTTGATAGGACTGGGTGGTTGGTTGGACTTGATAATCTCGGAGGTCTCTTCCAAACTGGTTGATTCTGTGATCTTGGTTGCTCTGAGATGATCCAGGAGGGCTTACAGCTGCACAGCCCCTCACCACAGACAGAAGGGCACAGAGAATACCCCAGACAGGCAAAATTGTATCTCAACAGCAGCGTTACCCATGCCCAACTCCAGCACGGTGGCTACCAAACTCATCATGAGCTCAGGTTGAGGGACACCCCATTGCAGACTCCCTACTCTTGTGATAGGAAAGGTTGAGGCTTTCAGAGCTCACACTTACGTTCCTTACCTGCATCTTGCCTCCTTCCACCATGGACTTGGCCATTTCCCAAGAGGACCGTGCTCAACTCACCACAGTCTGTAGCTGAGTTTCAGGCACCATTTGCAGCACTCCTTTGACACAGGCACCTTTACAAAGCCCTTTGAATCTGCATTTCCCATCCTTGCAACAGAGCATGGGACCAGAGAATGCCCAACACCTGTGCTGGGAAAGATGGGCAGGGGGCAGCTGTCCCAGTCAGCAAAATGCAGCTACATTTGAAAAACCCCAGAAACTTCACCCCCTTGCATACAAACTTCTCCAAGAATCAGTGCTCTCTAGCAGCTCAGCTCCTTTGCCAGTGCCTGCACGCAACTCCAGGGACCACACAGATAGCCCCTTCCTCACCCAGGCACCTGCCAGCCTGACACCACAGCCCATTCCCCACCCCTGGCTCTTGTCCTTTAACCAGCAGGTTTGCCCCAGCACCCTCCAACCCCTCAGGGTGTTGTTACGCTTGCTTTAACCCAACAGGTTGCAGCCTCAAGCAGGAGGAGACAGTCCTGCTCTGCTTTGCTCCAGCTGAGGGACGAGCCCCATGTTTTCACTGTGTGTTCTACCAAGCACCCCAGGAAAGCTTCATCAAGCAACACTCAGCCAATGCCAGCAACTCCTTGTGATTCCCAGGCAAAGCCTCCTCATCCTCAAAACCTGCTACAGGCAGTGACACCCCCACCCCTGATTCTGAACCACAAAAATCTCCAGGTGGAACTGGGCACCCCAACAGGCTGTGAGGTGGCTTTATCTTCTTGTGTGCATCCCAGGCAGATCAGATCTTCTGCTCTCTAGGATGGCAGTTCTCACCTACCTCTACCTCTTCATGACAGAAAAAAACCACTTCCCATGGAAGAAGTACCTCATTCAAGAGGGCAGGCTGGAAATGGGCAGAACACCCTCTTTCCCAAGAGGACTTAACAGTTGCCTTTGCTGAGGTCTTTACTGCTGCTGCAAGGCAAAATTTTAGCCCTTACAGCTGCAGAGCCAGACCTCAGGCCAGGAGCTGAGCCCAAACAAAAGCACTGCACCCATCCTGAGTGTGAGAACAGACTGGGCTTGGGTCAGCTTTAAGAAGCATGATGGATTGAATGCAATTTTGGCAAATTAAGCAGCAGTGTTGCCCTCACCACCACAGATGAAGATGTTGCCCTCTCTCCCCTTCCCTAGAAGAGTTGTAGACACCAAATAAGGATGTAAATCCAAAGCAGCTTCACATGCCACCAATGGGCTTGGCATCAAGGTGATCTCTGTGATCCAGTGGAGCCCAGAGGGTCACAGGCAGCAGGAGCACAGAATGGTAGTTGTTGGAATGGACCCCTGGAGAACATCTATACAATGCAATACAATACAATACAATACAATACAATACAATACAATGCAATAAACTAGGTTGGAAGAGACCTTCAAGATCATCACATCCAACCCATCAAACAACTAGATCATGTCACCAAGCACCCCATCAAGTCTCCTCCTGAACACCTCCAATGACAGTGACCCCACCACCTCCCCAGGCAGCCCATTCCAATGGGGAATCACTCTCTCTGTATAGAACTTCCTCCTAACGTCCAGTCTAAACCTGCCCTAGCACAGCTTGAGACTGTGTCCTCTTGTTCTGGTGCTGGCTGCCTGGGAGAAGAGACCTAGCACCTGCACTCTGCAATTGAACCCCCACCAGCTTACTTCTCACCAAAAGGCAATTCCTGAACCCACATTTTAACAAGCAGCTTGTACAGAGACGTCAGGAGCATTAGCAAATCCTGGTGAAGGGTCTCAGGAACAGTGCAGATGAGGGCAGCAAAGCTGGGGAAGGGCCTGGAGAATACATCTTATGAAGAATGACTGATGGAGCTGGGGCCATTGAGTTTGAAGAGGAGGAGGCTGAGGGGAGACCTCATTGCTCTCTACAACTACCTGAAAGGAGGTTGTGGAGAGGTTGGTGCTGGTCTCTTCTCACAGGTAATTAGTGATAGAACAAGAGGGAACAGCCTCAAGCTGCAGCTGGCCATTAGGAACATTTTTTTTCATGGCAAGAGTGGTCAGGCATTGGAATGTGCTGCCTGGGGAGGTGGAGGAGTCACCAGCCCTGGATGTGGTTAAAAGTAGTTTGGATGTGGTGCTTGGGGATACAGTTTAGGGGTGAGCCTTGTAGAGTAGGATTATTGGTTGGACTTGGTGATCCTGAGGGTCTTTTCCAACCTGAATGGTTCTCTGTTTCTGCAAATGCGAAGCTCTTAAACATTTAAATGGTTTTGAGATCTTAAGCCCCAGTCAGGAGGAAATCAGCTCATTCCACCTCCACAGCTAGTTTTCCAGCAGCCATAGCTTGAGTGCCCCCTACTAATAGGGGATTTCCATCTTTAGTTGGAGGTCAAAGCCCATGGGAGCTGTGCCTGCATGAGAGGGCTTCCTGGGGCAGGGCAGGGGACAGGCCATCAGGGAAACCGAAAGCCCTGGGGTGTCTTAGTCTGGAGAAGACTGAGAGGGGATTTAATAAATGTTTAGCAGTATCTGAGGGCTGGGGGTCAGGAGGGAGGGGACAGGCTCTGCACAGTTGCACCCTGAAATAGGACAAGGGGTAATGGTTAGAAACTACAGCACAGGAGGTTCCACCTCAACATGAGAAGGAACTTCTTCACTGTGAGGGTCACAGAGCACTGGAACAGGCTCCCCAGGGGGGTTGTGGAGTCTCCTTTTCTGTGTGACCTATGCTAGATTCTGTGGTCCTGCTCTGGCAGGGGGGTTGAACTCTATGATCTCCGGAGGTCCCATCCAACCCCTAACATCCTGTGCAACCTTGCCTGTTGTACAGACGCCGGGAGCAGCGATTTAGTGCCTTGTGACATGGCGAGCCCTGACCACCAGAGGGAGCGCTGCTCGGAGTTGTGCTAATTTTTACTGTGCCAGTTCTGGGCCCCTCAGTTGAAGATGTTGAGATGCGGGAACGTATCCATAGAAGGACAACAAAGATGGGGAGAGGTCTGGAGCAGGGCCCTGTGAGGAGAGGCTGAGGGAGCTGGGGTCGGTTAGCCTGGAGAACAGGAGGCTGAGGGGAGACTGCATTGCTGTCTACAACTACCTGAAGGGAGGTTGTAGCCAGGTGGGGGTTGGTCTCTTCTCCCAGGCAACCAGCACCAGAACAAGGGGACACAGTCTCAAACTGTGCCAGGGGAAGTTTAGGCTGGATGCTAGGAAGAAATTCTTCACAGAAAGAGAGATTGGCCATTGGAATGGGCTGTTCAGGGAGGTGGTGGTCTCACCATGTCTGGAAGTGTTTTAAAAAAGGGTGGATGAGGCACTTAGTGCCATGGTTTAGTTGATTAGATGGTGCTGGGTGTGATAAGTTGGACTTGATGATCTTGAAGGTCTTTTCCAACCTGTTTTCATCTGTGATTTTGTAATTAAAGCTTTTTATCACATATCATAGAATCATTTTGATTGGAAAAGACCTTTTAACATCCCCAAGTCCAACCATTATCTAACTCTAGCCTGGTGCATTCTTAAGAAGTGATTTTTGCAGGTTTAAAGGCACATTTTAGTGAGCACCAAATATCAGCACGAGACACATGGATTTTTAACCGCTATCAACACATTTCCTAGCCAGAAATATCTGTGCTAACACTAAGTCACACAGTATCTACCACGGTGCACAATGCTCCAGCCAGGTCACCAGCTCACCAGTGTGCATCACCCCAAGTGCTGTGCCAAGACTGTGCCTGGATGGCCTGTAATGATTCAAAATACAGAGGGGGAAGCTTTTATTGCCAGCTGAATGGTGCATGGTTCCCAGTGCAAAAGCCCCCTGTGTTGTGAGCAGCACAGTCACCCTGCTCCCTGAACCCAAGGGGACAGAGAGGGGTTAAATTGTATGTCACTGCCCAGTAGCTCAGCAGGCAGCACTGAGGAGTTGTAGCCCTTTAGTTTCCTTGTTGTTGAACAGACAGCTGCTCCGTGCAGCCATCCCACACAACAGGCAGGATAGCTTTGGGATGCAGGCAGGAGGAAGGCAGAAAGGACCAGGAGGGTGATTTCTGCAGGCAGGGTGCAGAACAGCTGGCCAGCATCTGCAGAAGGCAGGGTGATCTGGGGCATGGGGAAAGCAGGAGCATAGAGAGAATGAGCCATGGGAAGCTCACAGCTGTCAAAGCACTTTAAATTACAGACAGACAAAAAAACCCCTGCAACAGTTCTGGGACTTTGCAGAATTGTTTCAATCTTTCAAACCCAGGGAAGGAGCATTTGTGAAAGCAGGTTTAAGGCTGCATCTGCAAGAAGTGGTCCAGTTGTGGCTGCTCCTGCCAAGGTGGCAAGGATTGAGTTAGGTGAGTGCTGTGCATCTGCTATTAAAATTTCACATCAGCTGTCTGGAAAAGCCCAGATGAGCTCCACTAGCATGGCTACAGTGGTTTTCACTTACAGCCAACCACAAAAATCAGCCCAGGACAACATTTTGAGTATAACCCTTTGCATGCTTCCAGCTGATTTGCTTGTGGACACAGGGTTGTCCATGTTTCAAAAGAAAATGCTGGCTGTAGGGTCAGCGGTGTGTGTGGAGCACCAGCCACAGAAGAGCCACAGGTCCACTAACACCACATTACATTCCCTCCAGACCTCGCTCCTGCAGGTACACTGGGCAGGAGGGAGCACATTCCTGCAGGGTCAATGGCTCAGGATGGAAACAGCTGCTTGTAAGCACACATACACCTTGTGCACACTACAAACCTGTTCAAAAATCAATCTGCTAAGAGGGCATAGCATGGCACACTGAGAAGAGCCAAGCTTCATGCTTAAATTTACCCTGCCACTGCAGTTTCCTCACCATCCCTCAGAGCTCAGGTGCTGCATCCCTCTCCTCCACCTACCTTCTGATTGTCATCATATTTCCCTCCAGCCACCATGGACCTGTGAAGCCAAGAGTTAAATTTCCTCAGATCTGAAGGAATGGGCAGGGTGAACAGTATTTGAACCAATCCTTTATTAAACAAAGTCACACATTTAGTTCATGACTCTCCTCACCCCCCTCAGGCACTGCATGTGACAGAGAGCAGTGAGGGTGGATAATAATTCAGTACAGACCATGAATTTCCTTGCTAAAGGAGAACTGCTCCCCAGTGTCTCCAAACACTCTCCCTGTTCCATTTTAAACCACTCAGATTTTAACCACACTTCCACTGTCATTTGTTTCTCCAGGTATCTTGTATTTCAAACTACAACATTTACAAGGCACTGCTATTGAAGGGGAGGAAAAATTGCCTTTGTCACCACAGAAAAATTAGCTTTGTCATTCCCACCTTCACAATGCCCACAGCCCTCCTGCCATCTCAAATCTATGCATTAGTTCCCTGTTGCTAAAGGCCAGGGCATGGCTCTGCCTCTGGTGATATTTCAGCATCTCGTGCTCTCAGCTCTCACCTTCCCAGCCTTCTCTCCACAAGAAATCACTTTCAGCTTCAACCTTCCTACCCTTCACCAGCAGGACAAAGCTGCCTCCTGCCTTTTCCACTTCCTCTCTTTGTACACAAACTTACCCTTAAAACACACCTTGCTTTTTACCTTTCCAAAATACATTACTCAGGCCAGAAACCAGGAAAGTGCAGATGACAAGGATGTGGAGGGATTAAATATGCAACCATAAGCAGGACCCAACACTAGAGTGTGCTGTGTTAGGAAATAACCTTGCACTGCTTGCCCATGGGCTGTGGGATCTCTCCTTCTAGACACCATCAGAAACACAGAAGAACTGGATGGGTCTCTCCTTTTTTGGCTCCTGAAAACATATGAAGCCTCCTCAGAAATCTTTAGTGAAGGCAGAGAGCTAAGGAAGAAGTTTTAAAGAAAGTTTTGACGTCTGAGTTTTGAAGAAAGCAAAAAACACATCCAGGACAAAGAAATTAAAAACAAAAGCAGGAGAAAGGCAGCAAGGGGAGAATAACATCAGATATTCCTCTGTGTGGCTTAGTGGACTGTCAAAGAAGAGAGTCACAAAGACAGGAGATATACCAAACCTGCTTTATTCTCATCCTGAATTCATCTTGAGCACCACAATAATTAGGTTTTGCATTTTGCCTGCAGGCCTGGCTGGGGCTGGAAAGGCTGCAGCAGAGAAAGGCTGCAGCAGAGAAAGGCTGCAGCAGAGAAAGGCTGCAGCAGAGAAAGGCTGCAGCAGAGAAAGGCTGCAGCAGAGAAAGGCTGCAGCAGAGAAAGGCTGCAGCAGAGAAAGGCTGCAGCAGAGAAAGGCTGCAGCAGAGAAAGGCTGCAGCAGAGAAAGGCTGCAGCAGAGAAAGGCTGCAGCAGAGAAAGGCTGCAGCAGAGAAAGGCTGCAGCAGAGAAAGGCTGCAGCAGAGAAAGGCTGAGGACAAAGCCACAAGGACAAAACCCCAGAGCTCTTGGTGGCTTCCCAAGCACTGTCTCCAGCTCACTAAGAGATCCAAGCAAGGCACTCTGTCCAAGCAAGTGGTCCTGTCCAAAAGCAAATCAGCACCCCAGTCAGAACCACAGCTCAAGGCATTTGAGGGATAGGCTTAACTTAGCTAGGAAAATAAAAAGCATCTTAAACATCTTTGTGGGGCTTGAAAAACAAACAAAACCAAATGAACACAAACATACACCAAAAAAACCCACAAACAACCCCAAACCAACAACAACCAAACAAAACCACAACCAAAACCAACCAACCAAAACCCAAAATCCTTCTTGGTTTTATTTTGATAAGAATAAATTTTAGCAACATCTCAATGTAGAGAACTCAAAAAAACAACCCTAGAAACAAAACAAAACATAAATCTCTTAGTTAATTTACTAAAGAGGAGAAATACAGTACATACAAGACTCAGACATCCCCTAAGTCTATACAAAAGCCAGGCAGTAATAAATTGCATTAAGATGACAACCCCAAAAATCCATCAAGCATCACACCTGACTGATTGGACACTGGCACCTGCCCCATTGTTAGAAGGCACAAAAGACTGAGCACTGAAAGCATTCAGCATCACATCCATTACTGTCAGTAAATTCATCAAGATTAGCATTAAAAAAACCCCAAAATTACTATTAAACACATGTTTAATATTCACCAGTAAGAAATCTGGTTTGGAAGGAGTAAGAAAATCAAAGTTGGGAAGGACAACCACTGAAATAGGACATCCCAAGACAGAAAGGCTCCTCTGTAGAAATCTACCTTCCCATCTTCCCAGGGGAGTTTTCTGGGCTGTGCATTGCTCAGCAATCCCTCCAAGAAGATTCCATGCCCCACAAGCCCACCTCCCAGCAGCACCACGATACCACAGCAGCATCGGTGGCAGCGCAGAGGGAGCTCTTCTGCTGTGTCTTTGGTTGCAGACACATGGAGAGCAAGGAGACCACAGAGGTATCGGCATGCTGCTGACCCACCACCGGCCTGCTGGCCGATTCCTTACACCCCCAGTCTGTCACAGCCAGCACAAACCAGAACAGCTGGATTTGCCCCTTGTTTTTTTCAGCCCTGTTTGAGGGTTCTGAAGTCACCCTGGGTAACACATGCAGCAGCCAGCTCCAGCAAAGTCAGGGGCAGATCTCTGCTCTGTTTCTTCAAAGAGTCTTTCGCTCAGCTTGTGCTCGGTGATGATATCTTCCACCCGGGTGATGTAAAGTAAGGACACCAGCACTCCCAGGAACTGTGAAAGGAAGGGGCATCTCTGGTCAGAGGTCAAACACTGCTCATCTCAGTAAGGTTTTACAAATTCTCTGCACATACATTGGGTATACAGCAGGATTAGGGCAGTGACTGTGCTCCTCCTGACCTCAGTGAAGCCACAGCTTGAGCAGTGCAGTCAGCTCTGGGTGCCACAGTGTAAGAAAGACATTGAGATCCTAGAGCTTGTCCACAGAAGAGCAACGAGGCTGGTGGGGATATGGCATATAAAAAGCAACAAGGCTGGTGGGGATATAGCATATGAAGAGCAATTGAGGGAGCTGGGGTTATTTAGTCTGGAGAAGAGAAGGCTGAGGGCAGATCTTACTGCTGAAAGGAGGTTGGAATGAGGCCAGTGTTGGTCTCTTCTCCAAGGTAACTAGCAATAGGATGAGGGGAAACAGACTTAAGTTGTGCCAGGAGAGGTTTAGATTGGACATGAGGAAAAATTTCTTTACTGAGTGGTCAGGCATTGGAACAGGTTGCTCAGGGAGGTGGTGGAGTCACTGTTCCTGGAGGTGTTCGGGAAGTGTGCAGATGTGGTGCTTCAGGATGTAGTTCCGTGGTCATAGTAGTTGGGTTATGGTTGGACTCGATCTTAAAGGTCTTTTCCAACCTTAAAGACTCTCTGATTCTACCTACAGACAGAAACTCCCATTGCTATTCTTTGCATACAGAGGTATAAACAGATCACTCTTGTAAGAAGCTAATACAGCAGAATTGCCATCCCTGTGCCTCAGAGCATTAGAAAGTCTCAGTGGATGCAGCTAAGGGAAAGAGAGGACTCAAAACATCCAAGCAAACCCAAATTAACTCACCAAATCCTGCAACACATCACAGCAATACTGCTCAATGACCAGAATCACAGAATGGTAGGGACTGGAAGGGGCCTCTAGAGATCATTTAGTCCAGCCTGCCTGCCAGAGCAGGGTCACCTAGAGCAGGTTGCACAGGATACACTTCGTCACACCCAGAGAAGAAGCAGTGAGTCTGGACCTTTGGTGTCATGCTGCCCTTTCTGGAAATGATTTTGGGATGCCTCCTAAGCCAAATGCCTGTGAAAAGCAGGGGAATTGGGGCTATGTTAGGGATGAGAGGAAGGGCAGCCCTACAGGATCCTTGTGTACAAGGTTGGATATTAGGAAAAAAATCTTTGCAGAAAGGGTTCTCAGGCACTGGAACAGGCTGTCCAGGGAGGTGGTGGAGACACCATCCCCAGAGAGATTTAAAAGACTTGTGGATGTGGTACTGAGGGACATGGTTTAGTGGTAGAGACTTAGCTATGATTCAGTCTTCTCCAGGCTGAAGTGCCCCAAATACCTCAGCCTTTCTTCATAAGACGACATTTCCTAGCCCCCAGTCGCCTCAGCTTATCAGTTATGCTAAGTCTACAAAAAAAAAAGATCATGAAATATAGTCACATGGAGTTTAGCATATCAGAGTAACCAATCAGATCCTGCCTTTCATGGATAGCACACTGTTAACAGGTTGAGACTGACGTTTTAATTGTAAATAAGGTTTTCCAGAGAACCTGACAGTCTGAAGGGTGGGCTCTTCAAAGGGGCTGAACAGAGTAAGAGATGTGTTTATCCCATACCATTGGCCTGCAAAATTCCTATATAACCTGAGAACATGATGTGTTTCTCCTCTCTCCTGTTTGTTTCCCCTCTCTGGCTCTCTTCTGAACTTCGCTTTTACTTCTCCTGTGCTGACCAGCTGTTTTGGCTGTGGCAGTGGTGGCAGAGGGGGAGGTAAGGCAGTGTGGCCTTCAGGCTGCAGCTTGTACAGGGAGGTAAAGCTATTGTGTGTACAAGTGGGGGGTGGGGTGTAGCTGGACTATTGTCTAGTTTTTTATGTGGCCCTCAGGAGCAGGGAAGTCATTCTGCCCCTGTACTCAACACTGGTTAGGGCACACCTTGAGTCCTGTGTCCAGTTCTGGGCCCCTCAGTTTAGGAAAGATGTTGAGATGCTGGAAGATGTCCAGAGAAGGGGAAAAGCTGGGGAGGGGTCTGGAGCAGGGCCCTGTGAGGAGAGGCTGAGGGAGCTGGGGTTGCTTAGCCTGGAGAAGAGGAGGCTCAGAGGAGACCTTATTGCTGTCTACAACTACCTGAAGGGAGTTTGTAGCCAGGCAGAGGTTGGTCTCTTCTCCCAGGCAACCAGCCCCACAAGAGGACACAGTCTCAAGCTGTGCCAGGGGAGGTTTAGGCTGGAAATTCTTCACAGAGTGATTTTCCACTGGAAGGTGCTCCCCAGGGAGGTGGTGGAGTCACCATCACTGGAGATGTTTAGGAAGAGATTGGATGGGGTGCTTGGTGCCATGGTTTAGTTGATTAGCTGGTGTTGGGTGATAGGTTGGACTCGATGATCTCAAAGTTCTTTTCCAAACTGGCTAATTCTATTCTATTCTATTCTATTCTATTCTATTCTATTCTATTCTATTCTATTCTATTCTATTCTATTCTATTCTATTCTATTCTATATTTTTGTATATGTTTATTACCTTTTATACTTAAATTTGCATTTGTAAATAATAATTTCATTTTCCCTCCAAGTTTCTGTGCAGTGTGGCGTTCCACTCTTCAGGGTAAATTTCATGTTCTCTGTGTGTGGTATCTTTAGGCTGTGCCTAGAAAGTTTTCACCAGATCTTGAACAGAAAAGTGATAGACTGTAAATATATTACCATTGGATGTAAAAGGGGATAGGATAGGGTAGGAGGGTAGGGCAGGGTAGGGCAGGGAGGGCAGGGCAGGGCAGGGCAGGGCAGGGCAGGGCAGGGCAGGGCAGGGCAGGGCAGGGCAGGGCAGGGCAGGGCAGGGCAGGGCAGGGCAGGGGGCAGGGCAGGGCAGGGCAGGGCAGGGCAGGGCAGGGCAGGGCAGGGCAGGGCAGGGCAGGGCAGGGCAGGGCAGGGCAGGGCAGGGCAGGGCAGGGCAGGGAATAGAATAGAGAATAGAATAGAATAGAATAGAATAGAATAGAGAATAGAATAGAGAATAGAGAATAGAATAGAGAATAGAATAGAAAATAGAATAGAAAATAGAATAGAAAATAGAATAGAATAGAAAATAGAATAGAAAATAGAATAGAAAATAGAATAGAAAATAGAATAGAAAATAGAATAGAAAATAGAATAGAAAATAGAATAGAAAAAGAATAGAAAATAGAATAGAAAATAGAATAGAAAATAGAATAGAAAATAGAATAGAAAATAGAATAGAAAATAGAATAGGAATAGGAGTAGACCAGGTTGGAAAAGACCTTCTAGATGATAAGGTCTAAATAATCCTATTGGTCACCTATCTAACAAAGTTAGTTTGTATTAACTAACTTTCTCTCTTTTGGCTTCCTTTGCTCTGGCAGATACTAACTGGTGCTTCTGCTAGCTTGTTGACCTTGACTGCCTTCTTTGTTGTGGGTAAGCACTGACAAGCTCTCTCTCTCCTTTTCTCCTGTTTTCCCTTGTCCTGTGTACAGGGCGGAAGTGGAGGGGAAGAGGAGGAAACTATTAGTAGCCCCCTGGTTTTGTCCAGGGGGTTCTTGTGTTGTTTATAAATTGTAAATACATGTAATTATTGTGTATTTTGTACACATCCATTGCATTTCATGTTTCTAGATTGCATCTTTGCTTGTAAATACAGCTTCATTTGCTTCCATCTGAGCTGGTCTGGCAATTTGACGTTGGGGGTAATTTCTGTAAACAGCTTTCAACCCACCACAACATGGGTGTCAAACCACCACACACACTGGCCCCTTCTTACCTGGGGCAGCAATATGCCCAGCAGCACGCCAGCCATGATGCTGTAGTTGTCCAGAAACCAAATCAGCACAGCGTTGGTGCACCCGCGGACATAGATGACGTGCTGAACGCTCAGGCGCTGCAAAACAACAGAGCAAAGGTTCTAGCAGGCAGCTGCACTGCAGCAGGGACACAGGGTAGCTCAAAATCCAAGGCATGCAAATTTAGTCCTCCCTCCCACCTCTTTAAACCCACTGAATCCAACAGAGACCTCATCACTGATCTTCCCCATCTGTTTTTTTATACAGTGTTCCACACCTGAACTTGTTCTTTGATTTTCTTATAAATTCTTTGTTGTTGTTGGGGGTTTTTGGGCACCTGCTTTCCTAAAAGAAATTAAACCAAGCCTCATGTTATACCCCCTGGAAAATGCAGAAGTCTGTCTTCAGGTTTCACCTCTGCTTCCAGGTTGAAAGTAGAGCAGTGGAAAAACATAAATTGTGGACCAAGTGCTTTGCCACAACCTGTAAAAAGGGCAGGAACAAGAGGATTTCAGCCTCAGCCCTGCAAGCTGTGCTGCACCCTGACCCCAGCCCATAATATAGAAAGCACTTGAGGCTGCAGAGAATCCTGAGGAGATGAATGGGCTGCAGTTAAGCATATGCTGAAGTGCTCAGGGAGTTAGAGCCAGGCTGGAGCCTTTACCTGATTAAGCCAGAAATCAATGAACTCTAAATGAGGACAACTCGTACGCAAAGACAACCGGTTGATAATCCCCAAAACCAACAACTGAAGCTGCCATTGTGCACCAAGTGCCTCAAAGGAGCTTGGGGAGAGAGGCTTTTGCACACCCAGCACCAGCACTCCAAACTCTGTAGTGAAGAACTCACTGCAGATCCAATTACTGATTTCCCTTCTTAATGGCTGTGCAATTAGTGCCTTGAGCCACCAGCCTCTGCTTTGGAGTCATTGGGGCTATTCCCAAGCCTGAAGAGGGAGGAGGGCCCATCCTACTCCTAGAGGGATGAGAGGGCTGCCATCACAACCTGGGAATTCCCACTCCTCCAGGAATAACCATTACAGGCTTAAAACCAAAACAGCAGGGGTCCCTGCCCATGGCAGCAGGGTTGGAACTAGATGATTCTGGAGGTCCCTTCCAACCCTAACAATTCTATGATTCTACAAAATACTTGAACAACTACATTGGCCTTACTAGTACTGATTTTAGTCAGTGAGAAACTTCAGCTTTTTAGTACTAAAAGCTTTCCCCAACTCAAGCCACTACTTAAAAGAGCACAAAAGAAACTTTCTTTGCATTAATGATGAGCATTGGGAAGATGTCCTTCATGCACATCAAAGGAGGCATGGTGGGAAGGGAGAAGGGAAGATGCCACAACCAAACAAGATTAGCTTTTTTAATACACAAAAGTTATTCCAGATAAAATAGTTTTAATTGCTGATTTAATTGCCTGGCAGATGGAAGCATGCAGAAAACTGACCAGAACAATGCAGAGAAGCAGCACTCTTTGCCATGACAAAGTGGCCACTGGTTTACATTACCTCTTTGTCAATGGTTTTGTATCCACACATAGTGTTGATAATGCCTGTCTGGAAAGGAAACAACAAATATCAACTGAAGCAAAAGTAACAACCAAAACAAAATTATTTTGAGTATCTCCAGGGATGGGGCCCCAACCACCTCCCTGGGCAACCTGTTCCAGTGCTCCACCACTCTCATAATAAAGAACCTGTTCCTAACATCCAGTCTAAATGTGCTCTTCTCCAGCTTGAAGCCATTGCCCCTTGTCTCATCACTGCAAGCCCCTCATAAACAGTCTCTCCCCATCCTTCCTGTAGGCCCCCCTCAGGTACTGGAAGGCTGCTATTAGGTCTCCCCAGAGCCTCCTCCTCTCCAGGCTGAACAACCCCGGTTCCCTCAGCCAGTCCTTGTAGCAGAGGTGCTCCAACCCCTGATCATTTTCATGGCCCTCCTCTGGACCTGTTCCATCAGGTACATGTCCTTCCTATACTGAGGGCTCCGGACCTGGACGCAGTACTCCAAGTGAGGTCTGGCCAGAGCAGCTTATTCCAGTGGCCCCAAGATCAGCTTTAGCTAGAGCTCTGCATGATCACAGAGAAATCAGCACTGCCAATGTGTCATGACAGAAGATATTCAAACTGTTATCTGCCCAGCAACACTGGTGTGGCATCAGGAACCAAAGCCAGCAATGACAGAGCTCTACGACCACAGCTGTTTCCACAGCTGGTTTTCATTTTAATGCATTTAGAACTGAACACATCTTATTAAGGCAATCAGAAATCATGCCATCACAATGGCAAATTAAAGCTTAGGAATACCTAAACCCCAAAGAACTGCCAATGCTAAGAACATTAACATTTTATAAGACAAAACTGGTTATATTTTTATATACCATTATACATATATGAATATAAAATTCATACATTAAAAAAAGATTGGGTCCTTGCATTCATCTCTGATTACTCATGCATTTTCTCTAGGCATTTAATATGCCCTGTGGGTCCCAAAGCTCTGCTTGACCTGGCAAAAGGTTTAGGTTGAAAGGGACCTTAAAGATCATCTAGTTCCAACCACCCTGCCGTGGGCAGGAACACCTTCCACTTAGACCAGGTTGCTCAAGCCCTCATCCAACCTGGCCTTGAATACCTTCAGGGAGGGGCTTCCACAACCTCTCTGGGCAACTTGTTCCACTGTCTCACCACTCTCACTGTAAAGAATTTGCTTCCTAATATCCAGCCTGTATCTGCCCTCCTCAGGCTTAAAGCCATTCGCCCTTGCCCTAACACCACAAGCCCTTGTAAAAAGTCCCTTCCCAGTTTTCTTGTAGGTCCCCTTCAGGTACTGGTAGGCCACAATAAGGTGTCTCTGAAGCCTTCTTTTCTCCAGACTGAACAGCCCCAATTCTTTCAGCCTGTCCCCACAGTGGAGGTCCTCCAGCCTTTTGATCAATCTTCATGGCCAATGCAAAGCCCACCAGCATCAAAGGAAGCAACAAACAATGCCAGTGACATGGAAAACAGTCAAAATACACAAATGAGGAAAATAAGGCAGAACAAACTCTACTGTATTCATATATCCTCCCCTCAAAATGAATAGATGACGTTGAAATGAGATTTCTAAACTCTGGTGGCCTCTGAGCAGTAGGCCTGGGGCTCCTAGGTCACCTCTCCAAGAAGGAAGAGGGATGTTTGCACTTGCTGCACTCAAAGAGTGGCTGTCAATGGATCCATGTCCTCAGGGGTCAGTCCTGGGACCAGTCTTGTTTAACATCTTTGTTAGCAACATGAACATTGGCATTGAGGCACCCTCAGCAAGCTCGACAATCACATCGAGTTGTGTGGCGCAGCAGACACTCTGGAGGGAAGGGATCCATCCAGAGGGACCCTGACAGGCTGGAGAGGTGGGCCCATGACAGCCTCATGAGGTTCAACAAGACCAAGTGCAGGGTCCTGCTTAGGGGTCAGGGCAATCCCAAGCACTGATATAGGATGGGCAGGGACTGGCTTGAGAGCAGCCCTGAAGAAAAGGGCTTGGGGGTGCTGGGGGATGAGAAGCTCAACAGGAGCCAGCAGTGAGCACTTGTAGCCCAGAAAGCCAACCAGAGCCTGGGCTCCATCAAGAGAATTGTGGCCAGCAGGGCCAGGGAGGTGATTCTGCCCATCTACACTGTTCTCATGAGACCCCACCTGGAGTACTGCATCCAGTTCTGGAGCCCCTATTACAGGAAAGATCTGGAGGTGCTGGGACATGTCCAGAGAAGGACCATGAGGATGATCAGAGGGCTGGAGCTCCTCTCCCGTGACGACAAGGCTGTTCAGTTTGGAGAAGGCTCTGAGGAGACCTTATTGTGGCCTTCCAATATCTGATGGGGACCTACAAGAAAGCTGGGGAGGGGCTTTTTTGGGTGTCAGGTAGTGATAGAACTGGAATGGATCCAAGCTAGAGGATGGGGAGAATGGGGGAATGTATCCAAGCCAGAGGAGGGGAGACTTAGTTTATATGTTAGGAAGAAGTTCTTCACCATGAGGGTAGAGAGATAATGAAACAGGTTACCCAGGGATGTGGTGGAAGCCTCATCCCTGGATGTTTTTAATGCCAGGCTGGATGTGGCTCATGATCTAGTGGAAGGTGTCCCTGCCCATGGCAGGAGGGTTGGAACTAGATGATCTTTGAGGTCCCCTTCCAACCCTGACAATTCTGTGAAAAGATGGAAGGAAGATGGATCTTAGAAAATGGCAGAAATAGCAGAGTTAGCTTTTTAAGTCCCCCAAAGTTGGATTCTTACAAGGAACAAGGTTCAGCCTGTTCCTAAATAGAAGGCTGACTATGTTACAGGCCTGTTGGGAAAATGTGACGGGTATCCAACTGTCAACCACAGGTGATAAATACTCTTGGAAGTCCAAGTTTGCAGTACTAGGCTGTAGCAGCCTGATCTTGCGACTGCTGTGAGTAACTTCAGGTTTACAAAACACTTCAGCAGCACAAGAAAATGCAGGCAACAGAGGTAAAGGCATTAGAAACTGAGGTTTCCAGGCATCTGGGGACTCATTTTTTACCTGCTGCACTAGTCTATGTCTACTTTGACTTGAAAACAGTCCCTTCAGAGTGCACCCAGGATAAGCCTGGCTTGTGTTAGCACAAGGCTTCTTCAGAGGATCAGAATCCAACCTCCGGCATGAGCAGGAGTTTTCCATGACTACAAAGCAAGTGAGTAATCACCAACCATATCTGCAGCCTTCTGGGACAGAACTCAGCCTGTATTTGGAAGCACTTGTCAAACACACCAGATTTATGCATCTGCTGGGTGGATTTTTTTTCTCCCTGAGGCAGGCAGCCACAGTGTTAGAGTCATCCTGCTGAGGACACGTCTGTGACACCTGGATGTCACCAAGCACACAGATGGCATCCCAGGGGGCAAAGCCACAAGGCCTACTGCACTGCAGTATCATGCTGAACAGCCTACCTACCTCAATAAGAAGTTTGCCTGTTATATTGGGGCATCCCCCATCTTTCCATTAACTTCCCTGAGCTAAATACCTCCAAGGCTCCTGTTGGGATGCAAGGAGTCTCACCCTCACCACTCTAAGGTTGCCAGTGGAGTATAGATTCATACAATGGTTTGGGTTGGAAGTGATTTCCAAAGGTCAGCTAGTCCAACACCCCTGCAGTCAGCAGGAACATCCTCCACTAGATCAAGTTGCTCAGAGCCTGTTTGAGCCTGACTTTGAGTATCTCCAAGGATGGGGCCTCAGCTACCTCCCTGGGGAAGCTGTTGCAGCATTCCACCACTCTTGTTGTAAAGAACTTCTTTTTAACATCCATTCTAAATCTATTCTCTGATTTCAAACCACTACCCCTCGTCCTGTCACTGCAGGCCTTTGTACACAGTCCCTCTGCAGCCTTCTTGTAGGCCCACTTTGAGGTACTGGAAGGCTGCTATAACATCTCCCTGGAGCCTTCTCCTCTCCAGGCTGAACACCCCCAGCTCCCTCAGCCTGTCCTCAGAGCAGAGGCGGTCCAGCCCCCTGATCATCCTCTGGACCCACTCCATCAGGTTCATGTCCCTCCTGTATTGAGGACTCCAGAGCTGGACCCAATGCTCCAGGTGAGATCTCACCTACAGAGTGGCAGAGTCACCTCTCTCAACCTGCTGGCCATGCTTCTTTCGATGCAGCCCAGGAAGCCATTGGCCTTCTGGGCTGCAAGTGTACACTACTGGCTCATGTCCAGCTTCTCATCCACCAGCACCCTCAAGCCCTTTTGTGCAGGGCTGCTCTCAATGTCCTCATCCCCCAGCCTGTATTGATATCAAAGACTGCCTCAACCTAGGTGCAGGACCTTACACTTTGCCTTATTGATCCTCACGAGCATACAGAGGATATATTACTTGTTTTCCTCAGAGAAGTTTTTGTGTTAGTGCTTTCCTGCCTGAAAGGCTGCATTTGAAATCCTCCACATGTCTGATTATTTGTGCCAGTAACCTGGAGTTACTAGTCACTGACTACTGCAGTACTTGCCTTCACAGTACTGCTGTGTTTCATAGAACAGAAGAGAACAGAATCCTAGAATGGTTTGGGCTGGAAAAGATCTTAAACATCATCTCGTTCCAACCCTCCTGGCCATGGGCAGGGACATCTTCCACTAGACCAGGCTGCTCAAAGCCTCATCCAGCCTGGCCTTGATCACTTGCCGGGATGGAGCATTTCTATGCACATCAACTACCCTTTGAAAATCAAACCTCAACAGAGGAGTGAGAGTTACAGAAAACCAAGAGGTGTTTCGAATGACCACTTAAAAGCCATCTCTATCTTCTTTTACCATGAACTGAGGGCTAAACCCTGAGCTCCTCCGCTCAGCACAGCTGTGAAGCAGCAGATGCTGCTATCACGCACACAACTTTCTGACTCTCAAACACCTAAGGCTTAAAGCATAACTGTTTGGCTTTGGTTCCTGAGACTAACTCACAAGGTCAGTGCCAATTTCAACAGACTCTTTCTCATACACAGAACACATGCAAGTGCACATAGCAGACGCCTTCCTAGTATACAGATTTCTCAGCAACACCTAGCAGGATTACTGACACAAATAACATTTTTGTTTTCCCTTTTTTAAATTGGCCAGCCATGCTTAAGGCAGACATTGGAAGGGCAGCACACAGCAAGTGCCCACAGGCTATCCATCTCGAGCTCTGCTTGCCTGCTCTTACACATACTCTATTTCTCTGCCTTATCTTCAGAAGAAAGACCAAAACCCAGTAAGGCAGAGACAGCCCACAATGGTTTTTGAGACCCCACCAGGAGCACTGCATCCAGTTCTGGTGCCCCCCAGCATAAGAGGGCCATCAAACTGCTGGAGTGGGTCCAGAGGAGGCCACAAAGATGATCAGAGGGCTGGAGAACCTCCTCTGTGGGGACAGGCTGAGAGAGTTGGGGCTTTTCAGCCTGAAGAGAAGGCTCCAGGGAGATTTTAGAACAGCCTTCCAGCACGTGAAGGGGACCTACAAGAGGTCCAGGAAGGGACTTTTTACAAAGGCTTGTAGTGACAGGACAAGAGGGAATGGCTTTAAGCCTGAGGAGGGCAGATTTAGACTGGATATTAGGAAGCAAATTCTTTACAGTGAGAGTGGTGAGACACTGGAACAAGTTGCCCAGGGAAGCTGTGGCTGCCTCCTCCCTGGGGGTGTTCAAGGCCAGGTTGGATGAGGCCTTGAGCAACCTGGTCTAAGTGGAAGGTGTCCTTGCCCACAGCAGGGTGGTTGGAACTAGATGATCTTTAAGGTCCCTTCCAACCTAAATCATTCTATGAACAGATCTTTATCAAATTCAACATTACATCCACCCCTCAAATGAAAAGTGATGAATTAAAACTGTTAAAAATTTATATAAAACTCATTTATATAGAATTTAATGCCTGCTCCTAGTGCTGTCAGCACCAGTTAATACCAGTTCATTGCAGACTGAAGAACTGGTGTGGACTCCAGCTGACAGAGAGTCCTTCCAGGAAGGCTTTTACATGACTTAGAGCAGAGCAGCAGCTTCAATCTAGACCTGCACCCACAAGGATGCACTGACCCTGAGGTCATTGGCCCACATTTCTGGACTTCTGCCCCATCTTTCTGGATGGCATGGTCACTCTGTTTAGTTTTCAATTCCCACAGCAGCTGCTGCACATCACTCTAACCCCCACCCACAGAAGCAATTGGAGCCCAGCCTTCTTGGCCAAGCTGCAGCAGCAAACCCTGGGGAAAACACCAGCAAGACTTCATCCAGGCAAGCCATGAGGTTAGAGGAACTCACAAGATCTCTTCTGCTTTCTAAGACTAAGTAGTGGGACAGTAAAACAGACAACAGCCAGCACATCTAATTCATTATTTTATCACTGTCAAGCTGTCAAGTCTCACACATCCATACACCCTGATTTGGGGAGAGGCCCATTTTCCTTCACTTCCAGATTTCCTAAAGTAATGTACCTTTTCAAGTCAACACCAATGCTCTGTCCAAGAGCAGTGATGCCAAGATTGCAGGACTGACCTTATTTGAGACACAGCAGGTGTAGGGCACTCCACATGCCAGTGGTCCTGGTGCTGCACAGTTGTGGTACACATTCTGTGACCAGTCTCTGTAATCTTCCCCACCACAGCACTTAAACTGGGAAAAGAAAAAAGAAAACAAACCCAAATGGCAAAGGAATGAAGTAATTGTTATCTTCACAAAAGCTCTTCTAGGAAATAGAAAACAAAGGGAAAATAAAACAATCTTAAGAGTACTGAGCTACTTAGAACAAGAGGACACATTCTCAAGCTGTGTCAGGGGAAGTTTAGACTCAAGGTGAAGAGAAAGTTCTTCCCAGAGAGAGTTGTTAGCCATTGGAATGTGTTGCCCAGGGAGGTGGTGGAGTCCCCATCCCTGGAGGGGTTCAAGAGGGGATTGGATGTGGCACTTGGTGCCATGGTTTAGTCATGAGGTCTGTGGTGACAGGTTGGACTTGATGATCTTTGAGGGCTCTTCCAACCTTGGTGATTCTGTGATATCCTTTTATAGGACTGAAAAGAATCAAACCCACAGACGGTGTCCCTCCATCACTCACCAAGCTACTACTCAGGGTGCCAGAGCAAAGCACTTGTTGCTAAGCTTCACTTCCCATCTTTTCTGAGTTGAAAATAATATCTTTTCAGGCCTGGACATCGTTAAGCAGTGTTTTTACATTCACTCCATCCTGAGCTGCAATATGCTTCTTCAGCTGTTTTGGGGGTGGGGGGTGTTTGCTTTGTTTTGCTGGTTGGTTTGTTTGTTTTGTTTTCAGGGTTTTTTTTTGTTTGGTTTTTGGTTGGTTGGTTGGTTGGTTGTTTTTTTCAAGGATTGTGACTACATTTGTAATTAAGCCTAAAAGACAAAAAACAAAGTGCTGCTGTAAGGCAGAAAAACAATGTTACCAAAACGTTTTTGGGTCTAATTTGGTAGGACTAAAAATTGGCAAACAAACACTCTAAGTTTTGCACTGATTTCCTGGAAATCTTCACTCTGTATCTTAAAGGAAGGGGAAAGGAGCAGTTTATTGAATCACTGAAGTGTCTCTGCTGGTCATGGACATCATTTTGGGCAGTGCACGGAAACTTTAAAGCATGATGAAGCCCAGTGACAGCATTTCCTCAGGATGGTTTGCTCCTGACAAGACTTTCCATGCTAACTTTGTTTTTCAAAGCAGGCTGCCATCTCCCTAACGATGTCATAAAACACCCAGAGCACTTCCTCAGATAATTTTGAGTTTTCATTATTTGGTTTTCATCATTATTTGGCATGGTCACTGACATCACATGGGCCCTGACCTCACATTTCTGAACGTTTTTCTGCTTCTACAGCCTCCGAGCTGCATGGCACAGCTCTTCAATAAGCCAATAAATGCTTCAACACACCAGCCTTGAAATGAACGAAAGAGAAAAGAAAGGCTGTGAGTCAACTCCAAGTGCCATTAAGTAATGCTCAGCTGGGCTCCCTGCAATTTCTGACTTTTAATTACAGGTATACATACTTCCACGGGCATTTCCTTTGAATAACCAGCCTGGAGCTTGCCGTGTGCCTTCCACTGAAAATACAACAGCCCAGGTTCAAAGAGCCTAAGTGCCACCTAATTGCTCTGTATCAGGTGCTTCCCATTAAGGAGATCATAGAATTGCTTGGGTTGGAAGGGACCTCAGGGATCATCTATTCCAACATCCCTGCCATGGGCAGGGACATCTCTCAATTAGCCTCAGTGGCTCAAGGCCTCATCCAACCTGGCCTTGAACACCTCCAGAGAGGAGGCATCCACAGCCTCCCTGGGCAACCACCAGGTCTCACCACCCTGGTACTGAAGAGCTTCTTCCTAAAATCCAGTCTAAACCTACTCTCCTTCAGCTTCAAACCATTCCCTCTTGTCCTATTGCTAGACCACCCTTAGGAAAAGTCCCTCTCCAGCCTTTCTGTGGGATCCCTTCAGATGCTGAAAGGCAGATACAAGGTCGCCCTCAGAGTCTTCTCTTCTCTAGGCTGAACAACCCCAGATGCTTTTGAAAACCTTGGGCCAGGCAGCAGAAAACCCAAGTGCAAGAATTTGGGTGGAATTTAGGCTGAATTTGTCTGAATCTGGCTGTTTTGCTCAGGATCTGGTTTTCAGCATCCAAATCACACCTAGCAAGGCAAAAGTTATGTTTTTTGTCCCCACCTTCTAGCAGTGATCTAGAGGGCTTCAAATGCCAGCTGGGATGCTGAAGCAGCCTGTTCATAGCAACACCACAACAGAGGAGGCACGAGATCTTATGTGCCTTATCAGTAAGAATTTGGTTTAATCATATCACTCAGGCAGTGAATTAGCCTCAGGGGGAAAAAAAAAAAAAACAACAAACCTGCTTCTGAACAGAATCCATGATGTTCTTGAAGTCTAAATCATCATAGTAATTCTCAATTCCTCTTCTAATGTTATCATTCAAAAAGTTGATTGTCTAGAAAGCAAAAATAGAACGAGATTCACGGGTTAAACACACCAAAACCAAATTAAACAGCAGGTTAAAGCACCAAGTGTAACTGATGAGCACAGAAGGAAAGGCTTTTGGTTTCTTTTAAAGAAAAAAAAAAAGAAATCCCAGTTAGAACTACATCACAGCACAGTCCTGAAGGGCCAACCCATCCCTCCTCTTCAAAGGAAGCAGCCCCACTGCTGGGTTTGTGCTGGAAAGTGCTAACAGTGTGACATCTCTCCAGTGAGCTGCTGCTTTGCTGAGTCTGCAATCATCTCCCTGAGATGGTTCCATTATCCCCAGGCTGGATCCCTCCCAGTTGGCACTGAGAATCTCTTGTCATCTTTTGTGTGACAAAACAGCGGGTTTGAGCAGTAGGTCTTGGCACTGTGGTCCACGCCGTGCCCTGGGTGACCAGAACTTTGTGTCTGTTGACCATCTGCCATGAATTTTATCTTCCATTAATTTTATTTTCCACCATTTTCTTTCCCAAGGAATCTATAGTTGCCAAATAAAGAGCTTTAATCCATCTTAAACACACAAAACCCGAAGTGTGTCTGTGTGTTTCACAGTGGTTGTTTTGAGCAGTATGGCAGTGGGATTGTGACAGAGAAAAAATTCTCTCTCCTCAGCTTGCCGTATTAGAAATTAAATCCACAAGATGGTTTTAAAGCTCAGAAGATGAGGCCAAAACCCCCAGCACAATCACAGCATAGCAAAACCAGGGACTAATGATAACCAGAATGTAACCATTTTCCTTTCAATCCATCTGCCAAAATGATCAAGGTTAAAGCTCCCCAGGTCTGAAGGAAACCTGGAATACAACTACTCATTTTCTCTGCATTACTAATAGCAACAATTCAAAACAGAACAGAACCATTACAGTGGTGAAGTAAGAGAGGATTTTGCAGGACTATCCTAACTGGCCAAGAAGGAACAGCAGCAAACTTAGAATCATAGAATGGCAAAGGTTGGAAGGGACCCTAGAGATCATCTACTCCAACCTCCCTGCCATGGGCAGTGATGCCTTTCAACTAGACTCAGCTGCTTAAGGCCTCATCCAGCCTGGTCTTGAACACCCCCAGGGAGGAGGCAGCCACAACCTCCCTGAGCAACCTATTCCAGAGTCTCACCACCTTCATACTGAAGAACTTCTTCCCAAGACCTAGTTTAAACCTACTCTCCTTCAGCTTCAAACCACTCCCCCTCATCCTATTGGTAGACATCCTTAGGAAAAGTCCCTCTCCAGCATTCCGGTAGGATCCCTTCAGGTATTGGAAGGCAGCTCTAAGGTCCTCCCAGATTCTTCTCTTCTCCAGGCTGAACAATCCCTGCTCCCTCAGCCTATCCTCACAGCAGAGGTGTTCCAGCCCTTGGATCATCCTTGTGGTCCTCCTCTGGGCTCACTCCAACAGCTCCGTGTCCTTATGATAGGGACACCAGAACTGGATGCAGTATTCAAGGTGGGGTCTCACCAGAGCAGAGTCAAGGGGTAGAATCAACTTTATTGACTAACTGGCCACTGACAGCTCTCATGCCACCTGTATCAGCTTATTTACACTGGACAGACTTGAGAAGGAAATAGAGAAATAAATGGGAAAAATCATTGAGACATGCAAAACAATTAAAGAGAGATTATCACCCTAAGCCTTTACTACATACTTCCTTCTCCTCCCTTTACCTCATAAATCAAGCAAAGAAACCCATCCCTGAGCATAGCTGCCCTGCTCAGACAGGTAATACATGTGTCAAGAAAACTCTGACAGCACACAAACCACACAGCAGATTTTCTTTGTCCAAATGTCGAGAGCAACTCCTCCTCACCCCCTCAGCAAATACCATCTTCGGCATTTACTTAATTTTCTGTCAGCCAAATTCTCTGCATGCTGTGCTGCCCACACTCCTACACCAGGCAGACTGGATGAGTCTGGTGCTCCCACCACAGTTCAGCATAACTGATGTGGGGCCAAGGCAACACCTACAGCACTGGCTAAGGATGGCTTCTTGAAATGAAGATAACTCATCACAAGTCAAGTTCACGACTCTGGTCCAGCATGGAGTAAAAAGAAAACACTGTCTAGAGAGAACATAACACCATTTCAAGAGAACAATGACTTGCTAATGAAAAATACTGGGGGGTTTTAAAGCTTTTTTAAATATATATATATATATATATATATATATATATATATATCATATGTAACATGAGGAAATGAGATTGGTAAGATCGGGCTGGGGAGAGAAGAGTCTTATTATTCAGCATCTCCTTTCAATGCTCATGTTTTGCCAGATTAGAAAGCAAGAAGTCCAAGTCCAGAGATCTAGTATTTGCCATAATGAACACATGTATGTTTGAAAGCATTTCTAACAGAAAAAAAAAAAATAAATTAAATCCTCTGCTGCCTTCTATCTAGTGAAAATGAATTTTTTTATATGGTTACACCATGCTCATAAATGATGGAGTTTCCTACAGGAAATTGTTGTGTTGCTTATGGATGTGGGCTGGGAAGAGCTGCCTTTTAGATGAGGTGAAACATTTTTGCCACTAAAAATTAAGGAAGTCTCCAAATGCAATTGGAAACCTCCCAAATCAGCAATCTGACACCCAGAAGGCAAACAGAAGAAAGCATTTGGCAATACACGAAGAGTTGGAAGCTCTTTTTGCCTGTACTGCACATTCTTAGTTACCAGATTTTCTCCAAATTCTTTACTCTGGAATTCATCTTCAGAGTGGGTTGCCAGCTCCACCCATCCCTGAACCCTGGGAAAGTCTGGACCTGCCTTCAGACCTCCACCCGTTACTGTGCAGGTGACAACTGTAGCATCTTTCATTTGCTCAGTAACACAGCTGTGACATTGTGTGCAGCGCTCTTGGGGATCAAAACCTAAGTGCAAGCAGCTCACCTGGTTTCTGAAGATCAGGGCAACCACTCCACCAGTCAGCTCAATCAGCAAGCAGATACCAAGAATGTACATGAACTGCAGAAAAACAATTGCAAGTGAGTCCCTTAACCAGAACGAACCCCAGCTCCTCCTTCAGTTAGTGCCCTTCAGTCTATAACGTTCAACTGGCTTTCTGCAGACAAGATGGCATTATGCAGAAAGATGAAGAATTGTGATTTTGTTCCTCTAAAACTGTTTGTGCAGCAAGAAAGCCTTTTTCTCCTCACTTGAGTCATTCTGGGTTTCGCCCAGTTGGCAAACACGTTATTTTTTTCTGCTGTGAATGGACTCAAACCCAACAGATAAATTTGTCATGCCAAGAAACATCTCTCCATAACAGCATCCCAGAGAAGCACACTAATGGGCTGCTACAAGCTTAGTACTTATCTGTTAGCTTTGGGTCAAACAAGTGTTTTAAGATAATCCAAGCCATCTCACAGGATCACAGGACGTTAGGGGTTGGAAAGGACCTCCGGAGATCATCCAGTCCAACCCCTTGCCAGAGCAGGACCAGAGAATCTAGCATAGGTTGCACAGGAACGCACTCAGATGGGTCTTGGAAGTCTCCAGAGAAGGAGACTCCACAACCTCTCTGGGCAGCCTGCTCCAGTGTTCTGTGAGCCTCACAGGGAAGAAGTGATACTGTGATACTGTGAAGTTCTTCCTCATGTTGAGGTGGAACCTCCTGTGCTGTAGTTTCCACCCATTGCCCCTTGTCCTATCACAGGGTGCAGCTGAGCAGAGCCTGTCCCCTCCCTCTTGACACCCAGCCCTCAGATATTTATAGAGACCTATTAAATCTCCTCCCAGTCTTCTCTTCTCCAGACTAAAAAGCCCCAAGTCTCTCAGCCTCTCCTCATCAGGCACATGTTCCAGTGTTAAATCCAAACTAGCATTGCCAGTGTTAAATCAAAGCAAAATTCTAGGCTTAGCAGCTCTTAGCATGTTGCTTCACAGGAGGAAACTGTGCTGTACTGTACATTGCCCAGGCAGGCACAGAGGCTGCACAAAGGGCACCTGCAGGACCTACCATCCTCAGTAGAAAGAAAAATGGCATCTACTAGCTCTCCATTTACTCACTCCTGTGTGTACATACACACATGCTCACTCACACCACCACCACAACATGTGCATCTGTGACTACTCATCAAAGCCCAGGCAAAATATGAATAATATGAAGAAATCCATAGCAACACCATGAGATAGCTGCAACATGCCAGTATCTGTAATCCTTTTCCAACCCATAGGATTCTGCAGGCATGAAAGATGGTAATTAGGTGAATTCAGGTCTGCTTCTTGGCAATGAACTTCATCAGGAGGAAAGTTTCATGGTCTCCTATGGAAATGACCTCTGAAAGATGGTTTAATTTCTGTGCTCTCAATACTCAGTGTCACAAACTCACTGGACAGATATCTCCTCTCCTGATAAATTTGGAACAAGCCTGAGACTTCCTTCATTTAAATACCCTACTGGATTTGCTAGCACAATGGGAACAGAAAATGTACTTGGGAGTAAGACAAGGCCACCCCACCCCAACTCAAGAGTGGGAAAAAAAAAGCCTAAGGTCTGACTCTTAATAGAATTCCAGCATAATTTCAAAATCCACAGTTACTTCTTGCTTTGGCCTACAGAACATATCTTGTATTTAGTAATTCTTTAGACTGAGCTGTCCTGGAGGTGAAAATGATGGGTTTGTGCTTTATTTCTTGTTAGTCACGTGTTCAATTTCCTTCTGCAACCACAGCATTACACAGGAATTTCTCAGAAATGTCTCCTTTTAGAAAGACTGGGGAGAAAACCTCTCCCTATCTGTCCCACTTTCATCTCCCCCTTAGGGTCCTTCTCTGAAAGCCCTGCAGTGCCACAAAGCTGATATCACAACGTACACCTCTCCATCTTCCCTGTCTTCCACTTCCCAGCCAAAGGCAGACAGACCTCAGCCACTGGCAGCCTGAAGGACATCAGCTTGACCTGGGGTGTTTTTCTCTATCAGCTTACACTGGGTTGAAACGAGAAGCGTTTGGAGAACCATCAGGGACCACAGCTCATCTCTACACTTCATGTCCCATCAAGCAAGTTCACAGCTTTAGGATATCCCCTGTACCAACAGGGGAAGCTTTCCCCTTGGCCAAGGGGCAGCACTATTTCCTCTCCTCCAACACAAATCACCCCAGCAGGGCACCTGCCGATGGCATGGGCAGACCAGCAAAAGAGCAGGCACTGTGGTGCCAGGCTGGCGTCGAATGGTATGTCAACAGCTGAGTTTGCTCAAGATCCACTCCAACTGATAATAATTCACATTCCTGGTTGTTTTCCAAAAAGCCCTTAACTGCTGGAAAGCTGCTTTTCCCAGCACTGGGCTCTGACCCTGCCCAGTCCTGTCAGTGACAAGACAAAACACTGCTGCTCCCTGATGAAGGAGCATCCACAGATGTTAGGTTAGGGGTCTGCTGCTATTAAGCAGTTTTAGATTTAACTACAATTTACATCTTATTTAAATATATATATTTTTATATATGTGTATATATATTTTTTTAATATATTTCTATATAAAAATAACATATAAAATATATTACATATCGATATTATATAATGTATATATTTATATCAACGTTGTATATAGTGATATAAATATGATATAACTTTAAATGTATATTTATTTTTGTAACTATGCATTCAGAATAAGTTTTACTGCATATAGGGTGATGGGTTTGAATTCAGATGACACTGCAAAGCAAAAGCACTGAGTCTTAAAAATTAGGAATACAAAAAAACCCCAATACTTACTGCTTGCAGGAGGCACAAGTTGTCCCTTAAAGAAGCCAGAACACCCACAAAAGACACGAGGAACATTACAATACCCAAAAGTATTAAAATAATTGCTGGGGCTAGAAAAGCACTTTCTAGAGTTTTGTACTTCTGCCTTTCAACTTCTGCATAAATCCCAACAGCGAGGACGAGGGCTCCGATCACCTGAAACACAAAAGAGAAGAGTTACTCCTTCTGCCAGCAGACAGCCATGACATTTTGTGAATGAACCTGTGGCTACTCACTTCAGGATTAATTATAAACAATGAAACTCTCAAATCAGTTCAGATGGAAAAACAAACAAGCAAACCACCCCAAAACAACCCACCCCCACCTCAAAGACTAAAGCAGAGGAAAGCAGAGCTAGAAAAAAGCAAACCCTGAGATTTGTATATATGCCAAGCACAACACAGGTTCTAAACCAGCCTGCAACCCACAGTCCCTTTCTATCAGCTCCTACTGTATTTAGGCTCAGTAAATGTCAGAGAATTGAATCATAGAATTGTTTGGGTTGGAAGAGATGCCAAGGATCATCTAGTTCCAACCCTCCCTGCCATGTGCAGGGACACCTCACACTAGATCAGGTTGCTCAGAGCCATATCCAACCTGGCCTTAAAAACCTCCAGGGATGAGGCTTCCACCACCTCCCTGGGCAACCTGTTCCAGTGTCTCACCACCCTCATGGTGAAGAATTTCTTCCTAACATCTAATCTGAATCTACCCCTTTCTGCTTTTGGCCAAGTGTATCCTACACCTCTATTCCTCCTGCCACTAGGGGAAATGCACCCATTTAAAACAAAACCAAACCCTGCAAGTTGCAAAGGACACCCCATTCTCAAGCACTACCAGATAAAGCTGCCAGGTGAGGCGAGAAGTGATGTATTTCATTGAACGAAGGAAAAATGCTTGGATCAAAATAACCATAGCAAAGTCAAAATCAATTGGTATTAATCCCACAGCATGCCTCAAGTTGCTTCAAAACACGCTGAATTTGAGAAAGAAAATAGCCTACAACACTTGATCGTGAAAACTGCAGTGGAAAAACTTTACTGCTGACTACAACAGCCAGACACATCCTCAGGAAAGAGCCCAGGTTCAAATCAATCATTTTGGCAACCAGCATTCACCTTTTCTGACCCAACGTCTCAGCACTGACCCCGAGTCTGCTCCCTGCACAAGAGCAGCAAGTTCCTTCAATACAAGCTTTTGATCTCACATGGTACATCCCAGACAAAGGTCTAGGTGGATACGTGACATAAAGAGACCTTATCGAAGCCTTCCAATATCCTAAGGGGGCTTATAAGAAAGCTGGGGAGGGACTTTTTAGGGTGTCAGGTAGTGATAGGACTGAAGGGTGGTTTTAGCCAGGAGGGGGCTGGTCTCTTGTCCCAGGCAACCAGCACCAGAACAAGAGGACACAGTCTCAAGCTGCACCAGGGGAAGTTTAGGCTCGAGGTGAGGAGAAAGTTCTTCCCAGAGAGAGTTGTTAGCCATTGGAATGTGCTGCCCAGGGAGGTGGTGGAGTCACCATCCCTGGAGGTGTTCAAGAAGGGATTGGACGTGGCGCTTGGTGCCATGGTTTAGTAGTCATGAGGTCTTGGGTGACAGGTTGGACTTGATGATCTTTGAGGTCTTTTCCAACCTTGTTGATTCTATGATTCTCCCACAAGCTCTGAAGCACTGATAACAAGCTCAATACTCGCCTGGTAGATTATTTGCTTAGAAAAATTAAAACAAAACAAAACCCCAAAACAAACCAACCAAAACTCATACAAAAACCTCAAAACAAACAAACAAATAAATAAACCCAAATAAACAACCCAACAAAAAAAAAAAAAGAAATCAAAATACTGAACGTAAACCACCAGCATTACCTGAATGTGTTGCTTCAAGACTGGAAATGTTACTGAAATTACTTTCTTAGCCACAGTTTTCTCATCAAAACTTTCCACATTAAAGATTCAAAGGTGTCAGTGGGTAAAAATAAATCTGCTTTCCCACTTCAGGAGTTTAAAATATACAGATACATACAGAGATATTTATACATGCAGGTACCTTCATGCCCTTTCATCTCTATTTTGCTCACACACCCTCCAAGACTTCTAGCCTTTGAAGTGTACAAGAAACTTTGGTCCTGTCTTTTGTTTTCCAAAACCAGCCCAGCTAAAAAAGAACACCACCACCAAAATTCCCCACCCCCATTACAGCTTTTACAGTACATTACAGTACTCAAATTCACATCCCAAGGAAATTCACATCCCCCAATGAAGGGATTAAACAGGAAGCTTCTTGCCATGCCTCTGCCCTCTTCTGGAAGTGCATCGAGAATCCCATTTCAGGATACCAGACATTAAAACTGTGTCACCCCCATGGACTACAAAATACCTCTGTAATGAAACTGCCTTTAACAATCCCAAATTAACTGTTCTGCAGATGGTTTGAGGCCGAGGGCACGTGCCTGCAGGGAGGCTGGAAGGCTTCGTGCTGCCTTCAGCAGCAGCAGCAGCACTGCCCTGCCAGGGGAAAAGCATCAGCTAACAAACAAAAGCTCTGATCCTTTTTATAGATTAGAGACACACACACATGTGCATTCCAAGCTTTACAAAGATTTTTGAAGCAGAAAAAAAAAACTGTTAGGGGCAGGGGAAAGCACAGAATGAAAAATCCTCATTTCCTAAGAGCAGGATTTATGCATTTATTACCTTTTATTTTTGTTTTATCATTTAATAGAAACCTTTCAAACCTTGAATACGGTCAAACCAGTGTCAACAATTATTTACACCCAGCAGATGTACTAACCTCACAACCATCCCACCCATGTCCCTTCCTGTCACCAGGGTTGGAAATGCAGCTCGCACGTAGCATCTGCGCTGTTTACATCCTGCAGCCTCCACAACAGCTCCCAGTTTGGCCATTCAAACCTTGGCTGCGGGAAAAATTTGCTGGACTTGACCGGTGTTAAATGAGTGCTGACCAGCAAATGCCCAGGGACTTTCTCTGGGGCTTTTGCATGCACAGAAGTTGCTGTTCCACAGATAAAGGAAAACAATTTCTTTGTAAGTGGTGGTTTTAACTCTGTATTTACAGTGCTCAAAGTGCCCGCTCTTCTGTTTAAAATCCTGCATGTTGTTTCAGCCAGGCAAGAAAATTCACATTACTGCCTCATTCGCCAGGAAAATTATTGCCTGAAAAGGTTCCAGTGATGACTGGCTTGTAAAATAAGCCCTGAGTGACATGGGCAGACACAGCAGCGACGAGGCCTGGAGCAAACATCCCCTCCGGCACTCCCAGCGATGCTTTCATTTCCTTTCTGCCTTGGGATAAAGCTGATATTGAGTTCCTGGTGATTTTCAGCAATCCCAGGGACTCGAATCCGGGTGTTCATCACTCACCATTATCTCATTACCAGAGAAACAGCAACAGCAGGGAGGAAACCCAGTGGCCTCAGCATCCCATACGGAGCCAAAGCCCCCCCAAAGCAGCCAAAGAAGACGAAATCATCCAAAATTCAAGCAAGCCAACACTCTGCCGCCAAACTTCACTCCCATTTACACCAATTTAAAAATTAATTAAGTCAGCAAGAGGAATGCAGCTGGGAAAAGAACCAGACACTGATATTTACTGGTAACGAGCTCTGCTTTACTAAGCTAGAATAAAAGACAATTCTGAGAGGGAAAGCCACGCGCTGCACCTCACACAATATGGCCTGTGTTTGGCCTGAAGACCAGGGACAGGCTGATCAGCACCAGCAAACGCCACCAAGCTCCCATCCTTCCCCTTTCCACAGCCCCTGTCAGGCCTGCCGCCCTCTCTCCCTCCCCAGGCAGAACTGACAAACGGAAGCTCTTGGTTATAAACAGGGGCAGAGCGTTGAAAATCCACAGCAAGCGACTACAAAGACTAAATAAAACCCTCAAGCTGCTTGAAAGAAGCTTTGTCCTCTGGGGACACAGAGAGAAACATTTCAGAAGGGTCCTTTTTCTGCTACCAGATTAGTATTTACATCCCACCAGTAAGGGGCCTTGCTGCCAACGGAAAATGCAGAGTAGACAATGTGCCTGGTTTTTCATCAAGGACAAACTACTATGTAAAAAGAGTCTGAAAAGTAATGCAACAAATGTCCCTTTTCTGAAAATCACAGCTGTGGAATAGCTGCTGTGGAGCAACGCAGGGAACACCAGCAGGCTAAAACCTTGTTGGTTTGTCTGCTAAGGCAAAAGACTTAACCTGACCTAGTTAAAGACGTCCCCGCTCACTGTGAGGGGCTTGGATAAGATGACCTCTGAGGGTCCCTTCTAGCCCAGTGCATTCTATGACTCTGAATGGATACCCCGGATCCTGAAAAGTCTCATCTACACCCAAACACTTTGCATTTCCATTCCTGCTCACCCTTAAATCATAGCTTTAATCAGACACCCACTATCAAGCCTGGTGGATCTACACCTCCGAAGCCTCTTCTCCCCCACAACACTCCCAACAGCTTTACGCTCTCACCTTTCAAATACCGTGTCTACTGAGATGGGAAACCCAGCCCAGCAAAACAAGAGCTTAAACAAGATTAAACTCAAAGAGCCAGAAAGGCTGCCTAAGTACCTTGGACCTCAGTGCAGCCTGGAGCCAGCACAACCAAGCAGCACCACCCCAGCGTCTCAGAGCCTGAGAAAAAAGCACCTTTTAAATAAGGGTCCTTACAAGGAGCCCAAGCACTCCTTCCAGCCTGGGGGTACCCGGTTAGGGTGAAATTGCCACGTTTGAGAAGTCAGTGGGAACAGCCTGGACCCACCATCTGGTGACAGCAGGTGGGTTTACCTGGCTGCAGGCAGCCAGCGTGAAGTGCCAGCAAGTTTTAAAGCCAAGGCTGGGAAAAGGCGTTCTCCTGGTGACTGGATCTGGAGGGCAAAGGCTTTATTTGCCCGGCTTACCTTGCCCCTAGGGGGAAAAAGCCACCATTTTAACAGCCACCTAAATGATTTCTAGCGGCCAAACTTTCAACCCTGCAAGTTCCCATCCGCCAAAACCAGTCTGTCGCTGCCTGGGGAAGGCCAAGCCGCTTACACCCACAGCCACAGGTGTGCCGGCCGCCGGCTCCGCAGCGGAAGCACTAATTACAGCCGAAACCTCGGGGCCCGGCGTGAGGGAGACAGCCCCCAGCTCCCCCCGGGGCCCGGCGTGGGGAGACAACCCCCAGCTCCCCCGGGGCCCGGCGTGGGGGAGACAACCCCCAGCTCCCCCCGGGGCCCGGCGTGGGGGAGACAACCCCCAGCTCCCCCCGGGGCCCGGCGTGGGGGAGACAACCCCCAGCTCCCCCCGGGGCCGCCTGAGGCGCAGCCCCCTCCCTTCCTCGGGCTTTGGGAACGCTGCCGCCCCCGCCTTCTCCCCCGACGCGTGGGCAGCCGCCCCCGCTCACCCAGAAGGTGGTGGAGTAGACGATGAGGGTGAGCTTGAGGCAGAGGTAGGAGAAGCGACCGCAGTACCGCACTTGCTCCGCGTCCCCCGCCGCCATCCTCCCACTCCCGCAGCACCTGCTGCCGCCAGACCGCAGCCCGCCGCCGGCCCTGCCCTACCCTGCCCGCCCCTTTCCCGGCGGAGGGAGGGAGTGAGGGAGGAAGGAGGGAAGGGAACGGCCGCCCTACCGGGCGGGCTCGTAGCCACTGCCTTCGGTTCCGGGAGCGGGATGGGCTCGGGGATCGTCTCCACGACTGGGGAGCACGGCGGGGAAAAGGATCTAACAGGGAGGGGGCAAGCCCCAGAGCGCTGCCGGCCGCGGCTGCTGCTTTGTCCCGCAGCTGGGGCCGCCAGAAAAGCAGCGCATCTCCTCAGAGCCATCGAACGCTGCTGCCGAAGGCAGGCTCCCCACAACCCCATCCGCCTCTTCGGATAGAAACACACCTGAGTTGCAGCTGGCCGGCTGCTGGAGGGGGTTGGATTAAGCATCCATAGACATTCACAACCTCTTCTCCCAAGGAACAAGCGATAGGACAAGAAGAACGGGCCTGAAGTTGCACCAGAGGAAGTTTAGGTTGACTATTACAAAAAAAAAAAAAAAAAAAATTTAAAAAAATCCTTTTCTGCAAGAGTAGCCAGACATTGGAAGAGGCTGCCTAGGGAGATGGTGTAGTCACCATCCCTAGAGATGTTAAAAAAACGTGTAAACATGGCACTTGGTGACATGGTTTAATGGCCATGGTGGTGTTGGGTTGATGGTTGGACTCAATGGTCTTAGAGGTCTTTTCCAACCTTAATCATTCTGTGATCACAAAGCAGAATTCCTGCATTCTACAGCAGGGCAGCTCTGGAATGCCAGGGAATTCACCTTTTCGTTATAGCCCCCACGCAAAGAGGGGCCCATCCTGCAAGTATCACCACCCATTCAACAGTGACCAGGCACAGTGCCTGACATTTTCTGTCGGTATGGGGGTTTGCCCACGTCCAACAGCCAGGACAGTGGGGCAGTGTTGGGTTTCACACTGCCATCATGAACTGCAAACACCATTCATGCCTACGAGATTAAATAAGCCCTTTCAAGCTGGCAGTGCTGCACTCCTGTCCCACAAAGGATTCTATTTTCCTTCAGGGGAAAAAAAGTCTCATTCAAAGGGGCAGACAACAGTCACAGAGCTGGTTGATGCATCCTGGCCCAAAGCAGGGACAGACAGCATTGAAAATCAGTGTCTGGCATCAGAGAAGATGAAGTGCAGCAGTGTTTATTCTGAAGTTACCCAGTAGAGAGACTGGGAAACCTCCAAGCTGTGTATGTAAAGCTATATAAGTGCTCAGTCACGTATCATTTTTCTAGGCATGTGCAATAAATCACTAGCTGCTACCCAAACCATTTTTATAAAGCTTTAAAAACACCCCTGGATAATTCTGTTATTAAAAGTGCTGTTGCTTATGCATGCAGTGCTGAACTCTACTGCTGGGGAACAAATAGTCCAGCCCAGGTATTTGCCAGCAACATAACAACAGCTCATCACCTCTTACATTTCTGACAGTAAGACATAAACTAATGTCCAAAAGCATTCATCTCCTAACATATCAACAAGTTCAGTTTTGAGGCAAATTTGCAAATACTCCTGACACTTACCAAGGGCTTGCAGGCTGGAAATCACATCATGTACCATGTAAGCTCTGAGAATTAGAGGCTACCACACATTCTTCACATCTCAACGGGCACCGTTTGGATCCAAACACATTCCTGTTTCTTATGCTTTTCCCTTGTTGTGCATTTAACTAAACTAACAGTTTTGGTTTGACTGTCCTAAAGCCATACCTCGTTGTTTGTGCTCTGATTTCAGCAAACAAAATTTCAGGGCATGACCAGCTGGATGGGGAAGCCAATTAAGAGGACTGTTCATTTTCCTGTTGTTTTCACTCCAAACTGAGCCAGTACATCAAAACAGCTTCCTGTTATGAAACAAACTGAATAATCCTTTTCTTTGTCTGAACCCCAGACTTTGTCTAGACAATGAAATGGAAGGATTTCTGGCCACTATCAGTACAGCTTAGCAGCAAATGGTGGCTTAAAGCAAGATGAATTACCTGAGGTGCTGAGGGTCCTTCTTGGTTGCACTCTCTCCACCTCAGCCTGATGCAGCACAGAGCTGCTGTTTTCCAGCCAAGAGTTTGGCATCTCTGCCAGCATCCAGGCAGACCTTGCATCTGCTCCTGAGGCCATCAGTGGCTCAGGTAGTGGTGGTTTTGTGCATGTTAAGGATCAGTAACTTCAACATTTCCTCCCTCACCTCCAGGGCTACCAGGGTTGTTGTGAGCATGTACAAGGCATGGTAGGTCCTGTGCTCAGTCTTCAAAAGCTGTGGTCTGCAGAGCATTTGACCCAGGGCTTTAAGAGGTCTGCAGGAACAAAAAGTGAGCCCTTCACCAAGGAGCTTCAGAAAGACCCTGAGCTTTTCAGAACTACCTGTTTCATTACTGCTGTTTTCTTCCAGTTCACACCTGGCTGATAAAGCTGCAGCCTGGTTCCATTTTGCCCCACCCAAGGTGGATGCTCATGGCCCTCACATCCCATGCTCAGAGCTGTTCCCTGGACAAAAGCCCTTCCTCCCAAAGCAGACTCCAATATGATTAAAGCCTCTAGTGCCTGTATTACTTAGTACTATTGTTCCAAAACACAAAATGCACCTTATTCACCCTTCCTGACCTTGCAGACCCACATCTTTTGTTTGCATCTCTCACCCTTTGCTCAGGCAGGCCTGGGACAGGTGACTCAGCATGGGAAGGTTTGGCCTTGAACACTCCTGCCCATAATAAACCCAACAGTAAACCCAGCCAACCCCAAACCCCCTGCTTTCAAATCGTCCCTTTCCCTAGGGTAACTCCAAAACCATTGGAAGGGTAGGTTTTGCCCACAGTCCCAGGCAAGTGTGAGTTTCCTGAGGAATGTGGAGTAAAATTCCCTCCTGTTTGAAAGTCACAAGGCCGATAGCACAGGCTGCATTGCTGGCCGGGGTCCAGCATGATAACCTTGTCAATGCACAACCAGCAAATGAACAAAAGGTGTGGGTGTGGATAAATGAAAGCAAGTCCCTGATGACTTGTGTGATGAAACGTTGACCAATGGGTGGCTGCTCTCCGATTACCACCCCAGTAAAGATCTGGGACCAGGGAAGGTGCTTCACAAGGAGGATTGTAGGAAACGTAGAATCACAGAATGGTCAGGTCCGGAAAGGACCTCCAAAGGTCATCCAGTCCAACCTCCCCACAGTCAGCAGGAACATCCTCAACTAGATCAGGATGCCCGGGGCCTTGTTGAGCCTCACCCCAGGGAAGGGACCTCAACCACCTCCCTGGGCAACCTGTTCCAGTGTTCACCACTCTCCTAGTAAAGAACTTGTTCCTAACAACCCATCTAAATATGCTCTTCTCCATCTTAAAGCCACTGCCCCTTGTCCTGACACTACAGACCTTTGTAAACAGTCCCTCTGCAGCCTTCTTGTAGGCCCCCTTCAGGTACTGGAAAGCTGCTATTAGGTCTCCCTGGTGCCTCCTCTTCTCCAGGCCGAACCACCCCAGCTCCCTCAGCCTGTCCTTCAACCCCTTGATCATTCTCATGGCCTTCCCTGGACCTGCTCCATCAGGTCCATGTGCTTCCTACATTAAGGGCTCCAGACCTGTAAACAGTACTCACCAGAGCAGAGTAACGTGGGCACCATCTTCAAGTGTCAACAGAGAGATGTCATGGTTTCAGCACTGAGACCATCCAAATCTACAGTCCTTTCTGTAAGTACTTGCTTGTGTTCTGCTTTCTGTAACAAACATTTACAAAACACTTTAGGTGTGCTCTCAGCTAAACATATGGAGAGGTTTGCCTATATTCTCCTTGGAATTTGAAGAGATTTGAGCAAGCCAAAAGAAAAAGAAAAAACCAGAAGAACACCATTAACTGTTGAATTCATAATGCAAATCATGAACAAGCCCTCCTGAACTGTGTAGAGAAAGTGGAAGCTTCATAAGCTGCTTAATGAAGTGTCAGTGGAAGACTTTCAAGAGGAGCCTAGAAGAGCTTTGTAATGCACATGAGAAGCTATGTACAAGTGTAGTTATGCAGCTTCTGGGTAAGGCAGTGAGTGGGCTTACCTGCAGTGGGCTTACCTGGGTTTACCATTGTGAAGAGAAGGAGATACTGCATGTAGTACAACATGATAAAACAACACTTGGATAATACTGACTCAGAGGTGAGTTAATTGAAGGCTGCCTCCAGATGTTAATGAAGCAAGAAGAGGCCCTGGGCTGAGGTGGTGGAAAAAAGGGATCCTGAACTGGTAAATACTGCCCTGTTATGGAAGAGCCTGGCACAGCTGCAGCTCCAGGAATTAGGGGAGCTGGAAAACCACTGCCATCGTTTTAATATCTGAAAACAAGTTTTAATACCTGGAACACTTCTAGCTTCCAGCAGAGCAGTCATAAGCCAGTGCCAAGTTCTCTTTGAAATCTCAACCTCGACGTGTTGCTTATGTTTGTGTCACTTAGTGCAAAGCTGAGGGCGAGCAAGAGCACTATGTGCAGAGCAGAGATGGGAGTCAGGGGTTCCTCTTTCCCACAAGGGCCAGACACTGCTCCTTGCATGCGTGAGGCCAGCGCTTTTCTGCAGCACACACCAGGAAGGGGGATGCAGCAGCCCAGGGGAACGACCCTGTGTCAGCCCCTCACCATCGCGTTGTGTGGGGAGCTTGGGAGTTAAGGCTCCTCTGAATGTTTCTATGCTAGAGAGCAGCCAGAGCAGAATTTCTGGAGCTCTGGGTGAGATTCTGGGTGCCAACTTCTCACTGCACCTTTATCAGAAAACCCAGCTGAAGTCTGGCCTGACAAATGCCTCTCTCCTGGCATGATTCACCTGTGACCCTTCGAGCACCAAAAGGACACATAGCTGTAATTTAAGTAAACTGAATCATACCCAATCTGCTAAATATGGCTGGTCAGGTTATCTCATATAATGTAAAATTTATTCCTATCATGTAATATTCATATGAAATAAATCACATAAAGTCAAATGAATTAAAAATGTGGATAAGCCTCCAAATTATCCTCTTGCAGAGAGCAAGACCACTGGGCTAAAATGACACTGAATATATTTTGTTTCTTTCTTGCTGTAAGAGCTTGCAGGAAGCTAGGAAAGGTCCTGGAAACAAAAAGGAGTGCAGGAATGGTAAACCTGGCAAAGCAGCTACTCTTGCATTTAAGCTTACAAAATCCTGCTATAACAGCATGTCCATTTCAGAGGTTATTTCAAAACAGAGAGGGGGAAAACTTTCAAGTACCACTTTGCCACATCTCATTTGATGTCAAATTGGATGTTTAGATTTTGCTTGCAAGAGGCTCCACCTCCTCTCCAAGTTGCCTTAAAAACTGTGGAGATTTTATCCCAGTACAGCTCCTGCCTCACACTTCATTGTTACACAGGCAAAGAAAACCAAGTGCCCTGTGTCCTGCTGCAGAGGATTCAGACACCTGGTGCCTTAGAAAAACCAATGCCTGAAAGAAGGATTTCCACTTGGATAGTTTTCTGGCTCGATACTCCCATTTATGTTTTCTTTGTCCTAAAAATAATCTAAAGGAAGACATTGCCTGTCACTGAGTTGGAAAACACCTTCCTTCCCCTCCTCTTTTTTTTCCCCCTTTTTTTTTTTTTTTCTCTATTTGTTTTTTACTTCCAGAGGCAGAAAAAAAGGCAAGCTCAAGGGGAGGAGTTGTTCTTAGCTTTTTGCTCTTCAAGTGGAGGTTAAAATGCTAAGCAAAGAGGAGGCCCTCAGTATCGTTCACCTCTTCCTGGAACTGCATTGCATCACTTGGAAAACAGGAGAAGACATGAGACATCTCAGCCTGTCGTCTTTCTAAGGCATGTGCATGGGGATTCATCACACCAGCACCTACCGCAAGAAAATGAGCAGATGCCGGCAGACTTTATTTTACCCTTAGCCGAAGGCAAAGCCATGAGCACGTTTTCCATTTCAAACGCTAGCAACACTTCACAGGCTGAGCCCCCGGAGGACAGCGGCAACTGGACGGCGGTAACGCAGTTCACCCAGCCGGGATGGCAGATTGCTTTGTGGGCTATCACCTATTCCTTCATCGTTATCACCTCCATCGTCGGCAACGTCACCATCATCTGGATTATCCTGGCACACAGGAGAATGAGGACTGCTACCAATTACTTCATCGTCAACCTGGCTCTTTCGGATTTGCTGATGTCCACCTTCAACACCATCTTCAACTTCATTTACGCCAGCCACAACGTCTGGTATTTTGGCGAGGAGTTCTGCAGGTTTCAGAACTGGTTCCCCATCACCGCCATGTTTGTGAGCATTTACTCCATGACAGCTGTGGCTGCAGAAAGGTAAGAGGTCAATGGAGAAGATAAGGTGTCGTGTGTGTGTGTCCCCTTCCCCCCCCCCCCCCACCCCCAAAATAATCAATGCATACTAAGTTAATAAAAAAATTACTGCAATACTTTATGCAATTGTTCCCCCACCTAACCATATCAGGCACCTTATCAGCAAAGTGGGAGGAGTACCAGGTAAATAGACTGTGGGGCTAGATACATGGCATGAAAGGACAGCTCCTCAGTCTTGGCCTGAGTCACACCTGAATGTGTAATGAGTTGAAGTGGCTGCTATATTATCACTCCTGTGGTATTGAGCATTAATTGTTTCTCAGTCATTCCTGCACAACCCCTTTTTTGTAAGCCATGAGAAGGATCTCTCACGTGGACAGAGCTGGAATGATACAAATATGCTGCAGGATGCTGAGAGTGCCAGCATCCACACAATCCTGCTTGTGAGTTCAGCAAACCACCAGAAATAATGGGAATTGGATCAGCAATGGCGGAGTCTTGCTTCAGTAGTTCAGAAGAATGACTTATTCCAAGAGGGAGGAAAGTAATTACAGTGATGTTGTTTGACTTCTGAGGTAATTTGGTATTTTCCTAATACTCTTTTATATCTGCCAAGTCTCTTTTGCTCGAGCCGAAATTTGTGGAGTCTGACTGTGTTTACAGCTCATTGTTAAGTAGCGTGACGCTGTTTTTCTTGTTACTAGAAAGCAGCCAAAAGTCCATGGGAATTTCCTCTCTTAATGGCTACAGCATGTAAAAGCAGATGGTTAAGCTCTCTTCTAGGCTTTCTGCCCTCCTTCCCTTCACCCTTCCTATCTTCTCTCTCTGCTTCTTCCACTCTGTGTGGCACCAGGAACATCTGTATCTTTTTCATTCTGTGCTCCTGCGGTGATTTCACGACTAAGGTGTTTCCCCAGATAGCCAGACCTGGTGTCCAGAAATACCTGGTGGCTCTTTATCAGGTCCTCCTGTTGACTTTGCAGTTTCCTTCAAGTTTCCTCCTTTCCTTATCAAGCGTGCATATCCATGAAGGGCTTGGGCAGGGAGCCAGCGTCCCTCTGGAGCCATCCAGAAGCATTGCTCCGTGAGTCATCAGGGTTGCTCTCACGACTCCCGCCCCCGCTCACAGCTCAGTTCACCCCAGCACACCCGGGGAAGCACACGATAGACAATCCAAGCCAAACAGCTAGGAGGGTATAGGTGGCTTTGACCTGTGTGTGTGTAACACCTGCTGACACCCACGCGAGAGCTGGGCACATGGTGCAGATCAGGGCGGTGGCCCCTGCGGTTGCTGGAAGGATCACTAATAAGCACAGGGATGAGCAATGTCTTCATCAGCCTGCAGTTGTCCAGGTGAAAGCAAATCCCTCTTCAGAAGCAACAGCAGCTCAGTTTGAGACTCAAATGCTCTTTTGCTGTTCCTGGCTTTAAATCAGGGCTGTTGGTAACTGCTATTTCATGCAAGTAGTCTGCCAAAGAATATTATTTTTATTTAAATAAATCCATCCCATGCCCTGTCCTTGTGCCTACCTATTCTCCTTCCTTGGGGACTCTTGGTGAAAGCACCTATACACTAAAACCCTCTCTCATCACATGGCACAGATCAGAAAGAAAACTTGGCTTCTCACTGCAAACCATATTTAGCTGTTCTTTGCTTAACCTTAAAATAGATCCCCACACTGTCTCCTGGAAACTCACAGCTCTCATTTATTGTTATGAGAACTTGTGTCCACTTGGGCTCGGTTGTTTAACTTTGATCAAACAATGTCTTTTTGAAGGGGTTTCTTGTAAGGAAGGAGGCTAAGGAGTCACAGCTCTGTAAATCATCTTTTCCATGGAAAAGGCCCTGGTGATACTGCTTACCATTGGGTTTAGGGTCACTCTGTTTCCCTTTTTCAAGCTGCTCTGTGTAACCAAGCAGCTGTTTCTACCTCACACTTTCCGCAGCACTCCAGGCAGAAACTCTATCTATCAGCTCAAGTTTCACACTCCAGTTAGCAAAGTCTCCTAGGCCCTGGTCTGAACGTGTACAGAAGTGTCCAAAATTCAGCTTGTTTTGTCTGCACAGGACAGGGACTGGAGGAAGGGTGCCAGGAGCATGCTCCTGGTGTCCCAGGGTGTCACAAGGAGTGGGGCAAAGAGAGCCTGAGCAGCAGGAAGGCAAAGGCAGCTCTGCCACACAGCAAGAGCAGCCAGATCAGAGCAGATGTGGTAGCTCTCCCAGCCTCCAGGAGTTTGCCTAAGAGCACAGCTCACCTCCACCTAGAGCCCTTCGGTACCTGCAGCATGGACTGCTGCAGCAGCACAGCATGTGGCATTGTTTAGACCCAAGACTTGCTGTCCACCAAGAGCCACAGGTGGTCAGTTTGGTCACTTCTGTGAGCAAACCTTCTGGAGAATATTGACCACTTGATTCCTGCCTGACCAGATTTGAGCAGTGTATTTGAGCCTAGGACAAGCTAAAGAAAAGCAAGGTCTCATGGCAATTTTACAGCTAAATAAGGCTCTGCTGCCATGCAGCTCTGGCTTACTCTGCTGACTGTCCGTGCAGTCACTGTCTGTCCTGCAGCAGCGGCTGGGCAGAGCTCTCTCCCCATGCTCTGGCCAACAAACAACACAGATTCTGTCAGATTTGCACTAGGAAAACTAGGAGGCAATTGGCATTTTCCACCCTATTTTGCCTTTGTGGCAACCACAACAAAGCATACAGCAAGCATGACAAGAAATGCATAATTGATTATCTACTCATTACAACACCACACATTTCTGCACAGGGAACTTAAAACCAGAGAGTGCTCTGGGCTTGCAAGTAATCTAATAGTCAGATGTGCCGTGAGGGCTCTGAGCAGGTGTGGGACCAAAGGGTCAGCCTTTCCACTGCGAGCATGCCAGCATTTATGGGCACAGGTGGATGGCACAGTGGGGAAAATCAGCAGGGAATAATTTAGGGTAAAGGATACTTGAGACTCCAGTCTGCTGTGGTGATAATACAGGGTGTCAGAGGAGATTGAAATAATTAGGGGTTGGGTTTTTTTTTTTGGGTGGAAGGAGAAGAGAACACAGTATTAGTGCATAACTCCAAAGCAACATGAGCAGTCCACAGCACAAAATTTCACACCATACAATGCATATGAAGAATTAATTAGAAAAAAAAAACAAACACCAAACCAAAACCAAAACCCAACCAACCAAACCAAAACACACACAACCAAAAACCCCAAAAGAACAACCACCACCCAAGCAAACAAAAACCAAGAGAAAGGGGGGGGGGGGGGGGGGGGGGAGAGAAGAAGGAAAAAGAGAACCCAAAAAAAAAAAAAAAAAATCACATCAAAGTCAGGAGAATACTTATGAAGACCAAATATCTTCAAAGATCCCTTTCAAGCCCTGACATCCTGTGACCATATGCAGAATACATAGATCATAGAATGGTCCAGGCCAGAAGGGACCTCTAAAGGTCATCCAGTCTGACCTCCCCACAGTCAGCAGGGACATCCCCAACTAGATCAGGATGCCCAGGGCCTCATCCAGCTTCATCTTGAATATCTCCAGGGAAGGGACCTCAACCACCTCCCTGGGCAACCTGTTCCAGTGTTCCACCACCCTCATAGTAAAGAACAATTTCTTGATATCCAGTCTAAATCTGCTTTTCTGTAGTTTGAAGCCATTGCCCCTTGTCCTGTCACCACAGGCCCTTGTAAACAGTCTCTCCCTATCCTTCCTGTAGGCCCCCCTCAGGTACTGGAAGGCTGCTATCCCCAGAACCTCCTCTTCTCCAGGCTGAACAACCCCAGCTCCCCCAGTCTGTCCTTGTAGCAGAGGTGCTCCAACCCCTGGACCCTCTCATGGCCCTCCTCTGGACCCACTCCATCAGGTCTATGTCCTTCCTATATTGAGGGCTCCTCCTCACACTAAATCCATCCACATGGATTTAATAAATTCTGCCCTGAGACTTGTAATCATTCTCTTCAGAAGGGATTTAGCTCCTTCTAAGTATTTATAGCCTTGAAACCTATCAAAGCATCTCCATAACTAAAACTCACTCTACCACTCCGGGTGAGTTTTTTTGCCCCTTGCCGAGTTTGTCATAGAGTTTACCAATCCAACTGTAAAAGCATTTCCCTATTTCTCTTGCAGGTACATGGCAATAATCCATCCCTTCAAGCCCAGGCTGTCAGCTGGCAACACCAGAGTGATCATAGGGATCATCTGGCTGGTGGCATTCGGGCTCGCCTTCCCACAGTGCTTCTATGCCGAGATCATGACGGACAATGGGACAACCAAATGCATTGTTGTCTGGCCTGAGGATGTTGGATCCAAGCACCAGCTCACGTAAGAGGAACAAGAAAACTTCCAATTCATGCATAAGTTAGCAGGGCAATTCCTTTCACCTCCAAACTGTTGGTTACAGGAAGTACTGGGAGAGGATGTGGAGGGGGAACCACACAGCAGGGGAATATGGGACTGGAGTAGCCCATCTAAGCTCAGTTTAAGCTGGCTGTGAAAAAGCTGCCAGGTGACCATGGCCCAGGGTAAAGAAGGTTGATGATGCACCATCCTCCCCCACTTTGAAAACAGATATAGAGTCAAGAGAGCTCAGTGGATTTAAGAGAAACCAGCACAGAAAGTCTCTAAAGAAGCAATAACTTTTTGACTCCAAGTATTTTGGCTTTTCTCCCTCCAACCAGCAGGAAGAAACTGATTATCTTTAATGCTGAGAAGCCAGCTAAAAATTATGCTGGTTTGTGGAGCAAAAAAGGCAACAACAACAAAATACCCCAACAACAAAACAAAACTCTGAGGAGCAGGTTTCAAACATCCTAAGGTTTTATAGAGTGACTTGTCTGGGCACACAGCTGCACTCCCAAAAGCTCCTAACCCTCACAGCAATTTCCTCCTGCTTCACAGTCAGATTGTTCAGCCAGATGAAACAAGCCATGCCCCTCGTTTTGGGGATGTGCTGTGATTAATCATTATTCAAAGCACGTGGTACACAGAGCAGTTGGAGAGATTTACCAAGCACAACATATTTATATGGAGCAGTAATGGAAGGACTGTGGAAAAAGAACAAATTGATTAACAAGCTGGAAACAGCTTTTCTAACTAAACCCAAGTGATAAACTCCCTGCCTCCATTCTTCACTGTGAGTGCTTTTGCCCAGCTCCACACACCAGGGACATAGCTCCCTTCATGGTCTTCATCTCTGGCAGACAGCTGGATGCCTCCTGTGGTTAGTTATTGCCAAATTAACTGGATCCTCAGCTGAAGAGAATCATAGAATCAATGATTGGTTTGGGTTGGAAGGGATCTCCAAAGGTCATCTAGTCCAACCCCCTCTGCAGTAAGCAGGAGCATCCTCAACTAGGTCAGGTTTCCCAGAGCCTTTTGAGCCTCACCTTGAATATCCCCAGGGATGGGGCCTCAACTAACTCTCTGGGCAACCTGTTCCAGCATTCCCTCGTGGTAAAGAACTTGCTGAACCTGTGTTCAGTAGCTGCTGAACACAACACCTCCCTTTATTCACCAGCTTGCTCTACCTGAACAGCTTCAGATTTGCAGGTTTCAGTGTCTCTCCTGGAAAGGAAACTGGAAGCAGCACTCCCCAGAAATCATCCTGAGCAATGGGTCTGTTGAGACAGATGCCTGCAATACACACCATGGAGAAAAAGCCATGTGCAGCCCTTCATGGGCTAGTCCCAATACTGAGGGAAAAAAATACTAAGAAACCCAAAGGAAACCAAAAAAAGAAATGGAGAACTGGGTTCCTCCATTGACTGTAGGTCCTCCAAAACCTTCACAGTTGAGTAAAATCAGCCTTCCTGACTTCTAGACTTCAGAACAAAGGAAAATCCTTTTCTGCAGGCAAAATGGGTATAATGATGATTGAGACAAATTTTAAAAACAACCCCAAAACAATGCACTACTGTGACTGCCAGTGCCTGAGAAATACTGGATATGAAGGGACTGAATTGGTAGAAGTTTAACCAAAATAAAGGATCTTAACCACAGAGAATTTTTTTCCCCTGGTCATAGGTTAACTTTGTAGTAAAACTGGAAGATGAAAAGTTTCTTCTTGCTATATGCTCAGGCTTAGGCTCTCATCCTCTCTTTCCCCTCCCAGGATGGAAACTCTAAAAGGGCTTTGCTGTGCTCTGCACATGATGTTAGGCCTTCAAAAGAGGTTCCACACAGAGGACAACAGGGCAAGGTGGGAAACAGGCAGGGACAAGCTTGCCATGTTTCACAAACAGAATAATAGGCAGTCCTTGCTCTGGTATTTGCAACTACCCCAAAGAGCAAATCCCCAACACCCATTTTGACAGCACTCTGCAAAGCTGGTGATCCTGCTTGCTAATGGGGCAAATAACTCCAGAGCGTTGTCACACTGAGAAATACCATTTGCACCCAGCCTTTTGGGGTCACTGCCAGCAGCCTGTTCCAGAGCCCTCCTGCCTAAGCCTCATTTTCACACTGTTTATGTTAATCTGACAGCTGCTATAACTGAATGAGCAGGTCATTCCCTCCCCATAAATGGTGGTTGCTTAAAATAATCAACCCCCCAGCATGAGGGAGACAGCAGAAACTTGTGGGGTGACATGAAAAGCTAGGAAGGGACAAGCTAAAACACGGCTGAAGGAGCTGCCAGTGCTTTCAGCTGGAGCAGTAACCAAGGAGCCTGTTGGTGATCTATAATTGTGCATGCACACACAAACAAAACCAGTCAGCAGCTCGAGTACACCAATGACTGCCACTGACTTTCTGCATGCTGGAAGCAGGCAGTGGTCCTTCCTTGCTATCTGCAGAGTCACCCCTGCTGACTTTGTGCATCCTGTTAGCTGCAAAGCTATATTTTGCAGTCTCTGACCCAGGTTTTTTACTGCTGCCAAATTAAGCTGTTGATGTTGTTGCATTCATCAAGTTACTCTGAGGGCTGAGGGAGCTGGGGTTTTTCAGTCTGGAGAAAAGGAGGCAGAGGGGAGGTCTTATTGTTCTGTACAACCCCCTGAAGAGAGGTTGGAGCGAGGAGGGGGCAGCCTCTTCTCCTTGGTGGCAAGTGACGGGACTAGAGGAAATGGTTACAGGCTGTGCCAGGGGAGCTTTAGGCTGGATATCAGGAAGTATTTCTTCACGGAAATGGTTATCAGACATTGGAATAGTCTGCCCAGGGCAGTGGTGGAATCACCATCCCTGGAGGGGTTTAAGCAGCATTAAGTGAAAACTACTCTGTAGTTTTCAGAACTCTCCTTTTCCATTCCTGTGATGTAAAGGTTTGTATTTGCACAGCCATGAGTCTCCAACCTCTCCCTTTCCTGACTGCAGTGGGATAACAAAGTTCATGGCTGAACAGCACCATGAACAATAACCCCCTGATAAAAGATAAATGATATCCCTCTGTCTGCAAAGAGCAGTGAATCCATTTCAGGGACTAAGCATCACAACACAAGAGAGAGGAGCTTTCGCTATTTACAGATGTCACTGCAGTGATGTCTGTGGGCAGAGTTTCTGTTCTTTCTGCTTTTGGGTTGAAGTTAGTGGGAGCCAGACATGTGGCCAAAAGACAGCTGCTGAGAGGCAGCCCTTCATTGATTATAAAAATGTGCTTGTTCTTCTTTTTCAGGTATCACATTGCAGTGATCGTGTTGATTTATTTACTGCCTTTAATGGTGATGTTTGTTGCATACAGCATTATAGGAATTACTCTGTGGAGCAGTGCAGCTCCAGACAACCACCTTAACAGAGTCTGCTATGAACACCAAGTTAATGCCAAAAAAAAGGTCAGAAGTGAAACTTAAAAATAATTACCCTCAGCACACCAGCCCTGCTGGCTCCAATTCCAAATCAGAGCTTTGATTTGATACTAAATCTGGTGGGATCAGGCTTGAAAGGTTGACCAAATATTTTGGGCCAAGGGTAAAGGGAAAACCTCTGTACAAGCTGGGGGTGGGTGTTGGTGTGTGGTGTTTCTGTGTAACAGCAGTTATCCCATTTCCCTACCACATCTCTCTGATACAGCAGTTCCTCTGCACAAAGTCCACTTGGTGCAGTGGGAAACTTGCTGTAACTCTCTCTGCTCCTAGTTTCTATCAGGGCTGGTTTCTTTCCAGAGCTGCATACCACACTCAGTCCTTTGGGAGGACAAAACAGACCCAAAACAGAAGCAGCACTTCCCATTCCCCCAGCAAGCCCAGATGATCACCTAGAGGCCCAGGAATAACACACTGGGTTTGTTTTCCTAGTTTGTGAAGACTATGGTGGTAGTTGTGATCATTTTTGCTGTCTGCTGGCTGCCCTATCACATCTACTTCATCCTGGGGAGTTTCAAGGAAGACATCTACAAGCAGAAGTACATTCAGCAGGTTTATCTTGCAATCTTCCTCCTTGCCATGAGCTCAACGATGTACAACCCCATCATATACTGCTGTCTGAACCAAAGGTGAGTAGCGTGCACAGAGAGGATTAAAATCTCAGCCTGAAAAAGCACAGATCTCTGTGCATAGAGGGAATTAAAATCTCAGCCTGAAAAAGCACAGATCTCTGTGCATAGAGAGAATTAAAATCTCAGCCTGAAAAAGCACAGATCTCCATGCACAGAGAATTAACATCTCAGCCTGAAAAAGGACAGATCTCTGGAGGTAAGAACTGTGGTTTTTCAGCTGCAGTCCATAGAACAAGCAGAGAAGTTAATTTATACTCTGCCTAATCACATGAGATTAGCCACACTCTGTGAGTGAGATTTTTAACTCAGCCCTTAAAAGTAAATTAAGAACAAAGCACTGGTAGCAGGTCTATGATCAGCACAGCCACATTTGCACCTGTTTCCACACCATTTCCAAGGAAAGAGAGAGGAATCTGTAACCCCTGGAGCACAGCTGCTGATCTAATGCTGGGCTGGCTCAGCTTCCCCTCTTCCTGGGCCACCACCACACTGTCAGCACAGCCCAGTGCCCCCCATGCAGGTACCCCAAGGGAGAGAAGGAGCAACTCCCGGGTGACTTGTGGAAAGTCCTGTCCCAGGCACGCTGCCAGGAGAGAGCAACTGGAGAGCACAACCCCGTGGTGCCAAGAGATGTCTCTCTTGCTCTGCGCTGAGAGCAGGCTGCTCTCGGGATGCTGCTGCGGCAGGAGCCGAGCGTGGAGAGCTGCTCTGGCTGCCCTGCAGATCTCCATGCTAGATCCTGCCGATCCCCATGCCAAATCCTGCCGATCCCCATGCCAAATCCTGCCCACTGATCTCACTGCCAGACCTCTCCCTCACCGCAGCTCTCTTCAGTCTAGCAGTGAGCTTTAAGGGGAACAGATGGTTGGTTATGGGCACACCTCCTCCAGCACCTCCAGTGTGGTCTCACTGGGACTCCACCAGCAGAACACCTAAATCCAGAGTGATGCTAGGAGGGTCACTCCTTGAGAGCCTTTCAAACAGCATCCTGCCCTTAAGCTCACCAAAGAGACATTTTTGTAGCCCCCTCAGCCAAATCTATATTTAACATAAATTTCCCTTAGAAAGCAGGCAGCATCCTCCTTTAATGAGTCATATTTTGTTAAAAAGCTTCCAGTAGGTAAGGACACATTTTCCTCTGATGCTCTGCTTCTCACAACTGCTGTTATCAGCATGGTCAGCACCACCTACCAAGCACATCAGACATCCTATTTCAGTGATCTTCTATCTTTACTGAAAATGTAAGGAAATCTGATCAGCAATTCCTATTGCTCTTCCCTCCATGGTTTTACACCGTTAGCTCTTCACTCCTTTGATTCCAACACAAACTTGTCCATGGCTATTCAGAGGTAGAGCCAAGGCCATGGCTATTAAGAGGTAGAGCCAAGGCCATGGCTATTCAGAGGTAGAGTCAAGTTACTGCATTTGTTCTTTCTCTGGGCAATTAAAAAAAAAAATAAATAAAAATCATTTCACTATTGAATTTCTTTCCTTATATTTACAGGTTTCGTTCTGGCTTCAAATTAGCCTTCTGGTGGTGTCCATGCATAAAAGCAACTGCAAAAGACAAACTTAGACTGATGCCCCCATCTCTTTACCAGACAACCTACAGGAAGTCAAGAACCACAAGTTTCAGTGCAGAAACTCAACTGAATGAGAAAGACAAGACACTGTTTATCCTCACCAGGCAAACACTTTGATTTCCTCCTCCCATTTCTGGCTCTATCCTCATACACCATTCCAAGGCAGCAGACTGCAGCAGGTGTTTGTTTGTTTTTTTTTTCCTGGAGCAACTGTTTCCTATGGACTTCTTAAGATGCCATCAGCATTGAGAGCAGTCTGCTGATAATACTTCTATCCATGTAGGTGCAAATATCACCCAGCTATGGAGGAGATTTCAGCCCTCCCTCACACCAACAACTGCGATACAGAACGCCTTGCCCATGAAGACAAAAAAAAGCAGCAAAGCAGACCTGAGGCAGTGCCAATCACTAGAATATCAATTACTGTCTTCCAGATAGTGCCATCCTGCTTTCTGTTCCACCAAGACAGTTAAATCTGGAAAAGAGGTCATGGAGCAGAAAGGCTGGATCAGTTTGGATGGACCCTTGGAACTGCATGGGCAGCTTAGTCCCATGGCTTCAGTGGCCCTGAGGCAGGCAAGACTATGGACCAAAGCTTGTTCATGACAAAGACAAATACCAACACATCAAGACTGAAGAGCCTGCTCACAACAGTTTCTGAATTCTGGGATTTTCATGCCTGTGATTTCACCAGCATTCTCTCTCACCAGTTAAAAATCAGAAACTGTTCTTTAAGATGGTCCCATTGCATGGATTTCTATAACCTCATATCAAAAAATGATGTAATTTTCCAATTAAATTGTGCCCAGATGATTCCTCCAAATCCCCATAGTTCATTGTGGTGCCTCATTTGGCAATTGAGGCTCTCTGAAGAGTCAGTAGCCAAGTGTGGGACACTCACTGGCTTGATCAGAGCTCATAAATCCACACAAATCCATCTTCTTTACAGGATCACAGAATGTTAGAGATTGGAAAGGACCTCCAGAGAGCATCAGGTCCAACCCCCTTGCCAAAAGCAGGATCACCTAAGGGTAGTCCACACAGGAATGCATCCAGGTGGGTTTTGAGAATCTCCAGAGAAGGAGACACCACAACTTCTCTGGGCAGCCTGCTCCAGTGCTTAGTCACCCTCACTGTAAAGAAGTTTCTCCTCATGTTGAGGTGAAATCTTCTATGTTCAAGTTTATATCCATTGTTCCTTGTCTTATTACTGTGCACCACCCAAAAGAGCTTGGCCACCTCCACTTGACACCTCAGATACTTACAGACATTGATCAGAACCCCTCTCAGTCTTCTCAAGACTAAACAGCCCCAGGGCTCTTCTTAGGCCTAACCACAATCTCACCCATCACTGTCTTTTCCCAAATACTGCCTTCATCTTCCCTTTCCAGACTTACCTTCAATTTTTCCTCATTGTTTCCTTCTGAGATATGAAAATAAAAGCTGAAATATGTCATCTTCAAAGCCTGAGCCATTATGTGCAGGCTTGCAAAACAGGAGAAGCTGAAATGTAAACATCAGACAGAAGTCATAGAGCATTTAGTACTGGTGTGATAAGTAGCACCTCACAATCACCTTCACCTTCTGGATTTGTATGTAGGTATTACTGAGCCATGCCTTAGCATACAAAAAAAGATCCAGCTATTTGAAATATTTCCTCTTTGCTCTGTGAAACTACAAAGTGATGTGAGGCTTAAACCCCCAGCTCTGTTTCAATGCAGGAAACAGCAGATGTATTTTCCTTTTTCCCCCTTAATCTTCTTTGCCTCCTTGGCTGCTGTGGAGAACAACTATGTTAGACAGAGGCCCAACAAACTTGTCTTGCTAACAGGACAATAGAGCATAGGGCTGTGTGCCCTTCTGAACAAAAATCCAGTATTTTAAATCATTCCAGCAGGTGGTTTCTAGTCTAGATGTTATCCTGTCCAGCCCTCTAACTAGCCAACCTGGTCTTCCTGAGACTGCACCACTGGGATGATGAAGGGCAAAGGGAGAGCACCAAGATGCATTTACAGCCAGCCACCTCCAGTTTTTCTTCTGAAGGGATTCAAAACCATTGGGGAGGCATGCTCCACAGGGCACACATCTCTGGGATGGGACTAGCAGTTGCTCTGAGAAACCGAATCATAGAATGGCTTGAGTTGGGAGGCATCTAGTTCCAAGTCCCCTGCCATGGGCAGGGACACCTCTCACCAGACGAGGCTACTCAAAGCCCGGTCTTAAAATACTTCCAGGGATGAGGTGTCCACAAGTTCTCCGGGCAACCTGTTCCAGTTTCTCACCAACTTCACAGTAAAGAGCTTCTTCCTAATGTCCAATCTAAATCTAGGTTGTTGAAGGACAGGTACACCCTGAGTTCACTCTTCCATGTGCACAAGCTGTGTCCCTCCCATGCCCTTTAAACACCACAGCTTTCTAATGCAGATCTTTTCAGATCAAATAGGCCTATGTTGAGCATCCCATCCTCCCCTCCATCTTCCATCCTTTCCCTAACAGCCAACTGGAGCCTATTTCAGATGCCCCAGTGTCACACTCACGCTGGCAGTGTCTCCCCTGCGCAGTTCCTGACAGACATTTCCTGACAGCTCAGGGCATCTCTTTGTCTTGTTTGGGGGCAGAAAGCAGAGGATGATTTCTTCAGGTTGCAGGTGAAACTCTCTGTGAGTCTGAAGGACTCACACTGCAGATCCTGAGAAGCTTCTTTAGAAACAGCAGCAGTTAAGAAAGCAGAGATGCTCTGAGCCCTTGTGAGATGCTGGAAGAAAAGGCATGTCAAGGCAGATGACATTACTTCCTGTGACAGATGAGGTAACAGGAACACTGTGCTCCACAGCAAACACTTATTTCATATAAATACAGACATGACTCAACACCAGGCAGCAGTGAAACACCTCCAGGTCTGCCGTAAACCCCTCATCGTGCACTGAGCGGCAATAGACTCCCTGCAGCTAGCAAAGGAAACCAGCTGAAGAATCTCATTTTGATGTCAAAGGAACGAACAAAAAAAAGCACAGAACAGGGTTCAGAAGTTCAGAATCACTTTATTTTGCCTTCTGCTATTTTCTTAAGAAAACAAAACAAAACAAAAGTCTGCTTGTTTTAAAACCCATTCAAAAGGCTTCTGAGAGAATTCCCCCAGAGGAGCATGGAGTGGATGACATTACAACAGTGGTATGCAAATGGTCTTTTCCCCAGGAAATATAAGGTTTCTGTGTTCATACTGCAGTAATTACAGCTTAACAATTAAGAGGACTATGATTTTATTCGCCAAGCCTAAAAAGCTTTAAGTAAGACATCTCAGTCATTGCTTGGGTAACACCAGAGACACTTCTTCAGACAGTTATAGCCTTGTGATTCACATGGAACAGTTTCCTAGGGGTAAGAAGTAGTCTGGAAACGGAAACCCCACCAGGGCTCCCTTTGGAAAAGAAGTGCCGTGCCTTGTGGAGCACATCACCTACGGTCCGGTCCGCGAGCAGGAAAAGTCGCGCTGTTAGAAACACAAACTCACTCCCTATTTGTTATGAGCTGGATCCAATAAACAAAACGCCCTATGCCAGCTTCTCCAAAATTCACAGTCACCCTGAGACCAAGTGTCACTTCCACTTCTCAATCATACTCAATCCTGCACTGAGCCTAGCCCTCAGGTGCTGAAGAGCTCCAAACCCAGGTCGTCAGGCACGGCTCACACCACCCCTCTACAGCATTGCCGGCGGCAGGCATAAGACTTGCAAATCTCCAAGCAATTAAAATGCAGTGCGGGCCCTGTGCCCAAAAAGTTTCTCCTCCTCTTCTGTCTCCTGCTTGGGGTCATAGCTGCACACCAAGGGTGTCAGACTATTCAAGCTGTAACATAAAATGGGTTATCGGAGAAGCGCACACAGCTTCAGCGTGTGCGAAAGAGGCTTCCATACAGAACTCCAAGAGGGGATGTGCAAACCTGCGGTGTCTGAGCACCTGACACCGTGACTGCCAACGTTAACCCTATGCACACGGGGAGCTTACAGAGCCATCGGGCTTCTGTGGGGACACAGGCTGCAACAGATCCATCACTGTGTAATCTGGCAAAGCCTCACATCATCACATTGGATTTGGTGCAGCGGGCTGAGGTTTTCCTGCACTGCAGGCCCCCGGGGCAGCAGATGCACCCAGACAAACTACATGCCCCAGAGATATGGGCACTGTCAGCTCTGTGCCTCCGCTGAACTGCATTAGGCAAAATGAGGCGTGGGGACCTGGGTGAAAGCCACACTGTTTGAATCTGCCCCCGAATGCCCGGGAATGAAAACACACACACACAAAACGCAGGCACCACTGGAATTAGGTTGCAGCTCTCCCTACACAATAGCTCTTCCTAAAGCACTAAAGCCACCAGCCAACAGCGCCTCTTCCAGAAAGAACCACTAAACACCAGTTAACGCACATCAAAAAAAAGTTTAATATTTTCACAAGGATCACGTAACACTAGTAACTGGAGCTACTAGTGTGCAAAGTAAAAGACTCTCTACCTTTGCAAAACCAGTCAGGCATGCAATTTTTTCAGGTAGACACACACTTAAAGCTGCAACGACTGCTTGTGACTCACACGTTACTTTACGAACATTCGCTCACAGTGCACCAAAACGCATATTGAAATGTTACCGAGAGGGCAATCCAAATCTTAGGGGAGTGGAACGAGGACCAAGAGGAGTAGCCTGCAAATTTCCATCTACTTTCTGCGGGGAAAAAGGCAGCAGGGAAAACCATGCAGGCAGCTCAAATGCATATCTTTTTTTGTTTTGGTAGAAAAGCAGGAATTAAGGACTTACTGCGTGGTCTCCCTCTTTGCAGAAAGTGTTGCGACCTTCGCCTTCCTAACTGCTTCTCAATTTCAGTGATGCAACCGGTGTGCAGATACAATAATGGCGTCGACTCGACAGAGGACAGGATACACCAAGTTCTTAAATGATCTTTGTCGCTGACTTTAGGCCTTGGAATAAGCGGGGTCTGATTTTGGCTTTGTGGTTTGTTCGGTTTAACACACCCAGGGCCTCAAAGGCAGGACCAAAATCAAACCCTCTTGTATTCCTTTCTCATCACAAGCTGCAGCTGAGTGTTTTGAGTGCCTGCTTGACAGTGTTAAAGGTTAAAGCTTTGTGAGGAATCAAACACCCATTTAAGGCGAGAGACGGAAGTACGTACATCCCAGTGACACGGTCGAGCTGCACAGTCGGGAGAAGGGCAGCTGCAGCGCCCTGATCTACACTCACAAGAAGAGATGGAAAATATTTCGTTTTACTTTTTTTTTTGTAAGAACTCTTAAACAGAAAAATACAGCACAGCCCATGTAGGGACCATATAACTACCGACTTCCCAGGCCTGGAGATTTGGATTACCCCAATCACCAACCGCTTTGTTTCAACTGTCCAGGGTTGTCTTGCTGAAACGTGATGGGGTTTTTTTCCACCCAGTAACACAGCACTACTCACACAAGCAATGGGGAATGCCAGTGGGAACCAGACCTGTGGGACAAGGGCGTTCACTTTTACCATGACAAAAACAGGCATCAAAGGAAGCGAGCAAAGTCGCACTGCCAAGTCCCATGACAGAGTTACGTGCGTGCAGGGTGCTGACACGCCCTACAACGCTTTCACAACCGCTTTGGACGAAACCACAGCAGGTAGATTATGCAGGAGGGAACTGTTGTTTCCCCTTCACTAAAAGCATCAACAACCAGGTCTGGCGTGGTCAGCGTGGTGGTGGTGGCGCCTAACAGGGGATGCTGCCAAGGACAAGATTGGTACGATGCAACGGTAGCTCTCAATGCACATCACTTGGGGGAAATTTCATCTCAGACAACAACCGAGTTTTGACAGCTGCAGAAATTAGAGACTGTTGGGTTGGTTTGGGGTTTTTTTGTGGTTTTTGTGGGGTTTTTTGTTGTTGACCTACAGATGGGGAAGGTACCAACAAGGTGAAGAAGAAACATGCAGATTGGGGTCCAGGAACAGGAGATATTATTAACAGCACACATTCTATCTTGTATCCTAGTTTTTTTATGTCATTAGTTGTATTCTGTTTTTCCCTGATAAAGCAGTGAGTTCTGGGTTTTTACCAGTTCTGACTATGCAGTCGCTGCTTTATGAGAAAGAGCTCACAAGACAGAATTGGGGGCCAGGGGTCGTGGAGTTCAGTTCTGCTCGGCATCGCGAAGCCTGCATCCCACCGCTGTGATGAGCGCTGCCCCTTTCCCGCTGCCGTCCTCCGACAGCAGGAAGGTCACGTCGCAGTTGGGTGCCAGCTCTTTGACAGTTTGGTGCATGATCCTTGAGAAGCTGGGAAAGGAAACAACGGCAGCAGGTGAGGGAGGTCCCACAGCATCTGCAGAGCTTAGCATGGTATAGGCTTTTGCAGTGCCTCCTGTTTCACTGGGATAAAAACTAAAATGCTGGGTGGAGTTGAAGTCTGGGAGCAGTGTGAGTTAAGCATTTGCATCCCACCCCTGTCTGTGTGGGGTTAAGCCAGATTGCTAGAACCACAGCAAAAAGGAGAAAAAAGACCACATATAGTAATCTCCTTCCCACCCATAGCCCTCCACGCATAGCAGAGATGGGCGCTAGTCCTCTCCTGCTACCAGTTCTTTCAGACTCTTGCCCTCACCTGTCACTGCTTTGCAGCAGCCAACCTCCTCTGCACACTGAACAGAAACATCCTCCAAAGAAGCACCAGCTAGTTCAGTGCTGCTCTGTCATTGCCTTTGCAGAGCCAAAAGATCCTTCTCTTGTTGTGCAGCTTCCAACACGTTCGGCAAGCTGCAGCCCCTGCAGTTTATTATCACTGCCCCAAGAATACTTCACGAGTTCTTCTTGGTCCTCTCATTGCCCTTTAGAAAGCCCTGACCATCCCTAATTTAAGACTTCTTTTCCCTGACTCTTATCCTGGCAAGTATGAGAGACCACTTTGGTGCATCAAGAGAAACGACGTACAAGCAAAGGGCTACAGACAGCAGGCACGCGACTGCTGAGGAGGTGAATACTTACTGTGGATGTAGTTTGTAGAGAGTCCCATCCACACCAACCGTTATCTCCAGGTGTTCTAATCCTCTGTTCTCCCTAATTTTATCTACAACAGCAGCCATTCCTGCACCACACAGCTGAGCTGCTCGCCTCGACACCGCCCCACACACGGTCTTGACAATGATGCTGTCATCGCAGGTGCTGTTGAGGCCCAGCTGCTGGAGGATGGCTCGCACCTGCAGCAAGGCTAACCTGTCACTGCAGAAGCAGAAGGGCAGAGTGTTAGATCAAAGGTATCCTTCAGCCAAGTCACTGCCACAAACCCCACTGTGTTGATGGCTGCATCCATACCAGGCAGCAGGAGACCACAGGGGATGCAAATTCATTCACCCCAGCACCATGCTGCAGTGCAGCAAGGGAGGTTCCAAGCCCTTTTCTTTTCCTACCAAAGGGCACTTCAGGAAAATATTTTTAATGACCAGCTTGAGGTTTTTCCTCCCATAAAGAGCCAACAGGCTTTGAGATTACTTTAAAACACAGAGTCTGAGCAATAAAGACACAAAAATGTCCAGCAAGGAAGTGCTCATTCAGCTAATGTTCATTCAGTTCAATGACACACACAAAAGGCATGGGAAAATGGTCTGATTTCCAAGCAAGCAAATAAAATCATACAGTAAGGGGATTCTTGACAGCCCTTCCTATAATTTAGCAGTGAGAACTGCTACAAATTCAGATGATGTTGTGAGGAGCCCTTCCACACATGCACAGGCTCTTACTGAAACCAAAACTATCTCTGGAGAACCAAGCAATGCTCTCCAGCTGTCCCCCCATCAGTGTCGCATCAAGTAGGTGTTACCACATTCTTTCACTCTCAACAGCCTCCTGTGCAGTGCTCTTACCTCTCAATCTGAGAAAGGAACTTGGTTTCAAAGATATGCCTGGTCTTGAGTGTCTCTGAAATCTGGCCTCTGAACAGGAAGCCCCGCTTGGTGAAGTCGATCAAAATGTTGCGGACAATCTCCCCCAGGTACATCCCACTGATCATTTTCTCATACCTGCAGCGAAAGAGAGTGGCCACAGCTCAGATGGAGGCTGCTCACCTTTGCAGTGGCAGCATCACAGCTGTGTTATCACCCAGGTGTCCTGCCCAAGCACATTGGAGACATGAGCTATGTAACCTGATTTATACAGAATGGCAATTTACTAGGAAAAAATGGGCAGGAAAAAGCATGATGGCTGAGTGGGAAGCCTTGGAAGCCTACCTGTGTCCAGCTCGGGAGCCCTCAGTACAGGAATGACATGGACCTGATGGAGCTGGTCCAGAGGAAGGCCATGAAAATGATCAGGGGGCTGGCACACCTCTACTACAAGGACAGTCTGAGGGAGCTGGGGTTGTTCAGCCTGGAGAAGAGAAGGCTCCAGGGAGACCTAATAGCAGCTTTCCAGTACCTGAAGGGGGCCTACAAGATGGAGAGAGACTGTTTACAAAGGCCTGCAGTGATAGGACAAGGAGTGATAGTTTGAAATTAGAGGAGATTTTAGACTGGATGCTAGGAACAAGTTCTTCACTGTGAGGGTGATTGAGCACTGGAACAAGCTGCCCAGAGAGGTGGTTGAGGCCCCATCCCTGGAGATATTCAAGGTGAGGCTCAACAAGGCTCTGGAAAACTTGATCTAGTTGAGGATGTCCCTGCTCACTGCAGGGAGTTTGGACTAAATGACCTTTGGAGGTCCCTTCCAACCTGGGTTATTCTGTGATCTACAAACACTTCATCTATTCCTCACTACCATGTTCTCCCAGGCAGGCAGCTGTTAAAGACCACTGGCACTTTGCCCAGATGGAAGAAACAAAAACTTTTTGCCTGAGAGCAGAATGGTGCCCAGATAAAAGCCAAATATGCCATGCATCCTTGAAAGGACCCCAGAGAAAACTTGTCTCTATGGCACAGCAGTTGGGAGCCCTCCTGAAGCATAGCTGAGACCTTCAACAGAAAAAGCTCAGTGGCTCCCTGCAGCAGAATTGCAGGTTAAGTACATGGTGCAGTGCTTTTAAGGGAGTCCTGTGTTGCAAATCCCTGTTGAGAGATGAAAGCTGTGAAAAGGATGTCCAACATGTTCACAGGATCACTGACCTGCAGACCAGCAAGCTAGGGTTGATTTATGCTTTTCAATTAATTCTAGCACCTGGTTTCCAGTACAGAATCAGTAGCCTAAATATCACAAGGAGTCATCCTTCCTGGAGGTGTTCAAGAAAACATATAGACATGGGACTTTGGGACATGGTTCAATGGCCATGGTGGTGTTAGGCCAATGGTTGGACTCAATGATCTTAGAGGTCTTTTCCAACTGAAATAATTCTATGTTTCTAGGAACCAAGTTGTCTTGAACCTCTCCTGCCCCCAGCTTTGCGCAGAACTAAGCCAGCTGTGGGCCTGCAAACAGGCTAGAGAGGGAATACCTTCCATCTGAAGACCTCTTCCCAGCACACAGCAAGGAGCAGTCCAAGGGCAGCCCTGTGCTGAGGAGGGCAGAAGTCTGCTTTGCGCCCCCTTCCAGCTTCATTCTGGTTTGAGTGGAGCATTTTGGGGTCTGTGAGCTGCGTCCTTGCCAAGAAATAGTGAACGTTTTTCCACTTCTCGAGACGTGCATTCAGTGACACAAGCTATCTCACCTCCTGAAGTCAAAAGCAGGGTTTTTGCCCTAGATGGAGAGAAGCCCAGCACACCATCCCACTGGAAGCAGGCCAGACAGTTCATTTAATACTGTGAACTCTCTCAGGCTTGTACCCAGCAAGTGTTGTCCCTCTTGAGTGCCTAATTCTCTCTGAAATAAATGATTCCTCCTGGCAGTCTCTGCTACTGCCCTTGGCTGCTTATTCCACACCAACACTGCCGCTGTGTCAGGCTCACTCAGCATCTGCTTCTCTGGTCTGTTTGAGCTGTTACTTTTAAAGAGCTTCCCAGGGGTCCTGCCAACTTGTCTGCATCCCCCAAGTTTTCAGGCAGATTTACTCTAGTCACAAAATCTTTTTAAAAGCTTCTGGCATCCAAGCATTGCTGCAGAGGAATTATGAAAACACAGAGTCTGGGCATGCAGCATTTTCAGCCCAGTTTTATTGTTGCTGGGTACACCTCCTTGTCAGCCTTCATGAAGGGGGACAGGGCAGCATTTGCCCAAACAAGAGCTGGACCCCTAAAAGGGGAACAAGAAAGGCAAGCAGGTCCTCTGACATGACATGCTTCATCCAGAGACATGCCTCAAACAAGAGCTGGCTGCAACTGCTTTACAACTGACTACTTTAGAGTGAACAGCTCCAAGCTCCAATCATGCTGGCTGGTGCAGGCTGAGGATTTCTAGAGGCAGAGAGTTCACCTAAAAAAGATTAGGCTGAGACCAAGACAAAAGAATAAGTCATTTTAACCCCCTCAGTACCACACAGGCTGAGCGAGCTGTTGCTCTTCAGCCTGGAGAAGAGGAGGCTCAGGGGAGACCTAATGGCAGCTTTCCAGTACCTGAAGGGGGCTACAGGAAGGATGGAGAGAGACTGTTTACAAGGGCCTGCAGTGACAGGACAAGGGACAATGGCTTCAAACTGGAGAAAGACAGATTTAGATTGGATATCAGGAAGTTTTTCACTGTGAGGGTGGTTGAATACTGGAACAGGGAGGTGGTTGAGGTCCCTTCCCTGGAGGTATTCAAGAGGAGGCTGGATGAGGCCCTGGGCATCCTGATCTAGTTGGGGGTGTCCCTGCTGACTGCAGGGAGGTCAGACTGGATGACCTTTGGAGGTCCCTTCCAGATTGGACCATTCTATGATTCTATAATTCTAAAAAGGGTCTTTAGTAATCTCAAGACTCTTGCAGTTCTCACAAAACCCCTGCTGCAGTCCTATGGCAGAATACAGGCTGTGAAAGAAAAAGGCAGGCAGCAACCATGAAAAGCACAGAAGAGAGAGAACACACAGGATGGAAAGCCTGCAGTCATTTTCCACTCAACCTCTCCCTTCTTTGACTGGGAGAAATACAGTTCTCTCCTAAAAGCATTCAAAGCAGGTTGGCTTATACTTAGCACTCCATTTATCCCACATTACCTTTGCTTTCCAGCATTTAGTGAGTAGTCATCAACTGCTTTGTCATATATTGTCCTGATGTCATCCAGGCAGCCGTTATCCCCGAACGCTCCCCACTCGGTGTTCACACACATCCGGCCTTGATCACCATCCACCATCTCTATGTTCCTCATCTCTTCCATGTAGCAGGCATTACTCCCAGTTCCTGAAAGGAGAAAATACTGACATTACTCTTTGTTTCATAGAATCATAGAACTGTTAGGATTGGAAGAGACCTCAAGGATCATCCAGTTCCAACCCTCCCTGCCATGGGCAGGGACACCTCACACTACATCAGGTTGCTCAGAGTCACATCCAGCCTGGCCTTAAAAACCTGCAGGGATGAGGCTTCTACCACCTCCCTGGACAACCCATTCCAGGGCTTCACCACCCTCATGGGGAAGAACTTCTCCCTAACAGCCAATCTCAATGTACACACTTCTAGTTTTCCTCTATTCCCCCTAGTCCTATCACTACCTGACACCCTAAAAAGTCCCTCCCCAGCTTTCTTGTAGCTGCCTTCAGATACTGGAAGGCCACAATTAGGTCTCCTCAGAGCTTTCTCTTCTCCAAACTGAATAGCTCCAACTCTCTCAGCCTGTCTTCGTAGGAGAGCAGCTCCAGCCCTCTGATCATCCTCATGGCCCTTCTCTGGACACGTTCCAGCACCTCCATATCTTTCTTGTACTGGGGGCTCCAGAACTGGACACAGTACTCCAGGTGTAGTCTCACCAGAGTGGAGTAGAGGGGCAGAATCACCTCCCTTGACATGCTGGCTAACCTTCTCTTGATGCAGCCCAGGATGTGTTTGGCTTTCTGGACAAAACAACAATAGAACAAGCACAATGACCCTGACAAAACCTTCAGTGGGATCTTGGATGTGCTTTTTCTGAATGATGAAGTCAAATCATCATTTGAAAGGTCACCAAAAAACACCCAACTCTTTAACAACCCAATAATTCTGCCATGGGGCACTGCTCATGGTGGCTCAGAGAAGAAGCTCACCCAAGCCAGCTGGGCTGAGGTGAGCCCATCCTACAGGGAGGACCATCAGTGCAGCAGTTTTGGCTCACCAACCCTCACGTGTTTCTGAACTCAAACCCCTATCAAGCAGCCAGCTGGATTTTGAAGCCAGGAATCCCCTTCCACCAAAGCCCACAGAATTAAGGGGAAAGTTTGCTGAATTGAAAGCTTCAGAAAGTTCTGAGGCATCAGACAAAGAAAACCTCTGGGGGTTTGCCAGCTAATTGCAGGGTATTTTTCAGTTCTTGCTTGTTTTTGTTCTGATTCAAATGACTCAAATAGTTTCTCCAGCAGGAAGAACTGAAATGAAGCCATATCTGATTCTGCTTAAAGGGGATCCTAAGGAGCATGGCAATTACCAAGCTCTCTATGTACTCACAGGCCTCAGGGAGAAAAGCTTTATTAGTGAAGAGAGACAACTTTTACTGCTACCTGGAGGAAAAGTTTTCTTGATGTTGCCTACCAAACTCTCACTTAACCCTGCATGACAGATCTGCACCAATTATATCAGCAAGTCTGGTTTCCTTTGTGATTTTTTGCAGTACTACATCAATAAAGTCTGAGCAAAAATAGATCCTCCTAGAGGAGTACTCTGCTGCAGGAGAGCCGAATCACAGCACAAGGCTTGGGGCAGCGGCGGAAATCTGGGCCCACAAATCAAGTCCCAGGTTTGCAGGACCAAACCACACCAAATCCAGTTATGGACTGTCAGCACTGGTCAGCCTTCCAACACCAAGCCTCCTTGTCCAGAACGAGATAAGGATCACAGGATGTTAGGGGTTGGAAGAGACCTCTGAAGATCATCAAGTCCAACCCCCAGCCAGAGCAGGACACAGAATCAATAAGGGCTGCCTGAGAATGTGGATACCCAATTAAATACAGGCTGCTAGACTGACAGGCTTTTAGATGATCTCCTGCTGCCAGCAGATGAAAAGCAGAGGCTTGGTCTCATTAATGGCAGTTTCCAAAGTATTCAGCAGTGCAGACTGAAAGCATCAGCTCTACCAAGCAGGAGAGATGGCACTGGGCAGAGAGACAAGGCACCAGCATGATGTGAACTCGCCCTTGAAGGAATATTTTTCCCTGCCAAACAACAGCAGGGAAGTTCACCCACCTCCCTGCGCTGGGGAGAGCAGGAGGACTGCCAGCTCATGCAGGCTTCCCACCAAGTGCTGTCAGTCTGGCCGAGACAGTTCAGGCAGGGCAGAGGAACCTGTCAGAGCCCCAGGCCTTTCACTCTCATTATGCCAGCAGTGCCCAGGCCACCTCTGACCCGCTGCTCTGCGCACAGGCAGGCTGGCTGAAGAGCCTATCTGGCAGAGCTGCAGCAGGCAGTGCTGAGAAGATGCTCTCAGCACCCCAAGGACACGCTGTCCTTCCTGCAGGGAGCTCTGTCCCTGGAACACGCCTTCACCCAGGCTGCGCAGACACGGCTTCCAACCCACGCTCCACCGTGCTGACTCATCCTGGACATTTTCCAGCTGTTTGGAGGAGAAACTGGTGGTGTTTTGTTTTCCCACAAGCCACCTCTCAGCTGAAAGCATTCTTAAAGCTTGCAGGTGGCTTGTTCCCTTCTCTCCCACTGAAAACTCGTTTCTCTGGAGAATTTTGGGAATTCACACCACCCAGTGCCTCAGACACCCCAAGTGTGGCATTTGCCAAGGCATCAGCAGTCACCTGTGCAATTATTTCAGCTGTCAGTCACTGCACTTTGTCCCTCAGAGCTTCCCATCACATGTCATTTGGGAATTGTGGCTGTGCTTTACAAGTCTATTCTGAGAGACCACACGCTCAAGGGCTACCTGAACATCCCAGCAGGGAGATTCTTAAGAGCTGAACTAACACAACTCTGCTGCTGACGTTGCCTGAACCTTACTTATGTTTGCTTGCTTCACAAGCAGCACAGTGCCATTCCCAGATAAACCAGACAGGATTTGTTCAGCATTACAGCCTGGGCTTATCTCAACTGATTGTGGGCACAACTAAGCTGGCAGTTGAAGTTTGCTCTTAAATCTTTCATTCAGCTTGCTTCTGAAGGGACAGCTGCTAATCTCCAAATCCTTCCCTCCTGGGCACCCTAGCTATGTTAACCACAGGGGTGTCTCCATGAGAATACAGGCAGATGTGTAGATAAATAAAAAAGTGCCAAATGAAAAACCAAGCAGCTCTGACACATACCCACAATGAGTCCAATTTCACAGTTTGGGTCTTCATAAGCACAGGTCATCATTGTGCCCACTGTATCATTCACCACAGCCACCACATCCAAGTCAAACTCCTTTGGAAGACAGAAATACAACAGTGAGAACTCTGGGGTTGGGGCAACCCCTCACACCAAAGGGGACAACAAAAGGAGCATATCTAAGGGGTTGCTGTCAAAACACACTGGAAACACACAACTGAAAGTAGCAGCCTGCTGTTACACAGGCAACAAACAGAAACTTCATCTACCAGCAGGTAACTAAGGTTCTTTCCCATTCTTTCTTTACAATAGACTGTTTCTTCAGAAATAAAGAACATTCCTAGTTGTTCTCTCTGCCTCAGGCATACTTAAGATCAGATCTTGTATACAGACACATGGCAGAGAGCTATCTCCACTCTGTATTACAGCAGTGCAGTAGCAGATCCAGTAGCAAAGGTTTTTAAGGTTTCACCTGCTGACAAAAACTCTGCAGAATTAATGCTCTCCTCGTGCTATTTTTCTTCCCTTCCTAGAAAGCTTCAGCTAAGCTGCTTGAGGATTTTTCAAGATCAAGGGTTGAGAGGGGGGGGCGGGAAAAAAAACTGTCATTAAGGGTGCACTGAGGTACATTCCTACAATCCCTGTGTTGAAAACTCCTGCTTTCTCCATGCTGGGATGCAGTGGAAATTGCCACAGGGTTTGAAAGAAGCCTTGAAAGTGCTGCTGAATTTAGCATGTTAGAAGCTTCTGGGAAAAACAACAACAACAAACCACAAAGCAATGAAACAAAATCCCCAGAGTAGTTCATTTTAAGTAGCAATTTGTGTTTGGTGGTTGAAATCTCCCATTTCCACTGTGTACCCTCCAGACTGTCCTATATGGTGGTCAGGCTACCTGTCAGCATCAGAGCCACCACTGCCACCCAGCCTCCTGTGGCAAGGCAAACACCTCCTGTGGAGGACTAGAGGCAAAAACTTGTGTGCTCAAGGCACACAAACCCTGACCCATAAGGCCTGTCAAGTCTGGGGGAGGAGGGTGAAGAAAACAAAGCAAACGAAATAACAGCAACAACAAAGATCACCTCTCTTCTCTTAATTCCTTCTCTAAGCAAATACACTACATCTTCTCCTTCACAGTCTGTAGCTTTGAAGCCTTTTGTCCAGTTGAGAAGGATACCCTAAAAAGGAAGAAAATAGATTATCAAGTTACCTGGTGCACTACATTGCCCCCCAAAACCCTACAGCTCTCTAAGGGATAATCACTGCACATTTCTTCCTGATAATTCCCTGAGTTTGTGCAACTCTTCAGCCCATAAAAGCATAAAATCTCAACACTTCTCACAGGTGACCACAGTCCCAGCACATGGCCATGAATATTTGTGGACAGTTGGTACCTGGACTCATGGGAGTCCTCAGCTCAAGGAGGAGGTTCTCCAGCATCCACCAGCATGGGTGCTACAGTTTGCTGAACATCCTCTCTTCTCAGTCTTACTCAAAGGTCTCCCTGGGCTTGACCAAGCCTCCTATCACCAGCAAGATGAATGCATTTTAGAGCTGGACACTTGGAAAACTGCTCTTAACATCACTGCTTATTTCCTCCTTCCATAGATACAAAGCTTGAGAAGGGCAGATTTAGGCTGGAGATGAGGAAGAAATTCTTTACAGTAAGGATGGTAAGACACTGAACAGGTTGTCCAAAGAGGTTGTGGATGCCCCCAGACAGGTTAGATGAGGTCTTTAGCAACCTGGTCTAGTGGAAGGTGTCCCTGCCCATGGCAGGGGGTTGGAACTAGATGATCTTTAAAGTCCCTTTCAACCCAACCCATTCTGTGAAACTATGAATATTCATCTTACTTTCAGTACAATTCATGTTATTTTGTACACCTGAACTTTAAAATGCTTTCCTGTGAAGCTATATAGAAGAGTCTCTATGAAAAGGAATCTCTCATTCTATATGTGGAATTTGCATCTAAAGCTCCTGGGGAAGCTCAGGCTCGAGGAGAAAGTTCTTCCCAGAGAGAGCTGTTAGCCATTGGAATGTGCTGCCCAGGGAGGTGGTGGAGTCACCATCCCTGGAGGTGTTCAAGAGGGGACTGGATGTGGCACTTGGTGCCATGGCTTAGCAGTCATGAGGTCTGTGATGACAGGTTGGACTTGATGATCTTTGAGGTCTTTTCCAACCTTATTAATTCTATGATTCTAATCATGCTTGGTCCACAAAGATCCAGAGCAATTCAATAAATTTTAAAAAGTGTGACAGAAACAACAACCTCAAAAAAAACCCAACCTGTGTCTATCTTCAAACCAAAGTGTTAAGTAGACAGGAAACAACAGCTGCACTGGTGTAGTTGGTGGAAGTATGTGGCAGTGAAGAATTTAAATGTTAAAGTGACAAGAAAAAGGGTAAACTTGATGGGGACACGTTGCAGGCTACACTGTCACCATTAGAGTGCCATGAGTAGGCCCTGGCCCATCCACTCCATCCAGTGAGACAAGGTCAGCTGGGAAGCAGGCACTGGTGGCAGGGAAGGACTTTTGCTTAGTGCCCACAAAAGCAGGGAAGTATCACAGCTCAGCAAGTTTATACAATTGAAAAACCACAATACCTTAAAAAAGGGGGATCACCACCATGGGAAAATCACAGAATCACCAAGGTTGGAAGAGACCTCAAAGATCATCAAGTCCAACCCATCACCACAGACCTCTTATCAGTAACAGCCATACTGTCCTGGGTTGGCTGGAATAAAGCTAATTTTCTCCCTAATAGCACTGGTACAGTCCTGTGTTTTGGATTTGGATGTTGCTAAGCAGTGTTTATACTAAGTCAAGGACTTTTCAGCTTCTCATACTGCCCTGCCAGAAGAGGCTGGGGGTGCACAAGGAGCTGGGAAGGGACACAGCAAGGACAGCTGACCCAAATGAGCCAGAGGAGTACTCCATACTGTATGATGTCATGCCCGGTATATAAACCAGGGAGAGTCGGCTGGCGGGGACACCACAGCTCACAGATTGGCTTGGTCAGCAGGTGGTGAGCAATTGTTTTGTGCATCACTGCTTTTGTATATTCTGTTATTCTTATTGTCCCTTCCTTTTCTGTCCCATTAAACTGTCTTTATCTCAACCCATGAGTTTTACCTTTGTTTTCTGATTCTCTGCCCCATCCCACTGTGGGGTAGGAGTAAGCAAGTGGCTGCATGGTGCTCAGTTGCTGCCAGGGGTTAAATCATGGCACACAGGCTGAGCAGCATTTGCATTATTACCTTTAAAGGAACTATTTATAGGAACAGCTGTACTGGTCAGGGCCAGAGCATGAACCCTCCCCTCATACAACCTCCCTGTAAGTGTCACACAGTTGACACGAAGGCAGAAAAATCAGGCTTAACATAAGCACAAAAGTAGATTCAACAGATACTAAGGAACTTACAGCATCCAGACTGGTCTGCTTGCAAGGGAAGGAAAACGTGAAGCCAAGAGGAAGACGTGCTCCTTTTATCCCCATGTAATCCAGGAAGTCAGAAATGCAGGTAACAATGTGATCAAACAGCTTCAAAGAGAAAAGGCAGGCATTTGAAGTTGTACACGTTACAAGGTCTACAGGAGGCATTTAAAAGGGCTGCAGAAGAGAAACACAGATACCTCTTCTCCTGTTCCCTGCATCACCTCTATGGGAATGGCATAGATCTTGTTGTGCATCTCAACCGTTCTCCTTTTACCGCTGCGGATTTTCACCAGCAAAACCCTAAAGTTTGTTCCTCCCAGGTCGAGTGCCAGAAAGTCTCCATTCTCTGTGAAAGAACGTGTGTGCGCATTTAAAGAACCACAAGCAACATCTATAAGACTGAGACAGTTGGGGCTATTGAGTTTGGAGAGGAAAAGGCTCTGAGGAGACTTTATTGTGGCCTTGCAGTATCTGAAGGGGGCCTACAAGGAAGCTGGGGAAGGACTTTTTAGGGTGTCAGGTACTAAGAGGACTGGGGGAAATGGAGCAAAACTGGAAGTGGGTGGATTCAGATTGGATGTTAGGAAGAAGTTCTTCCCCATGAGGGTGGTGAGACACTGGAACAGGTTGCCCAGGGAGGTGGGCAAGTTTTTAAGGCCAGGCTGGATGTGGCTCTGAGCAACATGACCTACTATGAGATGTCCCTGCCCATAGCAGGGAGGTTGGAACTGGATGATCCTTAAGGTCCCTTCCAACCCTGACAATTCTACGATTCTAAAAAAAGCTGCCTTCCCCAGAAAGTACTTAGGTATAAAAATCTCTTAGAAACTCAGCCAGGCTTGAAGTGGCTGTGAGCAACCTGATCTAGTGTGAGGTGTCCCTGCCCACGGCAGGGAGGTTGGAACTGGATGACCCTTGAGGTCCCTTCCAACCCTAATGATCCTATGATTCATCAAAGAGGATTTTAGATGCTGCTTTGATTATTCTAGCCTTTTCTGTGTTTGGTTTTGTTTTAAACATGGGAAAGAGGACTCACACACCTGTTCCCTGAAATTGAAAGAACTGCTCAGGTTGTGCAAAAAGGGTTCGGATGGGTCTGAGACCAGCTGTCTTTTCCCCCCCAGGCCATGGCTTGCTTGCACCCTGGGTAAGGACACGTGGTCAGGCTGCCAGCAACCAGCACAAGGGCAGTGCTGGCTGCCCTGTCCAGGGCTGAGATTTCCTCCTTTGTACAGCTCAGGACAGTTTCCAGCATTGCACCAGGTCTGTCCACCCTCCACCAAACCCACACCTCACTGCTGGGAGCACATTTTGGGCACCCTGCAGCCATGCCCTCACTCCATCAAGGGCACGCCCTAACCTGTCCCATCGGGCGTGCTGCGGACGAAAGTGGGCAGCATTTTCACTTTGGCAGTCTCGTGAGTCTTCTTCTTCAGCCCCGCTTCCATCTCTGCCCTCATCCTCTTCTTCACCTGCAGCAGCTGCTCGTGGGTGAGCTTGAACTCGGCCAGGGTCTCATCGATGAGGCGGTGCTGCTCCGACAGCCGGTAGGCCACGGCCGTCACCATGGCTGCTCCCTTCCCGCTGCCGCTCTCGGACAGCAGAAACCGCACCTCCGAGTCGGGCACCAGGCGCCGGGTGGTCTTGTGCAGGCGCCGGGCGTACCTGTGGGCAGGGGAGGCTGCAAGTCCACTCTCTGCATACCACACACCTCTACCTTCCAAGGCCCCAAGAATCTCTGCTGCTGACACGGGCCGACCACGAGAGGAGTGAGGAGCCTCATCACAGCCAAACCAGCTACTGCCTCCCAAGAAGGACAGCTGTCAGAGAAGAGCAGTTCTTCCCTATGGCCTCTTTCCTCCTGAACTTCTAAGAGAAGCCAGCAAAAAGCAGGGGAAAGTATCAGAGCCTCATCCCCTGAACCTGATCCTAGATAAAAGAAACCTCCTGGTTCCGATGCTCTGAGCCCCTCTGCTGGGGTCATCATGCTGTCCTGAATTCAGTGGTTGAGATGGAGTGGGGAAACAGCTCAAAATCAAGAACTGCCCACATGTGTTACCTTAACAGGAATGGGCTGCCCAGGGGTGTTGTGGAGTATCCCTCTCTGGAGATATTCAAGACCTGCCTGGATGAGTTCCTGTGTGATCTGGTATAGGTGATCCTGCTCTGGTGGGGGGGGGTGGATTAGATGATCTCTGGAGGTCCCTTCCAGCCCCTAACATTCTGTGATTCTGTGAACACTGCCCAGACCTGTCCATCTGGGAAAGCTAAGCAAAGGAGCACTCCTAGAAACAGTTTTGTCTGCCAACATTTCATGGTTTTCTTCAACCAAGGAAAAGATTGCTTTCAGCAAAATGAAGAGACACTGAAAGTGAAACTTCAAACAGATTCCTCCTTTCAACATTTTCCTCATAAACAACACTCAGCCCTCCCAGCCAGCTCCAATGCCAAGGTATCTCCTGTGTATGCCGTGCTTCCGCTCACATTTGGCACCCACAGCTAAATCCTCCAGCTGGGACTGGAAACTGACTGCTTACCTCCAGTCACTACTTAGTAAATACAACCCTTCCACCACGGCTATGTAAACCACACCTGCCTGTTTGTTTCATTTCTTCATTCTGAGCTTGGAAACCCTCAGGCAGGTGCTGCTCTCCTGGCACACACAGGCCAGCAGCCACTCCCAAACACCCACACCATTAGGGCTTAGGCACTGGGGTTATTTTTAACACTAATATTCACACCAAACCCTACTGCCAGGACCAGGTACACCCACAGCTGAAAAGCTCAACAACTTCTCTGATTTCTACATAAATCTAAGCAGCTGTTTGACTACAAATGTAACTTTCAAGATGGGGAAACCCAAGACAAAGCCAGTTTTCATAAGGTCACAAGAAGTGTAAGGCACCATTTTTTTCCTGGTTTCCCAGTGTATTTCCAGAAAAGGCTACAAAAAAAAAAGGGGTTCAGCACAGTTACTTTCAGAGCAACTGAGTTTAAATGGAAAATGGAGATCAAGGTGAATTAACACAAGTCTCCTCAAAGCCCACCCCATGGGCACAAAGTAGTATTCTGTACAAAGAAATTCTTCTTCCAAGAGGTCTGCTGAATTCCCCTCAGACCTCAAACCACCAAAGTTTTCACTGACATTGCAGTTTCCAATCACTCAAGAGTTTTCCTTCTTTTCTCTATGGTGGTGGTGGTGGTCTAAAATCTCACCCTACTTCTTCCCTTACAGACATCTCTCCTGTCCACTAAGCTCCCCACCTCAGACCAAGCCTCTAGCCCTCACCTCACACCCAAACCACATGCCTGGGTGACCATCCTGGAGTCACATGCTTGACCCTTTGCCAACCAGAGGCCACAGCAGGTGATGAGAACTAAACAGCAAGAGCAGAGGGACTCACTGTGGATGCATCTTGTAGAGGGAGCCATCAACACCCACAGTGGTCCGGAGGCGGCCGACCCCTTTGTTGTCCCGCAGCTGGTTGAGGATGGCACCCAGGGTAGAGGCTACCAGGTTGGCTGAGCGGAAGGACACGATGGTGCAGACGTGCTGGACGGCGATGCAGTCCTCGTGAGATGGCTCCACCCCCAGGCGCGTCAGAATTTCTTTGGCTTTGTTCAAACCTTCTTTGCTCCTGCAAAGAGAGAGCAGAGAAGGCTCCTGCTTAGTGGGGGAGCTATAATATGCAGGACTGAGGCACACCCAGTGATGGGTGTCTTGGCCTGGGATTTGAGAGAAAACTGAACCGTGGAATGTTTGGGGTTGGAAGGGACCTTTAAGGTCATTTAGTCCAACGCTACTGCACAGAGCAGGGATGTCTTCAACCAGAGCCGGTTGGTCAGAGCCATAAACAGCCTGACTTGCAGTGGTTCCAGGGATGGGCCATCTACCACTTCTCCAGGCAACTTGTGCCAGCGTCTCACTGGCACTGACGATAAAAAGTGTCTTCCCTATAGATATAAATCTTTAAAAGCATCACCCCTTGTCTTGTCACAACATGACCTGCTAAAAAGTCTGTCTCCAGCTTTCTGATTGGCCAGCTGAAGCACTGAAAGGCCACAAGAAGGTCTCTCCAGAGGCTTCTCTCCTGCAGGCTGAACAACCCAAACTCTCCCAGCCTGTCCCCATAGCAGAGGGATTCCAGCCTACAGATCATTTTTGTGGCCTCCTCTGGACTTCTTAGGCATCTTGACTACAAAGCTTCATGAGGCTTATAAAATGCTTTAAGTAGGTTTTAGAATAGAATAGAATAGAATAGAATAGAATAGAATAGAATAGAATAGAATAGAATAGAATAGAATAGAATAGAATAGAATAGAATAGAATAACCAAGGTTGGAAGAGACCTTGAAGATCATCGAGTCCAACCTGTAACCACAACCTCACAACTAGACCATGGCACCAAGTGCCACATCCAGTCCCCTCCTGAACGCCTCCAGGGACGGAGACTCAACCACCTCCCCAGGCAGCCCATTCCAATGATGAATCACTCTCTCAGTGAAGAACTTTCTCCTCACCTCGAGCCTAAACTTCCCCTGGTGCAGCTTGAGACTGTGTCCCCTTGTTCTGGTGCTGGTTGCTAGGGAGAAGAGGCCAACCCCCTCCTGGAGAGGTTTTCATTCAGATAGCAACAGCAAACATACCACCTACAAACCATGCAATTCCAGCTACTACAGCAGCCCCAGTATGGGCAGGGCTACTCCCATGGGTACCCAAGAGCCTGCCCTCCTTGAAGTTCATTTCCCACAAGACCAGAGGTAAATCATGTCACTGAAAGTCTGTCCAGTCACTACTGTGCGCAAGTTTCTCTCCAAAGCAGACCACATTTTGGTTGTACCAGGTGATCAGACCGAATCTTGTACCCAGTGAGCTTCCTGCACTCTGAAAGTGAATGCAGGAAGCACAGAACCAGGACCAGCCCCATCCTGTGGAGCTGGGGCATCCCCCAGGAGCACAGCATTTGCCATAGCTTGGGGCTGCAATTGATCCAGCAGCACCAGACCCAAAGCAGAACAGCAACCTCACGACAGCTCCTTCAGGGCATGCCCCTGAAAATTATCAACTTCCAAGCACTTTTACAGGCCTGGAGGAATTAAAACACATTATCAAACAGTGCTTTAACCTTCAAACACCTTCTCTCTGGAGCAAGAAGCACCAGCCCCAAATCCAGCACAGGCCTGAGTGTACGCCCAATCCAACACTGTCTCACTCACATGTCGCAATAAATCAAGTGAAAAACAAAACCCCAAGCAAAGGTTTTCTAAGTGATTTCATTCTAATAGGACTTTTTTTCCACCCTTTTACAACCTCACTAAATTTCTGTTTCTTGCACTGCATTTTTCGTCATTGGCACCTGGCAAAACTTATCCACGTCCAGCTCCCAGGGAAAAACACAAGGAGTGTATCTTTCAGTGCTAACTGCACCCCACACATCTTTTTAAGGACTTCTGCATCTTGCCAGCACAGGCTAGAAACTGGATGCTGCACAGGGATGTGCCCCCTACTTATAACCAAAGTGCTCTTCAGGAAGTGAGGTAGCATTTCAGGGCAAATTTTGCTCTTAACTGACTTCCTCTCTAACTGCATTTTCTCAGCAATGCACCCTTGTGGCCAAGAAGGCCAATGGGATCCTGGGGTGCATTAAGAGGAGCGTGGCCAGCAGATCCAGGGATCCACCTGGACTACTGCGTCCAGTTCTGGAGCCCCTATTACAGGAGGGATGTGGACGTGCTGGAGCGTGTCCAGAGAAGGGCCATGAGGATGATCAGAGGACTGGAGCACCTCTCCTATGAGGACAGACTGAAGGAGTTGGGGCTGTTCAGTCTGGAGAAGAGAAGGCTCAGAGGTGACCTCATTGTGGCCTTCCAGTATCTGAAGGGGGCCTACAGGAAGGCTGGGGAGGGACTTCTCAGGATCTCAGGTAGTGATAGGACTAGGGGGAATGCAATGAAGCTGGAAATAGGGAGATTCAGGCTAGATGTGAGGAAGAAGTTCTTTACCATGAGAGTGGTGAAGCCATGGAATAGGTTATCCAGGGAGGTGGTTGAGGCCCCGTCCCTGGAGGTGCTTAAGACCAGGCTGGACGAGGCTCTGGCCAGCCTGATCTAGTGTAGGGTGTCCGTGCCCATGGCAGGGGGTTGGAACTAGATGATCCTTGTGGTCCCTTCCAACCCTGACTGATTCTATGATTCTATGATTCTAGGTTCTCCTCTTCCTCTGCTCTGCCCGAGTGAGACCTCACCTAGAATACTGCATCCAGTTTTGGGCTCCCCAGTTCAAGAGGGACAGGCATCTGCTGGAGAATGTCAAATAGAGAGCTACCAGGATGATTAAGTGTCTGGAGCACTGCCTGATGAGGAGAGGCTGAGAGACCTAGGGCTGTTTAGTCTGGAGAAGACTGAGAGGGGATTTAAGAAATGTTTATAAATATCTGAGGGCTGGGTGTCAAGAGGGAGGGGACAGGCTCTGCTTAGTTGCACCCTGTGATAGGACAAGGGCTCATGGATATAAACTACAGTACAGGAGGTTTCACCTCAACATGAGGAGGAACTTCTTCACTGTGAGGGTCACAAAGCACTGGAGAACAGGCTGCCCAGAGAGGTTGTAGAGTCTTCTGCTCTGGAGAGTTTCAAGACCCATCTGGATGTATTCCTGTGCAACCTGTGCTAGATTCTATGGTCCTGCTATGGCAGGAGGGTTGGACTTGATGATCTCTGGAGGTCCCTTCCAACCCCTAACATCCCGTGATCCTGTGAAAAGCCAGCACAGTGACTACAGCACAAACTATCCTAGTGATGTGAATTTTGAAAGCTCCAAGGGGGCGGGGGGAGGGGTGGGAGAGCCAATAAGTACTGACCAAAGGGGTGATGACACCATGAGAAACCAACTGGCACATAGCTCAGAGGTCACCGTGCAGCACCCAGCACTGCCTACAGGCCTGAATGCTCTGCCTTGTCACGCTTGTTTTCCTCCTGCCCAGCGATCCCGTGGATACAGCAAGGAGCAACACAACTATTTGCTCAGAGGCACTAAGCCAAGTCACTCCCATGCTGAGCTGCCGGGTAGCAACTTCTGAGTTTTGTGAGCAGGGCAAGAGGTAGCACGGTGCATACCCTGTAGCTGCAGGGATTGGTAGGCTTTCAGAGTTCCTCCCAACACAGAGAAAGAGAGAAATACCAGTGGGGAGGGCACAGGCTGTCTGCTGGGGGTGCCCACATGCCAGCTCTGCACCTGTGCTGGAGGATGCCAGCCAACCCCAACGCAGTCCATCTCCCCACAAAGCAAAAAGACACTGGAAAATTAGCATTCAGAGTCACTGTGAAACTCAGGGTGAAAAGGGTGAGGTACTCACTTTTCTATGGCAGAAACGTGCTTTGTCTCAAACTTCCCTTTGGTGAGAAGCTCAGGGGTGATTCTTCCCTCAAAGAGCAGCCCCTCCTTGGCCATCTTCACCAGGATGAGCCTTACCAGCTCCCCCATGTACAGCCCACTGACCATCTTCTCAAACCTGCAGGAGAGGACAGAATCAGTCACCCATGCATGCACAGGCAGCGCTGGGAGGCAAAGCCCAGCTGTGCCACCACCCACACACTGCAGCCTGCAATCTGCCTCTTTGCCTCAGCCCTGGGCATGGTCACAGAATCACAGAATCAGCCAAGTTGGAAGAGACTTCCAAGATCAAGTCCAACCCATCACCCAACCCTAACTAATCAACTAGACTATGGCACTAAGTGCCTCACCCAGCCTTTTCTTCAACACCTCCAGGGACGCTGACCCCACCACCTCCCTGGGCAGCCCATTCCAATGAACAATCTCTTTCTGGGAAGAACTTCTTTCTAAGATCAAGCCTAAACTTCCCCCTGCGCAGCCTGAGACTGTGTCCTCTTGTTCCGTTGCTGGCTCCCTGGGAGAAGAGACCAAATCCACAACCCAAGCAGAAAGAAAACCCAGAGTAGAAAACAAAAGCAGCACAGCTCACAAACAACTGCCTCACTCACAGCTGCTTCCCAGGATTAAGGGATCCACGGTCAATCTCTCGATCAAACTCAGTCCTGATGTCCTCTAGGGAGCCATCATCTCCAAAGGCCCCCCACTCCGTGTTAATGCACATCCTGCCCTCATCCCCTTCCACCAGGTCGATGTGCCGCATCTCCTCCATGTAACAGGCATTGGTGCCGGTGCCTTTAGGGAAAGGACATCAGAAGGTGCTAACCAAAGGGGCCAGGCAAAGGGAGAAAAGCCACATGTGTGCTGCTGCTGCAGCAGCAAGGTGTGTTACCAATGATCAAGCCAACTTCGCAGCGCTGGTCATCAAAGCCACAGGTCATCATTGTCCCCACGGTGTCGTTCACCACGGCCATGATGTCTGCGTCATAGTCCTGACGGAGGAACCAAACGTTAGTTGGACATATGGCTTCTCTGCAAAAGTTTGCTTAGACCAACTGATTTCAGAAGGAACAGGAGACAAATAACTGGGTCTGAATACCACAGCTCATCTGTTCAAACATCACCTGTTCCATCTGCTGGTTCCCAATCCCACGTACCCGAGAAGACAGTGGGAGCAGACTAATGCACCAGGCAACCCACAAAGCAGCAGTAGCCTCATTCTAGAAAGCAAGGAGCTGCTCTCACATAAACACCCTCAGGCAAGAAAGAAAAAGGCTCTACATGAGGGAGAGAGCAGCTCTGCAGTTAAATATCATGGAGTAATTTGAAGCAGTTCCTTGAGGAGTCAGGCTAAAAAATCATAGAATGGCCTAGGTTGGAAGGGACCTTAGAGACCATCTACTCAACTTCCCCACCATGGGCAGGGACACCTCTCAATTGCACTTGGTTGCTCAAGGTCTCATCCAACCTGGCCTTGAACATGGCCAGGATGGGGCATCCACAGCCCACTTGAGCAACCTATTCCAGAGTCTCACCACCCTCATACTGAAGAATTTCTTCCTAAGATCCAATCTAAGCCTACTCTCCCTCAGCTTCAAAACATTCCCCCTTGTCCTACTGCTAGAAACCCTTACCAAAAGTCCCTCTGCAGCCTTCCTGTAGGATCCCTTCAGGTACTGGAAGGCAGCTCTAAGGTCCCCCCAGAGTCTTCTCCAGGCTGAATAACCCCATCTCCCTCAGCCTATCCTCAGAGGACTCCAGCCCTTGGGTTATCTTTGTGGCCCTCCTCTGGACTCACTCCAACAGCTCTGTGTCCTTTTCCTGATGGGAAACCAGAACTGGATGCAGTATTTGAGGTGGGGGTCTCACAAGAGTGGAGTAAAAGGGCAGAATCCCCTCTCTTGACCTGCTTCCCAAGTTGCAGATTTTCTCACAGAATTCACTTAAAAACATCTAGGAGTTTTATTTCAAGTGAAGAGTTTAGTACACAAATGTAAGTAAATAATGCAATTAAACAAGCTATCTACATGACAAGCACTCATTCCTTTCCAGCTCCTTCAGTGTGTTATTCTACCTGATACCAGTCTGATAACAGTAACTGACTACAGTAATGCTGTTTGGTGACAGTAAAACTCAGGTTTGCCTAAGAGTCCACAACTGCCCAAACAGAGCAAATGCAGCACAGTTCCTGATTAATTTGGATGCTGAGTAATCACCCTATCACCTGCTGCAGGCATCACAAACCCAAATTCATTCCATCTCATGCTCGGTGCCTTTTTTGTTTAAACTAGCAACCCGGTCACCTTCACCCTCCATAAAATCAGCAGTGAGTAACTGGCAGGGAGCCACCAAGACTCACTGAGCCTGGAATCACACAATCACAGAATGTTAGGGTTGGAAGGGACCTCAAAATACCATCCAGTCCAACCCCCTGCCAGGATCATCTATACCAGATTAAACTGGAACAGATCCAGGCAGGTTTTGAATGTCTCCACAGAGGAAGACTCCACAACCCCCTGGGCAGCCTGTTCCAGTGTTCTGTCACCCTCAAAGAGGAAACCAACTTTCCCCATGTTTCCATGGAACTTTCTATGCCTCAACTTCACCCACTGTCCCCTGTCCTGTAACTGGGCATCACCAAGCAGAGCCTGGCTCCATCCTCTTGGCACTCACCCTTTACATATTTATAAACATGAATGAGGTCACCCCTCTGCCACCTCCCCTCCAAGCTAAAGAGCCCCAGCTCCCTCAGTCTCTCCTCATAAGGAAGATGTTCCACTGCTTCAATCATCTTTGTGGTTCTGTACTGGACTCCCTCTAGTAGCTCCCTGTCTCTCTGGAACTGAGGGGGCCAGACTGGACACAATATTCCAGATGAGGCCTCACCAGGGCAGAGTAGCGGGGGAGGAGAACCTCTCTCAACCTACTAACCACACCCCTTCTAATACACCCCCATTCTCTTCTGCTCTGCTCCTCTCCTGCTCCCAGGCAAGGCAGCTGCACAACTCAGCTGAGCCCAGGCCATGAGCAAGAGTTTCTCAGGAATGAGACATGTCGGTGTCGTTGCAAAGCTGCAGCACTGACACACAGCACTTTCTGGGTTTGGAGGGTGATAAAATTGCTGATGGTTGCCAGTGACAAACCACACCACAGTTAACTCTGTTTTGTGCTCAGAGGAAAATCACAGCTTCCACACAGCAGCTCTGATGTTGCTCCATTGTCCCAGAAAATGGCAAACCCACACATGAGAAACTGGGTTATCAAATACTGGAACAGGGTGCCCAGGGAAGTGGTTGAATTGCCACCCCTGGATGCATTTAAAAGCTTTCCAGATATGGTGCCCAAGGATATGGTGCAGTAGTGGCCCTGGCAGGGTTACATAACGGTTGGATCTGATGATCTTAAAGGTCTTTTCCAACCATAGTGATTCTGTGGTCCTCATGCATGAATGCAGAGCTGCACCATCACTCAGATCACATGCTGAGGTGAGTGACACCACGAGTGGTCCCTGGCAAAGAAACACCAGAGTGCAGTGAGGCAGTTACAAACAGAATGAAGGGCAACTCACCCCACGTTTCTTGATGGCCTTGTTAAGCAGCCTCACAACATCTGCTCCCTCCACTCCGCTGGCTTTGAACCGCTTTGTCCAGGTGATCAGAATACCCTGGGGCAAAACAAGAGAGCAACGTTCAACAGGGATGCCACTGAAAGACACAAACTGACCATTTTATTTTTCTCTCCTTCAAAAGAACACTTTATACTTCAAACACATCTTCAGGTCCCTTTTCTTACCTGACCTAACCAATCCAACCCCAGACAACTGGCAGCCTTTGATTCTCATTACAGCAAGCTAAAAGGTGGGGAATTGTTTTCCCCTCCCTTGCCAGAAAATGGTTTGCTTGCATTTTGCATTTTCAGCCTGCTCCTCTCCCTTTCACTCCTCGACAGTTTTTCTTGGAAAACCATTTAATCCTTTTGGGCCATGGAAATCGACTGCTTTCAGAAAAAGCTGACAGTGCAGGACTGAGAAAAGAGGAGGGATGTGATGTTTGTGCATCCAGGACTGGGCTGCAGCACGTTTGCTGCCTGAACTCCGCAACTCCCGGGGCTTGTTTCGCTATGGGATCACGTCCACGGGTTGAGACAAATGGGAATACTGGAAATGCAACAACATTACGCCCCCAGTTTACAGCACAGATCCAAAAGGAAATCATAGAATGATTTGGGTTGGAAGGGACCTCTGAAGGTCATTTAGTCCAACCCCTCTGCAGTAAGCAGGGATATCCTCAATCAGATCAGGTTACCCAGAGCCCTATCCTGGCCTGCATTAGGAATAGTATGGCCAGCAGGAGCAGGGAGGTCATTGTGCCCCTGTACTCTGCTTTGGTTAGGCCGCACCTTGAGTACTGTGTCCAGTTCTGGGGCCCTCAGTTTAAGAAGGACATTGAGACACTTGAACGTGTCCAGAAAAGGGCAACAAGGCTGGTGAGAGGCCTTGAGCACAAGCCCTATGAGGAGAGGCTGAGGGAGCTGAGGCTGTTTAGCCTGGAGAAGAGGAGGCTCAGGGGAGACCTCATTGCTCTCTACAACTACCTGAAAGGTGGTTGTAGCCAGGAAGGGGTTGGCCTCTTCTCCCTAGCAACCAGCACCAGAACAAGGGGACACAGTCTCAAGCTGCACCAGGGGAAGTTTAGGCTCGAGGTGAGGAGAAAGTTCTTCACCAAGAGAGTGATTCGTCATTGGAATGGGCTGCCCGGGGAGGTGGTTGAGTCTCCGTCCCTGGAGGCGTTCAAGAGGGGACTGGATGTGGCACTTGGTGCCATGGTCTAGTTGTGAGGTTGTGGTTACAGGTTGGACTCGATGATCTTCAAGGTCTCTTCCAACCTTGGTAATTCTATTCTATTCTATTCTATTCTATTCTATTCTATTCTATTCTATTCTATTCTATTCTATTCCAAAGAGCCTCACCTTGAATATCTCCAGGGACTGGGCCTCAACCATCTCCCTGGGGAACCTGTTCCAGTGTTCCACCACCCTCATGGTATGTAATTCCTTGTCTGCCAACTGCTATAAATGACCCACAAATCCACCACTACATTTTCAGTTTAGCTAACGCCTGTCTGATCCAGAGCACTCACGATGTAAGTCAACAATAACAAAAGGAAGAAAAGAATGCAGACAGCAGTCAACAGGAAAGATGTCTTAAACCAGCTCAGCTTTTCATATGCATCACAATATTCACATCTATCACAACAAGAGTCCACAAAGCTACAAACCAGACAAGCTGAAGCCTAAGAGGCACAAGCAGCCACTGCCCAGGTATATGTTTGCCCATATCTCAGCTTCAAAACCAACTACACGTCTTGTGTACATTGTCCTCCCAACTGGGATAGCGACAGGAGACAGAAGGGTCAGGGCACCCCTTTCCAGACCAGGAGGCATCCTCCTATCACTCCACCACAAACTCAGTTTGCTGAAGTTTTATCACTGTGCTGCTCTCATTAGCATCATTTAGAAATCCAGCAAAGCCCCGTGCTGCAGCACAGGGAAAGCAGGGGCAAAGCCCATTCTGCAGGCACAGCTTTAAATGGCCCATTGTCCCAGGCAAATTCAGGAGGCTGGTCAAACCACACTGGCAAAGAGCAGCTCCTCTCAGCCTGGCAGGACTTCCAGCTTTGCCAGCAAGGCCTTGGCAGCAGGGAGGAGCCCTTGGAGAGCAGTAGGGTTGAGTAGAACCCAACCATGCAGTGCCACTTTGTCACCCTTGGAGAACTCAAGGACAACCCTGCCTCCTTCTGCTCACCAAGCACAGGAAATCAGCACCCAGGCAAGCACAGCCTCACAGAAGCAGCAATCCAGGAATAAATGTGGCCCACAGAATCCAGAGAAACAGATTTATCAGATGCCTGAAATGTCACAAAAACTCTCAGAAAGAGAGGTAGTTTTTTGTTTTTTTTTTTTTTTTTTAGTAAGAGACACTCTCCCTTGTCTCTTACTATTCTCCTCCACTCTGCCACTGCTCATCTCCAAGCCTCTACAGGTGTCCCCAAACCATCCCACATGCTACTTGCCTGCCCCTGCCCCACATAAGCATGATTTCATCCCAGCTGGCTTGAGCAAACCAGCCCACAAACATGTACCATGCAGCTAAATAACTCCCTCAAGGGCAACTCAGCTTCACGACCACATCCCCAGCATGACTCCGCTGCAGTCCGCAGCCCGAGCCTTACCATGCACTGCAGCCAGACGGGAGAGCTGCACCAAAACTGATTCAGGACGAGGCAGCTCTCGGTCCTTAACTACATTCAGACCCTGAGTTAGTAAGCGCCCTTGATTTCAGCTTTCAGCATTGCTCAAGGAGTATGAAACGTAAGAAAATCGTGTCTCACCTGGCCCTCCTCAGCACCAGCATCTGGGGAGCTGCTGCACCAGGCTAACCTAGAGACCTGCAAGCTAGAAAAGCAGGTCGTGCTTCAACAGTGCAGCCACTCAGCGCTGGGCCTGGATGTCACTTTAATTTGCTACGCCGTCGCCATAGCGATGCCGCACCAGGAGCGAGGCTGCTGAGTCGTTTGTGAGATAATGAGCAAAAGGAGGAAAATTTCGTGGCAGCCTTGTCAGGGGAATCTCTTCAGTCACTTCACAGATGGTTATCTCCATCCCTTTGTAAAGCACGGCGCTTCCAGGTGCCCTGCCCGATCCCCCTCGGCTGGGTGCTCAGGAGGGAGGCCCTCATCCGCACTGGTGCACGCGCTTGTGAAGTTCAGGAAAACCTGCGCTGCCAGGCTGGGTTACACCAGTTAAAACCCCATGCAGAGGTGAAAAAGGCTGCACAGGAGGCGGGAAAAACCACTGCTGTGTTTACATGGTAAACCATAACACTTGAAGAGCTCCTACAAAACATCAGATGCCTCCTTCGTCATCTATTAACACCAGGCTGAACGTAAACACAGACATTAAGTCTGACAGTGAAACACAGCATCCATTTATCCCCAAAATGAGACCTGCCCAGGATACTGCTTTCATGGCAGTGCTTTAATTACATCCTAGTTCTTTTGCATAGTAAGAACATTGTGACATCATCTTACCTCGTCCAGCTTGGACTGTCGACAGGGGAAAGAAAATGTAAACCCAACTGGCAGTTTCTTATCTTTGATTTGTTGTTTCTCCATAAAGTCTCCCAGGCATTCAGCAACATGATCAAAAAGCTGCAGGAAAGAGGAAAGTGTGAAACCAACGGGATTAGAAACACAGTTTCAGGGAGAAAACACCTCAAACTAGGTAGGAAAACTGCAGCTGGGCGAGGGGGAAATCTCTGCTCCACATTTTAAAAGCTATTTGAAAGACGAAGCAATGAAAATGCTCTCTGGCAGTGTACATTAACTCCTTTAAGGATAAATTATTAAGTGCACTCTCCTTTTACACTCACACAAAAATGCTTTTCCTGAAACAGGCATCATGTGGCTCTTGAGTCTGCCATAACCTTTCTACTTAACATCTGATGAGAACAAAAATGCTCTTTTAACCTTGCAGTAACAAGAAGGAGCAGCTCAAAAGAATGTGACGATCCAGTCCCACACCAGGTTGAGCACTTTACAGCTAACACAGAAAAGATCAACATTTGCTTCACTCCAGCACTGCTGAGATCAGAGAAGCCAGTACTTTGCAGGAGCCACCCAAAAGGACATTCTCTCTCAAATCTATTCCTAAAGCACACAACAAACAAACAAAAAAGGAAACCCAGGGGATTTGTCCAAATATTTCACATGTTCTGGGAAACAACCCCAAATGGGAACATTTTATGCATTGTTTTGCTAAGGCTACACTACGCAGGCAGCCTGCACTAGGCTTGCAGCCACCAATTCCTACCTTGAAAATGGCACCCTGTAACAATGGCACCATGTGTGCCCACCAGCCAGGCCAGGAGCCAGGCATGCCAGGAAGCTTGTGGGCATGAAGGCAAGGGATCTCTCTTTAATCAAGCTATCTGGAAAGCCCCTCGGGCAATTTGCAACACTCAGAGCCCAGGTAGCTTCCAACACTCAAAGCTCAAATCAAGCCCTGGCAACTGAAGCAACAAAAATACACAATTGTATCCACAAGCATCAAGAAGTCAGAAGTGCCTTGAACAGACCCATACCACAAACAGATGTCAAACTAATTATTAAGAAGTCACCACCTGCCTCAGAAGGTGAATAGTGCTTCATATTTTAACTCCTTGGAAAAACAAAACAAACAAACCCCTCAAATAAACCCCAAACAAACCCCAACGCTATCTGCAGCCCTGGTGGGACTAGGTCAGGAGAACTGCCCAGAAGACTGGGGGGTAATTGGGAGGGGGTACAAAAAGCTATCTGTTGGTTGCAAGTAGCCTGCACAGCTTTATTAAGCACAATTACCAAAAAAATGAAGAGGAATATTTTGCTACTCAAAGCAGATCAAGAAGTGTGTGTGTGTGTGTGTGTGTGTTACAAATTAACAGAGGATCTTAAAGCCAGTCACAAAATGAGGTCAGATTTGATTAAACAGAAGTACAGTAGTTTTCCAGGCAAAATGTTGCCATTCATAGTCCTGGGCAAATCAAGGACATTTGCAGTGAAACAGCCTGGCAAAAGCTACCTACACTGCTGCACCTCTGTAGGACTGTTTTCAACCCTGCTGATGAGAGAGAGGGGAAAAAGAGCTACGAAAAAAAAAAAAGAAGTACAGCTAAGTAACAAAGTATGACAAAGTCTCCAGGAGGAGCAGAGGTGTGTGGCTTTATTTACATCTCAAAGTATCTTGCTATACACTCAATCCCTACTAAACTTTCAGCTGCTCCCAGGATTACAGATGATGATCAAGAGCTAACCTCAAACCCCTCAGGAAGTCACAGAGCAGGAAGCAGAAATATTGACTGTGGAGATGTTGCTACATAAATCCCTCTCATGCAATGAGCCATGACTGCATAGGGAAGAGACAGGACCTGCTTTGCAAGTCCATCTGAGAAGATGCCTCATCATTCCCAGTGCACTCCAGAAAGTCCATGCACCTGCTGGTGTTTGTCCATGCAGTCCTGGCATGACCTGCTGTGAGTTAGCATGCAGGCTCGCTGCAAGCAATGCTGCAGCAGTCAGTAGGGCCCTGGCAGGCAGTGGGATCCATGCCACAGCCTGCATAGGCCAACACAAGTCCCTCTTAGCCACATTCTTGATGCTACAGCAGCAGTCTCTGGTTAGCAGTGCATGGGCTGACTGTGCTGCAGCTGATAACAAAGCACAGAGGAAGGCACTGCCCAAGAGGACATATATCAATTTTGCTACACATGGCAGCAGTAAGATTTTTCCCTGAGGGGACTCAAGGAAACATCTGTATGTGCCTGTGCCCAGACTGGCATCCAAGCCTTGCAAATGCCCAATAACTCTTGACAAGACAGCAGAAGCCATGTTACAAAGTACCTGCAGATTTCATCCAAGTGACTTAAGGATAAATCCAACTTCCTGCCAACCACATGTATGGAGCAGGCAATGTTGTGAGCCAAATATTGCATCAAAGTCAGAGAGACAGAGTGGACAGCACAGCCAAGATGAAAGGACCAGCCAGGTTTTATACCTTTATAGATCTGAATCAATACAACCATGAGATGCTGAGCAATATGATACCAGGCTTCATTACTTCCTCTGGCCATGAAGTTGCCTGTTCAGGTCAGGCTCCAAGAAATCTCCACAAGGATCCATTTGGTCAGCAGCCAGCACACTTTGGCAAGCATCTGGAGATCTGAGCTCAAGCTCAAGACCACAAACAGGGAAGATTTAAGAAGCAAATCCATAACCTATCCCCAGTGGCAGCAGGACAGAAACAAACACCACCAAAATGAAGCTTCAGGCACGCTCCCATTCACTATGCTGACACTGAAGACAGGCTGCTTACAAATTTTAGACCTGTTATTACACTGCTGAAGTCAATGAGAGTTTTGCCCTTGAATCCTTGACAAGGAACTGTCTCTGACTGGCCAAGCTGTCAGCCTGTGCCTGAACAGATGGGCAAAAACAGAGGTTTGAATGCAATATCACAATGTGCTCGTGAAGCATGAAGCCATAAATCACAATCCTTTCAATAAGGTGATTATGTATTAGGCTTTGAGAGTATAACTCATTGAAGTTAATGACACAGCTTGCTGAAAAACATCATCTTAGTAGCCTACCTGACGTGAGCACTTCAGTCCAAGTATTCCACTAACCTGGCTCAGAGATTTCAGAGAACCTCAACCCTACATATCAGTCATAAGCACCAAATCATCACCTGCCCATGCACCTCCTGGGCATCTGCCATGCCTCCCTGTGAATTCTCACAGCAAGTGTTTTAGTTGTGGCTGGATATTGTCATGGGACAACTTTGAACCCAGTTGCAGCTCTGATGGTGATGCTTCTAGTTCTCCTCTTCTTTTGCTAGTACTGAAATACTGGGAGCAACTGTCCCTCTGAGTGTAAGTGGAAGCCTTGCTTGCCCCTCTCTCAGTCTAAAAACCATGACAAAGCCCATCAGTCTGAACTCCATACTGCTGGTTCCCAGCAACCAAATGGCCTTTGGATATTTAACAAAGCCCTGGAAAGTACGTAGACTTGACATCTCCTTTTCTGGCTTCTCCTTCTCCACCAAGTATCCCCTTAAATCAGCCTGACTTGTCTCCCAGGAACAGACACTTGCCCCTTGGTTCTCCAGCTCTTGATACACTTTCATGGTCAAGCAATACCAAACCTGCTGAAAACTATCATATTAGTCCATACCTGCCTCAGGGCAGCCCACCCAACTTCCTTGCCTCCACTAGCCACGGGAGCTCAGCTCAGCTCCCCTCCAAAAACTGTTTCACAGGAAAGCCACTGCATGACCTTTTGGCCAGCTAACAAAGTAATAACATTAGGAAAAGTCTTTACAAGGAAGGTATTTTATTGCTGTGGTTCAGATATCACAGCAATGCCTCTTACAAGCTTTGATTATCTTCTTACACTCACTGACAGTTACTAGATACACATGTCAAAGGCATTACAGTGACTACAGAAAATATATTAAGGGTAGAACTGTCTTTTTTTTTTTTTTTGTTGTTCTCATGTTTGTTCTTCTGAAACAAGCTCTAAGTTTCCTGCAGGTCTGATACTCCTAACACCACCTCCTTCTACCAAGAAATGCAAAATAGTTGCTGTTTCCAACAATGAACACAACCTGGTTTGTCTTGTCAGTGAATTTTTCATTGTGATCTACTTCCTGACCATAAAAAGAGAATAAATTCTTCCAAAGAACCTGATCTGAAATGTGAAGAGATGGATCCAAATATTTTCTACTCTTGGAACATGGAAGACACAGAGGGGGAAACAACACCAAAAAAACCCCACTCAACCATTTATTTAGCATAAATGAAGCTGAGGTTGTGCCAAAACATTCCCTCAGCTTCCTGTCATTTTTCTCATGTATCACAGAATCAACTAGGTTGGAAGAGACTTCCAAGACCACCAAGTCCAACCAACTAACCAGACCACGGCACCAAATGCCCCATGTACTAGTACTTCTCATGAATGCTGAGCTACCCAAACTGCCAGGACAGATATATGTGGCTGCCATGGGTATCTCTATCCCTCCTCTAAAACTACAATTGCAGGGCTGGTCACACTCATTGCTTATAAAGACTAAGTTGTTTTCCTGCTGACCATCCCTGCTTGTGGAAAGAAACTTTACTATAGCAGTTGGAATTTTTACTTCTAGGCCATTTCAACCCCCATAACTCAGCCAAAAGCCTGCCACACAATGACAGCATCACCCAGGTATGCTTTATCACGCTAACTGCTGCTGCCTATTTGTTTTTGATGTCTACAAATAGCTGTAGTTGAGTCTGTACACACTGCAGGTGCAACTCTTAAGATGCTAAGGCCATTTTGGTAGTGTTTTTCTAAATTGGCAGTGTCAGCTAATCTTTAGCAAGCCAACCCTTTAGCTAGGGTTGTTTAGTCATCAAAAGACAAGGCTAAAGGGAGACCTCATTGCCCTCTACAACCTCAAAGGAGGCTGGAGTGAGGTGAGGCTTGGTCTCTTCTCACATACAAGTGACAGGACAAAGATAAAACAGCCTCAGATAAAACAGCCTGTAGACAGGCAGAGGTTGAGCTCTTCTCCCAGGCAACCAGCACCAGAACAAGAGGACACAGTCACAAGCTGCACTAGGGGAGGTTTAGACTGGAGGTTAGGAGGAAGTTCTACAGAGAGAGAGTGATTCCCCATTGGAATGTGCTGCCCAGGGAGGTGGTGGAGTCACCATCACTGGAGGTGTTCAGGAGAAGACTTGATAGGGTGCTTGGTTGCATGGTTTAGTTGATTAGGTGGGTTGGATGACATGATGATCTTGAAGGTCTATTCCAACCTGGTCTATTCTATTCTATTCTATTCTATTCTATTCTATTCTATTCTATTCTATTCAAGTTGTGCCAGGGGAGGTTCAGGCTGGATATTAGGAAAAATTCCTTCACAGAAAGGGTTATCAAGCACTGGAATAGGCTGCCCAGAGAGGTGGTGGAATAGCCATCCCTGGAGGGATATGAAAGACGTGTGGATGTGGTGCTGAGAGATGTGGTTTAATGGTAGTAGTGCAGCAGTAGGGGTGGGACTGTGGTGAGCTCTAGGTGCGCGGTTGGACTTGATGATCTTGAAGGTCTCTTCCAACCTCAACAGGTCTGTGGTTCTATGATGATAAAGAAGAGGTGCTTACCCGTGTCCCACTGCCGTGCATGATATCTTCAGGGGTATTATAAATTTCACTCTCCATTTGCACCGTTTGCTTCTTCTCATGCGACACCTTCACCCGCAGGATTCGGAAGTAAGAACCCCCAAGATCCAGTGCAATGAAATCTCCTTTCTCTATGTGGGAAACAAGGCAGCAGTGATTAGAAATTGGATGCAACACAGATCTGAGAAACATCAAGCTCTTGTAACACACAGGGAAACATCCACTGGCTACACAGCGAGAAAGTTCTAACTGCGGCATGTCCACGTGAAGCACCAACCTGGCTCCCTGCAATTTAACATGCAATTGGTGCCACAGCAGCACCAACCACCACTGACACACAGAATTGCAGAATCATCAGGGCTGGAAGGGACCCCAAGGACCATCTAGTTCCAACCCCGCTGCAATGGGCAGGGACACCTCACACTACAGCAGGTTGCTCACAGCCACATTCAGCCTGGCTGCAAAAACTTCCAGGGATGAGGCTTCCACCACCTCCCTGGGAAACCTGTGCCAGTGTCTCACCACCCTCATGGGGAAGAATTTCTTCCTGACATCCAATCTGAATCTACCCACTTCTAGTTTTGCTCCATTCCTCCTAGTCCTATCACTACCTGACATCCTAAAAAGTCCCTCACCAGTTTTCTTGTAGCCCCCTTCAGATACTGAAAGACCACAATAAGGTCTCCTTGGAGCCTTCTCCTCTCCAGACTGAACAACCCTAATTCTCTCAATCTGTCTCCACAGGAGAGAAGCTCCAGCCCCCAGATCATCCTCATGGCCCTTCTTTGGACATGCTTCAGCATGTCTATCTCTTCCTTGTAATAGGAGCTCCAGAACTGGACACAGTACTCCAGGTGGGGTCTCACCAGAGTGGAGTAGAGGGGGAGAATCACCTCCCTTGACCTGCTGGCCACACTTATCTTGATGCAGCCTAGGATACAATTTGCTTTCTGGGCTGCACGTGCACACTGGTGGCTCATATTGAGCTTCTCATCCACTAACACCCTCAAATCCCTTTCTTCATGTACCTATACACATGCACAAGATACACATGTAACTGCAATGAGGCTTTATCCAAAAAGAAGGGACTCTCAGTGGTCAGCCTGTACCTGGATCTCCATGAGGAAGTGGGCAGCGAAAAGATCTCAGCAGAAAGCCATTGAAAGTCATTGAAAACAGAGACAGTAAAAGGAAGGGAGGTCAGACCACTGAGAGCAGCCTTTTAGCTGTAAATGAGCCTCTGTCATTTGGCAAATAACAGTGAACAGTGATTGGACTGTGCACTGCCCTAAAATCAAATTACACACAGATGTAGTTAAAGCAGGAGCCACTTATTTCACTCCTGGAAGCTGAGATTCACTGCAAACTGCAGTGAGAGAACATAAGTCAGAGAAACAACATCCTGAAAACTCACAGGGTGGCACCGTGCTGCCACAAGAGATATTCAGAAGTTGGGACCCCTTGCACAGAGCTCCTAAATAACTTCCCAGGAGCCAAGGAAACAGTTAGGATATTTCCATCTCCCAGTGTGGTAAAGAGGGGGTTTTGGATCTCAAAGGTCTGAAGCAAATCCACTTCCCTCTCCCCACCCCAGACTCTGGCAACAGAGATGCATGGTTGAGCTGAGGAGTGACACTTCCAGCACCCCCTGGAGAGCAAGGCAAATATACCTGACTGAACCACTTGTGCTATCTCACCTTATCAAGGAGGGAGCAAACAAAGGCAACAATCATTAAGGTCTGCAAAAAGATACTATTTAGGGAAGCAGTGTGGACAGTTTGTCACACAGGAGTGCGTGGCCAGACTGCAGTTAATCAGTGAGGCTCTTTGGAAGCATTTGTGTCTGCACATGGTATCCCCAGGCTCACTGAGGCAGCTCGGAGTGGGATGAAGCAAAGGTGAACAGTGTTTTCTCATCCTGGTTTCCTCATCAACCTTTCTGCAGTCTCTGAAGAGTCCTATGCCATAGGCAGGACAAACTGCCTTGCCCACATCCTGCACTGCCAACACATATTGCCAGTCTCATCCTGCAGCGTTCTTTGGCCTCTCCATCCATCCTTCAAACTTCAAAGTAGGACTTTGGGGAGGTCATTCTCAACATCACTGTATTTTCATTTCTGCTTAAATGCAAGACACCTACCAGCTGAGAAGACTGGTACCTTTTGATGTGTCACCTCAAACTTCAACTCAGTTCTCTGAGCCAATATTTGGTACACGAGTTACCCACAAGGATTTCCTGCCCCAGCCTTGCTTCTGACATTGCCCTGCCCCATCGCAGATCAAAACTCCTAAAGCTTGGCTTCATGAGCTGCTCCACCTCATCACTCCACACATCTTAAGGAACCCCCTCCCACTTGGCAAAGCTGATTAGCATTCCTTAGGGCAGCACCTCTATCAGGAACAGCCCAAGAGAGGCAAGGGCACTGCAAAAGCCCTTATGGCTTTCCAAGGTTGCAGTGTCCTGCAGCAAACAAAACACCCTCGTGCAAGAAGCCACGAAGGCCAACAAGGTCCATAAAGATGAACATAGCAAAACAACAGTGGGAGCCCACAATTCCTAACAATCCTCCTCATTTTACTGCACTGCAACTTGCTGCTTCAGACACGGGCAAACTCTGAGTCTGCTGAGATACAGATCTCGCAGTGCTTCCCTACCTGCTTCTGAACAGCATGGCTTCAAACATTGCTTTGCTCCAGTGCAAATGTCCTTTGCTGCACATGGCTGCAGATGAAGTTCCTTTTATGGGGATCAGAACAACAAATTGAGCAACTCAGAATCCTCTTCACCGGAACAAGACCAGAAGCAAAACATTCACCTCAAGTGTCTCATTAAGCCAAATACCCAAATAAGCTTTATCATATGAGCATGATTTGTCAAATGCAAGCCATTACCTTCAATAAATAATGGAAAAATCAACACTGGACCAGATGGGCCTTTTCCAAGCCTGAACACACCTCAAACAAACACTGCACTTCTGAAGTGTCTTCCCTGGCAGCAAATTACCAGATCACCGTGTTTGATTTCCAGCACCATCGAGCTCATGGCAAGTTAAAATTCATCAAGAGTTATCCTTTCCAGTTAAAAACAAAACAGAACTCTGAACTAGACTGTAAAGCAGTTTTCTTTCAGTCTACTTCAGGAAATAATCCCAAGCAGCAACATTTAAGCTATGCTTTATAACACCGAGGTGCAATCAACCCTGCTGTAAATTAATTAGGGAAGATCTGAGAGCATTTTGAATCAGCCTGAGATAACACTCTGGGCATTCTGGACAACAAAAAACACCACTAAAACCCTGTGGCTTTCATGAATTAAACAACTCTGAATGAAGTAAAAAAAAAATAATAAAAAATCCTGCTAACACCAACATCTCCAGAGTCTGCAAAATTATTACTCAAAAGCTCCTTGTACACAAGCACAGATCTGAAAGCAAACAACAGTATTTTTCTGAACAGTCAGCTCTCATAATAATAATCAGACTCAGAGGAAAGAGCTTACAAGGCAGTAATTAGAGACAGGCCAGAGAAAAGGGCAGGCTTTCAGCCTCTGGCTTTTATGGAGGGACAGCTGAAGGCAGAAAGTGCTGTCAGCTGGGGGCTGAACCCACGCTTTGGGCACTGCAATGTGGACATATCCACAGGGGTGCCCCAGAGCCTTTTGGGGGAAGAGAGAAGGAGGCTCCACATCTGCCCTGGCCATACACATGTGACGTCTGAGTTGGACATGGCAGGCACACGCAGGTGAGTCAGGGAAAGAAATGCCATAGCGCCCACCCACAGCAAATATTGCTCATAGCTGGGGCCAGAAGATGCTTTTTCTGGGAAGTAATGAAATGGTTTTGCCCACATTTCTAACAGCTACCCAAAGGGACACTTGTAACCTGCCCATACAGATTACCGTCATGCTATACACAGGTTGTCTGGGGCAAAGCACTGCCTTGCTTCTAATCCACGCTGCAAAGACACTGCCCATGGCATGCCTGTGCTGGAGAGGCTGGCAGGAGCCAAACAGGCACAGGATCAAGATCTGAGCGCCCTGTGCACAACACACCAGGCTGTTTTTAATAGTAGGTGAGTAATATGTGATCTGAAACGAATGCCTCAACAAACAGACACGCTTACACTCCAGCAGGGCTACCCACTGCTCTGGCTCATGCTCAGCCCAGCAGCATTCTGCAATCTCTCTCCTGGCTGGGCACAGATCCCTTTTCCCCTGTGCCATGCAGTATCACAATGTCTCCCCAGTTTGTGCCATGCAGCAACCTGCAAAATCATTTGACTCAGTTCAGGCAGTGCAGATTTCTTCACGTGCAGTGCCTGATGGATCAGGGAACTGGAGACAGGTACTCAGTTGTACTCTGTACTCAGCTGAACTCAAACAGGTGTGAAAGAAAACACAAGGATTTCAGAGCTAGTAGGAAGGCTGGAAGGCCTCAAGACACCTCACCTCCAAACCCTTAGAGCAATCCCTGCCCGTGACCCAGCTGTGTGGCAACTTCTGGCTCTCTCAAGAGGCTGTGAATTTCAACACCACATTTCCAGGGCCAGCAGTGCTGAAGTGGGGAAATTCAGGATTCAAGCTTGCTCTCCCTATGCTATCTTTCCTTTTTCTTTTTTAACAGAAAATCACATTTCAACTGAAAAATGTAAGGTGGTAGAAAATAACAGCAAAGCAGATCTACCAAAGACTTACACCTGCCAGGCAGCACAAAGCACCAAGATTCATGTTCTTTTTTAACCAAGAAAATCTTGGGTTTATCTCAAAGAAGGCCTTAAAACAGGTAACTGCATCATGCAGTTCTTCAAACTATACAATTTCTGCACAGGGGGACATAATTTATGGTAGGCACCAAACCACAGCTAACTAAATTCATGCTACATGAGTAGGAAATCCAGTGTTACAACTAAATAATAAACACTTCAACATACTGTTTATATTTGTATACTCTACACATAGTGTTTTGGGGTTTTTTTTAAACACTAAAATAAATAATTTTGGTGTCAAACACCAACACATCTTTTTTGTTTCTGCCTTGTGGCAGTTTTATCAGACACAGTGAGCACAGAAAAACCACGGAAAAACCTCAGGACACCAGAGCTTTGGAGCCACACAGTGCAGCCTCCTTGAATTCTGCAAGTTTGCTCTAAGACAGAGTCTGCAAGAGGTAGTAACAAAAAGCCAGCAACCTCAAATTCAGCATATATGAGTTTGGATTTTCACTGTGTGGAAAAGAAAAGGCAGGGGGAAGAAGAGATGCTGAGTCAAACAGCAAAGGACTAAAAGCCACTCTATTTGTTAAGACTCCAGATCACCAGCATGAATTGCATAAATCAAAAAATCTTTCCACATGAAGCTGGCAGACAAACCCTCAGCATAAATAGAGAATAGAATAGAATAGAATAGAATAGAATAGAATAGAATAGAATAGAATAGAATAGAATAGAATAGAATAGAATAGAATAGACCAGACCAGACCAGACCAGACCAGACCAGGTTGGAAGAGACCTTCGAGATCATCGCATCCAGCCTATCATCCAACACTATCTAATCAATAAAACCATGGCACCAAGCACCCCATCCAGGCTCCTCCTAAACACCTCCAGTGATGGTGACTCCACCACCTCCCTGGACAGCCCATTCCAATGGGCAATCACTCTCTCTATGAAGAACTTCTTTCTAACATCCAGTCTAAACCTCTCCTGGCACAGCTTGAGACTGTGTCCTCTTGTTCTGGAGCTCGTTGCCTGGGAGAAGAGACCAGCCCCTGACTGTCTACAACCTCCCTTCAGGTAGTTGTAGAGAGCAATAAGGTCTGCCCTAAGCCTCCTCTTCTCCAGGCTAAGCAACCCCAGCTCCCTCAGCCTCTCCTCACAGGGCTTGTGCTCCAAACCCCTTCCCAGCTTTGCAGCCCTTCTCTGGACACATTCCAGTATCTCAACATCTTTCCTAAAAGTACTGACTGTCAGTGGACTGATCAATAAGAAGGGCCCTTCCATTGGCATCATCAAAATGGATTTGACAGAGGCATCACAAAATCCTCCAGCATCTGTGGGAACAGACCTGCACACAGAGGGGAGGCTGTCTTCAAAATATTCTCTGGGCTTGCCAGAAACCAAATTGCTTGTTTGTGGTAGTGCTTTGGTATGGTTTTAACAGGTTTCCCAGGAAGCACAGCACATTTGCTACAGAAAACCAACACTGAGCTCCTTACCTGACCCATCAGGAATGGACCTGACAAACGTAGGAAGCATCTTCACTGCAGCTGTTGGGTTAAAGTCCCTGGAGAGGCCGTTCTTCATCTCCCTCCTGAAGCGAGCCATGACGTCTATCAGCGTTTCGTCTGAGAGCCGCATGGCGTAGAGGTATTTATCAATCTGGGGAGAAAGTCAAACACCACTGTGGAGTGAGAAGCTGCCCAGAGGTGCACAAGTGGGACTAGACCCCTCTTGAATTCCAAGAACAGAGCCTAGCTCCAGCTTGACCCCGGGGCTCTGGTCAAGCTGACAACACAGCCACACACTGCTTGCCTTGGCTTTTGACTCAAAACCAAGGAAAAGGTGCAAGTGCTCAGACCTATGTGAGCTGAAGCCCACTCCATCCTACTGCCTTTCCAAGGCAAGTCCCAGTTTCACATCATTCTGCCTCCTGTTTTCCACATAAAACCATTCGTCCACAACCTCACACCACTATCTCCAGCCCATCTCTCCACTTCTCAGCTCTCCTCACTGTCTGTGAGCTGAGCTGGCTGAAGCTAAAAATCTGTCTTTTGATATCTTGTCCCAGCTGAGGTGATGTGAAGATCACTGCAGTCCACAGAGGTGCCTTGTAGTTAAAACCTTTCATTGGGAAGGTCTTGCCACAGTGCCTTCAGGGCTGTGTCCCAGGCTGAGAAATTATTTCTGGGCAGCAGACATTTTTCCCTATCCCACTCCAAAGCTATCACAGCCAGGAGGGTCAGGAGAGGTAGAACTTGGTTTTGGGCAGGTAGCATCTTCCTCCTCAAGACAAAACATCAAATTAAAAGTTGTAAATTTCTCCCTTGTGGCTTCCTAAGACAGGAATTTTCTTTACCTCCCTGGAAAAAAAAAAAAAAGGGAGGTGGTTCCAGTTTTCCCATAGTATTTCTTGCCCTAATTATTATACCCATCTTCAACATCAGGAAGAGTGAGACATGCTTTGATGCCTCAAAAACACAACTTGGCCTTGGGGTCTTATTGCTAAACACTCATGTCCCACCCCTTTTACCTTGGCTGCCAGTCTGCTCTTGCCTTGTTTCATTATCTCAGAAATTTGGTTCTACAAACAGTTCAGACTGAAGCCACACCTTTGGGATCACTTTTGCTTGCAGCTTAGCAGGACTAAGAAAATAAAACCCTGCCCATGCTTTTTGTTCCTTGGCGAAACTGGAAAAGCCACCTCATTTTAAATCCTTTGCCATCTCTGTGCCAAAGCTTCTGTGTCTCCTTTGCTTCTCTGGAGGCATGAGAGCAAGCTCAACTCATGCCCCAGTTGGCATGAGGTCTTACAGGACCAATGCCATGATAAAACATCCCATGCATCTGAAGGGGGCCTACAAGAAGGCCAGGGAGGGACTTCTCAGGACATCAGGTAGTGATAGGACTAGGGGGAATGGAATGAAGCTGGAGGTGGGGAGATTCAGGCTGGACGTGAGGAGGAAGTTCTTCACCATGAGAGTGGTGAAGCCCTGGAATGGGTTATCCAGGGAGCTGGTTGAGGCCCTGTCCCTGGAAGCATTTAAGCCCAGGCTGGATGAGGCTCTGGCCGGCCTGACCTAGTGTTGGGTGTCCCTGCCCATGGCAGGGGGGTTGGAACTAGATGATCCTTGTGGTCGCTTCCAACCCTGACTGATACTACGACACTACTACGTGAAAGGTATGTATGTGAGTCCTCCTTATACTGGGGACCTGGAGACGGGAAACGATGAACAATGTCGTTGGCAGAGGAAATGGAGACAATCAAAATGTAATTAAACCCTAAACTGACCCTGAAAACAGCTTCAACTTAATTGCTCCTGCAGAAGGTACTTCTGCTGAACATTGTCAAGGTCTGCACTACAGATAGTCTATCTCCTTGAGCCAGATGCCCTCCCACCATGACCAAGCATTTACACAGGCAGGGGAGGAAGGCATGGATGGATGGTGCTGCTGCGCACAGCCCCCTGGGCTGATCCTGAGCTGCAGGGCTGGGGGGGCCAGGCAGGCCTAAACCATGGGGGCCACAGGCAGAGGCTGTACAAACTGTGAAGTGTTTGGTGCCATTGCCTGCAGAAGAAGAGCAAAACAGTCATCAAATAGACACTGAGGAGAAGGTATAGTGCAACAATATGAAATTATACTACACCTTTGCTCTGGGAAGTGATGGTGCAGACACAGAGCTAAATGGCAGAAAAAAAGCTGAACCCAGGTTCCCTGCAACAGAGGAGCATCCCCACATCCCTGTGCCACCCGAATGGGGTGACAGCCCCCTCACAGCAACCACCACAGCCAGCCACCAGTGTCATTTCAGCCCAAGAACAAAAACCTAGAGAGGATGTGCCCTCTCTGCAGCCCCAGATGCTGTGAGGATGGATGCAGAGGCTGGTGTCAGGCTGAGTGGGAAGGTCTCTCCCTCCACAGCAAACCCTGCCATGTTTTTTTATTCCATCAGAGGGTGTCAAGTCATGATGTCAGAGTATAAGGTTATCCCCTTTTAAAGGGACAGGAAAAAAAACCCTTCTTTTATCAAGGCTGAGCTCTCAGCAGCCCACGCTGCCACTCAGAGGCCTGATTCCCCAAATCTCCCAGAGAAAGCCACACTAACACATCATTTACACAGTCAGACTTCACTCTGCAATTTAAACACCCCCTACAAAGCCCTGCTGCCACATCCTCCTCACAAAACCAGAGCTGAAGGATTCCCCCCAGACCAAAAGCCCTGTTGCGAATGCAGGTTTCGGTGTTTGCAGAGTCAGGACCAGAAAACCTTCTGTTCTCCCCACCTCTGCCCCTGTGCTGCCCTCAGCACCCAGGGAAAACAGAAGGCAAGGCTCTTTTTCCTCCTGTGAAAACCCAGTGAGCGTTGTCAGCGCCCTTACATAATTGGGCTGGACCCTCCTGCACAGGGAGCATCACATCGCATCATGCCGCATCGAGGCCATCTTCACCGCTGAGACTCACAGGGCAGGAGTGGGGGGAGACAGGATCTAAACCTCCCTTCAAAAAAAAAAAAAAAAAAAAAAAAATCATTCCTGTGTGCTACAGCTTCTAAAACTAAGGAACAAATGGCCAGCATTTTTCGTCTCCCGGGCAGGACTAGGGTTAGTCATGCTGGCAGCACGGCTCTCCTGTGCTGGCAGCACAGCAGCCCTCCGAGGGGAAAACCCTCAGCAAAGAGCCATAAATAACTTCGGGGGGAAGGAGTTTGCAGGGAGCTAGAGGGCTGGATTATGGAGGTTTAATAACTCCCTACTGTGCCTGCAATAAAAGCCGATCAGAGAGCAAATCTCAGCCTTGACTGAGGGGAAGCTATGGGGGGAGCTGGCAAAGGACAGAGACAGGAGCCAGCTGGACCCACAGTCCCACTGAGGCTCCCGTGGGAGACAAGTGCCAGCCCTTCCTGTGGGATGGTGGAAAGCAACAGCAATTTCAGGCAGGCAGATGTGTGGGCAAGGAGCAAAAAAACACTCCTTTATTTAGCTGCCATCTCAGAGCCATCCCTCCAGGAAGGGCATCTTCTCAGACAGTCACTACGTGAGCCCTACAAGAGCTCAATCCCTTTGTCCCCCCGCCTCATTTTGCTTAAAAAAACAACCCCAAAACAAACAAACAAACAAATCCACCCAAACCAACCAGACAGAATCTGTGAGCAATCTTTTAAAAATAGGATTTCACAATCTGAACCATATGCACATCATTTTTCTTGGTCACATAGGAAAGATGGGGGTTTTTTTATGCTTGGGCATAAGAGGTTTCTGAAAAATCCAGTCATGGCAGCAGCCTCCACGGGAAGTTGTGAATAATTGTGAGTGCATAATGGAACAGGCAGCACTCAGGGGCATTCCTTAAATGCATGCCTCACTCCCTGGACACTGACAACAGTCAATGGCATCCAAGAAGAGAGCACTCCCACAACCATTTCAGTAATCACTAGCACCTATTTCACTGACACAGCCTTTGCACCAAAAGCTCACGCCACATGAACATTTTTCTGCAGAGCTAGTCATACTCCATACTCCTTTCAGCTTCAGGAAGATCCATCAGGAGCTAGGGCTTGTTAAAACAAGTAGTTTAGACACCCTGGAACTGTTTGTGCTTACTTATGATTTATCAGATTGGTTCCTCAAAAGCCTTTATACTGGGCAGGTCAGCACTACAGGGCTTTCATTTTTTTTGATGCCACTTGCTACATTTTATATCCCATCCCAATCTTTTCAAGGTTATATGGCATTCACTCTGGGCTTGCAAAAGCTTTTTTATTCTATCCTCAGGTAACACAACAAGAAGGTATTGTTCCTTTGACAGAGAGAAACCAGGCAACACCTAAAGGCTCCCTTTGCTGGGGCCAGCTCCTGCAGGTACAAACCTGTTGAAAACAAAAGGTACTGAAAGGTAGTTTTACAACAGCTCTCCTGCACACAGACCAGTGGCACTGATGCCAGGGAAGCTCCATGATGCCCATATCCCTGAGGATGGGAGTTAGCCTCTTAAAGAAATCCAGGCTTCACTGTGGGTTGTGCAAAGTCCTCCTGTCACAGTGAGGATGCTGAGCTCCTGCTACTGCCCCAGAGGATCACAAACACTCAAGGAACTGACACTTTTAAAACCAGCTGGATAATTATCCTGCCTGGAGTGAAACCACGTGTGTGTTTTCATACAGTACAGGGTATCATAGACTTAATCTATCTATCTTAGTTTTAATCTATCTATCTTAGTTTTCAGAAGAGGAGACTGAGGGGAGACCTAATCACCCTCTACAACTACCTCAAAGGAGGTTGGAGCAAGGTGGGGGTCAGTGTCACATGCAACAGGTGACAGCACATGAGGAAACAGCCTCAAGTTGTGCCAAGAGAGATTCAGGTTGGATAATTAGAAAAATTCCTTCACCAGAAGGGTTCTCAGGCACTGGAACACTGCCCAGGGAAGTGGTGGAGTCACCATCTCTGGAGGCATTTAAAGCACACGTGAGTATGGTGCTGAGGGACATGGTTTGGTGGAAATAGTGGTGGGATTGTGAGCTCTAGGTGAGCGGTTGGACTTGATGACCGTGATCTCAAAGGTCTCTTCCAACCTCAAGGGTTCTATGGTTCTGTGATTACACATCACCAGCTCACTTCTGCTTAGCAGGGCCACCTGTGCACGTGCTCAACCTGTGGCTTCACTGAAAAATGTCCCCTTGTACATGCTGCGCAGCCACATTGCTGCCAGGATGTGATGGACAACCCACACCTTGAGCACTACACATCCACCTTGCCTACTTCTTCTGCTTGCCCTGACTCTTCTCGAAAAATGTTCCTATAACTGCAAAATTTGGAAAAAAATTTACTCCCAGGCCTAAGGGGTGTTCAAAATCCACCAAAATCAGTAAGGAACCGCTAGTTCTTAGATCCTATCCTGACGACCTGAAGCCACCAGCCCCACCTGTACCCACCAGAGTCTTCCTGCCACACTGAGCATTAGAGCCGTGCAGGGATGAGAACCAGAAAAAACAGAGGGAGTTCATGCAAGGGAAGAAGGATGCTCTGCCTTGGTGTGGTGCACAAACCCCTTCCCAAACCCCATAGTGGTATTCTTAACCCCTCCACAGCAGCATCCTCAAGGTGACCTGCCACTTGTGCCTCCAAATGCCAAGCTGATCACTGCCATGGGCCATTGAGGCAGAGGAGCACCTGCTGTGGCGAGGAGGTCCATCAACCTGAGCTGGGGCAATGCCTTGGTCAGCAGCCCCTGGCTGCAAGCACGTACCAGCTGAAAGTGCTGCTGTTCCGGAAGCAGAGAGCAGAGGGAGGGCCCTGAAACGAAGCCATGCAGGCACGTATTCCCATAAACGGCACGCTGGGATGGAGCACAAACCCCTTTGCCCTGCAGGGAACCAGGCAGTGGAGTCCACCAGCTCCCAGTGGCCTCGGGGCAGCAGAGCAGTGGGGCAAAGCTTCTTGACTGCGGCAGAAACCCTCCCTGAAGGGCTGCCAAAAGTGAGTGGGCCCAATATCCGTTCCAAAGGGATATAAACAGGAAAAGATGTCTGACATCCTCCAAAAGCAGTGGCCTGGGTTTTTTTTGTTTGTTTTTTTTTTCCATTCAACTTAATTTGGTGTTTTTTTAATTTTTCAGACAAAACTGGACTGATCTATAAGAACACTTCACAGCTCCCTGGCCAGACGAGGAGCTGTGCTGGCAGACAATAGCAGCCTCATGGTGCCAAAGCAGCCTGCAATAAATAACCCCTGGTAACACCACAGAGCTCCCCCCAATGCCTGCATGCTTCCAGCACTGTGCCTTCCCTTCTCAGCTTTTCTGCTGCTCCTCAGACAGCCCAGCACCCTTGTGCTTATCTTGAGTTTCTAAATATAACAGGCAGAGCCAGACAGAGAAGGCCTTACCCAGGCATGCATGCCTGGCGCCAGCAACAGCACTTACAAATCTGCCGGGAAAGGGGAAATAAGGGGGCTGGGGAAAAGGAAGATCCACGTACATGGGGCCAGAAGGTGCAGAAAGGTAGAGGCCGTGTGCAGCCTTCAGTTTCTCATGAGAACAGCTGGACAGAAATGCAGCCTTAAAAGCCATGGAAAGAAATGTGGAAAATATGGGGTGCTGTCTCAAGTTTTATCCAACAGAGGAGTGGGAATGAGTGAGGCAGGGTGGAGTGGGGCAGGATGGGTCACCCACACACAGGAACCAAGGTCTCTGTCCTCTGGTACAGCCAAAAGCCCAAAGGGAAGAGGTGCTCTCCTCCTACCAGGACAAGCCCTGAGACCACTACAAGTCAGCCCCGCTAAAGTTGTCACTGAGCTTCACCAAAGTATTTTAGGGATGCCATGTGCCTAGGTGGGTCACACAGCACAGCCAGAGGAGATGGCAGTGGGGAAGCCTCTGCTTCCTGACGTCAGCACTGCTCTGTCACAGGGCTCAGGGCAATTATTTTCCCAGTTTGTGTCCTCACAACCTCAGACCCAGGCTCTCTGCTCCCTGCAGCTCTGCAATATGCTCAGTCCGAACCGAACTGCCATGTTCTCATTTATCCCTGCTCTGCGCCCCTTCCCTGGGGCAGTGCTGGATCCCGGGGCTATGCCCACAATGCGACAGCAGCCACCGAACACTGAAGAGAAAAGAAGCCAACAGAAAGACTTCTTCTTTTTAAGCACAACTGACAACCACTTCCTGCAGTGACACAACTCCAAAATTGCCAGCTCTTCGCCTTCGTCACCCCTGTGCCGGGGTGACAGATACCCACAGGCACCCTGGGGAAGAAGGGAACCTCCCCTCTGCAGGGATGCTGGTGCCTGGAAGCCCGTCAGCACCACCAGCATCCTCATGGCCTAAGCCCCCTAGCCCCTGCTGGGCTTTGCCGAGCTCCGTTTCTGCGGCCTGACCCGCGGCAGGCCGCTGGGCATCACCCACGCCCGGCAGCCTCCACACCCCGCAGCGAGGATGCTCTGTCAGGGTCGCCTGCTTGGCCTTAAAAAGGGGTTTATTCCCCTTTTTCCCCACAGCTGGGTCGTTGTGGGGACAAAGCAATAAAACCAGGATGAAGGTAGGGGGTGGGAGGGGGAACACCAATGAAAAAAAAAAAAAAAAAAAAAAAAAAAAAAAAAGGCGATTTGGCCTGAGGAAAGGGGGAGTCGCGGCCCACCCTATGGGGGTCCATCTTACCTTTTTGACCTGATCCTCCTTCAGCTCCGTGAAGTAGTAGGCCAGGAGCTGGGCGGCGATCATCCTGCCGGCTGCAGCGGGCGGCTCCGCGCACGCAGCGATGCAGCGCCCGGGGATGGCCGCGCCGCGCCACCGCCGCAGCACCGCCCCTTCCTCCTCCTCCTCCTCCTGCCCCAGGACGGCCCGGCACCGCCCACGGCACCGCTCCCAGTGCCCGCTGCTCTTCATCCCTCCCGGTATTGTTTCTGGTGGACAGAGCGCGGAGTGTCGGGGGCAACAGCCCGCTAGACTCCAAAAGGGCGTTTTACAGCAGCCTTGGGGAGAGGCCGCTGCCCCTGTGGGAGGGCAAGAGCGAACTGCAGACAAATACCCAAACAAACCTAACGCAAAAGTGTTGTCAGAAGACCCTCAGAAGCCTTTGAGAAAAGAGCAAAGCTGCGGGAATCTCCATTAACTCTGAGCATGTCCTGCCCAGGTGCAGCGATGCCTCCTCGAGAGCCAGCAGGACCCAGCCTGGCCCCCAAAAAATCACATAATCACTTTGGCCGTTGTATTTTCGGGGATCCCACTTCAAATACGCTGTCAGACAGGACCTCACCTCCGTGTGCATGCTGCCCACATTTCTGCCACGTTGGGCTGCATTCCCCAGCACCTCAAGGAGGTGTGAAGCCTTCACCCACCACTGTGAAGCTTCTGAGGATTCTGCGTTCCTGGAGCAGGTCCAGAGAAGGGCAACAATGCTGGTGAAGGGTCTGGAGAACAAGTCTTGTGAGGAGTGGCTGAGGCAACTGGGGAGACCAACTCAATCTCTACAATGCCCTGAAAGTGTTGCAACTAGGTAGGCGTCAGTGTCTTCTCCCTTATGATAGCACAAGAGGAAGTGGCATCAAGTCGCACCCGGGGAGGTTTAAGTTGGATATTAGAATAAAATTCTCCACTGAAATAGTTCTTAAACACTGGAACAGCCTCCCAAGCTGCTGGCTGAATCCTCATCCCTGGAGATGAGGAGATGTGGTTCTGAGGGCATAGTTTAGCACCAGACTTGGAGTTAGAAAATGGTTTGATTCGATCTTGAAAGACTTATCCAACTGAAACAGTTCCATGATTCTATGAGCAAAGCGACACAATGCCCCTCAGAAAGCCAAAAGCCAAACACAGCTGCCAAGGTGACACAGGTTTCTGCCTGTGCCATGTCTGTCCTTGGGGACAGGAGCACACACCCATGCAAACAGTGATGATGCCGGAGGCGTGATTTGCATAGAGATTGTCTACCAAAGTCCAAGTGATTAAAAACCTGCTTCTTCAGTTTCCGGCTTCCTTTTCAGTGCTACTTTAATTAAATGGTTGCACTGGCCAAAAAATCAAGAGCTGCTCTGGCAGCCACATCCTTCTGTAGGCTGCCCTAGCGGCTGCAGGCAGGGTGGGCAGGATTTCCTCCTCCACCTCATGGCGTTAGCTTTAAGCTCGTTCTGGGCGAGACTTCGAGCAATCAGTTTCACTGACGTGCGTGAGTTAGCGCTGCTCGTTTGTTTGGCACACACTAACGAGCAGGCACGGCAGCATCGCCCTGCCACCAGCCTCAGTTGGAGCCCCTGGGTGGCACCGCAGCGCGGGGACGAGCAGCATCGTCCGAAGAGCGTCCAGCAGCTGCACCCAATCCCTTGCACAGGCTGGCTGAGCTCTCATTCTGATGTAATTCACTGTTCAGCCACGCTCCTCCTCTTCTGACGGTTAGAACCTATCTTTAATTCCCAGCCCAGGCTTGCTCCTGTTTTCAATCCATCTGTCAGCTGCTAATCCTCGTCTTTCAGCTGCAATTGCTCTTCTCACTCTCTGATGTTTGGTTTCTATAAATACAAGGGAAAGTAACCATATACGTCCTCAGCTTTTGCTTTCTGCTAGGTGTGACAAACCCAGCTCCTTTTTGGTCTCCTTTCCCTGAAAAGCCCAGGCTGCTTTAGCAGCTCTTTTCCATACTGCCTCCAGCCTGAATTCATTTCTTTCACAGCAGCTAGAGCTGGATAAGTTATTCCAGAGAAGGCCAAAATCCCTGCACTGATGTACACAGTTCTCCTACTGTATATACATCATCAACTCCCTTTCTATTAACAACCACAAACCCTGAGGCTCCTGAGCTTAACTAGGACACCAACATCCCCTACATGACATCAGCCACCGCTCCCAGGGAATGGCAAACCATGCCTAAAAACATCCTTGTTCCTGATTCCCCAGTGTGGGCAATGGAGTCCTGGTTGTCAGAGATGTCCTCATCCAAAAGTTGCCTTGCAGCACCCCAGATCAAAACTCAGAAGCAAAAAATCTCCTTCTGCACATGTGCATTTACATTGGCCTTTTGTTCCTGTACGAACACAGCCTGGCACTGCTTGATGCCCACAGGCTCTGCCTTACGGGAGCTCCCTCTACACAAGGTTTACAAGTCCTACTCTCTATCCCCTCCAGCTCAGACATTTAAGCACTACCTAAATACACAATACTCCCCTCAGTTACTTTGCTGCAGGAATGCTTGCTCAGTTAAAATACTTGGACACAAGCTCAAGTTGTTTCCAACTTACCTTTGATCAAAGGATAGCAATTCAGACCATCCCCTGTGGCTCTCAAGGAATTTTAATCAGTCAGCTAAACCTCTGGGAAGCCCTAAATATTCAAAGTGGTTGCAAATACGAATGGTCTTCTCTTTAACATGTCACCTGCCTTAAGGACATGCAAGAAGAAGGCAAGTTTCTTTTCTTCATCTGCCAGAATCGTGATTTGGAAGTGAATTGAAAGTGTCACAAATCGTTCAGGTGGTTTTTATCTCCACTGACCACTGGCACTACAGCATATTTCAAAACTCACCAGGAAAAACTTAAAGGAATTTCCTTTAAGCTACAAAAAGGAGTAAGTTCAGCACATCACTACTCTGAAGCCTCTTGGTGCGATGACAATAAACCCCCAAACACATTACAGAATCCCAAATAAATTAAAGGACAAAGTCTACACTTAAGCAGGAGGTGGTTCACATGACAAAGTCAGAAGCAGTTAAGGAATGGTTAAAGAAGTGTTGCAAATAATTTGGTTTGTCTTCAGCTGCTGATCATGGTATTCAGAAAAAAAAAACAACACAAAATAACTCTACAACGTAAAAGCCATTAGAGAAGAAGCAACAGTCCATCCAAGGCAAAACAGCTGCCATGTTTAAACATTTAGTATCTTTAAAATGCTCCTTGCAAGGATAAGTAAGAGTGCACCACCAGCTTTGATGCTGTAGCCAGTGCTGGGATGAATAAGCTTTCCTCCTACCAGAAAGCTGGAAGGGAGGGTAAATATCCTCCTGGACAGCCAACGCATTTGCAAGCTCTCTCTGCATTGCTAGGCCAGTAGCAGGCACATGGGCATTATTTTTGGAGGGCCAGAGAAGAGCTATGCATAGGCTGCCTGGCACAACCAACCAGCTCTGCATCACTACAGGAGGAAGCTGCCTCTCATATCTCCTTGCCATGCCATGCAGCTCTGGGCTTTCCCTTCTGCTTTACTGGAAAAGATCAATTCAGCAGCTAATTAATTACCAGTGCCTAATGCACGCTGCCAGGCATCCAGCAGGCTATTTTGAAAGCCACCATCCTTTAAGACAAATGACAACGTGACACCTGATGACTTGCAGCTATTTTGATTGTGCTCTAATCTTATTGTCCAGGTTTAGCTGCACTGAAGTGTTTCAACTGACTGAAGAAATTCAGTGCATCAGTTCTCCTGAGTGCATTTTTTCCCCCTGCTTTGCCTAGTCCTTCATTAACTGTGTGCTGCTCTGTACGAGTTTGTGTTCAGATTGGGCTCCCATACAATGAGGGGATTTTGGTTTTAATCACAGCCATCACATAGTTTTGTTGACCTCACCTGCTAGATGCTTTCTAATTTTGTAAGGAAACAACGAGGTTTTAGTTGTGTTCTAAGGGCCTGGAAAATGATCAATCCACTTTTATCCACACTGCATTTTCCTTCCACAGTACTTAACACAAAGGGACAGAAAGAATCATAGAATGGTTTGGTTTGAAAGGCACCTCCAAAGGTCATCTAGTTCAAACACCCTGCAGTAAGCAGGGGCATCCTCCACTAGATCAGGTTGCTCAGAGCTTTGTTAAGCCTGACCCTTGAGTATCTCTAGGGATGAGGCCTCAGCTGTCTCCCTGGGCAACATGTTCCAGTGCTCCATCACCCTCATGGCGCAGAACTTGGCTCCTAACATCCAATCCAAATCCACTCTTCTCTAGCACCATCTCTGAGAAACAGTAAGTTTCCAGTCCATAACTGCCTCTGGCTGACAAGGGAATTTTTAAGCAGCTTTTGAAGCTCCCACTCCCGTTCAGCCTGCTCTAGCCAAACTCGCTTTAGCAGCTGGGTTGGACTAGATGATCTCGAGAGGTTCCTTCCAACCCCCACCATTCTGTGACTCCAGGGTAAGAAACTGTTTGCACAGAACAAATCAATGTACATTTGTGCTAAACTTGGTGCAGAAGCTACACAGAAAATCTAACAGCAGCAGAGATACTGATTTGATGAGCGATTCAGCCAAATGAGGTTAAATGCATTATGCTATTTCACCTTGCCTGCAGGCACAGCAAGCAGGCTCTAACCATACAGCCAGCCACGATGCTCCAGCTCATGTTTCCCCTGTGAAGGAACATGATTAGCCAGGAATGCCTCGAGGGGACCTCATTCCATGCCCAGCAAAGGCCACGCTGCATGCGGACGGAGCAGCACGCACTTATAAAGTGTTTTTTTTTGTGCTCCTGGTACAGGACAGCAGGAGTAGATTTCCAACAGATGAACTCTTCCCCTGGGAATCGTGGAGCCAGGCAAGCTCAGCACGTCTCACCAAGCTAATAGTCCCAGCCAGGAAAGTGCTGCAGACTTTGCATGCGCTCAAAACACCAGCACAGCTTGAAGCCAGGGACTGTGTGAGACCGCAGGGCACTGCTCCAGCCAGAGTGCTCAGAGAGAAGATGGCCACCTCTGACCCCAGGGAAGCAGGACCTTCCCTTCTCCAGCCCTGTGCTGACAAAGGCTGAGGACTGCCAGTGGTAACTACTAGCTTAACAGCAGGGTTTTCTTTGTAATCTATAATGTGGTTTAATATTTATTTTATCCATATGATACACAAACACAGCTACTCTCATATATTATCACAATTATAATTTATCATTAAACTCAAATCATTTTATATAAAAGCAAACAGCATTCTGAATGCCTGGCAGCATACCCAGACCGTTGGGCAGTGTCACCACCACTCACACACCACTATTGTCACATGCCACAGCAGCTGGCAAGGGCACAGCACACACAGGTCTGTGCCCAGCCCCAGTGCTGTCCCCATCAGGTTTCCCAGGGATGGAACAGGGTACAGAGTCTGTGTGGTGTTTAGGATAATGCAAGAAATCATCCCATATACTTTGTCCTCCACTTCTCCAGAGGGTTGCCACAAGCCCCAGTCATGTTTCAGGGGCATTCAGCACTGTTTTGTAGGAGCTGCTCCAGGGGGAGGGCCAGCTATGTGTTTTAATAAAGTCCCTTTGGAAGGAGTTTAGCACCATGCACTGGGCTGAGCATTTGAGGGCCAAATGACACCACACAGGGCTGTGGCTTCCCAGACTTAAATCTCAATGACCTTCAGAGAGGAGGCAGTTTTTTCTGTCAGCTGTGCACTACTCAGCTAAGGATCACAAACAGCTGTGGCTGTGGTGTGAGAAAAGTGGAGAAAAGAAGCAAATCCAGCAAAGGAGGAGTGTTTTCTACTCTTTCACATGTAAACAGAGACTCCTGGCATAGATGTAGATGCTCCTTGTCTCAGTCCTTCACACCTGGGCATCATACAGTTGTGTTTGCTTTTATTTCTTTAATGTGGTTGCTCTCTTACAGCATCAGAGGGATGCAGAGAATGTGACCCCCACACAGACAAGAGTTGTAAACCAGAAAGCAGATAGACACCAGCCCAAACCCCACAGCTTATGATAAAGCCCCATTATTTGAGAGGCCTGGCTGATGATTTTTTTAAACCTCTTAGTGATGGCAAGCTTCATTACACACCAGGCAAATCCAATTACTCCATCTTTAGTTAATTGATACTTCCAAAACCTACGACTGCATGAGCTACCCCACAAAGGACTTCTCTACTCGGCTCCTCACATTCATGCAGAAGAGGGGAAGGAGCTCCCAGGAGTCCCACCAGCACAGAACAGCCTCTAGCAAAGCTGTTCTGTGCAGCTGAGGAAGCTGCTAGGAATTCTAAGTTCTTTAGTGTTTTCTTATGCAGTGTTTTAAGAAAGAAAAAACCTAAAGCACGAGAGAGGGCACTAAAAGCAGCACAACTAAGGTATCAAGTTCAGGGAGGACAGAGAACTGCTTGAAAGTCCAGTACAAAGCCACAAAAATGATTAGGGGAGTGGAACATCTCCCTTTTGAGGGGAGACTGGAGGAGCTGGGGCTCTTTAGCTTGGAGAAGAGGAGCCTGAGGGATGGCCTCATTAATGTTTATAAATATGTGAAGGGTGAGTGCCCAGAGGATGGAGTCAGGCTCTGCTCAGTGATGCCCAATGACAGGACAAGGGGCAATGGGTGGAAGTTGAGGCATAGGAAGTTCCATGTGAACATGAGGAATAATTTTTTTCCCCCTGTGAGGGTGACAGAACACTGGAACAGGCTGCCCAGGGGGTTGTGCAGTCTCCCTCTGGAGATACTCAAAACCCACCTCGATGTGTTCCAGTTTGATCTGGTACAGGTGATCCTGATCTGGCAGGGGGGATTGGACTGGATGATCTTTTGAGATCCTTTCCAGCCCCTGACATTCTGTGATTCTGTGACTTGCAGGGAGGATGAGCAGCACTGTTTGCATCACAAATCACAGAACTGTCAGGGTTGGATCACCTAGTTCCAACCCCCCTGCCATGGGCAGGGACACTTTCCACTAGATCAGGTTGCCCAGCATGCAAGCCTGCCCTGATGGCCAGAGGTGAAGTGGAATGAGTAGAGGTGTTTCTCTGTAAATCCAGAAAAGAACCTGCTCTATGGTACTTCATAATGTTTACAAGCAACTCAAACCCCCAAACACTGTCCTAGGATGGACTCCTTCCCCATAGCAGGGTACCTGACAGCACCAACATGTGGCAGCTATGGCAAAGGGGCACCTTTCACACACCGTGCTCTCCCTTGTATGCTACAGGCATCCCCAAAAGCAGCATGGGGACTCACTCAAAGAGATAGCCCCTTTTGCTGTGGGACTGGTGGATAAAGCAGGCAACTAATTCCCAAAATACTTTCATCACCTAACAGAGAAAGCAAAGTCACTGCTGTGCTAAAATGCTTAGTGGATGATTACAGGCATCTCCCCCTGCCCAGAGACAAGTCCTCATGGAGATGGCACAGCTGCATCAGTACTAGTTCTGGGGGTGCAGGTATAAGCTTGTGTCCACAGACATTGCCAGTAGCCATACTGCCATTACCCACCCAGCCCCACCAAGGAAGTGTGGTTAAAGCAATGTCAAGTTAACAGTAAGCAGTCAGTGCAGAACAGGAGAATCACAGAATGTTAGGGGTTGGAAGGGACCTCCAGAGATCACTGAGTTCACGCCCCCAGCCAAAGCAGGATCAGCTAGAGCAGACTGCACTGGAGCACATCCAGGCAGGTTTTGAAAGTCTCTAGAGAAGGAGACCCCACTACCTCTCTGCATTCCTGCCCATGCAAGATCCTGGGTCATGTATGTTGCAATGCAAGTTACTATGAATTGAGTCAAGAGTATTTCCATCCCACTGTGCTTTCCAACAGAGATCCATCCTGTTCACATCCCTGGGCACTTTGCATGCAAGTCCACTCTGCTCTTCCCTCACACACTAAAACTGAAATACAAGTGTAACCTATCCAAACTCAACCCTTTCTTTCCCCTTGTGTCCTGGGTATTCCTCACAGCAACTCCTCTCTCCTCAGTGCTGGAATTCCAACTCATATCACATCTGTGTAAAGGCAAGCAACAACCATCTCAGTTTCTTGCCTCAGCTTGGGGCCCTGCATTAGTTCAGCTTTTTTTTTCCATTGGAGGAGAACTGCTGCATCAAGCAATCCCTTTTCCTGGTGCTTTGGTAGTAGGCCATTATTGCTGACTATATACATACAAAGCAGGCAATGCACACATACACATATTTATATGCACACACCCCCATATTTACATGCACACAGAAGAATACCAATAAACCCAGTTTCTAAGGCAATAAAAGGGCAGTGGTGTTAAGCTGATGAACCTAATGTCACTGAATTGCCCTTCATGACCAGGAGGTGCAGCATTTGTTGCATTTCACAAAGCTTCTCTTGACTCCAGCAAAGTGGGATGAGCACAAATGCAAATTTATGACACTCTAGAAATCTTCAATACTAGAAAAAAGTGTTAGTAGAAATTACACCAAGGGGAAAAAAAAAAGGCAAAACACAGAATGCAAACTAGTTTGAAGTTTCAGAAGCCAAGGGATAAGTTTAAAGTATTTGCAGTTGTTTGATTCGCATCTTGCCTCTGGAGAAGAGGCAATTCAACACCAGTTAAAGGATGTCTGTATAACCAGCAATTCCCTTAAGTGAGGAGGAGGCAGATACAATTACTTAAATGAAGGAAAATACAACCTGATCTATTGTACTACACAGAGACAGCTTTCCTAACCCTGCTTTCAGCTCCTCATAGATCATAGAGCTCCTTCGCTGAAGCTTAGCTCTAACACCCCTACTGTGTGGGAAGACTTACAAAAACAAAGCCCATCCTTCATCCTTGCTGGAAGCAGCTGGCCTCCAGCAAAGAGCTGGTTCCATTGCACTGGTATGCACCACCCCAAGAGCATGTGAACAGCACAGTCCAAATCACTGCCTTTAAACTATATAGTATGTTTTTGCTACGCCAGCAGTAAAATCGTGATGAGGAGCTTGAATTTTCAGCATGGAGAACAGCACCTGCCCCTCTCTTTTGGCTACCCACTAGTACAAAACAAGGTGATACCTCTCAATCCAAGCTAAGAAGCCAGTTTCCATTAAGTACACACCTCTCTCCTTGATCCAGCATTTGATGACAGCCAAAAATCAGTTTGCATCGCAAGTCCCAAACCCGCAGGGTTGCAGTCATTCGTTCTGTGTTTGTGCTCCTTTTCCAGCAAGAACCAGTGAGAGAAAGGCTGTCCTCCCAAGACAGGTTAATATCCTCACAGCACAGAGCTCTCCCCAGTGCCAAGCTAACCTCCCTCCCCTTCATCCCAGAAGGGGTGTGAAGCAGGCACTTACTTTGCACAATGGGGAACAGCAGTAGCTAGGCACATCCAGGGTGTTGGGCTCCGTCCGTGTGGCCATAGCAGGAGCACCTCTTGCCACATCACATTGTCATCACAGGGGGCTGTCAACAAGAAAGGAAGCAGAACTGTAGGTTTTCACATCTCTCCGACCCCAGAATGCCTTTGAAAGCCACACAACCCATGGGCAGATGCTCTCTTTAAAAAGCCACCCAGCAGCTGGGATACTGCAGATCATCATAGGATGGCCTAAATTGGAAGGGACTTTAGAGACAATCTACTCCAGCCTTCCTGCCACAGGCAGAGACACCTCTCAACTAGACTCAGCTGCTCAAGGCCTCATCCAGTCTGGCCTTCAACCCCCTCAGGCAGGAGGCATCCGCAACTACTCTGGGCAGCCTATTCCAGAGTCTCACCACTCTCATACTGAAGAACTTCTTCCTAAGATCCAGTCCAAACCTACTCTTCCTCAGCTTAAAACAACCAAGCCTTGAAAAACCTAAATGCTCACGTTAAAAGTCGGTACAGAAGGATGGTCACAAATGGTGGGCTTGCAGCCAAGCATCACCCAGGAACAACCACAGATTCTGAGCTGTTCTGTGATAATCTGATGAGAGATTTTCTTCTTTTTTGTTTGGACAAAGTCCAAATCTGTCTCAACAGAGACTGGAAGCAGATGCAAATGGCACCTCCAAGGAAAACTTTGGCTTCTGCAATTTCACAGGCTGTTGTCACGGAACATCTTTAGTTTAGGATCAGAAACCAAATGAAGCCAGCCCTGGCGCATCTAATCCACCTGTTCGGGGTCCTCCTCTCTCCCCACCCCAACACTCATCCCCTCACACCACTCTAAGTTTCTCAGGTCCTTTTGGGTGCCTGTGCCCAGGGGCAGCAGTGGCAATAAGGGGTCTCTGTGCAGAGAGATAAGAGCTACCCTGAGCTGGACTCTTCTGCAGCCCTAAAGAAGACTGCAGTGGGACAGGTATCCATACTAGTGCCCACTGGTAACCCTTCTACACAAGAAAAAATGGTATTTTAATTTCATCTTTGTTCCTCACCCTACAAATCCTTTTAATTTTTTTAATTAATTTTCCCCAAGTGAAGTCTGTTTTGCCTGTGATGATGACCACTGAATGCTCTTCCATCTATGTCCCCATAAACCAGCTGCTTCTTTATTTTTTTCCCCCCATCCTGCTGAGGAGGAGACTGAGAGCAGCTGGGTTCATAGAATCATAGAATCAATAAGGCTGGAAAAGACCTCAGAGATCATCAAGTCCAACCTATTATCCAACACCTCATGACTAACTAAACCATGGCACCAAGTGCCACGTCCAATCCCCTCTTGAACACCTCCAGGGATGGTGACTCCACCACCTCCCTGGGCAGCACATTCCAATGGCTAATGACTCTCTCAGTGAAGAACTTTCTCCTCCCCTCCAGCCTAAACTTCCCCTGGTGCAGCTTGAGACTGTGTCCTCTTGTTCTGGTGCTGGTTGCCTGGGAGAAGAGACCAACCCCCACCTGTCTACAACCTGGTTGGTGGGTGACAGGCAGCCAGCCAAGGTCAATCCACCAGATCAGGTCAAATCCAAACCTAAACCAGATTCTGGACCCCTGTTTTCTTTGTCATATTTTCACACACACACCTCAAAAAACAGTAGAGGGAGAATAAACAATTTTCAAAACTCCATGTGTCAGAAAGAAAATTTATATTGTAATTAAAAAAAGGTTCTTCATCCTTCTGAGTCATTCCTAGTAGTAAGCCTGAGAGTCTGGCCTCACAGCACAGCTACAAGAGATGGGTGATAGAGAATCACTTCTTTGTAAACCTAAATGAAATAGTTTTTATTGCGATCTCAGTGCTTTAAATGGGCAGCCCAGCTCTATGGACTTCCTGGTCAACAGCTCTGGCTCCAGATTTCAGCAGCAGTCACCAATACTTAGTGCAGCAATTTACCATCCACTTCTCCTTGTCTTGTCCTTCCTTCCCTGAGGCAGTTATCATTTTTGGCAAAGCAAAAGCATCCTCGCAAAAGCATCCTCACAAAAGCTCAAGTATCTTAGGCCACCACAACTTGTCTCCTGATAGAGCCTTTGACAACTGCCATGAGTTCATCAGTCCCACCTGGGACCTGACCCAGCACTGGCAGAGCCATGGTCTCGCTCAGGGCATCTCTGACCCCCAGCAGGGTTACAAACATTTCTGCTTTGGCGTTTGACGTTGACACAAAGAAATGGTTTCATCACAACTTTTACCTGTAATCATGCTTTGGACAGAGAATGGCAAGAATAGCTTGTGGCTATCAGTCAACATTCCAGACCCAGAAATGCCCTCAGCTGTTTTATGATCTGCCCTTAGATGCTACTAACTCAGGTCACCAACATGAAACTTCAGGGATGCAGGTAACGTGTAGGTGAGGAGGTCTCCTGCTTTTCAGTATCAGCCTGGTCGATCCCTCCCTTCCCCCTGCCCAGCAGTGTCTTTGCATGTGGTTTAAGAGGTGCTACCCAGGGTGGTGGGATGAGCACCCTCCTGGCATAGCTTTGTCAGCACCCCAAGTTACATGTAGCAATTTTTTTTTTGTCTCCCTCTGCAGCACTGCACATTCACAACAACAGGGTTCAACTTTGACTCCTTAAACCTTGACCAGAGCTGGGACAACAAATCCAAACAATTTCCAACTGCAAAAGAGGAATTTGCTTAAAAATAAAACTGAGTTTTTCACATACCCTTGGCTTTATCTGGAGAGCAGTCTGGACAGTAAGACACAGCCACCAGCACAAACAGGATCCCAAATATATTTAAAAGAGCAAAAGAGCCTCTCCACAGCCGGATGACGATGCTGCTTCATTTGGATCTGCTTTCCAAACACTTACACAGCACCCCCTTCCAATCACAACATGCCACTTTGAAATGCCAGTACCACTTAGCTCCTGAGTCTATTAGACCATGAAGCAATAAACCCAGAGAAACAAAAATAACCCAGATACCTACTTTAGCACCCAGCTGAGTTGACAGGTGTTATCCCGAGGGCTCCATGGCAAAAGCATCCTCAGAAATGCCATCCCTTGACCACTGCACAAGAGGTGTCATGAAGCTGATCTCCAGAAACCGCGGGGGTCTTCCTAAGAGATGCTAATGTTAACTACAGCCCTTTGTTTCTTTGCACTCAAGGTTTCTCCCCGTCAGCTTTCTGGCATTTGCCAGCGTGGTGCACGCTTTACTGGGCAGATATGGAGCTGCAAATTCCTTCATCCTTCTCTATCCACAGCATTCTGCAGCTAAAGCATTAGCCGGCCAGCAGACGAAAATGCCACTTGCTGCTTATTCCTGCTGCAGTTCGTGGAATTAAAACCTCTTTGTTTGCAAGCTGTAAACAAATTCTTCTTAATCTTTCTATTAAAAAATGTCAATTATGCTCCCTAACAATGTCACTTCATTGTGATGAAAGAAGGCATTGCTACTGCTCTGATCATGATAACATATCAGCTGCTTTTAGAGTCAATTCCTTTTTGTGCAAAATTTAATGACCATGCAATTATTCACATTTCAGACTAACAGACCGGGCTTCAGACCTACAGCCCTGCTGCCTTGCTCTGCAAACACGACACTTGAAAGCAGCAGCAAAGTCTCCAGAGCAGAATTCCCGAGCTCAGAACGCAAAACACCTTTACAACTCGCTCGGCACAGCCGGACTCGGGCCCAGGTTAAACTCAGCTGCTTCTCCAGAGAGCCAAGGAAGGAAAGGCGAATTCTCAGCACGCTGTCCCAGGCCCGTGGCTTGTGTTTGGCTTCACTGGGAGCCATGTTTATGTCCAGCTTCCTGGTCCCTCTCTGGTTTCAGTGCATTTCCTGCAGAATCGCTGGCCACAGCAGATGTGCCCTTCAGGCATTTCAACTTTTTTTCTCTCTCATGCCAGTATTTATCTCATTTGTTTCCAGAATCAGCTGCAGCTCCCAAATCAGCGTCCGTAACTTTCCGCTTTGGGGCATTCAGGATGTGCCTGCTGGGAAACCATCTTCCATGTTTACCTGCTCAGACCCTCACTGACTTTCCCTCCCTGCACTTCCACCATCCATTTTCTCCTCCTGCAGGGAGCTCCCCTTTGTGACTAAGTTGTCCATCCGCAGCTGATCTGTTGCATTAACTGCTTACATTCCAGACAGGGCTCTCAGCATCCTAACCCAGATTTACTTGCACTCTCACCCAGCTGCAGCCCCAGCATCTCAACTCACCCCATAAGGTGCCTTTTCCCCTCCACTTACCCTGTGCTAAACTCGGCCCCATTTTCTTAGCCCTTCCACATCTCCCTGCTCTCCAGTTCTCTGTGGCAACAGAGGACAAGCTTTTCTGGCTTCCAGGAGAGGATGAAGCCTGCAACATGAGGACAGCCCTCCACATTGGCCCTGCAGGCAGTGGTCCCAGTCCCAAAGCTGAACAGATGGTCCGACATCACTGTATGATTTCACACTGGCCAAGCCACTCCTACAGGAACAGGGACTTCCCAGGTGCACAGAAACCTTTGGCAAGCTGAACATCCAAATAGCAAGCAGCAAATTAAGAACAACAAAAATAGCCCTCTAGAAAAGCACGTGGAATCAACACCACTGGTGGCTTCCAGAGCTGAACCTTGGTGTCTCTGAAACACCTGGGACTGGAAGCTGCATCTCACCTCCAAGTCCAAAGAAAATAGAGGTCAGATAGATAGCAACCCATTGCCTCCTTCCCCCTTTCATCCTGCCCACAGAACAATAGAAAATGAACTGCTTAACTCAGTTGCATCTTTAAGCAGTCCTTGTAATTCACTGCTTCTAATGTAGCACATCTTGTGTCGCTGTCATCCCTCTTCCCCACTAATATGACTTACTTTAAAGTAGTTCTGATATGCAACAAGTTTTTGGGGAAGCTTGGACTGCTGATGTCCCATACTCTTCACACATCTCTCACCTTGTCTCCAAACAGCCTTTATCCTTTCCAACAAAAAGAGAAAAGAAAACGTCGTGGCAGTGAAACAGTCTCAGTCTCCCTCTCTCTCTCTCTTCATTTTTTAATATAGCTTTTTTGTTTTGTTTTAATTTCTGTTTTTATAGATGAAAACAATTTAAAAAAAATTATCTGAGAGGCTTTTGGGTTGATTCTGTGGGGTGTTTTATAACCACCCAGGAAAGATCAAGGGTAAAAGAGACCTTCCCAGCCAGCTCCTGCTTGCTGAGGTTCCTCAGCATTCGAGTCTTCTACTTCTGCACAGGGAACCCTCCAGCCTGGAGCCTTGTGTCCATTTTTCTATAGCCAATTCCTTGTGCCAATGGCAAGGGTATTCTGGAGGAACTCATGTCCACCAGGTTTCTTACCACATCTGTTCTCTCTTGACAGCACACCACTTTCGCTCTCTCTAGGAGCACCTGGGCTGCATGAGGCCCTTGGACAGCGTGCAGGTGAAGCACCTGAGGGACATTAAAATCATGCAACAATATCAAAATCATTTTGGCATTTCCCCTCTCAGAGAGACGTGACCCAGCATGTTTACAGCACCTTCAGTGTACACCTGCAACGTGATAGTATCACTAAGAAAGAGGAAAACATTCATTAAGCTTTTAGTGTATTGATGTCTTCCTTCGCATAAGCTTTACAGAATGAATGCAAGGCTGAGACAAAGCAGACATCTGATTTCCCTTCCTACTCTCACTCCAACAGAACATCCCTATTCATACACAGGAATAAGGCTTCTGGATTTTTTAATGTTGTGTGTGTACATATTACTTGACAAGTCTGAGAAGTGACCTGGCTAAACCCTTAATGACAGTCCAAGGCAGTGAAGGTCCTTTCTATAGTAACTCTAAATTCATCTGTAGCTGGACCACTAAAACTCCCCCTCTCCCTCCCTCCCTCCCCACACACTGCTATGGTGACATTGCATCTGAGTGCCTCAAACAAAGGCCAGCTCGCTTCACCAGGCACAAAGAAACAAATCACAGCAATACTTTTCACCTACATTTCAGCCTCAAACTCCTTTCCAATAATCTGCTAATCCTAGATGCTACTGACTTCCCAAGAAGAGAGATTATGCTAATCAGGATTTCTGAAGTACTTAGACATGACCCTATATTTACTTTTGAACTTTGTCAGTGTGACAAAGCTGCTACTGCATTTCCTCTGGATTCCGAGTCAAGCACACAAGTGCACAAGAACAACACAAGTGCTGTTCAAACCTACAGCCACCAAAACGCCTCTCTAGCTGGCAAATGAACACAGGTAGGATCATCTTTTCCTGGCAGATGAGAAGGTAACTGCCACCATCTGAAAACCTTGGTATCTCCAACCCAATAATACTTCTCTCGCACCTGTGATTTAAAGACCTTTCAACCTTCCAAATCAAATGTAGGACCTATATCTGAACTAGGATGCTCATGTCTTCAAGGAGCATCAAAACAAAATCAGTACATGCAAGAAGTACCTTACATGTGAACTGGAGGGGAGATCCAACAAACACAAGGGAACGAAGCATCACAAAGCCATCCAAAAAAAGCAGTGGAAAAGCACATCTAAGATGTGAAACCAGAAGAATCTCATTTTATTTTAAGCTAACAACTTCATGTGAGGAATTGTAGTAGATACTGCGTCACATTCGATGGAAGGCCTCTACTTTTATTTTAAGCTGGGGCTTCAAACCGAATCACCACATAATGATGTGCAAGGAAGGGTTTTGGTTCAGCAGCTTGAAGTCTGTACCAGAGAGACTGCAATTTTGCAACAGTCCTGGAGTTTTCCACATGTTGAATTCCACCTGGAATATTGCATCCAGTTTTGGACTCCCCAGTTCAAGAGGGACAGGGATCTGCTTGAGAGAGTCCAATGGAGGGCTATGAGGATGACTAAGGGGCTGGAGCACTGCCTGTTGAGGAGAGGCTGAGAGACCTGGGGCTGGTTAGTCTGGAGAAGAAAAGACTGAGAGGGGATTTAATGAATGTTTAGCAATATCTGAGGGCTGGGGGTCAAGAGGGAGGGGACAGGCTCTGCTCAGTTGCACCCTGTGATAGGACAAGGGGCAATGGATAGAAACTACAGCACAGGAGGGTCCACCTCAACATGAGGAGGAATTTCTTCACTGTGAGAGTGTCAAACCACTGGAACATGCTGCCCAAAGGGGTTGTGGAGTCTCCTTCTCTGGAGATTTTCGAGACCCATCTGCAAGTGTTCCTCTGTGACCTGTGCTAGATTATATGGTCCTGCTCTGGAAGGAGGGTCGACTCAATGATCTCCAGAGGTCCCTTCCAACCCCTAACCATCCTGTGATCCTGTGACCATGTTCTGGTCTAGTTAAAGTCAGATGAAACATCAGTGTGTTTGTGAGATCCCTGGGGAGCTACAAGTGAAGTTCGTACCCCTGGTAAAATTCTGCAGTAACCAAGCCTTCCCTGGTGGAGGGCTGCCCAGTCAGTCTTTGCTCATTCCCTCTCAAGACAGCAGCAACCTTCCCACCATGGATGCCATCTCCTTGCCCAGCAGATGTCTATCAGAGCTGCGTGGGAGCTGCCTGCATGCTTCAGCCTGCAGCAAAGGCAAGAGCGTGCGCGTCCTGGGCCTTGGGGACCTTGACGAGCTGGAGGTCACTGAGCACTCTGTGAGCAGTTTCAGGTTCATGTGATCAGATTCCACGACACCCACAGACTCACTGGAAAAAAAACTGCAGATGCAAAAGAAATATTATTGTGTGGGCTTAATCTGCTGCAGGAAAGGAATAACTACAGCTGAGGGGTAAACCGTCTCTGGATGAGCTTTTCCAGGGAAGACTGACAAAGAAAAATCAAAGCAATACATGATTTATTTCTAAGCTTAAAACAGGGATCCGTGCAAGGGGGTTGCCTTGTTTTGGTGCTGATTCTGTTGTGCAGAACTAACTTTAGAATGGAAGTGCAGGAGGCACTCTGCACCATACTCACGAGGCCGTCCTGGGGCAAGTCCATATCACCTCAATCCAGGTGTACAGGGACATGTTTCATCCACAGAGGCACTTTGGCAGGTCAGCACAATCCACTTCCCAAAAAGGACCCAGAATACATAGGTGGCACAACATTTCAGAGTGCTGAAGGGGAGAAACAGCCAATGCAGAAGAGCTATCCTAGGCTACTCTAGGCCCCACCTAGCCCCAATACCTGATGGGTTTTTTTTTCTATACCTGAATTTAACCTGGCTATCATCACGAGAAAAACATCTGTTCCAAATAACTCTGCCCCCTCCCCCAACCTTTGGTTTCTGCAGCTCTGTGGAGTCTGAAATAGAAAGAAAAAGTAAAACACTAAGTTTCTTGGCAAAAGGAGGAAAACATTACACATAACACAAGTTCACAGGTTGTCTTTTCCCAGCTGCTCAGCATAGTGAGCTTGACACTGTAAGGAATTCCTTCAGAAGTAAAATCTGTTTCCAAGTCCTTTGTTTTACCTGTTTGGTGACTCCAACACAGACACAGAGCTGTTGAAACCTTTCTTTTCAAAACTACAAAAGAAGAAAGGTCTGTAGCTTGAGGTTTTGATTTTTGCCATTGCTAAATTTGAACCTGACAGCCTTGTTGGGAGATTATTCATAGAATCATAGAATTGTTAGGGTTGGAAGGGACCTCAAGGATCATCTAGTTCCAACCCCCTGCCACAGGCAGGGACTCCTCATACTGGACCAAATTGCCCACATCCACGTTCAGCCTGACCTTAAAAACTTCCAGGCATAGGCTTCTACCACCTCCCTGGGCAATATGTTAAGCCCAGGCTGGATGAGGCTCTGGCCAGCCTGATCTAGTGTAGGGTGTCCCTGCCCATGGCAGGGGGTTGGCCTTGTGGTCCCTTCCAACCTTGACTGATACTATGATACTATGTTCCAGTGTCTCACCATTCTCTGCATGACAGTGCATGTGCTTAAAGCACATTTCTTGGCCCCACTTTCTGCTGCCAGCCTGAAAGGAAGCAAATACTGTGTCCAGCTCTGGAGCCCTCAACACAGGAAGGACATGGACCTGATGGAGAGAGTCCAGAGGAGAGCCACAAAAATGATCAGAGGGCTGCAGCATCTCCACTACAAGGACAGGCTGAGGGAGCTGGGGTTGCTCAGCCTGAAGAAGAGAAGGCTCTGGGGAAACCTGATAGCAGCCTTCCAGTATCTGGAGGGGACCTACAAGAAGGCTGCAGAGGGACTGTTTACAAAGGCCTGCAGTAACAGGATGAGGGACAATGTTTAGAAATTAGAGAAGAACAGATTTAAATTGGATGTTAGGAACAAGTTCTTTACCATGATGATGGGGGACCACTGGAACAGGTTGCCCAGGGAGGTAGTTGAGGCCCCATCACTGGAGATATTCAAGGTGAGGCTCAACAAAGCTCTGAGCAACCCAATCTAGTTGAGGATGTTCCTGCTCACTGCAGCAAGGTTGGACTAGATGACCTTTGGAGATCCTTTCCAACCCAAACCCTTCTACCATCCTACGAAATCAGGTGAGAGATATTTGTCACACAAGGGCATGTGCTCTATCCACAAGCCAGCTCTTCTGCCAAGTATTGTTATAGACTGGTTTAGAGAAAGCTCCCACTTGCCTGCATGGTCTTCCCACAACTCAGAGGAGGCACTAGACAGAGAATCAATGGCACACAGCACCACATTTATTTACAACAGACTACAGATAGGCAGAGCAGCACACAACAGAAAACAAAACACAAGGATAAACTCCTCTGCACAAAATGGAAACCATCATTTCATGAACAGGCAAGGAGATAAGGGGGAAACAGAGGAGAAATTCAGAAATTCAGGTGATTTTTCTTTGCATTTTTTTTTCTCCAGCTATTTTGGTGGCCCAAGGACAGACTTGATACTCTCTATGTAGCCCTGACCCAGACATAGCAGACCCTGGAGCAGCTTCTACATTCTCTCTCGCCCCCAGCATCACATGAATCGGTCACAGCCAGAATCCACCCAGCGTGGATTTGGGTTCAAGTGCACACAAATGCACTAATGTGTTTTTGACACAAACTGGTATTTTGTGGAATCACATTTTTGTCCTTTACATTCATCTATGAAACTTGCCTGCTGCGCTCAGGGAGTTTTACATCACAACACACTTGCAACCGACGTAGCAGAGGGGGAAGCATCACTGATCAAAGTCCATTACTTTTTATTTTAACTGCAGATTTATTGCAAAACCTTTGAAGCACTGAAGAAATATGTCCACTAGATAGGTGCAACATCAGGATCTCAACATTCCTGGAGCCAGGCCAAGACAAAACTAAACCACACACAAATCCTAAGAAACTGGTGATAAACTTGTAGTGCAGTAGCTTAGTTGAACCATTGCAAAAAAGACAGGTTTGGGGTTTATTTTGCTTCGTTTCCACTGTCCCATGTGCATTAGAGATGCACTGCAGGAAGTACAGAACTGAGCAGGCTGAAGCACGCCAAGACATAATGCCAGTGCGGAGCAGAAACACCTCATCCAAGTTACCAAAGAACAAAAATCCACAATTCTGGTTGGTCAAAAACCAGCTGCTCCCTGAAAACAGGTACCTGTGTACTGGTGTCTAGCCAAGCTACCTGGAATCATCGCTCAGCAACTCTCTAGTGCACACGCCTGGCAGTGCTGCGATGACTTGACTTCTCATTTTCACTTCTGTCCAACATTATGCAACCTTTTTGCTACTGCGGTAATGAGGGCAGCTCCCTTCCCACTTCCATCTTCAGAAAGCAGGAAAGTCACATCACACTGAGGTGCCAGTTGCTTCACTGTTTCCTGCAGGACCCTAGAAAAACTGGAAGGAAAGGAAGAGAAGAATAGATCATTTTAGCAGCTGCTTTCTGATCTAAGATCTTTGTATTTATTGGGGCCAATGTGGTCCCCATCCACAAGAAGGGACGGATGGAGGAACCCGGAAACTACAGGCCAGTCAGCCTGACCTCAGTGCCAGGGAAAGTGATGGAACAGATTATCCTGGAGGCAATAACTGCACACCTGAAGGATGGCCAAGGGCTCAGGTCCAGCCAACATGGATTTAGGAAGGGCAGGTCCTGCCTCTCCAACCTGATCTCCTTCTATGATCAGGTGACCCGTCTGGTGGACGTGGGGAGGCCTGTGGATGTAGTCTACCTGGAATTCAGCAAGGCCTTTGACACCATCCCCCACAGCAAACTGCTGGCTAAGCTGTGAGCCCCTGGCTTGGACAGCAACACTCTGTGCTGGGTTAGGAACTGGATGGAGGGCCGAGCCCAGAGAGTGGTGGTGAATGGTGCCACAACCAGCTGGCAGCCAGTCACCAGTGGCATCCCCCAGGGATCAGTTCTGGGCCCCATCCTCTTTAACATCTTCATTGATGATATGGATGAGGGGGTTGAGTCCATCATCAGCAAGTTTGCAGATGACACCAAGTTGGGAACAGATGTTAGTCAGTTAGAGGGTAGAAAGGCTCTGCAGAGGGACCTCGACCGACTGGACAGATGGGCACAGCCTAATGGCATGGCATTTAACAAGTCCAAGTGCCGGGTGCTGCACTTTGGCCACGGCAACCCCATGCAGAGCTACAGGCTGGGGTCAGAGTGGCTGGAGAGCTGCCAAATAGAGAGGGACCTGGGGGTGCTGATTGACACCTGCCTAAACATGAGCCAGCAGTGTGCCCAGGTGGCCAAGAGGGCCAACGGCATCCTGGCCTGCATTAGGAATAGTGTGGCCAGCAGGAGCAGGGAGGTCATTCTGCCCCTGGACTGTGCATTGGTTAGGCCACACCTTGAGTACTGTGTCCAGTTCTGGGGCCCTCAGTTTAAGAAGGACATCGAGACACTTGAACGTGTCCAGAGAAGGGCAACAAGGCTGGGGAGAGGCCTTGAGCACAAGCCCTATGAGGAGAGGCTGAGGGAGCTGGGATTGTTTAGCCTGGAGAAGAGAAGGATCAGGGGTGACCTCATTGCCCTCTACGACTACCTGAAAGGTGGTTGTAGACAGGAAGGGGTTGGCCTCTTCTCCCAGGCAACCAGCACCAGAACAAGGGGACACAGTCTCAAGCTGTGCCAGGGGAGGTTTAGACTCGAGGTGAGGAAAAGTTCTTCACTGAGCGAGTCATTCGTCATTGGAATGGGCTGCCCGGGAGGTGGTGGAGTCGCCGTCCCTGGAGGTGTTCAAGGGGAGATTGGACATGGCACTTGGTGCCATGGTCTAGTTGTGAGGTCTGTTGGGACAGGTTGGACTTGATGATCCTTGGGGTCTCTTCCAACCTTGGTTATACTGTGATACTGTGATTAGCAAGGAACCATAACGTAAGCCAACATGTTCCACTGGCTCTCCACAGGCTCTCTGTTTTTCATGCTATTCATGAAAGGGTCAAGTTTCTGTACACAACCAGATTTTAATTTCTGTTTCTCCACTTCAGTTTTGTTCAGCATGATGCCAGACACTCCCCTTGCCTTCAGAGATCATAGAGGAAACTCTCTTCTCTCAACTCAAAAGCTAATGCATCTACTTCCATGCCTTGCTCACAAAATACTGACCCAGCTCCAAAAATTCAACACAGCTTTCCACTTGGGACACCCATTTACTGCAAAAATCCCCTCAAACATTGGAAAATAAATATTGTAAGAGCAAGTTCACCCAAAACCCTAGAGAAAAGAGCCTCCCAGTGCTAACTGGACTTGACCTGGCAATTTTTGATCTTTCGATTAGGCAAGAGAAATGTCAGGGTGCAGGGAAATATGTTAGATCGTTATCCCCTCTCTCATTTATTACCATCTTGACAGAGAGCTGGTACAGCTTGGTATGTTATCACAGTGGAAATGAGCAAACAAGCAAAGGGAAGTGGCACCAAGGTACTCACTGTGGATGCAGCTTGTAGAGAGTTCCATCTACTCCAACAGTGATTTGCAGGCGCTCCACACCTTGGTTTTCTCTCTTCTTCTCCACAATAGCTGCCAGTCCTGCCCCACAGAGCTGAGCAGCTCTTCTTGAAACAGCTCCACACACCTCTTTCACAATGATGCTGTCTTCACACGTGCTGTCCAGGCCAAGCTGCTGCAGAATTAGACGCACTTGGAGGAGGGCGAGCCGGTCACTGCACGAAGGGAAGGACATGCAGCAGCAAGGCATGAGGGGAAGCTTCAGCTGAGACGCAGCCATAATTCAAAGGAAATGGGACCATTTCAACTTTAACACTCTCCAATTGTTTTAAGGCAATTTTTGGTCTGCATTCAGATTGAAATCTTGCTGCTGGCATGCACTTTGCTATGTTAGACTGTGTTTCCAAAAGGCACAAACAGTAGTTATTCACCTAACTCCCAAAGTCATGAGGGAGGTGAGCCAGATCAGCTACCTAAGCATGTTATTTTTCTGGTCTCAAGGCTGACACACTACCTTCCAAGCTTTTCATCAGTAGAATTTCCAGATAGCCTGGAAGAACACTGCAATCATGTGCAGATACATAGAGGTAGGCACATATTCATGGAGTATTCATGCATCAAGGACTTTTTAAGTAGTACTATTTTAAGTGCTACAAGAAACACTCCAAGTATAATGGTGTAGGATTCTAAGGCATCCAACACAGCACAGCTGTGTGGACAGGAAAAGATAATTCACATCATTACAGAATAATTCTGGAGCTCCCCCAGTACCTCACTTTCGGCTTTTATTCTGGAGATGGGGAAGGAGGTACACAAAGAAGAAAACTAGGATGGACTTCTTGGAGGAAAGGGCTCCACACCCTTGCAGGAGATTATTTTCTAGAGCTTCCAGAAGCCCTAAAGGATTGAATCCAAGTAAAATCCAACAACTTTACCTCTCGATCTGAGACAGGAATTTTGTTTCAAATATGCCTCTTTTCCTGAGCGACTCCGAAATCTGTCCTCTGAACAGCAGTCCTTGTTTGGTTAGGTCAGTCAAAATCTGCCTCACTATTTCACCTAGGTACATCCCACTGGTCATTTTTTCATACCTGTTATAAAAGAAAAAAAAATTAAAGAGAAAAACCATGATTTTAAAGAGATGAGTGTTAAATGCATACATAGTAGAAGTCACATCAACTGTGGATGTAGTCTACCTGGACTTCAGCAAGGCCGCTGATACCGTCCCCCACAGCAAACTCCTGGCCAAGCTGTGAGCCCCTGGCTTGGACAGCAGCACTCTGAGCTGGGTTAGGAACTGGCTGGAGGGCCGAGCCCAGAGAGTGGTGGTGAATGGTGCCACATCCAGCTGGCGGCCTGTTACTAGTGGTGTGCCCCAAGGATCAGTGCTGGGCCCCATGCTCTTTAATATCTTTATCAATGATCTGGATGAGGGGATTGAGTCCATCATCAGTAAGTTTGCAGATGACACCAAGCTGGGGGCAGGTGTTGATCTGTTAGAGGGTAGGAGAGCTCTGCAGAGGGACCTTGACAGGCTGGACAGATGGGCACAGTCCAAGGGCATGAGATTGAACACATCCAAGTGCCAGGTTCTGCACATTGGCCACAACAACCCCAGGCAGTGCTACAGGCTGGGATCAGAGTGGCTGGAGAGTGGCCAGGCAGAAAGGGACCTGGGGGTGCTGGTTGATAGTAGGCTAAACATGAACCAGCAGTGTGCCCAGGTGGCCAAGAAGGCCAATGGCGTCCTGGCCTGCATCAGGAACAGTGTGGCCAGCAGGAGCAGGGAGGTCATTCTGCCCCTGTACTCGGTACTGGTTAGGCCACACCTTGAGTCCTGTGTCCAGTTTTGGGCCCCTCAGTTTAGGAAAGATGTTGACTTGCTGGAACATTTCCAGAGAAGGGCAACAAAGCTGGGGAGGGGTTTGGAGCCTGGAGAGGAGAAGGCTCAGAGAAGACCTTCTTGCTGTCTACAACTACCTGAAGGGAGGTTGTAGCCAGGTGGGGATTGGTCTCTTCTCCCAGGAGGCCAGCGCCAGAACAAGAGGACACAGTCTCAAGCTGTGCCAGGGGAGGTTTAGGCTGGATGTTGGGAAGAAGTTCCTCATAGAAAGAGTAATTGGCCATTGGAATGTGCTGCTCAGGCAGGTGGTGGAGTCACCATCACTGGAGGTGTTTCAGAAGAGACTGGCTGGGGCGCTTGGTGCCATGGTTTAGTTGATTAGATGGTGTTGGGTGATAGGTTGGACTTGATGATCTCAAAGGTCTTTTCCAACCTGGTTAATTCTATTCTATTCTATTCTCAAAAAAGCAGGAAAAGCTTGCAGGGCAATAGCCATCGAACTCCACCTTGCAGTCATCAAAAAATCTGTTATTGTGACTCCAAGTGCAAACAAGATTATTTCCTGATGTTAACAAGTAACAGGGCTAGAATGAAACCTTGCAATATTAAACAGAACACAGTGCTAAAGCCAGAGCTCCCGCGGAGGCAAAACATTTCCCTGTCCCCCTCATGCATTTATCAGTGAGTCATGTGTAATCAATGCTGCCTTTTCCAAACAAAGTGAACGGTCAAGTTCAGTTCATCCTTTTGCACAAACTGTATTTTACCTTTGAGAAAACACTCCCAAGAGGAGGAACACAGCAAAGCCTGCACTGTGCAGGGAAGCCTTAAGAGCTGCACTGTTTGGTAATGGCCCTAAGGGGAGAAGAGTGCTGCGGTCACAGAAACAATGTATTCTTTCTGGGTATCTGCATTACTTACAGTGCAACAAAAGAGCTGGAATATTAAAACTCCCTTCCTGATTATTCATTCATAAAGCACGTTTTAAAAAGCAGCCAGGGCATCTTGGTGACGCCCAATGACAGCACAAGGGGCAATGGGTGGAAGTTGAGGCATAGGAAGTTCCATGTCAACATGAGAAAAATCTTTTCACTGTGAGGGTGGCAGAACACTGGAACAGGCTGCCCAGGGAGGTCGTGGAGTCTTCCTCTCTGGAGATATTCAAAACCTGCCTGGATGTGTTCCTGTGTGATCTGCTCTAGCAGGAGTTTTGGACTGGATGATCTTTCGAGGTCCCTTCCAGCCCCTAACATTCTGTGATTCTGTCTCAAAGACTGCCCTGAGCAGGCTCTTAGCACCAGGACCATCATATTTACCTCTGCTTCCCTGGGTTTAGTGAACCTTCATCTACTTCTTTATCATATTTTGTTCTGATGTTGTCGATGCAGCCGTTGTCACCAAATCCTCCCCATTCAGTGTTAATGCACATTTTTCCTTCATTCCCTTCCACTATTTCTATGTTTTTCATGTCCTCCATGTAGCACACATTGCTGCCTGTTCCTAGAAGGAAATAAATTGCAAGGCTTCAGCCAGAACAGTGAAGCAGCAGCTGAAGCACAGGGAAGATGAATGCAGTGATCATCTTAAAAGATCTATTCCCCATAATCCACGTGTCAAAGATCTCCCCATTTCTTACAGAAGCAAGTGCTAGCCAGTAATGCTAAGGCTGCTTTAATCTAGCACAGCAGAGCATTACCAAGTAAAATGGGTCCTGCACAGAAAGTTCCCAGAACAGAGGAATTGAAGACACACAGGTTGGAAATTGCTTTGGCACTCAGTGGCAGGTGCTGATCCATCATTGCTGCCAGTCTGGTTGCGATGCACCACAAATAACATTGCATGACAGCCTGCTCCTTAAAGCAAACACCGGCCAGAGCCTAGCAGCCAGTCAAGCTGATTTGGTGAACAGGGCCTCATCGCTTGGGTTGCATTAACTAATATAAGGAGCTGCTCTCCAAACAAGAAGAGATAGCTGGTGCACTTAGCCAGACAGAAGAATCTAATCTTCACGTGAGGCTTCAGATCTTACATGCTTAGGATGGCTGAAAGCTTAGAGGTACCTGCTGGGGGAATCATCTAGAAAGCCCCAAAAGAATTCATTCAGGTGTGGCATGGCCTGTGACCTGGCTGTAACAGTAAATATCAATACACTTGTCAAAACTAGGATTCATGTTCTGCCATTCTCAGATGCTTTTGCTGTGCATGCACTTGCTAGGTGCCATTAGAGATATGCTAAAAAGTCCAAGAGATTCAGGATGGTGTCTGCTGCAGGTGTTATGGTGTTCTCTGTTGAAGACCACACCAGTTTGCCAAGAACCCCAAGCGACACCATATATCAAGACTCAAATAAAAGATGGTGGTTGACAAATTCCAAAGCAGGTTGTGTAGCCCAGCACCTGCATACATGCTCTCTTCTAGGGGTGGTCACTTCAGTGCCACTGTACCTGCAATAAGGCCAATCTCACAGTTGGGATCCTCATATCCACACGTCATCATTGTCCCAACGGTGTCATTCACCACTGCTACAATGTCCAAGTCAAACTCCTAAAACACAAGTCACAATCAGTAGCAGGGTCCCAGAGGAGGAAGGTGGGTGCATTAAATACACCAAACAGAGCAGAAAAGAACCGCTCACATTTCTTCTCTTGATGGCCTCTCTCAGCATATCGACAACATCTTCCCCCTCACAGTCTGTTGCCTTGAAACCTTTTGTCCATCCCACAAGTGTTCCCTGAAATGGAAGAGGACAAAAATCAGAGGTGGAGACAGAGAAAACTCTACACTTCAAGCATCACCAGTCTTTTCTTGTCTCACCTCCTCTTTTAGGTGGTGTTTTGGTTTTAATTATGTATGTCATTGGACAGGTTACTGTGGGTGTCTAGTGCAGAGTTTGCCACTGCTGCTGTGGAATTTGTTTCCTCCTAGTTTGTCAAGACCTAAATACTGTGCTGTAGGTTTGAAAAGCACAGTGAGTGGTCTCCCCACAAACAGCCAGGTCCTATTGCTATACTCTCAACTGTGATCTGAAAGCTGAGACAGAGCAAGCTAGTTTCCTCACTTAGAAGCTGTTGTGAAACCCACCAGGACACAAAAACATCCAATTGAAAAAAAAAAAGCAGCTTCTTAGTTGCCCAGTATCCCATATATTTTACTAGAATTAAGCAGCACAATCTTCCCCTCTTTGGAAAGGCATCAGAATACTTGAGATTTCTAATTTTTTAATTCTATTTTTTAATCACATCAGATCTGCAAAGATGAAGATATGATCTCTATCAAAAAGCCAACCTTTTCTGAACAAGCAAGCTCAGTTCTGCCCACTGACAATAAAAAGAAACTAATGTAGTGCAGAAGTTAACACAGTCAGAGCTGTGCAGTCAGGAAAACACCCTGGGACTGCAGCTGAGCGAGTAGGAGGCAGCATCTGTTATCTCTTCCCATTGAAGAGTTAAGGCAGCATAAGACACTCCTGGGCTATTAAAAATATGTAGTCACTGTGCTATGATAAGGGCTTAATCTTTATAGAATAAAGGCAAGTAACATCCACCTCTTATCAGACACAAGAGGCAAAAGTTCTACCTATCATATGCATATAGGTTGACAACTTTCTGATGAAACAACTAATTTGCACAGTGGAGTAATAAAAACCCTATAGAGTAATAAAACCCCTATGAACCAGATGAAATATTCACTCCAAAGGCTAATATGCACACGTATCAAAGAATCGTCAGGGTTGGAAGGGACCTCATGGATTATCCAGTTCCAACTCCCCTGCCATGGGCAGGGACACCTCCCACTAGAGCAGGTTGCTCAGAGCCACATTCAGCCTGGTCTTAAAAACCTCCAGGGATGAGGCTTCCACCACCTCCCTGAGCAACCTATTCCAGTGTCTCACCACCCTCATGGGGAAGAACTTCTTCCTAACATCCAATCTCAATCTACCCACTTCTAGTTTTGCTCTATTCCCCCTAGTCCTATCACTACCCAACATCCTAAAAAGTCCCTCAGCATATATGTGTACACACACACACACACACACACACACACACACACACACATCTTCTCAACCTTGTAAAGGTCTGCTTAGAAGAAAACATTTAGAAGATCTTTTTGCTTGCAAAAGATCTTTGGAGACCCAAACCAAGAAATTCCCTCACCCCAAAATTATATCCTTTACCAAGCAGATGTGCAGCTGCCATTTGATCCATTCTGTGCTGCAGTTCTTACCTTGTCAATGCTGGCTTGCCTGCATGGGAAGGAGAAGGTGAAGCCCAGAGGTAGTCGAGCACCTTTAAGCCCCATATACTCCAGAAAATCTGCTATGCACTGGACAATATGGTCAAAGAGCTGGAACGAAAGAAAAAGCATTTAAATCTCACAGGGATCCCATGCAATGGGCCTTGGCTGGGTCAGTTAAACATTCAGTGGAGGTTACCTCTTCCCCTGTCCCTTGCATGATCTCCAAAGGAATGGCAAAGATTTTGTTATACATGCGCACTGATCTTCTTCCACTTCTGATTTTGACCAGCAGAACCCTGAAATTTGTCCCACCAAGGTCAAGGGCAAGGAACTTTCCTTTCTCTGTAAGAGAAGAAAGGTATTTAGTTGCTGCTTCTTGCACATTTGTCAGTCAGAATGGCATACTCTACCACATGTCCCCAAGAAACTTCATCTGTGCCAGTGCCAGCACACTACTCCCTATGGAATTCATCCCATCGTCATGCTAACATGGAGCTGAAGGACCAGCCAGGTAATATTGCAGGGAGCACCAATCTGCCAACATATATCACCAAATTAACTGGCAAGTTCCCCCTGGAAAACAGACAAGCAACTTTCCTGAACCACCTCCAGGTGATCAGGAAATCACAGAATCGCAGAATGTTAGGGGCTGGAAGAGACCTCAAAAGATCATCCAGCCCAACCCTGATGCCAGAACAGGATCACCTATACCAGATCACACAGGAGCACACCCAGGTGGGTTTTGAATATCTCCAGAGGGAGACTCCACAACCCTCCCGGGCAGTCTGTTCCAGTGTTGTCACCCTCATATGGAAAAAAAAATGTTCTTCTTGTTTACATGGAAGTTGTATGCCTCAACTTCTACCCACTGCCCCCTATCCTGTCACTGGGCATCACCAAGCAGAGCCGGGCCCCATCCTCTTGGCACTCACTCTTTACAGATTTATAAACATTAATGAGGTCATCCCTCAGGCTCCTCTTCCCCAAGCTAAAGAGCCCCAGCTCCCTCTATCTCCCCTCATAAGGGAGATGTTCTACTCCCTTAATCATCTTTGTGGCTCTGTGCTGGACTCCTTCAAGTAGTTCCCTGAGGTTCTTCCTGAACTGAGGGGCACGACTTCACCTGTTCCATCTGGCATCCCGCAGACATATGTGGGTAACATCTTCACTGAGGCACTGGCTTGTGTCTCTCTCTTTAGCCCATATTCCAGCTCAGTCCTCATTTTGTTCTTCACTTCCCTGAGGGTGTCCAGGGACAGCAGGAACGGTGCCAGAGCGGCATCGATCCGCTTGCGTTGAGCGGCCAGCCTGTACCCCACCGCCGTGACCATGGCAGCCCCCTTCCCGCTGCCGCTCTCTGAGAGCATGAAGCGAACGTCACAGTTTGGCACCAGCCTTCTCACCACCTTGTGCAGACGTTTAGCATACCTGCAGGAACGAAGGAGTTTCTTATGGTTTGCTTCACATGCACACATCCAACAGCACGGTCAAGAGGAGCACAAGGTTAGAAACTCATCTAGGGGATGGGTACAAGGATCCTGATTTCTGGCTGTTCTGCAGCATCTGTCGGCTTACAGGAACATGAAGATACCTCTAAATAAGTGCCAGTGCCAAGGAGAGGGACACTCCACTCCAGGCAAGAGTGGAGAGTCACAATCACAAACAGAGGGTAAGAGTCTCCATCTGGAATCAGACTACCATAGAGTTTGGGAGAAACGTGTGAGAAAGTGTCCAGTTTGGGAAAGCATAGATACAAAACAGGGTGTGCGGCATGGTGCAGTGTGCAGGGAAAGTAAAATCCCACTGTGAATTACATCTGCCTGGAGGCTTAGCACTCATTTGAGGAATCTCTTTCCTAGACACCATTACCCATGCGTCATGTTGCTCCCACCCCAAGTTCTAAAGCTCCTAAGACAAAGCTGTGAGCAGTGATACAAATGGTGTCAAATGCAGCCAAGTGTCCTATTAGCTGCCCATGGGGAGGCTCAGCAAACCGTGGCCATCGCTCTTCCCTCTTTCAGTGTTCTCCTGTGAGAGGTGGTCTTTTATCACCTCCTACTTGCTTGCATTTGGCTTGAAATATTTAGTTGCAGGAAAAGGAGCATAACAAAATTACTTCCTGTAGAGTGTAAATCTGATCTTTCAATATTTTTCAGTTATCAAATGTTAGGTAGGGACAGGAGGGAAAAGAAAGGAGGAAAAAGAAAAGCAGGTCTAGGATGAAGTTTCCAGAACCGGGAGCTGAGGGGGTCTGCACAGCCCTCCTCACCTTTCTCACAACGATGTTGTGTGCAGAAGAAGGCCGGGATCTGTGCTGTCCTAAGACAGCCTTGTAATAACTAAGCTGGTCTGATCCTCTGCGCTCCACCAGACCTCACCCCAGCCCCGCAGCAAAACCAGCAGTTCCCTGAAAAGCCACACAGACACATGCAGATGGAGACTCTCTGCAACATCAGCATGTGGCCAGCAATTACCAGGTCTTCTTTAGCTACTTACTGGGGGTGGGTTTTATAGAGCCCTCCATCAATCCCAACAGTGGTTCGCATCCTTAGCAGCTTTTTATTCTCTCTCAGTCGGGTCAGTATGGCTGCAAGGGCGGCAGCACAGAGGTTGGCCGAGCGGAAGGAGACGATGGTGCAGACGTGCTGAACGGCAATGCAGTCCTCTTCAGTGGGAAACAGGTTCAGCTCTGTAAGGATCTCTTTTGTGTTGCCCAGGCCTTCCTTATACCTACCCCAAAACCAAAAGAATACATCACCTAATGCAAGGATCTTAAGGCCACACATAAATCAATAATTGCACGTTGGCCTAAAAAGATGAGAGGAGACCAGGGCACAATCTCTCCAGGCAGCATCCTAACTGGTTCCCGTAAACCAGTGATTTCCTTCCCACAGTATTCTAAAAAGTGCCCAAGGGAGAGACCAGATTTCTAAGAGACTGCTTCCTGGAGTTCATTTTTTGAGAAATGCCAATTAGCCAGCCAGGAATCCTGGAATGGTTTGGGTTGGAAGGGACCATAGAGATCATCTAGTTCCAGTCCTGCTGTCCACTAGACCAGGTTGCTCAAGGCCTCATCCAACCTGACCTTGAACACCTCCAGGGAGGGGGCATTCACAACCTCCCTGCACAACCTGTTCCAGTGTCTCACCACTCTCACTGTAAAGAATTTCTTTCTAATATCCAGTCTAAATCTTCCCTCCTCAAGCTTCAGTCCATTCCCTCACCTTTCATCCACAGAAGGAGAGCACATGTATAGATGTACATCTCCCCTCAAGACAACAAAGAAAATTGTTCCTGGAGTAACAGTAAGGACCAGGATTCCTCTTCAAAACACCACAGTCTGTCAGTTTTCCATGTAAGCATCCATCAGCTGATCCAGAGTCTGTCCTACATGTCCACAACCCCAGTATTCCCACATCACAGAAGCTGAAAACTGCAACTATTATCCCAAGTGCCCAGGTCTCCAAAGAGGTTGTTTAAAGAGCCTGCATTTTAACAACACAGTTGCTACTGAGGCACTCAGCTAAAATTTTATCTCCCACCAACTGCTGCTTACAGAAAGACCAACTTATCTCCTAGGCAAAAGCAAAATCAGGTTGAACAGCTCAGGATGGTTCCCAGTACTGAGAGATAATTACACATTTATTATCATTGCTGTGCTTCTGAAAGACTAACAGCCACCTTCAAATGACATATTGCAGGTTCTTACTTTTCCATTGCACAGACATGTTTCATTTCAATCTTGCCCTTGGTGAGCAGAGCTGTTGACACTTTCCCATTGAAGAGCAGACCTTCCTTGGTCATTTTTAGGAGAATGAGTCTTACAAGTTCCCCCAGATGGAGGCTGCTGATCATCTTCTCAAACCTGGAATGGGGCACAGGAAGGATTACAGGTGGTCACCAGCTAGCCAGAGCTATGGAAAGTTCAAGTACGAGCATCTTCTGTTCCTATGCAGGTTGATCACATTTAAGCATGTACAGCTGGGGCTTGGGAGCTAAGTTGCAGCCATTTTGAGTTCCTGGGACCCAGAAACAGTCCCTCAAAATAAGTGAGTGATTAAAAGAGAATCTTCAAAAGAATTGCAGATAGCTGAGCTAGTAGAAGCAGTGTTGATCTATCAGGCTTTAAATATGCCCTTTATTTATTTTCTTCCTCTCTTGACCCCTACATGGCATCACACCAGAGTAACCACCTATTTTTAACTCCAGCAGCAACCCCTTGGCCTGTGAGGCAGGAAAGTGTCAAAGGTATCCACCCTTCCCAGAAGAGAAAGGTCTGGACAGGACAGGCCCAAGAAGAAGTCAGCTCACGTTCACTTAACCCAATTCCTGTTCCAAAGGGAGTCCTGGTATAGTTCAGAGATGCATTCAGAGAACACAGACTGCCAAGGCAAATCAGCCAAGGAATCACTTACAATTGCTTTCCAGGATTGAGAGATCCAAGATCGAGCTCCCGATCAAACTCTGTGCGGAGGTCATCCAAAGCGCCGTCGTCGCCAAAGGCGCCCCACTCCGTGTTGATGCACATCCTCCCTTCGTCACCTTCCACCAGGTCGATGTGCCTCATGTCCTCCATGTAGCATGCATTGGTGCCAGTCCCTGTAAGTGTTGGAGACAGTGTGGACAAGTTACCTCTTTGCTCTGGTGTAAGTCCACGTGCTGGGGAACAAGTCAATGTATTGTCTTGGGAAGAAAATATAAATACATGACCTTGTGGTAGAGGATGCTATTATCAAGCCACCTGCACTTGTTAACTGATCATTCCACAGTGAGTGAAAGAAGTTTGGAAATGAATCTATGGCTTGACTCATTTAAAAACATTTTTCTTTCTCAAATTTACTTCTATGTGCCTTAAAAAAAGCCTCCACGGTGCACGGAGTAGAGGCTCTGTAGGAAGTGTAGCTGATCCTAACTACCAGATGTGAGAGGAATTCAGCTTCCTCTGAACAGACAAATGGTCATTTTTCTATACAGTCAGCAGAAAAGTTTAGTATGCTGGTCACAACTGAGCCCAGACAAGATGGGGACTGTGGTATTTGATGGCAATGTGATCAGCATAAAACCAGCTGCTCTACAGAAGGCAGCCAGGCTTGAAAATCTGACCATTGTTTTTTCCCCATTTTCTTCCTGCCCTGTCTTGCACTGGGACACTCCTTTTACTCCAGATTTGTTAGGATTAAACACATTGGGGGGGCGAGGGGGGGAAGGAGGGAGGGAATCAAAAGAACAACTTAGTGAACAGAGAAAATTACCAATTATGAGCCCAACTTCACAGCGTGGATCATCATAGCCACAAGTCATCATGGTTCCCACAGTGTCATTGACCAGAGCCAAGACATCAAGGTCTATGTCCTAATCACATAAAGATGGGTGATTAGCAGAACAAAAAGAGCTAAGAAAGCCTGCTGTGTGTTAAAGCAGCAGGCAGACATACTCCTTGGAAAGCCAGCTTCAGGAATGCTGTTCAGTTGGAAGACACACTACTTCTGTTTACAACACCATCCCCACAACCCTGCACCAAACATCCCTGAATTCCCAAGTGCTTGGCCAGTCAGGATCTGGCCAATACAACGTTTGTTTTCCAGAAAAGCAACATGATCATGGTTTGGATTTTGTGACATGCTAGCACATGTGTATCTTGTGGGCTGCAGGATCAGATCATAGAATGGCTTAGGCTCGAAGGGACCTTCAGAGATCATCCACTCCAACCTCTCTGCCATGGGCAGGGACACCTCTCAACTAGACTCAGCTGCTCAAGGCCTCATCCAGCTTGGCCTTGAACACTCCCACGGAGGAGGGCATCCACAATATCCCTGGGAAACCTACTGCAGAGTCTCACCACCCTTGTACTGAAGAACTTCTTCCTAAGATCCAGTCTGAACCTACTCTCCCTCTGCTTCAAACCATTCCCCCTTGTCCTGTCACTAGACATCATTATGAAAAGTCCCTCTCCAGCACCCCTGTAGGATCCTTTCAGGTGTTGGAAAGCAGTTAAAAGGTCCTCCCAGAGTCTTGTCTTCTCCACACTGAACCGCCCCAGCATAGGCTGTAGGTACGATCAGTTCCTGTCCTGCTGCCTGTGCAGGTCCCACCACATGGGACAGAAAATACACACAGATAAATGCAGCCACTCCTCAGGAGGCCATACACCAACCTCACACGCCAGTGAAAAACCTTTCCACCAAAGCTGTGCAGTTTTCCTTTCATACTGAGGTCTCTTGATAACATAAAATCAAAGTTATCAAAGGGCTGCTGTAACTCAGATGTGAACACTTGCAGGGGGCCAGGCTTCATGCAGAGAGTCTCAGATCCTCTGTTCCTGCTAGCTACAGCAAGACTGACACAGAGAAAGAAGTGAATGTCCAATGATAGGACAAGGGGCAACTGGTGCAAGCTGGAGCAGAGGAGGTTCCATGTGAACACAGGGAAAAACTTCTTCACTGTGAGAGAGACAAAAAACTGGAACAGGCTGCCCAGAGAGGTAGTGGAGCCTCCTTTTTCAATGGAGACATTGAAAAACTGCCTGGACACACTCCTGTGTGACCTGCCCCACATGATCCTGCTCTGGCAGTGGGGTTAGACTAGAGGATCACATTCTGTGAGCCAAAATCAAGGCTGCATTATCACCATGTGAGAATAGAGAAAAATTTCCTCTTTAATACAAAGATGTCAAGGTATGGAAAGATGCTTTGTATTTCCTAAAGGGTGTTACCAAGAGCACCAAACACAAAAACCAAGGATTACCAAAATATTGAAACATACTGGCATTCAAAGCTGAAGGGTAGATTTAATTATGTCTTACTGCTGACCTTAAAAATGACAATCAACCACTCTGTCCCACAGACTGAAGTGGACAGACAAGCCCTGTTAGGTGTGCCAATTTGAGATGATAGCTTCCTCCTCCCAACCTTCACCCACCACAAGCCAGGCTACAAAACACAGTGTGCATCCACTTCTTACCAAACAGGTTCACAACAGACTTCCTTTATCTCAGAGTGGGACCATACTGGTCCACTGTTACAGCTAGCCCAGTTGATCAGTGTGCAGTTGCCAGCACTGTTTGACCAAAGGCAGCCTGAGTTGCAGCTGCACATCCCCTTTCGTGGCTTCAGCAGTGAGGGAGAGACAGCTCTAGCAGACATACAGCCAGGTTGGACGTTTATTACTGGCTGTCCTTGAAGGACGCCTGGCAAATTCCAAAAAAACACCTCACACACCAAGAGCTGGTCAGACAAGGAGGACAGTCTGAGACCACTCAGGCTCACCTTCTGCAGGTACAAAACTTGCCTTATGCTTCTTGAGGGCCTTGCGCAGAGAGTTGACCACATCTGTGTCCTGAACTCCTCGGACCTTGAAGTGCTTTGTCCAGCCAAGAAGAAACCCTGCAAAGTAACAGCCCAGTGACCAAAAATCTCCCACTTCAACACACACACCTGCCACAAAGACAGTCAAAGCCAAAGTCTGTGGAGAAGCCCACTGAGAGTTAAAATAAATCACAGCAGAACATCTCACCTCGGGGTGTCTGTCAGGGCAGACAGCTAAACAGGTACAGCAACAAATGTACAAATGCTTCTCCTTGTGCTTTGTTTAAAGCATGTGGTGTGGCTTTACTGATGCTCATCACAAACTAATGCCATTAAGCACAAAGAAGTTGCAGGACTGGGACCCAAAGCCCAGATCCCTAAAAATGAAAGAGAGGCTAGAATAGGAAGCCACAAATTAATGGCCATCAGCCATTCGTTCACCCATGCAGCCTCTCAGCCAGCTCAGCTGCAGGTCTTTCCCATCTAGAATGAAGTGTAAAAAAGAAACTGAATAAAGGTGATCAAAAAACCAAAAACAAAACAAAGAAAGATGCTTCAGGACACAGAAGTATGTCTTTTACAGTCTAACAGTCTTATTTACAGGGGAACATGGCTCCTATGGAACTGGGTATTTATTAAGTGAAGGAAGAGCTTTAGCTTAAAGAATATGCTGTCCTGAGATCAGAAATCAGTGTCTGAAGTCTAGTCACTTGGTAATGGTCATCCAAGCCTTCTTGAGAGAACTATGTAAACAGGAGCCCACAAAAAGACCACAGGGTAACACTCCCATACAATAGCTTCTCCAGGAAGCTATTCTAGTTCTGCAAGGAACTAGGGCTGCCAATAGCATTACTTTTTGCATCTCACCTCTTCCAGTTTGGTTTGTTTGCATGGAAAAGAAAATGTAAAGCCAAGAGGTAACTTCTTATGCTTCAGGTTTTTGGTCTCCATGAAGTCTACCAGACAGTCAACAACATAATCAAATAGCTGCAGGAGAAAGGAGAGGACAGAGTCAGGCCATGTCTGACAGACATGTTCTCAAGCATAGTACCACCACAAGAGATGCTGTGTGCCCTACCTCAGCTCCGCTCCCCTGTATGACCTCCTTGGGTGTGGGGTAAAACTTGCTCTCCAGCTGGCTGCTCTGCTTCCCATCATCGAACACCTTCACTTGATGGGCACGAAACTGGGAGCCACCCACGTCAACAGCAAGGAATTCACCCTTCTCTGCAAACACAAGTGGGCAACAGTCATGGGTTACGGCTGAGAAGTGCGGCCCAGATGGCTTGCTGAAGGCCACAGCCTACATACTCTGCCTCACCATGGCCACAGGCTCTGCTGTACCACCATGGCAGGTCCTCTGGGCCTGGAAGCATCACCAGGAAGGCTGAGCTGGCCAGCCCAAGCAAGGGAATCAGGTCCCCCCTGTTAGCTGCTATGAGGCAGCTAATTTCATTTCTATATAGCAGTCTGGTTGTGCCCACCCTGCTCCATGTTTTCAAGCTGCAGAGGGATAAGCTTCTCAGCAGGAAGGGCACAAAATAACTTCAAAGCCAACCAGAGCACACAGGGACTGCAAAATCATACACCTGAAAGGCAGGCAAACGGGAGAACAATACCTACACCCAGAAAAGCATGCAGGATTTGCAGTCATCTGTTAAGACTTGCTGCAGAAGTCAGCTTTCAAGCAGGACAAGACTAATTCGTCACCAATACATTGCCAAATGCCTTCAGGTGATTCTGTAAAGCACTGCCCACTTTTTTTTTCAGTCAGCTTAGCTCAAACACATTCTTCTCTAGCAGGAGACCTGAGGCAGGACAGCTTGGCCTCCCTGCTACAATAAAACAATTATCCAGCCTAAGCAGACGAGAAGGCCCTTCCCAAAAGAAAAACGCAGTGGCATGTGTGCGGCCTCGTGTGATCTTTGTGCCACAGTCCAAGCACCTGACTGAATTTTATCAAATCTTTGGCCCTGAAGGGGAAGGAAGCAGGAAATTCCACCTGTGATACCATGGTCAGATATCACGAAGGTAAGGAGACAAATGGGGTTACTCAGTAAGCTGTGCCATTATCAGACCATTAAAAACTGACGATGCTCCATAGGGTCATTTTAAAGTAGCAACACCAAGGCCACTGAAAAACCTCAGAGTTGGTGGCTATTGCAAATGGGGGAAATCCAGCCAAGTTTGGGGTGTTTAAGCCAGCAGGAAATTTGGAAACAGAATAACCAACAAGAACTTTGCAAGAGAGCAAAAATAGAGAAATCAATGTGATGCTTAAAATAGGCAGTGTGTCAATAAAGCGTAGACCAGCTTGACCCTGCAGCATGCCCTTGACCCAGTGGAAAGGCCACACAAGCCATGAGAGCATGGTCCAAAGCTGACCTTGAGGAACATGAAGTCGTGCAACAGTGATGACACGATATGCAGTTTTGCAAGTCTCCTGACCTCAGAGGCTGCCTGCTCTTTCAGGACAGGGTCAGTGCCCTGTAAGACCTCAGGACCAGAGACAGTCACCAAGATAAGAAGTGTTAAGCTAAAGTTTCTTTTTCTTTGATGAAGGTAGCTGCAAAAGGAGAGAGCCCAGTTCCAGCCAGGCAGTTGAGAGGATTGTATGTAATTTCCCTCAGACATCCTTCATTTCAAGGGTCTAGCCCCCATATGTTCCCTTTTTGCCATTAAAGCCATTGTTTCTCATTTAATTGTAGGAAAACTACTTGCAGAAGGAATAAAGTCCTGTGGAAATGAGATACAAAGCAAATAGCTCTCTTCAGGTTTTTGGCACAGCTGTTACACACCGAGTCCTGACCAAGGCCAGACACAAATCCACAGACTTGGTTAAGCCTGGGGAAAATGCAATTTCCTGTCAGCCTGCACTGCCAGGAGCCAGGAGAGTTGTTTTGGATGTGCATACTTCTCCAAACAAGCCAGGGTGTTAGAACCTACCTCATGTCCTCCCAGAAGACACCACTGTGTATCTCAGGAATAACTGGAAACCAGGATCCAGCCACAGAAGCAGAGCAGACTGTTTTCTGGTAGAGCCCCACCCAGAAACAGATTCTCCCAATGCAGAAGGCAAGGAGGGGCAGGAGGAGATCACTTTTGGGGGCAATAAAGCAATGCAGAGTCTACTGTTTGAAACCATGAAGGGGTCACAGCTCTGAGAAGACAACGTTGCTGTCCTTTTGTAGTTTGAGGGGTTTCACTGCAGCACCCTGCAGCTGCATGAACAGCAGGTCAAAGCACTGCCCACATCCCCACACCTGCAGCACACTGCACTGCAGCATCTGAGCTGTAGAGGCTGCCCTTGCCATGTCTAGCCACGGCTCCTACAGCAAGGCCAGCATGAATTACAGCCACATTTGGAGCTCAGGGAAGTTGGTTTGGGAGCACTTATTAGGTCCTTTCCTCAAACAAGCAGCACCAGGTCAAAATCCAGCTGGTGCAGGGAAAGAACCCTCTGCCAGCACTCCCCCAGGCTGCTGTCTTCTCAATACACACCTGCATTCTCAAGGTGAGATGGACAGTATCCCCAGGCCACTGGCTGCCCAGTGCCTTTGCTTTGTGTCTTTGAGCAGCAATCCATCCTCCTCCTTGTTGTGGGTTGAGGCTAGATGCCTTTAAGAATCAGAGAGATGACAGTCCTCCAGAGGACTAGAGAGCCACCAGAAATTGTCAACTATGTTATTTTATCCCATAAGCCCTGTATCTGCTATAGAAGCGGAGTGCACAGATTATTTGGCCCTTTTTCCTGTCTGTCTTTCTTCCTCCTCCTCTCTCAGTGCAGTACCTTTGGCGATCTGGGGAGGCCTGCTCTCTGTTTGGGTGGTGATAAAACTAGCACGGTAGCAGAGCTGTTTGGGCAAGCTTGGGAAGGTAGGGAGAAAGAGTGGGAGGCCTGGGAGTGCATGCAAGTCTGCAGTGTTGAATGGGTCATGATCTGAAATGTGAACCCAGGAGTCTTATATATTTGTAAATAGTGTATAGAGTTGTAAATAATACAGCCATTTGGGTTTCCAGTTCTGGTGTGGAGTGGGTTTTATTTTACTCCTTTTGGGGAGGAGCAAAACGCATTTTTCTGTCTGCTCCAAATTAAACTGAGATACTCCTCAGCTGACACTGCCGCGACCGGGAGGGGAACTCACCGGAGCCGTCGGGAAGGGAGCGCACAAACGTGGGCAGCATTTTGACTGCGGCCGTGGGGTGCGTGTCTCTCCCTAGGCCCTTCACCATCTCGGCCTGGAAGCGAGCCATCACATCCAGCAAGGCATCGTCGGAGAGGCGCATGTGGTACAGGTACCTGTCAACCTGGAAGGAGGAGAGGCGTTACCCGAGAGCCACCTGGCTGCCTGGGGTGAGCACGCTACGGAAGGACTCTCCAGTGTGTGCTGGGGAGGCTTCCTTTATCTCTGTAAGCAGAGAGCATGCAGGAACTTCCTAGCCACTCACACTAGCTTCCTAACCGTGAGGAGCGCAGTTTGACATGAAGGTTCTGAAAATCCTTGACTACAATTCCAACAGCCCCCCTGCTTTAGGCTGGACAAGAATCACTATGCTCGTTCCCATCCACGTAGGACATGATGGACACGAGGTTAAACAGGTCCTAAGGAGACAAAATAATTCCTTTCACGTATGTAACAAACTGAGGGTGAGCAAACCACCTACACACCCCCCCACACCTCTCTGATTCTACACACTCATTTCATTTTTGACCTCAGCACCTAAATGGCCACATGTGTCAATGCAAGCAAGCTCCAGCACATCATCAGAACACGTGCTCTTGTGACAATTTTGTTTGGAAAACATTTAGTGCAGCCTGGGTGAATTACTGTCAAAAAGGTAGCCGTCTTCTCTGATGGCTCAGCAACTTGCCAACATACACAAGCTCATGAGACTTGTTTGAGACTCCTGACAAGCTGTTTCCACACCATCCTATATAAATAATGAGCTAGAACTGCAAAGTATCTTGACCTGGTGAGAATTTGACCTCTCTGAATTAAGTCCAGAAAATGCTGTCAGTGCCCAAGCGTGTCAGCCACAACCTGAAAACATCTATTCAGCCACTGCTTCACTCCACAGACAATTAGCTTTGTTGGCATGCCAGGCTGGAGCTCAAAGCCTTTTTCTCACTCCAGCTTTGCCTTCCATTCTCTTGTGATTCTAGGATTACATCTGAAACACATTTTTGGTTCAAACAATAACATTTCTTAAGGTTCTATAACTCACAGCATACATCAAAATAAAAGCCAGTTGAACATAAAGGGAACCAAAAGCATCTGAGACTTTATAAACTAGAAATAAACTAGTAAATAATCTAGTAGAAAAGCTCATCAGTATTTGTGTACAATTTAATTAGGACAAAATTTCAGGTTATCTTCCTCAGGACCACACGCTGCTTGGATTGACATTTACCTGCAGGGCTGGATGCACAGCTGCAAATAAGATGGCCCTGAAACTAGCTGGGCACAACAAAGGATTAATGCAGCAAAAGGAGAATCTGCCAACATCCAAATGCTTTTCCACTGGTGCTGTGAATAACCGGGATGCAGGCACAATAATTCTGTGTTCCAGACAGCTGGATGCCCACTGGAGGCTCATCTGTGTTAAACATCCTAATCCTCATGACATGCAACCCAAGGCCAGAAGCGGTGGACAGGGGAGAGAGATGAGATGGCTTCCAACACTTTGCTAGTAGAAACACTCAGTTGTTGTACCATGGGCTACACTAATACGCTGCTTCATCTGCTCTGACCCTTTCATTGGTCCTACCTACACAGGGAGGTCTGGAGGAACATGCATAAAAGTCCCTCTGGCAACAAGGCAGGATTTAAAAGGCAGCATTATTTAAACAGAGGAGAATGCAGGTTGTAGATGAATTGGCCCCTTCTGTAATTTGGACTGGCCACCTATATTAATGAGGCAAACTAATTACCTATTGACAGCTGATGGTCAGCAATGATCCACCTGAAAGAGTCAGGACCCTGAAAGTAAGCCTAACGCTTACCTAACAGCAAAACATAAACACACAGGAGAGTCTTAACATTCAAGATGCAATTGGCAAAGAGCAGCAGCTGCCTTTGGACACAGGTGTGCCTTGAAAAGCCCATTATTTAGATCTGTCTTTGTAGCTCTCCTTTGCACAAGCACTTGATTTCCTCCAAGGCTTTTTTGAGGCCCCATCACTGTGTAGGATTCATCATCTTAGCTCAAACACCAGCACTGCCTTGTTGGGCACACCAAAAAAAAGAGAAAAGAAGCCACAATGACTGGAGACATACAGCACACATGCGCAGACCCAAATAACTTTGTGACAGAAGTTCCTGTGCAAAAAAGCCCCTAAACAGTAATAAAACTGACCACAACTGTTTGCAGAGAACATGCAGCAGTTCCCTGCTCCCCACAGAAATTGCTTTCCCCACCCTGTTTAGCTACAACCACAGGAGGAGATAGTCCAGGACACTAGATAAGGCAGACCCCAGGAAAGCCACCTGACTCTCTAGCCTGGTTTACAACCTGAGCAAGGGCCTGCTCAGGCATCATTCTCTTTGTGAACACAGGCCTTGCAACACCAAACTCTGTCTTGCTGCCTTCCTACCACAGCACAAGGACAGTCCTTGTTTTGAAGTATTTTGCCTCAGTTATGCAAACAGCACTGTCCTCATGGCAGAGAGGATCTTGCTGCCACCAGTGAGCAAATAAGCCTGAGGAGGAGGAGATGAGAAGGCATTCTTTCTAATTAGGGGAAAATCAACTCTGCTGTATACTGCCTACTCAGGGCTTCTCAAAAGAGGACGCTAAAGAAGCTAGTTTGCACCTCCCAGAAAGCTTTAATTTTTTTAATGGTTTTGCTAGAACCCCTCTGCCCCTCCTCTCCTAACCTCAGGGAAGTGATCCCTCAGCTACACTCAAGATGTTTCACTGAAGAGCTAATTCCACTCAAGTATGCAAAAAGTAAAAAGAAGTAGCACTATCTAGATGAGAGATCTTAGATCAGGTCCTCACACAAGGGCAGGGCACTGGGACCCTTTTATGATCATACTAAACCCTGGGGATAAAAAGGCTATGACCTGAGAGACAGTCAGGGACATCTGACTGTTGAGATACCAAGCATTCTCTTGGAATGCTTCTCCTGAAAGCAGAGCTGGTAAAAGAAGTCCCCTTAAGAACAAGCCACAAGCAAGGGCACAGAGAAGAAAACCCCATGTTTCTGGCTTTGCTGATGAGCTCAGCAGTGCAGGCAGCTCTACCCACTGGGACCCTGGATCTGCCACACTGCCACGCGTCTGCAGGCAGCCCCTCCTCCAGCTGGCTGGAAAACAAGAGGACAGAGCCCAGCAGCAATGGCCACCACAAAGCATTCAATAAAGACACCAGAACAGAGAACCCACAGGGAACATGGCTAGAAATCAGAGGCCCTCTCACCCAAGAAGCTTACAGGTCCTGTGTGGTCTTATGACGGAGAGCCAAAAGCCCATTACAGCATGCCCATGAAAGCAGTTCCCTCCCTGATGGCTTCAGATCTGGGCCATCTTGAGCTTTTCTAACTTTTAACTACAAGTCACATCTGTAAATGCCAGGGTGGTCACCCAGGTTTAGACAAGAGAAGAGGCACTGGCACCTCTCCCACACCAACACTAGCTGGAACTGTCTCTTGAGCCCCAAAAGACTCAACCCAAAGTCCCCAGGAGTTTTCCCACTTCTGCTGTGATGCGAGTGACTGACTCTTACTCAGCTTCAGAAATCCCATCTTTCACGTTACACTTACAAAGGGACTCAGCAAGAGCTTCCTTTCTGCCCTCTGCACTACACCAAAGCATGCCAGACAACAAAGTTTGAGCACCACTTGTCCTTCCTGAAGACCATTTGCTCCATTACTGTAAGAGAACTTATAACTGTGCAAGGAAAACCACTTAACCAGACCAATTTTCACACTGGTCGGATAGTTTAGGTTCCAAATACTTCTTACCCCATTTGGCTTTAGTAGGCAACGCCGTTCTCTAGCCTGCATCACACACTGCAGACCCCACAGTATCTAAGTAACACAGTTCTCAACATAAGAGTTATCCAATCTTACCTTTTTGATTTGATCCTCTTTTAGCTTTGTGAAATGGAAAGCTAGCAAGTGGACGGCAAACATTTTCTTGAAGCAGATGAATGAGCCAGCAGGGACAGAGATGCTGTGAGTAACTCCAAAGCGACAGGTCTTTATTCACGAAGCTGGAGCTAGAGAAACTTCAGCTGAGGCATTTCCCCCAGGGTGAGATAGTGGAGTTTCCCGGGAATCAAGTCCAGAAATAAATCCATCCAGGGTGATCGGTTCAATGATTAAACTTCTGCCTCTTTGTATCATCCTCCCCCCACCCCAACATCAACCCAAAGTCCCTCCCTCCCCAGCTACACACTTCATTGTGCCAGAGCAGGCACCTGGAGAGCTGCCAAGCTGAAGGGGAGAAAAATCGATTTTGTTACTGCCCCACTTGAGAATTGTTACCACTTCGCAGTGTAGTTGCTACGCAGCCTGCCCGGCTTCACCCTGCTTCCTGACAAGCTTCCACCAGTGCAGCGTGCAGTGAAGCGCCACAAGGAGCCTGGGAAGCTAAGAGAGGATTTTAGGTTTCTTCCCTCTGCCTAGTGCTCCCACTTGCGAGACAAGCTCTTTCTGCATGAATTAACTCTGCTCTAGTTCCACACAGTGCACCCTTATCTGCAGCTTTCTTCCAATTAAGTTTCAGCTGTTTAAAGAGCAAAGGGACCCACAGCTCTCTGCCCCCAGCTGAAATCCCCCTTGCACAACTTCCAGTGGAGACGTTTCGTACAGATTGTTCTCCCTTTGCCCCTCCTGAAGACAAAGTTCCAGAACAGTGCAGATCCTTGGTATTGGCAAACCTGGAGAGGGCACAAATTTACCTAGCAGCCAACAGCATTGACTTCAGACTGCCTTCAGCTGACAAATGCCTTTAACTGGCAGCAGAGTGCCTGTAGCAAGAGCAGCTTCCTTACCCATCAGAGCTGAATTTGACACAGCCTCTATTACTCTCAAAAGTTCACTCTGAACACAAGTGCTTCCAGGATTCTGACATTGTATCATGGGATATGGATTATGGAAATATCATCCAAAGGAGACTGGGGGGGAAATGTTGAGACAAAGGAGAGAAACAAAGAGGAAAAACAACTTTAAAAAAGCTATTCTCATGGGTTAATGAGAGGTTCACTCTCAAACTACCACCCCCACCCCCATCCTCCACGTGTTTCCCTCCAGTTACTGTTTCAGTTAGAACTGAGCAGGCTTACTTGCACTGGCAAACAACTGCCACCCAAAATTTTGCAGAACAAGATCACCATTCAAAATTACTATGCAGAAATAGAAAACCAGCCTCAGGGCACAGAGATAAGAGGGAGATGGAAAGGCCAAGTGATGGAAGGAATCACCAAGAACTACTGAGGAAAAGCAGAAATTGTCTACGTGGATCCAGAGCCAGTTGGCAGAAAAGGATCTCGGGCTGCATCAATTCATAGTCTCATGCTATTGTATCAAAAACATAGATGATCACTGGGCTGGGTTGCATGAACAGGAAGATACCCACAGACACACAAAACAACACTCAACTCTATAGTCAGCACCAGTCTCAGGAAGAAGACACTGCCCAGACCTGGCAGCTACAGCACATCAAGAAGGTGTGGATCAGGAAGAACACCAGGAGCTGTCACAGGTTACATTTTTTCAGCCTCTGATCATGACGGAAGACTGAGAGATGAGGGAGATGAAGAGAACTCCCTCTACAGATACAAACTGTATAGAACCTCTGCTAGGAAAGGTTGAGGTTTGTTTTATCCTTCCCCCCCACTCCTTTTTCTTCCCTCTTGCCTTGCCTTTGGGATGCTGGGAAATCCTGCCAGCTCTATTTGTTTTCCACTATTCTAGAACAAGAGTAAAGCAGACAGAGTGGCTGAACAGTCCATAAATAGGGCTTGTTCTAAAATTAGGCCTTTGATCTTTGAGAGAAAGGCAGAAGAGAAAGAAGAAAAAAAAGCTATGCTACCAGCCAGAACACACGGTTCACTTCTCCTGTATTCATCTTTTAATAACTGCTGGCTCGTTAAGTCAGACACTGACTCCCAGAGGGACTGTCTCTTTCCTCATTGTTTACCCATGCCATTGGAGTCACAACCCCTCTGGCCAGCAAAATTGAAAACATCACCTTTCAAGCTCCATCCCACTTTGATCCAGAGCTCATTGTCCCTGTAATACAGTAGATTTATTTCTCATTATCTCTTTTCTTTCTTTCTCTAACGGATGCCACTGGAAAAGGGTCTCAAAGATCTCAGCGTTACTAAACTAGCAGCAAGCTCTGTCAAATACCTGACATGTCAGCACCACTGCCTCACTTGTTCACTCATCCCTGCTGCATCCTAGCTTCAGGCAGGCTGTTTGCAAGGAAAGACAAGACATGATCTCATTTCCAGGCAGACAGCAGTTCAATGCACCAAGGGCCCAGTACCCAAATAAGTCACACGGCCCTTTTCTACAGACTTCTGGCCAGTACAGGCAAAACAAACCAGGACCAAGTGAAGAGATCAGCTCCAACTGCATGCAGTCTGGAAGCTTGAGCTAACACTGGATTTGCCCTTTGGTAGAGCTACACCCAATAAAGGTTAGTCACAAACCCTCCATTCCCCTTTGCAAGGACAAACCAGACTTCAAAGTTGTAATTCCCCACACTCTACTTCCTTCTCCTGCAGTTCTCCCTCCAAACCCTGTCTCAAGGCATGACAGAGAATCCTAACAAAGCTGGTGCTTGTGTAGCCCCTCTGCCTCCCACAGCCTTGCAGCCAAAAGGAACTCACAGGTACAGTGAGGAAATCAGATAAATGCCTGAGTACATCAGCTAAACATGCACCAGCTACCTCCAGGGTGAGGTGTCATATTAATATGTGTTGCTGAAGGAACAGGACTATCTTTGGTGAGTTATCAAAGGAAATGACAACATTGATTGTGGAGTTTGGCACCCAGATTAACAGGGAGACAGTGGACAAGGCTACCAGTGAGTCATCAGGAGAAATCTTTCTTTGTCATCATTTATGCTTCCAAGACCAACCCTGAGAACGAGCATCTGCTCCCAGCAGCAGCAGCTTTGTTCCCCATCACATTCCCACAAGCTCATGAAAACTCAGAACAGAAAGGGGTCCCCCTGCAAAATCAATAAATTTCCAAGTATCTGTAACTCGAATGCCTGAAATTAATTGGGAAACCTGAACACCCGAAACAAAGAGCTTTGCAAATGCGATTCCCAGCTCAAGTGAACAAAGCTGTTGACGTTGTTTAGAGAGGAAAACTTTCGGCACAGCCCTGTGAAGATGAGCAAGAGGTCACTCAATCCTCCCCCAGGGGCTTGCTTGCCCAGGGCAGGTTACAAATGTGCAGCTGGCATAGCTCTGCACACCAGTCCGGATTGTACCGCATGGGACCAATTTGGCAGCCATTCTAATGGGAGTCAATGACAGCCACACCATTAGCTCAGAAGAAAAGAAAACTTTCATAAAAAGTCAGCCTGGAAACGCCTGAATAAACTTCAGAGCGCTTAAAACAGTTACTATGGAGTTGCTATGGAAACAAGCAATGAGTTAAGCCAAGTGCTAATCTCAGCAAAATACAAAAAAGAATGCTCAGAGTCATTTAGCTTCCTTATTGCAAGGCTTGCTGCTCAAATACAAGGCTGGCTTACACCCCAGAGCCCCAGCCACTCTTTCCTTGCTCAAAAATGCATGCTAGTGTGCAGCTGAGCATACAATTAAAGGATAAAATGATCAAAACAGACTGGAAGCACACCACAGCACTAATGCGGGTCTCCTGCGATCCATCCCCACATACACTGGGAGAGAGAATAGAGGATCTGTCCTTGCACAGGGTGGTTTCAACAGTGGTTTGCAGACTGAGCACGCAACTCGCAGTCCAAGAGGTAAGTGGGCAAATGCACACTGTCAAACCCATGCAGGCTTGAGCAACTACAACTCCCCTTGGAGTCCGTCAAATGCAAAGGACACAAGGAAGCAACGACACCACTCCGGCATGTAACCTGCATCACACAAGCCAACTGAATAGTATTAAGAGGGATGCATTTTTAAGGGCGAGTTGCAAGCTTGCTTTCTGTGGAAGTCATGTTGCTGCAAAGCAGAGGCTGTCAGGAAGGACTCTGGGAAAACAAAGCAGAATTACTCATCCACAAAGCAGAAAAAATCACAACATTCACGTGGCCACTGCCACACACACATAGTTGCTTGGTTTTTCTTGGGGGAGGAAAGACGGGGCCAAGCAAGGAAAGGAACAAAAAATTTCACCATCACCAGCCTGGCCCTGAAATCAGCAGGAGATTATGCGGACTAGAAACATTCATGCACTGCTTGATTCTTAGTAAATAATGGGGGGGGAGAGTACATGAAACACATGGCAAACGAATGCTAAAAACATTATTCAAACTGCTGCAGACTTGTCCCTGAACAGAAGCTTAAAGGATTGATACTAGCAAGATGCAAAAGGGATTCTGAGCAAACTTCCAATCTACAGAAACTGTTGTTGATCACTTCAGAAAGTTAGGTACTGGGACCAGTGGAATTCATCCTGGCTTTTACAAGTATCCCAGTATTAACACCGGTGGGATCTGCAGTCTCAGCAAGCCCCAAAAGTAAGGGCTGCTGCAGCAGTATTCTCCTTGGGCAGCCCCAGCAACACATCCTAGCACCAAACCCCATTTCTGTGAATACACAGCAGTTTCAGCATTCTTTCCACTCTCCAGTATCCCTGCTGTGAGCTCAAAAGCATACCCTAAAGCTGCTCACACCAAAAGCAAATGACAGAGCATCTGCAGGTGTATGGAAGAGGCACAGCTGGTGGTATGCTGCCTTAAACATTATTTAGTGACACCGCACCAGGAGAAAGAAGTCCTTTATCCAAGAATTTAGCTCCAACCTTCCTTCAGGTGATAAGCACTTAACTTTTTCAGCTTATGATAGCCACAATATGTATGTGGAAATACTACTAGCACAAGTATCAACTCACAAGCTGTTACTTCAAATACAAACTGTTACGTGAGCTTAAGTATTTTAGGTCTCCTCTCAAAATTAAGGTATCACAAACTGGCATGCGAAGCAAAAAACCCCAACATCTCTGAAGCGCAGTACTACAAAATGAATTTGTAGGAAACCATATTAGAAAAGTCAAAGAGAAATAGACATCTGAATTTCTCAACAGAAAGTTCTACCCATGGCTCTAACATCGCCTTCCCCACTGAAAAAAACAAACCTTAATCCATGTTTTGCTTTGTTTTCTCTTCCCAGACTTTGCCAAATCGATTTTGAGCTTTTTCCAGAAGAATACTATTTAAAGGGCAAGGATAGATATTTTTTGCTTTGTTTCAGTAACTATCCCTCAAATGACAGACTTGGAATTTACTCAAACACTCCTGTGGCCAGAATTTAACCATCCCCAAGGCATTACACACAAATGCTTTTTGACTCCTTTCACATTTTCACGGGACACAAAGGTTAGAGGCGCATGACTCCTATCAGCATCCCCACCCAATTCCCTGCCAGGTTGTTCCTTGCTTGGTTGTTATCTGTTAAACTCTGCCCTTAGGGAAGGGGTGGAATGAGCAGCTAATTCATGACTAGTGAAGTATCTGTCCTTTATTAGCGATGTGAGGATATCTTGCAAGAAGACATCGAGTTCAAATTTTCACATAGCAGCAGATCAAACACTTATGCTGAACACCATGACTGGTAAAAGGAAATCTATGGCCCCTGGGCTTTTAAAAGTCCATTTCTCTGCTTCATGTAACCAGTCACAGGAGAAGGAAAAGCATCAGGGAGCTGCAGCAGGGTTAAACATGAAATGCCAAAGTTGTTATTAAAATAGTATTTTATTTTATGAATAAAAACTACACAGAATTAGGACAAGGTTCTATTTTTTTCTTTCTCCCTGTTTCCTTTGAGCTATCTTGATCATCTCTTCTAGAACCATGGCCATATCTACCGTTCCTGTGCTGATCCTGCCACTCGCTCTCCAGCTGCCTCAGCATTTCCTGTGTTAAAAGTCCTTCACGCAGCAACCTGTTGGCAAGAGAACCACGTCCATGGCTCTTCAGATCCTCCTGCCTTGTAGCAGACCGATAAGCTTTCGAGTTCCTTGTTCTTCTTTCTCCTGGGACTTCCACTGCAATAGAGAGTGCCTCTGGGGCTTTACCACTGTGACTGTCTGAAACTGCCCTGCTATCCCTCCTAGTCCTTGAAAGAGGAAAATCTTCTGCCACAACTTCTGCTGTGCCAGGAGCAACTGCAGATTGTGAAGCTTGGATCAGCTTCGTGATGTTGCAGACACCAACTTGAATAATGTTGTCTAGTTTCTTCTGGATATCCCTGACAAGGACAGCATCAGGGAACATGTCCATGAAGCGGTAACTGAAAAGAGGCAAAACAACAGTTAAACCTTTTGAATCAAAGGGGAAAAAAATGAGACAGGTGGTATGTAAAGTAAAAAATAAATAAATTATTACATGTTGCATGGGAAGGCCAATGTATCTTAAGTGGCATTTCAGCTGCACCAGTCCAGGATCACCTTGTTTCTGCCTTTCTCTCTTTCTCTCTGTTCTCTGCAGAATCTATGACTTGCTCCCATAACATAGCTACACTTCCATCTGTCAAGATCCTCTACAGGGCCAAAGGAGCCCATAAAGACAATGCTTTTCTAGGACTGTAAGTCATAAATATTAGGGAGGAAAAAACAACCAGCCAAACAAAAATAATATTCAAGCATGAGGACAATACCTCAACCAGAGATAGAGGTCAAAAACATCATGGACAGCTTCAAGGTGTACAAGCTCTTTGATGTTCTTCGGAGCAGCTAAAGGCCATTTGGTGTGCCGACAGAGCCAGTCAAACGTCAGGGGCTCATTTCTACTGAACTGTCTTGCAAACTGAAAACCAAGCAGATTCAGTTAGTCTGAGAAGAAGAAATCCAAATGAGTAAAATTCCCTTGAGGTTGTACACATGGAATATTGCTTTGAAAATACCTGCTTTGTTTTACACATTCTTTTACTTAATTACTCAACACAAGAATCACTTGTCCTTTCCAGGGCCTCATTAAGACAATTTGTCCACGGCCCATGCACAGAGTTAAGCAACACACGTACAGAGCTACCTGGAAAAGAGTAATACTGAAGGCATATGACTTCATCTAGCAAAGCAGATGGACTTTGTCTTTTTAACTTCTCCTCCTCCTATTCTGTTCATTACCTTGTTTCAGATTCTTCAGGGATGAGGAAATGGTGTGTTCACTGACATGGGAAACACACAATTCACAAACCAAACAGATTCATCTGCACTAGAAACTAGCCCTTCTGAAGCCCAGACACTGCAGCTCTAACACATAATCAAGCCAAGTAAGATTTAAGTAGGAATTTTTCAGAAGCATTGATAACTTGGGAGTAACTGCTTCCTTACTGGCCGATACCAGAAGGTTTTTTGGGGTGAAGAATGGGGCTTAAATTCACACAGGCATTTGTAACAGTTCCCTCTGACATCATGTTATGCCCCTCTGCAGCTGAATGCTCAGCTTTTTAAAGAGACACATTTTTTAACTCTTTAAATCAAGCACTCAATTTTTAAAGAATGTTATTAGCCATTTGAGAAAAGCACAGGTCTAGTATCTGTGACATGAGGACACTACAGCAGTTTCCTTTTTACACTCTTTCATTAAAAGTTAATACTGCACTCTATAAACGGGGACAAAAATGATACTAACAAAGTAACAGTCCCAAACCAAGTTAGTAATCCTGAAAAACTGGAATCAGCTGACTACAAATTCCTCAAAATAATGACTCTGGGGACAGAGTGAGAAACAGTTCATCGAGACCTGACAAGTGAAATGACATCATTCAGAGAGCAACTTAGAGCACTGTTTTCTGAGGTGTTAATTTGACGCAAATCTATCACAATAACAGCAATCACACTTAGTCCCACACAGTCTCACACCTAGTCTTTGGTTGACAAGCTAATACCCTGAAGCAATAGCAACTTGGGTTTTAAGGACTACTTTTAAGCATGTTGTAGTGCAAAGCTGAACAACACACAAGTCACTGCATAACACAATTGTGATCTCTCCCAGTTCAAGGATCACCTGCAAGGCAAACAGTAAGATTCTCTGAGGCAAGCAGCTGAAATGTTATCTCAAAGTTTGACTTACAAAAAAATATATGCAATTAAGAACAGCCCTGAGAAGAGAAGGCTCCAGGGAGACCTAATAGTGGCCTGAGGGAGGCCTACAAGAAGGCTGCAGAGGGACTGTTTACAACGGCCTGCAGTAACAGGATGAGGGGCAATGGTTTGAAATTAAAGAAGAGATTTAGACTGGATATTAGGAACAGGTTCTTTACTATGAGGGTGGTAGAACACTGGAACAGGTTCCCCAGGGAGGTAGTTGGGGCCCCATCCCTGGAGATATTCAAGGGCAGGCTTGACAAGGCTCTGAACAACCTGACCTAGTGGAGGATGTCCTGGCTGACTGCAGGGGGATGGACTAGATGACCTTTGGAGATCCTTTCCAACCCAAACCATTCTATTTTTCTATGGTTTTATATATATTTTCAATGTTTATATACATAAACATAACACAAAACCATTTTTCTTTCTCTCATATTCCTCCCTGTGAACACTTTAAGAATGCTCTCAAATGCTGATGACAAAACCCACAATAAATACAGCAGCAAAACACAGTCTCAGTGCACCAAGACCCACTTGCTCCAATATAAATACCACCTTTTTTTTTTGGAAGGAAAAAAACCCCACCAAACGACTAACCTTCAGCAACATGGTACACACAAAAGGCTCTTTTCTGTTCAAGGGTGCAGTGCAGAAGACGTATCGTGATCGCAGATTTAGTGGAATGTGCTGAATCATATCTGCCAGAAATTTGAAGTCATCAATATTGCAGACAAAGTAAAGGCCATCGACTTGTGAGAGACTCACAAAAATATCCTGTGAAAAGAGAACCAGATGAAGAGGATGTTACTGCAGGACAGGCCTGTTAAACTTTGTGTGACCAAACCAAACATTGTTTCAAAGGTTAGTTATACTGAAAGAAGAGGTTAAAATACCGAATTTCACCACAGTAATAAAAGAAAACAACAGAGTCTCTTCCAACCTGGTCTATTCTATTCTATTCTATTCTATTCTATTCTATTCTATTCTATTCTATTCTATTCTATTCTATTCTATTCTATTCTATTCTATTCTATTCTCTACTCTTCTAACAGAATTTTCATTAAATTCTCTAACATGGGATCAGAGAAGAAGACACAGCACACTATACTTTAGTTAAGCACTTTCAGTTGCTCTCCTGAGTAACAAATACAGTGCTCGGGAAGTGTACATTTTAGGTCTGAAGAACACCATCACAGAAACCAGCTACTACTGTGTTTAGAACTTGTTCATGGTTTGTCACTGAGCATGACCCAAAGAGCAAAATTTACAGCACACAATTCAATAATTGAGGTATTTTTTAGCCCAGAGGCAGGAACAGATCTATTTTAGGAAGAAATCACAAGATAAACACAGTATTTCAAGAGAGGAGTTCAAAGAACACCTGAAATGTATCCCAGGTTTGGAGAAAAAAAAAAAAGAGTCACCGCTGCACGCTGCAGGTGGAATTTTTATGGGCCCCCAAAATTATTTCTCCAGTGTAAATCTTTGAAATATTTTTTTTGAAAGATCCTTAAAGAAACACTGAGCTAATTAAATATCACAGAACAGCTTAGGGACCTCAGAGATCATCTACTCCAGCCTCCCTGCCATGGGCAGGGGTGTCTCTCAACTAGACTCAGCTGCTCAAGGCCTCATCCAGCCTGGCCTTGAACACACCCAGGGAGGAGGCATCCACAACCTCCCTGAGCAGCCTTTTCCTGAGTCCCACAGCCCTTGTACTGAAGAACTTCTTCCTGAGATCCATTCTAAACCCACTCCCCCCAGCTTAAACCCATTTCCCCTTGTCCTACTACTAGACACCCTTATGAAAAGTCCCTTCCTGCAGGATCCCTTCAGGTATTGGAATGAAGCTATAAAGGTCACCCTCAGAGTCTTCTCTTCTCTAGGTTAAACAACCCCAGCTCCCTCAGCCTATCCTCATAGCAGAGATGTTCCAGCACCTGTGATGTGACTGAATACTTAAGAGATCATTAATAACATGGAGGTTTTATCTTAATACTTCTATGCTAGCCTAGAAATTCTCAATAGTAAAATGTTGAAGATGTTCTGTTAACAGCCTAAGTGTCTCCAAGCATACTCTTGCACCCCGAGGTTAGAAAACATACACTTTGCTACACAGCAGCACATCAGCAGAGAACAACAAAATGCTTTTAAATCCATGGAAGCTGCTAAAAATTTCTCAATGTACTAACACCCATGATACTATTTTCTAACTACACCAACTGAAAGCTTAATTTCTTCCTTAAAAGGTTTAGGCCCTTCCAAAAATTCTAGCGTCCACCCAATGATAATATCAAGTAGATTTCACAAAAACCTGTTTTCTCAAAAGCTATGCAGACATTTTACCACAAAGTCAACAGAATGGTGAAAAAAAAAAATCAGGTAGCTCTCAGATGTACAGAAACTTGACATGACCAACCCAGTTTCCCCAGGGATTTTCACATAAGTTTACCAATCTTTTAATATTTTCAGCCTCAGACCAAAAGGGCTGTATGGGGGTTGGACTAGATGACCTTTAAAGGTCCCTTCCAAGTCAATGCACGCTATGATTCTATGAAAACAGGGAAAAGGTGAAATGAAAAGATGGTTATACACTCTTCAAGACATGTAAACGTACTTCCACACTTTGACAGCTTCCAACTTTATTGTAGCACAGAAAAAGTTAGGCATTCTAATCATATCTGCAGACATTGCTGTGCTAGAGAGAAGAACCCAACTGAGAAAATATACACACATGGCTGTTATATTCCCTAAGCTCATGTTGGTACAAAAGCAACATTTGATTTTTGAAGCAGAAGCTAGTATTTTGATCATTCTTACAATTAAATTGGATAGAGTGGCATCAGGGAGATGATAAGCAAACATTTCTATCTGCTCAGGAGTAGGATGTAGGCCAGCTGCCTGAAGGAAAAAAAAATAAAGACAGAAATGTCCATTAATTCTCAACACTGTTTTTAAGTTAGTGCAACAGAAATAAAACCTAGGAAGACCAAATGCAAGAAACCAAAGCACTCTACAGAGTCCAGCTTATTTAGCATGCTTATCTGGAACTTGAAAACTTGCCTGTTTGAGCTTTTAGTTCTTAAAAGAGCAGCTTTAACACAAATGAAAATGCTGCAAGTCTCCCAGAGGGACGCATATTCAAAGTCACTCTGGCGTGACACAATCTACTTTTACTAACTTGTAAACAAGCACAAGGTAAAATCAATTTGGGATCAGAACACAGTAAACCAGCTCGAGGGCACGTGTACAAACTGGTTACTGAGTCTCTCACCTTCACAGGGCGCACAGAATCACTCAAAATTTCCTTCAGTTGCACAAGGTCATCACGATGCATGGTAGTGACTTCTCCTTCTTTGAAGGATGAGCCATAACGCCCTGCTCTGCCTGCAATCTGTAGGGCCTGAGAGGTTGTAATGGAGTCTATTTCCTTTTCTCCTTTCTCATTGACAGTGGGCTTTACTATGGAGTTAAAAATTATTCTTCTGATACACCTGAAATATTTGAACAAAACCACAGAGAAATCCTTTTTTTCCCCCAAATCATTTCCAACAACCTACTATACAAAAATGAAAGTATTTTGTTGATCTATTTTTCAACCTTCCCACCCCCAACCTAAATTAAGGGACCACAGATAATACTTACAGACACAACATATTCCAAAGGGCAGCGTAAAACTACTGATTAGTTGCAGGAGAATCATCAACCCTACACACATCATTGGATGATCTCTAGAGGTTCCTTCCAACCCCTAACATTCTGCGATTCTGTGTTGATGAAGGTCCCAACCCATACATCATCTGCCCCAGTAGTTTCTAGCAACAGAATCGCATTGCCATCAGCAACAAAACACATCTGAAACAGGACTGAACTTGCTCTACACTTCAGAAATACAAGAGACTGATACTCTGACAACCCAGCACAGCTGACTCCAGTAAATCAAAAGGATCTTACAAGTGCCCAAGATCACACGGAATTAGGCCATTCAATTCTTAGAATCAGTTTTAAAATTAATGCTTAGTTCTACTGAAATTGATAACTACTTCAGAATTAAGAAGTTTGTATTGTGGTGTCTAGACAGCAAATATGTAGCCACATTAGCCAAACTGGGGAGAATATATCATAGTATCAGTCAGGGTTGGAAGGGACCACAAGGATCATCTAGTTCCAACCCCCTGCCATGGGCAGGGACACCCCACACTAGATCAGGCTGGCCAGAGCCTCAGCCAGCCTGGGCTTAAGCACTTCCAGGGATGGGGCCCCAACCACCTCCCTGGATAACCCATTCCAGGGCTTCACCACTCTCATGGGGAAGAACTTACTCCTCACATCCAGCCTGAATCTCCCCACCTCCAGCTTCATTCCATTCCCCCTAGTCCTATCACTACCTGATAGCCTGAGAAGTCCCTCCCCAGCCTTCTTGTAGGCCCCCTTCAGATATTGGAATAATACAATACAATAATAATACAATACACCAGGTTGGAAGAGACCTTCAAGATCATCGCGTCCAACCCATCAAACAATCCAACCCACCCAACAACTAGACCATACAGCCAAGCACCCCATCAAGTCTTCTCCTGAACACCTCCAGTGAAGGTGACTCCACCACCTCCACGGGTAGCCGATTCCAATGGGCAATCACTCTCTCCGTGTAGAACTTCTTCCTAACATCCAGCCTAAACCTGCCCTGGCGCAGCCTGAGACTGTGTCCTCTTGTTCTGGTGCTGGATGCCTGGGAGAAGAGGCCAACCTCTGCCTGGCTACAACCTCCCTTCAGGTAGTTGTAGAGAGCAATAAGGTCACCCCTCAGTCTCCTCTTCTCCAGGCTAAGCAACCCCAGCTCCCTCAGCCTTTCCTCATAGGGCTTGTGTTCCAAACCCCTCACCAGCTTTGTTGCCCTTCTCTGGACACGTTCCAGCAAGTCAACATCCTTCCTAAACTGAGGGGCCCAGAACTGGACACAGTACTCAAGGTGCGGCCTAACCAGTGCAGTGTACAGGGGCACAATGACCTCCCTGCTCCTGCTGGCCACACTGTTCCTGATGCAAGCCAGGATGCCACTGGCCTTCCTGGCTGCCTGGGCACACTGCAGGCTCATGTTCAGCCTACAATCAACCAGCACCCCCAGGTCCCTCTCTGCCTGGCCACTCTCCAGCCACTCTGACCCCAACCTGTAGCACTGCCTGGGGTTGTTGTGGCCAATGTGCAAAATCCGGCACTTGGATGTGTTAAATCTCATGCCATTGGACTCTGCCCATCTGTCCAGCCTGTCGAGGTCCCTCTGCAAAAGGGAAGGCCACAGTGAGGTCACCTCGAGCCTTCTCTTCTCCAGACTGAACAGCCCCAACTCTTTCAGTCTGTCCTCATAGGAGAGGTGCTCCAGCCCTCTGATCATCCTTGTGGCCCTTCTCTGGACACCTTCCAGCACCTCCATATCCCTCTTGTAATAGGGGCTCCAGAACTGGAGGCAGTACTCCAGGTGGGGTCTCACCAGAGCTGTGGAAAAGGGGAGAATCACCTCCTTGACCTGCTGGCCACACTTCTCTTGATTCTCTTGATGCAGCCCAGGATCTGATTGGCTTTCTGAGCTGCAAGTGCACATTGAGAGCTCATGTTGAGCTTTTCATCCACCAGCACCCCCAAGTCTCTCCTCAGGGCTGCTTTCCAGCCAGTCACTGCCCAATTAATGCAATTAAAAACAGTCTGGAGGAGAGAAGGCTCCAGGGAGACCCAGTAGCAGCCTTCCAGTATCTGAAGGGGACCTACAAGAACACTGTAGAGGGACTGTTTCCCCATAGAGTATCGGCCAGCATGGTTATCATCACAACTGACTGAAACGCTAAGGGGCTTCTCACAGGCCTGAAGGGATAATTCCTCGGGAGATGGCGATAATATACCTCACTGAACTGGGGAGAATCAAATGACACTGCAGGAATCACACCTGCCACCCAAAAAAGAAAAAGAGAGAAAAACTTTTGTACAAGTCTGCCCATAACCTGCTCCAAGTACTTACAAATTGAGTCCCATTCCAATTGCATCTGTAGCAACTAAAATTTTGCATGGATCATTAGGATCATTGAATTTCTTCGCCTGTTCCAGTTTTGTTCCTAGAACAGAATGACAAAACACTTTACAGAGTAATATTACGAAACAGCATACCACTAAGCCAAATGCCTTTGCAATCAGCTGAGGGGGAAAAAGAAATCACATTAAAAGTGCTGTTTGATTTTCATTCAGCTGGTTGCTCAGGGAAGGGAGCAGGAGGGATTTAAGTAATTCCCAGAGCTGTGGTTAGACCTCATTTAATGACATCTATCTGAAGATCAATATTAAGCACATAATCAAGGGTCTAATCCCAAGATTAAAACACCAGTCAGCACAGGTTGATTACTTTCTCTAGCAGAACTAGGAAAACTAGTACTGCTTCATTTTAAAAGGCTTTTTAAGGCACCAAGAAGCAGAATACTCCATTAAAAACAAGAGGAAGAGTGCTTTACCTGGTGGCAGACTGCCATATATGACAGCACATTCTAATCCTCTGGCTTCTATCTGTCGGCTGACAGAATAAATGTCGTTCTTACTGAAGCACACAATGCAGTCCCCAGGACGGAGGTTGTCTAAAGACTCTAAGGCATAATCCAGCACAGTAAGAGGAGTGAGTCTCTTGTAGTTTCTGACCTAGAATCAAAGGAATTGTCAAAGATAGTATGTTTTGAAATTAAAAATTCCCATGGAGTAGCAGCCAGCGTGGCTATCATCACAACTGATTGAAATGCTAAGGGCATTCAGAGAGCAGCTTACAGCACTGTGTTTTCTGAGCTTTTAATTTGATGTAAATCTATCACAACATCAGCAGTCATACTTAGTCCCACCCTCTTTTCTTTTGTTGACAAGCTAACACCCTGAAGCAGTAGCACCTTGGGTTTTAAGGACTACTTTTAGGCATGTTGTAGTGCAAAGCTGAACAACACACAGGTGACTGCATGATACAGTTCTGATCTCTCCCAGGCAAACAGTAGGATTCACTAAGGCAAAGAGATGAAACATTATCCCAAACTTTGATTTAGAAAAAATATATTTGCAATTAAAAACAGCCTGGAGGAGAAGGCTCCAGGGAGACCTAGTAGCAGCCTTCCAGTATCTGAAAGGGACCTACAAGAACGCTGCAGAGGGACCGTTTCCCATAGAGTATCAGCCAGCACGGTTATCATCACAACTGACTGAAACACTAAGGGGCTTCTCACAGGCCTGAAGGGATAATTCCTGGGAAGATGGTGATAATACACCTCATGCTCTTGCATACTTGCATCACTTCCCAAGCTGAGCACTACATAGATTTTTGAAATAAAAGACCTATTTACTTTTATCTAGAAACAGGATTCAAGACAAGAAGCATACAGGCTATGCAGCAATTCTGTCCAGAAACAAGAGTCTGTTTCTGCTTTGTCATCTGAATCCTTTCAGAATTACAGACCCCAGAAGGCACAGACATACAAAGTTACACCTAATTCACCAGGAAATCAAGCTGGACTTTCTGAGGATCAAATGTTATGCTTTTGAAGAATCTTCCCAAGAACAAAAATAAAATACAAAATTATGACAGTGAAGTTGAGTTTCAGAGATCTTTCAGTCACTGTCACCTGGAGTTGTTTGCTCTTTTTAACCCTTTCCTCACCATATGGAGAATAACTATCAATAGATCCAGTAACTTCAGCACACCTGAGGGCACTGTGGCTTCCAGGAAAAACAGAACTGTAAAGAAAGCCCCTGAGCAGCTGTTCCTCAGCAAAGCACTTGCCTTCCTTAAGCAAAACCATACTACTAGGACAATGATAAAAAATAACCCCAAACAAACAATAAACACAAAAGGATATAATAAAAAAACAACAACTCTGAAACATTTCCTTTAGAGGAATTCAGAAACATTTTAACAAGAACTCCTGCAAGAATACCTTTGACCATGGGTACCCCCAAAAGACCCTCATTTTTTTCCCATTTTCCAACACAGAGAACCTGATATAAAAAGCTTACCTCAACTTCCTCCCCTGTAGTGTACATGAGCTCTGTCACCAAGTCAATAGCAGCAGGTTCTCCACAAACATGGATTTCTTCTGCACAGAGTCCTGAACAAAACCCAATTAAATAAAATGCAGAATGTTACCTACTTATAGACAACAGCAGCTTTAGCTCAAGTTACCCCCAAATTATCTTTTCCTTGCTAAACTCCTTGAGGACTGTATTTCACTTCTTTCAACATCCCAAGTCAGTACCTAAAGCCTCTCTCACAACACTACTTCCTGCTCTTGGTTTCATGTCAGCAAGTGACACTTGGACATCCATTAGTGTGATAAGCAGAGCAGCCTGTTGCACCCTCTCAGCCAAAGCAAGAGGTACACTCAACCACTGAAGAAATGGAGCAAATCTTTAAGGATGTTTTAAGTACTACTACTGTTTTACTAACTCACAAAACACACAGCAGAACTGAAGAGCTCTGTCTTCTGCGTGACCTTCTAAAATTATATGCAGTTGGAATAAAAAAAAGGGGGAAAATAGGAATCACAGTATCACCAAGGTTGGAAGAGACCTCAAAGATCATCTAGTCCAACTTGTCACCACAGACCTCATGACTAAACCATGGCACCAAGTGCCAATCCCTCTTGAACACCTCCAGGGATGGTGACTCCACCACCTCCCTGGGCAGCCCATTCCAATGGCTAACGACTCTCTCATTGAAGAACTTTCTCCTCAAAGGAAGCAACAATTCATCCTGTCCAGCATCACTGAGTGGGAGTGCTGATCTGCTCAAGGGCAGAAAGGCACTGCAGAGACTTGGACAGGTTAAATTGATGGGCTGAGGTCAAACAAATGATGTTTAACAAGACAAAGTGCCAGGTCTCACACTTGGGTCACAACAACCCGAAACAGCACCACAGGCTTTGGGAAGAGTGGCTAGAAAGCAGCCCAGTGGAAAAGGATCTGGAAGGGCTGGTGGATGGCTGACTGAACATGAGATAGCAATGTGACCAGGTGGCCAAGGCCAGTGGCATCCTGGCATGTATCACAAACAGTGTGTCCAATAGAAGTAGAGAAGTGATGCTGCCCCTATACTCAGCCCTGATGAGGCTGCAGCTGGAGTACTGTGTTTAGTTCTGGGCACCAGTATAGGAATGACATTGAGGTCCTGGAGCATGTCCAGAGAAGACAAATGAGGCTGGTGAGGGGTTTGGAGGGCATGGCATACAATGAGTGGTTGAGGGAGCTGGGGTTGTTTAGTCTGGAGAAAGCTAAGGGGAGATCTTATTGCTCTCTACAACTACCTGAAAGCAGGCTGCAGTGAGGCTGGTGCTGGTCTCTTCTCCCAAGTAACCAGCAACAGGACAAGAAGAAATGGCTTTAAGTTGTGCCAAGGGATGTTTACACTGGACATCAGGAAATGCTTCTTTACTGAGAGAGTGTTGAGGCATTGGAACAGGCTACCCAGGAAGGTGGTGTAGTCACCATCCCTGGAGGTGTTCAAGAAGTCCATAAATGTGGTGCTTCAGGTTATAGTAGTCATGGTAGGTGGGCTATGGTTGAACTTAATCTTAAAGGTCTTTTGTAGTCTTAGTGATTCTATGGCCAAAAGCAGTGAAGGAAAGGGGGTGGGGGTAGATGGGACTGAATTCAAATTCCAAAGAATTTAACAGATCAGTGCAGCTCTATAAATGAGGCATGTGGAATTAAAACTATCAAATATTTAACGTGTTGTGTTGCCACATCTTTATTTCTCTGCAATAAAACAGCTGGAAAATTGTCTTAACTGAACTAAAAAAGCGTATTTCTAGAAAATAATTGGGGTAAAAGGATAGCACAGGGTACCAACACAAAGATTCCATTATTATCCAATGAAGTCAAACTAAAAGAGGCATCTGTAGAACTTAGGAGAACAAAATGTTTTAAAACACTAAGTAAAACATGGCAGGTAACTTGCTGCCATACACACAAACCCTATGAGACAGAGTATCTCTAACTTGCTGTGAGAACACATGAAGAAATAACATTCACCTTTATTTTTCATCATGTATTGTAACCACTTATGAATATCCTGACTGCTATGCTTGAATTTCCAGTGCCATTTATCACAGAATCATAGTCACATTAAAAACAAACAAGCTTACCTAGAAGAGCTCTTGTCCAAGCCCACCCTCTGGCAGGGTCTCTGATCATCTGAATTTCATCAATCACAGCAACTTCATCTTAAAACAAAAAGAAGGTAAATGTGGTACACCAAGGAAGAGCATCTATAAGAGCAATACAACACAGGAAGGAACTCAAAGTTTTCCTAGAAAAGGTTTCTCAAGTTAATCCTTTGCCACCAAAGACTCATCCAGAGACGATCCAGGTTTCATTAACTGCTTATTGGCAGTTTTGGCACTGATTTCAGTGGGAGCAAAAGTGGACTCAAAACTCCATTTTGTTGGCACCCCTTAAGAAATTCAACAGGACTGTTTCAAAACAACAGGGTTGCAAGCTCAAAGAAAAAGGACAAACAAAAAATGGGGTTTGCAAACCTTGCTGTTATTTAGACTTCATGCTTCCTTACACAAATGGTAATTTTGAAAAATGATTAAAAAAACCCAACTGGAAAGTATTTTTCATTCTCCTCTACAGTCTGTCTAGCTGTTCTAAATGTTATGATTTAATGTTTTGACAAACGTTAGATCTGTTGAAATCCACAAGAGGCAATACAAAAAGCGCTGACATGTACATGAGAAAAACTAGTGGTTACACATTTTAAGCCACTTGTCTTCAGAAAGAACTCAGCAATTTGACACTAACTGATGCCTCCTTCCAGAAATTAAGTCTACCTGACCTGATGAACTCCAGTGTAGGTCTAACCCAAAAGCAAAGCTGAAAATTTTAATGGGAATGGGGAATAATGATGGTAGTTATTTTCTGCCCTTAAAATATTCAAGCACTGATTTAGATTTAGAAAATTAACTGCCCTAACATAGTCCAGAAATTGTTCAAATAAGAGTGAAAATTAAGAGATTGGGTACTTCAGAGATCCAAGCAGTAATGCACACAAAGATACACAGATGTGACAGAAAGTTATGTATACATACAAGGTGTATTGGTGCTGCACATTTCAATGGTACAAGCGATATGAGAGGCTTGCCTGGCATCCTCATTGGCATAGACACGCTCTTCTCCTGTCACCAAGTCACATGGCACATTCTAAAGGAGTTCAGAAAACTCATGTTACGTTTCTTTAACACAATAAAATCTCCTTCCCACAGTGGGGGAAAAAAATAAATCAGTTTCTTAAAGTAGCTTCTAAAACACTACAATGGAAGCTATCCAGAAAAGAACTAATCAGCCTTTTGAGACTTGTGCCCTATACTTAACACCTGTCTAATGAAGAAGTAGCAACTGTAATTAGGTGCCCTCCCCTACTCCCACAGGAGATTATGTTTTCCTCTGAGTATTTCAGAGCTGTCACACCTGCAACAAAAGAACTGTCAGAAAAGCTATAATGCAAGGGGCTCATAAAGCACAGCCCAGCAGCGCAGGAGTCTTGGAAACTTCAGCCTTCTCCAGTCCATTTGCTGGCTGCCCTAGTGACAGTCTCACCTGCTGCCTTACACTCACACAGCAAGAGGACTAGCTGTGAGAGACAGCAGGGACCACCACCCTCTGTTAGCTCTACACTCACTGAATCCCACCCAGATGGCTGCTCCTTTCATGTCTACAGCCATCTGTAGAGCCATGCAGGAAACCATGTTCAAGCCTTAAGGGCTACATATGATCCATGAGCTGCCAAATGAAAAGTCCTCACACACATGGGAAAAATATGAAGTAACTCTACTAACAAGGAACATTACTACAGGGTATCCACATTCACCACACAGCACATGTCACAGGTACCACCTAGGTCAAGCCAATCTTTCTTACACATTGCTTTAATAAAGCAATAACAGGAGTTACAAATTCTAAATCAAGGACTGACCAAAAGAAGAGAAATACTAAGATTCATAGAATGCTGTGGGTTGGAAGGGACCTTAAAGGTCATCTAGTTCTAACCCCCTGCCATGGACAGGGACACCCTCTATTAGGACCAGGTTGCTAAAGGCTTCATTCAGCCTGGCTTTGAACACCTCCAGGGAGGGGGCCACCTGTTCCAGTGTTTCACTATCCTTACTATATACATAATTTGGTAAACACTGTACATATGCACTATGATGCATTAACATGATGTGTTACTGTAATGCTTCAGAACTGGTGTGGTTCTATGCAGCTGGAAACATGCTGCTGAGGAGCCTTCAGAAAGATGCTGGAAGCAATTAAATTACCAAAATGATAGCTTCCTCTAGGGACCTGATATAGGGCACTGCTCTTCAGCTCCACACATCTGAAGCTGCAGAAGTTTTTATTAGGTGGTTGAGTGAAAGAAATGTAAACATTGAAACAGACAAGTGGGGTTAAGCAAGGGTAATTTCTTGTGTACATGCTAAAATAAAGGTCAGGGGGAGAAGCAGCCAGGGTTTCCACACTGAAAAAAAAGCTAATAATAGAGCCTGGCTAAACCTCAGGAGGGGAAAATTACAGAAACACAGAGGTAGGTTAAGGGAATGACTGCATGCCACATGCTTTGGGGAAAGCAATGCTCCATTTGGGGAAATGATGTTCCACTCTGTACACCTAAAGCAGAAATGCACAACTGGTATTCATGAGCTGACACTACTGCAAAGCAAAGGCCCCTGTTCAAGCACACTGCTTCCTAGACCACCTTATGCAACCACAGCACTTCACAAACATACATTCATGAGACTGTTCCCAGTACTAGGGAAGTAATATAACATACTGACAGCATCATTACTCTTTTGGAAGATCTCATGAGCCAGAAGTTTTAGGGGACCACAGTATATTCCAGATTTTGCTGACAGAAATCTCTGGATAGCATGGTGAGTTTTTCCACTGTTTGTAGGACCAGCATGGAATATTATCTTTCTCTGAATAGCCCTGGCATCTGGATACCTAAAACATACACACACAGAAAAAGCAGATCTGTTGAAGATTCATCTGGCATTGTGGATACTGATTCATGCAAAGCTGCAAATTAGCATAAACATCTACTTATAAATAGACTTTTTATTGTGTATTGACAGATCAAGTTCTGAAGTACAGTATGAAGAGGTTACTGCGCCTTACACATTCATCTTCTAAATCATAAAATGCTTTCTACAACTTAAAGAGTGGAGTTCACATACTGTGTTCAAAATCATTCTCATCACTGTGGCCTCTCTCCTTGGGTATATTAACACTTTGATGTTCTGGAGTGCTGCCTCCCAAACAGGTACAGCCAGCAGACAGCTTTCTGGAAAGGCAATACCAACTCAGCAACTTTCATAGATGATGAAATCTTAGTTTCCTTTTAACTGATTGCAATGTGTCTTGTAAGAAAGACGAGAGTTCCTGACATGAATTATTGTAGAAACAGAGAAACGGAACTGAAAACATAGTGCAATTATTCCCCATAAAGCCTGTCCACAGGCTATGAAACTCTATGACACTAAGAAAAGCAAATGCTGCAACCAGTGAAGCACACTAACCAGTTGGGTGGCAGTCGTAAATCGCTGATCTTGCGCAGATCATCCATACAATCCAGCATTGGAAAGATCTGCTTTGCGTGCCTCAGGAAAAAGGGGAAGAGATCGTCCACGTGACCTAGAAGAGAAACCCTTTTAAGAAAGTTTGCATGGTTGTCTGAAAGTTTGCATGGTCATAATCATCATAGAATGGTTTGGGTTGGAAGGGACCTCCAAAGATCATAGAATCATAGAACCAGTAAGGTTGGAAAAGACCTTGAGGATCATCAAGTCCAACCTGCCACCCAAGACCTCATGACTACTAAACCATGGCACCAAGTGCCACCTCCAGTCTCCTCTTGAGCACCTCCAGGGACAGTGACTCAACTACCTCCCGGGCAGCCCATTCCAATGGCTAATAACTCTCTCTGTGAAGAACTTCCTCCTCACCTCAAGCCTAAACTTCCCCTGGAACAGTTCGAGACTGTGTCTTGTTCTGGTGCTGATTAGTTCAACCCCCTGCAGTCAGCAGAGACATCCTCCACTAGATCAGGTTGCTCAGAGCCTTATCAAGCCTGACCTTGAGTATCTCCAGGGACAAGGCCTCAACTACCTCCCTGGGTAACATGCTGCAGTGTTGTAACAGCCTCATGGTAAAGAACTTGTTCCTAACATCCAATCTAAATCTCCCCTTCTCTAATTTCAAACCATTGGCCCTCATCATATCACTGCAGGCCTTTGTAAACAGTTCCTCTGCAGCTTTCTTGTAGGCCCCCTTCATGTACTAGAAAGCTGCTATTAGGAGTCCCCAGAGACCTCTCCAGGCTGAACAACTCCAGCTCCCTCAGCTTGTTCTCACAGCAGAGGTGCTCCAGCCCCCTGATGATTTTTATGGCCCTCCTCTGGACCTGCTCTATCAGGTCAATATCCTTCCTGTGCTGAGGACTCCAGAGCCAGATGCAGTACTCCAGGTGAGGTCTTACCAGAACAGAATAAAGTAAAATAATCCTCTTTAAAGGATTTCTACTACTTTCAGCACACACTTATGTAATTCTTTCAATTTCTGGCTCTCCACAAAGTTCAATAATTATCTCAGTGGCAGAAAGGTAAATGAACGTGTGGACATGGACTCATTAAGCAATGTAATACTAATACTACAGCACACACAAAACTTCTCAGTTGGGCATATTGACTCTGGTTAGCCTTTATCTCTAAAGAACTTCCAAATAAAATGAGGAATTCTGGAAAAGCTGGATGAGAAACAGATTTCCTGTCCTAAGAACACTTTAGGCTTTTCTTCCTCAGTTCATGTACTGCCTTGGAATAAAACAAAAGCTTCCAAATTGCATTTAGGAATAACCAGAGGAAAACAGAACAGTTTTCAGCTTCCCTGCAGAAGGGCTTGGGATGCTGATTCACAATTGTGAGTCTCAACTCCCAGGAGAGAAAAATCAAAACACAAAAATCAACCCAGAAGAGATATTCAGGTTCATTCTTCTGAATGTTTACAGAGTAGACACTTGGCCATAAAGGTCTCACTTCATGCCACACTCCAATTGTCCAGCACTCATAATTTTTCAGAGCTAGATGGATCTAAAAAGCTGTTAGCATTATAGACACAACCCCCATAAAAAGAGCAGTGATTTGTTCCTTTTTGTTTTAAGTGAGAACTAGTATTCAATGAACCAAAATTAGAGTGAAAAATTTTAGGAACTTTAAAACTGCTGTATTTTCAATTATCATCTTTGGACAAACAAAACTCAGTTGAAAAACTTCAGACCTGCCAGAACAACCCACCCTATAAACACTCCTATATAGGTGAGTTTTAAAGTCTTCATAAACCATGACCATAAATAAGTAAATAAAAGAGTGGAAGTCTGGAAATCATGTGGAAGATTTTATGCATAGAACTAATTTTAAAAATTTCCTAAAATGGTAAATATTTTAAATCTACACAAAACTGATGGGCATTGTAACTTTTAAATTACCACCCTTAAAAACCACATCTACTACAGCTCTTCACCTGCTACACAGCTTCTGCAGCTCAGACGGAGAAGAAGGCTTTCTGCTGTTAGCAGCTAGCATCAGCCCTTAACGAAGTGCAACTGATAACAACACTGGATGCAGCGAGCAAGGGAACAGCAGAGAGCTGCCATCCCGAGTGCTTGGAGCCAACTGGCGAGGAGTGAGCTCTCCAAGCGCCCCCTAGTGACTACTGCATTTTAAAAGAGAGAGAAATGCCACAGTACTGTTTCCACTTCAGCAGTGAACAAATGCCACAGAACACGGTGATTCTTGCTGTGATCTCCACCTCTTTTGATTCCTCTTCAAAAACGTATGAGGAAAACATTCTGTAGGATGGGCTCAAATGACTGATGGGGAAACAATGATTTTTAACAACTTTTACAGCATAGCAGGAGGGTCCACAGGTAAACACAGATGTCAAAACCAAGCAAAATAAGCAGCATATTTTATTTTACAAGTACTCCAGATACTTGCCTGCATCACAGCATATATCATTGAGAATAATATGCAAATCAGCACTCACAGAACTGGATTCCATGATATACTTCCTAAAGCTTATAAACGCTTGATGAAACAGACGGGCTGAGAGAAAAAGAAACACAAAAACCGGGAACAAAGTGAATGTCACTGGGATCACAAAACCATATTTGTAAACACCCCACAAAACACTGAAGTGGCCCATTAAAAACCTATACCTTAATATGTGATATTACCAGAAAATATAAATGCTATTTCAAAATATTCAGAACGTTATCCTAAAGCAAGCAGTGCTGTAAGACTCTCAAAAGATCAGATCTAGCTGAATAAAAACATTTCAAATTAAATTAAAAATCTTAGAACATTTTCTTACCATCCAATCCATTTTCTGCTCCTAGTCTTTGGATTTCTTTTCTTTTGTAGAACTTATTTAAGTGTTTTAGAACTTCACCTGCAGAAAAAGAGAAACTTCCTTTCAGTTTGCTCAAATTTGAAGTCTCCTGGCCCAAATACCACAGTTCAGTCTCCTTACTCCGGAAAGAGGGAATTTTTGCCATGTTGAACAGAGTCAAATGATTTCTCCCTAAGTTAAACACAATCATGATTGAGTCTACTGTGGAAAAGGACAAACTGTGGCAGAGTAAGAATTGCCTGAAGATGAGGTCAGTACTTGAGTCACATTCTCACTGGTACTTGACAGGAAAGTATAAAGCTGAGAACCTGAAGCCAATATGCTATGGAACAAAGTAATTAAGGTTTTGGGGTGGGATTTTTGTTGTGTTTTTTTTTAGCAGCACCTATCAGGAAATGGCAGCTTTTAATGTGAAAAGTAAATCTGTTTAAACTACCAGTGACAGCTTTTACTAAACATCCTGAGACCTCCTTTCCTCCACACTGCTCCCAAGACACAGACTCCGGAAAGGTCAGGCAAACCAGATGCACTATTCTTCCTACTTCTCAGGTTAAATAAAGGAAGGAAGAAGAAAACAGAGCTTTGTCATATATGTGACAAGTTACCTAGATTTGTCTGTATAAAACTTACTATGAAGTTATTAATCAACCCTTTCCTACCCCTAGAAGGCAAGTTCAGGGTTGCAACCAAACTGTGTTTCGTAATGTACACTCTGAATGCTTGTTAAATCACAATGGCAAAAATATGTCCCTCCACCATCTACAGCAAATTAGAAACACACAAAAATCTAGCAGATATTGTGAGCACTTATTCTAAGCTTGAGTTATTCCCAGAATCACAGAACTGCTAGGGTTGGAAAGGGCCTCAAGGCTCATCTAGTTCCAACCCCTCTGCCATGAGCAGGGACACCTCACACTAGAGCAGGTTGCTCAGAGCCACATCCAGCCTGGCCTTAATAACCTCCAAGGATGAGGCTTCTACCACTTCCCTGAGCAACCTGTTCCAGTGTCTCACCACCCTTATGGGGAAGAATTTCTTCCTGATGTCTAATCTAAATCTCCCCTCCTCTAGCTTGGATCCATTCCCCAAAAAAATTCCCTCACCAGCTTTCTTGTAGGCTCCCTTCAGATATTGGAAGGCCACAATAAGGTCTCCTCAGAGTCTTCTCTTCTCCAAACTGAGCAATTCCAACTCTCTCAGCCTGTCCTCATAGGAGAGGTGCTCCAGCCCTCTGATCATCCTCATGACCATTCTCTGGAGACATACCACCACATCCAATTCTTAAAATTCAAGTCTACAAACACTGTATTATAAAATGCTGGGACCGATACATAATGCAGTGCACCTCTGGTTCACCAGCACAAGTCACTGAACACAATACTGCCAAGCTCTGCTCACTGCAACCACCCCTATAACTTTTTGGAGTCTCTACCATGACAAAGCAAGCCTCCCATGACATCAACCTCAAATTATTGAAAGATTGCCTCTCTGACTAGAAAAACTATACTCCAGAACAGAGAGAACCCACTTTGCATAAGGAAAATTATAAAGTGACAAGGATAATGCAAAGCTCAGCTGGAGGTAAAGACAGAAGCAGGAGAAGTGTGGCTACATCCAGTACCCCATGCATGGTTACAGTAGTCTATGATGCTCACAAGAGTAATTAAGCAAGACTGTCAGCAGGCTTCTCATTACTACACAGACAGCCATACTCTCTTCAGAAAGTGTGTAAGGGCCTGGAAGCAAAGACAGATTGGAAAACACTGCACTAAGAGAAAGCACAGGGCAAAACTCTCTTCAGGGCTTTCATAAGAAGCTGTAGCAGATAACATATCATCAGCCACTTGGCTAAATTCACAACCTACTGGCCTTACTGCAAGATGAAAAGGTCAGTGCCAGAACACTTGCTACTATCCAAGGCAACACGACATTGGGACCATCACAGCCCTCTGCCTCCAAGGTCACAATCCTTCCCAAGCACAAATACATGCCTTAAAATAAAGTATATCAAAACAAAGCTGGCATTGCAGTCCAGCAAGACATGCCCACAGGAGCTTAATCTAACTGCACAGTACCAACTGCTTCTACAGCAACATCTAGCAATTGAGGTACATACTGGGGAGGTGTGTGTCCTGCCTCTGCCATTACCCTTTCCACCTCCTGGATGAAATTTCCCTTTCCTTACCACTTCTTCATTCTAGAACAGTATTTTAGCTCTTACTCCTCAACTACTTTGACTTCTCAGCAGCATTTTTTGAGGTTCTGTGTAAAAAGACAGCATGACTCTGTGTTTAAGCTCAGAAACTATGCAGCTGGCCTCAAATGTATCAGATTCATTTGGATGTTTCAGCCCTATTGTCACAAATACTTCTCATTCATCTTCCTGCATCTTCAATAACAACAGTCCATTTTGGCAAGTCTGTATTTCACACTGGGGCAGTAGTCCAGTCCAAGTGACCTCGAGCATCAAACTAAACCACTTGTTCAGGCACCTCCTGTAAGCTAGGGAAGTTGAGAAACATTTCTCACCCGTAAGCACAGCCCCACCCTCTGACGATTGAAGCCACACAACTGACACCCACTATGACAACTGAGCATGAGGGCTCCAAATTAGAACCATACCAAGGATTCTATGAAGCCATATGGCATGAAGTGCTGATTGTTCATACAGTAGGGTTTTGTTTACATTTATTTTGTAGTGGGTAATAGGCCATTTCTGTACCAGAAGGCCCACAGTCAAACTAAGCCTAACCTGTGTTGCCCACTGTGCCAGTACTGAAGACCACAAAGCCAGATACCCATCTTTCCCTGTAGTAATACCAGATCACCTACCTTTACAACATCTCCATCTTCTGTCACTGGCGTTTACACTCCTTTTGATACTACCTCCATAAGCAAACCTCTTGTTCCCTTTCACTTGCCTAAATTTAACATCACAGGTTCCTTTTTTCTTCCTTCTTTTTTAATGTAACTACTCCTTAGATATTTTGTTATAAAGAGCTCATGTGTTACCCAGTCACTCAAGGATTAGCTTGTTTGATAGGGCAATCAGACCAAGGGTTTAGCAAACACCTGCTTAGCTCTTAAATCATCCTATCATACAGCACTTTCACATTGTTCTATCGTTTGGCATTTGGGAAAATATTCCCAACAATATTTCCATGCTGCTTCCCACATTTAGGCCTTTCACAATAAAGTCATCATTATCATCACACAAATATATCATAAACATTACCAGAGGGCTACCGAAAGACATATTCTACCATAGTGTCTGCAAGGAAGGCTCCAAAGCAAAACTCCTCCTGACTGTACCCTATCTAAATTGACAGCATATATCATAAGGATCCATTTCCTATGAAGCTGCAGAAGACAGATGAAGCTGTGAATTAAAACCAATAGAAGCCATCAAGCAGCAGGTTTGTTATAAAGGTTTAGCAAAACTGCCTTTGCAAAAGTAAGCTTCTAAGGCGGCTTCTGTTATACTGACAGTGTTTGACTAGCCTGTCTTGCTTCAGCGAGTAACAAGCTAACAAGATGATCCACACTGGAATTATGAGCACTGCAAGTAACAAAGTTTCTTCACAAGCTATACTTCGAAAAAGTCTCTAGCTGTATTTTTCTGCTGAATCCAGTTCAGTATTCGACAGCAGAATCTGACAGAGTATCTTTGTTAAAAAAACAAATATATATATAAAAAACCCCAAACCAAACAGATGTGTGTGGTCAGAATCTGAGAGAGAGAAGCAGAGGAAAGCTATTTATCTCATTAAAAAGAATGGATGATACTTACTAAGGAAAGGCTTATTCAGCTCCCTCTCTATTGTTATTGACAAGCTTCAAAATACAAAATTGCTGACTGCAACTGAGAGAGTGCTACAGGCCAAGAAGCCAGATGAGCACCATCCTAGTCACCTGGCTGGTATTCCTTGCAAGTCTCACATGAAAGAACTTCAGGCTGTTCATTTTCACTTGCAGAAACATAAATTATTTTAACCAATCTGTTCTTTTTCAACAAGACAGCAGAGAGCAAAGAGAATCTCTACTTATTTTCCCAGAACATTTTAGCTGTACCTTTGAAGAGGGACAGCGATCTACTTAAGAGAGTCCAACAGAGGGCTACAAGGATGATTAAAGGACTGGAGAACTGCCTTATGTGGAAAGGCTGAGAGACCTAGGGCTGTTTAGTCTGGAGAAGAGAAGACTGAGAGGGGATTTAAGAAATGTTTATAAATATCTGAGGGCTGGGTGTCAAGAAGGGACAGCCTCTTCTCACTTGTGCCCTGTGATAGAACAAGGGGCAATGAATGTAAACTACAGTACAGGAGGTTCCACCTCAACACGAGGAAGAACTTCTTTACTGTAAGTGTCCCAGAGCACTGAAACAGGCTCCCCAGAGAGGTTGTGGAGTCTCCCCTGGAGACTTTCAAGACCCATATGGATGTGTTCCTCTGCAAGCTGCACTAGATTCTGTGGTCCTGCTCTGGCAGGGAAATTGGACTCAATGTTCTTCAGAGGTCGCTTCCAACCCCTAACATCCTGTGAAGAAATCAAGCATAACCATTTATCTAAAACACTAGTCCACATGTACAAGTGAGATCCTACCATTCCTATTTATTAGCACTTGAAGAATGCATGACTAAGATAAACACTGAAAGACAAATCTGAAACAACACAGATGATTTTTTTTTTTTCTGAATTACAGCTATTGAGAACTTTTCCTCCTAGCTAGGTTTGGCTAGTGGTGGTCAATGGTGCCACCTCTAGCTGGAGGCCAGTCACCAGTGGCATCCCCCAGGGATCAGTGCTGGGCCCCATCCTCTTCAATGTCTTCACTGACGATCTGGATGAGGGCATTGAGACAGTCATCAGCAAATTTGCAGATGACACCAAGTTAGGAGCAGATGTTGGTCAGTTAGAGGGTGGAAGGGCTCTGCAGAGGGACCTCGATCGGCTGGACAGATGGGCGGAGTCCAATGGGATGGAATTCAACAAGTCCAAGTGCCGGGTGCTGCACTTTGGCCACGGCAACCCCATGCAGAGCTACAGGCTGGGGTCAGAGTGGCTGGAGAGCGGCTGGACAGAGAGGGACCTGGGGGTGCTGAGTGACAGCCGCCTGAACATGAGCCAACAGTGTGCCCAGGTGGCCAAGAAGGCCAACCGCATCCTGGCCTGCATTAGGAATAGTATGGCCAGCAGGAGCAGGGAAGTCATTGTGCCCCTGTACTCTGCTTTGGTTAGGCCACACCTTGAGTACTGTGTCCGGTTCTGGGCCCCTCAGTTTAAGAAGGACATCGAGACACTTGAACGTGTCCAGAGAAGGGCAACAAGGCTGGGGAGAGGCCTTGAGCACAAGCCCTATGAGGAGAGGCTGAGGGAGCTGGGGTTGTTTAGCCTGGGGAAGAGGAGGCTCAGGGGTGACCTCATTGCTCTCTACAACTACCTGAAAGGTGGCTGTAGCCAGGAAGGGGTTGGCCTCTTCTCCCTAGCAACCAGCACCAGAACAAGGGGACACAGTCTCAAGCTGCACCAGGGGAAGTTTAGGCTGGAGGTGAGGAGAAAGTTCTTCACCGAGAGAGTGATTCGTCATTGGAATGGGCTGCCCGGGGAGGTGGTTGAGTCACCGTCCCTGGAGGCGTTCAGGAGGGGACTGGATGTGGCACTTGGTGCCATGGTCTAGTCGTGAGGTTTGTGGTTACAGGTTGGACTCGATGATCTTCGAGGTCTCTTCCAACCTTGGTAATACTGTGATACTGTTTCTTAACTGTCAGGGTCAGGAATTCTTTTCCCAAGGGGACTGGACAAATGAATGTAATTTTTTGCATGCTTTCTATACCTGGAGCAATTATAGATAATACGCCATCAGAACATTTAATGAGGGCAACATATAAAGAAAGAAGTTTTCACTTACGCTCTCAATGCTTTGGGATCACCAAACAGCAAAAGGATCAAGAACTTGTTTCTTATTTATCAAGTCTTTAAAGACAGTGTGCTAGGACAGCTAGACTAAATAAAGCCTTTTCCCAAGAAGACAACTGAGCACAGATGAAGAATGAGCAGGATGTACCATTTCTAATTAAAGGACACACTGAAGAAGCAGTTTCAACTCACTCTGTGGTACCTGAGATATAATTACATGTAAAGACACCAAAGAACAGAAGTGTAGAGCATCTAATGGTCTGCAAGAGAATTTCTTCTGTTTCAAATTAAATGTCAAAAAACTACTATGTCAAGTAAAATTACATGATATACATCTAGCAGACAGATAAAAGAGAAACAGAAAATATTAGGATGTCGCTTCAAGAGTAAAGTTCAAACTCCTATTCTGCTTCTGACATCCTCAGCAGCTCTCACAACAGGGGCTGCGTTGAAGCAGATAGTTCTTGATATGGCTCTCCCAGTCCATATATTTAAGAGTTACTGATACTTTTAAGACATGCAAACCCAAGAATACAAACAGACCTGCACTGGTCTAACTGAAAGTTAAAACTAAGTGTCTAACACTGATGGTAAATAACTAGAAATACTGAATGCTTTGCTCAGTTTTCATCCAGGCACACTCATACACAGATGATCACAGAATCACCATGGTGATTTGAGGTCACCATGGTGATTTAAGATCAAAGTCCAACCGTTAACTACTGTACCAGGGACACTACTACACCGTATCTTTTAGCACCATATCCAGATGGCTTTTAAATCCCTCCAGAGATGGTGATACAACCACTTCCCCAGGCAGCCTGTTCCAGTCTTTGATAACCCTTTCAGTATAGAAGTTGCAATATGATGCTCTTCTAACACTAATAACCAGAACAACTATAACTTCCAAGTTCAGACAGGGCTATAGTTTCAGAAGGACACAAGATTTAGCTTGGAGACCTCTCTCCACACCTAGCACCTTCATCCTGACTGTGCTGAAATAGGCAGTGGAGGAACTAGGCCAACAATTTTTTTTCCTTCACATAGGGCCCGCTTAATGAACCTTAGTAGAATCCTTATTACCGCTTGCATGAACTCACCTGACAGCTTTCACTCCATTTTCACCTTCGAGGGGACGAGCAGCGAGAGGCTTCTCGCAAGGAAATTCCCTCCTGCTCTCAAAAGATGAAACCCCAGGGCAGCCCGAAGGGGGCGGCGGACTCCGCCGGGGATGCCGGACACCACCGCTCCACAGGGGCCCGCCAATTTCTCTCAGGCCTCAGAAGCACCCAGCTGCCGCGGCCCCAGGGACCCAGCCCCGCATACAAAGGCAGTAGGACAACACGCTTTCAGCCCTGGCGGGAAAAGGGTAAGCAAGGCCCGTACCGCCCCTTCCTCCGACTCACGGACCCTGCCCGACCGCCACGGCCGCCTCACAGCCCGCCTACACTCACCCTTGTCGAGGGGCCGCGTAAGCTCGGCGCCTACGTCTTCTTCGGCCGCATCACCGACGGGCTTCAGCGGCACGGGCACGAAGAGAGAGGTGTCGGGGGCCCGGGAGCTGCCGTCCCCGCCGACTGAGGAAGAAGAGGAAGAGAAGAAGGCGGCAGCGGGGCGCAGGCGGGCAGCGGCGGCCCCGCCATGGCGGAGGACGAGCCCCGCGCGGGCCGGGAACCGCAGCAGCGGCCACGCGCACCGCCTCATCGGCAGCCAAGGGCGGCAGCAGCAGCGGCGGCGGCGCGCTCCTCATGCGTCACCGCCGCGACCGTCCGGCCGCCGCGCATGCGCAGCGCTGTCCTCCTGCCGCAGCGACGCCATGCAGATGCGGCGGCATGGACCGCGGCGCTGCTAGGGGGCCAAACCCTAGCCGGGCACCTCTCCCACTCGTTAAGGGGGATCCCGAAACTACACGCGGTAGAGCTGCCAATCAAAGACGAGCCAGATGTTAGTGAGAATACAGCTGTTTTAATAATCCCGATAGCAGCTCAATACGGTTCTCCTTTGTTATACATGGTTGCACAATCTGAGACTCGTTAAATACAATCCAACTTTTCAGAGTCTCTTGGAATCGTTTCCAGATTACCACATGCAAGTGACCACGAAAATATTTGGCTTTTTACTTTATTCTTTTTAAGTTTTTGACCAGGCACTTACATGAGGGAGTTAAATTTGCTCTCACTCAAAAGACAATAGTTCGCATGGTAAGTACCCCAGCACAAAAGTACAGAGTCTTTGCTTTATCAAAGTGCCACAGTAATAAAACAGTTCTTACAGAAATGTAATTCAATTAACTTACTCATAAAGTAAGGTTACCAATGACACTTGCACCACAGTTGAGAAGTCTTGGTTTAAAGGACAAGTGAACTACAAGTGCAAGTAGCCTTCCACACAGCAGGCTTCATTTTACACCCAAGCCACACGTCTGATAACAGACTACATGCTCAGTTGGGAACAGGTGACAGCTAAGTCCTTGAAGCTATTTCTCCAAACACTAAACATATATGAGATGATCAAGACAAACAATCTGCTGTGACAGACAGCCTTATAATAACTTTCAGGCTTGCCTGACTTCAAAATACCTTTCCAGAAGACCACAAAAAAAAAAAACCTGTTTGCCCTCAAAACAGGCCCAGGTGGACTAGGAGGAGAACGTCCTTTGGGGACATTTTGTCTCTCTCCTATCAGGACAGTGAGGAGACAAACTGTGAAGACAGCAGACACATGAAACCAGGAGGAACGACAGTTCCATGTATATGCAAAATAATCAATGTTATCGCCATTCATTTACCAGTAAGAAATAATTATGTTCAAATACTTTACCCACTCACCACCTAAACATGAAATTACAATACCAACTCTACAGTCACTAGTTACTGGGCAATGAACCCCCAAATGTTAGGAGTGACTCATGTGGAAAGCTCAGAGAAGCACAATGGAGCAAGAACTGGGGGAGGGAGGGCAAAGAGGCTTCCTAACATTCTTTGTTACAAACAAAGCTTCTTAGAAACCTTGGTAAGGTGTCTGAGGGCTCCACAGTTATCACAGTCATAGTGCAGTTTCAGTTGATCCCTGTCTAACATGGTAATTAGAAGTCTTAGGATAAATTCACTGTAAACTTTGAATTTTAGTGTGATTTAGTCAATTATGTCTTATTGTAGTTTCAAAAGAATTGTAAATAAGCAACATTGGAAAGAAACATGCAGTAAACATGAGAGAAGGGAAATGCTTTAGTCTACACTGTATAGGTGATCAGCAAAAAAAAAAAATAATAAAAAAAATCAAATATACCAGCCTACCATGCATGGAAATAACTAGGATTTAAGCTTATGCATATCCAAGTCCATATAACATTATCAAATAAAAGTAAAATGTGCAGTATAAAATAGTAGCTTAAGAAAGTTCCAGTGTTTGAGAAAGCACTTTATTTTTATATGTATATACATACTTGAACTCTTAACTGAAGAATGCTTTAGTAGTATGGTAAATGCAGCACTGCAAGATGAAGGAAGACAGTTGTACTGGGAATTTTGGCCTTCTTTTCCCACAGGCTGCTGCCATCTTTAACCTGCTGAAGCACTGCAAAGTGGTTTTTTTTTTCCCCCACCTTGGACCAGTTCACATCTCTGGCTGCTCAGCAGATGCTTGTGACTCTGGAGATTCAAATCGCTGGTGAAAGTTTGTCCGTTGTTTCCTCAGCTTCTCAGGAGCTTTTCTCCACAGAATTATTTCCTGTTTGAGGAAGGGAACACTCTTGAAAATACCATTTACTATTAAGCCAGCAGCATTGAGTATCTTAAGTTCCTAATAGGCAAAGATTTTGAAAAATAAACACAATGACACAAATCTCTCCACCCCTGTTGCTTACGGAACAGCACAGCGCCTATGGAAAGTAACAGAAAGATGACACAAGGTCACGTATTCAGCTACTGCCATTTATCAGTTTTGAGCAGTAGCCTCATCCCTAACAACTCTCCTTCCAACTTTGATAGCATTAAATGGTTCAACAAGTTTTTCTTCCTCCTTTTCTCAAAATCCAAAGCTCATCATAGCCACTCTACACCGCAGTTAACCTTTTGTTTTCCATGTTTCATGATGCTGCCTTTTGTGTTCTTCAAAAGGAAGACTGTGATATAATCCACAGGAGTTTCATTCCAGTGGCACTTTTCACTATTCCCTTCCTCAGCATGATCAACTTTTGCTACATTTTCAGTCAAATGTCTTCACGCTTACTACAATTTTGAACTTTGGCTAATGCTATGATAGGAAATCTATCTTCAGTAGTTTAAGCAAGCAAACAAATGCACGTGTAGATCACATAACCCACAAAGTGTGAATATTCTCAACACAATGTTGCTCTATGGCACTCAGCACCCCACCTTTGTTGAAGCATCACCTCCCTCATCTTCTTTATGCAAATTAACATTTTCTACACAGCTTCCAGTAATACATTTGTCAGTAGAAATGCTTGTCTCATACGTGAAGCACAGCTGGCTTCTAGTGTGCTGAAGATTCAAAGCAGGATGTGCAACAGCTCAGATAATTCTGCAACAAGATTCCTCTAGGCTGTACCTGCTGTTTGAAGTATCGTCTGTCTTCTTCATCCACAAGCACGAGATTCAAGAAGTACCTCACTGAAAATTTCTTGTTCACATCCCTCATTGTAGGAGTTGGGTCATAGCCTGCTAAGAACAGTCTTATAGGAATTGATTCACCTTAAAAACAAAACAAAGTTGCAATCAGTTTCTTATAACTGGGTGTCATTAATGCAGTTTCAGAAGATAAACAAAGTAAGGGCAGTTTCCCAAGCACTGCCTGTGCCCCTTCCTCAGCCGAAGAAAAACTACAAACAACAAAACACCAGAAGGTATTACAAACATAATATTGAGGAGACAGGCAAGTGGGAAAACAAACATGGGAATACTTCTCAGTGGAAGCATGGTAGCCAGGCAAGACAAAAATGATTGCTACCTTGAACTCTCCAGAGCTGCTCTACACCGTGGAGTCAGGTGTGAACCAAAGCGACTTAAGTATCAGTCACAGATTTTCCAATGTGAAATAAGGATAAGAATTCCTAGGATCCCAAATGAAATGCCTTTAAAGTGTCCACTCAGACAGGAAAATTCACTATCATTGCAGCAGCCTAAGGAGAAGTGTGGGTTCTCTAAGAAAAATTTATGCAAATCATCTCTTCTACACCAGATTATTTTTTTCCAACAGTTTTAACTCAAAAAGCTTACCCTTCAAGGGAGGCACAGTTACTTACCTTTAACCGGTGCTCCATCCATTATTTCATACTTTGCAATGGTTTCAGTCTCTGTTGTGGTACTGGGTCCTGGTGAAACAAGTTTTCAGTGTGAGGACACACGCTTCAGTTTTACAACGCTTTAACACGGCAGTATCTACTCTGCAGCATTTAAATCACAGAGTACTCCCTTTTTTTTTTTTTTGCCTCTTACATTTAAGTTGCACACACCTAAAGCAAGCAAAACCCTCTCCCAGGCAGAGCATCTACTTCCTACTCTCTCCTCCCCACACTGACATAGAAGAGGTAGTACCCAGTGTTTCAAAGGAGGCCTAGGTGTGCAAAGCTTTAAGAGACAAACATGCAGGTTAGGCCCTGTGAAACAGTTGGGTTTGGCGTGCAGTGCTAGCAGCTGATACCAGTAGGCCATGATCAGAATAGAAACCTGAAGGGTTATTTATCAGCCAGCACAAGGACCACCTTTCTCCAGAACCCAGGATGAAAAAAACACAGAACCTAATTTAGCCACAAAAGCCAACAGTGAAGCAGAGCTTTTTTCCCTTCTATTGCTATGGAAGCTTTCTCACTTTCCGCACAAGCGGCTCACTAGGGCCTCAGCCACTGGGGAATGAAGTCATGAGCCACAGCCTCTTACTGCCTTCAAAGCTCCAGGGTGTACAAGCTCTATCTGCAATAATCAAGCTGCTTCTGCTTCAAAGCTTCTTGTTTAGTCTGGAGAAAAGAAGGCTCAGGGGAGACCTTATTGCCCTCCACAACTCCCTGAAAGGAGGTTGTAGCCAGGTGAGGGCTGGTCTCTTCTCCCAAGTAACAACAGACAGGAGAGGAAATGGCCTTAAGTTGCACCAGAAGAGGTTTAGGTTGGACATGACAAACAATTTCTCTATTAAAAGGGCTGTCAAGCCCTCACCCAGGCTGCCCAGGGCAGTAGTGGTATCCCCGTCCCTGGAGGGATTTCAAGGACATGTAGATGTGGTGCTGAGGGACATGGTTTAGTGGCAGACTTGGAAGTGCTGTGTTAACAATTGGTCTTGATGACCTTGAAGGTCTTGACCAACCCAAGTGATTCTATGATATTTCCATTGTATTAGCTTCATGCTAACTGAAAATGGAGTATTTCTAGAACATGAGAGATTTGTGCTAATCTTTACCAAGCCTACTCCACCAGCTAATCTCTGCAGAGGCAAGGGAGTCTTCAGGATGCATTTCACACTTCTTCCCTTCTATTCATTATCTATCCAAGCTGATTAAGTTACTGCATGTTTATGCCCAAGTTCCATTTACAAGGGTTTATGTTTGTGAAGCTAGTCCAACAGTGTCAATCCCAGAAGAATGCTACAGCCTGAGAATGTTGGCTACTAAGTACAATTACCAAAGCACAAAATGCAAATGGTAGTCAAACACCAGTGAGAACGAAGCACATGGAGCATTAGTTCAGCCAAAGCTGCATCTATTGACTTCACTCTCCAGGTTTGCATAAGGCTCAACTGGCAGATAAGTTGCCATTTCTTTTGGACTTTGTTTCTCTTACCAATTCCAGTAATCTCCTTTTTGATCAGCTGCAACTCCATGTGCTGAATTTTTATTCTCACTAAGAGGAAATAAATTTTTCCAACAATCACATCCTTTAACTGATACCTTTAAAAGAACAGAATGGGGGTTTTCATTAAAGAAAAAAAATTACAACTTTTACACCTTCTTGAATACAAGTCACACAGGCAGTTACCTCATCTGCCTGTCACCTACTTAGCTTACTTCCCCACTGAGCTAAGCATCTCATCCAGGCCAATGCAAGTGGCACCTTTCCATCATTGCAGCATGAGGAAAGGAAGTACTAGTTATATTGAAAAAGCATAAATGCAGAAATCAAGCCTTAACTATTAGCTAGTGACCCTCTTATTAGTCCTGAGGGCAGAACACTCAAGTGTCCCTCAAAGGCGGCCACTGTGTAATTAGTAACCAAAAAGCTCAAGATGACAATCATTGAAAATGCTGCTTTGCATTAAATCTCCAGATGTCAGAGGCTGTTCAACAAATATTACACACACTGCCCATTGTTCCCAAGATATTTGCTTGACTGCATTTTAAGTGACACTTACTTTGACTTATTGTATTCAAACTCTATATGAAGACAGTCTTCAATGCCTACTTCCATTTTAATGGAGTTGTTTACATCTGGGTACGTAGCAAGCTGGTGAACAATCAGATCATACTCTTTCACCAGGTCTGACAGTCGTCTCACTATTGTCACTTTTAGAAAATATCTAGGAAAAATGGCACCAAGTTAGCCATAGTCACTCAGAATTGCATAAATATAACCCCAGTGTTCTGCAGGATAAGTGTTCTTTGAAAGAAAGGGGTCTGCAAGAAGGCTGGAAAGGGACTGTTCACAAAAGCCTGGAGCGACAGGACAAGGGGCAGTAGTTTGAAATTAGGGAAGAGTAGATTTAGGTTGATGTTAGGAAGAAGTTTTTTACCATGAGGATGGTGAACACTGGATCAGGTTGCCAGCTGAGGCCCCATCCCTGAAGATATTCAAGGTCAGGCTTGACAGGGCTCTGAGCAACCTGATCTAATGGAAGATGTCCCTGCTGACTGCAGGGAGGTTTGACTAAATGACCTTTGGAGGTCCCTTCCAACCCAAACCATTCTATGATTCTTTTAAGACTCAACAGAAAAGAGCAAGACACCAAAAAGCTTACAGGTAGAAACGTGAGAGTGTTTCATTTAGTTGTATTGTTGGAGATTTTAAAGAAGAGACAGACTGTGTTCATTTGATTGAATATAAAGAATTTTATCTGTACAACCAAGAGTGAAAAATTCCAAATAAAGTAGGAAAGACTACATTGTAACACAGCTTTGACTTCAATCAAAGCACATTGGCAGTTCCATGACTGATCTGAAGTCCAAAGGAGGAATGGATCAGGGAGAGGGCAGCATAACTGCTAAATTGAGTTTTCTGTGGGAAAGGAAGGAGAAGGCTAGGCTTAGTAGGTACAAACCTCAGTCTGACGTTGGCACCAATGTAGGATTCATATGGCTTTTCAACCTGCACAAAATCAAAGTCATAGCTTCTGTTTTGGGTCAGTTCTCCAGGTAAGGCCAGTTCTTTCACTAAGTTTACAAATTCATGGGTATTGCTTTTGTCGTTGAAGAGTTCTAAAGTTGAGGAAGTTAGAAGGAAAACATGTTTCAGTGCTTATTTTTAGCAAAGGAAACAGTCTCCAACTTGGCAGCAGCAGGTGGGAGAGGACAACAGAAGCGATTAACTTAAGTTACACGTATTTGACCAAATGTTTTATCCAGTCTTTCAAAGCTATCCTCAGTAACCTACAGCATTCCTAAAGGGCTAACTGTAATGAAAAGGACAGATTTGAAGCTTCACTAACACAGCATTTTATTTTTTTTTTTTTTAATGATGGTTTAGCTAGCTTTAATAAGTACTTCTTGCCTTGCATTTCTGTAATTAGCATTGTCTGATCTTGGCTTTCAGCATTTACTGCTGCAGGGACCAAACCTAAGCAACATCAAGAGAGGATCATTGCTCAGTGCTAAATAAGCCAAACTGGTCTTCCACAGAGCAGTGATCCTAACTGGTCTCCCATGTATTAACACCTATCAAATGGTTTATTATTATTACTAGTCTACAGTCAAGTAACTTCTTATGACCACAGACTAAATCAGTCATTTGGAAACAAGTTCTTCATACATAAGCATAGACACCAGCAACAGCATCTCCTGTCCCCAGGCCACTGTCATTATAATTAATCCCTAGATCTATGCCATATAATTTGGAGATAAAAGCTTTTAAAAATATATAACATTACCATTAAAAATTTTCAAAGCCTTTAGGATATAAAAATAAGCTCCTCTACAATTCACAACTACTTGTAGTGACAGGATGAGGGGCAAAGGCTTTAAGCTAGAGGAGGGGAGATTTAGACTGGAGATTAGAAAGAAATTCTTGACAATGAGGGTGGTGAGACATAGGAACAGGTTGCTCAGGGAGGTTCTGGATGCCCCCTTTCCTGGAGGTGTTCGAGTCCAGGCTGGATGAAGCCTTGAGCAGTCTGGTTGAGTGGAAGGTGTCCCGGCCCATGGCAGGGGGTTGCAACTAGATCATTAAGGTCCCTTCCAACCTAAACCATTCTATGAATCTATGAACTTTAAATACCAGCTAGGATCATGAGTGATAGGTGGTTTTACACAGATTGAAGCTTTTCAAAAGAGAAGCAGAATGAACTTAACACACAATTCCACAGTTTACCATGGCCAATTTGGTAGAAACTGACAGTAACTAGTAATTGTGTTTTCTAGTACAACTACAAATTGTCTAAGTGCACTTCATTTGCTATGATAAGCATTTATGTAATACAAAGTTTATTTGCGGTTTCAAATCCAATATTCTTTGTGCCAGTCAGAAAAGCTGTACTCTGAGGAGCTGGTTTAAAACACATCTTTGACATGCAGCTGCAGCTAGTCTCCAAGTACTGCTCAGAAAGATCACACTGAGGTGATTTTTGTATGTCAAAACTTGAAAGGATTCAAGAAAACATGAACAAAGTGCAAAAAGCAGTGGCTTAAACCACTTCTGCATAGCTGAGGACTTCTAAATGATACCAAAATGGAAAGTCCCAGAAACACAAAACTCAAAACACACATCAAATCTAAACCATTTAGAAAACAGAATTTACACAGAGCAGATGAACACCCAGCCTGTACAGCTATTAGGAGACAGACTAAATGAAGCTGACATATGTGAGCTCTATTTTTTCCCTGCCTCTAAACACTTCATTCCCTTCACACCGCTGCTTTGCTCTGAATGTTTGCTTTTTGCAGCCCCACTGATCAAAACCTCAAAGCATAAAGCAGCAGATGTCAGAACTCAGTCTTATCTGCTACTTAACAGTTCAGACACAGGGTACTGGAGACTACTGACTGATTAGATATAGAGAATCTGTGACATTCCAATCTAAGTCAATTGTACAAGAACTACTTCCAAGGGGAACAACAATGCAAATGGCTAACAAAGAGGGAAGGAATTCTAGCACCAACCTAGGGGTGCAGACAGATTAACTGCTAAGAAGTTAGACATGGTCAAGATTTTTCATAGCTCAACTCTAATCAGACTTAATTATAGATAACAGAACTACATTTTTCATGTCAAACCCATATTGTCTTGCTAAAAAAAACCACAACCAAACAAACCACAAAGAACCTGCAAAGTGTCAATACTGGTTTATATAAACAGTACAAAACTAGGTTTTAGAAAAACAGCTACCCAAAGGATTTTTAGAAGCTGCCACATCATTTCTTCTCTATCCCTCTTCTCCGAGACCCACAATCAAAGACCACAAGTTTAGTTTTCAGAAATCTGTAGTAGTTCTTAACCAACCTTTTAAGCAGTATGAGACAGAATGCTAACCATCCCAATTCTCCCTCACATGCACACACCTTCCTTTCCAATGACTTTCTGACTGGCACAAATTAACACACCATTTGTGTTAAAATAAGGAGAATATAATCATCTTCTGGCACTTGTCATCCACTAACCTGATGAGGTTGCAGTGCCTGGGCCAATCTGCTGACAGTCACAATTGCCAGCATCCATAAACCACATGGACCCAATATCCACTTTATAGCTTAAACTCACCAATTTGTCCTACAAATTCAATTCTAATTCCTTGGTGCTCTAGTCTCTTCCCAAGCTGCTTAAAGGAGACGTTCACCTACCAAGGAAAAAAGAAACATCAAAACAACACTATCAGATATTTCTTCCTTTTTCAACATTTCCAGCCTAATTTGACATCAGTAAAAAGGAAAAGACATTATCACATGCTTATGAAAACTGAGACTTCTGAACAGTGCTGCCTGAGCTTGAAGGCAACCAATTTAAACAGCTGATCGTGACAGTAAGCATTGCAAAGACACCACTACAGCAGTTAAGAAGATTCTAATCATCTGTGAGACTGAATTTAATAACTAAGCTTGAAATTTTTGAGCCACAAAATTAGGAATCCAAGCCACAGCTTATGCAAAGTTCACCTAAGCCAGTCATGACCCTCTTTGCCATCTTTGAAGGCAGAGAGCTTCAGAGCACCTTCTGACAGTCACATTTGGAAGTCCAAAAAAGAACAGCCATGAGATGCATTCCTTTCAAGTCGAGTGAACTTAAGTCCCTTCCACAGCAGATAGCCAAGTATTGGTGTTAGAGAAGTCAATGAGAAATGATAGATAACAAACCCCACTACTGAAACCTTCATTTGTGAATTTGATTCTTACAAACAGACCTCATCTCAGAAGAGATTTCCATAAGGTCACTTGCTGTGGAAACATGTAAATATTAAACACATATGAGGTGATGATGACCGGAGACAGAGTAGGAAGGAAACCACTAAATAACCCACCTTTGTGGTGAAAAGGAAGAGAGGTGGAAGGAAGCTGTCCAATAAGTGACTGGTCTTCCAGTTCCAGACCTCCTTGTCCCATTGTGCTTGTGTTAGCCAAAACTCATCAAGCGTCACTGATACAAGTGAGAAGCACTTGGACCAGTGATACAGGAAAGCAAGTCCCCTGAGTTTGAATCCCACCTTATGAGAGTTTCATGTCCATGAAAGGATCATTCTAGAGAACCAAGATCTTAGCCTGGAAAGGTATCTTAAGGGCAGAAAGGTGCCCAGTGACAATAACAGGTCTGTCAAGAGCAAAGCAAGCATTTAAAAGCCAATCTCAGAACCCAATACCTGGCGCACGCTTTTTGAAGGTAAAGTGAATTGTAACAGAAATATTCAGAAAGGAAGAACTCCAGAAAAACCAGAGTGACTGCAAGTAGCAGCTCCTAGATGCAATACTAAAAGTAGAGAAGTCTCTCTGGTAATCTTATCTGTTTGTTTTTTTTTTTTTTTTTTTACCCAACAAGAAATTTTCCTGTTGATTCAGCAGCTACCTGAACTTCATATGTTGCTCCTCTGATGCAATTCCAGAAACCACCCCACTGGCTTAGCTGCAGGGTATGCAAAGCAGGTTGGCTTCACCAGCCAGGAATTGCTGTTACACACTGAGTTGTGATTCTGGAGTTCAGGAGGAAGCAGGGGGATCCAGTTTGGAATAGTTTCATTGCCGCAAGCAGTGGAAGGATTGCACATAGGTGCACAAAAAGCTTATTTATAAAGACAAGATGACCAGAAACAAATAGGCAGCTACTCTTCAACACACTTCATCAGCTGCCTGAATAGGTTTTTAAACAATCAAATATAGGCAAACACTCTTTTCTCTTTGGATAGCACAAGCTGAAGTGGCAGGTCTTGCTTTAATCATTATTTCATTTACCTTCCTCTACACCTTTGCATGCTAGAATCAGTACAGCAATTAAGTCACTTTAAAAAAAATAATAAAAAAATTACCTTTCCTGAAACAGATTCTCCATCATAGAAGAGAAAATGCTTTTCTACTTTACCATCTTCTGTTTTGATTTCTGCTGTTTTTCGGGTTTCAGCATCATTAAGAACAACATCAATCTCACACACAGGAGCGAAAAGGCCTCCAAGAAAACTCTGGAATGAGAATTATTAAGTTACTACCCAGTGGACACTCCATTTTAAATGAGGTATCTACTTGCAGCTCGACAGTATGCATCAGGGGAAAAAAAAAAAACCATTTGTGCCCCCCCCCCCCCCCCAGGAAGTTACAAAGCCGTTATGTATGAGAGACCCAAGAAACAGCGATGACAAAAGACAGTTGTTCATCCAGCAGATCAGTGGAATCAGGTCAGTAACAAGCAGTGACAGCTCTTACAAAATAGATTGTTAATTAAAAAAAGAAGAGTACACAGCACAAGTACCATTACTACAACTAAACTAAAACACTAACAAGTATTTGAAACATTATGGTTGCAAACACAACTTTGGTTTCTGCCAACGCAAAGTTTCCCAACGCCCATTTCACTTTGAAAAATAAATCATTTGTAAACAACCACGCTTCACATTAAACCAAATAAATCTTTGCTAACAAATCTGTTCTGGCTGGATTAGGATTTGAGGTATTAAGCCCCCAAACCATGCATGTATTGCTTTATACCCCCTACAACTCCCTGCACAAACAGCAGAAGTAAGGATGAGCAGAAGTAAAGAATAATAAAGCAAGGCAAAAGGAAGCAGCTGGGGATATGATGACACAAGGCCCAAAGCATGGTTGGTGAAGGGGAACAGGGACTTTTCCTTTGCTGCCTCTTTTGCTAGGAGAACCCCACAGCTCTCTTAGCAAATGAAGAGAGCAGCAGCAGGTTCAGGAGGCAGCAGTTCTTTGCATCGCCTACCTTAGCTGAGCAACTCTGCCATCAGATAGAGTGGATGCTACATGTTTACCTGTAATACTGCTTCAGGCACCAATCCATTTTGAGCATCGAATGTTAGTCCTCACCTTACAACAGCACTCCCTAGGCACCAACTTTTGACCAGCACCAAACACAAGAAACTAGGAGAGATCATCCTTTGACCTTGCACAAACACTTCTAACAAGGAGCTGCAAAACATGTTAGTGGTCTTACAGGGAAACTCAGCAAGATTAGTTCAAAAGTCAACATTTTCTGCTGAGAATTAGGCACTAATCTGCTTTGATGTACTAAAGCAGGCAACTCTTCACTAATTCAGTGTGATTTAGAGTTTTTGGAGGAGAAATTAAACTGTGCTTTCAACAAGAGAATCAGCTTCAACTAGATGAATTTGTTATGTGGGAAATACTCTCACTTCACTAATTTAGTACCAAAAATTGGTATTTGAAGGCATCCTGAGGCCCTGAAGTTGGAAATGCAGCATCAGGAACAAAAAGTCCAGCAGAAAGTTTGATCTGAACGCTACTACCTAAACAGCGGGAATGCTGAGTAACTTTTTGCTTACCCCCTTCAAGTCAAGCATGTCTTTGTGGTGCAAACCTGAGCTATAAAACAGCAGTTCATACAAGATTAAACCAGCACTGTGTTGAGGTAGCAAGTGGCCCTGCTTAACCCACAAACACATACCTAGTTCTAACTGAAAACCAGCACCATCATTTAAAACAGTCAGCCAGCCCTAACATTGCTAACAGATCCTTTCTAAAGGCACTGCTTATGAATATTTCAACTGTACCCCTTAGAGATTAGCCATGATCTCATCCAGAGAGGACAAGAACATATGGAATAAAGAAATTAACAGCTGGTGTCTCCTCCAGTTGCTATTGAAGATAATGCTGCAGGGAAACTATGCAAAAGAAGAAGTATTTTAAGCAGCCATCATATGGCTTATTATCTCACAGCTTCAGAAAAAAAAACAAAGATAGAGAACCAAGGTTTTCAGACACCAGACCAGCACAAGGCTACGCTCTTGAAAGAGACACTGAAGATTTTGCTACACCAGGACACAAATCAACCTGCACTCAGTGCCGACGCACTGCAACTGTACTAAAGGACTTGTAGGACTCCAGCAGCTGACAAACGGTGCAGAAGCCCCCGCCTCAGCTTCACACGGAGCTCTGAAAAGCTTCTGCGGGCCCAGCAGAAGTAAAGACACATGTTAAGGAGTGCACGCAGTTCTGAAACCTGAAGATCTAGCTGTTCCTTTAAAACACGCATATTTTTCACTCTACACCTCACAGCACACCGAGCACTTTGCCCAGGCCGTGCCTGCTGAGCACAAAGGGGCCGCTGTTTCCTCAGCCCTGAAGGATTACTACCGACCACGGTCATGTCAAGCACTGCCTTACACGGCACTGCTAGAAGATTTACTGCTGGCTCCAGGACTATCACTCGCACCATCCCCAAAGCCTCCCCACAGCAGCCGGGCAGGGAATATGGAAGCCGAGTCCCACGCGGGCTTAGCGAGGGCACACGCACCCACGGAGCCGGGGGGGGGGGAGCAGCGGGGCAATACCCCAAGCCTTCATTCACAAATTACAACGAAAGCACCCCAACCCTCGGTGCTTGGCCAGCTCTCCTTCGAGCCCACCCCACACCACCGTCTCCCTCCCCACTCCCCTGCCCGCCCCCACCCGCCGCCAGGCCCGGGCGCAGCTCGGGGCGAGGCGGGCAGCGTGACGCAGGCCGGGAAAGGGGCGGCCAGGCCGGTGGCGAGGAGCGGGATGAAGGTGGTGTCACCGGACACTTGGCGGCCGGACGGGGGAACGAGGGGAGGGGCAACCGGCGGCACCGGATGCGCAAACCGCGCCCCGAGGGGCGGCGGCTCTTCTCACCGACAGCCTAGAGCTACAGGTGGAGAGGAAGGGAGGAGGCACCGCCCGGTCCGTCCCAGGCCATCGCCTGAAGCAGCCGGCAGCCACGCGCAGAGCGGCGGTTAACGGACAGACAACAGCCCAGTACTAGCGCGGTACCGGCCGCTCGCCCCGACCCAGCACTCACCATGGTGCACTACCCCTCCGCCGCCGTCTCCCGGCCCGCTCCCCTGTCATGTGACCTTCCAGCCCGCCACGCCACGCCCCCGCCGCACGTGACCCCCCTGCCCCCCCCTCCCCCCGCGCCACTCCTCCGCCTTCCCGCCGCCGCCTCGGTGCCCGCCGAGGGGACGGCCCCGGGGCGGGGAAGAACGCAGGGATGGCGCTGCGAGAAGACGCCGCCTAGCGGCCGGGAGGCGGCAGCTTGGGGGTGTGTTGGCTGCTGGCGAGGGTGGTTTCTTTTACCCGAGATAACGGCTGTGGTCCCACGACGGGTCGTTTTTTGGACCATTTTGTGCTTTTTAGGGAAACAGGAGGGAGGCCGCCGCCCGGGCGGGCTTGAGGGGATTAGCTGAGTCCTGTTGAAGATGCAGGGCAGCCGCCACGACAGCTGAGGGAACTAGGATTGGTTTATCGGGAGGAGGCTGAGGGGAGACCTCATTGCTCTCTAGGACTCCCTGTAAGGTTGTAGTGAGGCGAGGGTCGGTGTCCCGGTAACAAGCGATAGGACAAGAAGAAATGGCCTCAAATTGCATCAGGGGAGGTTTGTATTGGACATTAGGAACAAATTATTTACTGAAAAGGTAGTCAGGCACTGATTGGAACAGGCTGCCCAGGGAGGTGGTGCAGTCACCTTCCCTGGAGGTGTTCAAAAAACATGTAGACACCGCACTTGGGGACATGCTTTGATGGCTACGGTGATGTTATGGTGATGGTTGGACTCAACGACCTTAGAGGTCTCGTCCAACTGAAATAATTATACGATTCTATTATAAGGTTGCCCCTGAAGCACAATAACCTTCATGTAGACCAGGCAGGACCCTAAACCTGTTCTCACCCCATTGGGATGGCTGCCCCAGCCACAAAATAGTGAATTCAGAACAAACGGTGATGAGGTTCAGTGCGTGAAAGCAATAAAGATACTAAGGCAAAGTTTTTATTGATTTGGATTGGCTTAAAACCACTTTGTGCTCATTGAGCTGAGTCAGGAGCCCAGAAAGGGGTGCGGGAGGCAAAAGAAGACACCACCATCGTGAGGAGGCCGATGTCTCAAACCCTACAGCAGCAGATCCTCTTCCGTTAGCTTTTGCTGGAGCTTGCCATCTTGCAGACCCTGTAGGAAGGCGGTCAGCTTCACCTTGGAGAAGCCATCACTGTCACCAAACCCCGAGCCAGAGGCTGGCTCTGCTTCCACTGCAGTGTCAGACCCAGAGCCGGACTCATCATCTGAGAGAGGGAATATGTCACTCAGCTCCTGGTACCGCTTCATCCTGAAAGGCAGAGTGGCAGAGGGTTCATTCCAAGCATCTTACCTTGTTTACTACCTCTTCAGTGACCACACTGAAGCCTTATGTTCCCATGGGTGATCCACACCGTGGCAGGGCTGTCAAGACATTAATACCAGCCATTTTCCAGTGCCACCATTAATGCCAAAAGTGCAGGGAATGAACTTACAGGGATGGGTCTGCCATGGGAGGAAGGATCCTGTTGGCTCCGCCGGTGGGTATGTAAAACCAGGGCCCCTGCTCTTCGATGCAGTTAGCAGACCAGGCATCGGGTCGGCACCTCACTCTCTTGTACCTTGCCTTCTGCATCGGAGCACCTGAATCAATCAGCCATGTATTATTCACCAGGACCTATTCATTTTATTAGCACCTAGTAAGGCTTAAAGGAGGAGAAGAAAGTAATTTGTGTGGCCCTGATTGCTCAACTGCTGAAAACTAAATGAACCCTGAGGCCTTTTGTTGTTTGGTGTTTTTTTTTTTTTTTTCAATGGCTACTGATATCCTGACACCTCTGCTGTCATAGACATCAGGTGCATCTCAGACACAGCACTGCAACGTCCACAGGCACTACAAAGGGAAACCACTGCCTCATCCTGACGTCACAGCAGGACCCATCTCTAGCTCAGGGCACAGACACATCCGTGTGAGACGTGTGGGACTAGCTATGTGCAGCTATTCCTGAAGCTGGTGGAGGTATCTCAAGATCTCCTGGGGACAAGCCACCCCAGCAGAGAACTTGCTCCCGTGACCTCCCTGTCTCTGTTGCCTCCAGCAAGAATCATGGCCAAGTCTCCTTTGGCTTTGCATGTCTCAACTCAGCCCCTTGGGATGGGCTTTGGTGGGTAGATGAGAAAAGGTGTGCCAAGAGCCTCCTGCCGTGGGAGCAATTTGGGGATTACGTAGGTTCTTGGAACACACAATTAGACAGCTCCTAGACAAAACTCAGGATTGTATAAACCTGTGGTTTCAGTCCTGGAGCCCCCATTTCCCTGATCAGGAGTGTCACAGAAAAGCATAACTTAAAAATATACCAAAAAGGAGAGAACAACTATCTCACAGTAAAGATGAAAGCAGCCACATTTTGCCCTTCTTCTTAGTCTCATGTAATTAATTTATTCTGAAACCTCCTGGCACAATCTCTCCCTACTGACACTTTTGTCTATTTTTTCTCTCAGTTTCTTGGGAATATCTTTCTGTAATTACACTTGTCTATTGCCCTATTTATTTCCATAATGTACTAGATGACTTTCAGCTGCCTCCTACACTCTAAAAGAAAAAAAGATCTCACAGATATCCTTTCCTGCTTCTTTTACAGCCTATTCCTTTTTGTGTGTGTGCTTATTTTCTTCACTTAGCATATTATTAAGAAGGTTTTTAATAATAACAGTGGCAACAAAATAAACAACTGCAGCTGAACAACTTGCAAATACACAAAGTACCAAAAAATACCCCCAAACTGTAGTCCCTCAAAGTTAGCCACTGAGTGGTAGATGCATAATGAAAACCTATCACTATTACTGCCTTGGTTTGGGGACAAATTATATTATTACCTGTCTGAAAAGCTCTTCTGGCTGGCAAACCCCAAATCCACAGGGTACATGTCATCATGAATCATTTCCTTTTCGCTGTTGTAGCTCTGTGTGTTGCAATGTTGCACCAAATAAACCGTTTGATTTCCTCACACTTACAACCAGGTTCTTTTCCTGCCCCCCTCAAGAAAGCAGACTGCAGTCGTTACGACATGGGAGCTGTTACAGACTTCATCTGTAACTCCATAACTAACTAACAGTAGTGACAAGACCACCCTGACAGGATGGTTAAAAAATAACAGCTTGAAATATATGGATTGAAAATAACCCAAAGCAACAAGTTCTGTGAAGCCGCCTTCTCACCGGGGCTGGGAAAGAGGCACAGAAATGCTTCCCTTGCACAGAGCACCTTTTCTCAGCAGTCCCCCTCCAGAAAATGAAAGCTAGCAAAGCAGGTTTTCTGAGGAGATCTCATCACCCCTAGAAGAAGGTCAGTTCAAAAAATTCAGAAGCTATCTACGTGATCTCCACTGCATAGCCCAGAGAGAGGATTTCCAAGAGAACAACCGCCCCATTTTACCTTGTGCCGTATATCCCACAAAGAGGATTAAACAAACAGCCAGGAAAATCCTCCCGTTACATCTGATGAGGAGCTGCATTTTGGCTGGCATCCCCCTGCTCGCCACCAGCCTTCACCACAGCTTCACACTTCAGAAACAGGACGGGGCGAAGGAGATCGACTTTTAGAAAAGGTTTCCAAAACCTCAAACCCAACCCCTAACCTGCGTCACCGCTTCCTGATTGATGGCAGTGAGACATGCACAGAGAAACCCGGTGCCCTGGCCTCCCGGCCGTCGTCACTCCGAAAAAAATAACCCCCACTGCCTCCAGCTCCAGTTTTGCCCAAGGAGAAAAGCAAACTCAGGACCAACCAGCCCGGCTGTAGGCGTCTGCTGCCAGCAGCTTGTGGTCCAGGCATCTGCCTGATGCTCGGAGGCCTCCAGGGCATTTGCTGCTTCCTCCAGAGGGAAAAAGCAGTGCTCCACATTCCCCAGCTTTCAGTCAGCTGCAGTTTTGCATTGGCACTGGTGGCGATTTTTCCCAGCCTCAAGCTTGCATCAGTGCACCAGGAGGGTTATGAGCTGGCTGCTTGGAATCAGGGCAAGTTTCGCCAGCTGAGAAATAACCTTCCACAAAAGTAAATTATCCCCAGAACCTCACCTCAGGTTTATTTTTTTTAAAGCAGGATCTTATATATTGACAAGAGAAGTGACAAAAATGTACTCAGAGGATGTATTCTGGTAGAAATGTGTCAGCTCCTTTCTGAAAGGGCACAGGGGATTCGCTCAGACAGATCGTTGCTGTGTGGTGCCAACGCTCCAGGGAGTGTGGCAAAGGGTTGGGACAGCCTGTGGCTGTTCTGTGAGGAACCTGTCTGGAAAGCCCTGAAAGCCCCTGTACAGACAGACACAGGGAAATTGCCTTTCAGCTAGCTCTTATTTTTCACTTGCCTTTCAGCTAGCTCTTATTTTTCACTTGCCTTTCAGCTAGCTCTTATTTTTCACTTGCCTTTCAGTTGTGATTAAACCAGGCTTCAGTTCACTTAACCTCTTTGTAACTTTTCTTATCTGAGTGATGGGGTTTCCTTAGTCATAACATCAGATGCGGCATTAACTGAGGAACTGAGATGTGGACCTGATGTACTGCCAGCACGTTCAATGATGCTGCAGCTGATAATGTAAGTTGTCTGTGTTGAATCTACTTTTGCACAGTGGAAAGTCCACAGAGGCCCCCAGTAAAGATCTGGGCTAAGCGGTGACTTTCCCCAGGGCACAGTGCTTCACCAAAACCCCACCTGTGATGGAGGGAGCCCCTTCGGAGGCTCCCCTCTCTGGGCTGGGATTTACTGCTGGCCTGAGGCAGCAATGTGGTTTATTCTGAACCTCTGCACAGGGTTTTTTTTCTGGTACAGGAAAGAGACCCAAACCAAGCAGGCATGGAAGGACTCACATGCAGTGGTTATTCCTACCAGCCTCTTTTCTACTCTGTATTTTTAGCATCGATTCTGCTCTGGTTTTCATTTGTTTGTTTTCAAGCAGTGTTCAGCATCAATAGGAAGCCAGGTGAATGTGTGTGGGGAGGCAATAAATTTCCACCCACTGAAGGCTGCAGAAACCCTTCCTGCAGTGACACCTCTCATTTTCCACTGGTCATGGGTTATGTGCTGACCCCTTCCACCACCCCTCTAGCAGCATGTGCAAACACCCCCACACACGTGTGAAAGCATCCCTTTGCTACCTATTTCTGCCCATTCCCACCAGCCTGAGGCTTTTTCCACCGCACTGGAACTCCCACAGGCTGTGGCCAGAGCGGTGCCCACCAGCACGCATGGTCGGGGAGGGCCAGGGATCCTCAGGAGGAGGCAAACCTCACGCTTCTGGAGGGAAATCTCACAGAGACAAATTTATCTGTCTGGTACCATCAGCCAAGGGGGGGGGGGGAGGTGTGTAGTGCTGGCAGTTTTGCCTCACAGTTTTGTTATTTCTTCTGTCAGCGGCGTGCCTCAGGAAATGAGATTGCTTCACAATTAGTAACCATGGGAAGACTGCAGCAAATTTTCCACTCCCCCCTTTCACGTACACCTGCGTAATGGTGGCCAGAAGCCTGGGGGGAGCATCAGCCTATGCTCATCTCCTCCTGTCCTGCTTCATTCTGCCAGTGTCCACACCCCGCTGAGCTTGGCAAGTAAAGAGCTTTCCACCTTCCTATGAATGTCTAAGTCATACTGGAGACCTGGATCTGAAGCAAACTAGGATGTGCAAGTCTTAAGAGTAAAGCATGTCCTTTGTGGGGCATCATGGGATGCCCAAGGAAAGCTGTACAATTATTTCCCACTTGGGACATAAAATGCAAATAAACAGCCTGAACAAAAAAAATGTTCACCTCAAGCCAGAGGCCACAAATTGCTGAAAATTAACACTCTTTTTTTCAAACAGAGAACAGCACATGAGCTCTACTCTATTGGAACACCAACCCTGAAACCTGCCCTTGCATGACTAGCAGAGTTCAAGAGAAAGAGGGTTTTTAAAAATCAGGTATTTCAAATCCACCAAGGACAGCCAACTGGAACAGCTACCTCAAATCTACCTCCCATAACCCGCAAGGAAGACTCACAGGATGATATTCCTCTTGCACAGATCCCCTGTGTATAGAGTGGAAGAATAAATGCCCCAACAGAATAAGCTATAAAAAAGATGATGATAAATGAGGAGCAGGTATTTGAGAACACAGCTCACTCCTGGAGAGTTTCTTACACTGAAGCACTGCTGTTATTTTCAAATCACATGTGAAGCAGATTAAGAGCTTTGCATTTTTCTAAGGCATTTATTTGGGGAGCAGAGGGCAGGCAGAAGAAGGGGGCTTCCTCAGCACTGTTCACCCTGCCCCTTGACCAGACACCCTCTTCATTACATGCCTGAAAAACCTGGGAGCAGCCCTCAAGCTATAATAAACACTTCAAAATGTGAAGTGAAGAAGTACTTCGTAGCTTTAAGTCTTGTGGTTGTTTCATCTCCCAGCTGGCTTCAGGAGTAATTTAGCATGAGGATGGGGTCCCATAAACACCAGGACCGTGAGTGCCTGTGCACCTATCAGCAAGGCATGCAGGCAAGGTGATCATCCATCCAGACCTGGAGGGTAAGGGGGCAATAAGGAAATGTCTCATTCATAACTGCTTGGAAATCAGATAAATGCTAACTGCTGTGGGGTCACTCTGCTCTCAGGGATCAGGTTTTCCCCTGACCTGGCCAGCAGGAGCTGGATTCTGGCTTTGGTGGGGACTGCAGCTGAACCCCACACTCCACTAACACACCTTCTCAGAGGAGCTGGCAGTCCCAGTATACCAGGCCCAGCCTGCAGTGCTCTGCTGGAAAATTTGGAATACATATTTGGTGCATCACCACTCTGGGGGCAGCCAGTACAGAAAGGGTTGCAAGTGGAAAAGGGTGTAAAGAGGGAAGGATGGCAAAAAAAAAAAAAAAAACAGAGGGCAGATTGAGCAAAGGAGAGCATCTGAATGGCAGCTGGGTTGAACACAAGGAGTATGGGGTTTTGCCCATCTTGTCTTTTAGGAAGGCAGAACAAGTTTCTTCCCTAACACTCACTGCTCACTGGGATGAGATCCATCATACCCAGACATCCAACCACAGATCCATCTCAGTGAATACTCCTCACAAGCCATCCTGTTAAATGTCCTAAAACCACCTAGACCCTCCTCAGCATAGACCTCCACTCCATGGTGGCATCCCAGCTAGATTTAAGGATGCTTTCTGCCACTAGCTCTTGTTCAACCAACCAACCCTTGGGGACTGAAAGCAAAAATCCCTCCTGCATCAAAATAGCAAAGAGCTGGCAACCCAAGGAGGGAGACTTGTGTTGACCTGGGAGAATGTCTAAATCCAGCCCTAAGGAAGGATGATTCCTTAACCTGAGTGACATCTCAGCTCAGCGCCTGGCCCCTGTGTTTGCCTGCATACACAGAGCATCATGGCACACACATTAGGGCAATTCATGGCATCCCTCAGCCTCTTGTGCTGCCACCTCTTGCCTCCAAGTGCAGTATCAGGCCCTGACCCATGAAGATTCAGATCTTGCAAGAAACCATTACTGCTCACATGCATTATGTGGAAATCAGTGGAATCACTGCTATCACACAGAAGAGCAGCTCCTTGGGTTTTCCCATGAAGAAGGTCAACAAGTGCACAGGGAGAGGTTTTAACTGGAAAGCCATAGCTGCATCAAGACCCAACAGAGCTGATGATTAGCAGGAAGCTGCCGGCAGCATTTCCCTATCAGCAATCACACCTCTGCCAAAACAGTTAAGGAAGCAATGGGCCTGTCCTTCAAGAGGAAAAGCAACCAGCATTCATTCATGCTGGGAGCTGTGATGCTTTCTGCTTCCGTGTACTGAAGCCCAGCACAGCAGGAGGTTTTGGCTGACACACTGAGAACTACATTTTACAAGCAACAGCTTCTCAACAGCAAACTGAGCTCCAGTTTCTGATTAGAGACCATTTCAATGGCCATCCTTCCTTCTCTAGAAACCTCTCCCCAGAGCCATACCAGATCAGTGATGGAAGTGCTCAGCCCTCACTGGAAGCAGGACCTGCACAGTGAAGTAAGGAGGGCGTCTCCTTCATGAGTCTGTTGGGAAACAACTGTAACATGACAAGGAATTAACTAGAGAGAGAAGCATGGGGGGATGGCGATGTTTAAAGAGCAAAGCCTGGTGCCCTGCTCCACTGCTGCTCTGGGAACATCTTTTCACTGCAAACCAGTTGGTGCTGCTGCATACATATTGGGCTCAGGCTTGGTTACTTGAGTTTTAGACACAGCTATCTTTCCATATGACGGTTTCTCCAGTCCAGGACAACCACATGAGTGAGCTGCTCAGCAACTTTTAGATGCTTTTTATCAACCCTGTGCTCTTCTTCCAAGCAGCACAGGGAGTGGAGGCAAGGTGAGCGAGTGCAAACCTAGTGCTAAGCACCAGCACCACCAGTGCCAAAGAACTCCACACCATGTGCAGGAAGAAAGGGCATCAGGAAATTCAGGAAGGGAAGAGGAAGCATGGATGCTCCTGTGGAGGTTTCCCCATGAACCAGATCCAGTTCTTCTTGTTTAAAGTGGAGCAGAGCTGCTGTTCAGGCCTCTGTTAACCCATCATTTACCTGCAGTCACAGTTTTGTGACCTTCACTGAGCTATTGGGGAAAGAGGTAAAATTACCTTTAGAGTAAAGGGGGATGGGGCTTTGTTGTATTTCTTATCAACCAAAGGAGCTGGGCATTTTGTAGCTAGTTTTAAGCATGTTTGTTTTAGTAGAAATATCCTTTTGTTTTGAAATGTGACACGCAGAAAACTGAGGAAAGGCATGAAAAGTCTCTCTGTGGCAGGACTTGCACACTGCAGCCCTCTGAGCCCCTCTGGAAGGATCTGCTCCTTGATCTCAGAGTGGACATTGCTACGGAACAAAGCAGCACACTCCAAACTGCTGTCCTTCAGGTTCAGACACAGCCTGTGGTGCTGACAAAGCTGCTCTGCCCCTGCCAGCACAGGCACTTTCAAGATGAGCACATCCTTTTAGAAAGTACAATTTGCATTGATTAGGGGGAAGCATCTTCTGTCATTTTCTACTTGAAAGAAACAAGATCTGTAATAGTTCCATTTTTCATCTCTTTCAGTGCAGAGGAGGACTTGGACAGAGGTCAGCCAGCAGAGAAAGATGAAGCCTGGGGCAAGATTCATCTCATCTAAACTTTGCAGCAGAGTGCAGTAAGGAGGCCAGGCCAGGCTGACCAGGGAGGTAACACAAAGCCCTTGCACTTGCAGTACCACTTGCCTTTATGGTACAGAGTTACAAATATGCCTATGTTAACACCGGCTGCTCAGTGCCACAGGGAGACATTAAGGCATAGCACATGGAGAAGTTCAAAAGGATTTATTTGCCAGAAGCTCCAGATGTGGATAGGTAAAATGGAAACCAGTATGTGCCACTCATCAGCCCTAACTGTCCTAGCACAGTATTTGGTGTTCAGAGTAAACTGCTGGTAGATTGTTGTTCATTATTGTCCCCTCCTTGTCTGCAGACCACATGCTAGCAATTTGATCCTGCATCACAATTTCTGACTCCTTGTCTGTCCCAGTTATCACATCTAGGGTGTCACCACCTTGTAAGAAGGCTCCTTCTGGTGGAGGGAGGCTCTGGGCCCACCTGTTTGCATTCCCTCATGGGCTGCTGTGAAACTTCTCTGGTGTTTGCTGAACCCAGTTGGCCATGAGAAGATGCACTCCAGGAGAGCAAGAGGAATTTCATGACCAGCACTCCTTGCCTGGGAAGCACTTGCTCTTACTCCCTTCCAAGACAATTAGCGTACAGGAAATCATCTTTTCAATTCCTTCTTTTTGGTTTTGTCCTACACATTTCAGTCACAGATCTCAGACAAGCTCTCTGACAAGCACTTGTACTCCTTTTACAGTATTCAGTGACTCACACCAGCTCACTCCATCACATGCCCATCCTAATCTTACACTTACCCAATTCCTCTTTGTTTCAGCAGAAAATTGCATTTGAAACCTCAAAACCTGAAATCCTTGCATCCTCCTCTGATGCCAGCTAGTTAAGTCTCTCTTACAGTGACAATGAGCATGTAGAAGAAGACTTCAAGTATTTTTTGTGTATCAAATGCCAAACCCTCAACATTTAAAACATTGCTAAACCCACCTGAATTAAGGTCTGTCTCCTTAAGGGACCACATTGTTGTCAGTCACTCTAAAGAAATGCTTGATATCTGTGGTGGTTTTCGGCCATGCCTTTAAAATTTTGTTACAGATTTTTAGCAGAAAAGCAGAAAAATATAAATAAGTCACTATTGGGTGTAAAAAGGAAAACTAAAGATTATTCTAAACAAATTCCTTGGAGAAATATCTAATATACGATGGGCTGTACCAAAACAATTCTCTCTCTTTTGAGCTCTTCTCTGCTTGTTTGCTCAGGAGAGGTTAATCTGCTCCCTGGCCAACCTTGGCTGAAATGATTTTGGCTAAGTCTAACCCCTGCTTTCTCTCTGCTCCTCTCTCTCTTGGGACAAGGGGGGGGGGGGGCAGTGGAACAGCTTCCCTGGTCTCTGACCACCACAATATTACAGATGTTTTCCCTTCTCTCGCTGTGCTGAACATCCCTTCTGCCCAACAATGTCTCTGGCACGTGCTCCAGATCAAGACACAATCAAACAATGGCTTTGGCAAAAAGGCAGCCAGACAGATAGTCCTCATCAGGAAACCACTGACTGCTTGTATACCTACCTGAGACAAGGAAGAGCTACAAACCACTAGCCAAACTGCAGAAAAAAAAAAAAAAAATGTGCTAGGAAGTGCTTGGGTCAGAGTTCCCAGGAAGCACATAACAGAAGTTTTCAACCCATACTTAAAACCTGCATTAGTCATTTGCGTCAAGTTCCACAGCCAAAGATGTTGCAACTGAAGAGGAAAGAGGGCTGATGAAGAGGAAAGAGGGTTGATAAATGCTGCTTACCACAACTCTATGCACTTGATTTTAACATAACAGTCTTTAGTTCTGTAACTTTGTGGCTACAGAAGGGTTGGCTACAGGAGCTGCCAGCCTAGCCAAGTCCTCCTTCACAGGACTATTTCTGGGCATCTTACAATGAAAAGTTCAACAGAAAACATCTGGGTAATACCAACTATCTCCATCTTTTCAAACAAACACACAAGCAAAGCAAGCTCATCATTGCACTGTCAGTGTTGACCAAAAGGAAAACCCCAAACTAAACTGAGATGCATGAGGGCCACGTGTGAACAAGATCAGTCCTGTCTCTCATGGTCTGATGCTGAGCTTAATCAAGGTCCTGCAGTGTTTCCGGATGTGGAAGTGCAGCAGCAATCACACCCAGCACAAGTGTTGTGCTGATACATTGACACATCTCCATGTTGCAGATAGACATCTGCCTTGCCAGGAGCACATGAGCTGGCTGGCAGTGCTGGGGCAGCACCAAAACTCACAGCAGAGGAGCTTTTGGACAAACGAACAGAGGGAACTATCACAGGGAACTTTTGCTTTTGCCACACCAAGGCAGGAACCACCACTGGCTGCTTCCCTTGCAACACAAGCAAGCTGCTTTACTGCTGTGAAGGGGAAGTGAGTGCTCACTTCTGCCCCACTATTTCAGTTCACATAAGAGGGGAGAGTGACACAGGACACAGCTGTCACATCCTACCATGCTCCTCCAGTCTGGTCCCCTCATGGGAAGAAAAAACCCCAAGAGTGAGCCTCCTTTGAAGGGCTTGCAGGGAGAAACAAAACAAGGCACCAGTTTCTTTGTCTCCTGAATAATTTAGGCCCAGCACAACCTTCCTGATTGAGCTGTTTTATAACACAGCACATCTCTAGACAGCGTGAGAATGAAGAGCATTTCAATTAAAACACAACTGAGTTTTCACTCAAACCAAATTACTTCTCCCAAGTATTATGCTCTAGCTGAAGAAGCAGGCTGAGGTTGTAGCCTCCAAGTTCAGATCTTGCACTAGGTGCCAACTCCAGAAAAGCACAAGCTTCTCGTAAACCTCCCTGCTTTATGCTGGGGAAGGAGAAAAGATTACAACAACAGAAAGGAGGTTTCAGTTCTAAGATACAGAGGAACAGAACTGCAGGTTAAATGGAGTTCACAGGAACCTAATCTTTAATTAATCTTTGAAATAAATGCCTGACCTCACACATTCAACTGAACATTCCTGAAGGGAGCTTTGCTGCCTAATCCAAGCAGCTCTCCACCTCCCTTTTTCTCTTTTTTTTTTTTTTTTAAAAACACTAAATACACAACCTTACCTCTCTGGAACCACAGAAGAAGCAGGAATTATGCAACAGGCTTCCTTAAAAAGGAACTGTGCTGTGCAGAGTATCTGGCACAACACAGTCTCCAGTTTTGCACTGAAGTGTTCTGGGGTATCTCCAGAGGAAAGAGCACCAACCACACAGCTGTGCTGAGAAACCTCTAATTCCTTTTATTTCTGGGACTTCTAAACTATGAAAGCCTTTCCTACCTGTCTGCTGAGCTCTCTCAAGATTGCAGTGAATTTAGGGTTAAAAGGAATGCATTACCCCACACTCCACTTGGCTCTGCCTTTCCTTTTAATGCTTCAGACTGGCATTGGAAGGCTAGGACAGGGAAAAAAAAAAAACAATTATTACTTATACATAATTTATATACTGGGATAGCCCATAATCTATCCTTCCCCAAATTACAAGTAGGCTAAGTTTGATGAGCCAATCCTTGTTCTGAAATATTTGCTCAGAGGCCTTCAAGAGGGGAATACTGAAGTGCAGAAGATACAAACCCCACACATATTGCCACCTTCTACATGAACAGGAAGCTAAAAGTAGAAAATTAATTTTAACTTCCAAATTTGGAGTTTGTGGTAGAAAGTGCACACCTGCTTTGACTGAAATCAGACAAAATAACACACAGTGCAGGCTGCTGAGAGCTATTTCACCAAGGAAACTATGGGCTGCCCTATCTTCAGGCCACAGGAAAACTGAATTAAACATCTGACAGCAGAAAAGAAACTCTTAAAGGCTGACTAGATGTTTAGTTAGCAAAACAGGAACACACACGTGCATCTGCACATGCTCTCTGCCTTACTCTATGTGTAGGTAGCTGGTCTAGTATTAAGTTTTCCTGCCTCTCATTTCCAGGACCTATTTGTTGACCTCTTTGTGGTTAGAAGTCTTCTGCAGAAAGTTCCATGTGTTTAAGATGTACACACTTTCCTGCTTGCACATGATTCCCCCTTGCACCCTCAAAGCTAAAACCATTTCCCCCCACCCTGTTTTCTGGAAAAAATCCAGTTGTTTTGACAATTCTCCTTCAATACCCTCTATTGTTGTAAACATCTTCCCATAAACCTGACAGTGATTAAGATTGTTGGTGCACACAGTAGACCCCATCACAGGGTAACAGAATGTTAGGGGTTGGAAGTGACCTCTGAAGATTGAGCCCAACCCCCCTGCCAAAGCAGGATTATCTAGGCCACACAGGAATGCATCCAGATGGGCTTTGAAAGTCTCTAGAGGAGGAGACTCCACAACCTCCCTGGGCAGCCTCTTCCAGTACTCCATCACCCTCACAGCAAGGAAGTTTTTCTTTAAGCGGCAGGGGAATTTTCTGTGTTCTGGTTTTCATCTGTTATCCCTCATCCTACCACTAGGCACCAGTGAAGAGACTGGCCCCTTCTTCTTGACACCCACCTTTAAGGTATTTGTAAACATTCTTTAAATCCCCCTCAAGTCTGGTTGTCCAGGCTAAACAGCCCCAGGTTTCTCAGCTTTTCCTCCCAATAGAGATGTTCTATTCCCTTAATCGTCTTTGTTGTCCTCTGCTGGACTCTCTCCAGTAGTTCCCTGTGTGGCTTGAAGAGGGGAACCCAGAACCAGACAATACTCCCTGTGAAGCCTCCTGAGGGCAGAAGAACCTCCCTGGATCTGCTGGTCACACTCCTCTTAATGCACCCCAGGATCCCATTGGCCTATCTTGGTCCAAAAAACTTGTCTGGGATTTGAACCCTGGACCTCTCCCACCCTAGACCAACCAGCCTTGTGGGGCACCTGTAAACATAAACCCCAAATCAAACCTCCCACAGTTATTTTCCAACTTCTTTCCTTAAGGGACCCTTTCCAGGAAAAGCAGAGTAACTGCAGCTCAAAAGTTTCTTAATCTTATACACCTTGTCACTTCACTTTCCTCATGCCCCTGGCATCTCTCACCATAATCTGGCTGGGCAATGTGCTCAGCCCAAGTTTCACCTACAGCAGGTCCTGGTTCATAATCTTTCTATGGACACCAGAAATAGAATCAGTGTACATTTTCGTCAGAAATGCAGCCTGGGCTTCTATAAAGAGTAAATAGGAGGCTAAATGAGAACAAGGCAGAGGAAGCAGGTTGCGTAAGACCAGAAACACTGCCAGATCAGCAAGTCCTTAATGACAACCAGGAGAAGTTTAACAGAGAATTCAGTAATTGATGGCGCACAGACAGATTTTGAATAGCATCTCAGTAGCAGTGGGATCTGGAAGAACTTCAGTGAGGCCCCTGCTTGCAGCTCCTGGCATCCCTGACCAACACAAGGTAAGGAGCCACACATGACATCCCAGGTCTTTAAGCTGCATTTGGCAGCTATTTGGAGCACTAGAACACAGCACCTCTAACCTGTGAATTCTCTACTGTTTGAGAGCAGGGTATCTCCTCCCACCACAAGCTGCTTTCTTGCTCTTGGTTCTGGCACTTCAATTGCTTGTGTGTTTTTACTGAAGATACTCACAATGTATCTTACTAAAACCCGAGGAAACACAATTCTAAGGACTCTGAAAAACAAACAAACATGCATACATTTAGCCAAGCTAGTCCATTTATTAAGTCTCTATCAACTAGATTTTGATTAACACAAGGGGGGGGGGGGAAGAACACACTGAGCAATATACAAAATAAATAGTGAAAATAACAAAGTTCCCTTCGTGTGGATGAAGTTTTCTGGGGACAAAGGTTAGAAGACATACAAAGTATTCTAGTTGGAAGAAGGTGCCTCAGATACCTTAGAAAAGTTTTCCTGGAGAAATAGATTTCCTTAATAGAAACAACTTTCATACAGCACTACATTTAAAAACTGAACCATGTACTGAAGGAAACAGAAAAAAATAAGGAAGGTTAGTATTTTCATACATGGCAAACAATAAAAGCATTAGCTGGACATTCACCTTACATTTAAAGTTGATACCATTAGTGTGGGTGAACTACTGAATGGGAGAGCTCCGAGTTTCTCACAATGTTATACTACTGCAGGCTCTAGGTGGATTGACAAACTGCAGACACCTCAGTCCTGTCGCTCAGTACAGAAGCTGTCTGACAGCACTGCTTGTGACAGGTTACCATTTTTATAGTGAACATTTCCTTCCAGGCAAGTATTTATATAAGTGGATACAGTTTTGCTCTGAGCCTCTTCATTCTTGTTGGAAGAAGACCCACCATCTCCTTACTGAGTTCTAGTTCAGTTTCAATGGCACGGACAGCATCCGGGTACTTCTCACAGTAATCTACCAGAAATGTGTAATATTCCAATGATGTCTGCATATTTTCCAGTTGCTTTTTGCCATCTGAGGTAATAAGCTTACCATAGAGTCGTGCAATATGGAATTTAGCCACCATTGCGGGGCGAAGAACATCTTCCCCCAGCTGTTCAGGAAACACCTTATCTGGGTTCCTCAAGGAATCCAAGAAGAGTTCGTAGTATTTGATTGATAACTGAGCCAGGGAATTAATCTTTTTAATTGTGTGGGAGTCTAGCTCCTCTAGTCTGTTACCTATAGCTACCTTCAGATCCATCATCTCGTAATAGGTGTTAGCTAGTTCAAACTGGAGCTGCCTACTGATCAGCAGATAGTACTGTGGATTCAAGTCTGCACAGATAGGCTCCAGCATGTCTATCCTACGCTTGTGCATTTTGCAGCGCCTCTCATAGTCTTCCTCAAAGAAAGCAAGTACCTTAAACAGAGCACTGTGATCCTGAACAATTTTAATGTGGTCAGTAACATACCCATCGACCTGAAAGAACTCTTTTGCTTCCTGAACATAGTTCTGACCGACTAGAAAGATTTCTCTGGCCTCTTGGAAATCTAAAGGATATACACTGCTCACTTTCTCTTCCATGGCTAAGACAGAGTCACATATATCACTTGTCCCAAAAAGGACAGCTTTTTTCCTGCCCTTCTCTTTTTCATCTTCTTCTTTTTCCTTTGGGCTTTAAGTTCCAGCTGCCTGTCTGGATCCAGCTCTCCTATGTTATCCTGAAATGGCAAAGGATACCAATTAAAAATGCATGTGGCTTAGGAAGAGAGACTTACACAGAATCATTTTATTCATGAGTTAGCCTTTCAATGACAAACAAGGTATCAACAGGACAGAGGAGAAAACACAACAGTGTATCGTACCTTATATTCACAAAAAAATCATGGGAATTACAGCCTCAATTCTGTAAAAACCTAAGACTAAGATAATTTAGCCTCCCTAGTCTGTTTAAAATATAGGCAAAACAATGAGGCCCAAAGGCCTGCTTCAGCAAATGCTGGGTTTTAAACATTCCAATGAATGCTTAAATGAATGCAACAAACACCTGAACGAATCAAATGGCTGAATGAAAGAAGACCAACACACAAAACTGTGGCGTGTCAAGATGATTCTCTTACTAGCAGTTAAATAAGAAGTCATCTGCAACAGAAGCTGCAAGAAAATGCAGCAGAGGAGGGAAATTTGTGAAGCTGCTGCACAAACAGCACACTGATCACACTACAGAGCTGATCCCCTATATGTGCTTCTCCATTGCATTGAAGTCAAAGCACACTAACACACTTGTTACACTCCAAGCATATACTGTACTGTTCATTAGGCAGCTGTTTATCACTTGATACCAACTATGCAGTGATTCCCGTTACAAACATCATAGAAGCCTTTGTTGTTAAATGACAGCTACAGAACAGAATTTTGGTCACCTCAAGTAACTGCCGAGCGCTCTGCAGGAGATTCAGGCAGTATTTAATCCAGAACCTTGCAATCTCAGCTTTTCTCTGTCGAAGGTACTGTTGGTCTTGCTCTGTTTCATCTATTGAATGGATATAAACACACAAAAAAACTTCAGGAGAACCTGAGCACTCCAGCAAGAACCTCAAAATGTTACATGCAAAATATACGTTGCTTGTGTTTAGTTTTACTTCATTGTTAAGACAGAAATATGTTCTCTGACTCTAAATTGTCATTCTGGTAGAAACCCATAGGGATTAACAAGGATCTCTTATGTACGAGTTCTTAAAAGAAACAGATCATAAAGTTTAGAATGATCTTTGATCTTGAAACTTTTCCTGAAAAAGATTTTCATGTCTTTCGGCAATGAGAGAAAGAAAATGGAATCATTTGTTTTCTGAGATGGAACTGCCTGCCCAGTAATTGTTTCTGAGGGTGATTAGGGCATTGGAATTGCAATGGACCCCAAGACTTGCTACCAAAAAAAGGGAATAAAGGTAGAGGAAACTGCCATTAATTAATCTACCTGGTACAAACACAAGATTGTGAGCCCTACTACTTCTGTATTTCTTTCCCTACAACCCTAAATGGTGGCACTGGTGCTGTCTCAAGATAATGTTTTCAGAAACCAAAGGGATTTCAAGAATCTCATTTCCCAGTCTCTAGGCAGAAGGCAGCAAGGTAGCTGAACAACAAGGAGGACACCAGCATTCCTCTTCACCAAATAAAAAAGCAAACTTCCAACTCAGATCCACTGTGCTCATTATCATTCATTAGAGCCAAAGAAGTTGTTCTTACTAAGGAAATAAGAAGTCACTAACCTATCTAAAGGCTCCTTTACTAAATACCTGTGTTTAACATGATAAAATTAAGGTGTCAGAGTGGACAAAGCTGAACATGCATTAATCTTTCTGCACAATGATCTTCAGATCCACAACCCAGCTCTCTGTACCATAAAAAGGAAAACAGGATCAATGTTTACTCCACTGAAACAAACAAATATCACTACTTGCTGTAGGAGAAACTGAAGACAGAGTGAGCTAACAAAAAGATAACACAAGAAACCTATAAAGGACAATTGAAAATAGGACTCCTACCTACCACTTCCTGTCTTGCACCTGAATTTTGATACCACAGCTGACTGTATGTTTTTATACACTTATCAAACACATAAGCCAAAAAATGAGGTTAAGTATGGCATGAATGAACTCTAATAACTGTGTGGTGAGGCAGCTATGGAAGCACACTGGTTCAGACCCTTCATGCTATACTGTTTCCAAACAGTTTACCAGGTTTGCTTAACTTGACTCTTGACAACCCTGTTTCCCTGAAACTAAAAAGCTTTTGGACATCGTCCTCAAGGTACTTAAACAGTAGGAAAGGCAACTGCAGAGAGTTCTGTAAGAGAAATAGTAAAAGCATTTAAAGAAAGGTACTGCCACTGAACCTCAATTAAATAAAACTCAATTGTGTCTATTCTGGTCATATCTGAACCTGAAATAAGAACATTGGTGGATTAAAGAGCTTATGTTCCAACAGCCCAAGCCATTAGAAATTAACCAATATATTCACCATTCACAGTCAGAATTAGAGACTCACACAGGGGCTACCCTGAGCACATGCTCACTCTCCGCAGTTTAAAGCTCTCTTGAAGCCTTCAGTTGGCCCAAACAAAGAATACACAAGGCTGTGCTGTAGATAAGCAAAGACTAAGAGGCCTTCTGTTAAATATTCACACTATCACGGTACCACAGGTCCACAAAACTGATAACAGTTCTTCAGAAGTTTCTATTGATCTTCATGCTGAACTGCAAAGTTGTTCCACTGCATCAATGCCCAAAACAACATGAAGGGGAATTAGAGTCCCAAACCCAGCCCTTAATGAGGCTGCAGCACCCAGCTACAAAATACACGACAGGAACTCTCTGGATTTGGGGATTTTAAGATCTGCAGTTTCCCCCTCTTTTAAAACTATTCCTAGGAAGCATCTGGTCTGGTTCATTGAACCACTGCCCTCTAATCGATGAGAAGCAAAGTTAAGGTGCATTTTAAGCACATGTACAAGGACACAGGGACGAGCAGACAGTGCCACCACGAAAAGAGACCTTGTTTTAAATTCCACTTTTATTCTGGTACACTCTCCAAAGCACTTGAGCTTTTCTCATAGGGTTTACTCCTAGTCAATCTTGTGCTGTAGCAGCACCAGTTCTTCAAGAATATTTCACCTCACTGTTTATTAGGAAGATTTTAGAAAATTAACTCTGAGGTAAATTTTGTGGCTATTGCTAGACTTCACTTTTAAATTTATGTATCAATGATGCTTAATTCACACTACTACATTGAAAACTGTTACATGAACTTACTGTCTTCAGCAGATGGGACCTGTCCAGCTTGGCTAAAGATGACACTGGCTGCTGCTAAACAGTGTCGAGCCTCCATAAAGCATTGCTGAGAGAGACAGAAACAGCGACATTGATCACTGATACAAGCAGCACAAGCACTGCTCTCAGCCTGGCTAAACTCCTCGCCTCAGAGAGCAGAGAGGCATGAACACAAGAGAAATGATAGAACCTCAAGGCTGTATGGCATATTGCCCTGGACACCAGAAGAAAAGACTTTTTTTTTTTTTTTCCACACATCTACAACTGAATACTTATTTTCTTTCTACCACAGCCACACTAGCAAGCCTCACTTTTCATATCAGATACATCAACTATGAACATTTTCACTGTTCCGATCTATCGCTTCCTTGAGGTAAAGGAAGTGATGACTTGTGGTAAAGATTGTATCAGGGGGTGTGAGAAGGGGCTGGACATACAAGTCAACATTCTGAGTCAGATTTAGATTCCTTCACTCATTTGGCAGTGCATTGTTTAATGAGTAGTGCTGCCAATGCATCAAAGACATGGAAATTACAAGTTACTACTGAAAGGAGCATTAACCGGCTTAGGTATGGCAAAAGTCTTTTAGGCAACAGAGCATCTAAATAATCTGGATTTTAGAAAAGCCTAAATGAAGCATTTCCTAGCAGTGAATTAGAGTCAACACAGATGTCTGGAAGCAGACAGCTACCATCTTACATACTCACTTCACTGTTCACATAGGCTCAAATGTTGATAAACAGACACTAAGGTACAGGGGACAATAATTTACAGGAAACATACAATGGGCAATACCTTGGCCTTCAGATGTTTTGGAAGTCTTTATTATAGCAGAGAAATATAATGACATTTTAAATTAAATGACCTTAACCTTAAAGTGCTGCTTATGAACATCAGGTCACATCACTGCTGGAACTTCATTAACCGCAGAGCTTTTCTTATGTCTACACCCCTGCTCATTTTTCCTGCTGCGCTATCGCAACACCACAGGGAAGCCCCTGCGTCCTCTTCAGGGCAAACAAAGAGATGTTCCATGTCAAAAGACAATTTGTGGGTTTATAGGAGGACATTTTTAATTCAACATGGAGCCCTGTCTCAAACAGCTCTTTAAACAATTTTCTTGCTTCACGGTAACATTCATGATACAATTACAGCAGAGAAATGTTAGGTCTGTTACCTTAGAGAGATAATACTGTGACAGAGTGGCAGCATTGAATGCCCATTCCACTGGGTAGTAGCCACAATACTCAAGCTGTCGTTTAAGAGTAGTATGGCAATACTGAGCAGCCTTCTCAATCATCTCCAGGTGCTGGTAGACTTGTGCCAGATAATACAGAGTATGTGTATAGGCTTTCTCAAATCTGGAAAAAACAAGTCTTTAGATTTTTATTTCCCCCCCCACCCTCCTCCTTAAATACACCCTCATAAATTAATATTTTTTTTTAAAAAGTAATCTAGGTATGCTGCTGCACACCCACCTTTTGGATCTTTCCTGGTCTGTGAGTTTTTCTTCTTCTGCCATGAAGTGTTCACTGGGATCCAGAGGAGGATTTCCATCCTGCAAGAGTACAAGGTACCTTGAGTTAAATACATTTCTCATTGCAGCGTGGTGCTCCCTCTTCTGGCTGCAGATGAGTTACCATTTTTCAATCCCAGTTTCAATAGAATTTCTCTTAACACATCCGCACCTATCTCAACACCACACACAAACAACTCAGATTTTTGAGGATGAAAGCCACAATCCCATACAAAGTTACGAGGTTTTCAGCTTGAAGACTTCCGCTTACATAAAGTCAGGCATGCTGCCTGCACCAGAAACACTCAGCCTGGATTCTAGGGGACTGAAATTGGATGTCTTTGTTTTGTACAATATAACCTACTGGTTTTGAGAGTGTCCACCTAATACTAAGCATGCTTTCAAGTGCGAAATATTTGTTTGCATGGCTGCACTAATCACTAACAAGAAAACATCCTGCAGGAAGTACTGCAAAGAATGTTATGTGCATCAGAGCTGCTGTAAAGTCTTAACCACTGTGAAATGACTCCCTTTACTCAGCTCTATCAATGAGACTTTCCAGGTTATGAATAAAGAGTCAACAGGCAATGCCACTGGAGGATGAAACTGCTAAACCCCAATACCGTGTTAACTACTTCATTTAGATGTGTTTTGGGGGATTTTAAACCATGAGTTCTGTCAGAATCCTTATGCAGATGACTATGCATCTTTCAGCATTGCTCTGCTCAGCCCTTCCTTAGAAATGACTGTTTTCTCCCCTCATCTTTGCCCTAGTGAGGCCACATCTGCAGTCCTGAGCCAAATTCTGGCTCAAGAGAGATGGGGAACAACTGTAGAAAGTCCAGCAGAGGCTACATGAATGAGGGTCCTGGAGCTCTCTCTCTCTGATAAGGAGAAGCTGAGACCTGGGGCTGTTCAGCCTGCAGAAGAGCAGACTGAGAGGGGATCTGATCAAAGCGTATCGATAACTAAAGGGTGGGGGTCAAGAGGATGTGGCCAGACTCTTTTTCAGTGGTGCTCAGTGAATGAGACAAGGCGCAACAGACAAACTGGAACCCAGGAGGTTCCATTTGACCATGAGGAAAAGCTTTGCTGTGAGGGTGCTGGAGCCTTGGAGCAGGCTGCCCAGAGAGGTTCTGGAGTCTCCTTCTCTGGAGAGATTCCAAACAGATGTGGACATTTTGATCCTGGGCAAGTTGCTGTGGGTGCCCCTGCTTGAACAGGGGAATTGGAAGGGGAATTGGACTAGATCTCCAGAGGCCCCTTCCAACCCCCACCATGCTGAGATTTTGTGCAACTGCCAATAAAGTTAGTTAAACTGGCAAGCCCAACAGACCAACACTGCTTATGGCAATGTTTTATTAGTCTGCACTTATCTAAACTCATTTGTAACTGTCAATGACTTCAGATGCCAATCCCAAACCACTTCTAACAAAGGTGTTTTTCCATTCCTATTAGTTGCAGTATATTCTGGCAATACTAGAGCTAATTCTGCAAAAAAAAAAAAAAAACAACTGAAATGACACAGTAAGCAAGACTCTTGCCTCATTCCTTGATCTACAGATTTATCTTCAGATGTTAAGCTTCATGCCTTTAATTACCATTAGGAAGAGCTCTGCAACTCTCCAAGTGGACTTTATTAGCTCTTATCCATTAAGTTTAGCACCCTCAGATTTTCACTGTAGTACATTAAACAAACAGCCTTCCTGTTAGACACAACCTCATGCCCTGTGGTTTGGGGTTTTCTGTTAATTGTTTGCAGATTATATCAAATTTTCAAGAGTTCAGTATTTTCAGAGAAACATGACACAAATCCAGTGAACTTACCACAAGCAGTCTTTTGGTGTGGTTCCTTTTAAAGAAAAAGGATCTTAAGGCATAATCTGTGTTATAAACGAAGTCCATCAAAAACTTAACACTGCTATTTAATAAATTCTGTCCAACCTTGATAGATGTCCTGAGACACAGATACTGCTCCTTTAAGGCTACAAATGTTGTTAGGTCACTCATAAACTGTCCCTGAGGCAAATCAGTACAGGAACAGTTTTGCAAAGAGCTTAAAATTAGCACAAGGGAGTCTTTGTGGATACACAGCAGAATCCACAACTCAAAAGGTTGCTTAGTATGCATGAGAGGTTTAGCTGTTTCCAAGACTGTCCTCTTGGATATAGAGCTAAACTACCTGCTCCTAAGCAATACTGTGCACAGTAAGAGCAAACCATGAAAACATTTAAGGTTTTGTTTCCTTCTCCCATTGGAGGCAATGGATTGACATTTTACAGTGTTGCCAAGATTATCAACAGTCTTAATCAAACCCCAAAGTACACCTGGCTTCAACTCTAGATTACCCAAAGAGTTTCCAAAAAGGACCATTATTTCTGAACAAAATTAATTTCCCAAGTCCATTCTGAAACTTGCAGGAGATCCTCTGGTTTGCATCTGCTTGTACTTAGCATTACGAATCACATCACTTCCAAAGCATCACAGCAGGCAGCGTTTGGCACAAAACCTCACATTTCATGAAGATTATTTTTACAAGTAGCACATGAAACCAAGACCTGACATAATATTAGTAAACAGTACCTCTTTCATGTATTGGTTATACAAGGCTTCTGCAGATTCCAAGTAAGTCTGTGCAGTTTTAATTTCATCCCTTTCAGACCACAGGATGCCTAAATTGTTCTGAAGGGAAAAAGAAAAACAATTTACTTACTTTCCTATTCTGTTCCATTACACACCTTCTCCAAGCTACTTACCAAGCTGCATCCTTACACACATACACATATTTCCTGCAACACAACTTCAGATTGGTAGGAGAGTTCCCAAATCACCATCAAAGGCATGGAAAGGATCATTTGCATAGGAAGTGAAAGATTGGTGGGATTCAAATGCCTTCTGTCTTGATTGGGTTTGAAACAGCCTGGAAATTACTCTTCTGAGCTGTATGGAGAATGTTTTAAGAGGAGATTGAGGTTGGAGAATAAGAGAAAGGTTTTTACTGTGAAGGTAGTGGAACACAAGGAAGTAGTGGAGGCCCCATCCTTGGAGATATTCAAGGTCAGGCTGGACAGGGCTATGGGGGCTAATAGAGGATGCCCCTGCTGACTGAGGAGTGTTGAACTAGATGACTTCTGGAGGTCCCTTCCAACCAAAACCATTCTGTGATTCTATGAGTCGATGTGTGGGTGTGCTCTAACACAAGGGATTACAAAAAGCAAAAGTTTTGCCCACTCATTTTATCCCAACTTGCTCAAACAGGAGGGTTCTCACACAGTGGCAAATGTGTACAAGTCACCCCACAAATGGTAACTCAACACAACCATCAAGATGCAAAAGCTACAGATTACTGCCTTCAGATTTGAATCACGGTCATGTTACTGCATTCATGAACCCATCCTGTACAGAAAGTACCTCTAATTTGATTAGCAAGATGAAGGCATTAAAAGCAATTTGTGTCTGATGTGCTAATTTAATGTGCCTTTCATTTCCAATTATTTTATTCTATTTATTAAAAAAGGATCACTACAATGGTTGTGAACAGAAATACTTTGCCCACAACCAAGCAGTGAAACTGACCACATTTAATTAGGTAGAAACTGTGACACAACATCCTTATGCAGAAATTAGAAGTAGGGCTACAGAAACAGGCCTGGCAGGAGAAAGGAGTGCTCCTTAGTATGATATCATAGCACCAGTCAGGGTTGGAAGGGACCACAAGGATCATCTAGTTCCAACCCCCTGCCATGGGCAGGGACACCCTACACTAGATCAGGCTGGCCAGAGCCTCATCCAGCCTGGTCTTAAATACCTCCAGGGATGGGGCCTCAACCACCTCCCTGGACAACCCATTCCAAGGCTTTACCACTCTCATGGTGAATAACCTCCTCCTCATGTCCAGCCTGAATCTCCCCACCTCCAGCTTCATTCCATTCCCCCTAGTCCTATCACTACCTGATAGCCTGAGAAGTCCCTCCCCAGCCTTCTTGTAGGCCCCCTTCAGATACTGGAAGGCTACAATGAGGTCACCTCGGAGCCTTCTCTTCTCCAGACTGAACAGCCCCAACTCTTTCAGTCTGTCCTCATAGGAGAGGTGCTCCAGCCCTCTGATCATCCTCGTGGCCCTTCTCTGGACACCTTTCAGCACCTCCAGATCCCTCTTGTAATAGGGGCTCCAGAACTGGAGGCAGTACTCCAGGTGGGGTCTCACCAGAGCTGAGTAGAGGGGAAGAATCACCTCCCTCGACCTGCTGGCCACACTTCTCTTGATGCAGCCCAGGATCTGATTGGCCTTCTGGGCTGCAAGTGCAACCCCAGCAGCCTCAGCCTCTCCTCATAGGGCTTGTGCTCGAGGCCTCTCCCCAGCCTCATTGCCCTTCTCTGGACATGTTCAAGAATCTCAATGTCCTTCTTAAACTGAGGGGCCCAGAACTGGACACAGGACTCAAGGTGTGGCCTAATCAGTGCTGAGTACAGGGGCACAATGACTTCCCTGCTCCTGCTGGCCACACTGTTCCTGATGCAGGCCAGGATGCTATTGGCCTCCTTGGCCACCTGGGCACACTGCTGGCTCATGTTCAGCCAGCTGTCAATCAGTACCCCTTTGGTCCCTTTCTGTCTGGCTGCTCTCCAGCCACTCTAACCCCAGCCTCTCTCACAGCGGCCTTCCAGTACCTCAAGGTCTACAAGAAAGATGGGGAGGGACTTTTTCAAGAGCTTGTAGAGATAGGACAAGGGGCAGTGGCTTTGAGCTGGAAGAGGGGAGATTTAGACTGGAGATTAGGAAGAAATTCTTTACAGTGAGGGTAGTGTGATACTGGAACAGGTTGCCCAGGGAAGTTGTAGATGCCCCCGCCTTGGAGGTGCTCAAGGCCAGGCTGGACAAGGCCTTGAGCAAGCTGGTCTAGTGGAAGGTGTCCCTGCCCATGACAGGTGGGCTGGAACTAGACCACCTTCAGGGTCCCTTCCAACCTAAACCATTCTATGAATCTTGTATTCTATAACTGTACTTAACTATAGACAAGACTTTTTACAGCCCTTGGGGTGAAAGCTGAGGGTACTCTTGTTTACCATCACTGCTCTCAGCTGCACAGCTGATGATGTGCCAAACAGCAGCAAGCCAGTTTACTGTTGGATCACAGCACTTGATATGCACAGCAAACTTTACCCTGCTGTTTCCTAAAGGCCGCCAAACAGGAAAACCCATGCAAACATCTCCAGCTGTGATGGTTTTAGTTGCAACAGAGTTATGTTTCTGTTTTAAAAACAGAGGAGTACTGCTTTCCAATACACAGTGGAATCCCTGGCCCTCAGCAACAAAAGCAACAACTCCCCAGGAACATACATTGGGGAGATGTTATCTTATTATTTTGACTGGCCACTTGAGCACTCTCCAGTCTTATAATGAGTAACAGATTTGTAGTGGTGCACCCAAACCTTCACACTGAATGAGCAGGATTCCAGACAGCTCTGTTAATTTAACCAACCTCAGCCAGCTCACTGTTCAACCAGTGCCTTTCCATACAAACACACGGTTCCTTGACAGTTTTGCAATGCTTGACAAAGCACTACCAAACCTCTTCTAATCAGAGCAGCCATTTTTGACAGAGACAACTAAATAAATGCTCTCATTGAAGTCTAGGGACAGATATCTAACTGCACACCAGCTGCCATGACGGAGTGGTTCAGTGAAGGCCCTTTTGTACCCTTCATATGGTAAAGACTAATTTTGTCAACAGTATTGCTTTCCTCAGACTAAAGAGGTGAATATTATGACTTCTAGCCCTTCAAAGCTGTATTTACTCATCTGGAATAAAACAGATCAAGAGATACCAGGCAAGCCTGAAGAGAAAACAAATGACAGCTTTGGATAACAATTTTCAGGGTACTGCACGTATAAAAGCATCTCCCAACTTCAATAACAAAGAACAATAAAGGAATTACAAATAAGTTCTGGACACACTGAGGTCTTCTACAGACTTGTTTCTGCTTAGTCCTCACAAGCTGTGTCTCAGCCTATCCTAAGGAGTACGCTGCTTTGTGAACACCCAGTTTCTATTACGAGACCACACCGTCGGAATCTCTGCACGCCCAGAAGCATCAGCAGTGAGCCTAAAACTTGCATCCCTCCACGTCCACCACCTGGGAATGCTCTCTTCGAGCAAGAAGCAAACGCCAGGGCTGCTGTCATTATTTAAACAAACCAGACCCCTCAGAGCCAGAAATGCCACGAATCGCCCTGCAGCCCCTCGCAGAGAACACGGCCTACAGACAGAGCACAAACACACCCCGCCTCCCAGGAACCCCTCAGGCCCTCCGGCCGCACCACAGCCCCCTCTTCGGCCTTCGCAGCCCCAGCCCACCTGGGCCTGTATGTAGAGGGAGACGCAGTCGGGCGAGAGGCGGTGGGGCTCGAGCAGCTGCGTGCAGCGCTGCAGGTGCTCCTCGCCGGCCGACAGCTCCTCGGTGTCGGTGTGGTTGACGCCCAGCTCGTACTCCAAAACGGCCCGCCGCACGGCCAGCAGCCGCGCCTCGCCGCCCTCCTCGGCGGCGCTCAGCTGCTGCTTCACCTCCTGCAGCAGGGCCCGGGCGCTGTACTTGGAACGGTAGGGCTCGGTCTCCGGGTCCTTACGCGACTCCACGTCCGAGAGCGTCCGCGCGGTGCGGAACTTCTCGCACACCGCGGCCCAGGCGCTGCCCGCCACCGCCATCTTCCCTCTGCCGGCCGCACGGCGAGACGCGCGCGCCGCCGCCTGACGCACCGCCGGCCAATAGCGAGCGCGCCCTCAGGGGTCACCCCGCCCCCTCCCCTCGCACCGCCCTCACGGGGGGCGCGGTCCCGCCAGCCCCGCCGCTGAGGGCTCGTTTCCGGAGCCGTTGTGACGGCGTTAGGGTTAACCGTACCGAGCATCGGGAATCGGGTTTGTGGGACGCTCAGGAGGAAGGGTGCTGAGGGGCTCGGCAAGATGCAAACTGCTCACGCTTGGAAGTGGTGTTCCACCGCAGCACTGAGTTTCCAGCTAAAGACTCATCTACCCTGGAGACATATACTGCATAATATCAGGAAAATAGCAGCAGCTGGTTTGCCAGGCAAAGAAAGAAATCTTCCCTAAATCCGATTTCAGCAAACATGGTTTTCAGCCATCCTCGAAGACAAGCTGCTTTATCAGGGAATAAAGACAAAGAATAATGTCTAACAGGCTTTTGCTTTCTGACAAAAAGCCCCACGGCTCAGTCCCAGATCTGTACCAGAGGTTACTCAAGCGACCTGTTAAAAAATCATGTCCTCAGTTTCCATACTTAAACCGCTTGTTTCTCCTGAGGCTGCCACCGCGGCCACCTTGCCTCCCATTTCCCAGCTTGGAGAACCCTCATCCTGCTTCCTGGGGGAACGCTTCCAGCTCAGGCAATTCCTTTGCCACTGACAGTTGCCAACGCCTGGCGTCACTCCGCTGTCCTTAAACCAAGACCGATTTAACAACGAAGACTTCATGTGCCTGCAGCACAGGATCTAGGTACCCTGTATCATTAAAAGCAACACTAAATGCAAAGCCATCTTCAGCCAAATCCCAGCCAAGCTGAAATAGGTCAGCAAAACCCTCTTGGGAGAGAACTCACAGTCCGTGTAAGAAATTATAAATGACCACAAAGGGACAAGAGGGAGCAAAGTGGACAGGAAAATGGTTAACTCTGAAATGCACTGGAGAGTTTGAAACCCAGAGCAGACAGATAATATGTGATTTAGTTTAATAAAATCGGGTAATATAATGAGAACTGTTATCAGAAAGGGCTGTATTTTCTAACAGCTGTGCTGACTGTGGTCTAGGCAATGTCCTTATTATCACACAAACCTTATCCTCCCATACCATCATCCCCTTGAAGAAATTTTTGCACCTACTTTCTCACCAAGCTGTTCTTTGAGTCCTCACCAGGCCCAGCATTTCTACTGAACACTTCAACACCATGGGCACAAAGCCCTTCAAGAAATAAACAGAGAAAAACACAAGAGTACACTTGACTGGACAACCTAATGAGCTATGGAATAACATGTTATTGCAATGAGGTATTTAACCCTAGGAAACCAGCTTCCCAAAAGTGAAGCAAATAAAAGCTTCCAGAAACTTTATCAGGACCAGAAACTTTTACCTGGAGTCATCTGTAACATAAGAGAAGGCAGGCCTATGAGGAACCTGTCTGGTACGCCCTGAAAGCCCCCGTACAGACAGACAGACACATGGAACCTGCCTTTTGGCTAGCTCTTATCTTTCACTTGCCTTTCAGTTGTGATTAAACCAGGCTTCAGTTCACTCAAGGAAAGGTACAAACAAGGAGGTTATCTGAGTGATGGGGGTTTCCTTAGTCATACCATTAGCTGCTGGATTAACTGAGGCGCTGAGATACGGACCTCATGTGCAGCCAGCACCTTCGACGATGCTGCAGCTGATAGTGTAAGTTGCCTGTGCTGACTCTATTTTTACATGGTGGAATGTCCACAGTGAAGATCTGGGCTGAGTGATGATTTTCCCCAGGGCACGGTGCTTCACTAAAACCCCACGTGTGATGGAGGAAGTTGTAGGGCTATATAGACCACAAAAATCACAACATGCAAAGTACTTTTTGCTGCACACAATAGGATATAAATTTGTGCTTCCTTCCCCCTTGCTCTCACAATTCAATTAGAGGACCTCACATGGAACTGCAACTGCTCTATCAAGCTTGTGTTCCATGACATGCATGATTTTTACACCTTTTATACATCATTTGCTTCTTTATTTAGACACAGGATGTACATTTTTAGGGCATGTATCAGTAACAATATAAATTAGGTAAAGCCCCTTGAGAGGCTCCCCTTTCCGGGTTGGGATTTACTGCTGGACTGAGTCAGCGATGCGGTTTCTCCTTGCAATGCAATGTTCCGCCGCTAGAGTGCGGTGTTCACAAAGGAGACATAGGAGGCCTATGGAACTATTCAAATAAAGGAAGGGTCCACGGGGCAGACCCCTGCGGCTTCTCTCATACTGCTGGAGGATGCAGTCTCCTTTTGTCCTAAATTCCCCCTTTCCCTACATCCCACCTTTATCAAGGTGAGGCTTTATGCCTCCCTGGGCGGGGAACTTAATATTCAGTGGTCTATTAAGCCTGCACACTGTCATAAAGTTCAAAACTTCAGGTTGTGTCCAGTTACTCCTGGTTTCCACTGTCTTTGGACACCTTGCTGATGTAGGGAAAGACCCCTAAGGATGCCTCAGTGTCAAGGATGCAGCCTTTGTGTGATCTTGCAGGTAACAAAGATAAGGTCAGATTGCTGAATTGCTGAGATTCCTAGTTTGGTCCTCTCTTTGTTATATCAAGTTTAGTCTACCATCTTCTTTATTTGTAAGGACACACCCTATCTCAGTCTCAGCATCCTGACCCTCTCTGCACATGGGGGCTTTTCTGGCACAGGAAAGAAGAGAGACTCAAAGCAGGCACGGAAGGACTCGCACGCTGGGGTTATTCCTACCAGCTTCTTTTTGACTCTATTTTTTGGATCAGCTCTGCTTGGTTGGTTTTGTGTTTGTTTTAAAGCAGCCTTCAGCACCGATAGGAAGCCAAGTGAGTGTCTGTGGAGAGGCAGTTTCCCCACCCACTGAAAGGCAGAAATCCTTCCTGCAGTGACACCTCTCATTTTCCACTGGTCACGAGTACACGTCGACCCCTTCCACACCCCTCTGGCAAGTACAAACACCTCCCAACGTGTGAAAGCAACCCTCTGCTGGCTATTTCTGCCCTTCCCACCACCCAGGGACTGAAAAAAAATTACTAACTCACTTTATTCCACATGATCTGATTTTAGCTTTTTAGGTAGTGGGAGTTGTAGTTTAATTAGAAAGCAAAGGTGTACTAAATAAAGTGTTCAATAAATGTTGCTTTATTTCCCCACAGTTTACCTGCAGAACATTTGAGGATACATTTAAATTACTCCAAAATCCTAAATAAGATTATTACACACACAGATTTTGCACCGAGCTCTAATAATTGGCAACTCTTCTTTAGGACACATACTTTAAAACTTTATTTCTGGTGATGGGAGTGGGAATAAATGTACAATAATCTAGCACTCAGGGATAACACAAAGCTGTGCTCATTACTGCAACTCAAACCACTTCAAGCTTCCTCCTCTTTTTTTTTTGTTGTTTCCCAATAAACTGTTGATGTCTGTTTCCTGTGGTGCATTTTTTTGGTGTTCCTGAGAGAGCATTAAAATGGCACTGCAGAGACACTGTTCTTGGCTACCTGCTAGTGCTATAATCAGAGCCTGGCACAGAGTTGTAGGGCTATATAGACCACAAAAATCACAACATGCAAAGTACTTTTTTGCTGCACACAATAGGATATAAATTTGTGCTTCCTTCCCTCTTGCTCTCACAATTCAATTAGAGGACCTCACATGGAACTGCAACTGCTCTGTCAAGCTTGTGTTCCATGACATGCATGATTTTTACACCTTTTATACATCATTTGCTTCTTTATTTAGACACAGGATGTACATTTTTAGGGCATGTATCAGTAACAATATAAATTAGGTAAAGACATACAATCATAGAATCAATAAGGTTGGAAAAGACCTCAAAGATCATCAAGTCAAGGAGGAGTACCAACAGAACCTTCACCTTGGACTTCCGGAGGGCAAACTTCAGCCTCTTTAAGAAACTTATTTGTAAAGTTCCCTGGGTACCAACCCTCATGAACCGAGGGGTCCAGGAGGGTTGGACCTACTTCAAAAAGGAGCTCTTGAAGGCACAGGAACTGGCGGTTCCCATCTGCCGAAAGATGAGCCGGCGGGGAAGGCGACCGGCCTGGATGAGCAAGCAGCTCCTGGAGGAATTAAGGGAAAAAAAGAGGCTGTATCACCTTTGGAAGGAGGGGAAGGCTTCTCGAGGTATGTTCACGGAAGTGGTTAGATTATGTAGGAATAAAATTAGGGAAGCAAAGGCCCAGTTGGAACTGAAACTGGCCACCTCTGTGAAAGAAAATAAAAAGCAATTTTACAAATATATCAATGCTAAAAAGAAGGGCAAGAAGAATCTCCAGTCCTTACTGGACCTGGAGGGGAACACGGTGACCGAAGATCAGGAAAAGGCTGAGGTCCTGAACACCTTCTTTGCCTCGATGTTTAACAGCAAGGTAGGAGTCCAGGATGAGTGGCCTCCTGAGCTGGGTAGTAGGGTTGGGGAGCAGTGTAGTACCCCAGAAATCCAGGAGGAACTAGTTCGGGACCTGCTGAGCCACTTGGACATCCACAAGTCCATGGGACCAGATGGGATCCATCCTAGGGTGCTGAGAGAGCTGGCAGATGAGCTGGCCAAGCCGCTCTCCATCATTTTCCTCCAGTCCTGGCTCACTGGAGAGGTCCCAGATGACTGGAAACTGGCCAATGTGGTCCCCATCCACAAGAAGGGACGGATGGAGGAACCCGGAAACTACAGGCCAGTCAGCCTGACCTCAGTGCCAGGGAAAGTGATGGAACAGATTATCCTGGCGGCAATAATTGCACACCTGCAGGATGGCCAAGGGCTCAGGTCCAGCCAACATGGATTTAGGAAGGGCAGGTCCTGCCTCTCCAACCTGATCTCCTTCTATGATCAGGTGACCTGTCTGGTGGACGTGGGGAGGCCTGTGGATGTGGTCTACCTGGACTTCACCAAGGCCTTTGACACCGTCCCCCACAGCAAACTGCTGGCTAAGTTGTCAGCTCATGGTTTGGACAGTAACACTCTGCGCTGGGTTAGGAACTGGCTGGAGGGCCGAGCCCAGAGAGTGGTGGTGAATGGTGCCACATCCAGCTGGCGGCCAGTCACCAGTGGTGTCCCCCAGGGATCAGTGTTGGGCCCCATCCTCTTTAACATCTTCATTGATGATATGGATGAGGGAATTGAGTCAGTCATCAGCAAGTTTGCAGATGACACCAAGTTGGGAATAGATGTTAGTCAGTTAGAGGGTAGAAAGGCTCTGCAGAGGGACCTCGACCGACTGGACAGATGGGCGGAGTCCAATGGGATGACATTCAACAAGTCCAAGTGCCGGGTGCTGCACTTTGGCCACAGCAACCCCATGCAGAGCTACAGGCTGGGGTCAGAGTGGCTGGAGAGCTGCCAAACAGAGAGGGATCTGGGGGTGCTGATCGACACCCGCCTAAACATGAGCCAGCAGTGTGCCCAGGTGGCCAAGAGGGCCAATGGCATCCTGGCCTGTATTAAGAATAGTGTGGCCAGCAGGAGCAGGGAGGTCATTGTGCCCCTGTACTCTGCATTGGTTAGGCCACACCTTGAGTACTGTGTCCAGTTCTGGGCCCCTCAGTTTAAGAAGGACATCGAGACACTTGAACGTGTCCAGAGGAGGGCAACAAGGCTGGTGAGAGGCCTTGAGCACAAGCCCTATGAGGAGAGGCTGAGGGAGCTGGGGTTGTTTAGCCTGGAGAAGAGAAGGACCAGGGGTGACCTCATTGCCCTCTACAACTACCTGAAGGGTGGTTGTGGACAGGGAGGGGGTTGGTCTCTTCTCCCAGGCAACCAGTACCAGAACAAGGGGACACAGTCTCAAGCTGTGCCAGGGGAGGTTTAGACTCGAGGTGAGGAGGAAGTTCTTCACTGAGCGAGTCATTCGTCATTGGAATGGGCTGCCCGGGGAGGTGGTGGAGTCGCCGTCCCTGGAGGTGTTCAAGAGGAGACTGGACATGGCACTTGGTGCCATGGTCTAGTTGTGAGGTCTGTTGGGACAGGTTGGACTTGATGATCCTTGGGGTCTCTTCCAACCTTGGTTATACTGTGATACTGTGAAGTCCAACCTATCACCCAACACCTCATGACTACTAAACCATGGCTCCAAGTGCCACATCAAATCCCCTCTTGAACACCTCCAGGGATGGTGACTCCACCACCTCCCTGGGCAGCACATTCCAATGGCTAACAACTCTCTCTGGGAAGAACTTTCTCCTCGCCTCGAGCCTAAACTTCCCCTGGCACAGCTTGAGACTGTGTCCTCTTGTTCTGGTGCTGGTTGCCTGGGAGAAGAGACCAACCCCCACCTGGCTACAACCTCCCTACATCATAGTCTATACTTAAGTTATCCAGCCTGAAAATGAAGGAGTAAGGTGTTCTCAAGTCTCTGAGCTGGCCATTTTTCACTAGATACCTGCATGAGTTCTTTCCCCAGGTTCTCATGTTTATTTTTAGATCTTACCAGATACCTTTTCACTGCACCAGTTTCCATTTTCATAGCAGCTGCTTCTTTATCATCCCTTGCATGGTCTTCAGGAAGCTCAAATATTTCTGAGTGTGAAGAAGCAACCTCCAGTGAATGAAGGAAATATCCACGCTTGTTCAGTATAGCAGATGTCCACTCCATGCCCCAGGGATAATTCTAGAATGGATAAGGTTGGAAGGGAACTTTGAGATCATCCACTCCAAGCTCCTTGCCATGGGCAGGGATGCCTCTCAACTAGACTTGGCTGCACAAGACCTCTTCTAGTCTGGCCCTAAACATCCCCAAAGAGGAGACATCCACAACCTCCCTGGGCAACCTGCTCCAGAGTCTCACCACCCTCATACTGAAGAACTTCTTCCTAAGATCCAGTCTAAACCTACTTTTCCTCATCCCCTCTTGTCCTGTCTCTAGACACCCTCATGAAAAGTCCCTCTCCAGCCTCCCTGCAGGATCCCTTCATGTATTAGAAAGCAGCTATAAGGTCCCCCGGGAGTCTTCCCTTCTCTAAGCTGAACAAGCCCAGCTCCCTGAGGCTATCCTCATAGCAGAGGTGCTCCAAGCCTTGGATCATCCTTGTGGAGTCTCTCCAATAGCTCTGTGTCCTTCTTATGCTGGGGACACCAGACCTGGACACAGTATTTGAGAGGGGGTCTCACAAAAGCAGAGTAAAGGGGAATAATTGATTGACTATTATTTCCTAGATACATTCCCACATAATTCTCCAACACATTCCTTACTATGAAATTTTACTTCCCTGCTGTTAATGACATTTTTTACCTGAAATGCCATTTTCTTAATGCTCTTTTTATGCAGCATGACTGAAAAAAAGGTGTATTCAGTGGGAATGATGAAGCCCTGCCTGCCTTGCTACGTGAAGGAATCACAAAGCTCTGTCAGCCTTGCTCCAGGACAAGCTCTCATGAATTTGTATTAACTTCCACCTTTTTGAAATAAGATTTTTTTTTTTTTTTTAACTAGTGAAGACCTTAACAGTTTTGATACACCAGAAATGACACCATTGTTCTTTAAGAATAACCCAAGATAAAAGCTGCCAAGATTGCAAAGCTTAGAAACACCATGGGTATCACAGTATCGCTGAGTTTGGAAGAGACCTCAAAGATCATTGAGTCCAGCCTGTCACCACAGATCTCATGACTAGGCCATGGCATCAAGTGCCACGTCCAATCCCCTCTTGAACACCTCCAGGGATGGTGACTCCACCACCTCCCTGGGCAGCACATTCCAAAGACAAATGACTCTCTCCGTGAAGAACTTCCTCCTCACCTTGAGCCTAAACTTCCCCTGGTGCAGCCTGAGACTGTGTCCTCTTGTTCTGGTGCTGGTTGCTAGAGAGAAAAGACCAACCTCTTCCTGGCTACAACTACCTTTCAGGTAGTTATAGAGTACGATGAGGTCACCCCTGAGCCTCTTCTCCAGGCTAAACAACCCCAGCTCCCTCAGCCTCTCCTCACAGGGCTGTGCTCAAGGCCTCTCCTCAGCCTCGTTGCCCTTCTCTGGATACATTCAAGAGACTCAATGTCCTTCCTAAACTGAGGGGCCCAGAACTGGACACAGAACTCAAGGTGTGGCCTAACCAATGCAGAGTACAGGGGCACAATGACTTCCCTACTCCTGCTGGCCACACTATTCCTAATGCAGGCCAGGATGCTATTGGCCTTTTTGGCCACCTGGGCACACTGCTGGGTCATGTTTAGGTGGCTGTCAACCAGCTGCCCCAGGTCCCTCTCTGCCTGGCTGCTCTCCAGCCACTCTGACCCCAGCCTGTATCTCTGCATGGGGTTGTTGTGGCCAAAGTGCAGCATCCAGCACTTGGACTTGTTGAATGCCATCCTGTTGGACTCTGCCCATCTGTCCAGTCAGTCGAGGTCCCTCTGCAGAGCCCTTCTGCCCTCTAATTGACTAACACCTGCTCCCAACTTGGTGTCATCTGCAAATTTGCAGATGATTGTCTCAATCCCCTCATCCAGATCGTCAATGACAATAGGGTTTTATTCAATAGTTTCCTACTGTGGTTTTATTTATGAAACTGATGGAAATAACTTAATGTATCCAAAGTTTTGGTGGTTCCCCCCCCCAAAAATACTCCCATTTGTATTTGATACTTTAAGCCCTAACTACATTGCAACAACCTCTGTCAGAAAGATGAACGAGTTTGACCAAAAATTTCTTTAGAGTCTGACAGCACTGCTTTGTCAGAAAGCACTGATAAAGAGTAATGGCCTTATCCAGGAAACTTCAGACCTGCAAACTCAACTTGTTGAGAGGAAGATACTGGAAACACCAATCAAGGAAGCTGTGGCAGAAGATTTACAAATGGGCAACAAATGCTGGGTAAGCATAGGACAAGTGGATGGCATTCATGATGTGATTGGCATTTCTGAGCATTAAAAAAAATTGACTTAGGGCTGTGGAGTGCAGCCTGAACCCTAGTCTGATTGCCTGGGATATTGGGAGAGTATTCTCTGTATTACTGTGCTGAACTAGTCAGTAAAATCATTAATAATAGTAGGACTGGGCAAGCAGATGATAAACTGTCCTTCAGGTGACAGTGGGCACGCATCCAGTGACAAGAGAAGACATCTAGTTCATTGCTTCAGGAATTAATACTTGAAAATAGCATTTTCCATTGTACATTTGTAGCAGTGTGCAGTGCCATGACTGTACAAAAGTCAAGCCACTTCAGCTAAAGATATACAATAGAATTTGGAAGCATTTCAAAAGAAAGAGAGGGTAGACAAATGAACATCTTCTGTATTCCCTTTAAATTCACCATGGCAATTTAACAAAGGAGAAGAACCTGCTGTTTCTGCAGAGGAAGGGGTGAGCTGATACACATCCTGGAGTTCAGGATGCTTGTCTGCTAAGACAAAAGAAGTGAGGTGCTCTTAGAGCAGGTTATCTGCACTAACAAGAGGTAGCTTTCTCCATACAGAATGAATCAACAGATGGAGGCAGGGAACGCAAAAGAGATTTTCTGTGCAGCACAGGGGCACAGAGGGGTATCTTGTAGTGGCCTAATGTGAGAGATGCCCAAGAGGATTCATTGGCTTCATACTCTTTGGAGAACTAAATCATAGCACAGTCCTATAAGGTGCCATGGTGAAGGTGTTCCTTCTTCAACACTGAATATGAAATGAGTGGACCAACATTTCCAGCTGCAGATACAGCAATGGAATTATGGCTGTTGCTTTCATCTAAGAAATTTGCATAGAAGTACTTCCTAATAACTGCAGTGAAGGTAGTCAAGATGAAATGCTGATGTGATTATTTTAAGCCATTTGTTAAGTGCATGCAAGCAGCACATTCAAAAGGGAAAGTCCTAGTATTAATATTGTCTAAATAGAATCATAGAATCACAGACTGGTTTGGGTTGGAAGTGACATTTAAAGCTCATCTAGTCCAACCCCCCCCCCAGCAGTCAGGAGGAACATCTGTAACTACATCAGGTTGCTCAGAGCCCCAGACAACTTGACCTGGGATGGCTCCAAGGATGGGGCATCTCCCATCTCTCCAGGCAAGCTGGACCAGGGTCTCCCCAGCCTCACTGTGAACAGATTTTTTTCCTTATGTCCACTCTAAATCTCCTCCTCTGAGTTTAAGCCATCACCCCTTGTCCTGTCACTGCAGGTCTTTTACCTTTTGCAAAGTCTCTGTCTTTCTTGGAAGACTCTTCTCTATATGGAAAGGTCAGAAAAAGGTCTCCTTGGAGTCTTCTCCAGGCTGAAAACCCCAACTCATCCTGTCCCCACTGCAGAGATGCTCCATCTCTCACCCTCCAGTGGACGCACTCTAGCAGGTCCTGCTGAACATGAGCCAGCAGTGTGCCCAGGTGGCCAAGAAGGCCAATGGCATCCTGGCCTGCATTAGGAATAGAGTGGCCAGCAGGAGCAGGGAAGTCATTGTGCCCCTAGACTCAGTACTGGTTAGGCCACACCTCAAGTCCTGTGTCCAGTTCTGGGCCCCTCAGTTTAATAAGGATATTGAGACACTTGAATGTGTCCGGAGAAGGGCAACAAGGCTGGGGAGGGGTCTGGAGCACAGCCCTGTGAGGAGAGGCTGAAGGAGCTGGGGGTGTTTAGCCTGGAGAAGAGGAGGCTCAGGGGAGACCTCATTGCTGTCTACAACTACCTGAAGGGAGGCTGTAGCCAAGAGGGGTTGGTCTCTTCTCCCAGGCAACCAGCACCAGAACAAGAGGACACAGTCTCAGGCTGCACCAGGGGAAGTTTAGGCTGGAGGTGAGGAGAAAGTTCTTCCCAGAGAAAGTTGTTAGCCATTGGAATGTGCTGCCCAGGGAGGTGGTGGAGTCACCATCCCTGGAGGTGCTCAAGATGGGGCTGGACATAGCACTTGGTGCCATGGTTTAGTCATGAGGTCTGTGGTGACAGGTTGGGCTTGATGATCTTTGAGGTCTCCTCCAACCTTGGCGATTCTGTGATTCTTGTCTTTCTTGTGCTGGGGACCCTTGAACTGGATGTAGTACTGCAGCTGGGATCTCACAAGAGTGAGAAATTCTTTTAATTATATTAAGTGAGAAGTTATTTTTAGTAAATTTACTTCTCTACTTTTTGGAGGAGCATTCTGGAGAATGCTCTCCATTTATTAGGACTCTGAGCTCTTAATTTTTAAAACATTATATATATTGTTCAGCAACTTGGCGGGGGGGGGGGAATCATACTAATGACTAAAGAATAAATTACTGTAGATACAGCTCAGGACATATGAGCTCTCTACTAGAAAGACATTGGCACAAGCCCAAACAACAAGAATAAAAGCTTCTGAAAATATTTCATCCACGTCCTTCCCTTGTGCTGTGCCCATTCATAGAAGAAATATTAAACAGCTACTGCAGCTCCATGGATCAACGGCTTTAAAATAACTTTCTGAATTATGTCTCAGCAACATAACAAATCACATTATCAATTAGCTCTGGTAACAGAAATGACATTTCTTAATATATCTGAGCCTGAAAAGAATTGGTCAGCTAAAATTTATGTAATCTAAAAAATGTGAGGAGAGAAAGAAAGAAAGAAAAAAAAAACCACCCCACACTCACGGTGAATTTATTGATAAGATTCTAGGACAAGAACATAATTTGAGTGGGAGGTAGCTGTCCAAGGGAAGGGTGCAGTTCTGTGTGGTCTGCAAGGAAGAACTGCAGCAAGTTTGCTACAAAATGATAAAACAACTCCTTCCCCCCAGAAAAAACAAACAAGGGTCTGGCATCAGTCTCTGGTGTAACTGCTCTAAAAAAACTACCATCAACGATCCTTCGGGGATTTCTCACCACACGTGCTTCTCTCTCCAGAGCTGGGATAGCTTGTCCTCAGCAAAGGACATGGTAGAGCAGGCACCAAAACTTAGCAGCTGATGGCTGTAGGTATTTATAGGCAGAGAAATTAGAGCAGATTTGAGATTGTTGAAAAGATACATCCCCAAGACTATTTAAGCCCATTGGTCTCAGTCTGAATGCTAATTCATGACTTCACAACCTGCTAAGCCTTTTGACCCTTGTTTTGGCACCCTGGCTGACCTGAAGGCTATCCAGGAATGGGATGTCAGAGGGGAGCCAACCACCTCATATGAATACAGATCTCTTCCTCTCTATGTTGTGGGTGATGGACCAGCTCAATGGCTATGACAACACAAGAAAGATATTTACAGTGCCTTCCAGATATGAATTCATGCTTGCAGCTCAAGTGTCGTTATGTGAGTACAATAAGAGACAATTACTAGCATAGATTTTAAGAACACGGTCAAAGAGCTCCTCTCCTTGACCCATATCAGTTTCACCCCAGAGCAACAGGCTAACCATCTACCTTTGATAGCCCTAGGGGTAGCAATTTGCTTGACTCCTTACACTGTTCAGGTTACCGGAGTTCCTCCCTTGTCACTGCACATCCGCTCCTCAAGAGACCTTTGTGTTTACGGTCATTAGTCTCTGATCTTACAACCTACCATCACCTCAAGATCAAATGCTCCCTCAGATGTGCTGGGGCAGAATGGGAACTCACCCAGCAGAGAAGGACACACCATAGATGTATGCTGTCAGTATGCTTTGCCTGTTGTGTGTCTGTTCTAGCAACACATCAACAATTAAACCATGTTCTGAATTTTCATTATATATGGAAAAGAAACTGTTTTCAGCTTTTAAGTTAAAACAGCATGGCTTTAACTATTAATTACATGGGGTCTGAATGGATACCAGATAGTTGAGAGGTGTTTCACCTCTAAGGACTTGCACGTTCCTGTGTGGTCCATGACAAAGTTCCACATATGTGCAGAAGGGCAATTCAGTCTTATTGAGTCCAAAATTACCTAACAGCCAGCACTGAGACAGTTGTAGCCAGATCTCAACCACAAACAGCACTGCCTCTTTACCTGACAAGGAACTATGTGTGATATTTCTGTTGCAGGCAGAGGATGAATTTAAGCAGCACTATTCCCATAGATAAGAGATGACAGAATCACAGAACATTAGGGATTGGAAAGGACCTCCAGAGATCATCCAGTCCAAAGCCCCTGCCAAAGCAGGATCCCCTAGGACAGGCCACACAGGAACACATCCAGATGGGTTCTGAAAGTCTCCAGAGAAAGACTCCACAAGCTTTGGGCAGCCTGTTCTAGGGCTCCAGAACTCTCATCATAAAGAAGTGTCCCTTGTATTGAGGTGTAACATCCTGTGTTGCAGCTTGTACCTGTTCTTCCTTGTCCTATCACCGAGCACCACCAAAGGAGCCTGGCACCTTCATCTTGACACCGACCCCCCCTCAGGTATTTATAGACATTGGTAAGATCCCTTCTCAGCCTTCTCAAGACTAAACAGCCCCAAATGTCTCAGTCTTCCTTCACAGGAGAGATGTTCAAGCCCCAGAATCATCCTTATAGCTCTGTTGGGCTCTCTCCAGCAGGTCTCTCTCTCTCTCTTGAACTGGGGAGCCCAAAACTGGACACAGTATTGCAGGTGTGGTCTTGCCACGGCAGAGCAAGGGGGCAGAATAACCTCACTAGACCTGCTGGACACTTTTCTTCATGCACCCCAGGATGCCATTGGCCCTTTTGGCCACAAGGGTACATTGCTGTCCCATGGATCACTTGCTGGCCACTAGGACTCCAAGGTCTGTCTTCATGGAGCTGCTTTCCTGCAGGTTGACCCCTAGTCATTCAGATGATCCCTGGAGGTGTTCAAGCAGCACATGGACCTGGCGCTTCGGGACGTGGTTTAGCATTGATCCTTCAGTGCTGGGTTGAAGGTTGGACTGGATGATCTCAGAGGTATCTTCCAACCAGATATATTCTGTGATTCATTTTGCCCTTTGGGTACAGTCAAAGCACTGCATTAGAGCAGCATCACTCTATACTACCATATACTGGCTTCAGAGCTGGTTTTATAGGTAAGTTTTTCCTCCTCCAGAGTTCATGAGCATTTGTCCTGAATGACATTGACTTTTACTCTAGCTGAAAATACCTCATTAGCATTTTTTGGTTATCAGTATTGCCAAGCACTGACATTGGAAACCTAAATGGTACCTATATTGAAATAAATTTGCACTGGAGTTCTGCAAGCCCTTCTGCTTCTTCATCAGCATGATTCAACAGACGTGGCCTACATCTGTACTCAATCAAACAGGGCTATGTTGGCCAATATAATCTAATTGTTTGACATTTTTATAGCAATTCATTGAGACTAAAGAGAGATGACTACATTAATATCTGGATGCAGCTAGATAATAGCTGAGCAAAAACTGATGTGCCAAATTACTGAAAGGCTCTTAAATTCTTACAGATTTTAACTCTTTGTGACAAGGGGGGTGGAAAAAAAGGAAGAGGCTTCAATATTAATGTAATAAAGAGAAAGAATAGTACAATTTATAATGGGAAGTATTATTATAAAAGAAGATCATCATAAATTTCCCCAGGAACATTCACTGATCATTTACAAATTACATTTCTCCATAATTGAGATGAGAATTATTGTTAATATTCATGACACTGTTTTCTTGGATCATCATTTTCATGGAGGCTGAAATTCAACAGAAAAGGGTTTAGCTGATGAATATGGATTTTATTCCTTTAGCTGGACTGGGAGGAAACCACTCTGCCCTGCATACATCTGTGGAACAGTGGCAGAGGAGTACCAGGGAGACTCAAAGCCTACGTGAATGCTGGACCTGTCTAGGCTTTCACATGACCTCTTCTCCCTGAAGGATCCTATCAAATCTTCTAAGGGTATTTGTTGTGAGAAAAGGACTCCTCTGAGTGGAGGTCACAAATCTGCAGATAAGGACAAGCTGAAGAACAACAGAAATGTTTTATGTTGGGGGGGGACCTGTTCCACAACCCTTTTTTCCTCCTAATTCAAAACAAGGTTATTTTGTCACAGTGAAAGACTTGACAGTCAACTTCTGGGAACTCTGTAGCACTGTGTCTGGGCTAATAAGGTTTGGTTGGATACATCACACCTTCTAAAAAGCTCTCTGAGAGGAAGGATAAAGACATCCTCCACCTGAAAAGTATTACTGAAGGTATTTTGACATGACAACTCCCACTGATTCCACTGTTCCTTTTTTTTGTATCAGAAGATGGGAACCTTTCCTAGAGACAGCATCACAGTGGAGACAGGAGATATTAATGATGGAGAACTGATAAGCACTTACCAAAAAGACATTTGTTGGTATGTGCAGAAGGTAAGAGCCAATGCTCAAGGAAAGAGCTTTCCCTACAATTATGGGAGTACTCATTAATAAAGGGAACACAACCTGCCCCCGAACAGAAAATACTTCTAAGGACATGAAAGCAATAGTGTTATGGCCCACAACAAATATTGCTCATGCCCTCTGTCCTCACAGAATGGTCTGGGTTGGAAGAGATCCCCAAAGGTCATCTAGTCCAACCCCCTGCAGTCAGCAGGGGCATCCTCAACCAGATCAGGTTGCTCAGAGCCCTGTCAAGCCTCACCTTGAATATCTCCAGGGATAGGACCCAAACCACCTCCCCAGGTGACCTGTTTCAGGGTTCCACTACCCTCATAGTAAAGAGCTTGTCCCTAACTTATCCAGTCTAAATCTACTCTCTGGTAGTTTGAAGCCATTGACCCTCATTCTATCACTGCAGGCCTTTGGAAGCAGTCTCTCTCCATCCTTCTTGTAGGCCAGCTTCAGGTACTGGAAGGCTGCTATTAGGTCTCCTTGGAGCTTTCTCTTGTCCAAGCTGAACACCCCCAGCTCCCTCATCCTGTCTTAAGAGAATGTTGTCCATCACAGAATGGCTTAGGTTGGAAGGGACCTTAGAGATCACCTACTCCAACCTCCCCACCATGGGCAGGGACACCTCTCAACTAGACACAGGGGCTCAAGGCCGCTCCAGGGAAGAAACATCCACAGCCTTCCTGGACAACCTATTCCAATTGTCATTCAATGTAAGCTTTGTTTGATGTAAATACGCTTACATTTCATCTGTGGTCCTATTAAGACTAATTCATTCATTCTCTGAATTAAATGAAGACTAATCAGGCTCTAACACTAATTCCCTATTTGTCCAAACCCACAAATCTTCATATCAGCCTGTTGCAGCCTACATTTTTGTCTGTGCTTGCTGCATGCCAGAGCAATTGTCTAACAGGGTGGCAAAATGATGTAAGACAACCATAAATGTAATCTGCTGGAATGTCCCACAAGGGCCAGAGTAAAAAAGGAGTCCAATCAGGTGTTAAGTGGCAACTAGGCCATGAGCTGCACCTGCAGTTAGTGTGAAGCTCTGTCTGGAGTTCATGGAGAAGCAGTTCATGTCTAAGGAAACAGGTTTGGATAGTAAACCAACCTTTAGGCACCACTTGGATCCCAATCACATGTTTTTCAGTGTATTTAATTAAATTATGAACTTCTCTGTTAAAACCAAGCTACTGATACCTTCATGCTAGCCCCACTGCTCCCCAACAGACCAATACTGAATGCTTGCTTGTCCCTGTTTCTCTTTGTATGCTTTCTTTGCCTCCTCAGTTCCTCCTGCTTCACTGCTTACTTTCAACAACACAAAAGTGGTTCTCTGTAGAAAGCTGCTGGGCACACTTCATCCCCAGCCACTGCCTTAGGTCTCTGATGCTCTTGAAATTCAGTAGCACCTCAACTACCATGTTCTACATCTGCTGTTCATATTACACTTCCCTCTCAGTCTTTCACCTGTTTCATCATCTGATGATAAATTGCTTCTCAGCAGCTGTCTGTTAACATCTATAAACCCAGCTTTCCAGGTGATGTTCCTCTCTTTTTTTTTTTTTTTTTTCCTGCATAATCTATGCAACTGCCTCCACTCCTGTGGATTCCTCTACTCCCCTTATGAACAGCATGCAGAGCCAGCTCTTTATTTCTAACCAAGTTCTGGTTTTGAATGTTTGGCAATTATTTTCAAAGCTCCCCTGTAAATACCCTTCCTCGTAACATTTTGAGCACAGTCATGCAAAACCTGGGGTCAGACTGTCCATCCCACCATGCAGGATGGCAGTGTCACCCACAGCTAACCTGGCACTGGGCTATTTTTGTCTTAAGGGGGCATGATCCTTTTTTGTTAGCTGGAAACACTTTGAGTATCTTTACAAATTGGCATCCTCAGTTTGTAGATGCAAACCAAGTTCTCCTCCTTGGTGAAGCAGCCTAAAAGGCTCACCAGTTCCATTTCATCATGAGTGCCTTGCTCTGAGGATATGATCAGTTACCAGGTAGTGAATCTCATTTTATCTTTCTCTTTTCTCCTGCTCTTTTCCTCATGTTTTTACATTGTTTTTCTTTGGTGTTACTTAAGGTTTGATGCTTTGTTTTGTACCTCTACATATCCTTACCTTCTCAGCAGGTAAAATAATCCTGTTGCCTTTAATTAAATACTAACCCTTCTGTCAATTCTTCATGATTTAATACCTCCAATACCATTAACATGTGATTAACCTAGGTCAACATAGCCTTGAAAGAGAAAATCTGAGTCTTAAATGCAAGAATTGATGTTTTCAAATCAATCCTTGCTGTTTTAACAGGCTAAAGAGCACAAAAATATGCATACAAATAATAACTGAACACCTTACTCTTGCTGTCTCACAGTATTTCCAACATTTAAGAGAGACATTAGTATCTATTCATTTTCCTGCTCTAGATCACACAGAACTAATGGCAGAGAATATGAATCATTAAAGAATCAGGCTGTTAAGAATGAGGGTCCTAGTTTGGGTTTAAAATTGAGCACTGCAGAACTTAAGACCACTGAAACCAAAATTATACTGTAAGAGACAATCTCATGAACACTTGTGAGAGAATAGCAAAAGCATTTGATGTCTTGCAGTCAAATCTTACATGTGCAGCTCAAGATGTTACTTGCAGAGTAACTTCCCTCTTTATAGCTTACTATTCTGAAGTGAAATCAGGGCATTCGACCCTGAAGAATCCTTCAAATTCACAATTAATTTGAATTTTATCCTGAATTTATTTGGAGTCCAGAATAAATGAAGAGGAAGGTCAGTGCACAAAAATGGCTTATAAAAAAAATTAGGGTTTAAAATGTTACAAATTACTTCTCGTGCAACTGACTTTCTCTTATCCACAAGAAGGCTGGTGACAGGGGCAGGGGGTGAGGAGCTCATGCCTTCTCCCATGTTACTGTCAGTACTGCTTCAGTGTTCAGGTAGCATTCACAGAGGCCAAAGAAAGTGCAGCAGAAAGCCAGGACTGTGCAGAAACACAGGGGCTGCATTATTCTGTACATCCCTTAGTGTGAGTGGTGCAAGGGGCCACAAGCAGGGATGAGTGCCCAAGCAGTCCATGTGAGCATGCCATGGCCCAGGTGGCTGCTAGGCCATGCTGCCCATGTCATTATCATATTGAAGCCATTTGCCACTCTGGTTTTGTTTATTTGACCACAGAGCTGTCATCAGCTAACCCTGGGGCTTTTTAGCAGTGGAACAGGCTGCCCAGAGAGGTTGTGGAGTCTCCTTCTCTGGAGACTTTCAAGACTCATCTGGATGTGTTCCTGTGTGACCTGTGCTAGATTCTATAGTCCTGTTCTGGCAGAGGGGTTGGACTTGATGATCTTCAAAGGTCCCTTCCAACCCCTAACATCCTGTGATCTATGTCAGTGTAAGACCCTCCTGTCCTTACTGTGTCCTACACAGCAAGGCTGGGCTCCCCTGTTCTTACCTTGAGAAGTAAGCAGGCTGTGGATTGGGAAGAAGAATGCAGTGGAGGAAGGGACTCACCTTATGGCTGGGTGTTTGACTGCAGCTGCAGAGCCAAGAAACTCTTACATGCACTCAGAAGCCTGGAACATCAGAAGCTGGTGTCCACAGGAGCACGATGTCCCCACTAACAACATTTTTTTATATTAAGTGATTTTTTTATATTAGGTGATGGTAACAAGGGATGATGCTGTAGCACTGTATTAATGATTGTGTCTCCCATCCTATATGGGACAGATTTTGTTTCCTGAAGCTGCCAACTGAGGAAAAGATTGGCAGTTGCTGTGTTCATCTCTGGTTTTCCTCTTAGAAACAGTGCTATCCACTGCCATTGCAGACAGCTCACTGCCTCTTTTGTCCTAGGTGAGCATTGCTCTCTCTGAAGCTGGGTTCATGTTGGACTCTGCACTGTGTATGGCACTGCAGGTGAACATCTGAATCAGACACTTCCTGAACTAGAAAGTTGAAAAGAAAAAAAAAAAAAAAAAAATAAAAGGAGACCAGTTAAAATATGGACAGGTTTTAGAATATCTCTATAAAACATTCCTTATCTCAGCTAACTCCTGGAAACTCTCACAACTCAGTTGGGAATATAAAGAAACAGCCCTATTAAAAAAAAACAAACCTATTTGCCTGTCCCACCATGAAGAGTTCTCAAACTGCCAAATAATGATGTCCTAAAAAGACCCTGACTAGTGGCAAATCTAATTCTGAAAACACACATTTTCCCTTCTTTTGCTTGTAACTAACCACATCTAATGGACAGGACTGTTTTTTTTTTTATCCCAGGCTCAAGAGTTGCTTTCATATGTTAACACCCAGCTACACAACAATGATTTGTTTCCATGCTGCTCATAACAATGAGCAAGGTTAAGAAAAACATAAATCTTCTATGTCCATGCACTGGGAGATCAGGTTCTCTCCACAGGATGGAAGACAAACAAGGGCTCTCTCTGCAGGACTGAATAAATACATGTGTTCATCACTTCTTACAACAGTCATCTGACCATTTTTTCCTTCTTCTCACTTCAGTGGTTTTTGCTCTGCTTGATGCCACTACTCTTAGTAACTCCCCCTGATGGCACAAATCTATTCAAGTTTATCATCATGCCTGTTATCACAGACAGTACATGTAACTCTGGTTCATCCCCTTGTCAGAGATTGGCCCACTCCACTTGACCCCCCACCCCTCAGATATTGATAGACATTGATCATATCCCCTCTCAAGACTAAACAGCCCCAGGGCTCTCAGTCTCTTTGTAGGGGAGATGCTCAAGTCCCCTAATCATCCTCATGGCTCTTGCCTTGGGGTGTAAGAGCTACTGTGGGGTTCTTATTCTGAATGTTGGAAGACAGACTGAGGGAGTTGGGGCTGTTCAGTCTGGAAAGAAGGCTCTGAGGAGACCTAATTGTGGCCTTCCAGTATCTTAAGGGGGCCTACAAGAAAGCTGGAGAGGGACTTTTTAGGGTATCAGGTAGTGACAAGAGTAGGGGGAATGGAACAAAAATAGAAATGGATAGATTCAGATTGGATGTTAGGAAGATGTTTTTCCACCATGAGGGTGGTGAGACACTGGAACAGGTTGCCCAGAGAGGTGGGCAAGTTTAAGGCCAGAAGGCCAGGCTGGATGTGGCTCTGAGCAACATGATCCAGTGTGAGGTGTCCCGGCCCTGAGCAGAGGGGTTGGAACCGGATGATCCTTGAGGTCCCTTCCAACCCTAACGATTCTATGTTGCACTACTAGTTAACTAACATGTAAGTAGGACTAATGCATTATAAAGCAAGACACAACATCAAAACGAGAGAGCGTTACAGACACTGTGAGAGCATACAGTACCTGTTTGTTCATAAAGACATAAATAATTGGATTATAAATGGTAGCTGTTTTGGAAAAGAAAGCTGGAACTGCTGCCAGGCAAGGATCCAGCTCAATGGAGGGGCATGCAGTGACTAAGATGGAAAAGGCAGCGTACGGCATCCAGCAGATTAGGAAGGCAATGATCATCACCACCACCATTGCAGTCACTTGTCTGTCAGGCTTCCTGGTACTTCCCAGCCTACCTTGAGTATTTGACACCTTTAAAGAAAAGACAGAAGATTCTAGAAAGTGAACAACGAGGCCTCCAATCAGTGAATTCACTGAGCAGGCTAATCACCTGCCTGAAATCTACTGAGTTTATTCCAGCAGTAGTAGTAACACATGGCAGCTTTACAGCGAATAGAAATCACAATATTGGCCCAAAATATTGTCCCCAGATGGGAATTTCCCCATTCTGTTGTCTCCTTTTTCACAGATGCTCTTTTGGACCTGGTCAATGTAAATCATTAAACCTGAGCTAGTGTGAGGTGTCCCTGCCCATGGCAGGGGGGTTGGAGCTAGATGATCCTTGAGGTCCCTTCCAGCCCTGCCAATTCTGTGATTAAATAAAACTGAAAAGCATTTCTCTTTTAAGTGTTCATGGACAATCTAATGATTTATTTACTAAACAGCATCATGTTATTGACAAATGCTGCATCTTGTTCTTCCTGTAAGTGTTACACAGTATTAGTCACCACTGTTGAAATTTACAAACGCAGCCATTTTAAGCTAAATTTTGCTTTAGCTGGTTTGAGTCTGAAGAAATGGCATTGGAATTGAAGTAAATTAACCAAAGCTGAGTCATTCTGTTTGTGAGGTAGACACTCTTTCAGTGGTTTGATATTTGGCTAATGAAAGGTGTGGAGAAGTGGTGGAAATGGCACTATTAGAAAAGCCATTTCTAGCCACAGCAGTTATTTCTGCGTGTAAGGATAGTCACACAATGAGGGGTGAGAACTGCTGCCTGGAAATTTGATCTGCTTATGCCCAACCTGGCCACACCTACAGTATTTTGTCCAGTTTTGGGCTCCCCAGGTCAGGAGAGACAGGTATATGCTAGAGAGTGTCCAACTGAGAATGATTAGGGGATTTGAGCACCTCCCCACAAAGAGACTGAGATCCCTGGGGCTGTTTAGTCTTGAGAAGTCTGGGAGAGGGGTCTATTCACTGCCTATAAATATCTGAGGGGTGGGGGGCAAGCTCTTTTGGTGGTGCACAGTAATAAGACAACAAACAATGGATACAAACTTGCACATAGGAGGTTTCACTTTAACATGAAGAAAAACTTCTTTACAGGGAGAGTGACAGAACACTGGAACAGGCTGCCCAGGGGGATTGTGGAGTCCCCTTCTCTGGAGAGTTTCCAAACCCACCTGGATGCATTCCTGTGAACACCACCCTGCTTTGGCAGGGGGCTTGGACTCAATGATCTCTGGAGGTCCCTTCCAACCTCCAACATTCTGTGGGTCTGTAACCTTTACAGAAAGCCAAACAGAACAGTTCCTAGAGTTTGCATACACACAGGTGTTAGAAGTTTAATTGCAAGTGATTCTTCTGACCTTTCTTAGCTTCTGTGTCAGTTTTCCATAGGATACCAGTATCACCAGTAAAGGCACCACAAAACAGCTGGTGAAGAAGGCAATGATGTATGTCTGGTCAGTATAAGCTCCTGAGTACCTGTATAAACACAAAATACAGCGTGTAGGTATTACTAGAATGTGTTATTTATAGGTTTACCTTGTCTGGTTCTGGAGCCCCTATTGCAAGAAAGATCTGGACATGCTGGAACATGTCCAGACAAGGAGCATGAGGATGATCAGAGGGCTGGAGCTCCTCTCCTATGGAGACAGACAGAGTTGGGGCTGTTCAGTCTGGAAAGGAGAAGGCTCCAAGGAGACCTTCTTGTGGCCTTCCAGGATCTGAAGGGGGCCTACAAGAAAGCTGGTTAGGGACTTTTTAAGGGTGTCAGGCAGTGATAGGATTGGGGGAATGGAACAAAGCTAGAAGTAGGTAGATTCAAATTGGATGTTAGGGGGTGGAATCTGTCCCTTTGTCCTCTTTGAATCCTAAGAAAAAGCACAAGGTACAGAATGGTTATTTCCATTACAGTCACAAAAACCACAGAATGTCAGAGGTTGGAAGGGACCTCCAGAGACTGAGTTCAACCCCCTGCCAAAAACAGGATCACCTAAGGTTGGTCTGCACAGGAGTGCATCCAGGTGGGTTTTTAAACTCTCTAGAGAGGGAGACTCCACAACTTCTCTGGCCAGCCTATTCCAGTGCTCTGTCACTCTCCGTATAAAGAAATGTCTCCTGTTGTGGTGAAATCTCCTGTGTTCAAGTTGGTATCCATTGTTCCTTGCCTTATTAGTGTGCACCACCCAAAAGAGCTTGGCCCCCTCCACTTGACACACGGTCCTCAGATATTGATAGACATTGATCAGATCCCCTCTCAGCCTTCTCATCTCAAGACTAGCCCCAGGGCTCTCAGTCTCTCACAGGGGAGATGCTCAAGTCCCCTAATCATCCTCCTGGCTCTCCACTGGACTCTCTTCAGCAGGTCTCTGTCTCTCTTGGACTGGGGAGCCCAAAACTGGACAGAGTATTGCAGGTGTGGTCTCACCAGGGCAGAGTAGAGGGGGAGAAGAACCTCCCTAGCCCTGCTGGACACACTTTTCTTGACACACTCAGCCACAAGGGCACATTGCTGTCCCATGAAGAACTTGCTGTCCACTAGATACAAGCTCCCCCTTTAGAACTGTGTTTTTTTAAATCTGTTCTTGGCAGATTTTGCTTAGTTGTGTTACAGCTTTCTCCACAGCCATTTTTGCAGCGAGGTACCTAACCTTTAAACCTTTCCTTTGATTTCCTGCCCCTGAGACGTCCCGAGATACAAGTTTTGTTTCTTTACCATACTCTGCAAGAGTGGCCTTACCAGTTCGGCTCACAAGTAGTTCCAATCTTACTGGTGGTGTAACTGCTCCAACCCATTGTTGGTGGAATGGTCCAAATGAAGGAAAAGGTCCACACAAAGGCAATACCTAGGGCTGAGTGCTTCCCCCTCAGGCGCACGTTCCTCAGCGGGCGGCAGACCACAACGTACCGCTCAAAAGCCAACAGAGCAAGAGACCAGAGAGCAACAATGCCTGCAGTCAAAAGAAAACCAACAAAAATAAACCACACACCACAGTCAGCATCAAAAACTGTGCAGATTCGCTGAGAAGCAAACACCATCCCACATGACAGAATCACAGGTTTAGGTTGAAAGTCATCTCTGGAGGTCACCTAGTTCAACACATTGCCTACACCCAAGCATGGTGCATACAGCAGGCTGTCCAGGACCAAGTTCAGTTGGGTTTTAAGTCTCTTCATAAATGGAGACTCCATAACCACACTGGGCAACCTGTTCCAGTGTTTAGCCACTCACCACACCAGGCACCTTCCCCATCAATCTGGGCATGAAAGGCTATGCAATCTGTGTGCATTACTCTAATATAATTTATTAAGAGCACAAGATTTGCATATTTGTCTCATTTTTCAGCCTACAGTGCAATGACTACAACACCAAGCAGCTATTTGAACCATTTAACTGACAGTGATGGGGTTTTTTCCCCCCTATTTGGTTCTACTCTGAAAAACTGCAAATGATGTGTAGCTTTCCAATTAACAAATTAAGGTATATCCTCATAACACTACCTTTGCAAGAAATATTGTAGTTCAGACTGTCAAAACCCACTTATCTACAGACAGCTTCCCACAACAAACTATCAGTTTATTAGGCAAATATCATCCTGGCTGGCCACCGAAATCTTGAAATAGCTTGAATGTGTTTCCATGGGACATGACTTCAGGCCACAAGCTGACTTAGTAGTATTGTCTGTCACTGACATTCCTGCTGTGTAGCTTAACCAGGCTGAGAGCAGCTGTGGGACCTCCTTCCAGGCTGAAGACCAGCAGTGTGTCTGACTTGGAGCAGCAATAGGAGCAGCAATAGGCTGTCTTTACTATGCAGCCTCGGAGATGAAGAGGGAAGCAGGAATTAATGTCTCTCTCAATTAATTAGATCTCATTTTAAACTAACTCCCCATTTTTCTGCAGAGGTGTATTTACACAGGGAACTATGTGGTGAAGATTTCACCTTTTAGAATACTTCTAATACTTTGTGTGGTTACTAAAACAAAGCCTAGGGAAAGAACCATGGTAACATGTCGGTATGCAGAGTGGCTGTGCCAGGGCTCCTCAGGACCACCCCACCACTGTGGGGTGGTTAATGGAAGATGCCTCCCTGCCCTTGCATCTTCCAGAGCCTGAGAGCAGCCACTCACTTTTCTCTCCCTCTCCTCTTTATCCATATCTTTCAACCTGGTGTGTTGTATACGCATACACCTGAACACAAAGCTTGAAAACCATTACATAGTAATTTTTTTCCTGTCATTCTTTTACTAGACCCTCCCCAGTGGTGTTACTCTATTAGCAAGCTTTTTCTCATCATATTAAACATACACAGTGATCACTATACAGACAAGAAGCCACTGGTACATGATAGAGACTGTGGCTTGGGTTATTCACTCACACAAGATCCACAACACATTGTATGTACCTGGGGGAAGGATCAGGGAGTTAAAAGCACACAGAGCGACTGACTCAGCAAGTTGCAGGAAAAATCAGCAGAACATGAAGGACATTGAATGGAACAGACATACAACCACAAACAAAATTCAGCTTACCAAAAAAGGTGACAGCAAATCCTTCCAGAACACAAGCCCAGCGTCCCAGATAAAAATAACCTTTCAGGTTTGTTAAGAAGCTGATGGTGCCACCAGTCAGTGAGACCAGGAAGTCAGCCACAGACAAGTTGACTATAACATAATTGACAGGTTGTCTCAATTGCTTGAACTTGCAAGTCACCAGGATTACAGCCAGGTTCTCAGCAAGCGACAGGGAGGTCACCACCAACATCACTGCTGCCAGAAGCCTGAAGTGCCAGGGCTGGATGGTGTCCAAGGGACGATGGAAGGGATCCCATGCGGCAGGAGCAGAAGAATTGTACAGCAGAGACTCATTTTCAGGTGTTCTGAATGCATCCATTTTTCACCCCCCTCCTCTTTCACTAGCAAAAATAGTATTATCTAATACTGGAATTTCTGATCTGTAAATAATATTCAGGGTTAAAATGACCAATTCCCTGTTGCTAACAGAAATACGAACAAGCTCTTTGTGCTTCTGCTGTCCAGCAACACTCCAGGAAACAAGTTATCAGTCAGAGGAGATTTTAATGCCGCACAGTGGTTGTAGCAATGAGTGAGAGAATCTTAGGAGCAACTTCTGCCCTTCTCTGCAGTAGTCTCTCCTGATGCAGATGTGTCTTCATCTGCATTAAAGCTCAGCTACAGGGGCTGCAGGCTTCCTCCTTCCACAGCAGTGATGAAATATCCCTCAGACCATCCCTGCTCTGTGGGGAAAAATGAAGCGTTTCCGTGTACCCCTCTCTGATCTTTTGCACTGTCCCAACGAAGCTTTCCTTGTGTTAGTGAAGAGGCTGGAGTGATCCTCCTCCTGCCCTGCTGGGAGCACAGCGAGGCAGAGCTCTCACCTGACCTGTGCTCTTGACTGAGGGCAGCCCCGGAATGTTTTATGCTGGAGCCCACGCTAGCTGCAAAGCCAGCAGTGAGGCTGCACTACAGACAAACCCCTGCCCACGTCACAGCACTGCAGCTCCAAATTAAATACCTCTTTCATGTTACTCAGTGGAATTCCCACCTCTACCAGAGATGTTATCCCCAGTGAAGACATAATGATTATAACCTCAGCTTTAGCACTAAAAGCTCAAAGATACACAGCAGTATTTTAAAGATAGAATTTGTAAATAGATACAAAGAAAGAAGATCAGGGGAGCATGAAGACAGCAAGAAAATTAATAGCTAGCCACATACTCCTGATAAAAATGACTGGCTCTATCTGAATAGCAAGGGTTATTGGTGTTTGCTTCCTCAAGATGAGCAGCTCTTTCACCTATGCATCCCAATGAGACAACACAACACTGTGACAGATAGCCCAGCAATGACTCAAATTAAGCTGGCTACCCAAGAACAGAGAAATCATTCAGTTGTGTGATAATTCTTTGGGACCACACTTGTTAAACAGAGCCTCAGAGTACCGACCAGAGGCAAAAATCCACCCCATCTTGGAGAGTTCACACTTTGGACACACACCATACAGAACAACAAAACAAGAGCTGAGTGGGGTGTGAAAATGAGTACCATCACCTGTTCACACATCCTCCCAGGTTTATATTTGCTTTGGTCTGCACATCAAACACTCTGTCAAGACAGGTCAGTATCTTTTGGTATACAGGAACAGAATCCAAAGGGTTTTTGGACAAGGAGTCATGCATCAGAAAATTCCAGAACATTTTGAACTTAAACCCCCTCAAACTTCTACTTACCATAACCAAAATAACAAAGGTAGTTTTTTAAATGGTTAGTATACACTCAACTGAAAAGTAAAGACACGTTGGCTAAGCAGATCAGGTCAAGTAACAAAACCACAAAGTAATACTGATTCAACAGGAATGTTAAAAAAATGCCAAGTGTCATAAAGGACCAATACACAGCAACATCAAAACACCTCCAGTCAGTCCTTGCATGATCCAACACAGTCCCACTGCCTGTATACTACAGAAGATGACCTGGACCACAACTTTCAAATCAAGTTTGAATATTGAGGAGGGTCAATGGAGACCTTATTGCTGTCTGCAACTACCTGAAAGGCGGTCGTAAACAGGTAAGGGTTGGTCTCTTGTCCCAGGGAACCAGCCACAGAACACAAGGACACAGCCTCAAGATGTGCCAGGGGAGGTTTAGGCTGGATGTAAAGAAGAAACTTGACAGAAAGAGAGATTGGCCATTGGAACAGGCTGCCCAGGGAGGTGCTGGATTCACCATCTCTGAAATTATTTGAAGACAGACCAGATGAGGCACTTCATGCCATGGTTTAGTTGATTAGAAGGTGTTGGGTGATAGATTGGACTTGATGAGCTTGAAGGTCTTTTCCAACCTGGTTAATTCTGTGATTACCTTCAAGGTATCTAGCCTCTGGACCACTACTACTGATTGTGTTAAACCACCTGAAATTAGATGGTCTGGCTTGAGCCTTCCTGCAGGGACATTCAGGTTGCATGTCCAGTGCAAACCTGGAGGCATCAGCACAAAAGGGGGACCATGTGGCTAAGTTGGTAGCACGTAAGACTCTTACTGGGAAGGTCGTGAGTTCAAGCCTGCAGTGGGCAGGAGAGTTCTCTCTGGGCAGCAATGTCCTCCCTCCTCAAGAGGGGACTGGACTTGGTGCTATGGTCTAGTCATGGGGTCTGTGGTGACAGGTTGGACTGGGTGATCTTTGAGGTCTCTTCCAACCTTGGTGATACTGTGGTACTGTGGTAAAAGAGCTGGCCACAGGTCCTGGCTATTGAAAACCTCCCCAGAGACACCTCCACTGCAAGGCCCACAAGGGACCACTGGCTGCACTGGATTGGGGTGGCTGCTCCAAATGCAAGGCAGTGAAGACAATGGGGAAGAACCAGGCTCATGTGCAGAGCAGGGGGCCTTGGGAAATGGTGGACAGTTTGTGCCCCTGTGGCTAGCTGGGGAGAAGCTTCAGGCACAAGGGAAAGGAAGAAGCTTGAGGGGAAATCACCAATTTCAAAGCAGAGTCAGAAATCATTCTTGCCAATTCTGAGTTGTGTTTGGGGTTTTTTTTTGTGTGTTGGTTGTTTTTTTGATAGGTCATTAAAAACTCAGCAGCAAATGAGGTCTATGAATGATTTTGGAATTAAGTGTACTTATATTGAACTTTCCAAGTCCTGTATTTGATAAAGCTACTCCAACTGCATGTCTCCAAAAGGAACATCATAAGATATTTCACTACAATACTTTTAAAAACACATACAGTGAGGCCACATTTTGTTCTGCTGCCAGTAGGAGGAGAGCCTGAAGAACAGTTAGTTTAAAATAGGAATTAATTAGAAATCATGGTCATTTACACACAGAGATTATTACAGGTTATATCAGGAAGCTGGAAGCTGTAACTTTCATGCCACATAAGCAAATACGCTTTTGCTGAGTCAGATTAATCACAGAAACACAAAAGGGTTGGCAGGGTCCTCTGGAGAGCTCCAGTCCAGCCTCTTGCTCAAGGCAGAAACAGCCAGCACAGGTTGCCCAGGCTCATGTCCAGTCAGGTGTTGAATGTCTCCATGGATAAAGACTCCACCACCTCTCAGGGCAAGCTGTTTCTCTGCTTGACAATCCCAACTGTGGAGATCTATTTATTTTTTTTTTTTTTTTTATTTCAAAATAAAACCTAATAGACACTACTTCACACTAATTAAAAGAGTTATAAACCCAGTTTACAATGGGGCTACATTTAACCTTTTTAAGGTCTGAGGAGGTTCAAGGAAAGCACCTGAAAAACCTGAAGGCAGCCTTGGCTTGAGAGCCCTGTTACAGGACTGCAGTGGTTAACCTCATTCACCTACTCCACATGAAAGCCCTCCTTCTTTTAAGACCTGCTGAATCTTGAGCATAGCAAATAGGGTTTCTATTCATTGAAACTCCTGGAAAATTCCACAAACTCTCCTCTTGTTGCCGGACCAAACCAAAACCAATCAGAGCATTACCTCAGCAGGAGGAGCAGAGGAGCGAGATGTTACCCCTGTGCAGTAGTCATCATGAAGATACCATAAAGTGCTTTTATATAACCCATTCAGAAGCTTCTATGAGAGGATGCTTTGCCTAAAACCAAACCAAAACCAAACCCAGACACAGCTGCCTGAATACCCAGGAGCTAACACAAAATCAAAGTGGACTTTTCCACCTGGTGAGGCTGTATCTCACCAAAACATTCACACAGAGTACTCCAGATCTCAGCCCTTGTTTTTCGTAAACTGATTTCCCCTATCCATTTTCTTTTTAGCTGCAGTTTTGTTTTCTCACAGTTACCAAAAGCCAGCAATTGCACACTTCAAGTCTGTTCTCAGGAAACACAGAGCTACCATAATGGAAAAATTTTGTCCTTGGCCTTTTGAGTGACTTGAAGGAATTTTGCTCCCCTGCTCCTTAAAAGAATGGGAGTGGAGATTTCCTTTTGTCAAAAGATAAAAGCTGTGTACAAAAGAGGTGTTTCGCACTGGGAAAGGTACTAGCACAGCTGCAGGAGTTTCACTAAGCAGGAATATATTAACAAAGCTGGTAGCCAACCAAAACGTCTTCTGTTAGCTAAGAATAGGAAACTAATTCATATTAAAACAACAACCAACCATATACTGAGCACCAGAAGTGGAAACAATTTCTTAGCAGGCTGTATTTACTTCAGACATGTTCAACAATACCTTGCAGTTTGGGGCCTCATCTGAGCAGGTAAGACTTTGTTTAATTTATGATAGCACAGTGCTTTGCAAAGCACAGTTAACCCCAGCTCCTTAGGCACTGCATAAATGCAGTCAAAGGTAACAGTTTCACACTTCTACTGATTCTGTCACTGTGAAACTTTAGCCACAGATTGTTGAGTTTTTCACCCACTTGCTTTCTTGTGATACTAACCTGTTAACACCCCAGTAAAAGAGATCCTTTTAACAGAAAGCAAGAAAGTCAATAGTGACAAGCAGAGTCCCTCAGGGATCAGTCCTGGGACCAGTCTTGCTCAGCATCTTTGTGGGTGACATGGACAGTGGCATCAAGTGCACCCTCAGCAAGTTTGCTGTGTGGTGCAGTGGACACCCTGGAGGGAAGGGATGCCATCCAGAGGGACCTGGACAGACTGGAGAGGTGGGCACAAGCCAACCTCATGAGGCTCAACAAGACCAAGGGCAGGGTCCTGCATCTGGGTCAAAGCAATCCCAGGCACAAATCCAGGCTGGGCAGTGACTGGCTGGAGAGCAGCCCTGAGGAGAGAGACTTGGGGGTGCTGGTGGAGGAGAAGCTCAATATGAGCTCTCAATGTGCACTTGCAGCCCAGAAAGCCAATCAGATCCTGGGCTGCAGCAGGAGAAGTGTGGCCAGCAGGTCAAGGGAGGGGATTCTCCCCCTCTACTCAGCCCTGGTGAGACCCCACCTGGAGTACTGCCTCCAGTTCTGGAGCCCCTAGTACAGGAGGGATCTGGAGGTGCTGGAAGGTGTCCAGAGAAGGGCCACGAGGATGATCAGAGGGCTGGAGCACCTCTCCTATGAGGACAGACTGGAGGAGTTGGGGCTGCTCAGTCTGGAGAAGAGAAGGCTCAGAGGTGACCTCATTGTGGCCTTCCAGTATCTGAAGGGGGCTACAAGAAGGCTGGGGAGGGACTTCTCAGGCTATCAAGTAGTGATAGGACTAGGGGGAATGGAATGAAGCTGGAGGTGGGGAGATTCAGGCTGGATATGAGGAGGAAGTTCTTCACCATGAGAGTGGTGAAGCCCTGGAATGGGTTGTCCAGGGAGGTGGTTGAGGCCCCATCCCTGGAGGTGTTAAGACCAGGCTGGATGGGGCCCTGGCCAGCCTGATCTAGTGTGGGGTGTCCCTGCCCATGGCAGGGGGTTGGAACTAGATGATCCTTGTGGTCCCTTCCAACCCTGACTGATACTACGATACTATGAAAGAGCCGACTGTGAGCAGACCACTCCAACAGTTTGCTTTTCCTCAGAAGCTGCATATTGCCCAACAGAGCAGTGTGGATTCTTATCCAGTATATTTGCCTGACAGTTCAAAGTGAAAAAGAAAAAATAAACCCTCTTCACATGATCTTCCTTATTTAAGAAGATTTTCCTATTATGAGATCCTTCTTCAGAGAAAAGGGGATGTAATCATGCAAGAAATCCTGCTCTCTTGAGGAGGATTATGGGCATGAGAATCTTTAGTCTTAATAACCATCATTAGAGGTCTGTTTTAAGATACATCAAATGCATTTTGTCTATTTTGCAGTCCCTGAAGACAGTATATGGCATTTGTCCTAAACGTGGTATTAGGCTGAGAGCAAATCTTGGAAGAAATTAAGGTCAGAATACAATTTGCAGCTTTGCATTTGTCATCATGTTTACATTTACTATGAGTATCTTGTCCATGACTAGTTTCATCAGACCCTAAAAGAAACATTTAAATACTCTCACCATCTCCTTAAATGGTTTTCTAGGTTTATGATTTCCCTTACTCTTCCTGCCAGGCATTTAATGATTAACAGGAGCACTTATGGTCATAAAAGAGACTGATGCACTGAAGAATTCAGCTGTTGTAGCCCACTGGGGAGCAGTGGGGGCACCAAGCATTTAAGATGGCTTTCTAGACCATGCAGATAGAACCCTGCCAGAGATGCAAGCCAAGGCAACCAGGGCCAGGTGTGCCCCCATCACCCTCCCAGACACTGGTGGGGCATGAAGGGCAGTAAGGTGACCATGGGCACGCCAGCCCTAAACAGCAACAGGGAGCACAGTTCAATCCTGCTTTTGGACTGCATGGTGCAGCTGTTGGCAAGAGTGGTCCCTGGATGGAGCAGAGGCACCTGGGCTCAAACAACAGAAAGGCATCAGGGGGGCCAGTCTTTCCTGGGAAACTCCTCCAAAAATGTACCTGTCCCCATCCTTGGTGCAGCAGCAGTCAGTGCCTATGCCTTGGCAAAGGCTTGGGCTCGCTCTGCACCGAACAACTTACTAAGGGCAGCAAGAGTCACAGAATCACCAAGGTTGGAAGAGACCTCAAAGATCATCAAGTTCAACCCATCACCACAGACCTCATGACTGAAGTGCCACATCCAATTCCCTCTTGAACACCCTGGAGCAGCCTCTATAAACAAAAACCACACAACAGAAATTTCAAACAACCCTCCCCCCTCTATTTCTCCCAGAAATCATCAAACTCTTTCTACAACATTCAGCTTGAAGCTTTGTTTGTGGAGAACAGTCCCATTTTTATCATGCTTGGGCCTCAAATAGCAGCAGGTCACAAGGTGACTTTTGCTCTCCTTTCAGTAGGGAGACAACAATATCTCACTCTGCAGCTAAACACCCTAGGTCAAAGGCAACAGACACGTTCATTTCCTTTTGTTGCTACTTGTTCAAGGTAAACAACAAGAGACAGGAAGTTTTAAAATTGGTTTCATGGAGTTTTATGTGAATGCTGCCAGCAGTTCTGCATTACACAAGAGACCTTGCAGACACAGCCCTGCAGGTCATGAAGTGTTTAGCTCACAAGTTCATTGATCAGGTGCCCAAGAAAAACTAAGCACAGTCCCCAAACCAACCCCAACTCCAAATGTCTTCTGTTCCTTCACATAATTCACTTTTGGCTACAGTTCAGAAAATTCACAGCTCGTGCTGAGCATGTGACCTATCTCATGGTCATTATTTTCTTTATTAGTCATACTTTTGTCAGTATCAGAACCCAAACCATATATGCTGCCCTAAAAAAAAATAAAAATATCTGGGGTGTGGGACAGGGCTTGTGCAAGTCTCACAAGCACATCTGTCCATACAGAATGTTAGGGGCTGGAAGGGACCTCAAAAAATCATTCAGTCCAACCCCCGGCAGATCAGGATCACCTATACTGTGATCACACAGGAACACATCCAGGTGGGTTTTGAGTACCTCCACAACATCCCTGGGCAGTCTGTTCCAGTGTTCATTCACCCTCACAGTGAAAAGATTTTTCTTCATGTTTCCATGGAACTTCCTATGCCCCAACTTCCACCCATTGCCCATTGTCCTGTCACTGGGCATCACTAAGCAGAGCCTGACTCCATCCTCTGGGCAGTCATCCTCTGCATATTTATAAACAATGAGATCACCCTTCAGGCTCCTTTTCTCCAAGCTAAAGAGACCCATCTCCCTCAGTCTCTCCTCATAAGGCAGATTAATTCTATAAGGTTGGAAAAGACCTCAAAGATCATCAAGTCCAACCTGTCAGATGTTCCACTCCCTTAAACATTTTTGTGCTGGACTCTTTCAAGCAGTTCCCTGATGTCTTTCAGAGCAGCAAAGGCTTTGTTCTTGCTGCTGGCTGAGAACAGCCTGCAGCCTCTGTTGGTCTGCAGGACCTGATCCAACTCAAAACATGTGAAGAGCAGGCTAACAAACAAGAATATAGAGATTCACAGGCTGGTGCTCAGTCTGTGCCCTGGCCTGTGTGGTTCAGCACAGATGTCACTGTATGTGGTGACAGTCAGATTCGCTATTCTATCTCCTAAAATTCAGGGTGTGCCTATGGAAATAACAAGTTGCTACCAACATAACCATCTGCACACCTGCTTGTTCACATGGCCCAGTGCAGGGGAAGGCAATGAGTGTCCCACTCAAACACCCCTGGCCCACCTTCCTACAGCAGGCTGGGGCAGCCCAGACCGCTGCTCTCTGCTGCTCAGCGCTGTGCTGAAGTCTACTAGCAGGAGGGTCCAACAATTTAGCCCCATGCCAGGCCTCAGACTTGAGTCACCATGCAGCTGAAAACAAATGCACAGTTCATAACATTGACTTCTTCCACACAGCAGAATGCCAGCAGGTACACATCCAGGTGGGTCTTGAGTATTTCCAGAGAGGGAGAATCCAAAGGCAGCTAGAGGAAAGGGAGAGGAGTCCTGAGTGCAGGAAAGCTTGGTGCAGATCTATGCCATGCTCCACCAAAACTTCAAAAATCAGTTTCTTTGTGGTAGCTGCAATCTTGGCTGGAAGTATGGTACTGGAATAAGGGAAACATTACTTGTTTAGATACTAAAAACAGCCAGTGCATGTAGTTATGCCCACTTGTCCAGCTGGATGTGCACAACCAGCTGTGAATGAGAAACAGTGGCCACCTCCTACATTCTGCTTAAATGCTCAAATTCAGGCTTTATGCAGGCTAGTAGACTCTGGATTCAGGTCTGACCATCAAAACTATCTCCAGTTCCTCAGGTAGCTTTCCAAAGCACTTCTCTGATGGAACAAAACCAGTAAGAGCCACTATCCAGCCAATGGTATCTCAGTGTGATATAAATCAAACACAGCATGACCTTGCCTTCTACTCAGATGTATTTATACTTGTTTGGGGCCAAGTCTCTTATTCTCTCATGGCTAGATTTCATGAAACAAGATTGATGGTGTTGTAAGTGTTAGCACCTACCCCAGAGATTTCTGAGGAAAAAGGAAAAAACACTAAATCCCCATCTGCCAAAACATCACATCTGTCTATCATGGAGTATCTTTGGTTGTGGGCTTCTTACAGAATTTCTCTTCAGGAACAAGATGTTCTTCACATTTCTTTAGTTCTCCTTTTCAATGTAAATATCACTTGAAGTTTCTCTCTCTCAAATTCTTTTTAAAAGGAATTTTTCCATGGGCAAAATGCTGAGGAAACATTTTAGAGGGCAGATAAAAGGTCTTATGAAAGTAATCCCTTGTCAGAAAGGAATCCCAAAGGAAAAAACAGCAGAGCAGGAAAAAAACAAAAGCTTGGGGAAGACCCTGCAGAGTATAATGCTGGAAGAGTCTCCCATCAAGTCCTGAGAAGATCAGCAGAAGCCTTCCATTCACTATCACAGACCAGTGGATCTTCTGTCAGGAGACTCATTCAGACTGACTTCATCCCCTAGTGCTGAGGTCAGCAAGGTGCTGACACAGGCAGGTGCAGCCTTCACCTATGCTGTGCTTCCAAGGCCCAGTTCCCATACTACATTCTGCAGCCACACTGTCACTCAGACTGGATAAATACTTTACATCATCCTTTTTCTTAGCTTGTTGGAAATTGCTGTTTTCCTTGGGTAATTCTGAAGGATGTAGTCTATAGATAGTCAGTGGAGCAAGATACACAGAAGGGAAGTCCTAAGCTATTTTTTGTGAACAGTGGCTTGTTTTGTGCATCAGGAATCACTTCACAGAATCACAGACATTCAGGTTGGAAGAGATCCTCAGGATCACCAAGTCCAAACCCTACTCTACAAGGTTCCCCCCAGAACATAACCCCAAGAACCACATCCAAATGACCTATAAACACATCCAGGGTTGGTGACTCCAGCACCTCCCTGGGCAGCACATTCCAATGCCTGAACACTCCTGTGAAAAAAATGTTCCTAATGTCCACTCTACACCTACTCAGTCACACCTTGAGGCCAGTACCACGCTCTCTACAACATCCTTTCAGGTAGTTGTAGAGTGATGAGGCCTCTTCTTCAAACTATACAGCCCCAGCTTCTTCAGTCACTCTTCAGAAGATTTATTCTCTGTCACCAACCACCACATCATAGATTTTAAATTCAAATAACACAAGACTCTGTGTCACAGCCCTGAACCCTCACTGGGCACAGGTTCCACAGCCTATAAATAACTGCTTCTTGTTTTATTTATTTGAAGATAACAAGTGCCTCAGTATATAGAGAATGTACAAGAAACCCTTCAATGCATGCATTAAACAAAGCAGTGATTACTGAAAACATTCCCACCCACGTTATGGAAACAAAACCAAGTTACATTTTGCAACCAGCCACAGTAATTCAGCAGAATATTTGAAAACAGCAGAGCCAGAAGAAACTCTGCTTATTCAAATGACAAAGAACCTACCTGCAGGAGTTAGAGACATCAAGAGTTACACAGCAAACAGCAAAGCTTTCATCCAAAGTCATGAGCTTCCTAAGGCTTTTGAACTCTCCATAACTTCATCTGAGTTTCAAGACACTACTGAGCAGCAGTGAAAAAAAATGATGCTCTGCTCTCTCATCACAGAATTGTCAGGGTTGGAAGGGACTTCAAGGATCAGCCAGTTCCAACCCCACTGCCATGGGCAGGGACACCTCACACTAGAGCAGGTTGCTCAGAGCCACATCCAGCCTGGCCTTAAAAACCTCCAGGGATGAGGCTTCCACTACCTCCAAGGGTAACCTGTTCCAGTGTCTCCTCACCCTCATGATGAAGAACTTCTTCCTAACATCCAATCTGAATCTACCCATTTCTATTTCCCCCCCCAGTCCTATCACTCCCTGACACCCTCAAAAGTCCCTCCCCAGCTTTCTTGTAGCCCCCTTCAGATACTGGAAGGCCACAAGAAGGTCTCCTGGAAGCCTTCTCCAGACTGAATAGCCCCAACTCCCTCAGTCTGTCTCCATAGGAGAGGAGCTCCAGCCCTCTGATCACCCTCATGGCCCTTCTCTGGACACACTCCACCATGTCCAGATCCTTGTAATAGGGGCTCCAGAACTGGACGCAGTACATTGCTGAGTTTGGTTGACTTGCTCTAAAGCAATCCTATGAGTTGACACAGAAGAAAGCCATCTGAGTAAATTCACTTTGTCCTCAAATACACCAGGTTTCAGATGCCAATACTAATAAAAGTGGAACACTGGAACAGGTTACCCAGGGAGTAGCTGAGGCCCCATTCTTGGAGATATTCAAGGCCAGGCTGGACAGGGCTATGGGCAGCCTGATCTAATGGAGGATGTCCCTGCTCAGTGCAGCAGGGCTGGGCTAGATGACCTTTGGAGGTTCCTTCCAACTGAAACCATTCTATGATTCTATGTAGCCAGTAGTTTCCATCAGTGTATCATGACAGTGCTGCTGAGAAGAGTCTGACAGTACAGGAGACAGAACAAGATGCAACCATGCAGCTGAGAGCATGGAGATGGAGCCTGGCAGTATGGCACTCAGCTGCAGACAGTGCATAGGCAAGAGGAAAGCAGGAGGAGAGGTAAAGCCACTCAGCACTAAGTCACCAAAAACCTTGCATCATGACTACCTTGCAGAGGGTGAATTTAGAGCTGTGCTATCCATTGGATTCCTGGCATTTTTTCCTCCTGTACACTTGAGCTTTTAGGTGTAATTAGGAAAAATACCACCCCCACCTGCATTTCAGCCCTTTAACAGTACAAAAAGCTGTCTTAAACATGCTCAGCACCAGTTAATTTTCAACCATGAAAAAGTGGTTCTTAATTTTCTGCTTATTTCCAAAGCAGAAAAATAAAGTTGCCACCAAATCTTCTAAGCAAACTGTATCACAGGGCTATAAATGCATTTGTTGAAAATTCATAACCCTAAATTCTTCACTTTTGGGTTCACATCAGTGTTTTCTTACAAGCCACAATGAATAATGATCATGAGAGCTTCTGAAAATGAGTAATGCATGCACTGACTGAAAAAACCCTGCTCTCTGATGAAGTACAGCTGAGCCAGCCATTCATCTTTCTGTGTCAGAATTTCTCTTGGAAACAACCATAATGGAAATCACAGAACCACACAGAATCATTCAGGCTGGAAAACACCCTTGGGATCATCAAGTCCAACCATTAACCCTACTCTACGAAGTTCACCCCTAAACTGTATCCCCATGCACCACATCTAAATGACCTTCAAACACATCCAGGGTTGGTGACTCCAGCACCTCCCTGGGCAGCCTGGTCCAATGCCTGACCACTCTAAAAAAAATTTTCCTAATGTCCACTCTAAACCTACCCTGCTGCATCTTGAGGCCATTCCCTGCTGTTCTATCACCTGTGAGAAGAGACCAGGACCAAGTTCTCTATAATGTACTTCCAGGCAGTTGTAGGAAGCGATGAGATCTCCTCTTCTTCAAATGAAACAGCCCCAGCTCCCTCAGCCAGTCCCTCATAAGATTTATTCTCCAGGCCCTCCAGCTTCAGGCCTTCTTCTGCACTTGCTCCAGCACCCTGACATCTTTTAAAGACAACCAACCAATCCGAACGTTCCTGGTGCTGCAAAGTGCTGAGACTCATCCAGGATGTGGTATGCTCACTCAGCTCCCACAGAAGACAACCAGAACTACATCCAGTATCTTTTTGGACCCAGTCAAAGTGACTCTCGGCTTCTCAAGGCAGCAGCCCTGTTCAACTCTGCCACCCTCCAGATGGGCACAAATTTGCACCCTTGTCCTTTCCAGGGACTAGTTCTCAATTAAATACCCTCATGCCCAACATTTAGTAGAATATTACTCCCCAGATGGGAAGAAGGACAAATTCCCTTCCTGATGTTTCCTCCCCTCTGGCCACACTCCTTACACTTTGGATAAGGGCTCAGGGAAGGAGGTGGGGACACTGAGCCATCACTGCTGCCCTGCAGGACCTCTGCCTGCTCAGGCTTCTCCTCTTGAAGAGTAGCCACACTGATGACATTATGCTTGAAGCCAGTCATAGGGTTGTGGTGCCAATACTGTAGGAGTCACAGAATGCTAGGGGTTGGAAGGGACCTCCAGAGATGAAGTCCAATGCCCCTGCCAAATGCAGGATCACCTGGGGCAGGTCACAGAGGAATGCATGCAGGGAGGTCTTGAAAGTCTCCAGAGAAGGAGACTTCACAACCTCTCTGGGCAGCCTGCTCCAGGGCTCTCTCATCCTTATTGTAAAGAAGTGTCTCCTCATGTTGAGGAAACAAAACATCTGGCTTGCATAACACTGGGGCTTGATTTTAGTCTATTTCCTATTGCTGTACAACACCATAATATTTAACATGAAAGCTTTGTTCAGTGTTACAGGAGAGATGATACAAAACGGATATAACAAAGCTGCTCCTGAGGGAAGGAACCAGAAAGGAGCAAAAATATTAGACATTCAAACAACTCAGTACAACTAAGGAACCTTCTCCCCCTTATTTTCTCAACTGAGGAATAATCTAGGTAAAAAAGAACAACTCAGAAAGGTGAAAGACATCATCAGGCACCAAAATCTCATCTCAGTGACAAGTAGTTTCCTGCCAGTGGTCTCATAGCTGGGTGTACTGATAACATCCACCTGAGGCAAGCACCTAAGTGTGGTACTGAGTGCTGCTGTACCCTGCTCCCTGTTGCTGCAGCTGTGAAATTCATACTTTGCTTTTTGAGCTGAGAAGCCAAAGGTTGCTAGGTGTGGTGCTAGCTCTGGTAGCTGCTTTGTATCCTGATGTTCTATGTGGCAAGCTTTCATCACACCAATCTGATGTTGTTTAGGCTCTTACACCTTCCTCCCCCCAATTTTCTGAGCTCTGTATTCCTCCTGACTTTGCTCCCATGTAAACATGCCTCTCACCTCCTGCTCCAGGGAATCCACCTCTTCAGTCATGGTGAGAATCCAGGTCACCACTGGACCCTCAAATGACAATTCCTTACTTCAGATTCTCCCTGGCTATGGGCAAGCAGATTGGCTGAAGGGAAAAATTCCTTCTGCCTTCACTTGTGGTCACTGGCAGGAGGCTGAAGCAGAAAACCTTTTTTACATCAAGACACCACTAGCAGTTTTAAGTAAAAAAACTTGAGGACATGTCTTACTATTCATTTTTTGTAAGTCTACAGCTTTGTCTTTTCTAGTAGGGTTTATGCAGCCATGTGTACACTTGCAAGACACGAAAGTCTCACTTAAAAGTCAGTGACAATTCTCTCTGGCCCTTAAGCTCCTGAAGTGTTTGTTGACCTTCCCACAGCACAGAAAGCAGGGAGAGCTTTAGTAACAAAAGTTGTTTTGTGGCCTCACATTTTGCTATATTCCCATCAGTGATCATCCTCTGGAAGAGAGCTATCACAGGGATTTAAATGCAGAGAAAACCAGCAGGAACACAGATGAGAGGTGAGGAGGACGGTTCACTATTAAAGCATTTCAGTTAACCTCATCCAGTGCTGGCTTTAAAGCTGCTGTGTGACAGTGATTGGACGCAATAGTTCTAGAGGTCTCAGACTAACAGCACAGCATCATTTGTGCCTGCTCATCCTCTGGAACATCCAAGCTGCCCTACAAAAGTGCATCAGATAGCTTCTGGTGTCCATATACAGCTATACACAAATTAATACTTGCCAATTCCAGCCTTTTATGGACTTTCATCCATTGTTGTGAATTGCATCCTCCAGGTATTCATTAAAGATCTGGGGATGATGACGACTTGATATTCCACAGAATATGATGCAACTTGTCCATCAGCATTTCTTACTTTTCAAAAGTCATGTCACTTACCCCTAGCAAGGTTCTAATCAGACATGGGAAAACTAAAGCTGTTTAGGAAGAGACTGGATGGGGTACTTGGTGCCATGGTTTAGTTGATTAGATAGTGCTGGGTGATAGGTTGGACTTGATGTTCTCGAAGGTCATCTCCAACCTGGTTAATTCTAGTCTGTCATGGGCTCACCACACACAGTGCAGCTCTGTATTTCACACTACTGCTCACTGCACAGCAGTACTGAGATGCATAACTGGAGCCCACTGGTGCTACTGGAATGTACCAAATAACAAGGAAATTCTAAGTATCCCAGAAGGGAAGCAAGTGCTTTGGAAAATGCTTCTCCAAGTACTGCCAACAAACAGCTCTTCTGTGTCTTGCTTAAACTGAGATGGGATCTCCAAGCATCCTTACCAAAGGGTATCACACCACAATGCCGGGTTTTTAATGAATGACAAGGAGGGAAAAGGACACTTGAAGTGTGATAAAGTGAGCACCCAGGACAAAAATCTCCTGATTCTGCATCTGTGCCCATTCTTTGCACTGACAAGATCTAGGAAATTGTACTTGAAGTGATCCATCACAACAGCACACCCATGGGTGGTCAGAGTTGCTCCTTATCACAGTCCACTGTTGTAGAAGCTCTGACCAAGAAAAGAGAGAGTTCCAAAGCCTGCCAGACTCTCAGGCTATGGTCTTACCAAACAAGAGCTAGACAAAATAGGCTCCTGGTCCTACTCCTTTTTAATTCCCTAGGCCTGGCACTCACACCATCTCCCTTTTCTGCACTGCCCTGTGTGCAGGCACAGGGGGTATTCAGCTGCTCAGACACGAACAAAGTTTCTGCAACTTCTTATGGCAGTTTAAAAACATTCCAGAAGCATGCAGCAACCAAGGAGGATCTGCTAAACCACAGCTCAACCATATCAGTTTATAGATCATACAGTCACACACTCCTCACACAAAGCAGTACCATCTGCCTACTATTCCCCGTTTCAGCATCTTTATATTGAATTACAGCATTCTACATTAGGCTTGTAACCACTAACAGAAATTTGTTGCAAGTGGAACAATAAATGCAAATAAACTGCATTTATTTCTGGCAAGATACTAAATGAAGTGCTACAGCATCTGAATGAAGGATTGAGGCAGATCCATCACAAGACTGAGGCTGAGAGCCCTGGGGCTTTTAATCTGGAGAAGAGAAGACTAAGAGGGGATTTAATAAATGTTTATAAATATCTAAGGGCTGAGTGTCAAGAGGGAGGAGGCAGCCTCTGCTCAGTTGCATCCCGTGATAGGACAAGGGGCAATGGATACAAACTGCAGCTCAGGAGGTTCCACCTCAACATGAGGAAGAATTTCTTCACTGTGAGGGTCACAGAGCACCGGAACAGGCTGCCCAGAGAGGTTGTGGAATTGCTTTTTCTGGGACTTTCAAGACCCATCTGGATGCATTCCTGTGTGACATGTGCTAGATTCTATAGTCCTGCTCTGGCAAGGGGGTGGACTCAATCTCCAGAGGTCCCTTCCAACCTCTAACATCCTGTTAAGGCCATAAAAGATTGTCACTACATAAGGTAAAGCTACAACTGTGTTTTCTTCTTAAGTAGTTTTCCATATTTTGAAGACTTCCAGTAAGAAATTTCACCAAGGAACATCCCCTAACCATTCCTAGTTCACACTGCAATGACAGTGGTGCCCTTACAAGGCAAATCACCTTGGTAGAGTTTGCACAGCACATCTTCCTACCATGAAAACAGTGACTATTTCCTCCAAAAACACAGGCAAACACAACTTCTCCAGTGTGCAATGAATCAGCACAGGTCTCACTGCAGGAAGAGCCAGAGGTTCAAAAAGAAAATATAATGGTTACCTGGATAGATCAACCCTTTTCTGAAAGTATTACCACATCTGGTTGAAAGTGCAGTGAAATAACTCATAGCAGATCATTATTTAGGGCACAGAATGAATATTAGTGTGAATATATTTAGTGACATCACTAAGCAAAATGATGTGTCATGCCATGAGCAGCTGCACAAGTAACTGGGGTGCTCAGGGGGTCTTGCTGCCAATGCTGTAGTTTCCAGTCTTTGCAGCTTCAGCAGGAGTCAAACCTCAGGAAACTGAAGTCCCTTCTACCCATCCTTGAGTATGACCTCTGAATTGTTAGGAAAATACTATTTTTGCATCACATGAAGTAGTTATGCACTTCTACAAGTATTACAGAAGGATTATAGAAGGGGGAGCAAGTCATGTGAAATGAAGTGCTTTGCTTGCCTGGTTTCATCCCATTATTTGGATAACACGACACATCATGCATACTGTTCTAATCAACAGCTCTTGCAAGCCAGATAAAGCTACAGAAAAGCTGCACAAATCCTGCACATTTACATTCTTAAGTAAAAGAGGACCTGGGCAAAGCTGGCACTTTCACAGTTCTAACAAACTGCCTCCTCACACACGTCTTCAAAAATACTCTAGCAGACTAAACTTGGTGGCGCAAAGCCAAGGTGACCTGTTTGCCAAGCCTTCACTTGCTGTAATGGTTTCCAAACGTCAATACACCACTGCACTTCACAAAGGGAAAACAGACTCAGGTTGCAAGGGAGTAAATCACAAAGCTCATTGTAGTTGGAAAGGAAGGGTGCAGAGAAGCAGCTGCTCTTAACCTTCACTTTTGATTTATAATAAAAGACAAAAATAACACTTTCCTCCAAACCATAACAAATTAAATTGTAAATTTAACTAGCCTCTTTAAGAGTATTCCAAAGAATGTTGGGGGTTAGAAGGGATCTAAAAAGATCACCCAGTCCAACCACCTCTACCAGAGCAGGATCACCTAGAGTGACCAGGAATGCATCCAAGTGGGTTTGGAATGTCTCCAGAGATTGAGAGTCCACAACCTCTGTGGGCAGCCTGTTTCAGGGCTCTGTCACTCTCACAGGGAGACTGGACTCACTCCACCAGGTCCATATCCTTCCTATGCTGGGGACTTATCTCCAGTGTCACTGCACAGCAGCCTGAGTGCACAGCTCGAACAGTAAAGGCTAACTTCAAGCCCCTCAACATGCTAAAAGACATTAGTTAAGGTGCACCAAATGAAGAGCGTCAAAGGCTAAAAGTTTTGGTTTATACACTCCTTTCCCAGAGCTTGGGCTGCCATGAACAGCTAGAAGTCTGAGCAGATTCAGAGCAGTCAGCACACAGCTCCTTAACTCATAGAAATAACTCACCCTATTACATAACTTGATAAATGAGTGGTAAGCAGATGACTCTAATCTCATTTAGCATTAACACAGCTATGTGATTTCCAGCTTGGAACTGGTCTGGGTAGGCTGGCAGGCAGCTCAGTTTGTCCCCTACATTATACTGGGTATGCTCATGCTTTGTGAAACGTTGCATTTCCCTTGTTAACTGCACTGGCAGGGTGCACTGAGCAGAAGAGCTGACTGTCACCTTCCACTTGTCACTACTCTGTGGATAAATTAAGATATTATCTTATGTGTTTCAAGATAAATGGTGGGTTTATGCAAATAGATTCCCCCCCCTTCAAAATGCATCAAGTTTTTTTGCCTTCCACACATTAACAGATGTCTAATTTGCCATTCCAGTTATAGTTCCCATTAAAGTAGCCATTTTCTAAGTGTTTGGGGGAAAAAAACAGCATAAAATCTTTCTACAACTCTTTCTTCCTTTCAGAAGGTCCTTTTGATCCCTCCTTTCCATACCTTCCAATAAAAACTTGCTTCTAGTATTCCAACCCCTGTTCTAGGAGAGGATTTTGTCCTTTTGTTCCTTCCCAATTTGGGTTAAGAGTTTTTTCTACACCACTGGTAGGCAGAACATAAGGACTCTAATCAAGTGGTTACAAGATAAATCAATTGCAAATATTAAATGCATCTGAAGCTTAATTAGCATAAAACTACTCAAAATTATTTTGATCAGTGGAAATAAATCCAAACTTTCATCTTCACAGAACATAAAACAAGGGATGGTGGGGAGGGAGAATGGCCCCCCCAGAAAACCTGAACAGAGTGTGGAATAAGGGGAAGCAACAATAGAGAAGGATTACTGTCATCATTCATTTAGCAAATTGGATGTCAAATAAGCAAAAATTAACACCAGCAAGTGAAAAGAAAAAAAAGAGAAAGGAGGTATTAGTCATTTGGCATGAGAGATGATAGAATGTGCATATTAGATTGTGTCAAAGCGAAGTTAAGCCTCATGATTTTTTACACAGTGTACGTGTGGGGGTAAAAACAAAGTTATGTTCCACACTGATAAAATATCACAACTGTTTGCTAACAGGGAAGAATGTGATAGGAATAAAACTGCATTAATACTTATTTCATTCATAAATACTTGCTATGGAACGCAGAGTGTTTCCTCCCCAAACCTTTTCTGTAGCTGAGAAGATTAAAGGGTAGAGGACCCTTACAATACTGCCTTTTTATCTTTGCATTACTGCATCTTTGTACTTCTTATGTTCAACTACTGCTCTCTAGTTTTGCTTGGCTCTCTCATTTGTATTGATACATGCCACTGTGTCCACAAGCATCTTCATATGAAAAGCTGTTTTAATTTCAGCAAGCATGGGAGAATGCCTCTAGCTATTATTTTCCCATTGTAAAGACTTCTCCTGGTTCCCTGCCTTGCTTTTGTGATCATATTCCCTCCACATTTTCCATGTGATTTTTTACAAGTGAGAGCATGCTTGGCTCAGTTTTAGTTTACTTCTGTATTTATCTTACACCACTAAAATGTGTGCATAAAGTATACAATGACAGATGTCACCATAATGTGATTTCCAGCTATACCGAGGGAAAACTTAAAGCATCAAACGCTCAAACCTAAAAATTAAAATAAAAGAAAAGGCAAAAAAAAAAAACAAACAAAAAGCACATTGAAACCTACAGCCACTGAACTACTCCTAGCAAACCTTTTTGATAAGATGACTGTGGAAACCTCCCAGAAGTTCAGCAAGCAGGTTTGTTCCTGGTGAAAGCACACCTGGTTGTTAATCTAACAAAACCCAGAAATACTATATAGCTTCTCAGATGAAGGGTTCAGGGAATGGGTTTAGGTTGGAAGGGACCTTAGAGATCATCTACTCCAGCCCCACTGCCATGGGTAAGGACACCTCTCAACTAGACTCAGCTGCTTAAGGTCTCATCCAATCTGGCCTTGAAGACACCCAGGGAGGAGGCATCCACAACCTGCCTGGGCAAACCTACTCCAGAGATCCACCACTCTCCTACTGAAGAACTTCTTCCTGCATTTCATGCTGAAGAAATCGGAACAAAACCCAAAGGGTCTAGAGTATGCTTTTAAATAGGACATACTAGAAGAGCTCACAGGAGGAGGAGTGACTGACCAGCTCTGGAAGCACATCTGCCTCCTGGCAGTCAAACTCTCATCCTGCACAGAGCCCTTGTTGGAACTATGCCTGGTGGCCTTCTCAATGCACCAGAAAGGGGTGAAAATGACAGGGAGGTGAAATTCAATGAATAGAGAAAGAAAAACAGACAAGTGAAGGAAAGAGAGAGATGGCAGTGTAAGAAGAGAGAAGAGACAAGAGGTGAAGTGAGAAGCCTGAGAAAGTCAGCCAGATCAGGCATGTCCATGTAGGGAGCTTTCACTTAACTATAAAGGGGCAGAGTGAGAAATGAGAGAAGTGGTGTAACCACATGAAGGCATCATCATCATTTGGTGCTTTTACATCAGCCCCGTGCTCTTTGGGGTACAGAGACAAGAGGCAGCAAACACCAGCAGCTAAAGCTGCAGCATGACCAGACCATGCAGCAATCACTGCCATGCACTGACACACTGTTAAAAGGAATAACAGCATCATATTTAAAATTACCCTCACCTCAGAATAAGCACAAGGAAACAATGTTAGTTGTGCTCAGACACAAGAAGAGGCTGACCTTGTTTTCAAGATACCTGCCTACAACAACACAGTTTTGGGTTTGTTTTTTTTTACATGATTCTTATATGCCTGCAAGTATCTGAGGAGGTCCATAAATATCTGAGGGGGGGGGGGGGTGTCAAGTGGAGGGGGCCAAGCTCTTTTCAATGGTGCACAATAGTAAGACAAGGAACAATGGATACAAGTGTGAACACAGAAGGTTTCACCTCAACATGAGAGGAAACTTCTTCACAGTGAGGGTGACGGAGCACTGGAGCAGTCTGCCCAGAGAGGTTGTGGAGTCTCCTTCTTTGGAGACTTTCAAAATGTGCCTGGTTGCATTTCTGTGCAGACTACCCTAGGTGATTCTGCTTTGGCAAGGGGTTGGACTCGATCTCTGGAGGTCACTTTCAACCTCTGTTATTCTGTGATTCATTCAGTTTCAGGGGTACAACTCTAGAAGTTGATAGTAATCATAGGAGGAGAATGCAAAACGGGGACCACTTCAAACACTGCCCTTTCGAGTTTTTCCTTTAAAATGAAGTGAAAATAGCATTACAGTGCCCTCAGGTGGTGTAAACTCAATTCTGTCCTATTTTCTGGAGAGAAAGCTCTGTAAGTAATTTTTCAAAGGATGCATATGGAACAAAGTTACACAGGAAGGCAAAGCAAAGCAGCTCTTTTCTTGAGTGTTTTGACAGCTCCCGAGTTGTTTGTGGCTTTTTTTAAAGCATTCTTTCTTCACTGTACAATACACTTGCAAATTGGGAAATGTGTTCAAAGAAAAATGACGTAATTGATTATTGGAACAGAAAGAAAAGATTTAGAAAAGCAGATAAAACCAGAAGGGAGAAGAGGTAATGGATTTTGAAGGATCTTTTCAGACCAAAAGCCAAGATGTGCGTTTGAAACAAGCCCAAACCCCACCACATGCTTCATTTCTTAACTACATTCACATGTAACATGGCTTAGAATAGAATAGAATACAATTAACCAGGCTGGAAGAGACCTTTGAGATCATGGAGTCCAACCTATCAACCAACACTATCTAATTAACCAAACCATGGCACCAAGCACTCCAAGTCTCTTCCTAAGCACCTCCAGTGATGGTGACTCCACCACCTCCCTGGGCAGCACATTCCAATGGCCATCACTCTATGAAGAACTTCTTCCTAACGTCCAGCCTAAACCTCCCCTGGCATAGCTTGAGACTGTGTCCTCTTGTTCTGGTGCTGCTTAATGGCAGGAAACATGCACAGATAAACCAGCCTGTGATAAACTTGCCATCTAATCTGAAAAGTTCTGATTTCAGATTGTCATTTTTAAATGAGCTTTCCAAAGGCTGTCACTGCCAAGAATATATTCCTAGCATTCAGTCTCTGGTGATGAATTGCATTTCCACCTTTAACAGCAGAAATCCAACCTGAAGAAATCAGTGCCCTGAAGACACAGGATGTCTTCAATGTGCATCAGTCCAGTAAAATTATTTTTTGTTGTTACTAAGAGCAGACATGCACAATTAATTTCAGTTAACTGCATTACTTCTCCACATTCAGGATCATTCTGGCATGGTGTATCCCATAGCTAAATGGTTGCTGCACGCCCAGCATTTATCATTGTTGTAGGAGGTCTTTAAATAAACGTGAGGAAGAGCAGCATATTGCCAGGAGAATGCTCTAATCAACCACAATTAAAAGGTTTGTCAAAGATTCTGTTAATATTATAATCAGTGCTATTCCGTGGAGATACTCTCAAAGGAATGGGCTGTCAGCTTACAATTATCAATTATGCCCTGGAATACGTGCGCTGAAGTTGATGGGAATCACATCACTGAACATGGTTTCAGCACAGAGCACCTCTGCAGCACAGCTTTGCTCTGCTCTCCATGCAGTTCTGTCCTGTTGACTCTTCTAAAAATGACAGCTCTGTAAATAAATTTCAGCAAGCTGGACGAATATGGAAGAAACACACAAGATGGAGCAAGCACCACAGCTATAATAGCTACAGATCTGGCTAATCTGCTGTTCTTTCAGCTCATGTGGAGAGATTCTGCTGTCCTTCAGCCCCTAACCACGCTCTGGTTCTCTTAACTCTCCTAAACTGGCTCCTACTCTCCACCACTAGCATATATTCATGGAATCATGCAATGGTTTCAGGTGGAAGAGACCTCCAAAGGTCATCTAGTCCAACCTTGCTGCAGTGAGCAGGGACATCCTCCATCAGACCAGGATGCCCATAGCCTGGTCCAGCCTGACCTTGAATATCTCCAAGGATGAAGCCTCTACTACCTTCCTGGGCAATCTGTTCCAGTGTTCCACTGCCCTCATGGTAAAGAGCTTCCTCCTAACTGCCAACCTAAATTTGCTCTTACAACGTTTCCCAAACAGCTCAGAAAAGTAATTTCCAGATTCTTCCAAACCCAAACGAGACAGAAGGAATTCAGATCCCACCAATCTTCCATTTCCTATGCAAATGATACTTTCCACTCCTTTCATGGTGATTTGGGGAACTCTCCTGCCACTCTGAAGTTGTGTCACAGGAAAGGCTGTGCTGATCCTTTGCTTCTGCAAGGATGACTCCAGGATTTCTGAGGCAGGCCAGACCTGCTGCTGCATTTTCACCAGCTCTCTTGACAAACTATGCCGCCAAGAAAACCAACCTAAAGCTTCTCACCAGAACTCATTCCCTGCTCCCCTCATCCTAGCTTTCAGTAATCACTAATGACGTCTTTTTCAAACCTCACTTGCACATTCAGGAAGAGTTTTACTAACAAAACACTTCTCCGTGGCTCAGAGAGAATCAATAGTGCTTACAAGCACACTCTTTATTTATTGGCAATTTAGTCCTGAATTCCCCCATCTAGGCTATCAATAGGAAGGCAATCTCTTTATAGCACTAATGACTTGCGGTAAAGTATATACATCTGTTTAATACAAATAAGGGCAAACGATTTCCCAGTCTTGGTTAGATAAAATAGAGCTCACAAGGGCTTATCTCACTTAGATAGAATAACTTGTAGCCCTCTCTCATTAAAAAGATAAAGTATTTGAGTGGAGACAAGTAGAGAAGAAAGCCACAATGCTGGTGGAAGGAGGGAAGGGGGAGAGAGTTGGTGGACACTTAGGGCTGGCTTAACCTCAAAAGGCAAGGTTCTTAATACTTAGAATAGAATACAATTAACCAGGCTGGAAGAGACCTTCAAGATCATTGAGTCCAACCTATCAACCAACACCATCTAATCAACTAAACCATGGCACCAAGCACTCCATCAAGTCTCTTCCTAAACACCTCCAGTGATGGTAACTCCACCACCTCCCTGAGCAGCACATTCCAATGGCCAATCTCTCTTGCTGGGAAGAACTTCTTCCTCACCTCCAGCCTAAACCTCCCCTGGCATAGCTTGAGACTGTGTCCTCTTGTTCTGGTGCTGGTTGCCTGGGAGAAAAGGCCAACCCTCTCCTGGCTACAACCTTCCTTCAGGTAGTTGTAGACAGCAAGAAGGTCTCCCCTGAATCTCCTCTTCAGGCTAAGCAGCCCCAGCTCCCTCAGCCTCTCCTCACAGGGCTGTGCTCCAGACCCCTCCCCAAATTTGTTGCCCTTCTCTGGACACATTCCAGCAAGTCAACATCCTTCCTAAACTGAGGGGCCCAGAACTGGACACAGGACTTCAGGTGTGGCCTAACCAGTACCGAGTACAGGGGGAGAAGGACCTCCCTGCTCCTGCCAGCCACACTGCTCCTGATCCAGGCCAGGATGCCATTGGCCTTCTTGGCCACCTGGGCACACATAGGTCTTTGATTATACATATAAGAACTTCAGCAACCCCACTTATCTGCTGGAAGCCTCACTGCCCAACTCCCAGCTCCACTGAGGAACAAAAGCCCTTTGTTTTGGAAAGGACACTCAGCCAAGAAAATGCTGCCCACCTTGTCATCCTTGAGAGTGCCTCTCATGAGAGAAGTAGAGAGAGAACAAAACTAATGCTGGTAGCTGCTTATCTTAAGCCTTTCAGAAGTTTCACCTGCAAAAATACTGTTTCATTTTCTTTGCTAAAAAAATACATATAATTATGTCCATGCTATTTTTTTCCACCAATGAATGGCCATATTATCAGTAATGGGTGGTGATTTCGTGCCAAACACTTTCCCTTAAGCCTAATTCATGTTTTCCAGAGCTTCTAAGAACTTTGTTGCTTAAAAACCCAAAGCAGACCAATTAATTCATACAGAGGTGCTCAAAACTTTGTGGTGACACCTTCAGAATCCCACTCAACAGAGTTAAGTTATTTGAAAGCATTTATGTATATAGCTCCCTCCACCTCAATAATTCTCCACAATTAGATTAAGGCCTTAAAAAGGGAATAAGCCAAACAAAGGCAGAAGGCTGCAATAAATACTGAGCCTTCTGCTTTTGCCCTTTCTAGAAGGTACTAAAAGTCAGTCTCACCTATGTGCTCCATAGTTGAACTGGCTCCCTGGGAAGGCATAAGTTAGTAACAGTAAAACTAGGTCCAACTTTTAGGCCAAAGTTTGCCTATAGGAGATGACTTCCAAAAATGTTGGTTTGTCAACTTGATATTTTTTATATACATAGCTCTTCCGTTAAGCTATGAGAACTTAAAAAGCCAAATCCACTTCTTCATGCAGCCACAACCACTCATTTGTAAACCACACAAAGGCTCCAAAACTTGTCAGGAAAAGGGAAACAGCACAACAAGAAATTATTCCTTATGATTTTAGGAATTAATTGCTCTTATTTGGGAAGGAACAGGAAAAGTGGTCCTTCTCCATGGCATGATGCTCCCTCTCCCAGCCTCTGGGCACAGGTAACACTTAAACCACCATAACCCTGAATTCTGCTTTGGACCTGCAACCTATCCATTGTATTTCACAGACAGCCCCGAAAGAAACTTCAGATTTCTGACAGGCAAGCTGCTGAGTGGGTTAACTGTGCTGTACTCACAGCCATGCCAGAGTAGCCTTGCTTCGCTCGCTTTGCCAAGGAGCAGCCCACAGAAGACAGCACAACATTTAGTCCAGCTCGGCCTGCTGCACACCCCAGGCAAGGTCACATCCTGTACCTGCTCTTTGCTCACTGCTGCTGTGGGCAGGCTCCTAGCAGCCCCATCTCACTGCTGCCTCTGCAACACACACACTCCTTCTGGAACAGGGTTGATATGCCAAGAAGACAGGCAAAAGTCTTGGCTTTCTGAAAGCATCATGAAACTCAAATGCCCATATGGCAAAGTAACTACAAAAGTCTGCCTACCTCAAATGCACTGCAGAGACAACCACCCTGAGAAAGCTCTTCATCCTCTTGCTGATTTCCTTTATAAAAGACACCTTCACTTTGAGCCATGGCACCCTTTTAAAGCCCCAGGCTGAGCTTAGAGAGGGCTCTCGGGGCAGGCGGTGTGTGGGGGAGGGAGGGAGGTCCCAGGTGTGGCTGGGTCAGTGTGGTCTTCAGTGCACCTGGAGTCCATCACAGAAATGGCTAAGCTGCAATGAGGCTCTGGCTGTTACACAGAAGTGTTTCCTAACCCTGTGACAGTGCAGAAGGGTGGTCATGAAACAGAAACCCTTTGTTACAGTGTTCTCAGATTTGCAGCACAGGACAGAGGTTGAATTCTGTGGAGGGGGAACTGCATCCCTCAGCTGTATGAGCAAATGAGTTTCTTAAGGCACTAGGAACAATTCTTAAATATCACTGGCAAAGGATACAAGGCAACAAACTTTACAGCTAGGAATTCAGGCCTTAAACACCAATGGGGATAACCAGCTTTTGGCACTGAAACTCCAATGATTTATTGTTAAGCTGAAGAACGATAGAAGATTTAGGGAAAGATTCCTTCCAGCCTTTTTAAGGTGGTGTTAGAATTCTACATATAAATGAACTTCACCCTAGTTTGCAGTCTCCAGAGGACAGAAGACAAGCACCTAGAGTGGTCATGTCTGCCCAGAAGGCTGGGTGTGCTCCATCATAGAAATCATATTCTCTGCAATTTCAAACCCTTGGTGGGGTGGGGGAGCATGGGGGGTGGAATCTGCAAATATCTCTCCCAAATGTGAAAGCCTAAACTCCGCTGCAGGTGTATGAAATGCTCTGTATTTTGCCCAAGGTACAACACTCCAGTGATACCACACTCCTAAGGCAATAACTCCATTTTTTGCTTTTTCCTGTTTCTTCACATTTCTGTTAGGCTGTTCTCAAGGTCATAGTTTCCTTTGTGTGCTACTCTACACTGATGAGGACTCTCAGCTCTGCACCATTAGCATATTCTTACTTTTTGTGCCAACGATCATAATGAAAAATATTAAATATGGCTTTTCCGAGAACATACATCATCCTGTGAAGATCCTTTAACAGAGATCACCTAGTCCAAAATCACTGTTTCCTAATGACTGCATTATTAGCCCAAAACATTCCCTGTTTTTTTAACACAAGGATCTCCTTTAGATGTGCTGTGAGGAAGCAGCATCCGTACAGTCAGGAACGCAGGCACACAGTGTGATTGAAGGGCCTCAACATGCATTTCCCTCCTCTCTTGTCGCTAACCTCCTATCAATTTCCTTCCCCAGCTTCACTCCCACTTCCAGCAGCAGAACAATCCAGACAGGCAGCCTGCACAGCCACCTCAGGCTCCCCTTTCCCAGTCGCTCTGACAGGGACATTTACAGCTGCAGTGGGGAATGATGTGCCTCACAGTGCGGACACTTTCATGTACTGCATGCCTGGCTCCTCTGCAGTGTGCAAAACGACTCAGAAGCACAGGCACTTACACCCATCACATGTGAAACACCATTACCCTGGGCTTTGTTTTCAGCACAGAGACCCTAAGACACCTTCAGCTGCAAAAAGCTCCAGGAGAAGGTGCTCTGGCTGTATGCATGACAAAACAGAGGACTAGGAGGCTCAACGGCACACATCTTTAACTCCTTTGTGCTGTAGAATTCAATACTGGACAACGTACTCTAATATTCCATTTGGAGTGTGGTGGAATGTTCCAGTCTCAGGCAAATTTGATGCCACTGGTCCTAGGTTTACTCCCATGTCACAGGATGTTAGGGGCTGGAAGAGACCTCCAGAGGTCAAGTCCAACCCCACTGCCAGAGCAGGACCATAGAATCTAGTGCAGGTCGCACAGGAATGCATCCAGAGGGGGCTTGAAAGCCTCCAGAGAAGGAGAATCCACAACCTCTCTGAGCAGCCTGTTCCAGTGCTCTGTGACCCTCAAAGTGAAGAAGTTCCTCCGCATGTTGAGGTGGAAACTCTTGTGCTCTAGTTTATATCCATTGCCCCTTGTCCTATCACAGGGCTGTCCTCTCCCTCTTGACCTTAATGCCCAGCCCTCAGATATTGCTAAACATTTCTTAAATCCCCTCTCAGTCTTCTCCAGACTAAACAGCCCCAGGTCTCTCAACCTCTCCTCATCAGACAGTGCTCCAGACCCTTCATCGTCCTCATAGCTCTCCGTTGGACTCTCTCAAGTAGATCCCTGTTCCTCTTGAACTGGGGAGCCCAGAACTGGATGCAATATTCCATATGAGGTCTCACTAGGGCAGAGTAGAGGGGGAGGAGAACCTCCCTCTATCTGCTGTACACACTCCTCTTAATGCACCCCAGGATCCCATTTGCCCTCTTGGCCACAAGGGCACATTGCTGTGCCATGGATAACTTGGCATCCACCAGGACTCCTAGGTCCTTCTCCACAGGGCTACTCTCTAGCAGATCAGCTCCTAACCTGTACTGGTACAGTTCATCATTCCTTCCCAGATGGAGGACTCTGCACTTATCCTTGTTGAACCTCACAAGGTTCCTCTTTGCCCAGCTCTCCAAGCCTGTCCAAGTCTCGATGAATGGCCGCACACCCTTCAGGCTTATCAGCCAAGCCTCCCAGTTTGGTATCGTCAGCAAACTTGCTGAGCAGACACACTGTTCCCTCCTCAATGTCACTGATGAAAATGTCCTTTGTAAGGAAATTTACTCGTGTCCGGGGCAAAACAGAACGCTCACCGATTCTAAACGGTGGAAACGCATCCTCAGCCCAACCCGGAACTGCCTCCAAACATGCTCACAAACCGCGCCGCCGCAGGGATGGATACCCCACAGCGCAGCCCTGGACGCCGCCGCCGGTCTTCGTCCGGATCACTTCGCACCGACAGCCCCGTGCTCCTTCTCACCGCCCGGCACCCGCCGCAATGCATTCACAACCGGGACGGGAGAGGCGACGCGGCGCCTGCGCCTCCCGCCCCCCGTGCGAGAGCGGCGCGGCGCAGCGCGGAGCCACGGGAGCGGTCACCGCCGGGAGGGCGCGGAAGGGACGGGGAAGCCCCACGGAAGCCCCACGCACCGGGACCCAGCAACTGTCGTTCGCGACCACCAGGGGGCGCCACCAGCCCGCCGCCGAGCAGCGGCAGCCACAGGCAGAAGTTTAGTGCTGGAGAGCGCAACGGAACGGGAGCGACCCGGCCCACGGGACAGCAACGAGCCGCGTCTCGGACACTCTGAGCGCCCCGGGAGCGGGCCGTCACTGATCTAGTGATCGGGCGGAGGGGCCTAGGCGCGGCGGTTCGGACAGGTTAGCCTAGGACCCCTGTCAGCAGCGGAGCGCGCGTGTAGTCAGAAACCTCTCAGACGGGGTTATTGCCACTCTAAATTCCGCTGCCTGCGGGCAGCGAACTCAACGGACAATGATGCCCACTAGCACCGGCAGCAGACAGCTTCTGCGCCCTGCCGGGCTGAGGGCTCCCCGGACCAGCTTGTTTCGCAAGCGGCGAAGCCCCGGGTTGCTTTACTGAGGACACCCGGGGCGAAAGGAGCGGATGCCAGGCGCCTCCGAACGTCGTGCCGGGACCAGCGGAGCGCACGGTGCATTCGCACCCCCGCCGTCCCGGGGCTGCCCTGCCGCTGCGCGGTTCTCGAGCCGTACCGCCTCCGCAGCCGAAATGGGGTTTGCCGAAGACTTCGGAAATGAGTTTTTGGATTTGGAGCAGCCTGGCAGCCTCCTGAGGCTGCACTGCGGGCGTCCCTGCGGGAAGGGACCTAGCAGCACCGAGAAGCGGCGGGGTGAGGAACCCAGGCGATTCCTGCTCGTCGTTCCCGCGGAAGACAGCGGGAAGTCTCCTCCGGTGCCCCTCACCCCGAGGGGTCTGCAACGATAAACCCACATATTTGCACCTAGAAAAATGGGAGCATCAGATTGCAGGGAAGTCAGCGAGCAGGACAAACACCGTTAGCATGCAACACGCGTCGGAGCTGACAGACAAACGATCGGCCGGCCTCACAGCACTCTTTCAGCTCAGTGTTCAACCCAGTGGACGGGAGCGGGAGGCTGACCCCGATCTGTCCCTCGGGACCCGCACAGCCGGGCCGGAGCTCCGAGGCAGGAGGACGCTGGAGACGCCGGGGAACCTGTGCGCTCCTGGCTGCGACCGGAGCCGCGAAGCGCCCTGGCGGGAGCGGGATACACATACGAACACTCCAGTGTCCCCAGGAGTGCAGGGCACTCCTCGGTGCCATCCCTCAGCAGGCCATCCCGCTGGACACTGCGCTCCCACCCCACTCCCGCCGGCACAGCGCAGCGGCAGCGAACGAGCCCATCGGGACGGCTAAGGCACGCCGCGGTAGTCGGTTGTGCCCTGCCGAGACAGGGATGGCGGAGGCCGCGCTCTTACCCTGTTCCATGGGCCCCGGACGACGCAGCGGACTCCCACCTGGGCCTGCTTCTTGGGGAACTGCGGGTGTGCCGTGCCCTTGCAGGGCGGAGAGGCTTCCCGCTCGTTACCGAGCCGAAACGGTCAGTGCTGCGAAACTGGCATTCAGAGGCAAGAAAAAACCCCAAGCAAACAAACAAACAAATTCCAAACCCCAACAACAACGAAAACGGGGGAAAGAAACCCACCACCAAACGGGCGGTGCGGTGCGGGGCGAGCGGAGTTCGGGCGGACGCGCAGCTGTCCCGGCTTGCGCTCCGCCGCCCCGAGCACCGCCATCGGGGGCGGGGAGGGTGGCGGCAAAGGAAGGACCAGAGACCGCCCCGGCGCAATCGCACCGGTGTGCGGCCGGGGGCGACACGGGAAAAGGCCGAGAAAACTCCCGTGCAGGGCGTTGTGCCGGGCCCTCTGCCCACCCGGGACGGGCTGTCACCGCAGCTCGGGGCGGCCGCTTGCCGAGGGCCGGTCGCGCCCCACCGCCTGGCCTCCTTCCACACCCGTCGCTCCGTGAGGCTTAGCCGTGCCGGAGGAGAGTCCCGGGCAGGCACCAGCTCCCGCCCGGGATACGGGGGCGTTGCGGAATTGAGGTTGGGCAGGGCAGAGTGGGACCGATCCGCTCTACTATCGGTGCGGCCACTGTTGGCCACAGAGAAAAGGGCGAGGAGTCGTTATTAACCCTTCTGTGCGGCAGCGCCAGCTCTGAGCTCGCGGTTTTACGGGAAGCAGTTTACCGGCGGGCACAAGACATACAAACTGTTATCTTACGTCTAGCTGCGGCGACTTAAAATAAAGAGCATTGATCGAGCCCAAATAATTAATTCCCAAACTTACACTGACGTCAGGGCCGTTGTTCCGGGTGAAAGGAAGCTCTTCACTCACCTGCAAACGGTTCTGGCGACGGACATCACGACACCCGCAAGCACCACGCATTCCAGCGTTATTCGGAGACGATGAAGTCCATTCGTGTTTATTTGGGAACACCTTGAAAAGTTTTAAGTTCTCTGCCTGTTGTGCTTAGCATTTCCCCGGGTTAACAGTGCATCAAAACCGCTGCAGAAGGCGGTCGCAGGGCGAAGAACGGAGGCTAAACCCCATGTTCAGAACTATTTTCTATAAAAACCTGAAATCCGGATTCTTTCTTGTCTTGACACGAAAGCGCGCCTTCCATGAAGCAGAGCACCGCTGGTAGTTTTGTTCGCCCGAACGAGCTTCGCGGTGCTGTAACAGCCTATTTTCCCCCTTTAACGGCCGGCGTTACGCCTCTCCGTCGGGTCTCGAAGGCTGCCGGTGTATCCCAAAACTGGCAACGCGGCACCGTTATTCTTAGGACGCGATATCACTTTGATAACCGTGCTTTAAACGTTCGGCTCTACCACGATGGGAAGGGCTGCCGCGCAGATGGAGACGGAACCGATTACCCGACGGAACGGCAACTGCGCCGGGCGAACGCTCGGCTCCTCCCGCACCTCTTCTCAGCCCTCAGGCACGGCAGAACTCCCGGGGCGGGGGCTTTTCGGGCTCAGCGTTGCGTCTCACCGCCCGGCCAGGCGCCGTCGGGAAGGGCCCGTCGGGGTTGGTGAGGCGGTGCGGCCGCCTCACGAAGCGCTCGCTGCCGAGGAAGGCGTCCGGAGGGCGGGGGAGGGGGTGGGGGAGAGGCGGCGCGGAGCGCGGCGCGGTGACCGCGGCGGCGGGCGGGGCGCGGTCCGCGCGGATCCCCTCGGCCGTGGCGCGGCCACGTGCGGCCCCGCGCGCTCCCACGGCGCCCGGGGGCCGCCCGGTCCGGCCGTGACGTGTCGGGGTGGGGGCGCTCGCCGCCTGCCGATTGGGCGGCGGCGACGGCGCGGGGAGGCGGCTGCCCAATGGGCGCGGAGCTCGCAGGTGCCCGCGCGGTTATCTGCGCCCCGGGGTGCGGCGCGGAGGGTCCCCACTGCTGCCGCCAGGACGCGCGGCCGAGACGAGGCGCGGAGCGCAGCTCAGTGGCGCCCATCCCGCGGACCCGGCTCGTTTCTCCGCCCTGCCCGCCCGATCCCGCACGGAGAGCGGGAGCTGCAGCCGCAGCCTGCCAGGGCCGCCCCGCCGGCGGGGGCTCTTCTCCCCGGACTCCCTCTCTGCCGGTTTGCCGATCTGCCTCGACTTGGCTTTCGCTACTGCCCGCCTGGAAGTGCGCGGTGCGCGCCGCCGAGCTGAGGGGGCGGGCGGAGTTGCGCCTGGGATTTCCTCCTCCTGGCAAACTTTGGTACTTGCTGTCGCTTTGAACCTGCGAGCGGAGGAGACAGCGTCCCGCCGGCGCTCCCGGCGCGGGGCTACCGAAGAGTAGCTGCCGGTGTGGTTGGAGAAGGACCCGCGCTCATTGATGACCACAAATGTTAGCGGTGGGGCAGATGGATGCTAATCGCCAGAGCGCGTTCGTCCTCAGCAGTACGCCGCTGGCCGCGCTGCACAACATGGCCGAGATGAAGACCTCCCTCTTCCCCTACGCCCTGCAGAACCCCTCCAGCTTCAAGGCGCCGGCCCTGGGCGGACTCAACACGCAGCTGCCCTTGGGGACGCCGCATGGGATAAGCGACATCCTGGGGCGGCCCGTGGGATCCACCAGCAACCTGCTAGGCGGGCTGCCCCGCATCAACGGGCTGGCGGCCTCGGCCGGGATGTACTTCAACCCCGCCGCCGTCTCCCGCTACCCGAAGCCGCTGGCGGAGCTGCCGGGGCGGCCGCCCATTTTCTGGCCGGGAGTGGTGCAGGGCTCTCCCTGGAGGGATCCTCGGCTCGCCTGTCCCGGTAAGTGTGGCCCGTTCTGGCGGCGCGCGGGAAGCGCGCCTCTCGGAAGCCGGCGGCCCCGGGTTGGGCCCGGCGCCAACGGCGGGAGGCTCGGGCCGGCCCCTCCGGCCCACCGGGAGCCAGAGAGGCCCGGTGCCGCGGGCGGACATGCTAGACGGGTCGGACGGCCCGGCGCGGTGTGCGAACGCAGGCCCGAAGGTGGCCCGATACCGGTCACCTCAGGCCCGTCACCCATCACCTGGCCCCGCCGTGGCTCCCTTGGCTGTCCCCGGCTCGATCCCTACTCGGGAGCCAGCGGCGGTGGGCGTCCGAGGCGGTCCCGCCGCGGCCCGCTCCGGGTTCGGACCGGTGCAGACCCCGTGACTGACGGAGCCGTTTCTCCTCCGCTTTCAGCTCAGACGGGGATGGTTTTGGACAAGGACGGCAAGAAGAAACACTCGCGGCCGACTTTCTCTGGGCAACAGATTTTTGCTTTGGAGAAGACCTTCGAACAGACGAAATACTTGGCAGGACCGGAGAGAGCCCGCCTCGCCTATTCGTTGGGGATGACCGAGAGCCAAGTCAAGGTAGGTCCCCGCGGGTGGCGGGGCCGCGGGTCGAGCTCTCCCGCTCGGTGCCGGTGCAGCGCGGACGATTCGTTGCTTTTGCAGCAATTCCCGGCGACCACTAAATTGTACAAACCCTACAGGGGTTTGATTTTAACGTAAATTGTAATTTAAACTACGTTTCGATAGTGGATAGATTTTTAAACCAGTTTCCACCTACGATTTTTTTTTCTTTAGAGTTTTGTGCTGCAAACGATTTTGGAAAAATAGATCTAATGTACGAATTAAAATAAAAAACCCCAAGCAAATCCCGAGCCAAAAAAAAAAAATCCTTTCTTTCAGTGGGTCAGATTTTAAGAGATAGTGTCCAGTAACTGACTTTTCCTGGCATAACCGCACGTTTTTTATCAGACACGTCTGGTGCACCTTAACTGCACTGGGAGCCCAAAATAGTTATTTTTCTGACCACCGCATTCCGCTTTTAGCAGATGATTTCTGTGTGAAACCGATGCTTTTCCTGTCGCACAGCTCTGGCTGGCGACACCCCCGGCGGAGCGGGTGACCCACGCCTGTCACCGCAGCCCCCTCCCTGAGGCTGCCCAGGCTCCGCGATGCGGGAAGGGGCGGCCGCGGCCGGTCTCGTCGCCGGACGGGTGGGTGTGCGCGGGGGCGGACGCGGCGCGGCGGCGGGGCTGAGGCTGAATTGTGCCCGGTGCCGGTGCCCAGGTCTGGTTCCAGAACAGACGGACCAAGTGGCGGAAGCGGCACGCGGCGGAGATGGCCTCGGCGAAGAAGAAGCACGACTCAGAAACAGAGAAGCTGAAGGAGAGCTCGGACAATGAGGACGATGACGAGTACAACAAGCCCCTGGACCCCAACTCAGACGACGAAAAAATCACGAGGCTATTGAAAAAGCACAAACCCACGAACCTGTCCCTCGTCAGCCCTTGCAGCACCAGCTCGGACACCTTGTGAGGGTGCGGCACCGGCAGCGGGCAAGCCGCTGTGCTGGGCACCGCGACCGGGGCTAGCTGTATCTGGATGTGCAAAGTGGTGTGTTGTACAGCCTGAGATGTATGTGAAATGTATATATTTTTTACAGAATAAGTTATGAAATTATTTTCCTTCTCATCGATGTAAATTGCAGAGGATTTTTTCCAACTTTCTGGTTTTTGTGTCCCTCTAAGGTCTCCCCATATCCCTTTCTTTTAGCCTTCTTGCCGACTTCCTGCTTCTAACAATCAGATTTTGTTACGTTTTGTATGGGTCACCAAATCCAAGCTCAGCCACTTTGTATATAGTAAATTTCAGATTTTGTGATGTATATTTCTAGTGTAAAAAAGGCTGTTTTCTTTCCCTCCCTCCCTCTACTCAGTGTTTTTTGGCGGTTTGATTTCTCCTGCCTCCGGATTTTATGCTTAATAATATCAAAAGCTAAAACAACCCAAAAAAAGCACGAGAGAAAAATGGACACTTGATTTTACATTGGGATCGAATAATGTCTCCACACGGGTTGGAAAGACTTTGTATAAATCAATAAATTATTTAACAAGCTCCTGCTTTAGCGAGTTTCTTCCTGCGTTACCTGTTTTCTGTCCCGGTCCAGCCGACCCCCGAGGCTGCCGAGCAGGGGGAGGCTTTACCTCCGCTCCGCCGGCTGTGGCCGGGAGACCGCGGGTGTAGGGCGCGGGCTTCACCGGACCTGTTGCGAGGTAATTTCTGCTTTTCGCTTCACTAGGCCCGGGGCCATCACTTTGTGGCCACTATCGCCCTCCCCGCTCGCCGAAAACCAACAGGCGCCCTCACCTCGCCTTGACGTTTCCCCGGCTCCCCCGTAGTCGGGGATCGCGAGAGGTCGGCGCCGGTAGGTCGGTCCGCGGTACGACCTCTCCGGGCCCCTTCAGGCGCGCACCTGAGCCCTTCCGCCGGCCAAGCCGCCGCTCCGGGAGAGGATAAGGAGACGCAGCCTGGCAGGCGGATTACAGCCGAGGTCCGGCGGGCTGAGCCAGGAGAGCCCCGCGCTCGAGGCCCCGAGTGCGGCCGGGGAAGGGCCGGCGCCAAGCCCCCGCCCGGAACCATACAGGCAACCTTCATTTGCCGTGTGCTGCCCCGACATTGCGCCGGTCCCTGGCACCGAAAGCGTTCTGGTGCGTTCTGGCACCTCTCCGGGGAGGGGGAGGCCGTCCTGGGACAGTGGTCGCTGCGAAGAGCCCGGACACGATCTCGGGAGAGCTCAGCCCTCGGGGGCTGGCAAGCACCATCTCCCTTCCCTTCCTGGTGAGCTTCCCCAGCCCGCTCACGCCCAACAGCGTCCCGGCACCTGCGGCTTGTGTTCCCGACTGCCCGTAACGTGACCCAGGTGCCTCCCAGGTGCCCGAGGCTCTGCTTTTCTTCACTCGGCCATATTTGAGGCCTGCTGGGTGTAAGCCAGCTTCGATGTGAAGCTGCACTCTCCCCCCTTTTGTTGTTTTTAAATGAATGAGACATTCTTTTCTCTCCGCGCCTTAGCTACTGCTCCCAGCCTGAGCAAAAGCCGCAGCCGCGGCCCAGGCCAGCTTTCCTGGCTCGGCAGCGGGACGCGAACTCCGCGCCAGTGCCTCCCGTACCGCTGTCGCGTCGTCCTGCAGTCGCCTCCCGTAGTCCCGGGCCGGCCCGGCGCTCCCGGGCTCCCCACACCACGGACGGATGCGGCCTATCCAGAGGCCCGGCGTGGTACGGGGAGCCGGAGCCACGGTCCGGCCGGCCCCTCCGCACAGCGCTCCAGGCCCGTGGGCTGCCCCGGAAATGCCGGGACGCGGCCTGGCGCCTGCCGCCGATGCCCGACGGCCGCGACGGGGGTACGGTCCGGGTCCCGACCCGCTGTCGGTGGGGGTGCTCCTGCGGGAAGGGGCCGCGAAGTTGCGGGACTGGCTCTAACTCTGTGCGGCGGCTGGGGGCCCCCACACCACGGAGGCGTCCCGTCCCATCCCGTCCCGTCCCCACAGCCGAGGTCGCTCCCCGCTGGGCTCCAAGTGCGGATGCCCCGAGCACTGCAATCCATTCGCTTTTGAGTTGCTTCTCTCAGCCCTGAGCGGCTCCTCGGCCGGGGAAGAGGCGGGGGGTTCTGCGAAGCCCTGTTCACCGAGAACCCTGGCTTAAGAAGAGCTTGCTCGTATTGTGCCGCGGCTACGGGAGGAGTAAATCAAGTTTAGAAATTAATCTTCGCCTCGGCTTTGAACGTACCGGGACAGGGCGCTGGCACCTCAGCGACGACCCGGAGCCTGTTTGCCGGCTCCTGCGGGAAAATCGTACGATAAAATCCCGGCCGCGCTGGCAAGCCGGGTCAGTCACACCTGCGCCGCGGTCTCTGGGAGGTGTGCCCGCGGGAGCGCGGCTCTGCGCCCAGCTGTGAGGAGCTCTACCGCGGGGAGCTGGGCCGGGCCCCCGCAGCGCCCCGAAGCAGCGGGTTCCGCTAAAGGCAACCCGACAGCACTGGGCCCTTCCCGGAGGCAGGTTCCGCTCGTTGGCCTTTACAGCCGGGAATGCCCCGGGAGCATCCTGCTCCCCCCGCCCCGGGATGACACCGCTGATTTCTCCTAAAGTGGCATTTTATCAATTTCTGCGGCTTAAATCCGAGGCTCGTTCAACAAATGGCTGCGACACGTCCGCTGTGCGACCAGCGCCTGCGGGCGGGTCGGGATCCCCGCAGACAGGGCCCCGGCCCGGGCTGCAAGCGCAGCGGGAAGCAGTCACCGGAGGGTGTTGTGGCAGCGTTTTACTGAATGCTGGGGGCCAGCATCCCCCAACAGCTCAGCAAGTTGTGTGGCTCTGGCTCCAGCACACCGGGACAAACTCCGAACGGCTTTCCCTGGCTTCTGCTTTGGTTGACACCAGAACAGAGCTCTGTTAGCCAGGTGAAAAAATAACCCCCTTAATTGGCAGGAGATTAAAAGGCAGCTCGTTAATAAGAAATGTGACCATTTAATTATATCCCTGACACCCCCAATGCCCGAGCCGAAGAGACAGAGACAGGCATCTTCACCATGTTTAGTTTTATTGCTTGAGAACCAGAGTACTCATTTCTAAAGGCCTTCGAAGTTACCATGAGTTGAGTTGGCTTAAATAGAGTTACTGTGTGGTTATAATGCAACATGGCACAACAACAATACAGAGCTGCAGACACCCTTGGGCACGGGACTGGGCATCAGGCCCCCGGTCGGTCGTGCTGCTGAGAAACCGCTCTGCAAGCGGACATCAAATCATCTCCAACGGTAGTGATTTATACCAAAAATCAAGCATCAATCTAATGCCATCACGCAGTCCATGAACTCTGTAGTGTTCTAAATTAAATCAATAAAACATACATTTGTGTTTCATCAACAGACTCCCTAATCACCTTTTAATGTTGTATTTAGTGGCGGGAAAAAAAAAACAAACCAACGTTGTTAACAAGATGATATTGTAGGCTGCACTCCGCTACTCACCAGGAAAATTTACAGTCCTCTTGATTTTTATTTTCTTTAGGTTTTTTTTTTTTTTTTTTTTTTTTTTTTTTTTCTTTTCTTTTTTTGTTTTTAACCCTGCACAGACACAAATTTGTGCCCGGTACAGCGGCTACCTGCAGCAGATCGAGAAGACTCTCTCCCACGTCGTCGTTAACGGTTTCGATAATAGAGGATACTTGGCACCATTAAAACAGTAACAAAAGACTTGACAAAAACGGCTTACAAAATTCTGGAAAGTTACACCCAAACCTAGCTAAGAACTTCACATTCAAATCTTTAATAGTACATAGAAAGGAGGGGTTATAGGAGTAACAAAGTGAGACTGCTAATATATGTGCTATATAGGATGCTATAATATCTGTTATCCAGGATGGCCGCTGCTATATATCGGCTCTTAGATAAATGTGGGTGTCGATGTACACTAACTAACCCTGCTAGGACTCCCAACCGCTAACTGCTGGATATGGCACTCTCAAGCATTCATATTGGAAGGTATATTTAGCCTAAGTTTTGGTCAGGTTTATAAATTATTTATATATCTGTGTATATATACACATACATACATATATATACACACACACACACATATATATATATACGTATGTATAAGAAAGCAGCTGCTGTGTGATTCAAAAACCATGTAACATGGCAGTATAGTAAATAACATGAGGAAAACAAAACAGAACAGAAACAACCCCAAAAATGTTTTTTTTTAATATATATATAATATATATATATTTTATATATATATATATAAAAAATATATATATTATATATATATATATGAGAAAACAAAACAAAAGCTAAAAACTAAAAGCACAAACCATAAGCCTTGGTCAACAAAGAAAACACCATTTAAAACCATCGCTATCTCTTATCTATACAGTCCAATGTACAAAACCCCCAAAAGTGGTCAAGGTAAATAAATGTCAGGCTTGACACCTCTTAAAAGTTTGTAATATGCTGGAGTAGCTTTTTTTTTTTGTTGGTTGGGTGGTTGTGTTTTTTTTTTTTTTTTTCCTTTCCACATCGACGAAACACTCAATTAAAAGTTTGGAAAGTCATGAGTCTGAAATACAGAAACATCTCTGCTGTCTAGTTAGAGTTTTGGCAACAGAACCGTGACACACACGCACACGCACACACACACATATATATATTATATTATATATATATATATATATGCATATAAAAAATAATTCCACGTTTTCTACTTGATGTCACATGAACATACAAGACGGTGAGGTATGTGAGGCTTCTCTCAGACAAAAAAAAACAAACCCAAACAAACAAACAACAAGAGTCCAGATGCTGAAGCATAGTGTAGGACCAGCAGGTAGAAGTGTGGCACTCGGGGCTGGAGATCGACACTGGTTCGCTGCAGCGGGCGTGTGCGGTGACGGCGCGCGGTCCTTCCCTCCGGCTACAGCGTGCTGCCGCGGAACAGCTTCTCGTTCCGCAGGCATCTTTTTCCTGTCGTAGAATTGGCATTGTTTGTTTAAAAAAAAAAAAAAAAAAAAAAAAGAAAATAAAAAAGGGGAAAAAAAAAAAGGAAAAAAAAAAAGGGGGGGAAAAAAAAAGAAAAAAAGAAAAAATAAACACAGGGGAAATGATGTAGGAAATATAAACGAGAAGGGGGAAAAAAAAAGAATGATATTTACCACCACATCACTGCACGACACAACACTTGTGCACATTTGCAATAGGTTTACCTGCCCCAGCAGCTATTCGAAAGGACAGGAACACAGGCTGCAGCAAGGCAGGGAAAAATAAAAGTTACACATTGGAAACAAACATTTAATTATATATATATATATATTTTTTTTTTTAAAAACATTTTAAGTCAGTAGTTAAACACAACAGAAAGTCCTCTACGACTGCAAACACAACGATGTCTGAATTAACCTGTTTGAATTAACCTAACTAACTACGCAGAAAGCGCGAGAGAACCGCAGCGTCCCCTTGCAGATCTCTGCTCCCACTGGAATCTAAGGGGAAAAAAAGTCTGCCACTGATTTCTGTGGGAGGAGGATCGGGTCCCAGACACAGCTCCGTGTTACTAGAGCTAACTCCGCTGGAAGTGCCATGCTCAGAAAATCCAGGTCAGGCACACCGGGGCACAAAGGAAGCAGAAATCATGTTTCTGAGCTGGGGCAGTCCCTCAGCTGCCAGCACACAGAATTTTATGTTTTACTGGAGACACCAGTAAACTTCTGTATTTAAATCTGACTTGGATGATTCTGGACTGAGTATCTTATGTGCATTCTTACTTAGAAAACCTATACTGCCTCACCAGAACTTTGACCCTGACAGGACACACAGCATAGAGCTGTGACTTTGGATTTACTTGTATACCTGCATAGACACATGCAATTAATTAGCTGTTATCTGTCACTGAGTTATCGTTCCAGAGCCTTTACACTGTCTCTAGGACTGCTACATCACCACCATCATACAGTTTACAAGTTTTTGCATGTTTTTAGCTGAGGTTTTAGGTAATTTTTGTATAGGCTTTCAGAGGTTCCTCCCTGCTCTTCGACCAGCCCTTTTCACACACAACAAATACACGTCTGTGCTGCATTTCTAACTTAGCTTCCCATGGGGTACCTTCAGCAGAGAAGACTGCTTGTGACGCTCACAATTTGCCCTTCACTGTAACCACTGGCACTGATGTACCTCTAGATCCTTTTCCTCTGGTTTTGCTGAAGTGTGGAACTGCCAATCTGTTACTGCAGTACTCAGCAGTGAGGCACCGGCTGAACTGCAGCGGTGTTTTGGAAGCAATTTTGATCACCCCCTGAAAATACTTTTGCTTTACACAAACAGTCCTCAGTGCACAGAGACAGCTGCTGCTCCTCATCTGGTACTGCCCTCTCATCTGACTGCACACAAGTATCTGCTCCAGTGCACTGCCTGATTTCACTTGAATTCAACTTGCAAACATTTTTGAGGCTTTAAATTGAAAATGGCACAGAGAGAGAGTCGACTTAAACATGAAATCAACAGAAGCTAGCACACACTTCTTCCTGATCACAAACAGATTTAGAACTAAAAGGTTTAATTTGCAACTACCATGTTTCATTTAGAACTAAAATGTTTAATTACCTTGTGATCCCCCATGCAGACGTTTGGCCCAATGTGGTCATATATTACTATCTTCTCATCATTTTCTGACTGGTGGAAAAACCAAACACAAAGAGCACAACCAAACACTTAGTCAGTTCAAGTGTTATCCAGATGGCTGAAACGGGGCAAGGGCGTCTGTAAATAGTTCAAACCAGTTTCTTAATGAAGTGACATGGACACATCTTTGCTTGGCTTCTCCAGAGGAAGAGCATGCAGAATGGATTTTTATGTCCGTGCTGTTTGCAGGGCTTTGTGCAATTTGGCCACATGAAATGACTCCTGAAACTGCTGCATCTACTCCTTGCTGCTGGGAGCTCAAGAGATGCTGGTGGGTAACATAGGACAGATGAACTGAATGACTCGGTTACAGTCACATTCCAGCCCGTGGCCAGTGAAATGCAGCCTGTGCTTTTGGCCAGTCCTTTTCCAAGAACAACACACACATTGAATTGAATTAGGTGTGAGCTGGGTGGTTCTTTCAATTAAATGCGCTCCGTGTTGCCTTGCAACAGCATTTGATTTCATCACAGAGGTGGTTTTAAATGTTCAGAGAGATGAACCTCTTCTTACAGGTAGTAAAGTGACAGAACAAGAGGGAATGGCCTCAAGCTGCAACTGGGTAGGTTTAGACTGGACATTAGGAACCATTTTTTCACTGAAAGAGTGGTCAGGCATTGGAATGGGCTACCCAGGGAGGTGGTTGAGTCGCCAACCCTGGACGTATTTAAAGGTCATTTAAATGTGGCGCATGGGGATATGGTTTAGGGTTGAACTTTGCAGAGTAGGCTTATTGGTTGGACTTGGTGACCCTGAGAGTCTTTTCCAACCTGAATGTTTCTGTGATTCTGTGATTTCTATGAACGAGTCATTCACAGTTTAGGGGTATAGTCTTTAACCATTCCTCTATTTCTCAATCTGAAAAAAAGGCATGAAGTGATTTTAATAAAACCAGCAAATGAAAGCTGGTATTCCTCCAGTCTCCTTTGTGAGCTGCTCCCATTTTGCTCCACGTTGGACTTTATCCTTACAGGCTGACTCCTTCGGCATTAATGAATAGTACAGCGCGCCTACCTCCGCAGTAACTGTGGTTCTGAGGCGCTGTTTTGAGTCTCTGGCACATACAAACACACTGCCCTAGGAGACACTCTCTTATTATGCTAAACAATTCCTGTGAGCTAATTAAACCTGCGCTCCGCAGGCTGGAGCCTCTCGCACCGTCGCGGGCAGGCTTTAAACCGGCCGGCGCTGCTAATTTATTTTGTATGAAGCAGTCAAGACTTTTTCTCATCTGCAATCAGTCAAGTTTGACTGGGCAATAACTTTTCTATAAACAGTAGCATTTAGGACCATAAAGTTAAAACTGAATTATCTTTAATGCAGTAAGGAAGCTTAAGGTCAGATTTACTTTATAGCACGGTTGTCTGCCAAAAATATAAAAACATAACCTTCTGCATTGTATGCATGAGCACTTTCCAATATTTCAAGATCATAATGCCACCAGCATCGGAAGTGGGGATACATTCATCAAAAGCGACTTGATAATTTACAAAGGCAGCATAAAATTGTGGATTTTCAACTGCATAATCTTTAGACAGATAAACAAATTACAGCGGTGCACAAGCAGAAACAATATACACTTGGCTGAGCATTCATTACTTCATGCTATCAGGCATCAACACAACTCCCTAGCAGTGGGCAACCTTTGGTGTTTTAGGGCTCAGGAAGCATAAAATAACATGATGGTGAGGTAACCGACCATAGCATGATAGATGATGTTGCATGAAAGCTGTTTACAGCCCCATGTCTGTACAATCTGTAATGCCTACTGTGTGGCTGAGCGCACCGCACAGCGTGGCAATTTGTGCAGCCTGTCCTTTTCTTTACCGAGGATTAAAAGGCAGATTTACCACCAGCTCTCTTTGAAAGAAAACGTAGATTCGCTAAGGCACCAAGAAGCAGCTCTTTATTTGCCTGCAGGACAAATGAATGCAGCAAAAGAATTACCTGCGGAAGAATACGGGGTACGCAGCTTGTTACAGCCAAAAATTCTCTAAGAATTCATATCCATTTCTGTTTTCAGGAATTGTTGCAGTCTAATCAATTCATTCAAATGGGCTTCTACTTTCTCCACAATTCCTTTGAAAGCTCTGAAGTGCAGGTCTCCTACAATGCAATGAACGCTCATGGCAAGGCAAAAGCCCTTGCTCACTGTGTAGAGCCACAAAAACCCCGTAAGGTTATTTTGCCCTTTCCTCTACCCCTTCTCCTCGGCTTTCTTCTCTACTGCCTATTTTCAGTGAGTTTTGCAGGCCAGAACTGCAGTGTGCTTTTGAGCTGGATGAGCTAACTGGTGCGGCCAGACCCACACCAGTCTGGCCTCGGCTGCATCTCCAATCCCGCATGCCTGTTCCTGGAGGTGTCCCATACCCTAATTTGCAGATGCAAAGATGCAGAGACAAATTTATATTAAAAAAAAAAATAAATATATATAAGCTTGGAACAATCCAACTGGCTGGATTTCTGTTCAACAGAGACTTAAGGATTGGGCTAAGTGACCTCATAGTTACAAACGTCTTTAACGCGCTAACTTTGTTGTCCATTGTTTAAACCCCCCCCCCCATTATATCCGAGTTATACCCCACTAGATAATCTGAAAGAATTCCTTTCCCTCTGTACTGTTTACACTCTTCAAGCCTTTGTGTACACTTCTATCTCCTTATTCATAGATTGGGGGAAAAAAATAGGAAAAAATCTTCTCTCATTGGCTGCTCTTTCCATGGTTTTAATCCTTTGTTCTTTAGGAATTTCACGGGCGCCAAGTGCTATCTGTAATATTTTGGGTAAAGTCTCACTTTCTTCCTATGGTGTTTCTCTATCAGCAGATGAAGTAACACTGATTTTGACATCACTGTTTTATGGTACAGCCTGTATGCCTCTGAGGCTCACAGTATTTTTTTTATTAAGTGCTGCAGTAGATGCATTGTCTACAGTTGTCACAGAATCACAGAACTGTCAGGGTTGGAAGGGACCTCAAGGATCATCCAGTTCCAACCCCCCCGCCACAGGCAGGGACACCTCACACTAGAGCAGGTTGCCCAGAGCCACATCCAGCATGGCATTAAAAACATCCAGAGATGGGGCTTCCACCACCTCCCTGGGCAACCTGTGCCAGTGTCTCACCACCCTCATGGGGAAGAACTTCTTCCTAACATCCAATATGAATCTACCCACTTCTAGCTTTGCTCTATTCCCCCTAGTCCTATCACTACCTGACATCCTAAAAGGTTCCTCCACAGCTTTCTTCTAGCCCCCTTAAGATACTGGAAGGCCACAATAAGGCCTCTTCGGAGCCTTCTCTTCTCCAGACTGAACAGTTCCAACTCTCTCAGTCTGTCCTCATAGGAGAGGAGCGCCAGCCCTCTGCTCATCCTTGTGACCCTTCTCTGGACACATTCCAGCACCTCCAGATCTTTCCTGTAATAGGAGCTCCAGAACTGGACACTGTACTCCAGGTGGGGTCTCACTAGATTGGAGCTGCTGGCCCTGAACCTGCTGGCCACCCTTCTCTTGATGCAGCCCAAGATAAAATTTGCTTTCTGGGCTGCAAGTGCACACTGCCAGCTCATACTGAGCTTCTCATCCACCAGCACCCCCCAGTCCTTTTCTTCAGGGCTGCACTCAAGCCAGTCCCTGCCCAACCTGTATCAATGCTTGGGTGAAACTTCAAGACATTGTGCAGACACTTCTTACATGTTAGAACATGTGAGGAAGTGCCTTGACCTGAAATCTGAATAGCTATGGAAAAAAATGTTCTCAGCCATTCACAGTGAGTTATATGCTGCAAAGCAAACAGTCTAATCATGAGATAAATAACCCTGATGAGAAACAGAAAGCGATAAACTTCAGGAGAGCAAGTTTCAAGGGTTTCATTAAGTGAAACAGAAAAATAAAGCCATGAAAATGCAGACTATGGATATATTTGCACAGATGACTTTCTGCAATTCACTCCCACTAAACTGCCTTAGTTCCTCAGGAAGACACAGACAGACATGTCACTCTGGACAGTTTGGGGTTGGTCAGTTTGTTATGTATCAGGCATTCTAGTCAGCATGATAACCTCAGAGTCACCGTGCTGGGATTCCTGCATTGTTCCCATGACCAGGCATTGGGCAGCAAAAGAAATTTGTCTCGGAGCAGAACAGCATGTGTGGGATCTCCTGAGATCCTAGAGTGATGTCCTGCTGTGTTCTTGGGCCTTTTAGAACCGCTGACAGCCAGCGCCATGAACCACCACAGCCACACCTCACTGGCTGGCCTGGCATAGTGCTCCCAGGAAAAGGAGGTAACCAGAACAGGGCAGGGAGGAAAGAGAGAAAAAGGAAGAAAAAGACATATGGAAGGCTCCTGAATTATATTTAGGTCATTTAGCCACATTTACCTTACCTCTATACAGCAAAATCCCAAGAGGAAGTGTATGTTCTAAAACACTGCACAACCATATTTGTACAGCTCTAATGGAATGTCTAAATTGAGACACTTAAGTGGTTTACCCAAGTTAGGAGCCTACCTGCTGGAGACTCTGCCTTCAATCAGGGGACAGCAAGAGGAGATCTGGCCCTTCTAGAATCTGAGATATTCTTAAGAAATCTGGTTCTCATCATCAGCAACAGAGGGAACCTAAATCTAAGATATATGACTTGGGCACCTTGAGCTGTTGCTATACAACAGCATTACTCAGCTGCCACCCCTAGCTACTTCGCTGGGCACCTGTGAGGAATCCTTAGCAAGGGCAGTGCTGTCACTTCTGTTGGTGTGCTGGGGACTGGACTGGGGGAGTGATGGGAGGTTTTTTGTTACTTTCTTGAAGCAGGCACAGTCTCCCAGTGCCATGCATGCCAGCAGAGCACAGACAAATACAGAACTGGCCCAGGAGAGACGGTAGGCAGCCAGTGCTGGCAGAGCTCAGACACCAAAGCTCATGCTTTGGTAACTGCCAACAGGTTAACAGGGACAAGTGGAGAGTGCTGGAGGCACAGGAGTTTATTGTTGCCATGGTTTGGTGTCTCCAGCTTGGCAAGCATTTCCCCAGGCACCTGAAAACTCAAGGGCGAGCAGAAGCGTATCGGCCCTACCTACCTTTGCTGAAGATAAAGAGTGTGGAGGAGCCATACAGGTGACTGCAGGTCCCTACTTACCTTCAGAATGAGCTCTTTAGCTGAGTGGGACATCAGGATCCTGTCACACCAGGCTGGACATCTTGTGTTCATGTACTGCTTTCCCTGGCTGGAGTCCTCGCTGTAGGGGTAACTGCAAACAAAACACAGCCACAGCCATCAGCAACCCTGCAAAGCAGCCCAAAACCTCTGGCTCACCTGAGCATTCTGATGAAAAAAATGAACTGGCAAAAAGCAGCTCTTTCAGACCCCTCTCATGCTTACCTTTCTTTTCTCCTTCCCTTCTCTTTCTCACGTGCTCTTCTCACCCCTACAACCCTACTTTAGGCCAACATGTTAAGACACACACAGGCTCAAAACTCTCTCGCCTCCCACCTTGTGTTCTTGCACATGAGAGTGTTTAAAGACAGCAGAGAGCTGTCTGGGTGGAAGTATGAAAATCACTTCAACAACAGCTCAGGCACGGGGTAGGCTGTTGGGTATGACTGTGGAAAATTAATAGGCAGGTGATCAAAAAAGAAATCTAGGTTTTAAAAAAAGGAAACCTAGGATTAAAAAAGGAAACCTAGGTAAAAAGGTTCACCTCACGGGCTTCCTTTTCAGGATTCTCTCAACTCAAGTAGAGCTACCCAGGAATACTTTAACAGAACACCAGAGTTCAGAGCACTGGGATCTCTGCAGCTGTGCACAGACCGCACCTGTACAGATTCCCTAAGGCTGACAGCAAGAAGACAAGTCAAGAAATCAGGCTTTTCAGAACCAAGGAACTCATAAAGTGGTTTAAGGAGAACGATGCTGAACGAGTAAGATTCTGTACTTTTATATGAAATTCCATTAACAAAAAGTAAAGTATGTTGCAAAGGCATCTGGAATAGAAGCCAATTAAATGGCAGTTTGATGTGGGGTCATTATAAATGTGCTGTGGGATTTCCAGTGGATTCTAACTTAGCTTTAAAAGGCACAGAAAGTGTTTATTGTAACCTACAGAAAGTGTTTCTTGTAACCTACACAACAGTCTAAATTCAGTTAGCTCAGCACATGTGAGCCCACAGATGGAAACTCTCTAAAGCACCTGAAGTGGGAACCTCAGGTTCAGCTGTCATGAGGATGAGGCCAGAACTTTCCTAGGCTTATCTACATGTTCTCACCAGTTTACTGTGATAGAACTTTGAATCTCATGATGGCTTACCATGCTCTGAGGCCAACTGCTTGCCCAGATGGAATGGGGAAGCGACCAAAGAGGGAGAAATCCAGAGTGTGACAGACTCGATTTCTTGAACATTTGGCCTGAATAGACTGGAACTTGTCCTTAATAAATGCCTGTAAATGAACTCTGTGAGGCTGGGGCATGTTCATAGAATCATAAAGGTTGGAAAAGACCTCAGAGATCACCAAGTCCAACCTATTACCTAATGCCTAACACCTCATGACAACTAAACCATGGCTTCAAGTGCCACGTCCAATCCTTTTTTGAACACCTCCAGTGATTGTGACTCCACCACCTCCCCAGGCAGCACATTCCAATGTCCAGTTACTCTTTCTGTGAAGAACTTTCTCCTCACCTCGAGCCTAAACCTCCCCTGATGCATCTTGAGACTGTGTCCTCTTGTTCTGGTGCTGGTTGCCTGGGAGAGAGACCAACCACCACCTGCCTCCACGTGTATGCCTGAGTGTGGGTAAAATGACTTCTGCATTTTATTCTGCTCAACACTGAAATCATAAAGGCAAGGATGGTGATAGCTCTAACAACTCCTCTTCATCTCTTAAGCCCTGCACATGGTGCAACACCAGGCATGTATAATCTCACATTTCAGCTGTAGGAATAATTTCCTAGAGTCAAAGGATGAGTTAGGTTTTTAATCAACATGTGTAGACTTTAGTTCTTTTCCTTATGTGTAAATGTAAACCAAATTTTGCTGCTGGGGAGATAAGGACTGGATGCCAGAATTTTGTCACCATTCAAACTATTAAACATGGCAATAAACTCCCAAGGGAGGTGGTGGATTCCCCTACATTAGGCAGTTCCAAAGCCCAGCCTGACAGGGTGCTGGGCTGGCTCATGTAAACTATATTCTTACCCTGAAGGTTGGACCAGATCATTCTTGAGGTCCCTTCCAACCTGGTATTCTGTGAGTATTCCATTCTATGAATACTGAGCTTTTCCTGATACCTGTTTTAGAATTTCTGATATTGTAACAAAAGGGTTTTACATGCTTGAAGAGAAACTTATTTACCACCCTACCCTGAAACCTGAGACATGCAGCTTCCCACCAAAGGGGTATGGGAGCCACGCTGCCATTAAGAAGATTAGCCATGGCAGACATCCAGCGAGAGCGTGCTGAACGTATTGGAACAAACCAGTGATCTCAGTACCTTTTCCACCTCATCAAACCTAACAAGACTCATTTTCAAAACATATTATGAGAATTCAATTTGCTGCTTCACTGACATACAGAAGTACAGCTTATTTCTGAGTGGCTGTGAAATGTCTTGATGATGTAATACTGTTGGTGGTAGAAGCTCTTTGTCTGCAATTTAAAGGTTGACTTTTTTTCCCTGGTAACCTCTCGCTTTACTTACTCCAGAACCCCACATAACTGATGCTATGTTTTATGAGGTAAGCTGTAAGAATGAATCAATGTTTCATACAGTCCTTCCTCTTACAGTATCAGCTGCATGGCTTTTAAGGCATGGTGTTCTGTACCCCTGAATGATCCCTTACTGCCATGTGTCAGAGCTTCTGTTCTACGGAACAATATTTATCAGTTTCCTTTATTGATAGGAATGTTTTCACAGGGTGAAAACTTCTGCTGCTTTTTTCAAGGTCTTTAGCACACTGACCACCCAGGCAAGAAGTTACTATGGTTTACAAATCTTTGATAAATCAGATTTTTAAGGGCTGGGGCAGAGATGAAAAGAAATGCTACTAAACTTACCCAGACAAAATGATCTGTAGGGAATAACTTAGTAAAGTGGGGTGAGCTCCTCTTTTTACAAGGCAACAGCATCCTTCCTTCAAGCCAGGCATTGTCTTGCTGCACTCTGATGAGGGCTCCTCCTCCCCACCACCACCTCCTAGGCTTGTGCAAGCCTCATTCTCAGTGAAAGGCTAACACAGACACAGTAACAAAATCCTAGATACACCCCAGAAAATGGGGAAAACTATTTGCTCTCCTCCATCATGCTCCAGCAGGGTCAGAAATACTTTGGAATAAGCAGGCTTCTTTTGCAGGTGGGCTCTGGAAGGGATCATAGCTAAATACCTCCACAAATTACTGGGAGGGATTCTTGTTTGTGACTGAACAGATTTTGGGGACAGGATAGTTTAGTTTATCATATGCCATTTATGTTAATTAGATGTTTGCAAATAACAGCTCTGTTAGAGGTTTCTGTAGCAAGCCTGTCACTGGAGAAGTTTTCATGGAGCCTACTGCTCAATCTGTGATATTCACAGAATGTCAGAGGTTGGAAGGGACCTCCAGAGATCATCCAGTCGAAGCCCCCTGACAAAAGCAGAATCATCTAGGGTAGTCCACACAGGAATGCATCCAGGTGGATTTTGAAAGTCTCCAGAGAAGGAGACTCCACAACCTCTCTGGGCACATTGCTGTCCCATGGAGAACGAGACTTTTCCAACATAGACTCCAGCAGCTGTCTCCATCATCCTGATCCATAGTTAAATGAACAGTGGGATGAAAATACTGCATCTGCCTCCAGAACTTAACTATCTTCTTCTTGTGACTTCTAGGAGCATTTCTAAGGGTTTTCTCTCCTACAGATACTCTGGTCTCCTACATGATACCTGGTTCAGATACCTCCCCACCAGCTGATGGGATTTTAAGCTGGTTAACAGAAGCAAGTGGAAGAGGAGACAGACAGATGCATAAGCACTTCAGGAAGCCAGACTGATGATTCTGGGGCTGCCATATCAGAAAGATGTTGCAAAAATCACAGACAGAAGGAAAACGCCAAAAGCCTCAGAACTGCCACAAACAGCTCTGTTTCAGCCTTGCATCCAAAATCTGTCACCAGAAGGCAGCCTTTTGGCCTGCTCCTGCTGTCCCTGCAAACACATGGCTCCCGAAGCTGGCAAATGTACCCCACAGCAGTGAAGGCTGCAGAGTGCAGCCCACCTGGATAACGCAGAGCAGAGCAAGTATTTCAGAAGCAGCAAGACAGGGACCAGCCATTCATTTGCTGATTCCCATACAGCAACTGTCCAGATCACATGGACTCAGGATGGTACCTGAGAAACTGGAAAAGAATTCCTACCAACTTCAGTGGGCCAACCAAGCACAAGTGTACCAACAACACACCCTTCATTTGACTATTAACTTTTTGTTTTCTCTGGGGTGGCTTCATGATTTACCTCATCTTTTCCTTCTGTTTAAACCCACTCCTCACCTGTTACTTTGAAATAAAGCATAAATGGCCTCATTTGACCTTGTGTGCACATAACAAGCAAAACTATTCTTGTAACAGACATCTCCCAAAAGGTGTTCAGTGTAAGGCTGTCTACTATCAAGTGCATTAGAATAGCTTTGCTTTTGCTGAGGTCTCCAGCCTCTTTTAACACACTCACTCCAGGCAAGTAAGGAATTCACAGTTCTCAATTAAAAACTCTGTTAACAATTATAATTCTGTTGCCCAGGGAGGTGGTGGAAGCCTCATCCCTAGAGGTTTTCAATGCCAGGCTGGATGGGACTCTGAGCAACCTGATGTAGTGTGAGGTGTCCCTGCCCCTGGCAGGGGGTCGGAACTGGATGATCTTTGAGGTCCCTTCCAACCCTGTACAATTCTATGAGTCTATGAATTAACAGATGTTCTCATCTATGAATAGTGTAAGCAATTACAGGCTTGATTAAACAAACTGCAGATCTGACAAAAAAGAATTTTAAGGATTCTACACCAAATATTCAAAAGTGAAGATTTCCAGTATCACTCTCCCAGGGGGAAGCATCATAGAATCATAGAATCAATAAGGCTGGAAGAGACCTCAAAGATCAAGTCCAACCTGTCACCCAACACCTCATGACTACTAAACCATGGCACCAAGTGCCACATCCAGTCCCATCCTGAACACCTCCAGGGATGGTGACTCCACCACCTCCCTGCACAGCACATTCCAATGATGAATGACTCTCTCTGTGAAGAACTTCCTCCTCACCTCGAGACTAAACTTCCCCTGGGCACAGTTTGAGACTGTGTCCTCTTGCCACCACCACCTTTCTGTGTGTGATTAGCCTTGACCATCAGAACTGCTGCTGTGGCAGAGAAAAAGGGGGCACCAGCACTCTCTAGTACCATCACTAGCCAGGAAAGAATGTTTTGGGGTTTTTTTTCTTTCCTTTCAGCAGCATTCTCCCTCAGTCACCATCTGTCTTGTGCAATGAATCGATGGGGAATGCTCTTGTGAAGATGACAGCACACGCAACGTGCAGACGTATTCCAAAATAGAAATGGAGAAACGAAGAATTCCAGGTGTGACAACTTTTCTACCCTATTTAAAACAGTGGAAAAGTTGAAGTGTAGGACCTTAATCACTCATACTAGTGGAATAACTAATGGCAAACCCAGTCTGTTATCCTCTGGGCATGCCAGCTGTAGTTACGCAAAATACACTTTGTGCCTCTGGATGATGGACAGACAGGCAGTTCTGGAGCACTCAAGTGAGAGGCCTGTTTGATTTATCTCCAGTTGTTCAGGACTCTTCTTTTTTTCCTGAAGATGCTCATTCTAGCTGTTTTTCCACCCTTATTTCACAAACTCTTGTTTCAGTTACACTCTTTTGTTATTCATCCAGGATTACTGCCAGGTGGATTTTCTGCATAAAGCTCCCTAAAGGTGCTAATTCGGCTGTCCGGGAGAACTGTGGAGTCTCCTCTCTGGAGATACTCAAAGCCTGCCTGTGTGATCTGGTATAGGTGATCCTGCTCTGGCAGGGGGCTGGACTGGATTATTTTTCAAGATCTCTTCCAACCTCTAACATTCTGTGATTAAACCAATATCATTAATACAATGCTCAGTGGTATCAAAATTTAACCAAACACTTTGAGGAACTCTTAACTAACTTGGTTAATAAGGAGCAGGCAATAAACTACTGGTGTTACAGTTAATGAGAGCTTCTTGGCAGTTGTTTGGGGAAAACAAGCTATTAAAAGGGTCAGTAATATTCCTGCACTCCTGCTGGTGACAGGCTTTGTCAAAAGATGATTGGACATCCTTTACAAAAATACTTACTGCAGGGTGAGAAGTCTTCTGACATCATAAAGCACCCTGTCAGCAGTGTCTTAACTCAGAACACAAGCCAACAACTCTGTGTATATAAATGTCTCCTTAACTGGCATTTCCAGTCAGGAAAAATGCTCCTAATGAACTCCTCTCTTGTGCAAGGATGGATAAAGTGTGTTCCTGAGATGGGTGAAGTGTTCTTTCTAACAGGAAACAATTAATTCACTCTGGAGCGTTGTTACCTCTAGAAGCTGTCTGACACAGGCAGCTCTGTGTCCCAGCACGCTGCTGCACACAGTGAGTGTGCTCCCTGCTGCTGCTGATCATTCTGGATCTGCCTTAGGGATTCTGCTTCCTCTGGCTGAGGCATTTCCAGGAGTGTTGTAGGAACTGTGACAACACCCACTAGGCCTCAGTGGGGAAAAAATCAGCAAGAAACCACATTTTTTTTTGTCAAATAAAGGTCATTTGGAAAAACTGTGCATCCTGTGCCTAGATTCTTAGGCAGATGTTTAGACAAACTTTGCCATGGGAGTGGAAATACCTCCTCTTTAAAGACCACGTGTTCTTGTCTGTTAATTCATTTCCTATCCAGTTAGTGTCTCCAGTTAGACCATATCTGGAGCTAAACTCCAGCAGTTGCTGACACTTGATGACTGCTCCCCAGAGCAGGGCAAGAAGAGAAGGCCCAGTGGGGTGTAATGAAAATGGATTTAATGAAACAAAGCTGACACCCATGCCAGTACAAAGCACATAAAGTGCTACTCGGCCCAGCAAGTGTACAGTGGTCATGCTAAATGGGAAGGTAACAAGAGCAGAAGGAAGAGGAGCAGAATCAGGAGGAGCCCAAGTTAAAGCAGGAGCCCCCATCCTCAGCAAACCTCCCCTCTGCAGTGAACATGCCTTTCATGGGCTGGGCTTCACCTGTAGGCAATTCAGGTCACTGTCCTGACTGACTTCAAACTGCTAGTGGCCTGCAGCTCATGCCTGGCCTGAGATTCTGTCCCAGCCAAACCAGGACACCCTGAACTGTCTGTAATACAAAAATATTTGAGACGAGACAGCATTATAAAGCACTAATGAAAAGTGAGCTCTTCATGGGAAATGCTGAGACACAGTTTCGATCTGTTTCATTTTTGAATATGATTCCCAGCAGTTACTAAACCTTCTCTCACTTTTAAGTCTTTCTGTTTCTGTATGATATTGAAAGAGAACTTCAACGGGGGGGGGGGGGGGAAATCCCAACCACTTTTCATCAGAGAATTAGTTACCATTTTTGTATTCTTTCAGAAAATGCTGGACTAATTTACCTTTACCTCTGACCCACTCTCAGGCTGTCAAAGATGCTTTTGCCAGAAGCAAGGACAGGGAACATAGGCTGCCAGTTCAAACTTTGGATGCTTTGGAAGTTGTAAGGCCAAAGGTAAAAATATTCTGGTATTTTAAATGAGCAAGGTCCCAGCTCAGTATTAGTGTGGGCTGGTACGCGAGTGTGGTTACACCAAAATGTCATTTGACCAATCCAAGCAGGACATCTCATTTTTCTCAACTTCCAGATCATTAGTTTGTTCCTCCAAATTGAATTACTGTTTTTTATTGCCCTGAATCTGAAAGGGAGATTTGGGTCCCCTTGTTCTCTTCCTAACAAATAACCCTGTGTAATTTGTCTTTGTATGCTCAGTTTAGGCAGCAGATAGTTAAAGCTAAGCAGTAGGACAGGTTGCTGTTTGAATTAAATTAGCTGCCTCATATGTACCAAAATCCTAACGAGCCTTCCTGATGTTGTGCCCAGCTAACCAGCCGTGCTAGCATCTGACTGCAGCCAGCTCAGGAGGGCAAACACAGCCCTGCAAACACAGCCCTTGCAGCACAATGCCTTCAACAGCTGCTACTTGCACAGGCTACACTAACACCATGGTGATCGTGCCAGTGAGCAGAATCAAAGGTGACAATAACAAGGTGCGGGGGTTCACCCCACAGCAAAGGCTAAGAAGGTAAACAGGACTGCAGCCCCAACACAGAACAGGGAGGTTAAACACAGTGTATTTTGCTCCTTGTCTCTTTTATGGGTTTCTGCTGGCCATACTGCTCCCTGGCTTGATGTGCTCAGGCAAACACCTGTCTGCAGCATGCTTCGTAGTAAACATTTTGGTATCACCACTGCAACTCTGTGCTTTCCTCAGTTACAGAGCAAGAAATCCAGGGCCCCTCTCTCCTTCCAGTGAGCAACAACTGGCCCTTTTCCCTTCCTAACCAGAGTGCTTTCCCCAAAGAACATCTCCCCTTGCCACAGACACAGGGGCTGAACCATGGTGACAATGTGATGGTGCCTGCAGTGTCCCACAGCCGTCGGTGTCCCTGGGGGGATCCTGGGGTGAGAGGCTGCCCCATGGCAGACAGCCTGGGTGCCAGGCTTTGTTGCTCAGTGCCTGGGGGCAGCTGACCAACTGGGCTGTTCAGCAGCACCAGCGCACAGGGACTGGGCAGGAGTGGTGTGCTCCATGCTGTCACAGGCATGTGCTGCACTGGGTGTGTGACACTGCTGCCATTGCATGGGCACAAGGAATGATGAACAGTGCTGGCTGCTGGGCAGGGCCCTGTGCTGGCTGGACAGGGCAGAACAGCCTAGTGGGACTGTCTGTGACTGGGACTGAACTCAATTTCTCTTCTGGGAATATGCCTGGCTCAAAGGAAGTTACTTTTGGGATGTAATTTACAAATTCTCATACATGCAAAAGATTACTGCAAAGCTGAGCCCAGAGATAGGACAGGGTTCGGGATCCAAACCACCAGCCTCTTTCAGACCAGAATCTAACAAAGGGCCTGGTTAGCAGCAAAGACCAGAAGCTGTTTAGAGTTTGCTTTGCTTTCTGCTTGCAGCACGCTCCGTCATCCTCACCTTGCACATGGCATACCTCAATGCTTAGTCCCTGAACCTTTTTTACTTCATTGACTCCCCTCTGTTTTTTCTCTTTAGCACAACTCCTTATAACAATACCTGGGAATTTCCTTACCTGGGAAATTCTCTCCAGTTCCTCACAAATTAAAGAAACACCCTCTTTTCATTTAGAAATTAATTGAGCATGTTGGTGAGAGCAGTACTGGCTTAATCTGAGGGGAGAAATGAGGATGAGAGCTGTCTGAAAATTATTTTAATCATTGCATTCTAATTGTTTTGGAGGGAACGACAGCTGTCTTCTCTGCTCCAGCCTTAGATGCTGGAACAACCCAGACAACTACACCATGTCCTGTGGGAATCTGCTCCTTGGGGGCTGAGGGATTCACTGGTGATTTGAGATACCTCACTGATACCCAGAAGGTATCACTGCATGAATGAGTGTGATGTATTTCTATTGGGTGGAAAATACTTCCTAATTGGCAGAAAAATCACGTGTTGTAACCAATAAAGCAAGCACAGAAGTCATCTAGGGCTTTAGCAACTTTTAATCTCTTCAAGTGAGAAGAGATTCCCCTTTTGTGAGACATCAGGATCCAGAAGCACTCCTGAGGTGATGTCTTAAGTAACATGAATTCTGTTTGGCCAAGGAATGCTGTGCCAGGTGTTTGTACACTCTGAAAATACACAGGGCAGGTGGTGAGGACACTGCCAAGTGAAGGTAGCTTGTCAAAATGTAAACCACTGTCTTGTCCCTAGGATGGGCAGAAGGGTACCCACAAGGCTGGGTACAAGAGACAGAACTGCTCCTCTCTGGACAGTGCCTGCAGAAGGAAGGGAACAAGCAAGCCCATCTGAAAATGGCTTGGCTGCATGCAGAACAGGCTGGATCACTCCACAGTGCAAACTAGGCCAGAAAACACACAAGTATCACTGTGCAACCTGCCGCAACAAAAAAAGGTCATGGGACAAAATGCAAGGGTAGTGAATAAACAGCATATAAACTAAAGAGGATTCTGCCAGAACAAAGGACCAGAGCCAGAGGGGATTCCAAAGGAGAAAAACTCTCCCAAGAGCAAATGAGATTCAACCTGCCTGCTGGTGAGAGGTGTCAAAGACAAGTCACTGCCAGTGCAGAGAGTCTGCTGGAGAAAAAATATCACACAGAGGATATCTAAGTCACAAACATATTTCCAACCAGTAAATTACATGACAGCCTAATGCAACAACAAACAAGAATAGGTCACTTTAAGAGAATGATTAATACATGAGATAACTGTGCATGCAGACTTATCTGGAAGCAAACCTTGTAGGTGGGTGTGAACTCTTGCTAAAGTCAGCTCCTATCACTGCCATACAACAGCTACAAGAATAATTCTAATAATTAATGGAGAGCAGTGATACAGGTAACAATTGCCCACCTGTATATTGACTGACCACAATGTCGTTACTCCTTTTTCCACACTTGCCCCCTTTTGCAATGATTGCTCACTACCACAAACACTTTTCCAGCCTCACACTGGGCTTGCTGTTTGCTCACGGCCGGGCTGTTCAGCCTGTGACTGACAGAGCTTACAGAGTTTCAGATTCTGAATTGTATTTAGTCTCCAGTGGCTAAGGTTGCCATGGGCTACATTAGATTACAAAGGGTAATGAGAGGAAAACATGAATATTCACCACATAAAGTAAAGGGCCTCGAAATACAGGAGTGGAGGAATGAGTGAGTAATGTCTGAAACATACTCTGCGAGAAGGGGGCTTTCTATTCTGTGCAGGGACAGCAGAGCTGTGACGCAGCCGGTGATTTCTCACTGAGCTGTGCTTCCTCTGCCAGCCCGCCGGTGCCTCTGGGAGATGCCAGGAGGCTTGAGGAAGGCCCTGCTGTTGCTGAAGGCAGTGGGGATTGTTAGTGCTCCTGTCTGCAGACCCAGGAGGGCAGAGGAGGAAAGGGGATGGCTTTGGAGAGACTGCCCTACCTGGGCATTGGAACACTCAGGCCTGGCAGTTCCCTGGAAGCCCTGTCTGCAGACACCTCCCAGGCATGGCCTGCTGTGCAGTGCAGGGGTGTGCTGGAGAAGGCCCTGGGCACAGGCTGCTGGGGGCAAAAGCTCAGGCTGGGTGAGACCTGGCAGGCTTTCCTCATCCTGCATGCACTGCATTGCCACCATGCCTTGCTGCGGTGTGTGGGTCAGGGATGGTGAGCTGAGAGATCCTGAGCACAGAGAATGAAAAGCAGCTCAGAACTGGAGAGGAATTCAGGGAAGTATCCTGCTGAACAGAAAGGAGGCCTTGCAAAGGAAGCAGATGCTGGCACTGCTGTGCCTGCTTACAGATTTGTTCCCAATGGTTTTGAGGGGTGACAGCCTGACCACCACAGCAGGACAGCCACGCAGGCTTGGGTGAAGAATTCATGTGAGCTCAAGCAGAACATGGTCTTAACCTAAATTACAGTTTTGTGCTAGAGAACAATAGTTTTGTTGTGTTTTGAGTTCCATCAGTGTGCCTGCAGAAATGCTATTTTTAGATGTGGCTGGTAGGGGAGGTTAGAAGTGGCTTTGGAATCCTTCCCACATGCAGAGTTGACTGGAGAGTCCTGAAGCTGAAGTTCACTACCACAGAGTTTCTCAAGACCTTGAGGAAACCCAGGTGCAAACATGTGAACATTGCTTGCTGTCTTAACACCCTTCCATTCAGAGCTACAAATTCAGTTAACAACTACAATAACTATAAACTCTCACAGAACTATTATTATAATATATATTAATGATGATTTATACCTACCAAAATCAATGATTAAAAAATATTTACATATTTCTGCAAAGTCCCTCAAATTCCACTGGCATACTGCTTAGCAGTTTGAAAACTTTCAAGTGAGTCACTGTTCTAAAAGGGCAGGGAAAAAAAGCCAATTTGTGGATTAATGGCCAGATAAAACCAAAGAACTTCATTTATACCCAGCTAAGGCCAGAGTGCTAATTCTGCAAGGTCTCTTTCACCTGCCCTCTTACCAGCCGTGCCAAGGCTCTGCTTTCCACTCCTAGAACTGTTTTTCCTGTTTTGTCCATGACTGTTTCCCGTGACCTGCAGAAGCAGCCCTGAGAACAGAGCTCATCCCCATTCCTCCACTAACTGGGGATGGCTGGCCATGGGGGGACAGTATCTTTTAACTCTCTCTGCTTTGCCTTTCTGACCTTGTGCCTGCTGTATTCAAAATGAATAACCCAAAGGAGATCTGCCACATAGGTGGGAGAACACTCATGCAGCAGCCTGACAGGGAATCTTGCTCTCAACCAAAGGGAAATAAGTATTTTCCTTGTTTTGAAACCTCTTGTGTCAAGTTCCAACTCACAATAAATATTAACAGTCATTATAAACTTGCAAAGCCTTGGGAAATAGCTTTTCTAAACATAGGATTGACTGTCCTGGCTTTTAGAGGTTTAAGCCAGGACTAGGAGGTTTTATTAATTTAGCTAGATGGTGGTTTCATGCAGCCTTTCACATTGGGCTGACAACTTAACTTACCTTCCCACCAAGGGTCTGAACAAAGGTGGGTCAAAAAGTGTGGGAGATTTACATTAACCTGTTAGGGAGGGCTGAGCTAAGCCCCAGCTCTCTTTCACAGCCCAGCTAGTGACAAGACAGCTGCACTTATTTCTCCACTGCTGTCTAGATGTGGCAAACAGAGCAGTGCAGGGAAAGGTTCCTCTGGTATTTCCATTCCTTCAGAGAATGACCTGTACTATTGCTTAGAAACAAGCCAGAAGTCAGTAGTTTAAAAACACTGTTTTAAAGGATTCTTGGCTCAGTACAGGGCCTTCACTCTCTGCAGAATTAAAAAGCAAGTTTTGATTTGATACTTACAACACCATCAAAATTTTACTTTTAGGAACCATTAGCACAGATCCTAGAAAGAAAATATGAGAAGGTTTCTATGAAGTTCAGTTTTTAAAAGCTGGTGTTAAAAGTGGATACATCCATACAGTGGATGGAAGTAGACAAAGACCTCATTTCATCATCATTGCATCCAACCCATCATCCAACACCATCTAATCAACTAAACCATGCAACCAAGCACCCCATCAAGTCTCCTCCTAAACACCTGCAATGATGGTGACTCCACCACCTCCCTGGGCAGCACATTCCAAGGGGCAATCTCTCTCTGAAGAATTTCCTCCTAACATCCAGTCTAAACCTCCCCTGGCACAGCTTGAACTCTTGTACTGGTGCTGCTTGCCTGGGAGAAGAGACCAGGATCATACAGAAATGTCCTCTCCATTCAGATTATTGCAACAGAAATATTTCATAATTTTAAATGAAAACTGAGAACACAGAAGGATCAGAGTAGTTATTTTCTCTTGATTACACAAACACTTTGAGGACACCAAAACTACCAAATGCTCTTTAGGACAGCAGTTATGTTTCCCCTCAGTTTTGGTAACCACAGATTCACATGTCAAATTAAGTCTTGAAATGCTTGTACAGTCATGACTGAGAAAACACTGCCTGAGAAAATCAGTTCTGGTCACCCTCTCTGTCTGAATGAGGTTTTACAGCTTTAGGACTTTGCTTACTTTATGCTACCAACTGGTTTCATTCAAACAAAGCCCTCTTAGGAGGAACTGGAGCTGACTGTCCAACACTGGAGCTGTCAGCTGCCCTGGCAGCTCTGCCTGGGTTGGGGCTGGGATCTCAGGCTGCATTCAGGAAGGTAAAGCATGCTCAGTAACAGCTCAGCATGTTCCTACCCACCTGTGCTTATACCTGAGGGATCTGGATCGTGGTGCATGGCTGCTCTAGGGAGTGGCATGAACACAAACCAATTCACCAGGGATGAAGGTTTGGCTGCACTGAAGTTAACCACAACAATACCACCAACCCAGAGGAGCAAAGCTTTCAACCCCAGGCCAGCTGTGGTAGTGTATCAATAAGATCTCATGATAAAGTCCAGAGAATAAGCAGTTTATGCTGACAAAAAATGAATTTATAAGTAACTTAGTCTGCTGCAACTCAAAGGGATGTGACCTTTTCCATTTATCTCAAGAGCACAATGAATCCTCAGCTTTTGGAGGGAAAAATTTACAAGGCAGGTATGCAACTGTGTTACTGACTTGCAGAAATCTGGGTGCAAGTCAGGCAATTAATGGTATGACGAAGCAAATGAAAGAAAAACTGTCCTATCTGATCTTTCATTCTTTGAGATATGTGAAATGCAGCATTAGGTCTTTTCAGGGCCACTCCAACTGAGATACTCTGTTTCCAGTTGCTGGCCAGCACCCCATGATGGCAGGCTGTAGCACAGTGGATGCAGAACAGAAGTAGAGAGGACTGCATCAATAGACCATAATTCAAGTATCATGTATAAAATGATTTATGAAAGACTACTTTAAGGCTATCCTTACAATGGCTTACAACTTCCTTCTGAACTCCAGTGCTCCCTCATGGAGCCCAGAAGCCTGACAACAAGTGCCTAGAGCTTTCTCTGTCTCCCTGGTGAGACAAAGGCTTTGTCTGATGCATCTGCAGCACAAACTGTACATTCTCCAGCTAGGAGCACCAAGTGCTTAAAGAAGTAGTTTCTAAACATACAGGAGTGATCACATCCTCCTTTGGGTACAAATACAAAATCTAGTATGACTGGGTCTATGACAAATAGAGGTTAAGCTCATATTCACAAGCAGCATATAAAAACAGCCAAGCCATGATAAGATACAGACTATTTCTTTCCAGAACTAATGGGGAAAAATGAGGGGGAAATGGAGGAAAAACTACTAGGAAATGAAACCAAAACATTCAGGCCATATAGTTCACATCCTGCATGAGTGAAAAGGTTCTAACTTAAGATGTCTTACATTAAACCCACTGCTTTTTGCCTACTCAAAATACCTGGTTTTGCAGCTCACGACATGCTGCAGCCATTATTTCAATACAAAGGAAAATAAATCATATTATTTCTTCCAGGAAAATCAATGTGCTTAGTTTTATGAGACAAAACAGGACCTGCAATAACTCCAACACCCAGGAACCCAGCCCTGCAGTGCTCAGGCACCACTTCTCACCAAGTGTGTGCCCTGCAAGGACCATGGAACAGAAATGAGCAGGAGCAGGAGTGGGTGAAGAGAAGCACCCTAAGGTAAAGCCAATTTGCTCTTTGTGCTCAAGATCAGCTTCTTGGGCTCATGTCTTCTATTTTAGCAATATTCTTATATTCAGAGATCACATTTTATCAATACTCTCTGCCAAAGTTCAGAGAAATGTTGTGTTGCACAAACTCAGCACCAGCATCCCTCTTCCCAGGCCACGCAGGGAGTGCCGGCTCTCAATGTATCAACATTTACTGCTATTCATTCCCGTTAACCACGACTTAGTTGTAAGAAAGAAACAGAACCAGCAGGAGGCAAATCTTCACCTTTATCCCTTCCACAGATTGCCTTTGGCATAGATGAGGAAGGGTTTGCCACATTGTACTCCTCCCCACTCCCAGGCTGCTCACAAAGCCTCAAAGCTGGCACTGGAGTGGGAACACCAAGGAGAAGGGCTGAGGCTGTAAATGACCCTGCATAGCTGTTTCCCAAGATCTGGAGGGATCCCTGCTTGGAATTGTCTGCTTCCACTTTGTAGACAACTGCTGAGCTCAGTGTCCCATAGCTGCAGTGCAGCAGCCATCAGCACTACACCCACGCACTGCAAGGTGGCTTGGAGTGGAAAGTGAAGAATGCCACCAAACTTGAGTAAAGCAGCAGTGTGTTTGAGGAGGTGGAATCCAGTTAGCAGGACTTTGGCCAGAATATCTGCCTAGGCATCTATGCTCTTGCAAAAACGTGATAGGATCTTTGATGGCAAGAAGTGGTCAGGATCTTGGTTTTTCACCTCCTCTGAAAGAGGACAGGAGCCAGAGTGGTGTGACTGCTGGCTGCTGCCCAAGGCAGGACTCAGCAGCAGCTCCCTCTCTTTTTATACAGCCTTACATTAGGCCACTTTCAAGCTCCCACTGGCCATTCCTCAAGGAGAAGTGGCCTTAACCTTGGCCTGACAGGGATTCCTAAGCATTCCTCCATCATCTGTCACCCAGCAGCAGTGTTCTATCAAGCTATCTGCAGATCAATGCTAGGAAGGAACACAGAAAATCTTTTTCCTGGCTACTTGTTTTCACTTGGGAAGGGCAAGACCAACTCACTATCATGTCTCACGGGCAGCACCCTGCAGCCATCTCATTCTTCCTATGGTTTTCAACACTCTCCCCCAGTACTCCAGATCATCCTTGCCCAGTCCTCCCTCCTCCACAGACCCGTCATATTGTCCTAGTCACTCATCAGCTAACTCCCTCAAGCTTTCCCCTTCTGACTGCTTCTGCAAGTCTTGGTCTCCTTACCTGGAGACCCAAGGCTGGCCTGAGGCTTTACCCTTCAGAGTCACAGGATCACAGGATGTTAGGGGTTGGAAGGGATCTCCAGAGATCGAGTCCAACCCCAGTCCTAACACTGCCTTTCCCTGCATGGCTACCAGATAGCTCCTGTGGAGTTTTGGTTTGGCTTTTGCTTCATCTGTATTTCATTGACGGAGGTTTCCCATGCAGTGAGATGCAAGGAAGAGGAAAGCTCAGATATTACTTGCCCACAACCTCACAGGGCATGGCCCTTGGAAAACCCTAGGTTGTATCCAGTCTTGTGTTGTAATTCACAAGATACTTAGCCACTGAAATAATCACAGAAATCTCTAGTGAGATTTGGACATATGTGTGGAAAGACATTTTTCAAGGGTTTGGACCTTGGCCAGATGCTGACATGGTTCCACAGACAGATCAAAAGCATGACTGAGATACCAAGACTACTCACACCAAATTTCTGTTCTTTGTGTGAGAGCAGGATAGCACCAAACTGTACTGACAGAAAGGTTTGAAGGATCTGCAAACCATTCATGCAGCAACATCCTTCTGCCAAGCCTTGCTGTGGCTGAAAGCACTAATGTTGGGGAAATCAAGCTGAAGAATATTTCTGCTAAAAAAACTCTCCAACAAACCCTGTATCTATTTCCTCTCACCTCCTTGTACCCTGACCAGGTACACAACTAATGAAATACACTCAGAGATGTACATGCTGATGGTCTTCTTTTATCATACTTAATCAATAAGAACAATTTAGAGCAGTGGTAACCTCTCCATGCATACTTCCACTGTCCCAAGGGATCAATATAATCGGTATCACAGCTGGCTGGTGAGAAATAATGAGATTATGATAACAAAAAGGCAAGCTTTCCACATTTTTTCTTAGTGTATGCCAAAACATCATAGTTTTTTTATCTGTCCATACAGGACAAAATAGCAATACCTGAGAATATTGTAGCTGTTAAAAGGGTCACTGAAAAAGTAAATTTTTATCTATGACTGCTTGAACTTTAGCTTTGCAAATGCAGTATTTCTTCCCCTTAAAGCCAACTGTGAGATCTGAGTTCAGTATTTCTTCCCCTTAAAGCCAACAGTGAGGTCTGAGCTCTTCACCCCTAGAAAGGGGGCCTCACCATGCTTAGGACTACGACATTTTCCACAGATTTCTCCTGAAGAGGACTGCCACGTGCAAAAATCTTGGGGTTGTGTGACAGCAAGACTTGTCTTTTCATGGCTCAAATTTACCAGCTGATTAAAATCAAGCAATTGTATTAAAAAAGCCAAATTATTCTAATACTCCTAGCAGTTATGCAAGTTTTGCTGAAACTGAAAAAGCAGAACTTAAATTCTCAGCCTCTCTTCTGCTGCTCCTCTCACTGCCCCCTTGGGCGCCTGCATTGGGCTTTGCATGCCTACCTTGGGTCTACTCCTTTGAGTGCAAGCACTGCTCAGTTTTCAACAGCCTGAGGCCAAGACTGCCTTTAAAGTGGCAATAAAGTATTTTAACAAGTTATCTGGGTCCAGTGCTTAAAAGCAGCGACCTATCTCCCAGCACACCACCAAGTCAGGCCTATTTCAGGAGCAGCTACCAAAACCAGGCTGGGCTGGAACCCAGCAACAAGCCATGGAGCACTGTGGGCACAGGCACTGATGGGAGGGCAGTGGGAGGACTCTGAACCTTCTGGAGGGAATGAAGATCACATCATTTCTGCAGCCTGCATGGGAGCACTCACATTTTACCTGCAGCATCCCTAACACATTTTAGGCAGCTTGTTAAATAAATGGATGACAGAGGAGACTTACCTGGGAGGAAATGAGATGTCCAGTTCATACAATTTGTCTTTAAAGACTGACAGCTCTCTGTCAAACTCTAAAAGCTACAAAAGACAGAAATAAATGTGTTCACTTTTTAATGTTGAGCTGAAGCAATCACAAAACATTGCATTACATAAAAGGCAATAAAAAAATACTTTGATTACACAGCTTGAGATACACATCTCACATGAAATGCAGTGTAGACCACTCAGTACTACACTGACACATGAACAGTTCATCGAGAGAAGCCTTTACCTCTCAGTGGAACAGGTAGCACTGGCTCTCTCCAGCAGTGACCTATCTGTACATTTACTAGTTCCACATGGCTGCATTTTTTCACATTTTGTTAGCAATCTTTCCAAAGATAAACCAGCCTGGCATTAAAGCCAGTACAGCAAACTGATACGCTGGTCAGCCCACAAAAATGCCAGCCGAAAGTATCATGTTACAGTATATTATCTTCTGCCCAGATAAGGAGGAACAACAAACACAAGGATGTGCACATCACTCTTGTTGAGCAAAGACAAGCCATGTTTCCTACACAGGGTTTGGGTGGTGCCTGTCAGATAGCAGAGAGGGATACGTGACAATGGGTGAAATGTGTTGTTCCCAGGCAGCAGCCCAGACACAGCACTGCAGGCAGGTATTCAGCAGGGATGCTCGTAAGTCTGGGTTTAATGTCCTCTATAAATACCAGCCCTGGCCAAAGCTGTTTTGCCCTGGGTCTCCAAAGGAAGAACAAATACCTGCCATTTTCTGTTGATCAGCAGAAACCCTCCCAAAGCCACTCAGTGATCACAGAATCACAGAAACATTCAGATTGGAAGAGACCCTCAGCATCACCAAGTCCAACTGATAACCCTACTCTACAAGGTTCACCCATGAACCATATTCTCAAGCACCACATCCAAACCACCTTTAAACACATCCAGGGCTGGTGACTCCACCACCTCCTGGGGAGCACATTCCAATGTCTGACCACTCTTGCTGTGCAAAATTCCTCCTAGTGTCCCGTCCAAACCTACCCAGTCACAACTTGAGGTGGTACCCTCTTGTCCTATCACTAATTACCTGTGGGAAGAGGCCAGCACCAGCCTCTCTACAATGTCCTTCCAGGTAGTTGTAGAGAGCCATGAGGTCTCCCCTCAGCCTCCTCTTTTCCAAACTAACCATCCCCAGCTCCTTCAGTCACTCTTCATAAGATGTTTTTTCTCCAGGCCCTTCCCTAGCTTCGCTGCCCTCCTCTGCACTCTGCACTAATCATTGTCCATGTCAAACCAGGAGTTGTTCAGATGGACACAAACGACCTAAGCTCAGAAGCTGGGCTGATGTGAAGCCCAGTGCCTGGCTGGATGAGCAAGCCCAAGACAAACTGCTCCTAGTGGGCACTGCTCCTAACGGGCACCGCTCCTAAGGGGCACTGCTGCGAGTGCCACTCTCTGCGGTGACAGGCGTGTCGCTGGCGGGATCCCGCAGGATGGCCTCTGTTTGCCTGCTCTCCATTAATCATGTCCCATCTCACAGCTGTGCTGATACCATTGTATGAATGGCAGAGGTTCCCAAAGAAATTAGATTGTCTCCCTCTTTCCCCTCTGCCACCTCATAAATCATTCCTGAAATGTGCAATTAGCAGCTACTTGTACACATTAATTATCTGTGTGAAAAGCAGCTACCTGAACCACCTGCCCTGCTGATTAGCTGCCTCTCCAAGGCCCACTTGCCTCACTGCAGGGGCTGCACAGCCTCCTACATGAGGGTGCCAAATAATGGGTACCTGTTCCTATTTCAATGCATCTGACACCAACGGCCACGGCACACCAGAGGAGATTTTGCAGTACAAATACAGCTGCAGATACTTTGTACCTGTTTTAACAGCTGATTGAAAGCTCCCGGTATCCAGGGTGGTTGGATAAATACTGCTAAACATCTGGATGGAAGTTTAGCTATGTATCTAGTAATATTCTGCATCCTACACACATTGGGATACTTCAGCCACTCATCTGACTGAAGCAATGTCAACATACTTCAGGAGAAGATGGTTTACGATGCATGCTTTCAGCCTGTGACCCTGTATTGAATCACAGAACTGTCAGGGTTGGAAGGGACCTCAAAGATCATCCAGTTGCAACCCCCTGCCATGGGCAGGGACATCTCACACTGGACCAGATTTAGACCAGGTTTATACATCTAAGTATGTATAGACAGATGTGTAGCCACAATGCATACACACAAACTGCAAACAAATGTTACCATCCCGTTCCTGCTCCACGTGTCTCCACCTTAATGATATTATCTGCACACGAAAAAACCAACCCCACCATCCCCAGTGAAACTTCTCTTTGAAATATATCTCTATTAATACAGTGCAAATAGATTTTCCCTGTTGTTGGGAAGCAAACAGCTCAGAGCAGGGAAGTGGAAGCAGCAGGAGAAAGAGGCTATTTCTGAAGTGTGAAAACTGCAAGGACTGAATAAAAGAACAATGCTGCCCAGAACACAATGGTATAAATTACTCATGGGCATTCCAAGGGCTGCCAGTGCTAAATGGAGGCATTGTCCTCTCACACCAATTCACAGTTTCAGAATTTCATACATTCAGATGGTTCTTGCTAGGGTGATATTTGCAAACTAAACTAAGGCCGAGGGTTGGAGGACTAAGCACAGGGAGGTGCATTTTTATCCCAAGAAGTTTCTGAAGTGTTTATTTGCTGCGACTGCTTGTTTAGTTGTGTCTGTGCTATGCAGATGAGCTGCTGACACTGGTGACAGAGAGGACAGATAATGGGAACAAGACTGTATTGTGTGCTGTGCTCTCTATCAGCTCCCCAAGCTTCCCCAGGTAGAGGGATGTCTTTGGCCTGAATTGACAAAGCAAAAACCTCATGATGGCCCAGATGGATGCCAAAGCCCAGCTAGGTGCCTAGAAGAAATATTTAGGGAATGCCTGTAGACAATTAATCCTCACATGTAAAACAGTCAAATATTTTCAGTCTGGAGAAGAAAAGGCTCCAAGGAGAACTTCTTGTGGCCTTCCAGCATCTGAATGAGGCCTACAAGAAAGCTGGGGAGGGACTTTTTAGGGTGTCAGGGAGTGATAGGACTGGGGGGAATGGAGCAAAACTAGAAATGGGTAGATTCAGATTGGATGTTTGGAAGAAGGTCTTCACCACGAGGATGGTGAGACACTGGAACAGGTTGCCCATGGAGGTGGCGGAAGCCTCACCCCTGGAAGTTTTGAGGCCAGGCTGGATGGGGTTCTGAGCAACCTGATCTAGTGTGAGGTGTCCCTGCCCATGGCAGGTGGGTTGGAACTAGATGATCCTTGAGGTCCATTCCAACCCTGACAATTCTATGATTTTCACTAGATTACTTGCACAAACCTGTATTTCATGCTCTTTGAAATATTTATTCTTCCCCAGCTATTAAATAAATGCCCATGATAGAATACTGTAATCCACGTGTCCCCAGATGACACAGAATGTCAGTCAGGAGGGGCAGTGACAAGTTCTTGGTGTGCTCAGAGCTGCACAGTGTGAACCCCCTAACAGCTCTCCTCTGGCTACCTGGTGGCACCACAGGCATTGGGGGAGAAATGATCAACACTAGAGCTGGGCAGTTCTTAAAAAAAATCCAATTTTAGTAGAACAACATTTTAACTATTACTTATTTTGCCATTAAAACAACTTGGATTCTCTTTTAAGCCTGTAATCTCTAAAGAAAAGCTTATAAGTGAAAACCCAAGGTTTTTGACTAGGTCTTGTCACAGTTACAAATGGCACCTTCCCTCAAACCAAGAGAAGGAATGGGACAAGACACAGGCAGCATTAACTGTATTTGCTTTGTGAATAGGTACAGGTTATCTGGAGCTCCTTGGCACTACAGAAAATGAAGGAAAATTAATATAGGCCAGATGAGACTGAGGAGCAGTCAGAATCTCACAGGGCAAAGCCTTTCTTTTTAAAGCATATAACCACCCAGAAGGTGATTTTCAGCACAATCTCCTCACTGATTTCCATATTGTATACTAAATAGCACTGTGAACAATATGATTGCTGTAACAGTAAACATGAGTATGCCTTAAAAATGACAAAGAAATGAAGTTCAAAGCCTAGAAATCAATATATGGTTCTATTTCATTTGCTCATTCTAAGACCATCCTTAAGAACCAAGTCTTTAAGGTGTTACATGTGCTGGGGTAATTGGAGCAATTACACAGAGATTTTAAAATGCTGTGGCTGGAAGTTCATGCCATAACTATATGTCACAGGCAGTTCAGAAGGCTCTTCCCCCCTCCCAGTTCAACTTCAGCAGTATCTTTATAACTAAAGGATAGCAGAGATGATGCAGGGCCTCTGTTTTACCTGCTGTCACCATAGAGGTGCTGATGCTGTCTCAAGGTATTTGCTCTACAATGTCCAGTGACCAGCCCAACATGAATGTTTGATGGACACCTTCCAAACGACAATACCATCCATACATATCATCTACAGGCAGTGGATGCCCCAGGAGACACGGAGATGACTGGCCTTGAGGAACACAGCCAGGCAGCCTGTGAGAGGCAGCAGCTCGTGTCCACTGCCCCACAACTGAGAGAATGCTCCCAGGGCAGGATGTGATTTCTGAGAGCAGGTTAAATGTACTGCTAGGATTTTGCAGTCTGCAGGGATGCATTTGTGGTTAGCACTGTCCCTTGGTAAGTACAATCTGAGCCAGGCTGGATGAATGGTCTATGCTGGGCAGTCCATCCAATGGGGTCTCAGGTGAGCGACGTCACCCCAGGGCTAGCGCATGGGCTGCAGCTCAGTCTCCAAAGTTCACGGGGCCCTGCCTGGTCAAGCAGTGTGTGCTTGGGCCAAAGGTTGGATTCAGTGATCCTAAAAGTCTTTTCCTCCTAAATAATTCTGTGATTCTAAGATGACAATTGTCTAGGATACTAAATTTGGGTGTTATTACTGCTTGGCAGGCTTCAAAGGATTATAAAAGAGTTTAGCCAGTTGTCGAAATCAGGGTAATTTTGCTTGCCTCAGTTCAAAGTGATGAGGCACTCTTCAAAGGTCAGTGTCCATTGGTATGCTGGGATGGGCCACCTTGGCTAAAGCCACACACGTGTGAACCCTTTAGAACAGGGCAACTTAATTCAGTCATTGGAGTAGAACAACGGCAATTACTCATCAAGACCTACAGACCAAAGTCAGAGCATTGCCAGATCAGGAGGTGATATTAGCAGCATTCATCAAACCCATCTGTGGGCCCCACCAGAGAATTCACAGCTGTGAAAGGGAAATGAAGTTTCAGACCAAAAAGAGGAGACAAGCATATTGAAATGACCTTAGAGAATTCAAATATGTGGACACTGGTCACTGTAACCTCCTCTGCTGGTCTTGTCTAGCACATGATTTATTCAAGAGGCTTTGGAAACACAGTCATTTTATCTGGCTTTCCAGTCAAAGAAAAATATTTAGAAACTGATTCAGCATTCTACTGACTTCAAATAAATGTCTGTGGAAATGCTGAACCCTCCCACTTACCCATGAAAATGTCACACACAGCTCTTCTCTGGCCTTACTGTAAAGCTACTGTAGCCAAGACTTTGTAAAATGATCCACTGCTGGATATTGTGTAAATTAATTGTCTTTCTCTCATGTTTCACAGGGAGAAAAAAAAAAAGTAGCTGAAATTATTGAATATAAACCTACCCCTTACACTGCTTTTGCAGATCATTACAGTTTTGAGAATTTCACTGTACATCCTGAACATTAGTGCTGTCACAGCATCAGCTCCTCCAGAAATGGGGCTGTCTGGCACACAGACACTCTCCTTAGCCTCAGGAGAGTGAGGCAGGGGCAGCCCCAGGGGATCCTACTTTGGCAGGGGTGTTAGACTCAATGATTTGACAGTAGGCTGAACATGTGCCCAGGCAGCCAAGAAGGCAAATGACATCCTGGCCTGGATCAGGAACAGTGTGGCCAGCTGGAGCAGGGAGGTCATTCTGCCCCTGTACTCAACACTTGGTTAGGCCACACCTTGAGTCCTGTGTCCAGTTCTGGGCCCCTCAGTTTAGGAAAGATGTTGACTTGCTGGAACATGTTCAGAGAAAGGCAACAAAGTTGGTGAGGGGTTTGGAACACAAGCCCTATGAGGAGAGGCTGAGGGAGCTGGGGTTGCTTAACCTAGAGAAGAGGATGCTCAGGGGAGACCTTCTTGCTCTTTACAACTACCTGAAAGGACGCTGTAGCCAGGCAGGGGCTGGTCTCTTCTCCCAGGCAACCAGCACCAGAACAAGAGGACACAGTCTCAAGCTGCACCAGGGGAGGTTTAGACTGGATGTTAGGAAGAAGTTCTTCATAGAGAGAGTGATTGCCCATTGGAATGGGCTGTCCAGGGAGGTGGTGGAGTCACCATCACTGGGGTTGTTTAGGAGGAGACTTGATGGGGTGCTTGGTGCCATGGTTTAGTTGATTAGATGGTGTTAGGTGATAGGTTGGACTCGATCTTGAAGGTCTCTTCCAACCTGGTCTATTCTATTCTATTCTATTCTATTCTATTCTATTCCTGGAGGCCCCTTCCAACCCCTACCATTCTGTGATTCTGTGTGAGCTCATCAGTGTCTGCAGCCAGTCAGAACACCTCTGAGTTCAGTGGAAGCTCCCCAGGGAAACATTGCTTGGACAACATGCTCCTCTCAGGGGTATCCCAGTGCTTCAAAGGACACAGACATTTTCTAGGAAGTATTTCAACTTTGTCAGAAAGCTGCACTGGAAAATGCATTTAAAATAACATTTCTGTTACAGAAATGCAGATTGCAGAAATACAGATTGCTTAAAATGTTTAGAAAGAGCCACATTTCCCCTTCATGTCTATTGATCACCAGAGTAATTACTGGAGACCGATATCAGCTCTGTCTCATTAGAGTTCCCTCACACCCCACATTCCTCATCCTCCTCAGCCATCCCTCCCCCAGCCCAGTTTCCGCTGCAGGTCTGGGCAGAGCTGGAAGTTGTCATGGCTGCCCAGCCTGTGTGCCAGGGTCCATAGGGCACAGGTCCCTTCTCCCCTGGTGCAGATACTGCAGCACAGCAGTGCTGGCAGTGTTGGGTGGGTGGGCAAGGCAGGGTGAGAACACAGCACCCCACCATGGGGTGTGTTCCAGACTCTCAGCAAGCACCAGGGCCAGACATAAACACTTCTCAGTATCCACATGCTGCAGCACTTCTCAGGATGCTGCAGCACTCCTCAGGATTTCTTCTGGCCCCTGAACACCCACTGGGATCAAACAGCGCTTCCAGACTTTTCTAGTTATGTACCCCTGATATTTTCCCAGTGCAGGCCAAGCCCTTTTGGACATTTCACACACTTAGATTTCTTGTTCTTGCTGACTACCCCATGTGGATCTTTTCAGCCCAAGTCTGTGGATTTCAGGTCGAAACTACCTACAGGTAAGCTGGCAGTCAAGCTTTCTGCTGGCAGCTCCCCAGGGCTCAGTCACCCTTCTCAGCAAAGAACACAAGTCTTATCCTGATATGCTTTTGTAATTTGATTAAAAAATACATCAGAATCCTGCTGTGCTTCTCAGGTGATTATTTGTTAACAAGGAGACTGAATTAAATGCATGTAAAGAATAAACTAGTTAGTTAAGAAAAGCACTGAAGCAGGCTAGGTGTAGCTTCTCAGCTATGCAGCAGCAGCTACCAGCATTAGCATTCTGCTGGTGACAAAAGCTCCCTTCACATCCCAAGGAATCCCTGCTGGAACACAGCTCTGCAGGTCACCTCCCATCCCTCCCCTTCACTGCATGTGATGAGGAGCCCAAAGCACATGAGATGGGCACAACTGCTCATGGCTTTCACACCCAGACCACGGCTCCTGTCACCCCACGCTCCAGCCTGAGCTCTCCAAGGAATGTTGGCTGCACTTTGGCACATCAATGCAGGATGAGAGCAATGGAGACCCCCTGGTGAGTGGCTCTTCCAGGCGGTCCAAGTCTGAGTGCACGCTGCCTGCTTTCTAATCATACAAAGTGGCTTCTGTCTCTTGCTCTCCTGGGATTCCTGCGCTGGCCTTGACTGAAAAACTCTGACTTTTCAAAACTGCATTCATGCAAACTGCCTTTTACAAAACTGTAGAGGAATGGACACTTCATTACTGTAATTAATTCATAAACTGCACACCAGCTTTATAACATGGCTCACTCGAAATGGCCAGAGTGGGCGAGGGATGACAACCAAAAGATTTTAGTTAGGAGTATCCTGCTGGCAAATGTGACAGATTTGGTGGATTATTTCATTAAGCTTTACATGCCTGTTCCTGTGAAATGCAGCACGGATTTGTGCCATTAGGGACTCAAACCCTGCATGCACCATGTTATCAAAGTCATTCTGTGAGCTGCTGTTTGACAAAAGCATAAAAATACGCAGAGTGCAGTTTTAGTATCACTTGTAGCGTGATAAAAAGTGAAACTTCCTTGAAGACAGACTGTGAACCCTGTTTCCTACTTGGGCAAAGTCCCACTGTTGGGGTGAAGACTCCCCTGAGCAAGGCCTATGAGGCTCATGTGGCTGCCATGAGCTTTTTGGGGAAAGGGCAGAACCCCAGAGCATGTGAACAAAGGAATTCCACTTGCGGGTGATGGCTGGGGAGCTCCACTCATCCTGCCTACCCCACACACCCCTGGGCATCTGGAAAGGTGATCTAAAACATCCAGACACTAAAAATGTTCCTTTCCCAGAGGGGATTCAAATTCATGGATAGCCCTGTTTCTCTGGAGCTGTTTGGTGCCTGCAGGCAGGGGTGCCTGGGGATGGACAGTGAGGAGAGCCTGGGGACTGGGGAGCAGTCACCTGCAAATACAAAGGCACTGAGAGATGCTGGAGGCCACTCGGGATCAGAGGAAATCTAGATTCCAGCCCTTGCTTTCTTTTCAACACCTATCTAATGTAAAATACACAAACAGCCCTAAGAGCAGGGATCAGAACCTGGTGGCTGCCACAGCTTGGCAACCTTTCAGCTGAGTATCCCACTCTCCTCCCTAGCTGTATGTCTTGTATCAGTGTCCTTGAGTACTATGTTCCATGTTAACCTTACTATTTCACAGAACAGCAGGTTGGATGGGACCCCAGGTATCACATGGTCCAACCTTTCTTGACAAAAGCCTGGTCTAGACAAGCTGGCATGGCCCATCCAGCTGAATCTTAAATAGTGTCCCATGTGATGGGACCCTAGGTGATGATTGCAAAGGCTGATTGTCCTTGTGAATTTTTTTTCCTGTTGTGTCTAATGAGAACCTTCCCAGGAGTAACCTGTTGACATGTTTGCCAGTTGACATGTGCATGTGCACACCTACGTGCATGCGAGTATCCATCTGTGAGGCCATGGAGCGCACCTGGAGAGTGTGAGAGGATTGGGCTCCTGTAGTGGAATTGGTGAAAAAAACCCATTAAGCAGCTTTCTGTCTCTGTTTGGATTACTGTGGACTTCAGGGAAGATGTGGGAGGCTAGGCAGGATGCTTCTGTATGTGCAGAAGTATTAACAGTAAGTGATGATGGAGAAAGCTACAGCTCTTGAGGACTGGAGTAAGGTGTAAACATTGCCTCTCTGTATGTCCTCCTGCATGTCACAAAGGTTAAAAAGGGTGCCCCAAGCCAAAGTGTGTCAGCAGATCATACTGACTACAGGCTGGATTACAGAGTGCACATGTTGGACCTCCTCTTTAGAACACATTTAAACAAGGACCAATACAACGCCCTCCTAAATCCAGCACAGTACTCCTGAATTAACCTACAACAGCTATGTGGAACAGGGAGACAAAAGGTCATGAAATACTATTTGTAACTTTGTAATATGGGCAAATTCCACCCCAGAATAACTCACTCACTTGGACCTCAAAGCTAAGCCAGCACATCTGGATTGCCTCCTGATTGCAGTCCGCCTTTGCAGTTATGTTTGCTAGGGAGAACCTTTACTGATAGTATTTCCTATCTCTGTCATTACTCATTTTGCAGTTTATCCAGTAGCTTATCAGCTAGCCACTAACTTAAGCAAACACAATTCCAAGCATGGGAATACTGCTTTTGAGTAAAGGCACTGAGCACAAAGCCTTTTTCCTACTAGTACTTGATGAGAATCAGGCACCTCCGATGATCACCTTCAATAAAAAGCCCGTTTCAGGATGTGCAGGATTTCCTTATGACCAGTCCCAGGTCCTCAGCAATCAATTTCCTTCCTCTATCCTAATTTGCCCTTATACATCATATTCAAGATTTGATCTGGACAGGGGATGGTTGGCTCAGTGGATAAACCTCTGCCTTTTCACCTCTGGGACCATGGTTCAAGTCAAGCCCTGATGAAATGCACTTGATCGCCCTAATCTAGTTCTTAGTGGACAGGATTCCCATTATCTTTAAAAGGGTCAGAGCCAAGGCCAGTGGGAAGAGTGCATTGTGCTACATCTTCCCCATGATTAATACATTTTCAGTGAGGCCAGATCCTTAACCTTCACCAGCACACATACTCTCACAAAAAGCTTCATACAGATCCCTCATGGACTAAACCTCTCTCCTCAATTTGCATAACATTCCAGGATTTCCTGGGAATATTAAACACCACCACCCCACCCCCCCCCCCAAAGTGAATTACCCTTAATTCAAAAGTATGTTTGCCTGAACAGTTTGTAAGAACACCCCTAAGTTAATTGGCACAACAAGAGATTAATTTAAATCATTACTGGCATAGGGAGAAGGAGACCTTTATAACTCAATCCATTTTTACAGCACATTTTCTCCTTGCTCCTTATCAGCTAGAGCTAGGCAGGCACACAGAATAAAGGGAATCTACCCCAAAGGCTGATTCCAGTGCTCAATACACAGAAACCACAAGCATGAGCTTCTGCAGAAGCTGTTTGCTCTCTGCAGCATGAGGACTGCTGACAGTGAGCTGAAACTCTTTGCTTTTTTTTTTTCCCCATTCTAACAACAATTTAAGTGAAAATGGAACATCTCCTGTTTCATACATACCTAGGCTGGAGATCACTGGGCTTTTCTCTGCATGACTATCTCAAATCTGCTTTGGAATTACAGAATCACAGAATTATGGAGGCTGGAAAAGACCTCTGAGATCAAGTCTAGCCTATGACTTAACAACATGACATCAACTAAACCATGCCACCAAGTGCCACATCCAATATTTTCTTAAAGACCTCCAGTGATGGTGACTCCAACTCCTTGGGCAGTCCATTCCCGTGCCTAATTGCCCTTACTGCTGGTAACACCACCAGTATCCTCAGAATCATTGATCACCCAGGAGCTGCTTCATGGCTAACCCCAGGTCTGACCTCCCCAGATCCCAGTACTGGAGGCCAGGAGAGCAGCCGAGACCAGGACCACCAAGGGTTGTATCCCTCTGAGAGCAGGACTGGCACTGCCCATGGGCAGCTGAGGACAGTGGCCAGGGCAAGCACAGCTACAGAGCTAGTCACCAGTTTCCAGCAACATCAACAGACCAAAGAGATTATGATCCTATGGGCAATACCAGCAAGTTCAACTCTTAATTCACTGATTTATGACACAGTTGTGATCAAAATGCTAGAATCACTGAATAGTTTTGTTTGGAAAAGATCATAGATCTTCAAGACCATAGAGCCCAACCACTAAGCTGGTGCTGCCAGGTCACCACTAAACCATGTCCCTCAACACCACATCTCCACAGCTCTGAAAGCCCTGCAAGGATAGGGAATCCACCACTGCCCTGGGCAGCCTCACATTAGTGTCTACCTGGATTGACATGATTCCTATGCAAGATAGGAATGGATGCACCAGTTCTCATTCCTATTGTGGTTAAAGATTACCAAATGATTCCTAATGATTAAGTCATTCCTCTGTAGTCATTAAAGAGTTTTCACATCCTTACTGTGTATTTCTTTGACTGACTACTGAAGAGACAGCATTTACCTTGTGGTTCATTTGTACTAATCAATAACATGACTGCAAGTTTTTCATTAAATAATTATCCCTGGCTTGGGTTGCTTTTGGTTGTGTTGAATGTAAGAGGGAACTCCCAAACACAGCCTATTTTGAAAGAAACACTGAAGGCCTGATTTAGCATAGATAATTAAGGAATGTGAAACCCAAACAAGTGCACATTTCTTCAAGAGCTCCCTGCGTGCTGCTACTCTCCCAAAGAATAGAATAGAATAGAATAGAATAGAATAGAACAGAACAGAACAGAATGGAATAGGAATTAACCAGGTTGGAAAAGACCTTCAAGATCATCAAGTCCAACCTATCACCCAACACTCTCTAATCTACTAAACCATGGCACCAAGCACCCCATCTAGTCTCTTCCTAAACACCCTCAGTGATGGTGACTCCACCGCCTCCCTGGGCAGCATATTCCAATGGCCAATCACTCTTTCTGTGAAGAACTTCTTCCTAACAACCAGCCTAGGATGCACCAACATCTTCCCAGAAAGCACCAGTATGGTAATTTTTACCACTTGAGAGCTGGCAAATCCAAAGCTATGACCAAGTTGTGTGCAAGGAACGGCCTGGCTGGTTAGGGTAAGGTCAGAGGAGTGGACAACACTGCAGACCCACTCAGGAAGCCTGTGCAGAAGGCCTGGGCATTCCTCGAGTGCCCCTGTGTGTTGGCTGAGGAGCAGGAACACAGAAGAGGGGTGGCTGGGACATGGCTCTGGTTTCCAGCTGTGGGCTGCTGCCTCTTGAAGGGTGCAAACAACCAGTTCAGCCTGGAGAAGCCTTGGCTGTTCTTTGCCCACTGCTCCTAAGCTGGTCTCTGGAGCGGGAGGACAGCAGCTCTGGCTCTACCCTACCCCCAAGGGCAGAGGAATGAACACCTTTTCTAATTCAAAAGCAACAACTTAGCCTGGAACCTGTCTGACAGTGAGGTGAAACTTCACATGCTGTGCTTCTTCTGGTCCCACCTTCTCACTGCTGCTCTGCAACACCCCTTCCACCCAGACACAGAGGTCCTGCTATGCTTATACCTGCTCCCTCTGATCTACTGTGACTTGAATGTACAACCCAGAGCACATGAACTGAGTATTAAGGCAATTTTGCATTGTTGCTGCAGCTATTTGAAATAGGTTTTGTCTTTATCACTACACAGCTGGAAGAATCAGGGTGCTCCTTTCTGAAATATAATGGCCCAGAACGGTCACTGCACCTCAAGGTAACAAATACAGGTAATTTCTAAGCTCACTTTGGAATGAGCTACAGATAAGTCTGGATAAGCTATGGAATAAGGTTGGAAAAATTAGCCCTGACAGATTACTGTGTGCATTTCAAAGTGAAATTCTGGTGAAGAGATCATTTGTATCTATATCAGATTTTTCATTAAACCCACTCATTTTTAGATCTCGGGATTCTTTCTGTGTTGATTGCAATGTAAAAAGAAGGAATAATTGGGCACGGACAATGACAAAGCAGCCTGTTGACAATAAATATTTGTCAGCTCTTGTCACATCTGTACACATTCCAGTGTTACTGAAGAGACACCACACTGATAAAAAAAAAAGTACCCTCAGAAAAATCAATGGGGTTTGAGCTAAAGCAGTTGCTAAACACACAGAAAACATCTTTATCCACCAGCCACAGCGCTCGTGAAAATTCCCAAGCCTTGCATCGGTACAGCTAAGGAAAATTTAATCTTCCCAAATACTCATCAGGGCACTCCATCCTGCAGACCTGACAGACCCACTTATAATTAATTATACAATTTCGATGGGAATATCGACTAAACAAAGCCATAAATCATAGAAAAAGTCAATAGGCATGGACACATTCAATCATGTCCCGACCAATGATTACTACTCTTAAAATACAATAATTATTTTCAGGAGCCAGCTTGAATTAAATTTCTGTCAGGCTGGTACAAGACCGGCGGTTGATGAAGGATGCGATGGATTTTTGGGGTTGAATTCGGCGCAGAGACATTTATCCTGTTAGAGAGGTAGTTTGTTTTTAGTGATCATGGTGCTGCGTGTTTAACTAGACCATGAAGATTAGATTATCTCCAATGGCTCATTATATCGTTTATCTTCCCCCCTTTCCCATGCTGGAGCTGGAAGATTTCCCGCTTCGCGATGCGTGAATGAAATGACTGCTGGTTCCGAAGGCGCTTCGGTGGCACCGCTCTCTGCCAGGGCCCTGGCACGCCGTAACCTCGAGTCAACCAGCAGTCACCCCAAACACCACCATGAGGAGGTGGAAATGGCAGCGGCAGGAGCGGCTCAGCTCAGCCCCGGGAATGGGCTGGGAAGGAAAGGAAAATGACATACATCTGAGCTAAGAGGAGCATCACACACTACACTTGATCTCAGCCAAAAGGCAGAGAAGCTCTGGAGCCTTCAGCACAGGAAGGGCACGGACCTGAGCGAGCAGGTCCAGAGAAGGGCCATAAAAATAATCAGGGAGTTGGAGCGCCTCTGCTATGAGGACAGGCTGAGGGAGCTGGGGTTGTTCTGCCTGGAGAGGAGAAGGCTCTGGCGAAAACCCAATAGCAGCCTTCCAGTACCTAAAGGGGGCTAGAATAAGGAAGGAGAGAGACTGTTTATGAAAGCCTGGAGTGATAGGACAAGGAGAAATGGCTTCTAACTAGAGAAAAGCAGATTTAGATTGGATGTTAGGAACAAGTTCTTTACCATGAGGGTAGTGGAAAACTGGAACAGGATGGGGTGGGGGCCCCATCCCTGGAGATATTCGAGGTCAGGTTTGACAGGGCCCTGGGCATCCTGATCAAGTTGAGGATGCTCCTGCTGACTGCAGAGGGGTTGGACTAGATGGCCTTTGAAGGACCCTTCCAACCCAGACCATTCTATGATTCTATAAGAGAAATACATTAACACATGTAGAGGGAGATCTGGAACAGGAACGGGTTTAGCAGGGAAACAGGAACTAGGATTAATGCTGCTACTCTGAATTAAATATCCCTTAACTGTAGATCATCAGTGAAATAAGTGCTCTGTGTTTCCCAAGGATACATTTGCCTTCCTCTGTTACCTCTAGGGACTGAGGGCCAGCCTTAGCAGGAAAGAATGAAGCGAAGGAGACATACAGGAACCCCATCTTCTCCGTCTCCTCTGTCACCAGGTCACCCACCTCATTCAGCAGTGGGCCCACTTTCTGCATGATGTTGTTTTTTCTGCTGCTGCAGTTGAAGAAACCCTTGTTATTTTTTATAACTTTTGCCAAATTTAATTCCAAGAGGGCCTCGTAGTATCCCTACATACTCTGGCAACATTCCCAAATTCCTCCCAAGTGGCCAGCCCCTTTTTCACATACTCCATTGGAGTTTTTGCAGAAGCCCCTTGCTCATCCACATAGGTGTCTTGCCTCCCTTTCCTGATTTCTTACTTATGGGGATTCACTGGTCTTAAGCTTGGAGGAGGTGTGCTTGAAAAGCAACCAACTCTCCTCAGCCCCTCCTCTCTTCTGGAGCACTAGCCCATGGTGTTCTTCCAAATAGGTTACTGAACACATCAAAGTTGGCTCTCCTGAAGTCCAGGGTTGCAAACTTAATACCCTGCACTTGCAAGAAGATACAAAGCCATTCTCCAGAGAAAAATCCTAGTCCTCATCACAAACCAGAATACTGGTGTTCCCTGTCTGCTTCCTTCTCTTAGGAAGCCCCACAGCATTGCCTGAACAGTGTCAGTCTGCTGCAGGTTTTAAGTTTTCTGTTCTATTTATTCCTGTGTTTCTGTTGCTCTTTGCATGCTCAGAAGACCCAGATACCTTCAGGCCAGCTTTGCATTAGGGGCTTTTCAGAAGACCCAGGTATCTTCAGGCCAGCTTTGCATTAGAGGCTTCTCCTAAGTTACTATGGCGCACGACAAAGAGCTAGTAAAGAAAGAGGATGCTTGCAAAAATGCAGAAGAGATAACAGAGAAGAAAAGTCAGCTGTTGTGCACACTTAACTTACATTTTTTCCTAAGAAATGAAGGTAAGCAAATGCTACAGTTAAGAAGCTGCACACAAAATAAGTAAGTGAGGAGGGAGTTTGGAGCAGTTCTTGTGTTAGATGAATTACCTCTTCTCATTCTGCAGACAGGAAGGCTGGTAAGGATAAAGGGCTGGTAGAGAAATGCAATTTGTTTATTCCTTCAACAGAATTTAGCAATGAACTTACCGCAGTGCCATTGTTATCTCTAAATACATCTTGATTAAAATAGTCAAAGAGCTTCTTTTCTAACTGTAGCATAACCTAGAAAAAAAAACACACCCAAAACAAGAGAGAAAGGTCAGCAAAGCTCTTGGGCTTGGCTACCCTAAAGCACAGGAGTGGAAGTGACCCTCTGGAGACATGCAGCCCTTTAAAACCTCATGGTGTCACATGTCTAAAGCTCCTTGTCAGCTTGCCCAGTGGGTGACTTGCAATCACTTACAAAGATCCAATTAACTGAGCATTAGGTGTGACAATCTATAGCCCTCCCCTCCCTTTAAATTATCAGTTTGAAACAGCTATATTGGTGCTTTGAGAAAAGGCAGGGAACATTCAACAAGGTTTCTATGTACACGGGGTGCAGAGGGCATTCGGCTGTTTACCTTTCGGTCATTATCAGATTCACGAAATATGAGCTTGACCACTTCATTGGTGTCAGCTGCCCGCACGGTCTGCATCGTGGCCTTTGCACATAGTGTCTGCAAAACACAAAGGCAGAGAGGCAAGCCAGGTTAGTTAGGGGAAGCGTCAGGCCAAGTCCTCCTCAACTCCGGCAATCCATGCATCTTCAGCGCCCGCCTGAAAGCACGATCTGCTGCAGGTCAAAACACAAAGCATCGCTAATTTAAGTCGCTCCCACTTGTGACGGATTTAGAGTAAGAAACTGGATTACCATTTGGAGACAAACAGGACATAGTAAGCAAATATCAAGCAGATAAGGCAAATATTCCTTTTATTTACTACCATACACACAGGTTCTTTCACAAGTCTAAGACTGTACCACGCAATCTCATAGAATGGCTTAGGTTGGAAGGGACCATCTGCTCCAACCTCCCCACAATGGGCAGGGACAACACTCAACTAGACCTGGCCTGGAACACTCCCAAGAAAGAGGCATCCACAACCTCTCTGGGCAGCCTATTCCAGAGTTCCGCCACCCTCGTACTGAATACCTTCTTCTAAGATCTAGTCTAAACCTACTCTCCCTCAGCTTAAAACCATTCTCCTTGTCCCACCACTAGACACCCTCTCCAGCCTTCCTGTATGATGCCTTCAGGTATTGGAAGGCAGCTATAAGGTCTCCCCAGAGTCTTCTCTAGGCTGAATAACCACAGCTCCCTCAGCCTATTCTCATAGCAGAGTACTTGTAAACATCTTCAGAAGCCACTTTCCACAGCTCCACAGCCCTACCCATTTCTGACCTGTGTTCTTAGGAGCTGATTACTACCCTGGCATTGCAGCCCTGTGGGTTAACTCCTGTTTGCAAAACCTTCTGCCTTGCAAATTCATAACTGAGAAGTCTGAGCAACACTTGGACAATCTAACAGTAACTTTCACGGTTTACTCTGATCAGCAAATTGATGAGACAACAACACATTTCTAGGAATTCTGAGGACTGGGATATAAACCATCTCATGAATCAGCACTTCCTCAACACAGAGGTATCAGCCCCCCAGGGAACTTCCAGGCCTCAATTCCTTTGCCATTTGCCTGCTTGCTCCCAGTTTCCATGCAAGCAAAGCAGACCTGGAGATAACACAGGATAGGCTGTGTAAAGGGCTTGCTCTGTTGCATTCTACCAGGTGAAAATGTGAGCTTTCAACATAGCAGGTAGGCATATATTGAACTTTACAATGTACTTTAGATGCACCAAATGTGAAGCTTTAAGTACTCTAAGTGCTCTGAAATGCAAAATTAGAGCACAGTGGAGTAGGCAGCTTCACAGAACTCTGCAGGTACCCAGCATGGGCAAAGCTGCTTGCTGGTGTGTGATGCTGCCCCATCCCCAGACCTGCCTGGGCTGCTGGAAACCACCAAGCAGCAGAGAGCAGAATGAAAAAAAAACCCTGGCATTACTGGAAGGCAGAGTGCAAATGGCCACGATGCGCCCCCATGCCTGGCATGCAGCTCAGCATCCTTCACTACGGCACACGATCTGTGCACAGCCTGGACAGGGACACTGACAAAGACTGTCCCTCTGAACAAAAGCTTATTTTGTAGAGGTTCTTAACAAAAGCCTGCTAAAGAAAACAACTTAGTTGAGAAGAGGCAAAGAGGTGACTTCCCTCTCTGCCTGTCCTCTCCCTTTTCATAATGGCCAGACAACAGATTTTCATTTTGCTTAATATTCACTCATCAAATAAATATGTTCTGGTGTAACAGGGTAATAGAATTTCACATCCTACTGCATGCTTCTTTATCTGACACACAGAAGTACTTATATGGGGATTCATTATTGGAAGTGCAGTATCCATCAGACACAATGCCATGAAACTACAGCTTGCTTCCCAGTTCCCCATCCCCAATTTCTTCTGAAGGAAGAAAAGCCAAATACATCTTTAAACAAAGATCCACCTGCTTCTAAATGTTTTAGATCTCAGCTGCAAGTGCCAGTGCTAGAATGGGAACAATCTGTCACTGGACTTTTTGCCCCCATTTGATAGAAAGACATTAAAAATGGTCCTTGGTAAAGGCCCCTGCGTGCTGCCAGAGCATAAACAAAAAGAACAAGCCAAGCGATTTAATTTTTAAAGGAAGACTTGAGTGTGATTCAGTAAAACACAAACCTGATTTTTTTATTGCAAGTCTGTGACCAGAACAGGTGCCCAGCCTCCAGCTTCCTGAATAAATGGTGTTCTCTCCTGACAAATTCTTCCTGAGCATTTCCTCCCTCCCCTAAGCAGTGCCATGTCTTTGGATCACAAACATCTCACTCTGGGCTTTCCCCTACCATGCTTGGCACACCCCAGGCACCAGCTTGGCCGCAGGTGCTTGTGAAAGCACAGTTTTCACTGGAGAAGGGGATGCTGGTCAGATGGGCACAGACTCTGGCAGGGGGTTGGACTCACAAAATCACAGAAACATTCAGGTTGGAAAAGACCCTCAGGATCACCAAGTCCAACCAGTAACTCTACTCAACAAAGTTCACCCAATGATCTCCGGAGGTCCCTTCCAACCCCTAACATCCCGTGATCCTGTGACCCGGGCTGGAGAGCCTCACCTGTCCTGCAGGGTTTGAAGGTGCCTTCTGACAGGCTTAGGGGAAGAGTGGGGGATATGCAGCGGCAGTTCATTAACCCTAGCTCCTGCTGGGAAGGGGAGTAGAGGCATCTCAGGACACTTTCGGTGCACAGGGCCACCGACTTCTCCCTGGCGGGACCCCGCTGGCCAGGGCACGGAGCTGCCGCTCGGCCATCTGTGTGTGTGGGGGACACGGTGAGGTAATGCACTGCGAGCCCTTCCCTCCGCACCGGCCATTGAAATTCCGAGCACAGAGCAGCTAATCGGGTCAAGCCCAAAGAAATAGCGCTTTGGGCTGATGTGTCACAAATCAGTCTGGTCGCTTTAAACAGCACACCAGATTAGAACAAGCACCCGAACAAACCAAAGCGGAAAACCCGCCGCTCTCTAAAGCTGGTTTCTAAAGCCCTAACAAATCGCTCCATCTTTCACTCATTTAAACTTTCCAAATGAGGGTCAATACGGTCCCCGAGCATCCAAATGCTAATGCGCTTAAGTGCGCTTAAGCAGCTTTCCAGAGTGAATGGGCCAAAGAAGGGCTCGAAAAGACAAGGCAGAGTTACTGTCACTGTCAAAAAGTCATTGTAGCCACCCCCAGAGTGGTAGCAATTCAAGAAATTCATGATTTCTGTCTCTTAAAGGCATCTGCTTGAGAACATTTTTTTTTTCTTCTGAGCTGCTTTATCTCACAACTTCAGGCCGGCTCTAAAAGAAGAAGAAGAAGAAAAAAAAACCCAAACCAAAACAACAAACCCGCGATCGACTCTTGAGAACCAATACAGAGAAAGGACCCACATACCTTATCGCTTTCAAATTTCACACGCACAAAAAGTTACCTTATTCACAGACAAAAAGTGATTGGGCAAAGGTTCATTTCTTATACAAGCTGGAGCACTCCTTCTTTTTTCCCTCCTCCTTTCAATTTCTACAAAGTCGTAGTCACCCAAGCAGAAAACCTGGGGGGAACATGTGCCTTTTTAGGCAAGTCTGCTTATGAAGGGATTTTTGTTGTTGTTGCTGGCAAAGAAAATCGAACTGCTATGAAACCACGCCGCTTCTTTTAGGGCATTCCCTCAAAGGTACTCTTTTAACAGAGCCAGAAAAGAGGGTTTCAGATATCAAAACTCTCCCTGAGTTACCTTTTTTCTTTCTATTTTTAAAAATATTTTTTTAAATAATTTTTTTAAAAAAAAAAAAAAAAAGTTTGTGGTTTTTTTCTTTTTATTTTTTTTTCTTTTAAATAAGATTTGCTTAAAAAGTTTTCAGGGTTGCTGAGAGAAGCTGAACGTTCAGGCTGCAGCTCAGCGAACACAGACCTGTCTCAGTCTTGTCTCACAGACCCTACGCTCACAGGTAGCTGCCGCCCAGGATTTGGGGTTTTTTTTTGCATAAGCCTTTGGGGTAATTTACGTGTATTGAATTGTACAACACAACAATCACTTTCGTGACAATCGCCTTGGAAGGCAGTGAAAAAAAAAAAAAGGAAGAAAAGGCACTGTGATGCAAACGAGGAGCGAAAGAAAATTTGTTACACTGAAAGAGACAAATCTGGAATTTGGTCTAAACTCTGCGGCCCTCAGAAGCTGAAAGCCTTTTGATTTACAGCACAAACACGGCCTTCAGAATACATCTGCTCCCACAGATAAACAAAAACGTTGCAATGCTCTACTCTGCAGTTCTGCATGCCTACAGTAAAGAGGGACAAAGGCATTAAAACGATTGTGTTATATACATCACACACACACGATGTTCTGTACCAGGCATGACTGCTTTTCACACCGTGCCTCGGCGCAAGCCCTCTGAGCAGCTCTGAGCTGTATTACTGCTCCCTGCCAGCAGCGCTCTGCTGAAAACTGCAGCTGATTTTTCATGCATTTTGCACTCCTGCTTCCTGAACGTCCTTTAGACTCTCCAGTCCCCCTCGTGATGAGCTGTGGCATGCTTGCAATCCCTTCAACATAATTTTTTTAGGGAAAAGGAAAAAAAAAGATAGGCGCACACAACCCCAAACTTTCCTAATTGCCTCTCTCTGCTGATTCTAAAGATGTGTATTATTCTTCCCAATGATTTGAATACTCTACACAGGACTTACTATGACTTTGAATTCTTACAAAACAAAAGTAAGTAGAATATATTACTTGCTCCTTTATAATGGGGGAAAAAAAAAATAATTAAATAAATCAGCAGTGGCTGCAATCACAATTTCCAGTAAGCCATATGGAATAAACCAGAAGTGTTTGTTGCTAAAAGTGCCAGGAGAGAAGTGCAGAGTCTGCAGAAAGCTAACGTGAGCCAGCTGAGAGAAGGTCTTGAGCACATGAGTAACCAAATCAATTAAATTTATGATATTTCATTTTATTCCAGTTACATACTCCGTGGATTCTGGCAGTATAGAAAAGACAGAGGTACATGTATCATCTAATTATGACAGTGAAATACTTCTTCTGAAATGCTACTCAAAACCCAAAATCAATTTGACATTTATTGAGTTAGGCTAATGAAATGCTTTTTTATTATTATCTGCATGCAGATTGCATTTGAAACCATCAGTGAGGTAAAAGATGGGCTGCTTTGGAAACAAGAGCAATAGCTGTCTTGTTTGAGCTCCTCCTTACCCCTGAGGGGTTGATAAGATTTTTCTGGGTATTTGGAATATAGCAACAGTAAATTGACCAACTCATGTGATGCAAGAGAAAAAAATTTGCAAGTGAGAGGGGAATTAAAAAAAAAAAAAAAAAGTTAAACAGAACTTTCTGAGCCAAGGAAAGTTGCACATTTAGCTCCAGGACAGGTCACATTGTGGCTTTGAAGTCTCCCTGCCATTGAAATGGAGACTAATTTTAGCTGGTTCCTGACAGCTGTGCAGAGGAATCCAGCCACAGAGCTGCTGCCCACAATTAGGGAAATGGCCCAGCTAAATACCCCAGGGTAAAGCAATCAAAAGGCATCTGAAAGGACAGACACCTTTGCTTGAAAATATATCCCTGAGGCTGTGTATTAACTTGTGTTAACTTTAACTGTGTGGAAAGAGCAATCATGTCTCTGAGGAGTTACTACAGCTTTCAATACTTCAGCTTCCAGGAGCAGGAATTTAACTCAGCAGTGACAAAAATGCTAGATGAATAAAGACCAAATATAGAAAAATATTAATGAGAAGCCACTGAAAAGTATCACTGGGTGAAATTACTTTCTCTTTGAGAATTCCTGGAGGACTAAGCTCATGCCCAGGGGCTGAGTGGGAGGGAAAGAAGCGTCACCGGTGTATGCTTCATCTTCTGATGGCAACTCGATGCCATCACGCTGCTGCCTGCACTCGCTGTAGGCCTGATGTCACCTCCCAGGTGGTTTACAGCAGCACCAGTTCTACTGCCTGCGAAAGCCTGCTTCAGAGCCTACCCAAAACCTGTAGCAGTGCTCTGGTCTCCACCACATGACCCTTTTGCTGATTCGTTGCTAGTTTAAAAATATGGCACTGGGTAGCATCTGTGACCACAAAAGCTCCAGACAAAGACTTCATGCTCCCGTTCTTCCCAAGATCTCCTGTCTTCCTATAACAAACAGTCCCTCCTGGAAACAACTTGCAATTCTTTGGGCTCAGTTGCATGTTAGTTGCACTAAGCTCCTCATGAAATGCATTTTCTTGTTCAGAGTCCGAGACTATGACTCTGTAGGCTCGGACAGAGTCATGACTACGTCATCACAGCGCATCACTAGGCAACGCGGAACCATTCCCTTCAGTTTTCCAGGTACTGCACTGAGGGCCAGCCTGTGCCCAGCAGCACAGGGGCCTGCTCTGTTGGTGCCACTCTCCTGCCTGCCCTGCCACCACTGCTCCCAGTTCCTACAGAGCTATCTCTGCAGCAGGGGCTGAGATTTCTGTCTGCACCAGAGTAGGAGGCAGCAGGGCCACCCTCGGCTGAGCAGGGGCAGGACAAGAGCCTGCTCTGCCCCAGGCCCACTCTGCGGTGGCTGTCCATGTCCCTGTCCCCGTGTCCCTGTCCTTGCAGCTTTCCTCTGCGCCACCAGCTGTGCTGGCAATGATGGCCCCCTTCTTCACTCTCTGCTTCAGCAAGCAATCTGAACGCAGTCCAAAGGCCTGTGCCACTGCCATTCTCTGAGATTATAGATCTGGAAGCAAGTGATGAAGGCCCAACCTTAGGTTCTCATAAAGAAAGTGCTGTCACAGCTCTGGGAGGCAGGATCACGGACTGTGGCCATCAGCTGCTCCTAGCGTCCTGCTTACCCAGTGCATGCATTGCTGATGGTGGCTGAAAGAAATCCTCCTGGCTTTGCTGCATGCCTCTTTTTAAAAAAAATTTTCTTCTTACTACTGTTAATTTCTTCCCCTTCAGGAGTATCACAGAAACATTCAGGTTGGAAAAGACCCTCAGTATCACCAAGTTCACCTGAGAACCCTACTCTACAAAGTTCACGCCTAAACCACATCCCCAAACACCACATCCAAACCACCTTTAAACACATCCAGGGTTGGTGACTCCACCGCCTCCCAGGCAGCACATTCCAATGCCTGACCACTCTGACTGTGAAAATTTTTTTCCTTATGTCCAGTCTAAACCTACCCAGTCACAGCTTGAGGCCATTCCCTTGTGTTTTCTCACCAAGTATCTGTGAGAAGAGACCAGCACCAGCCTCTCCACAACCTCTTTTCAGGTAGTTGCAGAGAAAAATGATGTCTCCCCTCAGCCTCCTCTTTTCCAGACTAACCATCCCCAGGCTCCCTCAGTCACTCCTCATAAGATTTATTCTCCAGGCCCTCCACCAGCTTTGTTGCCCCCTTTTTAAGCCCTCGGTTTGTATTTGCTTGCTGATATCAACAATGTGTTTCAAACAGATTCAAGATTTCAGTGAGACCTGGATAAATCCTGCATCCTGCACCACTAGCATATCTGGAACTTTGAAGCTGTTTGCTAGAAAAACCTCTTCCCTCCTCCTGTCCATCTTTCTCGTCATTTAGCATCACTACTCGAATTCAAGTAAGGTTCTGGGAGAGTTTTCAAAGACAATAATTTGCTTTTCCATTAATTATAGGAACTGGAACAGTGCAACTCTTCCTGTGGAAATCTTCTGTAGATGTGTTGGCTTGTTCCATGAAGGGAACAAGACCTGCAGAGACCTATTTAGGCATTATTACTTCTCTTCCATTATCTTCCCTCCTTTGGCCAAGCGGCAATACCAGCTTGAAAAATTTCTTCTTGGAAACCTTCACGGGACTCACCCTTCTACTCCAGCTGACTAAGCAGAGGACTGTATGTGCCGTTTCTGAGAAGCAAAGACTTAGATCAGGCACACAAGATCTGTGATGTAAATCTGCATTTGCAGAGAAATGCAAAATCCCCAGTTCCCTTGGATTCAGGAGAAATGGAGTAAGAGGCAGCACCTCTCCTTACAACTAAGCTTGCTTTTATCTAACTTGCAGACTAAGAACCTTCTATTTCTTTTCATTTTCAAAGCAAAACAGCCTGTGAACCCCATCTGCTCCTGAGTGCCTCGCAATTGCCTTTGTTTAGAGCGGTAATGTTTGCCTCTGCTTGTGCTGATGGTGGCATTGTCTCTGCTACCTCCACGTTTAGTGCTTTCTCACAGCTGTAAGAAGCGGAACATGGCAGCAGTACCGTGAAGTACCAAAAATCTAAGACAACATCGAGCGAAATTCTTGGTGCTTCTTGACTGGCTTTCAGAACCGGACACTGCAGGTTCCAAATAACCAGAGTCTGTCAGATTTATCCTCCTGGGACCTGCTGGGGTTCCAGGAGAGCAGCAGAGCGCTCTGCAGAGGGTGGCATCTCCACCTGCTCCCACCCAGAACACACAGCAAGCCTCAAAAACGCTCCCACACGGTGTTTTGTTTCACCACCGAGTAGCAATGACAAAAAGAGTAAACTTGGGAGGTTGCCCTTTAAATTAATGGGGTACAAAATCAACAGCACGACACAGTTCAAGATCAAGGCTCAGCCTCTGAGGAGTGTGAACCTTTGGCTTCCACAAAGTGACCTTGCCACAGCAGGTATCACCTGTGTAACATACGATCCATGCTCAACACATTGTGCAGTATTTCTGCATCTCTCTTAATCTTATCCTTAGAAATGAAAATTGGAGATGAGTTTTAAAACCTGAAGTGTTGGGCAGGCCTGAGATCAGACCACTATCTACCAAAAAAATCTCTGCCTTTAGGCAGACACCAGCTAATTTTAATCACAAGGAGAGAAATACAGAGAAATGTTTTCATTTCTGCCTATCATGCACAATAGGGAAAATAATTAGCCCCCTAAACAAAGAGAGAATATGAGGCCTGGAAAGTGACTTGCAGGGAGCTGTTGGCTCCCTGGGCAAGTGCTCTCACTAAATCTAAGCCCCACAGTGAGATGAACGTGCACCCTCCCTCCCATCAAATGACCACGAATGTATATGGCAAAGTGGAAGAGATATTTCCCACCAGTGGGGGAAGAACACCCTTTCTCAACACTGACTTTACTTTTTAAGGGAACAAATGTGGCTGGAAAGCAATTTCCAGTTTACTGAGTCTGGTTTTCTGACCTGAGCAAGCTGGGAATGTGAAATTCACCATGTAATTAACTGGAATGTGCTGTGCAGTGTTATGGCGAGACCAGAACTTGGCTGATCAGGTAATGGCTTGCTACTGCAACATGTGGACAATTTCCTGACTGTATTTTCCCCCTTTCTCTGTTTGCCCAGCCTCCCTGACTTGACTCCTTTTCATCCTGCTATATCTCATTCATTTCTCATCGACGTACTCCCTGTCTGGTTCCACATCATTTGCTCCTTTATTCACTTTCGAAATGGAATATGAGTCCAGCAGCCTTTAAGTTCAAATGGTCCTTTTGAGCTAGGTATGTTCAAATTGCTCAGAGAACCATGAGGTGGGACTGCTGAGCTGTCCTCCTCTCCTACCACTGCTGGCACACAGCTTCTAAGCAGCTGGCTGTGGCATCACCTTGATTCTGCAGATGCTGGGAATCTGAAGATTATCTTTGTAAAGTACTGTGCAAAGTATTCCCCCTGATCAGTGGTAAGATGGATTGATAGATCGGTGTGTGCATGGCACCCAATAAAAATCAATTGCCGAGTAAACCAGTCCCTGTGGAGAGCTGGAATTAGGGTGACACATTCGGCTGACTGTCCCTTTTCACCACCCCTCGTAAGGTAGCTTTGTGTCCTCGTTGCGGTGGTTTCTGTTGGTGCAAGAATGAAGGGTTGGTGCAAGAATGAACGGTTGGTACACTACAGCAACATTCATCATTCCCCCAGAACACCACCTCCACCGAATGGGTGCAAAGAACAGTTGATGACCAGCAACAAACTGCAGTGCAGGCAACTAGATCAATGAGAGTGACACGGCTGATCAGAGAAAGGAGGCCTTGGAGGAACAGCAACTTCACACCACTGGCTGGGGATCCAAAGGGACTTAACCTATCAACAAATGCCAATCCCTGGCTCATTTGACACCAGTGAGAGAGCACAGAAAGCTCTTCCAGAAATGCAGCTTCCATGGTCCTCCTGCTCTTATGGACCAGTGATCCATCTGGAGGGGTTAGGGCCCAACTGGGCAAACACCCAGAAAGCACATTCTGCAGAGTTTCTGAAACAGGGACGAACATTTTCTTCTTAAAGCAAAGCAGGATTGGAACAAGCTGAGAAATACAGGGAGCTCCCCATTATGCAGAGAGAGGAAAGAATGCAAGTTCAAAAGTGTTAACGCAACATCATTTCAAAGCTAACAGCTGTGGGCTGGCTGGTGAAGTGCTATTCTTTTCCCTGTATCTTTAAGTGCTGTTAAATTCATTTGTCACTTGATGGAAAGCCAACAGGCTACAAATCTCCCAAGCCCCTCTGGGCTGAATGGTGACAGGAGTGTTCTGTTCCGCCATCAGAAAACATTTGTGTGCGTCTCTGTCCAGAGTCATACATGCTACTTTAACTCATCTGCCTCCCCATTCTCTCCAGCCCAGGAGGACAAATTGCTCACTGTGGCTCCCTTTCAGAGGCAGTACAGCGCGCAAAGAATCATGACTGAGCAGAAACACAAGGAACAGGCACATAAAAATTCATCACTTTGGCCTCCTGACCTCTTGCCACTGGTTTGGCAAACCCCGTCTCAAAAAGTAGCACCAAGGGAGAGCTGAGCAGACCGGCTGAGTGAAATTACTGACAAAAAATATCTTGGACACAGGAAAACCCCACCAGATGCTTCATTGTCTTTGCAGAGAAGTGGTGCTGAAAAAGGGGGTGATCTACCACATGGCATATTGGGTGGAATAAGTAGTGCCATTGTTTCAGAGCAGCTCTGTCACTTTACTGACTGCAGTACAAAGAGGTGTAAAGCAAGATTTAATCCTGACTTTTTAGTCAGCAGATTAAAACCAATCATGCCAGATGTCCACAAGACTGTTTAACATACAGAAAGCTTTTTCATACTCTACAAAAAAAGTGAAAGCTGTAATAACTTCTTCTTTATTTCCTCTAGAGAGGCCTTTTTCACTCACTTTTCCTCAGAAAAAAGGGAGATATTGTAATGGATTTTAAGATGTGCTATTAATTTTTACCCTAGCCTTTGCTCTTTCCCCTTTTGAGACAGAGCTAAACAGAGTAAATTCTTTTACCCAACCCCAAATCAGACAGGTATGCCAGTGAAAACTGATAGTCAAATAAAAAAAAGCTGTGATTTCCAGAAGAGTGGATGCCCATAAGACCAGGAATGGAGATTACCAGCAGCACTCACAATGGAAGTTAAAATTCCTCCCCACAACACTTGCTGTGATGCAAGATATTCAAGAGTGCTGATTAAAACCCATGTATTTGTTTCCCCCACCAAAACTGGGATTTCACAGGTGCTGGCTCACACCCACCCTGCTGCCTCCCTCACAAAGGAGCACACAGCACAGAGAGGCTGGGGGTGTCCTGCACAGTCTGTGTTGTGGACATCAGAAACCTTACAGCGACTATGAGTGAGTGCAGTGTGATCCCAGCCTGGCACTCCTGAGTGGATGATCCATGTGGTACCCGGGACATGTGCTGGCAGTGGTGGCACCTGACACCTGAGGTCACAGGAGCTACGACCAACTCTCAGATGTGAGTGCTTCTGCCTGATGTTCCAATTTGAAATACTTGATACTCTTAATATCAGGTGACAGGGGAGAGGACATGGCCTCAAGTTGCACCAGGGGCGGTTTAGATTGAATATTAGGAACAATTTCTTTCCTGTGAGAGCGGTCAGGCATTGGAACAGGCTGCCCAGGGAAGTGGTGGAGTCACCATCCCTAGAGGTGTCCAAGAAATGTGTGGACGTGGCACTTGGGGACATGGTTCAGTGGCCATGGTGGTGTTGGGTTGATGCTTGGACTTAATGATCTTAGAGGGCTTTTCCAACCCAAACAATTCTATGATTCTATGAAAGTACTTGGTGTTCTGACTGAAGCTCCTGCAAAGCTGGCAAATGCTTCACAGGGTGCTGCTTTAGTCTTTTTCTATTGATAAACAAATTAATCTCTACAAATATTACCACAAAGGATACAAATTCAATAATTACTGTGCTTTAAAAACACTTAATATTTTTCTACTATATTAATTCAATAGTTACTCTGCTTTAAAAACATTTAGTCTTTTCCCTACTGTATTAATTCAAGAATTACTGTGCTTTAAAAATATGTAATATTTTTCCCCTGCTGCATTACAGAAGTACAAAAACATCTGCATATTAGAGTCCCTGTCTGAATCTCCATCACCAAACATGTTGCTAGGTTCAACAAAGTCCAGAGCATATTCTGAGTTTCTCAAACTTGAAGCAAGATTTAACATTATTGTTGCAAAAAAAAGCTATAAACAAACCCCTCTCTCCCCTTCAAATGCCAGTCTCAGGCTGATTTGTATCATACACATCACTTACTAACTCAGGAGCTGTATAGCAGCAAGAAAATGCTTCACTTGGCAGTATCCATCATTTGGCTGAGGAAAAAACCCAACAACTTACTTATCTCAGAGCACTTAGGCTGCTAAAATAAAAGTAACCACCTTAATGCCTCACTATACCAGTGATGCACTGAACCTAAGCCAGTACCATTAAAACCATTTCCTGCATTTTACATCTAGTCCAGACCTAAATGCAAACAGCTAAGATCATGTGCTACATGGAGTAGCAAGGTGCTGCTTTAGTTGTACTGCTGCAGACAGTACCTTTTGTCCTTCCAGAGGAACACTTGTACCTCCTCACTGCTGTGCCAGGACAGACGTGCTGCATGGTCCCTCAAACCCTCCAGGTCAGCCACACACTCAACTGCAGGGGTTCCTCCCTCCTGCCAACAACGACCCAATTCCTGCATCCCTTAAAACCAAGGTGCCACTCCTGGGGCTCAAGTGAGACAAGAGGATGAGTATGTCACACAGTTCCACTCTAGCACCCTTCTTTCTTCCCCAGAAAATGGGTTTCATTAAGTTAATGAAGCTGCACTCTTTGTCTTGGTCTTTCTAACATTTACATCCTTTCTGTGCTCTTGGTAGGTCCCATATCCTACTGGTAAATTTGGCAAGTAGACCCTTCACTTGTATTTCTCCTCTCCCCAGTGGATGGTGATGACTGGAAGGAGAAACCTACTTGCTTCAGAGCTTCTGGCACCTCTTACTGAAGAGAAACAGGCAGGACCATGATGAAGATGAGAGTGTTTTCTTTCTAACAAAGTCTAACTGGAGACTCTCCAGCTACCTCAGAGGAATAAGCCAACTAAATGTCCATCTGACTGAGAGATTTCTCCCAGTTAAACACTTCTGTCCCCACTAATTATTCCACTGTGGAACTGGCACAATTTGAAAATTATAATTCTCCTCCCTTCTTCTGAATTTCTTCAAGCACGTCTTGTGGGTGGCCTTCAAGATACATTTTACCAATTTTTCATGCCCATCCCTCGAAATGTGACCCTGCTCCTGTGCTTTTATCTCTCTGACAACTTCACACAGGAAAACATGCAGCCCCTCTGATAGCATGAAATCGGAAACAATGGCCTCTGGAAACAAAAGGGAGTAGGGGAGGCAGGATACAGTCCAGGTCCTGCCTGATTTTAGGCACAAACAGATGTTCATAGGCTCCGATAACCTGAGCAAGCTGAAAGGAAAAGCTTGTAAAAGAAATGGACCTTAAAAACAATGTATTGAAGAGCTTTAAATAAAGGCAAAGGGGAAGCAATATGGCTTTCAATGATAAATCTCGGCAAGGAAAAAAAAAAAAAAAGAGAAAGAAGCCCAAAGTGGCCCCATGAATTTCAATGGTGCATTTTTCTTTTTCAATGAACTCTAGGCTCGTTGTGAAATCTACAAATTGCTCAAATCTCGACTCCGTTTACAAGTCTCCCATAGCCATTAAAAGGTTACAATGCAGGCATCCCTCGTTCCTTGTAACTAATCACCATAGCTGGGAACACCCAGCGCTGCCCTGAAATATAGGCTAATGCTATTATTTTAAAAGCTGCTTATGGCTCAACAAAGAGGAATATGCTGAAAGAATCTTGATTGGAAAAAATCTTAGACGAGCTGTTGGAACAAATTATGTTCAATCTCCCTTCCCTTTTCATGTGCTCCGTTTCAGCTTCCAAAAGCCCCCACGTAAAGAAGCCTGAATTGGGCCCGGGGGTTCTGCTTTCACAAAGGCCAATGAGCAGCATTTACAAACGAAACAAAGTGCGGAATCACTGCTCTGACTGAAGTTTCTGCTTTTGTGATTAAAACTCTCTTCCTCTTTCTTGGAGAGCCCTGCCATCCAAAAGGCCCTGTGCCATGCTCCAATGCACAAAATACATGTATTCATTACAGGAGAAGAGGGGGAAGGAAAGAAAAAAAAAAAGCCTGGAAAATTTGGCACAAAAGGCGGGTGCATAGCTTAAAGTCCTGTGCAGGATAGCCCTCATTTGAACTCTGCACATTTGCATAGATTTTACCTACTGATTGTCTCCACCAGGAGTATTGTGGGTAACTGAAAATAATGTTTCGTGGGCTGTTTGTGGTCAGGTGCAGATTTAACTCGTTCACTGCGAACATTAAGGAGAGGCATATGGTAAAGAAATAAAGAAACAGTGTCGTCCTTCACAGAACCACCGAATGTCAGGGGCTGGAAAGGAGCGCAAAAGATCATCCAGTCCAACGCCCCTGCCAAAGCAGGATCACCTACACCAGGTCACACAGGAATGCATCCAGGTGGGTTTTGAATATCTCCAGAGAGGGAGACCCCACAGCCTCCCTGGGCAGCCTGTTCCATCACACTCATCGTGAAAAACTTTTTCCTCATGTTCCCATGGAGCTTCCTATGCCTCAGCTTCCACGCAGTGCCGCTGGTCCTGACATTGGGCATCACTGAGCAGAGCCTGGCTCCATCCTCTTGGCGCTCACCCTTTACTTATTTGTAAACATTAATGAGATCATCCCTTGCTCTCCTCTTCTCTCCAAGTTAAAGAGCCCCAGCTTCCTCAGTCTCTCCTCATAATTTCAATGAAAATGAGCTTTAAGAAATTCCTAAACAAAACTCAAGGCACAAGTAACCATGCATTTGTCTAGCCTAATGATACACAGCACAGGCTCACCACCCTGCACGCATTTCCTCCTGAACGGAGGCAAAGGGCTTCTCTTTCACCAAAACAAAGCCTTAGCTTTTGGTGAGACATGGGACATTCACCAGTTCCTCTGGTAGTCCTCCCAGAAAAGAACCTCTTGTGAATCACTCTCGGGGCTAATTTCTCATGCATGACTTTTCATTTGAACTTGCCTGTTAGTGGCTTCTAAACATCATTGAGACATGAAAGGAATGGGAACATTGCTGTAAACACAGCAGACTATAAAGACCTCAGCCTTCTAACTAGGAACTCCTGGGATGCCCTTGCTGATGGACTATTTAAGTTCAATTCAGCAGGGGTCTCGGGAAGCTTGCTTTAGCAAACCTGATCCTAGTGCCTGTGAACCTAATTCCTCTTTGGCCTCCGGATCTGGCCTAGGGTCTCAGTAAGAAGAAAGGGAGCCTTCCTCTCCTCCCGGGCCAGCTCACGGAGGAAAGATGTTTGATGGTTTTCAGTGGACCACCTCTGCAGCCACATATAAAAATCAATTAAAAAGACACAGGAGAAAGTGCATCAAGGAGGTAAGCTGTGGCACTGCCACGGGAGCTGAGGCCCAGCAGGTGCCTGCTGTCTCCTCACTGCTGCTGCATGTGCTGATCCAAATGCAGGTTCAGTAGTGCTGTGTTTTCTGGGAACTCCTTTGCCACATTTTCATCCAACTTGTTAATCTTGGGGACAAACCGCCTCGCTCAAGCATATTTTGGTGACTGAATTATTTCTTTCCATTTTTTTTTTCCCTCACTAAAAACTTTTCCACTGGTTTGCCCGAAATGAATGTCAAGCTAATGAGCTTTCAGTTGATGAGAACCTTGCTTGGTGCTTCCCTTCTTTCCTCCTCCTTAACTAGGGACACAAATCTATCTGCTTTTAGCATTCTGCAGAATCCCAGGTGCTTCAGTTTGTTCCAAACCAACGTTTAAGACTCCAGGCTACAGAAGAGATCATTAAAAAGGGCCAATTCTAACAGCTGTAATCCTCCCCTGTTACTGACAGAGTAACACTATATAATCTTCATGTGGTAAGCATGTTCTGCTTCTTTTAGCATGTAGAGCAGAAGTAGAGAGAGAAGACCTCTGCTGTTTCTGAAACAGCACTTTCACTTTTATTAAGTGCATGAAATAAAAAAATGTAAATATTTTGCCCTACTTTCTAAACAGAAACCGATCACACACAGTAAAATACCAGCCCTGCACTGAATGCCTAAAAGGAATGAATGCAGCTAACAACTCTCTCAACTCAAGGATAGAAAAGAAACGACAGAACCCTCAGGGCACAACAGAATTGCTGGAGTGGAGATTCAGAAGAAATACAACACCCTACTGATCCACACTGCCATGTCCTGCAGAAAGCCTACCTCCAGTCCATGCCTGGTTCAGGCACCTCTGCCTCACCCCCTCCCCAAAGCCTGGCTCCAGAAGCGCTGTGAGTGAGCCTGCACGCTCTGACAGCGCTGCAGTCACAGCCACCCTGGGAGCAGAAGACAAGAGTGCCACCCAACTTCCACTTGCTGAGCTGATTGCTAGGACACCATCACCCAGGCACAGCTGGCACACAGCTTCTTTAGGTTACACAGAAATAATGCCAAGTTAAAGAGATTTTCAGTACATTCAAGGAAAACATTAACTCTTGGTTTTTCTACTCTCCCAAATATTTCACTCGGGTCCAGTACTGACAGCCTGAAGAAATTCAGCACTTGTTAAAACTGCAGAAAACAAAGACAGAAATGAAGAACAAATTCTGCTGGTTTATTCCATGACATTTACAAGTGGGGCAAGACTTGGAAGAGTTAAACCTGATCAACCTTCAACACTTACTGAGAAGAAACTCTCTTATCTCTGCAGCTGATCCTCACAACTCACTCTCCAGACTTTTGGACCGTCTTTAGATTATTTCAGGGTGAGAAAACCCAAACAGACAAAGGTCTTTGAATGGCATTTAAAAACATCTATTCTCTTTGACTGTTAATAACATATCACTGCTTGGATGTTGCAGCACTGAGCTATCCTTAACGATTTGATTTCAGAACCGCACCAACTAAGCAACCAGCATGATTTGCACTAACTGCAACGTGGTTTGTTCCATAAAAGACACCCTTTGACTTCTTGGAACTATACTTAACATGAAGGAAATTCAGCTGGCAGCTTTAAAGGATTTTAAAATTACCATTACAAAACCACACTAAATTAGCACACAGAGCCGCTCAGTTTAAATACGCTAACATCAAAGGCTTCAATGGGAGTTTTATTTAGTCCTAGGGAAATTATCAAAGGCAAGAACGATGTTTAATGGTAACAGCCTACGTATGCCCTTCTGTATCTTACCAAGGCACACTCCTGGCTGAAATAAATCTGTCATTAGCAAAAAAAATAATAATCAAGTTAAAGAGCCAACTGTATAGAAATCATTGTCAAAACTAGCTTTTCGTTTCGAGTCACAGAATCACCAAGGCTGGAAGAGACCTCAAAGATCATCAAGTCCAACCTGTCACCACAAACCTCATGACTAAACCATGGCACCAAGTGCCATGTCCAATCCCCTCTTGAACACTTCCAGCAATGGTGACTCCACCACCTCCCTGGGCAGCACATCCCAATGGCTAACAACTCTCTCTGGGAAGAACTTTCTCCTCACCTCCAGCCTAAACTTCCCCTGGCACAGCCTGAGCCTGTGTCCTCTTGTTCTGGTGCTGGTTGCCTGGGAGAAGAGACCAACCCCCTCCTGGCTACAACCACCCTTCAGGTAGTTGTAGACAGCAGTAAGGTCTCCCCTGAGCCTCCTCTTCTTTAGGCTAAACAACCCCAGCTCCCTCAGCCTCTCCTCGTAGGGCTTGTGCTGGAGGCCTCTCCCCAGCCTCCTTGTCACAGGTTTTCAGCTGGAAATCCTGACAGCAAGGTGTCAGCACATGCTATTTGCTAGAGAGCACACAGTATGTGGTATCAGGTGACTGTCTGAGCCTTCTGTAGAGCCTAACAACAACAGAATTACAGCCTTAATTTGGTCTATCCCTGCTTTTACTGTTTGACATTGTTTCTCAGTTATTCTGCTGTCAATATTTGCAGAACAGAAGCCTGTGTCGGTATTGATTTCCTAAAGACTTTGAATCACTGTCTTCATAATGCATATATTTTAAGGCAAGTGCATGCAAAAGGTGGAGGTGAAGCTGCTTATTGAATTAAATCAATACAAGACACCAGACTGGCAATTATCATCTGGTATTCCTTCTATATAATGTAAAATAGTCAGCAGACAGGAAAGAAACAAATTTCCATCCCACTTCGGCAATCTCTGATTTACATCTCTTGTACCCTCTGGACCTTCAGCTTGCTTAAGTTCAGTTGTTGTCACTCAAGTATTCAGCACATACTTGACTTAACTCCAAAGACTGGCAACGATTGGGTTGCAGTGCCACCTCCTGTGATTAGAATAGAATAGAATAGAATAGAATAGAATAGAATAGAATAGAATAGAATAGAATTACCAAGGTTGGAAGAGACCTTGAAAATCATCGAGTCCAACCTGTAACCACAACCTCACAACTAGAGGTTGATGCTTCTGTGGTTCACACTGAAGGGCAGAGAAAGAAGCAGTGGCAGCTATGGTTGGGAGATGCTTCTCCAAAGGGAGCACAGAGGCTGTACAGCAGGGATTTCATGACTTAAAACCCTCCAAATGACAATGAGGGGGAAATCTGGAATCCAGGTGAGAGTCCAGCTCTATTCAGATTAAGTTTGTGTTTCTGCAGTTCTACATTCACACTGTGTTCAGGTGAAAATATAGAAAGACCATAGCCTGGTTTAGTTTTCAGGGAAGAATTAGAATTCTGTGAATAAAAGTCAATCTAAGAATAGCATTATGGAAACACAAAGTGATTTCCATAAAGAGCTCCTCCAGCACTTGCATTACTTTGCTATGTCTCAGGGAGCAGGGTGATCAGAGTGCCACACAGAAGCAGCAAAAGCAGGAGTTTCATGTCCCTAGCAGTGATGGTGCTGCAATCCACACCAGACTCCTGGAGGCTGGGGAACAAACGAACATCCTTTTACTGCCTGAGGCTACTATCACTCCAGAGGACCTGGGCTGGGCACAAGATGATGGAAATCTTACAGACACTTGGCATCCTCCCTGCACTCAACCTCACATGCACAACTGCTCTCTGTGGCCTCTAAGTGTGTTGATGGCCAAGGTCTGCATGGCAGATGCTGAGAGATGCTGCGTTAAGAGTTCAGGAAGATGCTTCTCCTCTGGGAAGCCGATCTCTCCACAGCTTTTCTAGCAGGAAAGTAGGAGAGGCTCAGCAATTGCCAAGGCAATGGCCTAGCCTGCAGGGATGGGCAGCACCAGCTCTGCCATGGCATGTACCGTGAGTGCACAGCCTCACACTTGGAGACATTATGTGCATCTTGAATGGACCCTGGTCCATTCTACAGGCTTTGTCCCACACTGGAGGAACAGTTTTCAGAGAGCAGAAATGGGCTGACTCTTCATTTACTTTTGTATGCTGTTCTATGGGACTGCAGAGAGAGCAGTAACAGAGGATAAACTCAGAATCTGCTCCCACCAGGATGTCACTTCATGTGTACAGTTTTGTTTCCAAATTACATCCTGGGGTGCATCAGTAAAAGTGTGTCCAGCAGGTCTAGGGAAGTTCTCCTCCCTCTCTACTAGGCTCTGGCAAGACCACACCTGCAATATTGTGTCCAGTTTTGGTCTCCCCAATTCAAGAGAGACAGAGACCAGCTGGAGAGAGTCCAATGGAGAGCTACAAGGACGATTGCAGGACTTGAACATCTCTCCTATGAAGAAAGACTTAGAGATCTGAGACTTTAATCTGGAGAAGAGAAGGCTGAGAGGAGACCTTATCAACAAGTACGTGAGGAGTGGGTATCAAGATGAAGGTACCAGGCTCTTTTTGGTGGTGTCCAGTGATAGGACGAGGAACAATAGGTACAAGCTGGAACCCAGGAGGTTCCACCTCAATGTGAAGAGAAACTTCTTTAAGGTGAGGGTAATGGAGCACTGGAACAGGCTGCTCAAAGAGGTTGTGGAGTCTCCTTCTCTGGAAACATTCAAAACCCTCCTGAATGCATTCCTGTGTGACCTGCCCTAGGTGATCCTGCTTTGACGGGGGGTTGAATTTGATGATCTCTGGAGGTCCCTTCCACCCCCTAAACATTCTGTGACACTAGAAATAGTGCTATTTATTTAGCTGACAGCATTTGTTTACCCCACTGAAACAGCAAGTTACAAAAGTGTTTGGGGAAGTCAGCCACAAAACAGTGGCTCCTCCAATAACCCAAGGGAATGTAAAACAGAAATCCAATGAAAGAAGAAAAGCCAGCAGAAGGCAGATGAAAGATCCTGTTGGCTTTGCAGAAATTACTACTAGAGCTGCTTCTTCCAGAGGAAGACACTGTCAAAGGAGTATGACACTTTGCAAGAATTTGATTGGCATACTCTTCACTCATTAAAGGAAAAAAATAAATAGTAATCCATTCTGTGATTGTCAAGAATAACATCAGACTGTATAGGTCCAAAATTGACTGACATCACTCTGGACAGGCGTTATTGAGCCACACAAAGCAGCTGTTGTGCCTTTAAGCTTATGGTACATTGCAATGCAGTAAATGAAAAGCCACTATTATGAGGGGCTGTTTATGTCAGTATCTGAAACAAATCTTCTTTTTACTGGGATAATACTGTCTTAAATTGTTAACTGTTGATCAGATAAACAACATGTGATAAAGATCCTATAACCTCTTTTCATACGATTTGGTTTAACCCTTAAATGGCCCTTGGATGAAATTGTTCCACAGAATTGAGCCTGATGGAAGCTTACCACAGGTGTAAGTAACATCCTGACAAGAGTTCTTGTGTAAGCAGCAATGTCAAAATTCAGGGTTACATTTAAAAGGAAGTACAGATTGAGATGCTAAAATTTTCACGAGAGATAATGTACCAGTCACTACCAGGAACTCATATCCTGTCCCCTTCCCACTCTTCACTAAGAAAGCCTTTTGAGCTTTCCACAGAAGAAACCAATTTGACCTTCATGGTGGGACCGCAGATTTAAGAGCTGTTTGATGCAGTACAGGACACAGAGAACCTCTGTGGTGATGCATTACCAAGACAAAGGTGAGGCCATTTCAAGGATGCAGCACACACAAGCAGCACTCCCGTGATCCTTCAGTCCTCAGCCAGGATTAGCCAGAAGCAAGAGAACAGTCCAAACATCATCACTTCATCCCCTCAACCCTTTCATCAGAAAGCTGAAACAAACAGCCTTTGGGTAAGGGGAACACTTAAAATAACACTGTCCATCCTCTCTCCTATGCCTCAGAGACAAAAAGCTTAACATAAAGCAGTTTACTGCAAACTGATTACCTGAGTCCAGTGACAAGAGGGTAGGGAGCAAGTTTATGAAGTTGGCTGAGGAGTCCCTCCTCAAAACTCCATCCTTCAGTGGGGTTTTGCAGGAACAAGCCCCTTGTTGGACAGCTGTGATAGCTGCTGGGACACAGCTGCATTTTGGCTGCTGCAGCTTCTGTGACAGCCCATTATTTATTGCTGTGGTTTGAGCAGACAGAAAGGAGGTCTCATACCTGGAGGAGCACAGTCTGTACTTGCTGGGACAGGCATGAAGGAGGAAGACTGAACTCCTGTGGCTTCTGAGAGTATTTAAGAGTGGTTGGAGTACTTTTACAGGACCTTGGAGCACCCAAGGGGTTGCCAAGCATAAGCCCCTTTAATAGTCTTTGCTTCACTTGCAGGAGGAAATGAAAATCTTGAAAGGTGTCAACTTAAAAAATCTTCATTATTGCCCAGAAGCTTTTCATACTTTTGAAAAACATTTTTTTTTAAAATAAAGAACAATTTAAAAATTCTAAGAACTCATCTGAGTTGAGATTTCTTGACTGAGCCAGTAGTGTGCCCAGGTGGCCAAGAAGGCCAATGGCATCCTGACTTGCATCAAAAATAGTGTGGCCAGCAGAGGCAGGGAAGTCATTGTGCCCCTGGACTCAGCACTGGTTAGGCCACACCTTGAGTCCTGCACTGGTTAGGCCACACCTTGAGTCCTGTGTCCAGTTCTGGGCCCCTCAGTTTTACAAGGACATTGAGACTCTTGAATGTGCCCAGAGAAGGGCAAGGAGGCTGGGCAGAGGCCTCGAGCACAAGCCCTACAAGGAGAGGCTGAGGGAGCTGGGGTTGTTTAGCCTGGAGAAGAGGAGGCTCAGGGGAGACCTTATTGCTCTCCACAACTACCTGAAGGGTGGTTGTAACCAGGAGGGGTTGGTCTCCTCTCCCAGGCAACCAGCACCAGAACAAGAGAACACAATCTCAAGCTGTGCCAGGCGAGGTTTAGACTCGAGGTGAAGAGAAAGTTCTTCACAGAGAGAGTTGTTCGCCATTGGAATGTGCTGCCCAGGGAGGTGGTGGAGTCACCACCCCTGGAGGTGTTCAGGGGGACTGGATGTGGCACTTGGTGCCATGGTTTAGTAGTCATGAGGTCCTGGGTGACAGGTTGGACTTGATGATCTTTGAGGTCTTTTCCAACCTTTTTGATTCTATGATTCTGTGACTGCCATTTTGCCTATTTTGCTTCAAAATGCCAAATTGTTGTTGGGGGAAAAAAGACGCATGATGAGAAATCTTACTCTGAGAGAGGTAAAACTGCTGTCAGAATTATTGATATTAACAGAGGCAGATCTGTTCTTACATCATGTGGATTGGAAAAATCCAATGTTTCCTTTCATAATTCATAAAATATATTGATAAAATACAGTGGAGACCTGCATCTGATCCAAATATCTTAGAAATTATGTTCTCCACTTCCACTGTGAGCCTCCCTCAGAAAGGCTGAAGAACAGAAGCTGCTTTGCTGTTTATTACCTCTTTGCTGCAGAAAGTACCATGAGAAAGATAAAAGTGTGAGAAGCTGCAGGTGCTGACTCTGAAGTGCTGAGTAGTTAAGGCTGTGTCTTCTGAGCCCTCTTAAAATTAATATTGTTGCCTGCACTGATGTGAAGTAAAATGGGGACTTTAAAAGCAGATCCGTTTGTTCCTAAGGTGATCTTAACACAAGAGAGCTCTGAAGAAGCCAGAAGAGAGAGAAACAAAGTAAAAATCTAAGTCAGCCAAAGAGCTTTACATGTTTGCCTACATCATAAGGGTACAATCCAACATAGTATCACAGAAGCACAAAATGTTAGGGGTTGGAAGGGACCTCCAAAGATACAAAGTGTTGAACACCGCAATGATCTCATGGCAGAGATCCCATTAAGAACCAAGCTCAGGAGAACCTACATTCTTGTCCCAAAGGGCAGTTCAATAACTGGCTGACAAGTGAGTATTAAGCTCTGGAAATATGGAATCATAGTTTTTTTATTTCTGTAAATTTTATGCATGTCTGAGTGGGATGAAATCAAACAGAAATACTCTCCAAATGGATTTACTGAGTGATAATGACACATTCAGAAACAGGAATGTGTTAGGAAAGAAAGGAAATAGCATGGACACTGGTAGGGAAGCCCCTGGAAGCCCTCAACACAGGAAGGACTTGGATCAGGTGGAGCAGGTCCAGAGGAGGGCCATGGAAATGATCAGGGGACTGGAGTACCTCTCCTATGAGGATAGACTGAGGGAGCTGGGGTTGCTCAGCCTGAAGAAGACTCTGGGGGGACTTTAGAGCTGCCTTCCAGTACCTGAAGGGAGCCTACAAGAAGGCTGCAGAGGTACTGTTTACAAAGGTGATAGGACAAGGAGCAATGGTTTGAAATTAGAGAAGATTTAGACTGGATATTAGGAACAAGTTCTTCACCATGAGGGAGGGGGAACACTGCAACAGGTTGCCCAGGAAGGTAGTTGTGGCCCCATCCCTGGAGGTATTCCAGGTCAGGCTGAACAAGGCTCTGAGCAACCTGATCTAGTGGAGGATGTCTCTGCTGACTGCAGGGGGCATTGGACTAGATGACCTTTGGAGGTCCCTTCTAATCCAAACCATTCCATGATTCTATGAAATGAAGGTTACAAAATACATTGAAGTTAGCTGCAGTTTGCTGTGTTAATGGAATTTGGTTCCATTACTAAACACAGTTGAAAAATTTAGTTTGGAAAGAGACTTTGTTCTCTTAAGTGTTTTTTCTGAACAATCCAAATTGGAGGATTTCTTTGACTAAAGACTGCAAATTGTAGCTACTCTCTGCCAAGCCATTAGGTTTATTTCCTTTAAAGATTACTGCTGTCTTGTTTCATTTAAGGTAACTTCACGCAGATCTTGAAAAACAAGAATGAATAGTCTGTAACAGGTCAAGATGTTGAAACTCTTGAGATGCTCAACCCCTGACAGTTACTCCTGATAGCAGCAGTCTTTTTCTCCTACATTAGTACTACCAAGGCATGATGGGGTCATAGAATCACAGAACATTGGAGGCTGGAAGGAACGTCCAGAGATCATTGAGTCCAACCTCCCTGCCAAAGCAGGATCACCTATGGTAGTCCTCACAGGAATGCATCCAGGAGGGTTTTGAATGTGTCCAGAGAAGGAGATTCCACAACCCCCTCCCTGGGCAGCCTGTTCCAGTGCTCCATCACCCTCACTATAAAGAAGTTTCTCCTCATGCTGAGGTGAAATCTATGCTCTTCTATGTTCAAGCTTGTACCCATTGTTCCTTGCGTTATTATGCACACTACCAAAAAGATTGGTCCCCTCCACTTGTGGCCACTAGCGACCGATAAAAACAGCAGTGCCTGAACTACTTCGCAGTGGAGTCAATCAACACCCTTTTAACTTCACAACTGTGAAGGAAATCTCTTTCTCTCCACTAGAAAAGCAGGAGATTGAGTATGAGTTTCTAGTGGAGCAGAACGAAGTGGAGCAGACTTCCTGTGGTGTGGCGATGACTGCAGAGAGATGCTGTGCTTGCAGCTCACACACAAATGCTGGGAAGATGCTGCACGATCTGTGCCTCTCTGAAAGGAGCTGCAGTGGCTGTCCTTTACTCAGAAAGCTCTTGCACTGAAGATTTTCATCTGTCACTACACAGGCCCTTAGCCTGAAGTGTAGAGGAAACCCAGGAGCTATCAAGATCTGAAAGGACACCCCCAATAATTTAACGGCATCTCCACACAGACTCACAAATGGCCTCGCACCAACAAGCTCTGTCTGAGGCACTGAAATCTGCTCTCCACAAGCACCACACCACGGACCAGCAGGCTGTGGTAAGGAGGTGCCAGAGTAAATTTCACAGTCATGACAGGGTTGTTCTCCTGCCAACACTAAATGTGTGTCCAAGACCAAATAAAAACAAGGCTTTTCTTTTAACACAAAATATTGATCTTGCTTCCTTCATCTAATTTTCTGCCTCTTTGGAGAATGACTAATTTGAGGTTAAAATCTGTTAAACACATTTTTCAGGTGTTTAACATAGCTGCACTCAGACCCAGAGATTTTCTGTATCCAGTTCATCAACTTTCACTGTATTTCTGACTCCAACTCAAGAATAAAATGTGCCATTGCAACAACAGTTCCTGTCTGCAGTACAGAAGCAGATATGATCCTCTTCTTTGGCTTTCAGATGGATACCAAATACTTCATGGAATCATCACAGAAGCATAGAATGGCTGAGGTTGGAAGGGACCTTAGAGATCATCTACTCCAACCTCCTCGCCATGGGTAGGGAACCCTACTCTCCTTCAGCTTCAAAACATTCCCCCTTGTCCTGTCACTAGACATCATTATGAAAAGTCCCTCTCCAGCCTTCCTGTAGGTTCCCTTCAGGTACTGGAAGGCAGCTATGAGGTGCCCCCAGAGTCTTCTCTTCTCATGGTTTAGTGGTGACCTGGCAGTGCTGGGCTAACAGTTGGACTCAACAATGTTCAAGGTCTCTTCCAGCTAAAATGATTCTGTGATTCCATGATTCATTCTCCACCCCCACCTCTCCACTGTCACTCAGCATACAAGACTGACCTCATTAATGTTTATAAATATGTGCAGGATGAAGGCCCAGAGGGTGGAGCCAGGCTCTCCTCTGCAATGCCCAGTGACAGGAAGAGGGGCAATGGGTGGAATTTGAGGCATAGGAAATTCCATGCAAACAGAAGGAAGAATTATTTCACTGTGAGGGTGACAGAACACTGGAACAGACTGCCCAGGGAGGTTGTGGAATCTCCCTCAAGAGATACTCAAGACCTGCCTGGATGTGTTTCTGTGTGATCTGGTATAGGTGACCCTGCTCTGGCAGGGGGTTGGACTGGATGATCTTTCAAGGTCACTTCCAATGCCTAACATTCTGTGATTCTGTGACTTCTGGACTGGAGCCACTCAGAAGAATGGAATCTGTCTTCAGAAGCCCTCATGATCCCACAGCTGGCCCATGGGTTGGTAGGTGTGTCCCATCAGCAAGCAGAGGAGGAGTGCAGCCCCGCTGCCACCCATCCCCTCTGCGGCCAGCTAGGTGTGGGCCGTTGATGTGGGCCAGCTAGATGAATGGCAGGTGTGGCAGCGGGCAGCCCCGGCCTGGGCAGCCTGGAGACGGGCGCTGCTGGTACCAGTGTCACCCGCCGCCAGCCGGTGCCAGCCGAGCCTGCCAGCTGCCCGCGGCTGCCACGCAAGGCGTGAAACAGACACTCTGAACAGAGCCCAGCTTATAGACTGTGCTATTAATTAGTTTAACGATGCTCTTCCCTATTAGGGAGCACGAGATAATTGTGTTTAATCTGTGTACGTTTTAATTACAGCCCAAGCGGTGCCAGATTTGATCAGGCCATCATCGTTCTGCTCTGCTCTGCACCCCTGCTTGTGCTCAGCTGCATTTGAGCCAAGAGCTGCAGACCTGCTGCAGGCAGCTCCTTGCAGCTTTCCACCGGTGTCATCACTGACACCGCTGCTGCCCCAGACCCCTGCCTGCTGATACCAGGTCATCTCCTCCTCCCGCCACCAACTGAGAGCAGCTTTACCCCCCACATGCTAGCAGACCCTCGGGGGCCCCAGAGGAGGCAGCCAGAGAACAATTCATTCACTCATCTCCCCCTTATCCATGATGGAAGTAGAAACAATTGCATCATTTAATTTACTCGTGCAATGAGGATATGGCTCATTGGCCCCTCGTTGTTTTGAAGATGGATTTAATTAACCTCCTATGAATCTGGCCAAAAAGCATGGCAGCATCAGTGTGGAAGGGAGGATGTCAAAAAATCAACTGCAGGGACGGTCACCAGTATTTCTCAAGCTAGCTCTACAGAGTTTTGTCCCCAGCAGAGAGCTGAGGATCACACTGAGTTAATACACCACTGGCTGACCCCTGGGAGTCTGAGCTCAGGCTTGACTTAGACGACTGAGAAAAAGAGAGGTAATTGAATAATTCCTAATAGCCACATATATCTTTAATGCAGAAGCCATTTGCAATCACTGGAAAATAAATAATTGCAATTAACTACACTGTTAAATAAATATACAGTCCCTTGGGGAAGCAATCTGCATGCTTTTATAAGTCTGGCTACAATATGAAACTCATCACAATGTCTACAGGAGTAATTTATAATGAACATTTAGCAGGTGCCTCAGATGGGTTGCTGCCATTTACATTCATTAATAAAGCTGTCCTTATTAGACCTGAAGCTTTATGCATTTTAATTTAATACATTTTTATTACATTTTCATTTTACACAGGGGATTTCCTTTCCTACATTTCCTAGGAGCAGTTTAGCTCATAAAGAGAGATGAAATCTTTACGAGACAAAACTGTTTACAATCAGCTGTTTGAGAAGATAAAACCAACCCAGGGTCTTACTTACATCTCTAACTGGGGATGAAAACATGATCTGAAGCTTGTAAGCTATTAAGATTAATTTAATCCATGACACGCAGATCTAGCTCAGAAATAAGGCAGTGCCATTGTTCTTTTATAAGGAGGGCTTAATATCACTTCACTGAAGGAAGACGGGAACCCTGGAACAGCTGTCAGCTACCAGCCACTATGGAGCAAAGGATCACACTAACTGGAGTACATGAAAAGGGACAAGCCTGGAGAAGAGGAGGCTCAGGGGAGACCTTATTGCTGCCTACAACTCCCTGAAGGGTGGTTGTAGCCAGGAGGGGGTTGGTCTCTTCCCCCAGGCAACCAGCACCAGAACAAGAGGACACAGGCTTAAGCTGTGCCAGGGGAAGTTTAAGCTCGAAGTGAAGAGAAAGTTCTTCCCAGAGAGAGTCGTTCGCCATTGGAATGTGCTGCCCAGGGAGGTGGTGGAGTCACCATCCCTGGAGGTGTTCAAGAGGGGATTGGATGTGGCACTTGGTGCCATGGTTTAGTCATGAGGTGTTGGGTGACAGGTTGGACTTGGTGATCCTTGAGGTCTCTTCCAACCTTGGTGATTCTGTGAATTGCAGCATTATATTAGAAGCTTTCCTTCCTAATTATTTAAAGATTTAATAGGGCACAACAAAGTTTCAGAAATCCTGGTTCAGTCAACATTTAGCCAAGCTTCAATTTGTAAGGAGGAGGCTGCTTGTGGTAGCACCTGCAGACCTCTGTCTCTTTATGTTGCCCTGCCACAAAAGCTACAGGGAGAGGGTTTGTTGTTTCACTTACCACACTGAACTGTTCTTCATTGCAGCAACCAGCCACAAGACACATACACCTCACCTCTGATCAGTGCCAAGCCTTTCGATGACAATTACTGATGGGTCCTGTATCAGCTGAGTTTGCAAAGATCCCAATCACAGCACAAACCACAGGACTCTCCAAATGAACAAGTTCAACTCTTAAGTATTTCTTCAGATTTTAGTAAGATCTAGATCAATCACTTGGACATAAAAAGCTGTTCATGAAAAGATGGTTGTGCCAAAGAGGGAGAGAGAGATCATAGAATCATAGAATCAGTCAGGGTTGGAAGGGACCACAAGGATCATCTAGTTCCAACCCCTGCCATGGGCAGGGACACCCTACACTAGATCACGCTGGCCAGAGCCTCGTCCAACCTGGTCTTAAACACCTCCAGGGACGGGGCCTCAACCACCTCCCTGGATAACCCATTCCAGGGCTTCACCACTCTCATGGGGAAGAACTTCTTCCTCACATCTAGCCTGAATATCCCCATTTCCAGCTTCATTCTGTTCCCCCTAGTCCTATCACTACCTGAGATCCTGAGAAGTCCCTCCCCAGCCTTCCTGTAGGCCCCCTTCAGATACTGGAAAGCCACAATGAGGTCACCTCGGAGCCTTCTCTTTTCCAGACTGAACAGCCCCAAGATGATGTCTTACAGGAAGAGGTCTATGTTCTGTAGATCACAGAATGTTAGGGGATGGAAGGGATCTCAAAAGATCCTTCAGTCCAACCCCCTGCCAGACCAGGATCACCTATACCAGATCACACAGGAACTCATCCAGGTGGGTTTTGAATATGTCCAGAGAGGGAGACTGAACAATTCCCCTGGGCAGCCTGTTCCAGTGCTCTGTCACTCTCAAAGTGAAAACATTTTTCCTCCTGTTACCATGGAACTTCTATGCCTCAACTTCCACCCGTTGCCCCTTGTCATTTGGCATCACTGAGCAGAGCCTAAGTCCATCCTCTTGGCACTCACCCTTTACATCTTTATAAACATCAATGAGGTCACCTCTCAAGTCTCCTCCCAGCTAAAGAGCCCTCAGCTCCCTCAGTCTCTCCTGTTAAGGAAAATGTTCCACTTCCTGAATAACTTTTGTGGTTCTGCTTTTGACTCTTTCAAGCAGTTCCCTGAGGTCCTTCTTGAACTGAGGGGCCCAGAACTGGACATAACACTCAGATGTAGCCTCAAGAGGGCAGAGTGGAGGGGAGGAGAACCTCTCGACCTACTAACCACACCCCTCCTAATACACCCCGGGATGGCACTGGCCCCCCTGCCACAAGAGCACATTGCTAGCTCACGGTCAACCTTCCATCCACTAAGACTCCCAGGTCCTTTTCCTCTTCACTGCTCTCCAGCAGATGAACACATCACAGCAGTAACAGGAGTGCTCCTTGAGCTTGTGCTGGCACGAGCACACCTGATGAAAAGATATGATGTCACCAGAGTCTTTCTCAAAATGAAAGACTGAGACTGTATGATCAGATGAAAATGATATGACTCATTCCAGCATCAGCAACGTGCTAGGAGCTAAAAGTCAAGCTAGAATGAAGTCGCTCCTATTTTACTAGATAATAAAAAGTCCAACGGTCAGAGGTGGCAGAGAGACACTAAGGCAAGTGACTGATGGAGCTGGATATGCAACTTCTTTATGAGTAGTTATTGCCTGTTAAAAAACATTTAATCAGCAATTGCAGTCATGGCTTATCAAATGGCTGCTTGGCAGGAGCCTAGAAGGGAAATATCCTGCCTGAATGTAACCCTTTAAGTAGCCAGGGCAGGTGCATGAGCATGGATTCCTGGTTTTAGGATGAGGACTTGGCTTCTTATTCTGCAGACACATAGGCCAAAATGAGTGGAATCCCCAAACAGCATTTCTGTTGCTGCCTTTATAAGTGTTCATACATCATACACCTTACCCCTCTCCAGCTCGCCAAGTCACTGTCAACCCTCACAGAATGTCCTTTAGTGAGGGAAAAATAAAACCTGCTTTCTTCTGGATACAAGTGAGGGTTATGGTTTACCTGAGCAAATGGATTTTGTGATGAACACGACTTTCTCCTGGAGCTCAGCTTGCACATTGAATTTTATATTCCTGAGCTGCAGTTCTTGGAAATGGGGAGCCCACAATTATGCTGCTGCTTTACTTGGAAGCAGAAAGAACTTAAAGAGACTTTTGAATCAGCAGCCTCAGCCAAAAACAGTTTTTTTAGTCCCAAACAACCAAACTAAACCCAGATTATTAAGCCTGATTGCACTTTCCTAAGATGGATAAATAGGATTAGGAAAATTTACAGTTAGGCGTTTCAGTGGAATTTTTCTTGTCTTTTTTAAATCTGAAGGTGCAGTAATTGTCAAAATCAGGCTGTTACTATGGGCAGCTCACAGCAACAATACTCTTCCTGCTCTAGGCTCACCTAACACTTGACTGGTGATTTAAATAAAGCCAGGCTGGCAAAGTCACTCCCCGGGACAGAAGGAAAAGACACTTCCACTAATGACCACAGTGGATGCTGTGGGCATGGAGAGGTGGCTCCTGCCTGCTCCACCACGTCACCCACAGAGCAAAGTGCTCGGGGGAAGCTGGATGGGAGCTCCTCTTTCAAGCATCTGCTCCAACAAAGGGAGGGGAAAGGGCACCTCTGCGTGTCAGAGGCACAGAGTGACAGCCTGTAGGACACTGCCGTGTAGGCAGCCTGACAAATTTACTGACGGGGTCACGACCCCCCCACTGCACTTCCACAGATCCACATGAGGAGGGGGCAAGGAGAGATTTATGGGACTGATTCTGCTTCTGCATTTGCACTACCAAGCGTTTGCAGAGGTTGCAGAAAATATTGGATGCTAATAAGTTGTTGCAAGTTCAAGAAGTTAGATCTCTATCTAATGGTAAAAGTGGAGCTGTGAACAGCTTTGGAGCCATCACAGTGTGCAACCCTATGTGGTCACAGCAGCTGCAGCAGGTGACAGGCTGCTTGCTCTCAGGGACTGACAGAAGAGAATTCACCTACTTCTTCCATGCATTCTCTCACAGTAACTTCATTTCTTTATCATATCAAGCAAAAAGAACCTGCCCTCATCAGCTCTTTGGGATAAAACCTCCACAACCTTCAGTTCCCTTCTTACCCTTAATGTGCTTCAGAGATGTTAGTATCCTGGATTTATTAAGCTGACAGCCCACTAGTCTTGCTTAACTTCAGAACCTCCAAGCATTTAACCCATCACCTCTTATGAACAACAAAGACATTAATTTTTTTTTGTTAGTTTCTGCAATATTCTTCAGCTTCAGCCTACATTGCACCTTCACTACTGCTCCAGGTTTCTTTAAAGTCACCTCAACAAATTTCCTTCCAGTTCAACCACAGCATCAAAGAATGGCTTAGCTTGAAAGGGACCTCAGGGATCATCTGCTCCAACTTTGCTGCCTCTCAGCTAGACTCGGCTGCTCAAGCCCTCATCTAGCCTGGCCTTAAACACCCCCAGGAGGAGGCATCCACAGCCTCCATGGGAAACCTGTTCCAGAGTCTCTCCATCCTTCCAGTGAAGAAATTCTTCCTAAGATCCAGCCCAAACCTACCCTCCCACACCTTCAAACCATTCCCCTTTGTGGTATCGCTAGGTACCCCTACAAAAAGTCCCTCCCCAGCCTTCCTGTAGGCTCCCTTTAGGTATTGGAAGAGGAGTTATAAAGGTCCCCCTGCAGTCTTCTTTTCTCTTCTCTAGGATGAACAGCCCCTGCTCCTTCAGCCTATCATCACAGCAGAGCTGCTCCAGCCCTTAGATCATCTTTGTAGCCCTCCTCTCGACTCGCTCCAACAGCTCTGTGTCCTTCTTAGGATGCAGTATTTGAGGTGGGGTCTCACCAGAGCAGAGTAAAATGGCAGAATCACCTTTCTTGCCTTGCTGGCCACACTCCTTGATGCAGCCCAAGACATGGTTGCCTTCTGGGCTGCATGAGCACACTGCTGTCTCATTGAAAGAATTACAGTGACCTACCTCTATTATCTCTAAACAAAAAGAGAGAGCTCAACTTCTCAAAAATATGCAGCAGAATCACCTTCTACCCCAAGAAACATGACAAACTGGTGCTCCTGTGAAATGCTGTGACAATAAGGTGCATCAGGAGGAGTGTGGCCATCAGATCAAGAGAGGCACACCTCTGAGGCTCATTACCACAGCATTACTGAACCCTTCTAATGAATGCTTAGTATCTCTATACTTCCATATGTTTGTTTTCAATTGAAGAGAGCATGGGCCCTAAAGCTTGAGCCAAGCAAAGGGTGGCATCACAGAATCACAGAACCACCAAGGTTGGAAGAGACCTCAAAGATCATCAAGTCCAACCTGTCACCACAGACCTCATGACTAAACCATGGCACCAAGTGCCACATCCAATCCCCTCTTGAACACCTCTAGGGATGGTGACTTCACCACCTCCCTGGGCAGCACATTCCAAGGGTGAACGACTATCTCAGTGAAGAACTTTCTCTTCACCTTGCCTTAAGCGAGATCTCTAGGGTGATGATGGCTGAGACCTGGCAAAGAGACCCTGATGTCCTCAGTGACTGGGACATATCCAAAGCTCACAAATGCCTGAGACTCCTGTGGTTCCAGACCCTCTCATGCTCCCTGTATTTTGAATCACACGTTGGCTCATGAAAACCAGACTACAATGGAACCTTATCATTGGCCCCTTCCACACTGAGGACAACCTCACAATCCTTAATGGATGGGCTGTAGGTATTTCTCTGAACATCAACATGCCAAGCTACAAATTATGCTCAAGCTGTAATTCAAATCTCCTCTAAACCAACTGTATTTGCTGTGCTTGTTATGCTACAGAGGTCCTATTTCCTCCTTGCCAGCTTCTCCCCTCTGAGCACGCAGCTGCTAACGCACACATGGACCTCGGAATTGCCAGAACCCTTTACCTGTTTTATTGATCCCCCCCCCCAGATTGCTCCAACAACAGTAAAGAGTGTTTTCCTAGCAAGGAAATCAATATGACTTTAGATTAAGGTTCCTGTAAAATGTTTAACAAATTACATATTAACAATTTATTGTCTATTAATTATGAATTAATAAGCACAACATCTGGAGGGATCTGATTTAGCACATGCAGTGCCTGCACTAGCCCTCAGACTGTCCCTTCTAATGGCTTAATTGAGAAATGCTTTGGACACACACTTTATGCTGTATAAGCACAGTCTATGTTTGCACAACACATGTATTGCTGGTAGCATCTTAGTGTCCAAGCATTCAGCACGCTGTGGTCTCAAGGGGGAATTCAAAAGGTCAGCAAGAAAAGCAGAGACAGATTCAGTAATATATACAAAGATGACAGGTCAATGGATTAACCCTTCAAATTCCTAGTACTGGCTACACAGCTAAAAGATGGTTAATACCAGCTCACACAGGCAGATGTTTCAACTGCCACAAGGGACCAGGACATGGGACTCGTGCCAAGGGAGGCAGCTGAGGCCCCATCCTTGGGAGATATTCTAGGTCAGGCTTGACAGAGATCTGGGTAATCTGATCTAATGGAGGATGTCCCTGGTCACTGCAGGGAGGTTGGACTAGATGACCTTTGGAGGCCTATTGCAACCCAAACTATTCTATGATCTTTCGGAGTGTGAGGCTCCTACACCTCTTGCCTCGCATTGCCTTTGGACATTTTTGTTCCTCTGCCATTGCCAGTTCTGCATGGCCCTGGTCGAGGAACTCTGCCAGCTCTGGAGAAATATTACAGCTGAGAAACACCATTTAAAATCTGGTCTGTGAAGTGATCTGAGATTGGATCTGATACGTCTTATACACAACCAAACCATAAGGTCTAGAATAATTCCTGCTGGAGGTGGCCTGTAACTCTGTCCTTCCAAATCATAGCTCAGAGTTTGTGCTGTCTCCTAAGAGCCTGACTTTATTACAGCCAGAGCAGAGTGCTGAATGCTTACTACTGACCCATGGCTGTTCTGGTGTTAGGGTGCTGTCAAAGACATGCTGCCTGTACCACCACTTCTGTGCAGTAAACTGCACAAGACAACCACTTCTTACATCTTTTGCACTCTCTGCCATTCTGCTTTATAAACTGTACCCAAATGCAGAAGGCTACAGAACAAACTTAATGTGACTTTAACCATGCATACATAAATTACAGGTGAAAGTTTCTAGATCAACTTTAATTATGTTAAATGAATGTTGCAAAGTAGCTGAGTGAAGTTCTGGTTCTCAGAAAAGGCAACCAACAGTGTCTTACTGTAATGCTTTTTGCACTCACACAGAGAGGCACCTTACCTAGGAAGAGTGAGCACAATGAATTTGAGTCACTTTCACACTGCACCTGCTGTGCTCATGTGCCACCTGAACTGATGCTGCTGAAGCATCCATGAGATGCAGAGCAGAGTGGTGCAGGTTGCTCAGTATGCACCATCTGTGGTTGGGGACATTATTTGTTACAAGTGGATGGCTTTGACACTGCAAGATCTGAGTGCAGGACTCTCACTCCAAGGACAATAAAGCAAACATTCTCTGCAGGTTCAGCCCTGCACTGCCAGGCAGTGAGCACCTTAAGAAAAACTTATAGAGCCCTTCATCAATACTGGGTGCAGGAGATAATTCTGCAGCATGACTGATAGAGGAGTTCTCAGACAGCAACATTCTCAGTCATACTGTGGCACCACCACTGAATAAAAACCAAACAGGCAGAATATGTCAGAAAGAAGCAATCTATAAACAGTGGTGCTACCTCTGGTAACTGCAGTGTGGCAGAGCAGGGATTAGTGTTTCCCATAGGCAGCATGGAGCGGCACACTCTGAACCAGCGACCTGAGTGCGTTTCAGCTGTGCTTTGAGTTTGTTGTTTAAATGGCTGGAGGGCATAAAGGATCCCCAAGAGGAAGCTATTAACTAGACATGTAATGCTGTAATGCCAAAGCCCTGTTTGCCAACAGAGGAAGGACTGGCTGCCACCTAAGGAAGGAGAACTGTCTGAGTGGCAACCAGCCTTTGGCTGACAGGCCACTTGCTTCCTGATGCTTGATTTACCAACTAAAAGCTTTTGGTTCAGAAGATACAAGCCTATCCTCAAGGACACCAAAAAGACACTACAGTATCTCTGAGAATTAAAATGGAAAGCCATGAGATTAAATTGGCTTTCAACCTGGATATTGTTTGTGACCCCATGTTAGCTGGAACTGAGCTTCAGCAGTAAATTCAAGGCAATCTCAGCTAGTGATGAAAAAGGTCTGCTGCATTCCTTTTGGCTTTATACACATCCTCCAGTCACCCCTCCACATAGAGATGCTACTGCCACAAAGGTCTGCACAAATGCCTGCATGCATTTTAGAAGTGTGGAAATCTGTCACAGACATTGAGGAAATCTCTCTTCTTCCCAGAGCAGAGGATAAACCAGCATTTTATCCTGCGTGCAGTAAATGACTCTCTGATTCACCAGGAGCTACAAACACAGGGCAACAGCCACAACATGCAGCAGAAATGTGGTGTCCTGTGCTGCAGCCCAAAGAGGTTTCAGACAAGGAATTCACATGCCTGGCAAAGGCAGTGGCTCCTGCCTGCTCCAGCTCCCGTCTCAGGTGAGTACCCACATTTTGTCCTCTCCACACACAAGACCGTAAAGGGGTGGCAAGGACTCTGTAGCCCACTGGCACCTACAGCCGACAGCCACTTCACACAGCTCTGCTGAGCATCCACGCAGCAGGCCAGCTGGGTTCACTGCTCCAGCAGAGACACAGAAGTGACTTCTAGTTGCCTGTCAGATGCTCCTGTGCAAGCATTCTTAAGCAGGCCTGATGTCAACATTAAGATTGGCTTCTCAATTCACTTTTAGCTTTGCCACAGGAAAAGACATCCGAGAAATCAAACGTGGTAAGGGTCTACGGCAGAAGGAAAAACAAAAGTCCTACCTCTACTACTGCTTTGGCATCCAGTCTAAAGTTGAAATCTCCAAAGACAAAATAGGAGACTTTCTCAAACCGCTGATCTATAATTCTGGAAAACAAAACAAAAGAAAACAGGCCTGTCATTCGGCTGCACGGGCACGAGAGGCTGCACACACACACACACACACACACACACACACCCCTCCCAGGCACAATCTCAGAAACAGCATTGGAATGATCAAAAATTACCACTTTGTACCGGAACAATGTATTAACCACGTTAAGGAGACAATCGGGAGTGAAGCTGAGCCTGGGAAGAGGGGAGGGGTGAGGGAAGGGTGTTTTAAGATTTGGGTTTATTTCTCGATACTCTGCTTTGATGTCATTGGTAATAAATTAAACTGATGTCCCCACGTCGAGTCTGTTTTGCCCATGATGGTAACTGGTAAGTGATCTCCCTGCCTGCGTCTAGACTCTTATCTCAAGCTCCTTTTCTAGAGACTTTCAAATCCAGCCTGGATGTGTTCCTGTGTGGCCTGCCCTAGGTGATCCTGCTTTGGCAGGGGGGTTGGAACCGATGATCTCGGGAGGTCCCTTCCAATCCCTAAGATTCTGTGATTCTGTGACCTCCTTTTGCTCTATGCCCTCTCCCCTGTCCATGTCCAGCTGAGGAAGACAGTGACAGAGCAGCTTTTGTGGGCACCAGCCAGCATCAACCCAGCACAGGTGAAATAAAATCTCTTGCAAAGACTTATCCCTTCCTGGTATGAAAATCTCCAAATCCTCCACACAGCTGACAAATTATTGCAGGTGCTGTTCATAAATACTGCCTAATGTCAGCTCCCAGCGAGCACTGAGAACAGCCTGTCATTCCTGAACCTGTACAGTTTGATGAGTGCCCTCGTGGCATGTTAAAAGAAAACGAGAACTTACAAGTGAAACCATTTACTTCACCACCACTTGCCAGCACCACCATCACTGACTCAGAGACTCAACTCACACACAGAGTTTTGGGCTCCCCAGTTCAAGAGAGACCAGGATTTACTTGAGAGAGTCCAACAGAGGGCTACCACGATGATTAAGGGACTGGGGCACTGCCCTATGAGGAGAGGCTGAGAGATCCTGGAGCTCTTTAGTCTGGAAAAGACTGGGAGGCTGGGTGTCAAGAGGGAGGGGACAGGCTCTTCTCCATTGCACCCTGTGATAGGACAAAGGTCAGTGACTAGAAACTACAGCACAGGAGATTTCACCTCAGCGTGAGGAGGAACTTCTTCACTGTGAGGGTCACAGAGAACTGGAACAGGCTCCCCAGAAGGGTTGTGGAGTCTCCTTCTCTGGACACTTTCCAGACCCATCTGGATGTGTTCCTGTGTGACCTGTGCCAGATTCTATGTTCCTGCTCTGGCAAAGGGGTTGGACTCGATGATCTCCAGAGGTCCCTTCCAACCCCTCACATCCTGTGACCCTGTGAACTCACACACAGAAAAGCTGCCTGCAGTTTGCCAGCTCCCCTGATCCCTATCTTAAGCTTTGGCTTTGCTTGTTGCCGTTTACTGCTGACAAAGACATGACATATACTGCAGGAATGACATCAAGGTCTATAGAGAAGGCCTCTTAGAACAAATGGCTAGGATGAGAAGGATGCCTGTGATTGTATTATGCAAAGACAGGACTTCCAAATAAACAGACTGCTCCAAAACCAGCCAGTTAAATGGCTCCTAACTGATGGACCAAACAGCTGATTAGGCTGCTCCTAATCAATTGATTAAAGTCCATTTCATAGTCCTGCACATTATCTGATTTAAACATGATTTGCATACAAATGAGTGCCAGCTTTAAAATGGGTGGTTTTAACCAGTTGCTCCCCTTGTAGTTTGTCTTGTTGGGCATTTTAAAAGGCTCTTGTGACAGACTGAACTAAAATTGTCCAAATGTTACTTCTCACAAATGAGCATTAGGTGGTCTGCGTCCCTCAGTTTAAGGACATTGAGACACTTGAACATGTCCAGAGAAGGGCAAGGAAGATGGGGAGAGGCCTCGAGCACAAGCCCTATGAGGAGAGGCTGAGTGAGCTATGTTTGTTTAGCCTGCAGAAGAGGAGGCTCAGGGGAGACCTTATTGCTGCCTACAACTCCCTGAAGGGTGGTTGTAGCCAGGAGGGGGCTGGTCTCTTCTCCCAGGCAACCAGCACCAGAACAAGAGGACACAGTCTCAAGCTGTGCCAGGGGAGGTTTAGGCTCAAGATGAGGAGAAAGTTCTTCACTGAGAGAGTTGTTAGCCTTTGGAATGTGCTGCCCAGGGAGGTGGTAGAGTCACCATCCCTGGAGGTGTTCAAGAGAGGATTGGATATGGCACTTGAAACCATGGTTTAGTAGTCATGAGGTGCTGGGTGACAGGTTGGACTTGATGATCTTTGAGGTCTCTTCCAACCTTAGTGATTCTGTATGTGGTTCTGACTCTGACTTACCTCCTTTCTCCAGGTGGCCACATTTAGGTGTACAGTAGAATTACCAACAAAGGTACAGCAAGGGGTGGTCACAGGTATATACTTGTTAATGATCTGGGACACCTAACAATTAAATGAGTTCTAATTGACTCAGCTTTATAAATGCATGTAGCCTACTGTCCTTGCCACTGCAACTTATTATTAGTCCCAGATTCCCCAAATCTTGGGATTAGTTCATAGAATCATATCACAGAATCAAAGAATGGCTTAGGTTGGAAGGGACCTCAGAGATCATCTACTCCAACCTCCCCACCATGGGCTGGGATGTCTCTCAACTACAATCAGCTGCTCAAGGCCTCATCTAGCCTGGCCCTGAACACCCCCATGGAGGAGGCAGCTCCCTCAGCCTATCTCATAGCAGAGGTACTCCAGCCCTAGGATCATCTTTGTGACCCTCTTCTGGGCTCATTCCCACAGCTCTGTGTCCTTCTTATGATCAGGACACCAGAACTGGATGCAGCATTTGAGGTGGGATCTCACAAGGGTGGAGTAAAGGGACAGAATCCCCTCTTGCCCTGCTGGCCACTCCTCTTGATGCAGCTGTTTGGCACTGCCAGCTCTGGCTTGGAACACTGGCACCTAGAACTGCATTGAATCAATGGCACAAGATCTAAACCTCTCAGTTTTGCTTTTAGCCTCAAGACTCCAAGTCAGTGCAGGAGACAGAATGAGGAAGAGCACAGCAAAATCTCCTTCCCCAGGAACATGCTGGGGCTGGGGGCCTCGGATAGAAACCAAGCACTGCAAAACACTGAGTCCAACTTCTCCTTTCTGCACCCTAAGCCACAGATACACACACTTCATCACCCTGTGCAAGGAAATGGGAACTCAGAAGACAATTTTTTTGTAACAAGTGCCTGCAAATGAACTAGGAAGGATTCAAGATCTGTGTTACTCTCCAGTGCTGTTTGTTTCTATAACAAACCCCTTCCTTTAACCATGAATCAAATGATCCTTTAAAAATGTTGCCATGAATCAGTCAATGGGGTGATAAATCTGAATCATAGAAAAAGAAAGCAGCCAACCGGTGTCACCAGCATTAATCTTACGGTTTTAGTGGGAGGACCTAGTGCTGTTTCCTGTAGCTTGCACTTGCTGACTACCAGATTACCCTGAAGGGCCCCAACATACCTTAAGGCTCCACTGTCCTGTACAACTCCTCAAAACAGCTTGTGACAAAAGAGGTGACTCAGGTAAAAACGTTGTGATTACAGAAGCTGCAAGTTTCACTTGCACAGCTCCATGTGCAAGAGCAAACAGAAGATCATCAATGCCTCAACCAGCTGTGCTGCCTGTCATGAGCTAGGCAGGGCTGTCAAGAGATGAAGGGCTGGCAGAGAGTACCCAGTGCTGGAAGGCAAATAAACAAGAGAACTTCTGACCAGAGCACAGCCCTTCCCCGCCAGAGAGAGAAGTCTTCCCTTGGAAACGGCTGGGAGAACGTGTTTGCTCTTCTCACCCCTTTGTTCTTGCTCCGGAAGGTAGCGCTTAGGAGAAAAGAGTTGATTTGCACTTAGAAACATACCAGAGAAACAGCTTTGACTTCTGCACGTTTCAGAGATCAAAAGAACAAATTCGATATGGCAAATAAGGACCAGCAGGAACAAAAATGCACACTTAGGATGGGCTTAGTTGTGGTCTCGTTTAAAGCACACAAACATAAACACCAGGGGCGATTTCTCGTCTGCCAGTTCCACAGAAACACTATTTTTCATTGCAGGTTAATTAATTACTTAGAGTCTTCACACTTGGGACACATTGCCTCCATCACTTTTTGCCAGTTTCAGGCTATTTCTGAGTTTTTACCTGATGGCTATAGGCTGTTACTCTCAGCTTCTTTGCCAGCCTTGCTGTGTTTTGAGACCAGGCAGAGCGCAAAGGGGTTTTGAAATGGAGCTGGGCAGCTTTTCAGATGCGACAGGACAGTGAAGGAAGCAAACAAGCAATTATAACTTTCAAGTGCAGTTTACAGTCAAAGTTAGTCACATGCTTCAATGTCTTGATGAGCCAGACCCATGGCTCACAATTTTTTTCAAGGAGAAAACTTCACTGATAACAGCAAACTAGAGGTAACTCGCTACAGCAATTTTTTTTTTGGCTGCAAAACAAACATGTTTAATTCTTATTTTAGTCTAACAATTGCAGATTGCTTCACACTGGGTGTCAACAACTGCCTTACAAACCCAGAAGTTAGTTCCTGTGCCTGCACTGGAAACATCTTTGATCTGCTGTGTTGGTGACATCTCCAGCAAAAGGACCTTCCCTCATCAGTGTGTTTTAGCGTGACGGTCTCCTGACTCAATTCCCAAAGATCTGTGCCAAAACCTGTCTGTTGTTCTGAAGAATTAGGAAAAACCTCTGAAATCCCCCGAGCTATGACTTTGAACAGCTTTGGTTCGAGCTGGACCAGCCTGCCTGTGACAACACAGACACACAGAATGTCCGGGGTTGGAAGAAACCTCGGAAGATCAGGATCACCTAGAGCAGAACACACAGGAAGACATCCAGGTGGGTTTTAAGTATCTCCAGAGAGGAAGGCTCCACAACCCCCTGGGCAGCCTGCTCCAGTGTTCTGTCACCCTCCCAGTGAAAAAAAATTATTCCTCACGTTTACACTGCTCCCCAGCTCAGGGGCTGCAGGACCCCTGCCCCAGGCAAACCCAGAGAGAAGCCAAACAAGTACCACAACAGAAGTGAATGCTTGGAGCTGAGGGTATGTTAAATTTGTTTGAGGTAAAGGCAGCCCTCTTAGTGTGGGTGGCAGTACCAGTGGAAGGAATTGGGAAGAAGCAGCTTTCTCAAAGCCAATTAGGGACCTTGGTGCCGTGTTTCTGCCAAGAGCGACACCCAGTAAGAGGCAGAGGTTCCTCTTCTCCTCAGTAGTGTTGGAAATCTGGATCTAGCAATTAATTTTAGTCTCTAGGTAGAACACCAAAAGGAATTGCTTAGTGCAGTCTTAAAATGAACAGTTCTGTGTGACTGGAATCACTGCGATCCTTTTGGCATTTAAAGCACTCCTTAGAGTAGTGACAATTAAAGGTACTTTATGAAATGCACCCTCTCTTTTATAAAATCTCCATGGGGTACTCTTCATGTGTTTCAAAGCACCGAAAATCAGCCAGCAAGTAAGAGGGCAATAGGAAACTTGACTGACTTTCCCTTGCTGTCACACTACCGCTCCCCCCCCACCCCCCAATGTCATCACAGAAAGGGGGAGACAAGGGAGAGGCTAAATATCAGCAATTTGGTCATGGAAGAGAGCAGCTGAACATGATTCAGTGTGACAAGAGGCACTGTGATTTGGCTAAACCATTTCTCAGGGCACTTTGTAAGGAGGATCAGCAGCATTATTCCTTTAATAGCCATGTCTAATGCAATAGCCAGCTGGGTTTTGTCCCAGACCAAGGTATCAGCATCAGGTCAGAAGGTAACATTCTGTTTACACGATTATTTCCTAAAGCACTTATCTTCTCCTCGGTGTGAAAGTTGACTTTTCTGTTTGTAAGGAGGCCTAAAGAATTGAGGGAATGGGAAAAATTAGCTACACTGAGCTGGAGCTGAATGGCATTAAGTGGGAGGTCTGAGAAAGGCTGCGGCGGCGCTCAGCAGGACACCTTATTAGCCGCGTCATCGCAGTTCATTCAGGCAAGCCATACCAGTGTCACCAGCATTCCCACACAAAGACAAAGTTCTTCACACAGTCTATAAACATGCCTCCCTGGCCAATTCATCCTAACTTGACACCACTGAAAAGAGGGCCTTGAGGGTTCCCCCCCCCCCCCTTTTTTTTTTTTTTTTTTTTAAACACAACAATAACATAACAAAACAAAACAAAACAAAAAACCCCTTGCAGCTCTGCCAGGCAGGCTGAATGGTGGAGAAGGAGGGAGACTGTCACGTTTCTTGGGGAGGAACAATCCAGAGGTCAAGCCATATTTTATTCAGTGAGCAAATTTTTATAATAACTAGATGTGGTTAAGCTAAATCCTGCCCCTTAAGAGCACTTCTGAAGTTCTCCGGCAGCTCCAGAGGTAAGACTTTATCCTTCCACCACCTCTTTGCTGTTGCACATTACCCTGCCAAGGAGTTAAAGGTCCAAAAGCTGCTTTTACAGAGGACATGCAGCTGCCTGTAGGAAACATCCTTTCCTAAGGAGCTGGAAAACCACAGCTAACTAGGCAGGGAGGAGAGGACAGCCCCAGTGCAACAATCATTTCTCAGGTTATGCTGCTTATCCTGTTCCCTGCTGACCTGACAAGAGCCTTGAACCACAGGTCCAGCTTTGATCTGGATATCTCAAGAGTCATGCTGGCCTGAGCCTCTGGCTGGAGTGTCTCAGCTGGCTCAGGGAACACCACAGGGGTGAAGCCAGCTGGTATGTTGGCATCCTGACTGTGTGTAGAGCCTGGACCCCTCTCCCACGTTCCCTGTTTGGAAACATCACGGCAGGGTCACTAAAAGGCTCCCAGAGCAGTGGCAGCGCCGCTGGGCACAGCCGGACCCTGTGGATAACAGATTGGTGCCTCATGGCCACACTTATGCAAAGGGCACACTCAGCTGACCTTTTAATGAGAAGAGAGGATCCTACCCCAAAGAGGAATGGCTAGAAAGGGATAACACCAGGAAAAGCAGAATGTGAATTGACCATCCCATGGGTGAGAGCCAAGAGCTGATCTGGAGGTGGATGGCAACCTATGGATAAGATTATGCACATTTTCTTTTGCCTAGGTCTGCAACACCAGAGGGAGCAACAACTCCTGCAGTTGTTGCTATTGTCGGTGGAAAGTCAAGGAACGATGACAGTGAAACCTGTCTTCTCCCACAGACATGTTAAGGAACTGAAGATCATGAGATGAAACATGAGGTGCTGGCTAACATAAAACTAGACACAGGATTGCTCTGTGGTCTTTCAGACTTGTGCCTTTTCTGTCCTCATCGCTTTTTCCTTGATAAGCTTCAAAGAGATCAGCTCACACACCTGTACCTCAAGAAACTGCCCATATGGGGAATCACCTCCAGAAAAGGTTTTGGAGGAAGCTCTGAAGCTGACCCTGTCCTCTCTTCTGGGTGTTGCCCCCTCCCGTGGCACAGCCAGTGCTCAGCTTGCACCATTCTGCACTCTCAGATATGGATTTAGAGACAAATTCCCCCCAAACCCCCCTCAATTAATTCTGAATAGAATTTACCTGGTGACTAAGTGTACCTCAAAGGACATGAGGTAAGTGCCCTCATTGACATGCCTAAGGTGTTGCAGCACTATCATTCAAAAGACAAAGTTTAGCATATTTTTGTGCCTTGTTCTTTCTGATATAATAGCTAAAACCTATTAATAACACCAAAACATCTCCAAAGGTCAAGCAGCATACAGCAAGATGAAGGGAATTGTCAAGAAGCTCAGGCAATCATCTTAGCACTCAAGACATTTGCCAGGGCTGTTTAACTAATATGTGATGTTCACTTTTAATTTCAATATAGTGCCATTTGGGCCAAAAAATGTTCTATTTTTTTTAATTAATTACGATGTCAGCAGCTATTAAGATTAAAAGAAAGACCACATCAATAATAAATACTTAATCCAAAGAAAGGATTACAAGAAGAGCAATAAAAATCAATTTTTTCAGAGCTGGAAAATGGTGACTTTTTCCTCACTTGACTGGTATTTTCATTATATTGACAAAGCCATGATCTTACCTGACACTGACATTCGCCTAATGAAATAGCAGCCATGTATAATGATGTAAGTAGTTGTCAGTGCTGCTGCAGGAGAGCGCCAGAGCTACGGCACTGCTGCTAAGCTTGCAAACAAACCCTCCTGCTCTTCATCTGATGGAAGAGAAGACAGTAAAAAGGCACCGGGGGGGGGGGGGGGGGGAATTGCACATCTTTGTGGACCTGCCTTTATCAGGGAAGATTAAAATTCTTCCCTGTAACTTTTGGAAGTCCTCAGTGTTGGTAGCCCTTGGTCACAAGCAGGCAGCCGATACCTGCCTTGTCTTTACTGCATGAAGAACAAGGTCTTGCTCACTCTTCTGTAGGGCTGGGATGTGGGGAGCAAAGCAAAAACCCTGTGTGCTCTGAGTGCTACAAGAGCAAATAGCAAGCCAGAAACTAACAATGATAGCTGGCAATAGGATTCTGATCCATGGACACATTAAGGCTAGGAAAAGTGGTTTTGGTGACAAATCTGGAAGAACTCAGAAGAGAGGCGCTCCATGTCCTGGGCAGTTCAGCAAATGGAATAGTGGTGGAAAGGTTATGAGATCTTGCTGGATTTGCATCTCACCAGGCTTGCAACAAGCATGGTGCACAGCCCAATCTCCTGCGGACTGTTGCATGGGCGAAGGAGGCAGTAGGAGGTGACAGGACAGTGGCCATGTCATGACACAGGGCACTGCTCACAACAGAAACCTGCATGCTGGGGAGGCAGTGATGGAGAACAGCACCAACCTCTCCTAGGAAAACACAGGGAGCCTGCACTGGAAGAGGACTAAAAGATGCAGAGGAAAGCTAACCAGAAGCACTGTTTTACACCCTCAATTATCAGCCTGGGCAGTTATCCCTTTGAAAATCGCACTACAGTGGACTGCTGAGCTAAGGGAGGAAACAAATGATGGGTGACATGACAGAAACATTTGAAGTGCTAAAGAGAGGGGAAAACCCCTGCTTTCAAGAAAGAACATGGCTACAAATTTAGAGCTGACAACATCAGGTTTGAACAAAGCACATTCTGGTGGGTAGAGAGAGAGCAGGGCCATTTTCCTTGCAGGAGTGAGAAACTGAATCATCTTAGCTGCATCTTAAATCCTGCACTGAGGGAAGGAAGGTAACAAAGGTCTCCTGAGAGGTGAGGCAGTTACAGCTCTTTACCTGTCAGTCCATGAAGAACAACTGCCAAGTCTGCCTACAACCACTTCAGCCCTTGTACAGGCAAGTGGCTAAAAAGGCTCAAACTTCCATCTGGTTATGTAGCTGTTTGGGACAAGATGTGTCTTTCCAGGATGGAACACAAGGCTCAGAGACAGCAGCCTCCTCACCTGGGGGATGCTGCACTCCTTGGGGAGCGGAAATGCTGGGAGATGGCTCAAACAGGAGCAGGACACAGCTCTTTCAACCGTTTCTCTGGTTTGTAACTATCAGCTTGGTAAATAAAATCACAACAGCAATTTGTTTTCATTTCTCTGCAAAGGAATAAAAATTGGATCAACAGCCCATATAGATTCTTCTTAATTGAATCACAGCTACCCTGGAAGATTATATGGCTGTATGACAGAATAGCTCGGAAGACACAAACCACAACGAATGCTGATGCGAGTGTCACCTTTAGCAGGATGCTAATGACTGCTCTTTAGCCAGCTGCAGACTCTCTAAGGAACAAATTACAGGAAGAAAGAGAAATAAAACTGGATGAGAATGTGACACCCTTCTCATATAAAGCTGTTTTCAGAGCAGGATCATGCAGGCAACAAGTTATTTGTGCCATTTGTGTTTTAAGAGGTGGTGTTTCTTTTCCTCTGCTGTCTGGGCTCAGTTGCACACTGCCTAGGGGAGGTGGCTTTCTACCACACGTCTCCTCATGCCTGCAGTCACCTCAGCTACATTGTGCCAGGACAACACAGCATTCAATGCAGACACGCTCCAGGAGAACCTGCTGCTGGAAAAGAGGTGAAGAGGAGTAAAGCCCTTGTGGCAGATGAGGTGCAAGCTCAGAGTGTCAAGCAGAGGTGGAATCCCTCAGACTGTGACCCACAGCACAGGGCAGTGAGTCTGTGATTGGGAAAACAACCATCCAAACCCTCTTCTGGACACCTCAGAGCTTTGATTTTCATCACTTCTTCTGGAAGAGCCACAGCTCCATTCATATTTGGAAGAAGTGAAGAGTGACTTAGTGCGTCCATGCTGGGTTTTGTTTAGGCGACACATTTCTACGTGACACCTGTGAGTTCTGGATTTTGAACCGCTGATTCTCCAGCCGGACCTTGGCTTCCAAACCTGCTACTAGTTATACAGATTTCTTCTTATCATGAGGGAAAAGCCAGATCTTTAATTTACAATGTTGAATAAGAAATGTTGTAAACTTATTCATAACCCATTTGGTTATTAATTACTGCCAGAAAGAAAAAAAGGGAGGGGAGGAAGCTGCCCTCCAAAGGAATCAAAAAGAGAGCAAAACTACTGACAAGGACAATCAACAATCGTCTTGCAATTACTATGGAAACGCATCGATTGTGTCCTTAAAAACCACAATCCTGCACATTTTCTGTTGCAGGGCATGCAAGTGAAAAAAAAAGAGAAAAAAAAAAAAAAAAAAAAAAAAAAAAAAAAAAAAAAAAGAAAAAAAAAAAAAGAAGCAAAATAAAATCCAAGATGTGTTCGTGCAAAGAGGAAGGAAACGGGAGCCGAATTCCTGACGACAGCACCAAGCACTCCCAAGCTGGAGCCAGCGGAAAAACGAGGAGCGAGGGAAAAGTGGCTTTGTGTTTGACAGGTTGAAAGTAACAAGACAATTTTGCTGGATTTACTCTTTAAAGAGCATATTATACAAACACGCTAATTTTGAGAGCACTTAACCTCAGTTTCGAGCCGCGGGGGGCAAAGGGGGGGGGGCGGGGTGGGGACGGCTGAATATTAACGAGCTGAGCCTCCGGGAGTGCAATGAAAAGCTGGCTCTCTCTTTTTTTTTTTTTTTTTTTAAATGTGATCTGGGGTTTTAAACCTTTGTGGGAAGATATTTGGCTGGAAGGTTTATTTGCCCGGGTGTGCATTCTCCCCCAATACACGAAATGTTCCGAGGCATGCGACTGCCAGAGACTTTTCACTTGATGTTAAAATTGCTGTCGCCAAAAAAAAAAAAAAAAAAAAAAAAATTAAGTAAAATGTTGAAAAAATCCAAACACCACCATTTCCCCCTCCTCCTCCTCCCTGCCTCCCTCCCTCCACCCCTAAACGAGCTACTCCTCGGATCTTCTCAAATGACCCAGATCTTTAGAGTGAAGTTTTCCTTTGCCTAGAAACTAAGTGGCTTTTCTTTTGCTCATTCAGCTGCTAGTTCTGGGAAAAGCCCAAAGAGAAACATTTAGATTGGAGGGGTCTTTGAGAAGATGTGACAGTTGACTGATGAGCATCCATAAAATGACAAAGAATAGTTGTGTGGAGCCGGTGCATCACATCGCTCTCCCTGGGAAACTAATTGCTCTGAATTGTTAATAGTAACATTATTTTTCTGGCAATCATTTCTTTTGAATACCCAAAATGAGCATGAAACAGCTCCTTTGACCGGACATAAAAGTTAAATGTCCCAATGTTGATCAAATTAACTTCAGCTATGTGACAATGGACTATATTTGTGAGAAAATAATGAAGGGCACAAAGGGGAGCTTTATGCCAAGATTTCACAGTTGTAATGTAAAAATGTTTCTGTTGAACTAGGCCAGGGAACATTTCAATAGGGAAACAGAAGAGCACTGTCACTTTCTTTAAAAAAAACACATTCATTTTATGGATTTGAATGCTCCAGATAATTTCAGGAAGTTTAAATGGCTGGCACACCAAGAGCAGCAGTATCAAGCTAACATCTCACGTCCTGGTCCTTCCCAAACGCTCTCTTAAGGCTTTTAAAGCCCCTCTCCTGCAGCTCCTGCTCACTCTCCAGCCAGGCTATGGGACTCAGTGGACACTGCTCCCCAGGAACGGGGCTGACACGCCAATGTGGTTAATTAACATGGCATATGCACAAGCAGGAGCTGCAGGGTGATGTATGAAAGGCTACACTAAAACGTAAACTACGTTTCCTCTCTGGTTCTCACATGCAGCTGAAACCCTCCAGCTTCAGAAGACATAAAAAATGCAAGTATCATGCAAGCAGGAATAAGTGGACACGGGAATTATTCAAAACAAGCCTGGAAGAATTCTTTTTGCCTCACAAAATATAAAGCAGGTGCTTTTCTTTTCTTTATAAACCCAGTTCAGTGATGCCTGTATCTCTGTCTACCTGGAACAACATAACTGACCTCTGGGAGTTTAGTTTGGATTTCCATCAGTGTTGGCAGAGACTCTCTCTCTCTCTCTCTCTCACACACACACACACACACACAGATTTTCTACACATATACAGCGTGCCTGTGTTTGTAAATATACAAGCAAATATTTGCTTAACACCCGTGTGACTCCAACTCTCCTGGTCTGTAGAGAGTCCATCTAGCACCACATTTCATTCACACTGCTGCATGGCAAATGCTAAAACCAATCTGGTTCAGCAGATACCCATCAGCTGTATTTAAAAGCCTCCTCCTTGCTATACATTTTTAACCTCGTCAAAGCTAAACCACTTCAGAACACCGCTGTTAAGATTACAGTAAGTTCTCCTCCCCAAAGATGCTATCATGAAAATTAATAGATCCTCTCAAGACAAAACTTTCAGTAGAAACTTTAAAACATTCACTTGACATTTTTCCCTTTGTTTCCGCCCCCCCCCCCCCCCTTTCCATCTCAGTAATCTGAAGATGTTGTGCAGCTTGGTGCCTATGTGTTAAAACCTTGCTGTCAAAACAATTCTGGGGAAGCTGCCTTCCCCCTGCTGATTTTAACAGTTACACTAATTCATTTGGGTTTTGTTTGCAAACTCTCTTCTTTCTTGTATTCCAAACTCCTGTGATATTTGGCCATACACGAAAAGGCTGTTACTTAATTCATGTTTATGAAGATGCAGCGTGAACAGAACTGAGCTTTCACTGACTCCCACAGTGACCTAAATCAACTGTGAGAAGGTGTTTCTGTTTCATTCAGTGAAGGTTTAGCTCATTAAACTGTTTTCCTTCTCAGCATTGTTCAATGGGTTTGAACTGCATCGCTGTTAAATGCTCTTTAGCAGTTTAAAGGCTTTAAAGGAAAAGACTTATCAGTCTCTGTTTTTTACAGCACTAAATCTGCATTATTAGTTCATGCAGATAAGGGGATTTAAAAGCTCAGCTTGAAACCTCTCTCTTCTGTATTTATCAGACACTGCATAGTTCCAGTAGCTCAGCTGGAAATGTAGATCTATGAAGCTTTAAAGGGAGATTAAAGCCAAGAAAAGAAGTACTTTTCCCCTATAGACGTGCTCACTTTCCCTTTTCCTACTGTCTGAAGGAGTGATGGCAGACAATGGTCAAAGATGGTTCCCAAAACCCTCTGAATGGGGACACTGTTGGTGGTAGCATTCATTCAAAGTGAGCTTCAGTGTATTGTCCTCCCCAATCAGCAGATCAGAATAGAGTTTGCTGGTGGCTGCCAAAAGGTTAGCAGTGCCGATGAAAGGGGTTTCCCATTATTCACTGCTCCTACAGAAGTCCCCCTTTGTGCCATCAGCCCATCACTTCACTCTGGAGGTCCGGATCTGCGGCTGGCTGCGCGCTCAAAATGGACAATTCAGCTGAATGCGCTCCCAGCAGCGGCGGGCACCCGGAGCCCACCGGCGGCTTTTCTGGGGACGGGCGATCCGGGGCACGTTTTGGCAGTGTCACATTTTAATGATAGACCATCCTGACACCCCTGACCCACCGCTGACACTAACACCGCACCCTTATTGCCTGCCCCTTGCCAGGGCATCGTGGGAGGTCCCGGGCCAAATTAGCTAATGAAGCACACTGCGGTGCTGCAGCCCAGCCGCGATCGGCAGCGCCAACCTTCCCGCAGGTTTGCTGCGCTGCCCTCCTGCAAAGTGCAGGAAAAGGAGAGGCCGGAGGAGCCGAGAAGAAATCACCTAACAACGGGCCTTTCCCACACTGCTCAAACCTCCATCTCTGGCTGCATCGGATTCTGACCTCCCTGCAGCTCTCTCCCCTGAACAAGGGCTCTTTTATAAACCGCCGCCGGCTACCTATGTACAAACCCTCCCTGTGCCCCCAGTGTCTTCTGATGATTTCAACAGGTTTTACAAATGCCACAAGGAAAGGCATACCAGATTTTCCCTCTTCCTCCTTGTATCACCCCCAAAGTGAAAATAAATGCCTATTCTGGAGGACTTCTTCCTCAGCCCTCTGCTGGGGTGCACAAGAAAAGCACTGCTCTGTAGGCAGAGGACAGTCCCCTGCTCAAATACCGTGCCCGTCTTTAAATAAGATTAAACTCAGAGAAAGAAACTAAAGGTGACAATCATGTGCCAGAGGAAGAGACCTATCAAATCCTTCTTCCCAGCCCCTTAGACTCACCACATTGTTTTGGTGGAAGAGACCTTTTAAGCTCATCAAGTCCAACCACTAACCCTGCACTGCCGGGTCATCGCTCAACCGTGTCCCTCAGCACCACATCTCCATGGCTTTGAAACCCTTCCAGGGATGGGGACTCTACCACTGACCTGGGCTGCCTGGGCCAGCCCTTGACAACCCTTTTGGGAAGAACTTGTTCCTCGTGTCCAGCCTAAACTGCCTCTGGTGTGGCTTGAGGCCATTTGCTCTTGTCCTGTCTCTTACTACTGGGGAGAACAGACCAGTCCCCACCTTGCTACAGCCTCCTTTCAGGGAGCTGTAGAGAGCCAAGTCTCACTCTCCTCAAGCTCCATTTCTCCAGACTGAACACCCCCATTTCCCTCCAGCTGCTCCTCACCAGATCTGTACTTCAGACCCTTCACCAGTTTTGTTGCCCTTCTCTGGACCTGCTCCAGCACCTCAGTGTCCTTTTGGAGTGATGGGCCCAAAATGGAACCCAGGATTTAAGTGTTGTCTCACCAGTGTCCTGAACAGGGGGACAATCCCTGCCATAGTCCTGCTGGCCACATCATTGCTGATCCAGGCCAGGATGCTAGTGGCCTTCTTGGCCACATTCTGGTTCACCTTCAGCTGCCGTGGACCAACAGCCCCAGGTCATTTCCTACCAGTCAGTTTCCAGCCACTCTGCCCCCAGCCTGGAGCCTTCATGGCACTGTTGCGAGCCAAGTGCAGGACCCAGCATGTTGCCCTGTTAACCTCAGCTCATTCATCCAGCCTCGACCAGGATCTAAGTCATGTTGGGCCAAGACTCCCTAGGAGACCAAATCACTGCTTTCCTCCTCTCAGTGAGCTGTGACACACCAGCTCCTGTCACTGAGGTGGCACCCACTGCCCCCTTGCACTGGGTGGTAGGCCAGGCCTGCTAGCACTGCAGCACTTGGTACCCACAGCAAACCAGCCAAGCACCCTAAGCCCACACCTTGCTATGGGAAAGGGGATCAGCATCCTGTGCTCTGGGGTGTGGCTGCAGAGGTCTTGGAGGCTGGCACTTACTGGCACCCATGGCACAGCTGTGGCATGCCAGGCACCAGGATTGGGGCAGAAAACAGCACACAGGGAGCTCTGTTTCTGTCCTTTCCAGCCTGAACAGTTTGCTTTGAGCACCACCTCACGTCACAGCTCACTGTGTGTCACAACTGCTTTCCAGAGACGCTCGAAAGCTCCCTGTCTCAGGCAGACAGCAGGCCAGGCAGTGCCTCTTGAGAGGAACCCTCTGCCAACACATGCATGGCTATGCAGAGATGATGATTTCTCTTTTTTCCTGGCTTTAAAACTGCTAATTAGGGCAGCTGTAAATTGCTGGGTATTCTGGGGACTATCCTCTGTACCAATCTGCACAGCCCTGTCACACCATTACAACCATGATGTCACTGGTGACAGTGATGGCTGCACACCAGTACTGCGCTGCCTGGCAAAGGTGAGCTGTGACTGCGCTCAGCTGGGGCTCAGGCTCTGCAGGGCTGAATGTCAGGGGGCTGGAGCTCGCCAAGAGAACCTGAGGGAAATGGATTTGGTCAGCAGAGGCTGAGAGAGCTGGATTGGGTCAGTGTACAGAAAGGAGGGCTACAGGAGCAGCGTGCTGCCAGCATTATCTATCTGGTAGTTACTGAGCCAGCCTCCTCCCAGTGGTGCACACCATTAGGTGAGGGGCAATGGACACAAACAGCTTCAAGGGAAATTCTGACCAGGGATTAGGGAGAAAAAGCCTTACAATGAGCACAGTCAAACACAGTAATATGGGTGACTCACAGAAGCTGGAAATCACCCTGCATGGAGATTTCTGAAGCTTAGCTGGATGAGCCTTGAACAACCTGAGCTGGAGTTGAAGTCAGCCCTACTCTGAGCAGGAAGATGAACTAGGGACTTGCAGAGGTCCATCTCAACTGGAATCATTCTATTATCCTATAACCAAAACCAAACTGGAATGGCAGCTTCACACAGACTCCACACAGACTAAAAAGAAGGAAATCTAACTAAACAGGTTTAAAGATAAACCTGCTTTCTACTCTACAAGTTCTAGTGACTTCAGAGAGAGTCTCCATTCTCAGCAGTTTAGCTTAAAAGCTTAAGTGTCATAAACTGATCTGTGACTGGTACCTTCCAGAGAGCACTGGTAAGAAGCGATCATCTTCAGTTCACAGCATAAACCCCTCTCCATTTCTGAGTGTGCCCATGGAAACATCTTTCATAAGGTGCTTTTGAAGAGAGCAGATGGAAAGAGGCCAGGAAAGGCCAATACATACCTATCAAGTACATAGCCCAGAGCCTTATGCCGTATTCCTGAGTAAACCGATGGGCTTGTTTCCCAAGCAATTAAATTGGAAGCATCATGGAAAAGATGAATGTTTACCAAGTCAAAGGCACTATGACAAAAAAAAAAGGGGGGGGAGGGGAAATAAATAAAATGATTCAGGATAAAAGAAAACACATTTGTTGCATCAGCAAAGCATTCAACATTGTAACACCGTATTCTCTTTGATATTTACTCACGCAGGCTGTGGACATTAAGCTGTCATCATCAGAAAAGCATCAGAGACTATTATCAAACTTATGACAACTCACCCAGGGGTAAGCCTGCATCTAGGCTTTAGCTGCAAGTACAGGTAAGATGGAAATGACCTGCTGTGTGTTGGTAACAATTCACAGAAATCAAGCGGTGCACTCTCTCCCTCTGCAGTATTTTTTAAACAAAACTGAATGTGTGAACAAACGACTTGGAGATTATAAAGCTGCAGCCAAACAACCTGCAGGATGGTGGCTTTACACTAAACTAAATTGTATCACTGCAATGCCTCATGGGTCCCTGTGTGGGGAACACCAAGACGGCTGCGGTCAACCCACACCCCACTCACAGGTGGGAAGAGGAGAACACAGAAGTTTAATCCTGACTGTGCTGGTAGGATCAGAGAACCATCACATTGTTTTGGTTGGAAAAGACCATCAAGATCATCAAGTCTAATGGTTAACTCATCACTGCCAGGTTGCCACTCAGCCACGTCCCTCAGTATCATGCCTCCATGGCTTTGAAACCCCTCTAGGGATGGGGACTCCATCACTGCCCTGGGCAGCCTGGGAGAGGGTCTGGCAACTCTTTTGGGGAAGAAATTGTTCCTAATGTCCAACCTAAATCTTCCCTGGTGCAACTTGAGGCTGTTTCCTCTCATCTGATCACTTATTACTAGGGAAAAGAGACCTAGAGATCTAGCTTGCTTGTTTGAAACTCTACCATCTCATTGCTCTGGGGTTGATGGGACCTGGTGACTCACAATGACCCCAGAATACTTGGAATACTCTTTTTTCACTTTTAGCAACCCACTTCCCCCTCCATATCCCCAAGAAAAGCCCCTCAAACAAACCAGTGTATGCAGGAATTGTTGCATAATGTATTGAGGGACTGAAGGGAAGTTGTCTCATAAGAAGTGCCAAAAGGGATACTTCAGGGACAGCACTGACAGGGTTCTGTTTTGGACAGGGTGACTCTCACACCTGCAGATAGTGGTATTCCCCATTAGCTCCTCTGTGTGCTATAAAAGCTGTGGCACTTCACTTTGAGGGCACAGAGAAGACAAACACACAGAAAAAGAGTCAGAGAACAGATGTGGACACAGCAGGTAACGACAGTAAGAACAGCAAAAAACATGATCACGATACACGTGTCATCAAGCAGGTGGCAGAAAGGCCTCTTCCAGGTCCCGGGAGGGGGTTTGACACACGACCAGTGATTCTTGCTCAATGAACTCACAGTGATGATAAAATAGCCCTACTAACCTTTGTATGCATTTGTGTATCTAGATAGAATCATAGAATGGTCTAGGTTGGAAGGGATTTCCAAAGGTCATCTAGTCCAAACCTCTCTGCAGTAGGCAGGGGCATCCTCAACTATGTCAGGCTGCCCAGAGTCCCATCATTAGTACCTCACTACAAAACAACCTGCAGATGAAGGCTTGAGATGCCCATTCCTGTCTTGTCTGAAGGATCATAGAATTGTCAGGGCTGGAAGGCACCTCAAGGATCAGCCAGTTCCAACCCTCCCTGCCATGGGCAGGGACACCTCACACTACAGCAGGTTGCTCACAGCCACATCCAACCTGGCTGCAAAACCTCCAGGGATGAGGCTTCCACCACCTCCCTGGGCAACCTGTGCCAGTCTCTCACCACCCTCCTGGGGAAGAATTTCTTCCTAACATCCAATCTTAATCTACCCACTTCTAGTTTTGCTCCATTTCCCCTAGCCCTATCACTACCTGACACCCTAAAAAGTCTCTCACCAGCTTTCTTGTAGGCCCCCTTCAGATACTGGAAAGCCACAATGCTCTCCTCAGAGCCTTCTCTTCTTTCAGAATGACCTGAAAGAGTCCCTGCAGGACAGGGAGAAAAGACCTCAAAAGCCACAAACTCCCTTCCTATGTGAAGGCATCTATCCTCCATCCCCAACTGCCTACAACCTGCTTGTTCTTAACACCTTCCACCTACAACTTCCCTGTCTTTAAATTGAAACTGTCATCTTATTGCCAGCTTTCCTGGAAATGAAACTGATTTCCTTCTATCCTTCCTGCAGGGAGACACACAGGAACCAGTCTCCCAGATGTGTCAAGCCAAGTTTTTTCTGCTCCTGCTCACATATTCCTGTCACTGTTTACTGCTGCTCTTCCTTCTAGCTTAGCTGAAGCGCAGCACTCAAAACAGGACAAGGTACTCCATCAAAGGCCTTGGCAGCACTCAATTAAATAATTACCATTCTTCCACCCCTTCACGTCCTTCACATGATGTATCTATTAACACATCTCACTAAGATAATTGTGCCCTGAATTCAGTTTCCCCTCCAGCGTGGAGCTGCATCAAAAGCAGCGTGGCCAGATCGAGAGAGGTGATTCTGCCACTCTGCTCTGCTCTGCTGAGACCTCATCTGGAGTACTGCATCCAGCTCTGGAGCTCTCAACACAGGAAGGACCTGAGGGAGCAGGTTCAGAGGGGGGCCATGAAAATGATCAGGGAGCTGGAGCACCTTTGCTACAAGGACAGGCTGAGGGAGCTGGGGGTATTCAGGCTCCAGGGAGACCTAATAGCAGCCTTCCGGTACCTAAAGGGGTCTACAAGAAGGCTGCAGAGGGTCTGTTTCAAAAGGCCTGCAGTGATAGGATGAGGGGCAATGGTTTGAAATCAGAGGAGATTTAGATTGGATGTTAGGAACAAGTTCTGTACAATTAGGGTGCTGCAACACTGCAACAGGTTGCCCAGGGAGGTAGTTGAGGCCCCATCCCTGGAGGCATTCATGGTCAGGCTCCACAAGGCTGGGAGCAACCTGATCTAGTGGAGGATGTTCCTGCTGACTGCAGGGTGGGTGGACTGGATGACCTCTGGAAGTCCTTTCCAACCCAAACCATTCTGTGATTCTATGGGTAATGAGTTGGTTGTTCCCACTGCTTCACTTGTGCTTTTGAATCCCCCTCTGGAGGTGCAATGCTCTGCACTTCCCTGACTTGCAATCCTACTTTCTACTAAAATACCAAAACACTTTTCAGTGCTGATTCTGGCCTCTGGTACACTAGCAAGCATCCCCTGGTTGGTGCCACACAGATGTACTCCCTGCCCCATCCCCTCTACCAAACACAAACAATACGTGTGAACTTTAGTTAAGACTGCAAAGCATTCAGGGCACTACCTGACATCTCTTAACACGATAACACTAAGAACTGTTGGAACAAAAATAAATACCTCCCCTGTACACCTTTTAGTCAAGATACTAAAAAAAAAAAAAAAAAAAAAGTCAGAAAAAGGTGCATCTAGTTGTGCATTTTATTGTTTGGGTTTGTTTTGTTTGTTTTCCTAAAATGAAACCTCTGAGTGCCCTAAGATTCCTTAGTTCTTCATTTACACTAAAGAAGAATAATGCATGTGAAAAATCACAGATTCACAAAGGAACTTAAGCAGGGCAGATCATGAAATCACAGAGGAAGAAAAAGAAGACTTATCTGAAATCTTTTAAAGGCTCTTTTTTGGGTTTTGGCAGCCCTCTACTTTTGGCACGACAAGCTGTTCTGTAACAATGTTTTCCTAGGCAGGGAAAATTAATGGCTCCCTTCAAAGGATGCACACAGAAGTGGTTAACAAGTCTCCTGGCTGTTATTTCTATTGAACTATTGGCATGGAGAAATGCATAGTCAAAAGCCATGGTTATGAAAATGGCCAGAATTCATGTGAATTTAAACACTGATCATACCACGAACACACGATGCATTTAGCCCTAACGAGGAAGATCATCTACCCTTTGTCTTTTCCATAATGCTTCACTTCCTTTCTCCAGAGATGGTTCCCAGTTCCTTGCCCCTTCAACTTCTCATCAGAAAAATCTGAGCTCTCATCATATCCTGTGGCTCACAATCACAGGCTGCTCCAGGCAAAAAAGCACCCACCATAGTTCATGGAGGCTGTGAGCCTCCTCACTCTCACTTCCCAATACTCCCTCAGGACACAGCAGTGTAGTATATCATCTGATAACAACATCCAGCTACAGGCTGCTCCTTCCAAGAACTTTCCTTTTCTGGTATCAACCTGTCTCCTTGCAAAGGCCTAAAAATGTTGTTGTTTTTTTTTCCTGCAAGGGGAAATCCAAGAGGACAGGAGGGACAGAACCTGGAAAAGGCATGGTATAGGAGGAAAGGCCAGATTAGCAATTGGTGCTAAACCCCCACTTCTGCAGCCCTCTGCTGCTGGAATCACATCCCATGCCATATAGATCTGAAAAAAATAAACAAGAACCTACAGCTGCCTCAGCTGCCTGCCTGATTTCTGGGTCAGAAGTCTGCAAAAGGAGAAATCCTGCCACTTTTCTGTTTTTCACAAACTGTTTGCTCAACCTAATAGAAGTTCTTCTGCCAAGAGGCAAGAAGATTGTTCAGCACTCAAATGCCAGCCTGCGTGAGCAGCCATCAGGCTTTAAAACCAAGCCTATGATTTTAAGACATGAAACAACCACAGGAGGAAAGGGAAAATGTGGAATGTTCACATAGACTGAAGTGATTAGAACATAAATAAGCAGCAAAGACCAAAATATGACTACATGGTCAAAAGTAGGGTCAGATTGCCAGCTAGGACTAGAGGAATCTGAACCATCTCTGAGTTCATTGAGTGTTGTCAAGCTCTCCCAGGTGGAATGTTTTGGACAATCAGCTGCTCCCTTCAACACAGGCTACTACAATTGCTGCTCCTGCTGCTGCTGAAGAGAGGAGGATTTCCAGAATCAGTAAATAGCCTCAGTGTGCCACAGACGTCTTGTCAGCACTAGCTGGCCCTCTCCTCAAAGTCATCCATCTGGGAGGCAACACCATAATCATGTTCTACTTCACACAGCTGCCTGCTCCCCTCAGCCCTTCAGGCTCTTGGATGCTCCCAAAAGCAAAAAAAAAAAAAAAAAAAAAAAAAAGTTTGTTTCTTCTGTAGATTTTTACAGCACAGCTTATGAGGAACTCTCCCTGCTTTGACAACGGCCAGGTCATATTGAACGGCAGCAAGTCCTGTGGGCTGGGATGTTTGAGCTCACAGGCAGGAGGTGCTGCCTGCCCTCTGCTGTCCCACCATCACACCCAGCAGCAGGTGCTAGGCTGCAGGTGCTTTGCTCTAGGGTGAAAAAAAAACAAAGGACAGGACCGAGTCTTGGGGCTACCATAGGAATCCTGATCCCAGCACCTCATGCTGCAGGGCCGGGGCTGGGTCAGCTGTGATGGAGAGCAGCGGGGTGGGGGGCACCTTAGCTCTACACTGCAACTCCTGTGGCCTTGGCCACAGACCCCAAGCTCTTCTGATCATGTTTGAGAGGTTGCTTATGACCTGAATTAACTCATGCTAATTGCACATACATGTATTAACATCACATTTTGTTATGCATCGTTACAACTTAACTCAGCACTGCATGTTCAACAAACAGCAAAGCAACTGTTTTGGAACCACTCTGCTCTCTGAACAGGCCAATCCAGGCATACTTTTATTGAAACACTTGTTAACAAAAGCAAACATAACACACACACACACACATCAGCACAAATAACTCAGAGACGCCACTTACCAATCAGTAATACACCATCTTGTTCGAATGAAACCTTTTCTGGACCACTTGCACTGAAAAACAAACCAAGAAGGATCAGTCACCTTAAGCAGAGGATTAGAGTGCAATGTGCTCACACAGAGAACAAAGTAAAACAAATTCATCCAGACCCTGTACCTAATACCAGCTGCACACTGACTGGTGTACCTTCACCACAAACATCATCTTCTAAATCCTGGAGTTATTTCCATTTTGGGGCCTGCAGCAGCTGGAATGGCATGGCATGGCATGGCATGGCATGGAATGGAACAGAACCAGATCAGGTTGGAGGAGACCCTCAAGATCATCGTATCTGACCTACCATCTAGCACCACCTAATCAACTAAACCATGCAACCAAGCACCCTATCAAGTCTCCTCCTGAACACCTTCAATGATGGTGACTCCACCACCTCCCAGGCAGCACATCTGTGATGGGTTGAGGCAGACCGCCTCCCCACCACAGCCAAAATAATGACTCAGACAAATGGATTGCAAAAGTGGTGGAAGGTTTAAATGGAAAGTGGTGAATGTGTACAGAGAGCCAGAAGCGCAGTGACAAAAGAAATCCCAAAGCACACCCAGAAATGTCCTATCACCACCTGAGGGTACACCCAAGATCCCCAGGGCTCTTTCTTCCCCCCCCCCACCCCACTCCATTGCTAGGCTAGTCTCCGCTGGCCAGATCTGAGACTGCCCATTCCCCCAGCCTTGGGCCTAGCCAGGCCCAAAGGGCCAGGAGACATCTCCCCCAAGTTACCGGGTAGCAGCGAGAGAAGAAAGTGCCAGACCCGCTGCTGAGATGTTATAGGACAGCAGGGTATTATGGGATGAAATACCTGGCTTCCTGTGTCCACCCCCTGGACTGGACTTCTGGACACAGGAAGCACCCCTTGTATGAACACAGCAGAGGGCACCCAGCCCAAACTGCTACAACATTCATTGGGCAATCACTCTCACTGTGAAGAATTTCTTCCTAACATCCAGCCTAAACCTCCCCTGGCACAGCTTGAGACTGTGTCCTCTTGTTCAGGCGCTGGTTGCCTGAGAGAAGAGACAAGCCCCTGCCTGTCTACAACCTCCCTTCATGTGCCCTGGTTGCTGCTTATAGATGAGAGAGAACCCATGAGGTTCTTTGTAACTTGTGCTTAGCCTGAACCAGCAAACTCTCAGTGCCTCTGCGCAAATCTCCCGGCTTCTCCGTAATTTTACTGGAACTGTAAAATGCCATCAGAGATTTACATCAAATTAAAATGAATGAGATCTGCTAGGAAGCTGTTCCTCCTGCTGAGCCAGCCCACTAGTATTTCTCCAAAAGTTAAGGGGAATTTAAATAATGGTCAAACGTTACATTTATCAAAACTGCAGGCTCCACGAGAAAGCCACAAATCAGCCCATGCCAGCCCCTGGCACTCATGATACAGCAAAAGGAGTTTTTCAGCACCACTCCCAAGCCACTGCCATAAATTACAGCCTCCCACAAAAGACACGACTGCATCCTATTTATTCACTGCTAACAATGACTGTGGGGCCAGGCCAGAGTTCTCTGCTCATGAATACTGCACCAGACAGGCCGAAAGAATGGTGCCAAAAGACTGCAGCTCCTTGTTACGAAGGGAGTGCCAGCCAGAGCAGAGCACCCCCTGCTCAGGGCTGCCATTTTCCCAAGGTGAGGCCTTCAGGAGAAACTCACCAGATGCATTTTTCCACCCTGCTGTGGACAGAGCCCTCATGAGAAGTTAACAGTCCCAAATGCTGCTGAGACAGGGAAATACCTCGCAAAATCTCAGTGGGCTGGTTTCTAACCACCCTTCAGATAGCAGCTACCCATCTCCCACCCCTCTCCAGGCACAAGGAGGGTGATCCCAGTCAGACCCAACAGAGTAACACCACTCCTGTACTGGGACCCTTTCCCACTGGGCTGTCTGTGCTTCCAAACTGTGCTCCTGGGGATTTGGAATGTTTGTTTTACTGAGTAAGTAACAGCTGCTTCTGCAAAGCTTGAATGGAGGCACTGTATGGAGACAGACTGAGAGTCTGGAGAGGAGAAGGCTCCAAGGAGACCTTATTGTGGCTTTCCAGTATCTGAAGGGGGCTACAAGAAAGCTGGATATTTAGTAGTGATAATACTAGAGGGAATGGAGCAAAACTAGAAGTGGGTAGATTCAGACTGGATGTTAGGAAGAAGTTCTTCCCCATGAGGGTGGTGAGACACTGGCACAGGTTGCCCAGGGAGGTGGTGGAAGCCTCCTGCCTGGAGGTTTTTGCAGCCAGGCTGGATGTGGCTGTGAGCAACCTGCTGTAGTGTGAGGTGTCCCTGCCCATGGCAGTGGGGTTGGAACTGGCTGATCCTTGAGGTGCCTTCCAGCCCTGACAATTCCATGATTCTAACTGCTTGCTGATGTGCAGTGGCTCTCTCCAGGACAGGGAAAAGCGCAGAGCTCCCTGCAAATGACAACTTGTGGTATCGACTGCACTCCAGAGCCTGCAGTGCCATGCCAAAGTGTTGCCTGAGTGCCTCAAGTCTAAGAAGTAACCAACTGCCTACAAAACTCATGCACAGTCTCAGATTTTGGGGAATTTCAGCATTTCTCACGTCGGGTGGCAAGTTCAGCACCACCTTTCTGCAGGCTTGTGGGACCTTCCTACAGAGACTGCCAGAGCCAAATGTTACTGCCAGAGCCACAGGGGAATCTGCAGTGCAGCTGCTCACATGAAAGGCCACCCTGCTGGCCCTCCTGGAGAAGAGCTGGAGCTTCTTCCTGCACAAGTTCCATCAGCTTTACACTGCTACAACACTGGGCAGGACAAGGAGGTTGTCCTCTTCAGTCCAGGAGAAGTGACTAACCACAAAGACCTTTATGTGGGGAATCAAAAGTCATAATCTGGTACTGTGGACACACAGTGAACAGCTTTCTCCTGTTCTTGACTTAGGTCTCTACTCAGAGTTGGCCTTCTGTGGCTCACAGGACATATATTAAGAGGAAATAAAACAAATTAACAAAAGAAATGCTAAAAATGTAAAGATTTCCTGCATTCAGAGGAGTGTGTCCAGCAAATCGAGGGAGGTTCTCCTCTCCCTCTACTCTGCCCTGGTGAGGCCTCACCTGGAATATTGCATCCAGTTCTGGGCTCCCCAGTTCAGGAGAGACAGGGATCTACTTGAGAGTCCAACAGAGGGTTACAAGGATGATTAAGGGACTGGAGCACTGCCTGATGAGTAAAGGTTGAGAGCCCTGGAGCTGTTAAATCTGGAGAGAAGACTGAGAGGGGATCTAATAAATGTATATAAATATCTGGGGGCTGTGTACCAAGAAGGAAGAGACCGGCTCTGCTCTCTGTTGCCCTGTGACAGGACAAGGGGCAATGGATATAAACTACAGCACAGGAGGTTCCACCTCAACATGAGGAGGAACTTCTTCACTGTGAGGGTCACAGAGCACTGGAACAGGCTGCCCAGAGAGGTTGTGGAGTCTCCTTCTCTGGAGACTTTCCAGACCCATCTGGATGCATTCCTGTGTGATTTGCACTAGATTCTATGGTCCTGTTCTGGCAGGGGGGTTGGACTCACTGATCTCTGGAGGTCCCTTCCAACCCCTAACAACCTGTGATCCTGTGAGGAAACATCCCTATCCAGAAGGGTTATAGAGAATAACTGGACTCTTCTGAGCTCCTCCTGGAGTTCACATGAGGAATGAACTTCTCATGGAGTTCACACACCACCTCGTGCAGATCTGCCTGCTGACTGCATCAATGCCTGAATTACAGAGGCAGGGCATGAGTGGTTTTGAGCTATTTAATTGCCTGTTGACTTACAGGTGCTTCAATCTTATAAGAATTTGAGCTTTTGAAAGCAGGTGAATTTACCTGGGTTCTGTTTAGGAAGGAAATCCTAGCAGTTCATTACTCTGAAATCCAGATGCTGGATCATCGAGAGAGGAACTAATCTCTCTGAACCGTTATTGCTCTTTTCTTAGGAGAGCCCAGTTTTTTATTTCCTTAAACTGCAGCTCTGCTGAGAAAAACTCTGCAATGACTGAGTGAGCACCTACTTTCTTGCAAAATTCTCTTCCAACCCTGAAAAAATCACCTCTTCTGTAGACCCTGAGTCACTCTGGTCAGTGGTCAGTCAGGGAAGGGCTGGCTGGAGGGACTAGCACACCAAACCTGCCTCAACAGCCTGGCTTTCATGGCTGAACTACAGACCCCATAATCCAAAAAGGTCTCCTCTGTTCACAGGTTCTGTGATGATTGTGACAGCACAGCCACAAGTTGAGATTTGGCAAAAGGTCAACATTTAATCAAAAGCAAAAACCCCAGGAGAAGTTAAATGCTAAAAGCCTTCAAAATTGGCTTAAATCTAATCCAAATGAAAAAAAAAAAGGGGGGGGGGGGAAGGGGAAGAGATCTGTCATACCAGTCTTAAAAATAACTATATTGAACTTTTAATTACTGAAGAACAATACACAGGACTAAAAATCAAACAGTCCCAGCCTATGATGTGACCCAAGGTAATGTCTTCAATCAAGCTGTCATTTTTCATTTCCTCTTCTCCTCTTCACCAGCGTAATAGGTACCACACAAAAGATGCAGCATTAAAACAGGGCCCACTAGATCATGTTGCTTAGAGCCACATCCAGTTGGGTTCTGAGCACCTGCAAGGACAGTGATTTCACAACCCACCTGGGACCATCTTTTGTTGTTTACCCTCGCAGTGAAATCTCTTCCCAGATTTAGCCAGTTTGTCCCTTGCTGCAGCTGATGACAGGGCTGCTGCCCCTTGGTCTGCTGCTGCACACTACCCAGAGGCACCAGCTGGCCAGCAGAGTGGTTGTCCATCACCTCCCTCTCCTGGTGGCACAGGCAGGCTCTCTGGCTTCTCCGCTCACACACTGTGCTCCACCCCAGAGGTAGCTCTGCTGCACTTGCCCACATCTGTCTCACACAGGGGTTCCCAAAAATGACAATGGAGATGTGACATGGCCTTGGGAGTGCCAAATAGAGGGAGGAGTCCCTTCTTGGGACTTATCCTGGGAGGCTGATGGCTGTTTTTGCAGCCAAGGTACAGTGCTGGTTCATCTTAAACTTGCTGTCCAACAAGATCCAGGTCCTTTTCTGTTTTGTGGATATTCACCTCCAGCCTGTCCTGCTTTGTGAGTGCTATCCCATCCCAGGGACCAGGCTTGGCATTAATCTTTGCTGAACTCCATGAGGGTCCCCTGTCAGACCATTTCTTCAGCCTGCTGAAGCCCCTCTGAACACCAGTCCTGTCCTCCAATATATCAACTGCTCCCCTAACTTGACATCATCTGCAAAGCTGACCATACACTCCATTCTGTTGCCCAAGTTGTTAAGGAAGGCGTTGAGTAGCACAGATCCCAGCACTGACCCCTGAGGGACACCACTAGCAACCAGCTGCTGCTTGGACTTTGTTTATCACCTTGTGAGCCTGGTGGCTGGCTGGCTTTCTTGTACTCCACCTATCCAGTACATGTCACCACTGGGCTTTGGGGATGCTGTGAGAGACTGCATTAACCGAAGGCCTTGCTAGAGCCAGTGAATACCACATGCAGAGCAATCCCCTTCTCCATGCAGTGGTTCATCCCTGAACATCTGCTCCATCACCTTTCCATGACTGAGGCAAGGCCACCCAGGACCCTTCTTGAAAATGGCAGTGACACTGGCATTTTACCAGCCCCAGGAACCACTGCCTTTTGAGAGGGCAGTGAGAAGCCCTGCAGTGACATCAGCCAGATCCCTTTCTCCTTGGATGTGCCCTGCCTGCTGCCAGGGGCTCACAGGTACAACTGGCTTCAGGTTTTGTGCAACCAAAGCGTGTAGGACCAAGCCCTGCTTGAGTCAGTCACCATCCACTTCTCCAGCAGGCCACCCCACAGGACTCTGCTTTGATTCTGTCACTGATGACCTCACCAACACCAGCAATGCCAGTATAAAGTACATACAGAAATATGCTGATCCACTGCACCACTGCCTCACTCTTTCATGCAAGCCTACCCCAATCCAAGCCAATTAAAAGCTATTTGCAACACCATCTATATTCCATGGCATGAAGAAATAGAGAATTTCTTACAGCAGCTTGGTGTCTTCTCACACATCCATTGCAAATCCTGGGTTTAAGGGCAGCAATATTTATTAGAGGCTATTTTGCCAACAAAACAAATGTACTTTAAGACGTGTAACTGAAATTCTCTCACCTCTCTGTGAGAAGTCCTTCAAAAAAAATGTATTTTAACAATCACAACCTGAAAACTTGCAGTTCCATTCTGCCAGGCTTTTCTTTGTGAATAGAGTCTCTCAGGAGATGGTGCTGACCTTTTAAAACCCCCTCGAAACACCACCTACATAAATAACCTCTGCTACATTGGGTAAAAGGACCTCCAGACAACATTAACATGAAGAGAGAGGTTAGAGAGGGCTAATGTCAAAAAGCACTGTGAGCAATAAGTAATGCACACAAACCATGATTGATAATGACTAGCACAGAGCCTTAATTCATCTTTTCTCCATCATTTTACTGAGAGGGACCATATCAAATTAAATAGCGACCCAGCAAGGGTTTATTCAGCCATACAAAGCAGGGGCATGAAGGAAAGACGTATGGAAGTGGCAATGACTGTGGTGTAATTGCAGCTTCTTAAAGGAACACCACAGCTCAGAGGGAGACAGCAAGCCTGGCACCTGCAGCAGCTTGAACACTGAGCAGCAGCAGGAACAACTCTGGCACCAAGGGATGTTCAGCACTTGCAACACCTAAAGGTCCTACCTGAGAGGACGTTGTGGAGCGGTTGGTGCTGGTCTCTTCTCACAGGTCATCAGGGATAGTAAAAAACTGAATGGCCTCAAGCTGTGACTGGGGTAGGTTTAGACTGGACATTAGGAAAAATATTTTTCATGACAAGAGTGGTGAGGCATTGGAATGTGCTGCCCAGGGAGGTGGTGGAGTCACCAACCATGGATGTGTTTAAAGGTCGTTCGGGTGTGGTGCTTGGGGATATGGTTTAGGGGTGAACCTTATGTAATAGGGATATCGGTTGGGATATCCTGAGGGTCTTTTCCAACTTGAATGTTTCTGTGATTTTGTGAACACCACCATGGTCAGAACAACTCCTCCTAAGAGCCTTGTGCAGGAGCCCATGCTTCACCTACTCACAATGCACTCGACATTTAACTAGCCAGGAAAAGGAGCAGGATTAGGACAAATTTACACCAAAACCAAGCAGGCAAGTAGTTCCTGCCCCCCAATTACTTCCATTCTTCTCTTAGATCAGCTTACAGAACTACAGAACTTGTGCTCTTGGGGTTTTTTAGGAGTTTGCATGCAAGCTGCTCAAAGCTCCTTCTTGTTTCCCTTCATTTCAGAATAAGACACAGCACGTGGAAAATTCAGGCCCAACTCAGCCTCTGAACACCACCAAGCCCTGTAACAGCACCATCAATCATGCTTTTACTGCTAAAGATTTTTAGAGGCCATTACATAAATTTAGAAGTCTGCAAATGAAAATACCTATGGCACTTATTAAAAAAAAAAACACAAAACACCCACCCCAAAACCCCCAGCTGTATAGGCAGGAGCTCAAGAACCCAAAGTCAATCAATCTAATGACAAAGTCTATTATGCAGTGTAATAATTTAATTGCTCCTTTGCTTTTTCACAGAATGCTTCCATTAGCTTTTATTTATCAGAAAATCAAGGCCACATTTAGGTATCTGTGCATGAGGCACACAACTCTAAGAAATATGTGGCAGAACTTACACTAGCCCTAATGATTTTTACATACAAATCCATGGGACATGCAAATTGCTGCCAGCTTCCTCCTCTACACACATCAGCAGGGAAGTTGCCTACCAGCAGCCATACAGGATTTCTTCACCAGGAGTTGTTTCAGAAGACAGAAACACAAAACTGACTCAACTCTTGCAGCAAAGACTTATATGCAAGGCAGCTGTCAGTTACCCTCCCCAGCTGGTGGGGCAGAGCTTTCAGTGGTCCTGTTCTCATCTCTCAGAGACCCTCAGAAGACCACATGCAGCAGCAAACAGGGCAAGGCAGGATGTGACGTTAGAGGAGCCAGACCCTAGAAGCAGCTGAAGTGCCACACTCCAGGGTAGGTCATTACCAGAACCAGCTGAAAATAATGGGATGTGTTTGAAAGCACAAGAGGGGCTGCCAGCCTGTCCTCACTCTTCACATCCACTGCTAGAGATGCAGTATTTCTTGGGGCTTACAAGGCACCTTCTTTTCCCCTCCTGCACTTCACTACACTCTCCAAAGAACATTTAAGCCTGTGAGAATTCCTTTCACTGGAACAGAAGAATTCAGAGCTGACAGGAGTATAAACAGTGGACCTACACTTCAGAGGCACAGCCCAAAACATGATGGCAACTCCAAAGCCCATTTCACTTTTTCCATGAATGCAGAGTCACCACACAACTTACTCCACAAAATGACACTGACTCTACCAAGTGACAACATGACACAGAGCTGCCACAGCAAGGCTGCATGAAGTGACCAGGTCAGAACCTGAGTCTTGTGGTGTATCTGCTGCCACGCTGAAGGATGAGCCTGACCTTAGCTGGAAGAATGCAGTCAAATGCTGGATTTTCCTTAGGACTGACTCATCTATGTAGCCAAATTTCCTTATTGTTGGAACACAGGACATAAAATAATCACAAAGGAACAGTGGTGGAGGAAACATGATGGTTTGGCTTTTTCCTTGGCCCAAGTAAAAGCCAGCACAGGAGGCTGGGGAGGTACCTGCTGGAGGAGGTACTCAGCCTAGACTGAGTAAAGCAAGAACACCTGTGACACTTGTTTCATTGGCTGATCTGTATGTTCTGCCACCCCAACCTGTAAATTACCTGCAGACACTCATAACTTCAACACAGCTACTTAATTCCTTTAGCTTCAATAAATAATGAAGTTATTATTAATCCTGTGTCTATTATTAATCCTGTGTCTATTTAACACTAAGAACACAAACGTTACTAGCTTTGGATCTAAGACAGCCCATAGCTGAAGCACTGTGTAACACCTTTCAGTATAAAGCTGTCATCCTTCACCTCAGACATACACTGCAGCTGAACAAGACGCCTTTCACCCAGGTGCTTTAGTATTTCCAAATACATCATTTGGAAAGAAGAAACTTGTGGAAGCAGGATTTAATAATTAGTACAGCTTGGGAGGAAGGAAAGAGAAAATTGTTTCTCATTGCAGATTGCAAAGCAACAATCTGTACTCTGATTTTAACAGATGGTCAGTAGCTGATCCACCATCTGTAAGCCAGCACAAAACCAGGTAGAGATGATATAGATCATCTGTACACTCTCTCAGAGAGGTATCTACATTTTAAAATAGGAAAAAGAATTCCTACTGCATGTCCCAGAAAGGGGATACCACATCTTTCACCTTATGGCATTAAGTCTCTTCTCAGATCCTCTGTTAATAGGATTCCTTTAGCCAGCAGATGGATTGTGAATACAGGCAGTTTCATCTACTAAAAGACAACATAAATCATCATTGAGAAAGGAGAGACCGCAGTAAGGTTATCACCATACAGCCTTCTCCATGAAAGGTTTGCATTAAAGCATTAGTGAAATTAATTCATCTTTCATAAGAGCTTTGAGCAGTATCTGTGATCTATGATAACAACCAATTTCTCACTATGGGGGGGAAAAAAATTACTCAGCCCTGATAGACTACACAAATCTGCTTTTTTTTAAATGGCCTAACATTATCTGGAGTGTTGCTCCCAGAGGCATCGTTTGAGTCTTATGCCCAGCCAAGAGGAGCCATAAATCAAGACAGAAAGTTTTGTTAGTTTTATATGCAGTGGGCTGTAATTATTTTGAATTGCATTATGCCTCAATCATTGTAATTACTTTTAGATCATCCTTAAGCAGCTGTAATAAAAAGGAAAGAAATGAGTCTGAAAGCATTTCTCACCGAAAACATTGTAACTGTGATAGGAGAAGCCTGGCTAAACCACGCAAGGGCATGTAAATGCACTGTTTGGACAGAGAGGCTGCTCATGCATCCTGCTGTGTCAACTCAAATCCTCATAGCACACCATTGTTCCGTGGGTCTTTTAATTAGCGGTGTGATTACCAACACTTGTCGCGGAAGAAAAGCGGTGGTAACAAGATTAATTCAGCCTTAAGCAGAGAAACACGTCTGTGGGAACCCAAACTATTTCACTGGTGGGTTTTTTGACGTGGCAGCACTTCTGTGTGCTTGGGAGACCCTTTGGACTTCTGTCCAAACTGGGAAACAGTGCAGTGCAAAAATCGCCACAGTTATTTTGTCTCCTTTTCAAGCCACATGAACGATATTCTGGCTTGGTCTGTGCCAGGCTGCATGGCCACTGAGCATGAAAGTCACAGAACTGTGAACATCCATGCTGTGTCACTAGCTGCATTATTGCAGGAGGTTGTAGCCAGGCAGAGGTTGGTCTCTTCTCCCAGGCAGCCAGCACCAGAACGGGAGGACACAGTCTCAAGCTGCACCAGGGCAGGTTTAGACTGGACATTAGGAGGAAGTTCTATACAGAGAGAGTGATTCCCCATTGGAATGGGCTGCCTGGGGAGGTGGTGGGGTCACCGTCATTGGAGGTATTCAGGAGGAGACTTGATGGGGTGCTTGGTGACATGATCTAGTTGTTTGATGGGTCGGACGCGATGATCTTGAAGGTCTCTTCCAACCTGGTTTATTGTATTGTATTGTATTGTCCTGGGTATCCCCTTCCTCTCCCACTGTGTGAAGCATGTAAGCCCCCCAGCCTGGCCTGCAGGTCTTGCCCAGCACTATCACAAGGGATTGTGCTGCGTGCAGGAGCAGAACTGAACTTCCAAGCTGCTCCAGGGGTTCATTCAAAGCTTAACTGTGAGCAGCGGTGGATTTTCCCTTTTCCTATTTATCCATGCTCCAGGTGAACAGAACCCCTGGCAACACCTGAATATGGGTCTCTCTCCTTGGAAAAGCCATTTAAGGTGATGTAAGGAATGGGAACGGTGTGAAGGTATTTAGCTGCTGCTTGGGTTCTGGATGCAGAAGTCCTGCAGGGTGTGCTGGGTGGAGAAGCTCTTGCTCCAAAAACCAGACACGGACACAACTGATCCTTGAGCACCCATGTGGAACGACACAATCCCTGCTCCAGAAACAGGGCAGGAAAGCTACTGGATGCCACCATTTCTCCAAGAGACTGAAGAATTGTCCATGTAAGAGGTGGCAATAAAGAATGCTGAGCAAGTTACAAATTCACCAGTCCCGTGATGGAACAAGAGCAGTGAAGTAAGGCTGGAGATAACTTTTCCTGGGTATCAGTGAGCAGCCCATAATTTGGGCTATTGCTGTTAAGCATGATAACAGCTCTCACAGGCTGCTGCTCCTGCTCTCAGCACTGCAATCACATCATTCAGCAGTGAGCGCGGCTCATTCCCTATTCAAGCTGTCAATCACCCTCACTGCTGCAGCCTCCTGCTGATGGAGGAGAAAGACAAACACCTGAGCAATGCCTGAGCTTCCTTCAGGATGATAGAGCACCTGCCTGCAAAGAGGTACTTAGGGTGTTTATTCACAGGAGATAAAAGCTAGTCAAATTATGTCAAAGGCAGTTTCCCTTCCAGTATGGAGACAGAGAACATAAATAATTTAGTGTCCGAGTCAAGAAGCAGAATAACCTACACCCCACAACCCCTTAATGATTTGTGCAATGCTTTCCCAAGTGCTCATGCACTATGCAAATATCTCTAAGATATTCATTTAGGGATATTTAATAGTAATATTAAAGTAGTAAGATGCCTGTTTGATCCACAAATGTAACAGGCATTCAATAGATTTATTCACTTGGCTTGTAGCAAACACTCCCCATTAAACACCCATGCTTTAGATGCTCTCTTAAGAAACTAAAAATGAGCAAATTAACCATCACAGAAGAGAACTGCAAGCAAAGACTGGATGTGCAATTGCACTTGCAGGTGCAGTGGAAGAAAAGTCCACAGCTCGTGTTTCTGGCTTGGACAAGACCTTCACCTCCCAAGAAGCAGCATTCCCTAGTTCTTCACAGAAACGCAAACCCCAGGGGTATGCAAGGGCAGGCTCAGGGGAAAACACCAGTATCTTTTCAAGTTAAAGGGGTATTCTTGCCCCAGCAACAAACCATCCTTTCAAGTTAAAGGAGTATTCTTGCCCCAGCGACAAACCATCTTTTCAAGTTAAAGGAATATTCTTGCCCCAGCAACAAACCATCTTTCCCTCTGTACTTGCATTGCCCACAGCAGCACCTGCCTGTGCTGAGCAGAGACCAGGAGGGCAGAGCTACTGCCCCAGAATACCAATGGAATCCATTCAAAGTGGTGCCTCACCCTGCCAAGGAGTAAACCCCTCTGAAGCAGACTTGCAGCTGGCACTCTGTGCTGTTTCTTTGGTTTTAGATGAACAAACCAACCTTTTTTTCCATCACCACCTCCATCCTTCACAAGGCCTCCACTTGAATTTGGCAAATCAATGCAATGTCTTTGAACAGATATTCTAGGTGTCAAGAACCAACCAACAAGCAAAAAGCCAAGACTTGATTCTGACCTCATGAGCTCACCAAGAGCTGCTACTCAAGCAACCAGAGGAAGTCAGAATCATAACCAGTAACCGGGAATGCTCCACGGATTGTACGTACCTCAGGGAAATAATCCTGTGGGAACTTCTCTTTCTCCAGCATGGGCGTGCTTTCTAAAGTATCTGAGTAGATTTCTTTCCCAGTGACCTTTTTATACTTCTTGGCTAAGAAGAGACAGAAACCAAAACCAGAATTACCATACATATATTTATAAGAAACCTGGAGCACTCCTTGGCAAAGCAGCGGCATCCGCAAAACAGGTGGAAGGGTCTTAGCAAACAGAAGCACTGGGGAAATCCAGAGAGCATTAAATCAAGTGTCTTTAGAGGTACTTGTTTGTATCAACTGCTCTGTGAACCTGCAGCCACTCACCTTCTTGTGGTGCTCAGGGACATGGTTTAGCACAACATTTGGTAGTTAGGTAACGGTTGGACTCCATGATCCTAAACATTTTTTCCAACCAAAATGCTTCTGTAATTCCATATTATCCATCTCTGGCTCTCAGCACATGGATTGAAAGCTGCAGTGGGTGCTGTGTTTGCAGCAGAACACATCACTGCCCAAAGTCTTTATGGCATGGTTACCTCACAGACAGAGGTGGCACAAGCTTTGCAGCCCTAACCAATCAATCTGTAGATCTATACAGCTCACGAACAATAGGTTCTGCTTCTGGAGCCATGTCATACACAGTCCCTTTTCTGATCAGGCCAAGATACTGGCATCCCTCCAGGTGAGTGCTTGACATAATTTACCAAACTCCTCCAACACAGCAACTGGGGCAGCTATCTTACAGCTATGGCTAAGCTGGACCTACCTGAATGCACTGAGTTTTGACTTGGAATGCAGAGGAGAAAAATTCCCAAACAACTACTATAGGGAGCCAGGAACTGTCCAGTTCTACTGGATACCTGCTGAAAATACCGAGCAAGACAAAACTTGTTGCTTTGAGTTGTCTCGATAAAGTATTTTATATAATCTGAGGAAGCATTTACAGTAATGTAGCAATAGATCATCAGGGAGGGGGAAAAATTGGCATGTTCTTTATGTGCCAATCACTTTGAGATCTGGCTCCCAGAGGAAGGCTAAACAAATACCCTGATAAACTAATGTGGCATCATTCTAAGTAGATCACGGATGGATGTGCCTCTTTCAGAAAGTTTAACAGTGTCAGCAGAAAGATCCCCATGTCATTCAGCATACAGAAAGCATTTGGCAGAGACTGTAAGGGCTGAGGGCTTCTGCTGTGGGAACCTAAACAAAAGGCAGCACTTGGCGGAAAGGAGGCACTTAACCATCAACTTAGGATCACACCGTGGCTCGTGTGAGCCAGCCACTCATTGACATGGCTACTGAGAAGGGAAGGCAGGAGGAAGGAGCAAGCTTTATTGCTCATCTGCAAGGAAAATGCTTCTACACTGCTTCTGATTTCACATCAGAAAGAACAAGATTCTTTCTGTAAATCCAAGCACTGCAGCCAGCACAGCCCCTTGTGGGGTGATGGTCTCTTAGCACACACAACTTGCCAGCAGTTTACACTGCAAGCAAACCTTTGGGCTTCTGACCGCTGCAAAAACAACCTAACCCCTTCCAGCCTGCAGCAACTAACACATGAGGCTGAGGAGAAAACTGTCCTCATTTTACAACTCAAATGTCTTCCTGAGATCTGAAAACCAGAGACACTCTTCTGTTGGTTTTTCCCCCAGCCCCCTGTGCAGCGAATTTTGAACAGACACAGCGATGTTCCAGGAATATTGAATTGTACATAAACAGCCATTTTTTGCATGCTTTGGAGGAGAACCAGAATTTCATAATGATTTTTGTGCAGGGAATGTTTGTATCCATTTGGATTTGCCCTCTGATTTAAGAGCTTAATACACTGTGAAAATGTCAATAGTGGTGAGAGAAGAGGCAAGTTTTACATTTCCTCTGAAAGATGGGAGCCTTTGGGGCCATATTTTACAAACACTGCACTGGGAGGCCAGTTCTACTCTATATCAAGAGAACAGTGGGTGACTTACAGCTCCCAGCCAGTGCAGGACCTTGATTTTTATGAAGAGTTTTTTCTTCCCCAATCATGACTGGGCCAACCGCGTTGGTATGTGCATGGTTCACCCCTCATTGGGCGTTCAGAGAGTTTTGCCAAGCAAAACCAAGCACTGAACTCTTAAAGCAGTTATTTCCTAGGACAAGTGTCTGCTTATTTATATCTGTTGTTTTTCCCTACACTTTTTCCTTCCATTTTAGAATAGAATAGAATAGAATAGAATAGAATAGAATAGAATAGAATAGAATAGAATAGAATAGAATAGAATAGAATAGACGAGACGAGGTTGGAAGAGACCTTCAAGATCATTGTGTCCAACCTATTATCCAACACCACCTAATCAACTAAACCATGCAACCAAGCACCCTATCAAACCTCCTGCACACATCCAATGATGGTGACTCCACCACCTCCCTGGGCAGCCCATTCCGATGGCCAATCACTCTCTCTCTCTGTAGAACTTCCTCCTAACCTCTAGCCTAAACCTCCCCTGGTGCAGCTTAAGACTGCGTCCTCTTGTTCTGGTGCTGGTTGCCTGGGAGAAGAGACCAACCCCCACCTGGCTACAACCTCCCTTCAGAGAGTTGGAGAGAGCAAGAAGGTCTCCCCTGAGCCTCCTCTTCTCCAGGCTAAGCAACCCCAGCTCCCTCAGTCTGTCCTCACAGGGCTGTGCTCCAGATCCCTCCCCAGCTTTGTTGCCCTTCTCTGGACACCTTCCAGCAAGTCAACATCCTTCCTAAACTGAGGGCCCCTGAACTGGACACAGGACTCAAGGTGTGGCCTAACCAGTGCGGTGTACAGGGGCAGAATGACCTCCCTGCTCCTGCTGGCCACACTGTTCGTGATGCAGGCCAGGATGCCAATGGCCCTCTTGGCTGCCTGGGCACACTGCAGGCTCATGTTCAGCTTACCATCGACCAGTACCCCCAGGTCCCTTTCTGCCTGGCTGCTCTCCAGCCACTCTGCCCCCAGCCTGTAGCACTGCATGGGGTTGCTGTGGCCAACATGCAGAACCTGGCACTCGGATGTGTTCAATCTCTCACTTCTTTTTTTTTAATTCTTACATTGGAACAGGCTGCCTAGGGAGGTGGTTGAGTCACCAACCCTGGGTGTGTTTAAAGGTCATTGACATGTGGTGCTTGGGGATATGGTTTAGGGGTGAACTTTGTAGAATAGAGTTAACGGTTGGACTTGGGCATGCTGAGGGTCTTTTCCCACCTGAATGATTCTATGATTTTCTTTCAAAAGCCATAAATTAGCAAATATGCTGTGAAACAACAATTAAGAAACAAAGAAAGCTCCTCTTTTAAACTAGTTGTCGTTTCACTCTGAGATGCTGCTGGAGTGGGACACCTCGGTGTGAGATGCTGCTGGAGCAGGACACCTCTCATCTGGGAGCAGCAGGAGGGAACTTTAGGTGGAATTCAGAGCAAAACTGCTGGTCCTCCAGCGCTGGTGCAATGAGTTTGTGCGCTCAGGAGATAGATATGCAGACACAGTTCACACATCACTGCCACACAAAGCCATTCATGGGGCAAAGTGGCTGAGCAGTGGCTAACAGAGGACCAGCAGGCTGCTCAGTCCATGGGCTGGAGTAACCCAGCAGTGCCAGTCTCCTCCAGTATTCCCATCCTGCACACTGCCCACCTGTTAACACTATCATCACCAGTGCCTGCAAAGCTGTTCTTTTATAAGAGGAAGATCAGGTATGACCTGCCCGTGGCAGGAGGGTTGGAACTAGATGATCCTTGTGGTCCCTTCCAACCCTGACTGATACTATGATACTATGACCTCTCATCAGAAGTCTCTACATCACTGCAGGGTTTCCCAGGATGGTCTCACAGAAAGAAAATCTACTCTGAAGAGCCTGGGATATTACAGCTAAAATGTTCCTTCAGCATGGAAACCAGTGATGACAAGAGAACTTATCATGGCTCTGTATGTAGAACTACTGCTCAAATATTTCAGGGAAGAAAGATCCTGTACCCTCAATTACACAAGCAGAGAGGATCTGTCTCCACTGAGAACAAAAAAAAATTAATCTATATAATTAAGACAATTAGTTCACTCCATAGTTACCACCATTTCAGCAGTGCCTCAAATTAATGGGATGCTAGATGTAGTGCTAATGGGATTCAGTTCAGTAAGCCAAGTGAAGCTCAGAAGGCTTTTGTATCTAATATAGAGAGAGACTTCTCCACTGAAATAACATAAATTTTATATAATCTTTTCTATATGCACTTCAGGAAGCATTCAATAATTTTCTGTGATACTTCTAACATTTAATGCACAGAGTCTGCATTACTTTTAAACTTCTGAGATTTAGCAAGACCTCCAACCTGATGAATCAATGTGGGTTAAAAACAATGGCACCTTCCTGCTGACCTGCACTGCTCCCAAGTAATTTAAAACATAAATCTACCTCAGCTGCTGTACAAAATGACCATCACTGTTGGACATTTAGGGTCTTGGTCCTATATCTGATCTACATGGAAGAACCTTGTGGTCATTCAGAGCTCTTCTGAAATCATCTCTGTGGATCCCAGGGTCCATCTGCATAGGAATGATTAATGCACCAGCTTTCAACCCATGACCAGTCCATTGACTTCTTCTAAGAGGTCTATAAAAGGTAAGAGAAGTAAGGTCTGTCATCAGTGGCTTGCATGCATTACACAAGTCTGCAGAGCCTGGAAAGAGCTGCTGGGCACCACTGCTGGAGAAGATGGGAGGAAAGCTGCCCTGATATATGAAGCCAGCTGACAATCAACATTTCATTCACTTGCTTACCTTTAAAATCAAACTGGTAGATGTTTTTCAAGGATTCATGAAGAAAGTAAAAACTTCCCAGAGCCTGTAAAAAATAACAATAAAATAAGAGGTGATTAAAGTATCTGCTTTGGTTAAGTGAAAACAAAAGGGCAGCATGCTTTCCACTTTAAAATAAAAAAATCAGAAGATATTAAATCCAAGCAAACAAAATATCTCATTTTTACACTTTCTAAGATCTATAAAAATGCTGATTTCCTTTGTTGCCTCTCTGCAGTTTCTTAAGCTGTTAAAAGAAGCTCCTCAACAGCTGGCAGGATGCTAAGGGCACAGGTACAACGTGCCCTGTCAGAAATACCAAGCCAGTGGATGCAGCTAGGGACACAGATAACCCCATCTGAACACCCAGCACCTCCCCACAACTCTTTTATAAAGCCTGACAATTTCTGCTTCACTCTCAGAGCAAAACCAAATGCTGGCGGAGACTGCAGCACACAAACAAGAGTAGGCCTCGGAGAGTCAAGAGCTCTGAAAGCCGTGTCCTGCAGAGAGGTGTGGAGTGAAAGGCTTTGTGGGTACAGAGCAGAACCAGCACTCAAAACCCAGCAGGGCCTCTGGGAATATTTGTACACACTGGTACAGTTTTCCCTGCTCCTCAGTGCTTTGACAGTAATGACAATGACTGAGCAGCAGAGTGTGTCCATCTCTACTGGCCACACCCAGGCAGTGACTGGCACAGACTGCTGAGCCCACGAGAGAGAAGAGGCACAGCTGAGGGGCTCAGGTCTGTGGATACACCAGAATAGAATAGAATAGAATAGAATAGAATAGAATAGAATAGAATAGACCAGACCAGGTTGGAAAAGACCTTTGAGATCAAGTCCAACCTATCACCCAACACTATCTAATCAACTAAACCATGGCACCAAGCACCCCATCCAGACTCTTCTTGAATACCTCCAACGATGGTGACTCCACCACCTCCCTAGGCAGCCCATTCCAATGGCAAATTACTCTATGAAGAACTTCTTCCTAACATCCAGCCTAAACCCCCCTGGTGCAGCTTGAGACTGTGTCCTTTTGTTCTGGTGCTGGTTGCCTGGGAGAAGAGACCAACCCCCACCTGGCTACAACCTCCCTTCAGGGAGTTGTAGACAGCAATATGAAAATATGAAAATTAAAGTTTTGACACCAGCAGAACTGATGTCCTTCTAAGTGCCAAGGTTTTGCCTACACACAGTGTGAGCTTGCTGCTGCTTCTTCACAGCCATACAATACATTGCTTTCCTCCAGTTAGTGAGGAAAATTACTTATTATAAGGAAGTAAAGGAAAACTAGCTGAGAAAGGAAAAGGCAATGTACACAGACTTCAGAGTGGAACTCACAAAATGTACACATTTCAGATGAGAACCTGATGAGCCTTTAAATGCATCTGACATATTCAACAACAGTTGAGGGGAAGAAAAAGCATCCTGATGCTAGATAAACTTTCACTGAGAAGTGTACTAGAAACAAGGCACTAAAAAAAAGGATGATTCAGTTCCATGTTGTCTTTTCCTCCCTTCAGGCAGAGACCCTCCTCCAGAGCAGTGCTGTGGCTCCATGGCTGCTGCATTCATTATTTATGAGGCGCTGCACATCCAGAGATTAAACATTTGCTGATTTGTCAAAAGCACAAACATGAGGTCCTGCCCATCTCCTTGACATATTAGTCCATCCAACAGAAAACACTGTCACACATTTAATTGATGAGTACACTTCCTTGAGACCCAGCCTGCTTCCTCTAGGTCCCTGGGTTTGGTTTTGATACTGTGGAGGAGGCAAATCAGAGCATGCAGGAGACACTCTGGCAGGGGACTCAAGGTTAACTGTTCTGCAACAAGGACATGCTGCCAGGAACAAAATAAATCCTCCTACCAGACAAAAACATTGCCACCTGATGTTTAATTTCTAAGTGAAGAAGCCATCATTAGCAGCAGCCAGTGCTGCTGGCTGAAGCTATGCTTGCACCGTTCTCCGGCCTTTGGATTAGGGGGGAAAAAAAGGAGATTATTCTTAACTAGCAATACATTTACAGAGAGATTTTTTTTGGTAGAGTCTATTTTGTCTTGCAGGGACAACAGGTTCAAGCTTGAACACAGAAAATTTCACCTCAACATGAGGAGAAACTTCTTTACAGTGAGGGTGACAGAGCTCTGGAGCAGGCTGCCCAGAGAGGTTGTGCAGTCTCCTTCTCTGGAGACTTTCAAAACCCACCTGGATGCATTCCTGTGTGGACTACCCTAAGTGACCCTGCTTTGGCAGGGAGGTTGGACTCAATGATCTCTTGAGGTCCCATCCAGCCTCTAATGTACTGTGATACATTCTTAACATCAATGTACTGAACACAGACTTTGTATCCTGCTGAAATCAGTTCTGAAGTAACGCACTTCCAGGGAGAAGGATGCTGAAGATGAGCTCTTACCTGCTCATTTACAGGGATGACATTAGGTAAAAGCCTTCAGCCTATTACATCAAGTTTAAATAACTTGAATGTGATGCATATATCTACATAGCCAAGAAAGGACAGTATAAACAGCTGGATGAGTTCTCAGCTTTTAAGTCTAGTTAAATATGATTATTTTACCAGAAGCTATTGCCAGCTTAACAGAGTGCATTAAAGACATATTCTCTAGACCCGAGTCATTCTTTCCTCTCCTGCTTCTTCTGAATTCCTCCCAGCTGGTCTATCCCTTCCTTCAAGGCACAGGGCAAAATCTGACACATATAAAGTGTTGGTCTTTAAGAACTCAGTATAAGGATGCAGTTTTATTTCAGTTTCTTATATAGTCTTCTGAAGAAAGAAAATGAGCCTCAGTAAATGAGCCTCTGCAAAATACCATCCTAAATACTTCAAGTCTGAGCAATTTAGTAGCAAATGAAAAAGGGAACTTGGAATAGGAAATCTTGGGCTAGGTCGGTAAGAAGTGGCCAGTTCAGTCTACCCATGACATCTAAATACTGGTTTTAAGGAAGCTTTGCTTTTTCTCAGGATAGCTGAATCATGGAGGCTGGAAGGTGCCTTCAGGATCTCCAGTCCAATCCCTGGCCAAAGCAGGGCTGACCACTGGGCTTCTCAGTGCATTGCCAGAGTAGCACAAAATCCCCAGAGTTGGAGTCTGCCATCCTTCTGCAGCCTCTATGCCAGTGTTTGACGACCTCCGGGGCAAGCTGTTCTCCCTTTACTCCCATTGGAATTCCCCTTGCCACAGCTGAGAGCTAACTGAACAACAGTATTTGGAAATAGTGACCTAACCAAGTCAAGCACAAATCACTTTAGAGACAGGTGACAATTTAAACCTCGGTGACAGGAATATGAATTCTGAAGCTTCTCTATGTAACACATCAATAAGCAAACCAAGAAGGATCAAGATGCTCTCAAACCTGTTTTATTTAGATGCCAAAGCTCTATTAAAAGTATGACTGCCGCCTGTGACCAAGCTACAACTTTTATTTCTGAACCATCCTGATTTGACTTCCTCAGTTTTTAATCTCCTTGTTAAAAGTCATTTTGAAGCACCACATGGGAAGCTTGGTTTGATAGTCTCCATTTGTAGCACTGAGTGTCAAGCAATTGTACACACAGAGTCCCTGATAGGCATTAAATAACACTGTATGGTTTCAGGAACTGATACTGCCAACATTTAAGATAGACTTTGGCTGTTTAATACTAAACACAGCAGGGGAAAGAAGCAAACCCATAATGGAATGGAAATTACGGCTATCGCCGTCTTCCGCATTGGCAGAGACTTAATCAGCTTTATGTAAATAATGTTAACTTGTAAAAGTGATGGAGCACAGTTAGAATTCACTGCCCAAACACCACCAAACATGAGGAAAAAGAAACTTTCTTCCAGGGCTTAATGCCTGGGCCCATTCCTTGAGGAGATTATGTTAATTCAATTTATTTTTCCATAAAATGACGGTCTAACAGTGAAGCCAAACGGCATTAATTCAAAGCCTAGCACTGGGCTTTATTTTCTTATTTCCAGTTTTAACACGCTCTGGGAAAAGGAGATGGTGGCACACCAAGGGGCAGCAGCACAGGCAGTACCCAAGCAGTATGATACAGAAACACATTGCAAAATTGTAAACCGCCTCAAAACGGTTCAGCTTTTCAAACCTTCAAGCGTAAAGACAGACAACTATCATTTGTTCCACTTTCAGCATACGAGACAGAAATCTGCCCAAGTGGCCAAGCAGGCAAACAACATTCTGGCCTGTTTCAGGAACAGTGTGACCAAGCAGCACCAGGGAAGTTGTTGTCCCTCTGTGCTCAGCACTGGTACACCTTGAGTACCGTGCTCAGTTTTGAGGCCCTCACTACAAGAAAGTAATTGCGGTGCTGGAGTATGTCCAGAGAATGGCAACAAAGCTGATGAAGGGTCTGGAGAATAGGTCTTGTGAGGAGCAACTAAGGAAACCAGGGGTCTTTTTTAGTCTGAAGAAAAAGAAGCTGAAGCTGAACCTTATTGTTCTCTACAACTACCTGAAAGGAGATTGTAGCAGGGTGGGCATTGGTCTCTTCTCCCTAGTAAAAAGTCATAGGAGGAGAGGAAATGGCCTCAAGTTGCACCAGGAGAGGCTGAGATTGGATATTAGAAAAGCCTTCTTCACTGAAAGGGTTCTCAAACACTGGAACAGGCTGCTCCCCAGGGAGGTGGCTGAATTGTTATTTCAGGAGATATAAACGGTATAAGCGGTTGCACTCGGTGGTCTTGAAGGTCTTCTCCAACCAAAACAACTCTGTGATTCTGTGAAATTAATTACTTCTGCTGTTAGCACAAGTTCTAGGCCCATCTGTGAGCAAGAGCCTTCAATATGATGCAAGCTCAAAAGTCATGTTATGTATAGAATCATAGACAGCTTTAAGTTGGAAAAGACCTCCTAGATCATCATATAGTACCTTCCTTTCTCAGCTTCTACATCTGTTAGTGACCGCAGAACAGTCAGTCAACAAATCTGCAAATATTTAAGCCCTCTTTATGACAATCTTTCTAGAGCAGATGCCTGGGAAATAATATGCAGTGAGGGTCACTGAAGCTGAATTTACACAGGACACAATTTAAAGTGATACCTGCAGCCATCAGGAAACTGCTGCTGGCTCTGTTCACATTTAGAATAGAATAGAATAGAATAGAATAGAATAGAATAGAATAGAATAGAATAGAATAGAATAGAATAGAATAGAATAGACCGGACCAGACCAGGCTGGAAGAGACCTTTGAGATCATCATGTCCAACCTATCATCCAACACCACCTAATCAACTAAACCATGCAACCAAGCACCCCATCAAGTCTCCTCCTGAACACCTCCAATGATGGTCACTCCACCACCTCCCTGGGCAGCACATTCCAATGGCCAATCACTCTCTCTGTGTAGAACTTCCTCCTAACCTCCAGCCTAAACCTCCCCTGGCACAGCTTGAGACTGTGTCTGTTCTGGTGCTGGTCGCCTGGAAAAAGAGACCAACCTCTGCCAGTCTACAACCTCCCTTCAGGGAGTTGTAGAGAGCAAGAAGGTCACCCCTGAGCCTCCTCTTCTCCAGGCTACGCAACCCCAGCTCCCTCAGTCAGTCCTCAGAGGGCTTGTGTTCCAAACCCCTCAGCAACTTTGTTGCCCTTCTCTGGACACCTTCCAGCAAGTCAACATCCTTCCTAAACTGAGGGCCCCTGAACTGGACACAGGACTCAAGGTGTGGCCTAACCAGTGCGGTGTACAGGGGCAGAATGACCTCCCTGCTCCTGCTGGCCACACTGTTCGTGATGCAGGCCAGGATGCCAATGGCCCTCTTGGCCACCTGGGCACACTGCAGGCTCATGTTCAGCTTACCATCGACCAGTACCCCCAGGTCCCTTTCTGCCTGGCTGCTCTCCAGCCACTCTGACCCCAGCCTGTAGCACTGCATGGGGTTGCATGGGGTTTGTTCATGTTCTCCTTCATAGAGGAGTTTAATTAGTGTAAACAGACATGAATGTATACCCCCCCCCACACACACACCCCCCCCCCCAACTACAATAGCAGAAAGCGTCCCAGCCACATGGAACAGCCATGAACAATAGAGGCTTTCAGTGGCCGAGCAGCTCAGAAATGCACAGCGATGTTCAAACTGCTTGACCCCGCTGCCTCCCTGTACACAACTAACCTGCTCTGCTTTGACACTCCCGAAGTCAGCCACAGCTGCACACAGCCCTACAGGAAGAGGCAGGGCACATGTCCTTTGGCAGCTCCTAGGAGCCGTTGCAGTGTCAATGGGGCTGGCTACAGAGCACACAAACACATCCCAGCCTGGACAGCCTTAGGGAAGGGCTGGAAGCATAGGGAGAAGCTGGTGGCCATCTCACGCAGTGCTGCTGTTAAGAATAGGCCTTACTCAGGGCTGGCCACAGGGCCTGGCTGTCCCCACTGCCCGCACCTACAGCTGCAGAAACAGCTTCACCTGCAGCGAGCGCCAGGATCCAAAGAGCTCTGCATCTCCTGCCACAATGGTTGATGGTAAAAAACCAGTGATCTCCTCCCTGTCACCAGACAGAAGTGAAACATCCACTGCTTCAGGTGAGGTTCCAGAGCTACGCTCACTGCAACACTGGGAATTTCTTTCGTTATTCCATGCCAAAAGAGTCATCTGGAAAGCCAGCACTGATGGAGAGATCAACAGATTGGTCCTGACGGATGACAGCTGGCATTATTAAAAGCACCATTCCTTTGGTTACCCAGAACTCTTGCCATAAAGCCTGAATATTTCAATAGCTAGAACTCTTTTTTTTTTTACCAGCTAATTGGCGTAATTGCTTTTTAAAGTACGCAATTTCAACTGTGGAAATTTAATGCATGGAGGAAATAGCTGAATAGAAGTTTAATTACTGTACAGAGTAAACATTTACTGCATTACCTCACTCAATGTGATAAAGTTAATATCTAAAGATTGCTTTAAATAAATTTAAAATAAATTGCCAATGATGACACAGAAACTGTAATTCATGTAGTCATAAAATCCATAATTAGCTTTAATGAATATTTAAAGCCAAAGTTCAACCCAACTTTTTTCAATGTTTAACCTACTATATCAATATAGTTCAAGGAATTCATTTATCATCGAACATGACAATGTCTGAATATTAATTAGCGTGGGGCACCGCTGACAGGAAACCCTTATCTCCTACCAGGCTTTTTTGGCCGTGCTGTATGTCAACAGCGCGGCTGTCACGCCTGAGATTATCGATTACCTGCCTCGCTTTGCTAACAACAATTAAAAAAATATTTTACATATTTATAAACCTGACCATCAAGAGCAGGCATTTAGTTCCCCATCAGTAAGATGGAGTCTATTAGCTGCCACACTTCAGTCAGGGGAGACAGGGCAAATGAGGAGCTGCAGCGGCTCCAGACAGGAAGGCAATAATTGTACATAAAGCTTGGCTATCGGCCTTGATATGGGGATGCCTTATCTAGGCTCCTTTGCGGCGTGATGAAGTTTAAGAGACTGGGAGTGGAGAGAGTAGAGTAGAGTAGAGTAGAGTAGAGTAGAGTAGAGTAGAGTAGAGTAGAGTAGAGTAGAGTAGAGTAGAGTAGAGTAGAGTAGAGTAGAGTAGAGTAGAGTAAGGATAGATAGATAGGATAGGATAGGATAGGATAGGATAGGATAGGATAGGATAGGATAGGATAGGATAGGATAGGATAGGATAGGATAGGATAGGATAGGATAGGATAGGATAGGATAGGATAGGATAGGATAGGATAGGATAGGATAGGATAGGATAGGGATAGACCAGACCAGACCAGACCAGACCAGACCAGACCAGACCAGACCAGGTTGGAAGAGACCTTCAAGATCATCACATCCAACCTATCATGCAACACCACCTAATCAACTAAACCATGCAACCAAGCACCCCATCAAGTCTCCTCCTGAACACCTCCAATGATGGTGACTCCACCACCTCCCTGGGCAGCACATTCCAATGGGCAATCACTCTCTCTGTGTAGAACTTCCTCCTAACCTCCAGCCTAAACCTCCCCTGGCACAGCTTGAGACTGTGTCCTCTTGTTCTGGTGCTGGTTGCCTGGGAGAAGAGACCAACCTCTGCTTGTCTACAACCTCCCTTCAGGGAGTTGGAAACAGCAAGAAGGTCTCCCCTGAGCCTCCTCTTCTCCAGGCTAAGCAACCCCAGCTCCCTCGGCCTCTCTTCATAGGGCTGTGTTCCAAACCCCTCACCAATTTTGTTGCCCTTCTCTGGACACATTCCAGCAAATCAACATCCTTCCTAAACTGAGGGGCCCAGAACTGGACACAGGACTCAAGGTGTGGCCTAACCAGTGCTGAGTACCGGGGCAGAATGACCTCCCTGCTCCTGCTGGCCCCACTGTTCCTGATGCAGGCCAGGATGACCTGAGATGGGAACTGGCGCAGGCTCCGAGGTCCCCACGGCCTCAGGGGGACACCCAACAGGCCCAGGGTGCAGCCGGGCTCTGGCGCGTCCAAACGGCCACGGCCATCACACCCACAAACAGCAACAGGCATGTTACAGAATGTGGCTGCCGGCTGTGCCCAGGCAGAGCACAATTAACACTAATGTCTATTATTCATTCAAGGTTAAAAACGTAGGCTGGGTACACAGATCAACTCATTATAAAGCAGTCTATCACTTTTTATTTGCAAACAAATGAGGTGCCCAGCAATTTATCATTTCCTGAATTAGACTTATCAGCTAAAGTACATACAATTAAAGTGCTATTGAGCTTCCCCCCACGGAGGCCTCGTCCACCTGACGCGCAGACAGCCGGAGCCCCAGCAGAACCATTCAAACATTACGCACTGCTTTTGCAGCTCCGTATCTCAAGCACAGCTATCAGCCTCATTTCAACAGGAAGTTGAATAATTACACCTTTAATAAAGTGTAAAAGTGAGTGGGTTCCAAACATTCAGTGGGAAAACCAATCTCTTGACGCACTGTGACTTGGTTTGTATTAAAACTATCTGCTTAGTGGTATATGGTATCCTGGGGTGCATCAAGAGAAGTGTGTCCAGCAGGGCTAGGGAGGTTCTTCTACCCTTCTACTCTTCCCTGGTGAGACCACACCTGCAATACTGTGTCCAGTTTTGGGCTCCCCAGTTCAAGAGAGACAGAGACCTGCCAGAGACAATCCAACGGAGAGCCATGAGGATGATTAGGGGACTTCCTAGCATTTCCCCTATGAAGAGAGACTAAGAGCCCTGGGGCTTGAGAAGAGAAGACAGAGAGGGGATCTCATCAATGTCTATAAATATCTGAGGGGTAGGTGTCAAATGGAGGGGGCCAAGTTCTTTTCAGTGGTGCACACTAATAAGATCAGAAACAACAAGTTCAAGCTTGAACATAGAAGACTTCACCTCAACATGAGGAGAAACATCTCCACAGGAGGGTGACTGAGCACTGGAACAGTCTGCCCAGAGAGGTTGTGGAGTCTCCTTCTCTGGAGGCTTTCAAACCCCACCTGGATGCATTCCTGTGCAAACTACCCTAAGTGACCCTGCTTTGGTAGGGGGGTTGGACTCAATCTCTGGAGGTCCCTTCTAACCTCTTATGTACTGTGATACGATATTCTCATGCAAAGATTTCTGAACCTCTAGGTGAATTTCTATGTGTTGGTTTTGACTTTAGAAGTTCTAATTTGTTAGAAATCTCTTCATTTTATGGACCTGCCTATTTTTCAGACTGACTCTCCAGCTGCACTGCTGCAGCTAGGCTTCAGAGGGGTTATGCCAGATGAGTAACTTTCAGAGGTTCCATCTTCAACGAGCTGTCAGAACATGCCCCGTGATTTCTAACCATCCTTCCTGGTAAACAGTACATTAGCAGCACCTTTAACATCTAGCAATGCTCCCTCACTCTCTTCCATCTTACTTCTTCAGAACAGTACTGTTAAGTGAGACCAGAAACAACTGAACTATCAAGAGGACTAGCCACTACAAATTTACCACTAAAAATTCCGAATCGTTATAACACAAGTCCTGATTTTTCTGTTTTGTTTTTATAATACTCAAATTAAATGTAATTCAACGGACAACTGATCCCTGAATGTTTGTGTACGTTTTATAGCTTGTCCTATTTATTCCTAGAGTCAGCACCAAGATGCAGACGTTGCAAACGGCCTGATCTGTTCAGGTTTCTAAAGTGATTGGGACCTGTCTATATGACAGACTGCAGTAAACTGTTTGAAAAATTCCAAGATATCTAAACCCCAAGTCATTTAGATGCTTAACCAAGAGATCATCATGAAAAAAACAGTAACTTGTTTGCAGACCTGGTTTTTGTGGATAGAGAGGTTCCTCTGCTAACAGCAACCATCAATAGTGCATTTTCAAGAGGGGCTGGGGTGGGGAAGAAGTCCTGGGAGCTTTCATTGTCCTGTTAGACTAACAAAATCAGTGATCTTCAGGCAATGTGATCCACCCCTGCTACCATCTCTTTAAAATTTCTTTACTGCCTCAATAGAGAAATTAAAAATCATATTACCTTCTGAAAAAAAAAATTTCTTTGGGACTAGTTAATTCAGGAGGAAAGCAATTAACAAATAATAAACAAAAAACCCTGAGCTGTGTGCAAGCTTGGCTGATAATTAAATGAATAATCCATATGTAATCTATTGTGCTGACACAGAATATTTAATACCACTTTTGATACTGACGTTGTTTCACGTGAAGATTTAACATTTTAATTACAAATCAATTCAATTAAGCAAGAAAACTTCACATGTGGGTTCTTTTTCTTAAAACAAAGATTAGTGACAGAGCAAAGAGCCAATATGAGTTAAAGGAAGTGTATGTATGCTGACAGTTAAAAAAAAGGCTATTTATCAATATTCCAGAACCACCAAGAAGATCTTTTCCAAGTCATTAATCACACCATTATTTAATATTTCTATTACATGGGCACTCTGGAGGGCCCCAATCAGGGTAAGAGGCACACAGCTTGGCTCTGCACCAATACAAAAAGGAGGTTGTCTGCATGCAGGAGGCAAACACGCAATTCAGGGCCATGCTCTGAATTTTGCCCCAGCAACTTTGCAGTGGAGGAGTATGTGTGATCAGACAGCCCAAACTTCTGCTGAGGGCTCATGGCCTCAAACCCAAACAGCCTCCGCTGTGCTGCCTGGAACAGCCCCTGGCTCTTCAGGACAAGAAGAGAAAGAAAGCAAATCCACTTTCTGTCTATAAGCACAGCAGAGAGAATAAGCGTATGTGTACCTAGAAACAGTTAAATGCTTAAATGCCTAGTATTATTTCAGTGTCAAACCTCATGGAAGCTGCTCTTCAGGTAGCTCTAAGACCTTGCTAACAGAACTCAAAGCATTGCACAACAAGCCAGAATCAACCAGGAGATGCTGGTAGCGGTTTGCAAACTTGAAGGAACTGAGCTCAAGCCCCAGACTGCAGAGGAGAGCACAGAAGTGCAGAACGCTATTTCATGAAACAAGCTGTAATCTGTATTCTATTTCACGTGGGGTTTTGCCATCATTTTTGGTGTGTAACCAATAGCAACAGAGGCCAAAGGACCACTTCAGCTCTTCCTGAAATGTATTCCTTATTTCCACATGCTTCTGTCCTCCCAGAGCCACACAAGTGAGCACCCCACACGACCTGCCCCAGTACTGCAGCCCTGGAGAAGGCAGTGGTGATCCTGGCCTGCAGCCATGGCTGAGAAAACAGTGATGAGGCCACCAAGCACGGTGCTGGTGGTGCTGTGGTACCAGAAGTGACTGAAAGATGCTGACTCTATCACAGCTACACCAAGGAAAGTAGCAAATAAACCACAGACGAGGGGTAGCAACGCAGAGCAGCACTGACACTGGACAAAGCAGACACAGACTTGGTCAAAAATTAATCTAGACTAGTTACAGTTATCTGAGAACTATGAAGAGGCTCTAAGAGTCACATGGAATAACCTCCTGAGAACATTTCCCTCATGTGTGAGAGCAGAGAGGAAGTGTTGTGAGGGTGAATCCCCATCTGGTTCTGAAGCAAAACTCGACAGACATATGTGACCCCAACAAGGAACCCAGGGCAAATTCTGTGTCCTGTGGCTCCATTGCTACCAGCCAAACCCTGGCACACTACTCTGGCCATCAGCACATGGTACCCAGGAGAGCTCTGCACAGCACTGGGGCCAGAAGGCAGAAGGTGCTCATGCAGTGGATCTGCACTATGCTTTGACAAGCACTGCCTGATCCCTCCCCACCATGTCATACAAGAGACGAGTTGCCTTTGGCAGTGCTGCAGGAACTGGGATGCAACTCGGATGGCTTCTCATCAGATGGGAGACACTGCTAGAAGTTTATCATCTTGACATATGTTTCTTCTGCAACAACAAAAAAGTGCTCCGTTTCCTGGGAAGCTGGATGACTCTTACCACATTTATTTGACTCCAAATAATTTTAATTTTAGAAACTTTAAATTGGTTTAGCATTTCATTGAGCTATCCTTACACAATACACTCAAGATGGCAAACTCAATTTGACGAGGAGGCATTAATGCCCATTTCATTTAGTATTGCTCAGGTCATCTCCAAACAGGAAAGCACCATGTGGTAAAAGGTTGTATTTAGCGTGTCACAGTCACTGGCGGTTGTTTTGTATCTCAAAGAACCTTTGTAGCTGCCTCAAAATAAGAGATGATTGATTTACAAAGTACCAAATTTCAAATTTCATATTCTAGGACTAAACATCAAATAATTGGACAAAGCTGTCCCCCTGTCTGACCCATCACAATCAAGCCCCTTTCAAGGTTGACTGCCTGCATAAGAAATATGTGCATAATTTCATTTTGTCTCCTGTCCAACATCCAATGTTAGAAGTTAATTAAATTGCTTGTCCATTGTATTCATCCACTTACAAAGTTAATGATATTCTGTTCCTGAATTAAAGAGAATTTTATAAAGCCTGCACTATGGAACCTGGCATGCTGTACACTGAGGAGCTGAACCCTGTCAAGGTTCCTGATTGCAGCTCTCCTAATTAGGAAACAAAATGAACGTTTCTGCGTCTGCCAACGCAGAGGACAAGTCATTCCAACAGCCGGGGTAAATGCTTCATACAATAGCAACTTAATAATACCTCATGTTTGACTATAATAAATTCTGCAGGATTAATAAACCTGTTAAATTTTTTAAATTACCATAACAAAGATGAACTGTGGCGTAACAAGACAGCCTTGAAAGAGGGACGCAGGTCTGAGAGAGAGAAAAAGCGTCTTTGCAAGGGCATCAACGTGGAGGACACTGTGATTCTGACTCCTCTGTGAGAAGAGGAAGGAACACACAATGATACTGCAGTCTGATGGAGCCGGTGGAGACATGGGAGCCACAAACTGCATTGCTCCTGTGCTTCTGGCCTAGGTACCGGGCCTGGTACCTGTGCCACGGTCCTTCTAAGCACTCACACAGCCACCAGTGTGCTGCAGCTGCTAATCAAGTACCTGCTAACAGCCAACCTCTACGGCCCAGCGGAGCTGCTGCTGACAGCGCTGAAGCCATCACAAGTCAAAGCTAGAATGAAGCACAGAGCCTGCATGCTGTGTGAGGACAAATCACCATGTGGCCCAGTAGAATCAAATAATGGCTCAGGTTGGAAGGGACCTGAGAGACCATCTACTCCATCCTTCCTGCCATGGGCAGGGCCACTTATAAACTAGACTTGGCTGCTCGAGGCTTCATCCAACCTGGCCTTGAACACCCCCATGGAGGAGGCATCCACAGCCTCCCTGGGCAGCCCATGCCAGAGTCTCACCACCCTCATACAGAAGAAACTCTTCCTAAGATCCAGTCTAAACCTACTCTTACCCAGCTTCAAACCATTCCCCCTCGCTTATTGCTAGACGCCCTTATGGAAAGTCCCTCTCCAGCCTTCCGGTAGGACCCCTTCAGGTACTGGAATGCAGCCATAAGGTCCCCCCACAGTCTTCTTTTCTCTAGGCTGAACAACCCTAGCTCCCTCAGCCTATTCTCATAGCAGAGGTGTTCCAGCCCTTGGATCATCTTTGTGGCCCTCCTCCAGAATGGCTCCAACATCTCTGTGTCCTTCTTATGATGGGGACACCAGAACTGGATGCAGTATTTGAGGTGGGGTCTCACAAGAACACAGTAAAGGGGTAGAGTCCCTCTCTCGCCCTGCCAGCCACACTTGCCTTGATGCAGTCCAGGATATAATTTGCCTTCTGCATTGCATGAGTGCACTGCTGGCTCATGGAACCATCAGAACACTGCTCTGCACACAAGTCCTATTATAAGCCACTCAGCCATATTCAGCAGGAAGCAGCCCTCAATGACTGAAGTCACTGCAGACAGGGTCTGCCTTGCCTGTCTCCCTAAATGGCATCACTTAGACAGGATGACTGCAGCTGGGAGGAGGGCTGCAGCACACACACAGACTTGCCAAAGCCACCTTTCGCCTGCCTCGGGGCAGCCTGGCACCAGCAGCAGGGGCTTCAGCCCAGACTCTGTGGGCAGGGATGAGGAGGGTGCCCTTGTAACTCTCTTCTTTACATCCTTCCCAATTCAGTATTCTCAGGCTTCACTGTAACATGCACAAAAAATCTGAAATCTCTAAAAACAGTGCCAAAAGAGTAAGGTTTTTCAGTGCCTGTTTATATCATCATAGTTACTATGGCATGTTATAAAGGCATAGAGGGACAGGAAAAGGGGTGATGGCTTCATGCTGGAAGAAGCTGGGGTTAGATTGGACATGAAGAAGAAATTCTTCCCCATGAGGGTGGTGAGGCACTGGTATGGGTGGCCCAGAGAAGTTCTGGGGGCTCCAAGCCTGGAAGTGTTCAAGGCCAGGATGGATGGGACCTTGAGCAAGCTGTTCTGGTAGGAGATATCCCTGCCCATGGCAAGGTGCTGGAACTAGATGATCTTGGAGACCCCTTCCAACCCAAACCAGTCTCTGATTCTATGAAACTAAACCAGAGCAGAACTGTGACCATCAGATAATGTCAGGATTACTGGAAAGAACAATTTCCCACCACAACATTTAAACACAAAAGGACACAATGCCTGCTGTCATTTTGCATTCCTCCATCTATATTTAGGAGCAATACTTTGTGATAATTAACTTTATGCTCAGCCTTTTCTCCAAGTGGTCTGTTTCCAAAACAGGGCTCCACTGACCAATCCAAATGATGTCTTTTGATTAATGTAGCTTTTTAAAATTGAACTCATTAAGCAGCATTGGCAAATCAATGAGGATATAAAGATGTAAAGCTCTTCTTTATGAAATAAACCAAATTATAGTCCTCTAATCTAAATACTCAGTCAAGTCACTCGGTAATCAAATCAAGTGGAAAACCTGCCTCATTATTAAAATCCCTTCAGAATGTCCCCATAAGCTGGAATATGCACATATAGAAGACATATTATTTATATCCCTACCTTTCAGAACTTTTCCATTTCAATTAAAGTTCTGTAATTTTTATTGGGAATCACATTACATGCATGATAGATATAAGTTAATTAAGGGACAATCAATTCCGAGAGATGGCCAACAATGAACCTAACCAGTTTACAAATTACCTACTGTCATTCAGCTGGAGCATGCAATGTCTGTGGACAATTACAGAAAAGCTTTAATTGATTTTTAAATTTCAGTAATACACTATATTTTGTACATTTAGAAGCAATCTTCTTCTACCCAGCTTCTCAGAATTAAAGTGGCTGTTGGGACCACCGATGCAAACTCCTGGTGCAGCGCGCAGCACCCAAACACTGCCATTCCTGGTGCGCCCCACAACAGCCCTGTCTACCTCGGGCATGATGCAGATACCTCTTTTGGAATCATGGAATCAATAAGGTTGAAAGAGACCTCAAAGATCATCAAGTCTAACCTGTCACCACAGACCTCATGGCTACTAGCCCATGGCACCAAGTGCCACGTCCAATCCCCTTTTGAACACCTCCAGGGATGGTGAGTCCACCACCTCCCTGGGCAGCACATTCCAATGGCTAACAACTCTCTCAGGGAAGAACTTTCTCCTCACCTCCAGCCTAAACTTCCCCTGGCACAGCTTGAGACTGTGTCCTCTTGTTCTGGTGCTGGTTGCCTGGGAGAAGAGACCAACCCCCTCCTGGCTACAACCTCCCTTCAGGTAGTTGTAGAGAGCAATAACGTCTCCCCTGAGTCTCCTCTTCTCCAGGCTAAGCAACCCCAGCTCCCTCAGCCTCTCCTCATAGGGCTTGTGCTTGAGGCCTCTCCCCAGCCTCATTGCCCTTCTCTGGACTCGTTCAAGAGTCTCAATGTCCTTCTTATATTGAGGGGCCCAGAACCGGACACAGGACTCAAGGTGTGGCTTAACCAGTGCTGGGTACAGGGGCACAATGACTTCCCTGCTCCTGCTGGCCACACTATTCCCGATACAGGCCAGGATGCCATTGGCCTTCTTGACCACCTGGGCACACTGCTGGCTCATGTTCAGCCAGCTGTCAATCAGTACCCCCAGGTCCCTCTCTGTCTGGCTGCTCTCCAGCCACTCCAACCCCAGGTGTCATGCTGCTTTCAGCTAATCATATTCTTCAAGGAACTTGTTCCTGACTAATTATAAATAGCACAGGTACTTACAGACATGCAGGTTCCAGTGCTGTGGTGACAGATGAGGACATTTTTCTCTTTAAATTCTGGCAAGCATGGCACAAACTGAACTACTCAAGAATAATGAAAACCTGTCACCCCTGACTCACCAGTGACACAGAAACCAGCATAGCTCCTTACAGCTCTTCCGTCTCAGCATCCTAAAAGTAACTGTTGAAAAAGAGGATTGCTGTGGCCTATTTCTACTACTTCCTCCTTGTTTGAAAACTGGGAGATCTGGCAAGTCTCAGAGAACCAGTGATGAGAAGCAAAGCCCAAGCCCTTGGTCTCCAGTAAAGGGATCATCTCAGCATGGCAATCCCAAAGACATCACTTCATGCTAATAAAAGAAATCCCAGCAGTTCTGCTAATCTAGCTAAGAGGCTTGCTGATGTCCTGCCCCTAAGTAGGTAATTAATTTTGTGAGGCTACCCCTGTATCAGGTGGACATCAGATAAATAGTAAGAAGGCGGCAAATGCTGGTTTACACCTGATCTACTCACACTGGTGAGTGAGGCCTTCGAGACCAACCAGGCATGAGGATGAACATGCCTTCATCTGCCAGTGCCCTGAGCAAGCCAGCTCCTGATTTGAACGGCCTGAATGAGGGGACTGAGTGCACCCTCAGCAAGTGCACTGATGATATGAAACTGGGGGGGTGGCTGACATCTCATCAGGCTGGGCAGACATCCAACGAGATCTGGACAGGCTGGAGAGCTGGATGGAGAGGACCCTCAGGAGGTTCAACAGGGACAAGTGCAGAGTCCTGCATCTGGGGAGGAACAGCCCCAGGCACCTGTAAAGACTAGGGGTCATCCTGATGGAAAGCAGCTCCATGGAGAAAGACCTTGGGAGTCCTAGTGGACAGCAAGTGGTCCATGAGACAGCAATGTGCCCCAAGAGGGCCAATGGCATCCTGGGGTGCACCAAGAAAAGTGTGGCCAGCAGTCTATGGAGATTCTCCTCCCTCTCTGCCCTGCTGAGACCACACCTGCAATACTGTGTCCAGTTTTGGGCTCCCCAGTCCAAGAGAGACAGGGATCTGCAGAAAAGAATCCAATAGATAGCTAAGAGGATGATTGTGCAACTTGAACATCATTCCTATGAAGAAAGGCTGAGAGACCTGGGGCTGTTTAGTCTTAAGAAGAGAAGGCTATAAATATGAGGGGTGAGTGTCAAGATGAAGGTGCCAGTCTCTTTTCAGTGGTGCCCAGTGATAGGACAAGGAACAACGGACACAAGCTAGAACAAAGATGAGTGGACATTTCTTTATAGTGAGGGTGCACTGGAACAGGCTGCCCAGAGAGCTTGTGGAGTCTCCTCTGGAGACTTTCAAAAGCCACCTGGATGCATTCCTGTGTGACCTGCTCCAGGTGATACTGCTCTGGCAGGAGGGTTGGACTGGATCTCTGGAGGTCCCTTCCGACCCCTAACATTCTGTGATTCATCCTGCACAGAAACCCAGCTGCACAGCAGGAGGAGCCTGGAAGGATGCCACCCTCCTTGCTACAAACATTCATTTCAAAAAGACAACATTGCAAACAGTTTAGGAAGAAACTGTTAGAAATAGATTTGTCATACTCTGCTTTGAACTGTAATTCATCATTTCTGTTAATGCTTTACCTTTCAAAGTCTCATGTGAACCTCCAGCTACTCAACTGCCACCTAGGAATTCATGGTGTTGTGCTCGAAACAACAATACAATTGTGCTCCAGGGTTTGCTATCTCAATTTGTGGGAGTCTTCCTCAAAGGCAGCAGCTGAATATCACAGAATCACCAAGGTTGGAAGAGACCTCAAAGATCATCCAGTCCAACCTGTCACCACAGACCTCAGGACTAAACCATGGCACCAAGTGCCATATCCAATCCCTTCTTGAACACCTCCAGGGACAGTGACTCCACCACCTCCCTGGGCAGCACATTCCAATGGTGAACGACTCTCTCAGTGAAGAACTTTCTCCTCACCTTGAGCCTGACTTTAAAAACAAAACCCAAACCAAACCAGCCAAACAAAAAACAAACCAACCAAACAAAAAAAACCCAAACAACAAAATTCAAACCAAGCATCTCCACAGACCACATGAAAAGTGAGCTTAAGATGACTCCATTTACCAGCCTGTCACCATTGTCTTGCTCAAATCCTATTTTTGGCCCTGCTAGCATCACCATATCACCTTTACTTTCTAGCTTTGAGATAGCAAATGGTAAAGAAAACAGCAACAGATAGACAAAAGAGCCAGGGGAAAAAAAGCTCTTTCAAACCAGGGTACTGTCAGCAAGGGTTTTTCTTCCCACAGGCTCATAGCTGAACTAAGCAGCAGCCACCACTTGAAAATGATGTCTTAGTAAGAGCAGAAGCAAGAAGGAAATCCTCTGTATTGAGAGAAGTAATAACTTGGAATTTTATTTTAAAACTGAGAAGACAAAAATAGTCTGTATAAATCAAACAAGTTGTCTCTTCATGTCACTTTTATGATGGACATTAATCTTGGTTTCTAGACAGGAGTGCTGCCTGATGTAACCACGCTTATTGACTTAATGGGCAGAAATTTATATTAGTCTGGGAAGCTGTGATGAATGCAGGCTTAAAGTTCAATGACTCAAACACTTCAGTAACCTCAAACACTGACCCAGGTAGACAGAAACTTCCATCTTCATCCTGGAACCTAAGTTCAGGCATCATTCATATTTTGTTGGGAAAAAAAAATAATCTGAAGTGTTTATGTACTTTATATATCTGTTTGTGCATGCCTGCACGGATGTCTATCAGCTCCACACCCAGCACAGACAGCTTTCATACAGCAAGGGCTCTGCGGGGAGGACCCAAGCACAGCCCTCTGATTGCAGCGTGTGCTCCCTCCTGCAACCACGGAGTGGAAAAGCTGCCAAGAAATTCTGAAGTAAATCTGAAGCTGATTCCTTCTCAGCAGTATGATGGAACTTGACTTGTGTGCCACAGAGGCCTGGTCAGCCCTCGTCAAGGCTAGTGCAGGGGCAGGCTGTTGGGCAAGGCTCCCTGACCTGCGATTAAAAGGATGCTCATGAACATAAAAGTGACTCATTACATAGACCTCTGGCGCTTCTTCCATGCAGGCTGGAAGAGCTCAAAATTCAGCAGATCTTTTCAAGGTGTAACACGGTGAGACATTGATTCTTAATGACTAAAAGGAAAATGTTAAGCAGAAGCCAAAAGGACTGCCAGATAGAGCAGAGAGATTCCCAGCAGTCATGAATGTGGGACTGCAGAAGCAGCAAAAGACAAACCACGTCCGTCCTGAAAGCAGCCCGGGCAAGCAGGATGCTTGCCAAGCCACAGCACTGCCAAAACAGGGACAAAGCAGACACTCCTTAGGGAGCTGGGGATGAAGACCTCAGGAACATATTTTTTTGTAAGTCTGTCTTGTGACATTCACCTTTTACCAGAGTACCAAAGATGAAACTCACCACAAAAGCCTTATTTTCACATAGCACAGAAAAGAGCCTTGAAATTTGACAGCAATTTGTTAATCCTATTATCACAAAACACCCTTCTCTTACTGATCCCTCTGACTTCCATGGCTGAAAGCTAAAAAATTAATATGCATGGTCATAGTTACTGGAACATCTGAGAGCCATTATTTTTAAGGGTATTCCACACTTCAGATCCTGCAGTTGTGTCCAGGAACTTCAGTTCGGGCCTCCCCAATCTCCAAGGGCTTTAAGGAAGCCTGAAAGCTGCAGGCAACTGCTCCCCCTACATTTACCACTGTAATGTCTTCTTATACATGGAAAATGTCCAGTTAGACCTGAACTCCCCATGGGATGCAAGGTCCAACACCCTGCCCCATTGTGCATGGAGGCCCTGAAGGCAGCCACGCACAGAAGAGATGCACAGACAGTGCAATGCTAGGACTGGCTGCTGCATTCGGCAGCAAAGCTGCTGGGTTCTGCAGATTTCTAAGGAAATGGTGAAATTCCAGGCTGTGGAGCTGCAGCAGTTACTGGACACCAAGCACAACTACAGCAGCTCTCACCTGTGCCTCTCTGAGGTTAGAGAAACACACTGCTGCATTAGCCTTCACACAGCAGTGCATTTAATTCTGCATGGTTTCTCAGTCACAGGAACAGAAGATATGTGGCACCCTCACTGGTGCCTACTGCCTCACTTATTTTATCCTAGGTCTAGATTCACCTGTCGAGCAGCAAATCCTCCTTTCTTGAGAACACTGAAAGAAATGCAAGTGAGGGAAGGCAAGAAAACAGCACAGCCTTCAGATGTGAAAGCTTTTGTTTTGTTAGAACAGCGATGGTACCTCCAAGTGACATCAGCATGTGCGACCCTCAAAACTGGAAGTGTAGTTTCCACACGTGGATTTCCACAGGCTGTGTTCAGGGTCCTCTCCTGACAGGAAGGGTCTGTGGTCCTCCGGCAATGCCAGATCAGGAGATGCAGCACTTCCGAGCACAAGTGGACAGGCATGATTTTTATGATAGTCTAGCCTCTGACTGTCCGTGTCCTAGCCCTGATTTAGCTCTTCTAGACTTAGGAAAGATTTAATGAACAGACTTTACTCCTAAATATCTTCAGATACATGCATCCAATGAAAAGAGCCACTCCTTAAATAGGTTGAGTTGACATTTGGTATCAGTGCAGTAGAACCCATTTAGCTCTCTGGATGCAGCTGACAAATGACAGACCACAAACACCCACGTATTAAAAAGTATTGTACAACTGAAACCTTTTAATAACAACTCCTGAGAAGAGCTTGGCTTAACCTTTTGTGGTTTGGTTTGGTTTAGAAAATAAGACTGCAATTAAACCAAACCCTTCAAGTCTTATGGCTCACACAGCCAAAACTGGGGATCCATGATGAGAAGTAATACCTAAAACATCTGAAAGACTTTAACTGAAATGGACAGCAGGGACTTGATTTGTCAAACAAAGTGCAGTGAAAACATCCTATTTCCATCCCCCACCATTTAAAATTAGAGGACAGTAGTTAATGAGCTCATAAAAGACAAACAAACAGCAATACCCATTCCACAGCATCAGAAGATTCAAGGATGGACGCGTGCTGAAATGAATTTGAGATGACAAAGTGCACCAAAGACCAATTTACACAGGGCCTCCCTTAGGCCCTAGTGAAAAGTTAGTGTACGAAAATAAGAATGTTCCAAGTCCAAAGGAACAAGGCAACCTAGCTCAATCTGATATTCTGAGGTTGAGGCAACATATTAATCAAGTGGACAAAACAATCCTATTAATGAAACTCAAAAGGTACAGTACGATAATCAATCTTTCGCTATATTGCAAATGATAAAACAAGCATCCAGAAGGGTTATGCTAATTACATGTTTCAAGTCAAATGAACCCATTCCATGCTTTGTCTTGCTGAGACAAATAGAGCATTCCTGCCATTTAATCATATTCCAGATGTCTGTATCACTGTCTGCAATGATACATTAGCCTACTGAAGAACTGGAGATGGACTGTTACCTTCTCATAACAGCAACACAAGCCACCAAGAGAGCAACCCAGCCCTGCCAGCTCAGCAGACAGCGTTGCAGTGAGCCAGGAGTAAAGCTAGGAGGAGAAGGTGAGCTCTCATCAGGTACCTCACAGGGCCACGTCCTGCCCCTCCTTTGCAGGAGGAGATGGGGGGACTCTCTCCCCACTGGAAGGGCTCAGGCTCTTCATGGCTCAGGCAGCCAGAGCCCAAATGCTTGAGCAGGCTTCACAGTGGTGGGTTAGAGCTTCTCCGGGGGAGAGGATCAGCTCAGGGCAGGGCTGTACGAAGGTTAACATGCTGCTTCTCCTGTCTAGGTTAAGCTGGGCTATCTTTATAGAGAACTTTGTGGTATCATGTACATGCTGCATGTGTCTAAACAGAAACACCATCCTGCAAGAATACCATAGGAAACTGAACACCAATGTGTTCAGATAGACCAAAGCGACAGCATTCTCTTTCAAACAAATGCCATGAACTCCTGTCTTTCTCCATTGCTTGCAGATACTCCATGTAACCAAGCTTGACAGCAGGCAGAACCAACACGAAGAGCACATAGGAAGAGGAGAGGGAGAAACTACATCTCTCCTACAGTCCCAAGCAGCATAAGGACATTAACTAGAGCCCAGGAAAACCAGGAGTGGCCAGATACACATCCTCCAAATGTGTCTGAAACACAGCAGATATTGGCTGTGTTATAATTTGGTCCCAACTATTAAAAGTTGTAAGATTGTATAGGAGAAGAGGAAGCCATAAAAAGCTAGCATGTCACACCATGCTTATGTTGTACTAGAGTGGTTGTGACCACAGAATCACCAAGGTTGGAAGAGACCTCAAAGATCATCAAGTCCAACCTGTCACCACAGACCTCATGACTAAACCATGGCACCAAGTGCCACGTCCAATCCCCTCTTGAACGCCTCCAGGGATGGTGACTCCACCACCTCCCTGGGCAGCCCATTCCAATGGCCAACAACTCTCTCTGGGAAGAACTTTCTCCTCACCTCCAGCCTAAACTTCCCCTGGTACAGCTTGAGACTGTGTCCTCATCAAACAGATACAACTGAAAACACCACCCCATGCACTTCACTTTACTCCAAGGGTACCATTTTTATGTTACTCCATATAGATGGTTCATACTGGAAATAGAAAGCAACTTGGGAAACATTGAAGCCTACCGCAGCTTTCCTGTGCAGGCTGGTGTGGACATCATTCATCCCTGTCCTTGCTGCAAGCAAGGACACTTCTGACTAAATAAACACAGACGTGTGAGGCCTCAGCACTTCTCCTGGCTGCCTCTCCAGGACAAGTGGAGTGAGCACGCAGCACATCACAGCATCACCTACAGTGCAACATCTGATCACTTATCTGGAAGTAAACTACAACCACAAAGCAGGACTGAAACATGGAAACATATTCCACTTAAGTATGAATTCTCAGGAAATATGCAACAATTAAAAACCAACCAAACACACCCACCCAAATCTTTAGCAAACACTCTAGATTTTTTTTTTTTTAGCATAGAAACTACCAGACCCACATTAGCAGCCAAATCCACAGGAAAATAATGAGAGTAAACAAGTATGTGTCCAAAGCTGCCAATAAAAAAACCTCTCAAACTCTAAAACTTTCCCCAACAAAACCAATTGGCTTCTGATTAAAAAGACAAACAGGATTTGTCCCAGTTTTTGAAAACAAGCTTTTCTGAAAACCCAAACACAAATCATTGCCATGTGTTTCAGAGTCCTAAAACCAGGCCTCTTTGTATCTAGCAAGAGATTCTGTTGCTTATTCAACACGTTTTCCTGTTTGAACTGCTAAAAACCAGTAAGCAGTAAGAGAGTTCAACTCCCCCTGGTGCATCACCTTCCTTCGAAGGAACGGTCCTTTTGCTGTGTGCAAGAGAAACGCCATCCCAGGAATCATAGAATGGCCTAGGTTAGAAGGGACCTTAGAGATCACCTACTCCAATCCCCCTCCAATCCCCCCACCATGGGCAGGGGTGCCTCTCACCTAGAGTCAGCTGCTCAAGGCTTCATCCAGCCTGGCCTTCAGCACAGCAGGGGAAGAAGTCACACTAACAAACCTGCAGAGGCTGCTGACTTCTGTGGATCTCGCTGGGAAGGGCCAGATTCACCATCAGAACAGCATTTAACACCTGAAGTCGGTGGTTGTGACCTGACCCCATCTTGTCCTTCCATAGGCCTTTTCAGAAAGGAGACTCCACTGCACGTCAAAACCACTGCAAGTGCTCTGGCCACTGCCCTACCCTGCTGTGCTGCACACCTGTTCACAGCCTTCCTGGTAAAAGGGCAGTGCAAGGCATGACAGAAAAGTGGCTGACAGTTCAAGGCAGGCAAATAAAAGATTTATTAGTCCTGTGTGAGAACCCAGCAGCCATTTTGTGTAACTTAAGCATCCACATTTTATTCTACCTTGTTAAGCAGTAAGCTACCCAACAGCGATGGTTGCTTCCTAACCACCTTCCAAATGAATTAGTAGACGAAAGGAAAGGAACATTTTGGCTTTAAACTATTCCATGTGCCAGCTTGGGCTCCCCAGCACACCACACGTGGAGCCGTGACATTTTCAGGCCAGCGGCTTTGGGAGGGCCAGTGGCCACGCTCCACTATGCTGTGCTGTGTCATGCAAACTTGCGCCAAGCTTGCTCTAAATGAACTTTTAATTTGGGTTTACCAAAGAAGAAAATCAGACTGTAGCTAAATGAGGTCAAGGACTTTGGAAGACCTCATCTAATCCCACAATACTTGGATCTCTTTATGAAGTCCACCCGCTCGCCGGGAGCCGCGCAAACGGGCACGAGCCCGTGTGGCAGATTAAATAACTCTGTTTAATACGAGTCAGAAATGGGGAAACAATAACTAATATTTGTAAAAAGTTACACCTGAAATATTTCACTCCGTCTTATGTTAAATGTACTTAGCAGAAAGGTCAGAGCTCCTGAATTTGCTAGATAAATAAATGTTGGTGGGGTGGATGAATCACTGGAGAATTGGTGCATGGCAGCGAATGAATAACCTGCAAATGCTTCCCAAACCCCATTATTTCCCTTTTTCCAGTAGGCCAAAGATTCATGTCCCTGCATGCCGCCAGTTCATTACGGAGAAATATCATTCCTCTTCTGGCACTCTCTGGGCGGCCTCTCAGCCCCACGAGGACCCTTTAATGTTTAATTCCCCATCATCTGCTCCAGTGAACAGCTTAATCTCTGCTTGTATGATCAATACTATATCAGTGTAAATTAAAATGACAATTTTAAAGTAATTAAGCCTGTTAATGCTCGATTCAAATGTCATTATTTGCACAAGGGATTGAGGAGAAATTACATCGTGTCCAGGGTGACAGGAAAATGTTTGAGCCTTCTCAATCCTGTTGCCGCTGTGCCACTGGAGGCTTTAGCAAAGCAGATTAACTTCTAGCTCCCACTGCCAGGATACCTATCCAATTTCAAAAGAGGATAACACAATTTGATAAATTTAATTCCAGCTACAAACTCAATTATTGTGATAATGGATGAAAACTGGGAGGAGACACTAAACAAGACCCACATAAAAAATACACTTAACTTCAGAATGAGATACAACAGTAATTGTTTTATTTGATTTGCTCTATCCCTTTTGAAAACCCTTTAAATAATTGTGATTGTTAGAAGAATAGCCAGCATTTATTAAATAGCATGAGCTCCAAGATCAAAGTGGCTGCAGTTTAAAGGATTTTGGCCACAATGGAAATGTTTGCTATCCTTTGCTTGTACAGCTACATTTATTAGACAAGTAAAATTACATCATTACAGTATTGGATCTCATAAATAGATCTATAAAACTCAACTAGGCTCAGATGAAATCTCAGCCCATTCTACGTGCTGGCCTTTCTAGACCCTGCCGTGACAGCCTGTAGTCATTTATTATTTCAGAGGGAGATTTTAATAATAGAAAACCTGAAACCTTACGAGACAGCCAGAGGACCCGCTCTGTACTGTGGGCTGACAATGCCAGGCGAGCTGTAGTCACCCGAACTCGGCTCGAGGAGCCCAGGATGCGGCAAACCACAGCAATTTAAGCAGGACACTGGACAGCACCACCACCGTTCGCTATGTTGCGGCAGAAAGCGAAAGCCAACCACTAAACGCTAAGGATTTAACTCAGCAATAAGGAAGAGTGGAAAAACCTCCTCCAGCAAAGGAAACTCAAAGCAGCAACCAAATCCCTGCTGCGGGAGGACACCCGGCAGCTCGAAGCCAGGCCCTCGGCGGCGCAATCAGCATTCCTCTGGCTGGGTTTTGTTTTAATAAATCCCCTTTATCTGACCGCTTGCATTTCCTGAACTTCTCTGAAATAATGATATTGAATTTTTATTAGGGCACATGAAATATTTTTGGCTTGCACCTCCTTGAATAATAAATGGCGTATATTAAAGCGGCTTACAGGTCTAATAACTTGCAGCAGATCCGTGTAGGCCTGTCTTATTAACTTTTGAGCTTAAATTACAGCAGAATTCATCAATCAGTGTTTCTGAAAAGCAGGCTGCAGATTGCCACAGCCTCCCAAGAAAGATGTATCTCAGGGCAATTAAAACATCTACTGTGCCTCAAGTAATCCATTAGAAAAATCCATCGAGTCACAGGTTTGCTCTGATGAACTGTCAAAAGCACCCCAAAAGGGTAACCAAAGACCATTAAAAATGCGACACAACAATGAAGAAAAGAAACAACTGACCTTTGAATAGAGATCCAAGTTTTAAAATTAAATGTGTTAATTGTAGCACAAGGAGAACTTAGGAATGAAATGGAAGGAAAGCCGGTCGAGTCATGTGCCACAGGCTTGACATTTCACTGCTAACTCCTTAAACACAAGATCTGCTGGCGTGGCAGAGGCCAAACAAAAGTCCTGGCTGCCCTTTGCTTTAATTTAATGGCTGCAAGCTAGAAGAAGCTGGATTGAGATGAGAGAGGAGGAAGAAATTCTTCCCCATGACAGTGGTGAGGCACTGGAACAGGTTGCCCAGAGAAACTGGGGAAGCTCCAGCCCTGGAAGCATTCAAAGTGAGGTTGGACAGGGCCTTGAGCAATCTGGTCTAGTGGAAGGTTTCCCTGCCTACAGCAGGGGTTTGGAACTAGATGGTCTTTAAGGCCTCTTCAAGCACAAACAATTCTGTGATTCTACAATTTCAAAATTAAAAATAGCCTTCTCCTGCAGGCACAGCTATTGATTCCATGTTCAGAAGAGGCAGACCAGACCCAGTGGGTTGTTTGGGGTCTGTTTGGGGATTTTTTTAACTGAGTATTACTGAGCTACATTTTGCTCCCATCATTATAAGAACTTTAAATTCTAAAGCTGCTGTGTGAAAGCAGAACCAAACTGCTACCTTTAACAAGTGATCAGGATGCACATCCAACCAGTGAAGCCCCTGTGGCTACTTCCAAACACTGCTTTGTTCTTTCTTTTCTTATGTTAGGGACAGGCACAGACCTGGCTACTGCCACAGTGTAGGATAAGGTTGGCTGCGTTCTCCAACGAACATTAAAGAAGGAATCAAACAGACATTTGGGGAGGTATTGCAAGTTAAGTCAGGGAATATGAAGTAACAATGTTCTCACAGCTCAATAAAATTATCCCTGTTGACAACTCCTGCAATACAAGCACTGATATCTCCAAATGCTTCCCCTGTCGTGGGGGCACCAAAGCAGCTCAGAGGCAAATGCTGCCTAGAAGATACTGCAAGCATTCCAGAGTGAATTAACAGAGCATAGAGTGAAAAGCAGCAGTGTGGGAAGGAGAATTGAGCAAGGCTGAGTTGTTTGCCCACAGATGTCCCTGCATTTACAGCAAAGAAAGAGCACTGCTGCCTTTTCCAAGGCAGAGCAGCAGCCAGGACTGCCAGGGTGAGGATGATGACAGCTGTCCAACCTGCCTGCTCAGAGGAAGAGCTCATTACTCTCTAGCCAGGAAGAAAGAAAGAGGGAAAGAAAAATGCAACTTTCAAATTAGTGTCTGAATAGATGATCAAAATGCTTTCCTCTGTTCATAACCCAAACCCTGCCTACACTCTACTACAGTTTTTCTGTTGTGCATTATTAGCAGGGCATGTTAATGGACACCAGACCATATGGAGCAACAAATTAATTGTTTCCCTACGTACAATAATAGCTCCATTTATCATGCACACGTTGACCTGTGTTTGCTTTACAAAGCTTATTAATTATCAGTGATCTTGGTGCTTTCAGAATAAAGAAAGCATTGGTAAAGTGCACCAAAGCTCAGAGACTCTTCAAAGTTATTAAACAGGTCTTTGCTGTTGAAGATAGGAAAAGTGTTCAGGTTCACACTGCTTTTAACAATTCATTTTGTAAGCTTTAAAAAGAAACAATGTTAGTCAGCAGGAATAAAATCAACTATTAGGAGTAGACTGATAACTGTGCTCAGGATTTTTCCGATTGAAAGCAACTTTAATAAAATGCCTGCTATCAGCTAATTATTTTTCTACTAGGCTTTTATTAACCCATGAGAAAATAAGCAAACACAAAGTGCATGGACAGATTATTAATTTCTTCAAACCTGCTACATGTTTGCTTCCTTTAGAATACATAGTAAGGGAGCTCAGGATTTGTCCTAAGATGGCAGCTACACAAGAGGGTGTTCACATCACACAGCAGCCTTGGACAAATAAACTCTTTTCAGATGGCCACGTTTAGACTTAAAGGTTTTAGCAAAACCCATCCAACCTCCCAAAGGAAAAGGGTACTTTATGAAAAAACAACATCCTGGATTAGTCAGACTTCCACAGAATATATCTGTTTGGAAAAGACCTCAAAGATCATCCAGTCCAACCTTCAACCCAGCACTGCAGGGTCAATGCTAAACCACGTCCCTACGTGCCAGGTCCACACAGCCCTTGAATACCCCCAGGGATGGTGACTCCACCAGTGTTCTGAACAGACCATTCCAATGTTTGAGTACCCTTTCAGTGAAGAAATATTTCCTAACATCCAGCCTGAACCTCCCCTGGCACAGCCTGTAACCATTTCCTCTAGTCCTGCAACTTACCATCAAGAACAGGCTGGACTCTCCTCACTCCAACCTCCCTCCAGGTAGTTGTAGACACTTCTGACAAAAGTTAAGTGGATAAAGTCCCTGAGCACAGCTGGAAGTGGTGCAACTGGAGCAGACCCAAAGGAGGGAATGAAAAGGCTCCCAGGTGTCAGAATAAAGTTCCTTGCCAGTCCTGTCATGAGGAGTGAGGAGCCATCCAGAAAAGCTGAAAGCGCCACAGATCACAATTCTAAGTCAGCTATTACGACTTCTTGCTCTTTCTTTTTGTGTTCACTGCTTCAGTGGTTTTCTGTCAGAAAATGCTAACAAGCCTTTAAGCTCTTTAAGAGCTTAACAATTTTTCAGTTTGTTCACCAACAGATTCCGTGCAGAATATTTGTTTCCCACATGTGGTGCCCTGACACAGCATTCAATCATATTTTCCCTTGATGTATGGTTCAACCACAAAACAGCTTGGTCAAACCTTTGCCAACATGTCAGTTACATATTTTTCTTACTCCTTAACAAAGTCTAGTGACAAGTGATTCAATTAAAAGACATTCTGGCCCAAACCCTGATCTCAGCTTGAAAGGACAAATTGAACCCAAGCAGTAATAGTTAAACAGCTATTGACTTTTTCTTTTAAATTATGGTAACCAGCAGGAGTTGCTTAGAATAATGGGAGGAGATGAAGGTAAGAACACAGCATCTGAGCTGCTGCTGCTGCTCTTGCACTGCAATCCCTTTTAACCAACAAATCAGTATGATCAGGTGTCAGGATGATGAAAATCAAAGTTGTCCCTTGCACCAGTGAAATAAAAGATCTTTGAACACAGAGAGAAACACCCAAACACAGAGTAGAACTCTCATCAGCATTCAAGAACCGGCACTATTCCAGTGCATGCTGATCACACCCCAGGTGTCTGTAGGGCTGCTTAGCTGAGAAGGAATCAACCCATCGACAACAGAATTCTGGTGTGTTCCCTCCAAGTAAAGTAGTAGAGGAAATGGTGGCCCACAGAAGCTAGTCAGTGGTTAAACATAACAAAGCAGGTAAATCCTGTTCCTGTCAAAAGCTTACCTATCTCAAAAATCATACAATTTCACTGTTCTTGGGCTTGGATCATAAATCATTCACAGTCTGATTTGCACATTAATGGGCAACAAAAAAAAAATGCTAATTTCCCAAGAGGAGAACCACCACACCCCTAACACCACCTTCTTCAGAAGTGACTTTGCTGCATGAGCTGTGAACTTACACTTTGAAAGGGACATCCACTTCCAGGTAGGATCCTGTCCTCCTCCAAGCACCAGGTCACCAAACCTTGGTAAGCAGGGTGATCAGTTCCTCCTGAACTCTTCTGAGAGGTCATAAAATACCTAACTGGGTTTTTTTTTCTATGTGGAAATACTTCTAAATAGAAAAGAAGTCCACTGCTGTGCTAAACAGTCATCAAATATGCCCACAGGGTAACAACTGTGAAGTTATGAAGGAGAAAGACAAGGTTTTGAAGACTCTTATGAGTTCTTTCTTGTTCCCATCTCCACATTGCTCAGAGAGCATCTGAACCTGTGTTTTAACTCTTTTCTTGGCCCACATTCTTATGGAACTGCTCCTTTTCCATTAGTATGTTCACCAAAGCGGACCTTTTATAACCAGTCTCTAAGAGTATCGGTTCACCTATAATCAAAAGGTGTCCCTGAGAATACACACAAGATCTTAGCTGTTTAGCAAGTACAAATAGGAGAATGTCAGGGTTACAAACTGCATTTACAAAGCTGATGTTAGTAAACACACACACCCCCTTTCCCCCCCCCCCCCCTTTCATCACAAGTGGTCTGAAAGCATATGAAAGATATTGCAGGTTCCAAAATGGCTTTCCAGACCTGACAAACTGTCAGTGAGCTGCTACAGGCCAGCAAGCAGCCTCCACATGAGAGCTGAGAGCCCAGCAATGCTGCAGGCTCCGCAGCTTCGTTTGCTGCTTCTGCAGACAGAGGATACTTATGGCCACCACAAATTCAGGAAGATCCAACGGCTGTATGCACACACAAACACACCTCTCTCCAAATGTCAAAGGCTTGTAACCGCCAAGAGGACCCCCAGCACAGCTGAACCAGTGTTAAAAGCTTCCTATCACCTTCCCCCCTCCTTTTCTCTTTCCAGGAGGAAAGCCACAGCTCCTCCTCTAAAGCTCTGGGGCATGACAGTGACTGACACCGTGCTTAGAAATTCTTTAACAACAGTCAATCCTGTGACTTGAATTCAAGTCTGTGACGCTCAGCAGAGGAGATTCAAAAGCTCTGTGCCAGAAATGGAAAAGCAAGGTCAGAGAGGAGGACACCCACGCTACCTGTGAGACCCACGCTCCGGTTCCCTTTGGCAGCCACAGCTAATTACCGTGTGGGTGCTCTCCGGCAACGTAAGCCATCATGCTGACCACATGACACATGGTGATCCAAATCTTCTCACAGAAGATGGCTAAAGCCCAGAGCGGGATCTGGACTGCACTGATTCCTGACACAAAGCAAACCCTTCATTTATCTATATGGAAGAAGGTTCTGGAGTCAACCTTGAATCCCATCTACCCCAGCATACTGTGCCACAGCTGTGTAACAGCCTGGGCTCACTGTGCTTCAGCCCAGCTCCACGCCAGAAAATGTAGAGAGGCAAAACTGCACCCAAGAATATCAGAGTGCTCTGTGCACCCTGAGCTCTATGGCTAACACAAAACAGTAGCATCTTAACACTTAGTTACAAATGCTACCATCACACAAAGAACAGTCATGGAAACATCCAGCAGTAAAGTTCAAACATCCACTTCCACAAAGTCCCTTAAGAACCTTCCCTTCACTCTTCCAGTTGTTCCTTTCTCAGTTGCAGCCTCCAAACTCCAGGCATGCTGCAGCACCCTTCCCTGGCCAGGATCCTCATGAGCCCCCTCTGCAGCCAAGCCGAGTAAGGCCCTGTGGCAACCAGTGCCATGCCCTTAGTGTCTCATGGGATGACCTCCTGTCAAACTCAAAGTCTCTTCCAAGGTGTCTCTGGATGTTAGCAAGGTACATGTGAATGAAAGCAAAAACTGGCTGGTGAGTTAACTCAGAGAAGTGGACACTGACTGAACTGTGATCAACTCAGTAAAATCATTCATGGAGCTCCAGTTTTACACCTTTTAGTCACATTTCCTTGTATTAAACACCATAAAGACAAGAACTTCAGCTGAACCATCAGGACAGCTGTACAACACGATCGCCCATGCACAGGCATCTGCAAAGGCACACATCCTGACTCTCTGAAAACAGGGATACAGCAAAGACTCTGCTGTGAAGACCTAACTGTTTAAGGGGCTTTTTAAACACACTGTTTTGACCAAACTTCTCTGTGTACTGGAAGAAGACACTCTCATTCCCACCACAACCTCTGTTTCTCTCCCACCTTGAAGAGCAGAGCAGGCATTCAGCCATCCTCCTAACAGCATTCAAAAGCAGGTTCCTAAGAGCTGCCAGAAAACAGTCACAGCCATGCAGCTGTCCCTGAAGAATGTTTTCCTATCTAAAAATAAACTGTCCAGTTGGTAAGAGAAGACAACATCTGGAAGAGCAGGTTGCTGCATTTTCCCACATCCCCCATGCTCAGGCACACTGACACCCTCAGCGTTGGGGCCTAGTGGGTACCAACTCAAGAGCTCCTTACATCACTGAGCTCCTGTTGCTGGCTGGACATAAAATGGAGTTCAACCAATGAAGCCCAAATCATCCATTTAATGCTGGTGCTACGTGGTGCATCCATAAAGGGGGCCTGTTGTTACAGGGCTTCTCTCCCTCCCTGTGCTTTAGCAGCTTGGCTGCCATTTATCAGCCTGTAGTGGAAAATACCTGGCACCTACTTAAAATGCATGGAGCTAGCAATAAAATTAACCTTGTGGCAATTGTTTTCCCACATGTTTGATAGACCAATGTCAGCTCATCTGTTAGAGGGAAATAAAAAAGTCAAGCCTAAATGTACAAAAAATTATGATGGAAGCCTTAAATAAAGCAGGGGTAATGCAAGTTTATTGAGTCAAAAATCAATCAATCAATGAGCGAGTGGATTAGGAGCACCTCATAAGCCCCAAAGAAATAATTTGCCCAAACAGTGGGATTTAACGGCAGAGGAACCAAATTCCAACACTTTTAGGAAGTAAGTAATGAAAAATCAATTCAAAAGGAAAAACAGATCAAGAACCCTGGATTCTGACACGCCGACACATTTATTGCTGAATACCATTTCTTGGCTGACCCGAAAACTTCGGAAGGTGTTTATTTACTTTCAACACCTTCCAGAGATCAATATTTTTAATTTGGATCCGAGTTATTATTTTTCACATCACAGCATCGGGGAGCGGAGTAAAGTGGCTCATATTTTAGTGCTAAAAAGATCGATATGACAGTTTCACCTTCACGGCAGCCCCCGCCGCCGCCCGGGTGCACATCATCACCCCGCAGGGGGTGCGGGGCCGCGGCGCGGGGAGCAGGTCATCACCCAGCCACCAGCCAGACAGCCCATGATTTAGCTGATCCTGAAGGGCCCGCTGCCCTCAGAAAACCAATCTTGTTGCTCTCACTTTATCAGGCCCTGTCTCTTCGCCGGCGTGCGGGAAGGGGGAGGGGGCAGGAGCAGAGGGAAGGAGGGAGGCAAGAGCGAGGGACAATCGGTTTGGCAAAGCGGATTACGTCCCTCGCCGTAAACGCGGCCATTCGTTTTTACCCCCAGCCCCTGCGCCAGGGCACATCTGTAATCGATAATTCATTTTCCATACATTTCAAAATATTGTTCTGGTGGCTGGAAGGGGCCGAGCGCGGCGGGCAGCGCGGGCGGGAGGCTCTCCTGCGGCAGGAGGCTCTCCTGCGGCAGGAGGCTCTCCTGAGGCAGGAGGCATCGCTCCGAGCCGCCGTGGCTCCATTGATCGCCGCTGCCGGAGCCGGCAGAGGGATGGGCCCCGGCCGGGGACCGCTGCCCTGACATCTCTGTCACCGCCGCGGTTCAGGGGGTGCTGCCTCTACCAGAGCCAATATAAGCAGCAGTGCTGCGCCCTGCAGTACCACAGCCACCTTCCCTCTGCTCTTTGCAGCTGTCATACACCGACTCTGGAGTACAGCCCTAGGGCTGCGACATCCCCTTTCTCCACGGCATTCATCCTTCAGGGCAAGACGATCGACACACTGCACAAACATTCATGCATCACCACTGTCTTCAAACACTTAGACAAGAGTGTGCTGCGTTCACTGGACTCAAGTCAGTGACATGGAGGCTGGGGATGGGCAGTACATGGACATGTTCATGGTACTGGCAGCCAGCAGGGCGTGGAAGACTCAGGCTTCCCTGGGCATGCAAGCCCTGCACAGGGAACTGCTTGGGGCAGGCTATGCTACAATTACAGATCAAGCACTCTCATCATCAGGGAACCACAACTCAAAAACTCAAGAGGGCTAACTAACTGCACACCTCCGAGTGACTTCTTAGCAAAACGTTTATGTCTAACCCCAGGAAGGCATTGGTGATACCATAAAATAGCTGTTATTGGCCATTTAGTGCATCAACCACTTCCTTAAAAGGGAGAGCTTATGAGAAGAAGTTCTTCAGTAGGACAGTGGTGAGGCTCTGGTAGAGGTCAGGCTGCTCAGGGAGGCTGTGGATGCCTCTTCCCTGGGGGTATTCAAAGCCAGGTTGGATGAAGCCTTGAGCAGCTGAGTCTAGTTGAGAGGCATCCCTAGGGACGTTGGAGTAGATGATCTCTAAGGTCCCTTCCAGCCCAAGCCATTCTACAATTCTATGAAACTGGGTGGATACCAAAATGGGTATCCAGCTAGTTTCACCTAGTTTCCCACCCAAAAGGGGATAGCTGCCTACAAGTAAGAAGTCTTTTTAAGGTCCTAGAAAACAAGCAGCAGAGACAAGGGGGAAATGTGACTCTCTGAATGGGCTCAGAGTGACACATTCTTAGTGCAGTTAATAGCTCACGCTCTTAAAAAAATTGCCTTTGTGAAGTCCCGTGCTTGGAAGAGTAATAAATGGCAGTCATCCTCCTGGGGTGTGCTCCAGAATACTAACTGAAAAGTAAATGCAGGACTATTTCTCCAAATTATGTATCAGAGCTAAAGGTCATATATAAGGAGCAGCATTATGTAATGACATTAACTGAAAGCCAAGCAGCTCCTGGCTTAACGACAGCAGCACTGCAAAGTCAGGATAAGGAGACTTCCTGGGACTCATGAGGACACACAGAGCCTTCCTCATCTGCCTCTTCTGTACTGAGATGGAGAGGTACCTGCCTTTAAATTCTCCTTCTGAAGGGCAGCACTGGAGGATCACAGCTGACTAGCAAGTGGTCCAAATGCACAGGTGGTCACTGGATTTTGGGATACCACTGAGAAGGACCAGTTTCAGCACCTCACTGCAAAGCACCCCATTTCCAACTAAAGCTCAGCAGTTCAGTAAACAACCTTCTTGGTTTGTTGAGCTCTGTCCATCAGAAACCAAAGCACCATTTACAAAACCCCCAGCTTTGGATTCAGTACAAGAAATGAGACTTTCAGGAGAAGTCAGGAGATCACAAAACAAATACTTTAAAATGTGGCTGAACCCACGCACAGGATCCTGGGGCTTTCATGGGTTATTTGAAGTGCTGCAGAAGGGCTGCAGAGAACAAGCTTGTAAGTTGGTATCTTTCACCTGGGAGAAGGGTTAAAAACCAAGGACAGGTCCATGGTCCCCTTGGAAAGCATCAGCCACCTGACATGTTTTGAGAGAGACACACAATGTGGACAGTGCTCTCCATAATTCCCCACCCCATTATTGCTGCTGAGGACCAGCAGCAGGAAGAGGCATTTTAACCTGTCTGTTAACATCTACTGCAATCCCTGAAGATTTACAGACACTCTGAAAGTGATATTTTGTTGGCTCACAGTTAAAGGCAGAAAAAAAATTAAGTAGACATCTAGTGCACCACCAGTCACAAGGAAGCTTGCCAAGTGGCATTGTCTCCAGCTCCTCAAGATGCTTCAGGATTTGTTCAAACTCACAGTTTGGCTCTGTCTGCACAGAAAAGGTACTGGAAGTACTGGAATGCCATAGCAAACTTCAAAGCTTCACATGCCTCCAGAAGCTCAGGAGTTGGATTTATTCAGATTGCAAAAAGGCAGAGTCCTGACTTACAGCCTTGGGCCTTCTGTACTCCAAGGACCCTGTGGCTTCCTCCCCACCACCTCTGGGTGGTTTTGTTCAAATGATAGAGAATTCTCAGATGCAGATTTCTCATTGAAAACTTGAACCTCCTCTGTGCCAATTCTTTTCCAGAATAACTCTTGCCTAATTGGAGGAATTATTAGTCAAAATGAATTTACAGCAAGGCAGCTGTTCTGCATTCAACCCTTCAACAGAAAATAGCCACCTCCAAATGAATTTTTGTCATCCCTCCCTTCCCCACGCACCTCTGAGGCATCTGACACACACAGAGCATTCTCCCACCATTGTCAGAAAGATAAATAGAGGCACCAAGAGAGCAGCAAGTGGTCCTTGCTGCTCTCCAGAGGGTGAGCCTAAGGAAGATGATCAGGGGGCTGGAACATCTCTTCTACGAGAACAGCCTGAGAGAACTGGGGTTGTATAGCGTGGAGAAGATTACAAGCAGACCCAATAGCAGCCTTCCAGTACCTGAAGAGGACCTCCAGGAAGGCTGCAGAGGGACTGCTTACAAAGGCCTGCAGCAATAGAATGAGAGGTAACGGTTTGAAATTAGATAAGAGCAGATTTAGACTGGATGTTGGGAACAAGTTCTTTACCATGAGGGTGGGGGAACACTGGAAAAGGTTGCTCAGGAAGGCAATTGAGGCCCCATCCCTGGAGATATTCAAGGTCAGGCTCAACAAGGCTCTGTGCAGCCTGAGCCTAATGGAGGATGTCATTGCTCACTGCAGGGGGACTGGACAAGATGACCTTCAGAGGTCTCTTCCAACCCAAACCATTCTATGAAAGGTACTCAGTGGGTCAGTGGCACAGGTCTGAATAAGCAGTGCAGGAGTTCAATGCAAGGCTGAGCTGAGCACTGCTCCCTCACTCCCAACTCACTGCTAAGCAATGCTAGCTCCAGTTCTAAAGCCACTGGCACTCCAGTAGTATGTCAGTTTTGGGGTATCCAACTGGAAATATGGCAAAGCAACAGCTGACATAGAGGGACATCACTTCCCCCCCAGTCTTGGCCTTTATTTCTATTCTACATTAAGATTTCTTTCTGCAGATTTTGGTGGAAAGAGTATAATTAAACATAAGAAATCTGTGATGATGTACCCAGAACACCCTCCAAATGTTACTCAGTGCTTTCCTTTCCCCATGCCTTAACCCCAGTCCAGCAGTGCACTGTATGTTTCCGTACACCATATGAAGCAGGGGATTAGAGCATGGCACTCTTTGGGAAATGGTGTGCCAGAAGGCGGCACCCCTGTAACCTGCTGGCATCTGTGCATTTGTGTTGCAGCTGGGTATTTGGGTGCTGATCCCAGCCAGCACCAAATTCAAGCAGCACTGATTCAAACCACAGGCAGGCTGTGCTCAAGAAATGAAAGTTTAGGAGGCACGGAGGTGAGAGACACACATCATCTGCACCAGGAGCCACAACTGCTGCAGTTAGCTCCTTCTGTGGCCCTCGGTGGTTTTCAAATCCTGACCTGGTAGCTGGGTGTCAAGGAGGCAGGAAGGTTTACAATGGTATAACAGATACATTAGCTATGATATTACAGCAACTGTTATTTAAAGGACAATTTTCCACCAGAGGACTGCAAGTAACAGCGACATTTAACCGCGACACTTGTAACTGCAGCCACTTCCACAACAGAATGAGCCAACACAGAAATACTCCCAGCTTTTCTGGACACCTTGTCAGGAATACAAGCCAAGCTAGGCTGCAGCCTTCAGTGCCTGGGGCAAATAAGCTGAGACACACCAACTCTTGCATTAAGGTTGGGGGGTGGGGTTTCTGTTTGACGTTGGGGTTTTTGTACATTAAAGTTATTGCTCAGTCTTCTCCCACCCTCAAGGCCCCTCTGTTCCTGACCATTAGTACTTTGTTTCTGACATTCTCATACACCATCCACCCCTTCATACTTTCTTTCCTTCCATCATTTCCTCCTCTGTGGTCTAATACAAGTGTTCAGACCATCAGTGATGAACTTTACATATGAAGACAACCGAAATACTTTGCCCTGTTTTCCCTAACTTCCATCACAGCAAGCAGCACCTACAAACACTTGTGGCTTCAGCCTGCCCCAGGGACACAGCCTGGTTCACTGCCAGTAGGGAGGAGGAGCCACACATTTATTCACTCTCATAACTATGTTAGACATGAGATTTAATGCTGTACCACACAGATTTATACCTTCTGTCACCTTTATACTGTCGGATGCTCCCTCTTGGATACTCTGATGCACTTCCTGACAAAGCTTTTTCTTTTATTGCCTTTGTTATTGGGAAGGAACTGAGTCTGTTTTGCTGTGTTCTCAAATCCCATCACAGGTCCACAGTCCTGACCGAGAACCCAACTGCTGTTCATGTACCCCTGGCCCAATGCTGGTTTACTGTATCCATACTGCGTTCCAGAACCACAGCCTGAAAGTACTGGCCACAAAATACCCCAGTGGATCTCAGACACCCAGAGTCACCATGCAGCACCTTGAAGGAAGCCAGCAGCACCACAAAGCCTCAACAGTCCCACTGGAAGAACGTAAGCTTGTCCATGGCACATACCCTGATGAACACCATGTGCCAACCTCCTCTTGCCAATACACACAGGCATCCAGCCCACAGCTTCAAATCCCACCCACCAGGAAGGGAAACCTGTGAGGGCTGCAGGAAACCTTGTTCTGCAAAGCAGCAGTGGGTAAGACTGAGGGACCTGGAACTGTTTAGTCTTGAGAGGAGAATCTTATTGATGTCTATAAACATCTGACAGGTGGGTGTCGAGATGAAGGTGCCAGTGGTGCCCCGTGACAGCACAAGGAAAAATGGGTATAAGCTGGAACACAGGAAGTTCCACCTCAACACAAGGAGACATGTCTTTATGGTGAGGGTGATGGAGCACTGGAGCAGGCTGCCCAGAGAGGTTGTGGAGTCTCCTTCTCTGGAGACTTTCAAGACCCACCTGGATGCATTCCTGTGTGGCCTGCCCTAGGTGATCCTGCTTTGGCAGGGGGTTGGACTCAATGATCTCTGGAGGTCTCTTCCAGCCCTTAACATTCTGTGACTCTCTAATTGTGGAGGAACACCATTCACTTCTGTGCTCCTACATTTCCTTCAGAAATCAGATTCTGCTTATCTGCAAGAGGTGGGATAAAATGCAAGCATCCCAAAATTGCTTTACACCACACAACCAAAGGAAGGTAACTGATACAAACATAACCCTTTCCAACCTGGTCTTCTGCCACCCACCTCAGAAAACCTGGCATTTATCTTATTTATTGTGAAATCTAAGTAATTTCTGCTCCACATCTATGTTACTAAATTACCATAAAACAGGCACTCTGAGTTCAAGGCAACAGGTGGAACTGAGACAACAAAGATCACAGAATCATTGAATCAATAAGGTTGGAAAAGACCTCAAAGATCATCAAGTCCAACCTGTCACCACAGATCTCATGACTAACCCATGGCACCAAGTACCACGTCCCATCCCCTCTTGAACACCTCCAGGGATGGTGACTCCACCACCTCCCTGGGCAGCACATTCCAATGGCTAACAACTCTCTCTGGGAAGAACTTTCTCCTCACCTCCAGCCTAAACTTCCCCTGGCACAGCTTGAGACTGTGTTCTCTTGTTCTGGTGCTGATTGCCTGGGAGAAGAGACCAACCCCCACCTGGCTACAGCCTCTCTTCAGGTAGTTGTAGAGAGCAATAAGGTCTCCCCTGAGCCTTCTCCTCTACAGGCTAAGCAACCCCAGCTCCCTCAGCCTCTCCTCGTAGGGCTGTGCTCGAGGCCTCTCCCCAGCCTCGTTACCCTTCTCTGGACACGTTCAAGTATCTCAAAATCCTTCTTAAATTAAGGAGCCCGAAACTGGACACAGGACTCAAGGTGTGGCCTAACCAGTGCTGAGTCCAGGGGCACAATGACTTCCCTGCTCCTGCCGGCCACACCAGCAGGATACAGCGTTCTGATACAGCGAACCACTTCAAGAACAGCAAGATGCGAGATGGTTTGGACAGAAGCAGCTGACTCTTAGCCAGGCTCCATGAGGCAAAAAAAATCCCTGAATTTGTCAAAATGACTAAACCCCACATTTCCATCTTTTCCTCTTTTGTTTCATATGCTTTGCATGTCAGGCAAATTATCAGGAAAATACTCCTCGTGTGACATTTCTTTGCTTAATGCTTAACTGGTGCAGTAAAACAAGACAACTGCTGAAATTATAGGAAAATAAATTTGTAATTTCTTCCTCATTTAGCCATTTTTGAAGCTCGTGTATAGGAAAGTCATTAATGTTATGTCCTCCTATCGATGTTCCAAGCCTTTCAAGGGATAACTAATGTTTTTTCTATACTCTTCCATGTGGCCAGTTAAATTAGACACATTATTTCTGTGCTGTTAGAGAACACTGATCAATAGACACTTGGAAGCTCTCTAAAACTAAGTGAAGACACTTCCTCAGTGTCAAGGGTTCTGGTTTGAGTTTGTACACTGCAAACATTCTTAAATTTAACAGAGCACTGAGCGTGTCCGTGGCATTTTAACACCAGCATCACAGCCCCTGAACGAGAACCTCTCTTCAAGCACTGCATGACACTGGGTGTGCTCTGCTCATTGTGGTGCTGGGCTGGTGGCAGGAAGCTCTGCTCCTCACCATCAGCACAGACCTTCTGCAGCTGGCTCTTCCCACTAGGAATTCTCCAGTACCTGGATCGAGCAGCCCCGCTCGCTCAGCCTGCACCTTACAGCCCACCTCAACTTCACTTGGACCTGGGCAGAATTTTTTCCCTCTCCCCCCCCCCGAAGATCAGGCTGCTTACTGCCTTTTCACACCAAGAGGCACATCCTGAGACTATAATCAGGTAGTGTAACACAAGAAAACCTTTTTCTCCTATCCATTGAAGTGTGCAAATCCAGAGCATTTCCAAGCCTTTGGAAGCGTACAGCTGGCACAAGCTGTGCAGCAAAACCTGCCTGCCACAGGGCTGAAGAGGAGTGAGCAGCCTCCTGTTTTGCCTCTCTGTGGCTATGAATGCTGCATTATAACATTGCTTCAAACACTAATAACCCCATTAGTTCAGATCAGTAAACAGTACGGGTATTATTTTTCTACAGTGTCACGCTGCTGTTACTTAAGAATTAATTTAGTGCCTCAGACAAACGCATTAGCAGGTTCCTTAAACACTGTTTCATAATTTCTTAAGCAATTATTTTCACATTTCCCAATCTCACATCTTTTCTTGAAAGCCAGAGCTGCTCCAAATCAAACATTTTGCTCGCACAAACGAAATTCTTCACACGCATTACTGGCATTAGGCTGCTGGTAAAGCTGGAGAAACATGGCTGCTGCAGCAGCAACACCTTAGCCCTGCTCCTGGAAATGCAAACCAGGTACCTGACTGCCCCATTCCTTCAACATTTTGTTTACAATGATTGTCTGCAGAAAGACAAAGCCCGGCAACTACGCCCCCAAAACTCTAACGGGGACCCAGGTGGAGGTTTGCAAGCTTCAAATGAAAGCATTTACCATTTGTGCCAGATCTGCAGTTCTTTCAGTGCACAATATTTGGTTTCATTGCTGTTCTTCCTGTTCCATTAAATAATCAACATTCCCTGGAGCACCTGGTGACCCTTCACACAAGACACGGCCAAGCCTTCAGCCCCTGGCAGCGCTCCTCACATGCTGCTGTCCTTGCCTGCATCAGCAGAGGCAGCCATGGCTGTCAGCAGCTGGCCAGGGGTTGGGGACCTGCTGTGGGCACAGCCCCTGACTGCAGCGAGCCATCAGGTGCTAGGGACAGGAGGAGGCTGCTGAGCAATGTTCCCACAGGCCCAGAAGGTGGGATGGAGTCCTCTGTTTCAGGAGGGAAGGCTTAGGTCCAAGTGCACACACATTTGAGTGCTTACCAGCGTGTGCTCAGCAGATGTGCACAACGCAGCCACTCACTGAAGCACCTACAGAGAGCAGCTACCTGCAGTCAGCAACGTGAGCAGGCATCAGTCTGGGCACAGAGCACTTGTGGATGAGCTGCTCAGGATAGACACCAAGCAGCGCTCTGCTCCCCTTCTTGCTTTACCAACAGCTCCCTCACCCCTCTGCCTGCCCAGCCAGGAGGGTGCTGACAGGGAACACAACACGGGCAGGGCACCAGGTGTTAGCCTCACCAGCGCTGAGCCGGGAGCCTGATGGACCAAGTGCCTCCACAGCAGCTGCAAGGAGACTGCATGTGGTGAGGTGACACCCGTGTCTCTGGTCTGCTGCACCCAGCACTGCCCACCCAGCAGGTGCTGTGGGGGCTCAGGGACAGGCAAGGGGTGCAGGGCCATGAACTGAGTGCTCCTGTGCTCAGGAGGGGGAGGTGGATGCCATCACAGCCAAAGCTGTGAGCCATGCACCTGCACCAGCGCAGCCTTTGCCGTGCAGAGCCTGCTCTCAGCCCCTCTGCTGAGGGGTCTGCTTCCCTGCACCCCAACATTTGCTGTGTCCTTGCACTTCAAAGAAATTTTACTAAAATAAAAGACCTGAGAACAGGACTCGCATTCCATTCACAGGAAATGACAAATCGAAACGCTCCCTCGGAATTCTTTGCTAGCTGCATGCAATCAATTTTTGTATTGGTTGGAGTTACAGTCACTCTTCAAGACAGGATTAAGAAGGAAAAAAAGCAAATCTAAATACCATGTACAATAAATACATGTACAATAAAAAAAAAGTACAAAAGCTAAATGAAACTGGAGAGCCACGATGCAAACACAAAGCTGCAAAGGGCTCAGAGTTAAAGCCTCAGAAAGCTCTCTGCAGTATCACTAAGCTGTCAAAAGCAGAGTTGTCAAATAAATGGGCTATGATTGAGAAGATTTACTGTTTGAGGTATGCAGTCAGCCAACCAATAATTCTTTCCATAAATCTTCAGACAAATTACTTTAAGAAGACATAATAATTAAATATGCAACAAGGCAGAAGCAAACAAAAATGCAACATACTCCTAGAATGAAATGAGAGTGGCTCTCCTCCATTAAGCCATTCCCCTCCTCACCAGCTCAGAAAAGACCCAGTGCCATCAGAGCCTGTGGCACTGCCACAGGTCACCAATATTCTCCCAACCTGCTGGCTTCCTCAAGCACAGAGAGGGACTTCTGTTCAGCAGGACATTTCTCCACACCAGGCAGCAGAACTTGAGCCCCACACCTCCCACTCGCCATGCTCCAGCCTGCCTGTGCATGCCAGACTGAGGCCACATCTTGAGGACTGGGTTCAGTTTTAGGCCCTTCACTTCAAAGGGAACATTGAGGGGCTGGAGTGGGTCCAGAGAAGGGCAAATGAAACTGGTGAAGTGTCTAGAGAACAGGTCTGGTGAGGAGCAGTTGAGGGAACTGGGGGTGTTCTGCCTGGAAAACAGAAGACTAAGGGGAGACCTTCTGGCTCTCTACAACTACCTGGAATGAGGTTGGAGTGAGGAGGGGTTCCCAAGGAACAAGGACAAGAGAAAATGGCCTCAAGTTACCCCAGGGGAGGTTTAGGTTGGACATGAGGAACAATTTCTTCCCCTTGTCAAGGCCTGGTCCAGGCTGTCCAGGGCAGTGGTGGAGTCCCCATCCCTGGAGGGGTTTCAAAGCCATGGATATGTGGTGCTGAGGGATATGGTTTAGTGGTGGTGTTTTTGTTTTGTGGCTAAAAAAGCAGTATATTTCCCTTTGTCTTAAGATACTATATAATTTGAAGTATTTCAGCTGATTTGTGGATGTGTGGGCTTCTACTAAAACAACTTAAAAAGATTCCTCACAAAGAATCTCACATTTCTCTAAATATGTATTCTGCTGCATGCCTGCAGCATGAAATTCTGAATATAAACCCCACAGCCAATGCAGCTCCATACAAGCTGTGAAGCCATAACTAATACAAACAGTCTCATGATTCTATTTATAAAGAAGCTGCTCTATCACCAATTTCCTCAGCTCTAACACATCTCTAAACAGAAACTGCCCCAAGACTGGCATATTGGGCTACTGATTGGTGAAATCTCTCACTGTTTTGTAATTATTCCTCCTCTTTCCACTTATACAGCAGCGGCAATGGAGGATAATTAGAGGGCTGGAGCACCTCTCCTCTGAGGACAGGCTGAGGGAGTTGGGGCTGTTCAGTCTGGAGAAGAGAAGGCTCCGAGGTGACCTAATTGTGGCCTTCCAGTATCTGAAGGGAGCTACAAAAAAGCTGGTGAGGGACTTTTGAGGGAGTCAAGCAGTGATAGGACTGGGGGAATGGAAAAAAAATAGAAATGGGTAGATTGGATGTCAGGAAGATGTTCTTCCTCATGAGGGTGGTGAGACACTGGAACAGGTTGCCCAGGGAGGTGGTGGAATCCTCATCCCTGGAGGTTTTTAAGCCAGGCTGGATGGGACTCTGAGCAACCTGCTCTTGTGTGAGGTGTCCCTGCCCATGGCAGGGGGTTGGAACTGGCTGATCCTTGAGGTCCCTTCCAACCCTGACAATTCTATGACAAAAAAAAAGGTGCAAGGCAAGCCATGGAACTCCTCACAGCAAGAATATCTGTATGTCTAGAAAGAGTCTACAGATGTCTACAGCTTTGCTCTGAAAATGCAGAGGAGAGAAGACAAGTCAAAAGCAGAAGGCAGCACTGCTGTGGTAACACCTTTCAGGCCCCATTTTCCATCTAGGAGAGACTGGAAGCAGTTACCTGACAGCCAGCTTAGCTCCCTAAGAAATGGATATCTCATTTTGGGTGGCTGTAAATACATGGCCACTTCACAAAATGACAATACTTACACAACCACCTTTTTCACAGCTTTGTCAGAAGTGCAGGATTCACTTCCACACTCACCAGCTCCCTCCATCAACCCATTTTTTTCAATTAAAGCCAGCTAAGAGCTAGTGGAGAGGTCAAACTTTGGGACACAGGCTTCAGAAGGCTCCAAACTGTGCATTTCACGGAGAAGGCTCAAAAAGTAGGCAGCGTGAACGGGCAGAAATCCCGTGTGATGCTGCTGGAGATGAGGCAGGAGCCTGGCAGCAAACCCAACTGCTGAAGGGCACTGCCACCACGAGGCTCCAGCTGCCTCTGCAGCACTGCTGTGTCCCTGCCAGCACAGCTCAAATCACAGAATGGTCTGGGCCAGAAAGGACCTCCAAAGGTCATCTAGTCCAACCTCCCTACAGTCAGCAGGGGCATCGTCAACTAGATCAGGTTGCCCAGGGCCTCATTGAGCCTCACCTTGAATGTCTCCAGGGATGGGGCCTCAACCACCTCTCTGGGCAACCTGTTCCAGCATCCCATCACTCACACAGTTAAAAAAAAGAGAATTAAATACTGTTTCCCCATGTCCCTTTTCTGCCACACCTAACCCACTCAAAGGCACTTCTGTGCATGGCTAGAGATCCACTGCAGGCATTTTAGGGCAGTTTCTAGGGAAGAGTAAAATATTTTGCCAACGGTTTTATTCCTTTCTTCTCACCTAGGAAATGGAATTAGCATAAAGTAAAAATTCCATAGGTATCCAAGCAGCAAATACCAACTGCAGTTGGAGTGCCCCACTCCCCAGGTCCCTCAGAGGCTCCTCATGCAGATGTGTGCCTCTCATTTCACAGGAGGATCTCTCCAGGCACCCTCTCACAGCCCACCAGTAGCATCACACACCTATGCCCTTGAGCACCACAGCAAGAGTCCCAAAGAACTTGCATAAGATGATGTGTTTGAAATGTTGTTGCCTATTTTGAAATATTTACACCATCTCTTTTCTAAGAGGAGCCCCCACCCCAAAATAACAACAACAAAAAACCAAACCAACCAACCAAAAGCACACATAAACCACCAACCCCCCCCCCTCCCAAAAAATAGTCAACAGTGAGGCAGAGGGCAAGGCTTGAGCAGAAGTGATGTGTGGAGACTGGGGCTCACAAAATACTTGTAGGGTTTTCCTATGTGCTTCTCAGGAAGGAGCATATGGACCTTCTGTTTTTGCAGAAGATCATTCCCTGGATGACCTTCCAATGAGTGGATTTCAGGAGACAGTCCTCGGGGCCAAGTGACACCTGCAGCATGACCTTCCCTGGGAGAACTTCTCTGGAGACATTTCAAAACCCACCTGGATCTGCTCCTGTGTGATCTGGTGTAAGTGATCCTGCTCTGGCAGGAGTGTTGGACTGGATGATCTTTCAAGGTCCCTTTCAACCCTTAACACTGTGAACAGCCCTGACCCCGTCCCTCCCTCCCTTTCTCCAGGTACAGCATCTCCTCCAGATACTGCTTCTGCCACCTCCCAGACCAGAAACCAGGTCCTACTTCTCCAGCTTGGCATACTTTTCCCAAGATATCATTATGTAAACAAACTCAAGTACACAATAAAATTCCATGGAAAGGAGTGGAGAGTAGGGGAAAACAGGAGAAGGTGGGAAGAGGCTCATTTTAGTAGCAGGAGAAAATTCAAGCCAAGACTCCACAGGATATTAGGGGTTGGAAGGGATCTCTGGAGATCATCAAGCCCAACCCCCCTGCCAGAGTATGACCACATAACCATAGAATCTAGTGCAGGAATGCATCCAGATGGGTCTTGAAAGTCTCCAGAGAAGGAGACTCCACAACCTCTCCGGTGAGCCTGTTCCAGTGCTCTGTGACCCTTACAGTGCAGAAGTTCCTCCTCATGTTGAGGTGGAACCTGCAGTGCAGGACAAGCCTGACAAACCTGCTCCAGACTCCCCTGGCTGGCACAGGGGGGCACAGCTGCAGATGTGGGGCTGGCACCAACACGCAGGGGTGCAGCACACCCAGGGGTGCAGCACACCCAGGAGTGCAGGTCCAGGGCCCCAGCGCTGCAGGCTGGTGCTCCGGCTCCACCTGCTGGACAAAACCTGCCTGGCAGCCAGAGCTGGAGACTCCTTCCAGCTGTTAATGGAGAGGTGGGGCCCACTCATCAGGCATGCGAATTCCCCCCAATATTCCATGCAATTACATCCCTCTTCCTAAATCATCTCGAACAAAACTCTAAATTGCTGCAGCTAATAAGCTGAGAGGAATCAGTGTACACCATCCATTTCTGGGAACAGGATGATATTTTCTGAGACCCATTAATAACACTGACAGGATTTATGTACAAGATAAATTCAATTCAATTTCCTCTTTCAATTAATGGCCAATTATTCGAACTCAGCTCAACCAAAAATATTACTCAAATACCATTAATCTAGCAAAAATTAACTTTACTATTCTCACAGTAATGAGCAGATGTAATTTTAAGGTAAAATAACACTGGAATAAAATGTCTCTGCCGTTAGGAGCACATCTCACCCACTGGAGTCCTCCCCAGTTGCACCAGCCCAGGATGTTATTGGTATGGATAATGCCCTGAGCAAAGCTCTCCCCTAGACCCTACTGTAGCCCACCCATAGTTTAACATCTAAAAAACTGCTGGCACAGAGTGTGTGGACTCAGGTGAAAACAATCAGGGGGCATAAAAAGCACAACCATTTTCTACACACCATGGCAAAGGGAGCACTCACTTCCCTAGCCCAGGAAAAAACGCCTATTACTGCTCAGCTGGAGGGTTTCACCTGTCCAGTTTTGGGCTCCCCAGTTCAAGAGAGACAGGGATCTGCTGGAGAGCCTCCAACAGAGGCTACAAAGATGACTGGAGGACTCAAACATCTCTCTTCTGAAGAAAGGCTGAGGGACCTGGGGCTGTTTAGACTTGAGAAGGCTGAGAGGGGTTCTCATCAACATCTGTAAATATCTGAGGGGTGAGTGTCAAGATGAAGGTGCCAGGCTCTTTTTGGTGGTGCCCAGTGATAGCACAAGGAACAACAGGTGCAAGGTAGAACACAGGAGGTTCCACCTCAACACGAGGAGGCACTTCTTCATGGTGAGGATGGACCCCTGGAACAGGTTGCCCAGAGAGTTTGTGGAGTCCCCTCTGGAGACTTTCAAGACCCAGTGGAATGTGTGACCTGCCCTAGGTGATCCTGCTTTGGCAGGGGGTTTGGACTTCATGATTTCTGTAGGCCCCTTCCAACCCCTAACATTCTGTGATTCCTTTAGAGTGCTCAACCTCACTTCATCTCTTCTGATCCACTCTCAAACTGAGCCAACACTGGGTGCAGTGCAGTCCAAGACCACTGCACTAATGCACCTTCTGCCTCACTGCAGGGGAAAGGGCCCTGGGCTAAATCATAGAATCAATAAGGTTGGAAGAGACCTCAAAGATCATCAAGTCCAACCTGTCACCACAGACCTCATGACTACTAAACCATGGCACCAAGTGCCACGTCCAATCCCCTTTTGAACACCTGCAGGGATGGTGAGTCCACCACCTCCCTGGGCAGCACATTCCAATGGCCAACAACTCTCTCTGGGAAGAACTTTCTCCTCACCTGGAGCCTAAACCTCCCCTGGCACAGCTTGAGACTGCATCCTCTTGTTCTGGTGCTGATTGCTTGGGAGAAGAGACCAACCCCCTCCTGGCTACAGCCTCTCTTCATGTAGTTGTAGAGAGCAATAAGGTCTCCCTGAACCTCCTCTTGTTTAGGCTAAACAACTCCAGCTCCCTCAGCCTCTCCTCATAGGGCTTGTGAATGTGGGGGCTCAGTGGCGTGGACAGGCAGGCTGAGGAACAGGCATTTCTGCTCCATTAAGGAGATGGTGCCACAGCAGTCCCCAAGCTGAGACCTGCTTGCCAGGAGACCCACACGTGCCCCTGGCCAACCCAAGCCTTTGTGGTCTGCAGCAAGGCAAACACCTTGGCCTCCATAACCTAACCACAGCCCTGGCAGGAAGAATGGGCTGGAATCTGCTGTATTCTTCACTCATCATAGATCTTTGTCCACTTCCTAAGGGCTTGCTGAAGGGAAGATTAATCTTGCTAATTCTCTCACAAAACTGGAACTCAGGAGTATGGCAGCCATGGCAGCACATCTTCCCTCCTGTCCATGTATTTGCATTACCAGTGCAAAAATACTACTTTCAGTCTGTGGTGGTGTTTAAACACAACTTCCTCGTGGCTTTCAGGAAGCAGCATCTTTGGGTTTTTTTCCATTTGACAATAACAACAACAAATAAATAGTCTGCCATGGAATGAGCTAACTGCAGCACAACCCAATGCTCAGGAGGGGGGAAAAAGGAGGGGGGAAAAAAGGAGGGGGAAAAAGGAGGGGGAAAAAGGAGGGGGAAAAAGGAGGGGGGAAAAAGGGGGGGAAAAGGAGGAGGGAAAAAGGAGGGGGGGGAAAAAGGAGGGGGAAAAAGGAGGGGGGAAAAAGGAGGGGGAAAAGGAGGGGGGGAAAAAGGAGGGGGGAAAAAGGAGAGGGGGAAAAGGAGGGGGGAAAAGGAGGGGGAAAAGGAGGGGGAAAAAGGGGAGGGGGAAAAGGAGGGGGGAAAAAGGAGGGGGAAAAGGAGGGGGGAAAAGGAGGGGGGAAAAAGGAGGGGGGGGAAAAAGGAGGGGGAAAAAGGAGGGGGGAAAAAGGAGGGGGAAAAAGGAGGGGGAAAAAGGGGGGGGAAAAAGGAGGGGGAAAAAGGAGGGGGGGAAAAAGGAGGGGAAAAAGGAGGGGGGAAAAAGGAGGGGGAAAAAGGAGGGGGAAAAGGGGAGGGGAAAAAGGAGGGGGAAAAAGGAGGGGGAAAAAGGAGGGGGGGAAAAGGAGGGGGGAAAAGGAGGGGGGAAAAAGGAGGGGGGAAAAAGGAGGGGGAAAAAGGAGGGGGAAAAAGGAGGGGGGAAAAAGGAGGGGGAAAAAGGAGGGGGAAAAAGGAGGGGGAAAAAGGAGGGGGAAAAAGGAGGGGGAAAAAAGGAGGGGGAAAAAGGAGGGGGAAAAAGGAGGGGGGAAAAAAGGAGGGGGGAAAAGGAGGGGGGAAAAGGAGGGGGAAAAAGGAGGGGGGAAAAGGGAGGGGGGGAAAAAGGAGGGGGAAAAAAGGAGGAGGGGGGAAAAAGGAGGGGGAAAAAGGAGGGGGAAAAAGGAGGGGGGAAAAAGGAGGGGGAAAAAGGAGGGGGAAAAAGGAGGGGGGAAAAAGGAGGGGGAAAAGGAGGGGGAAAAAGGAGGGGGGGAAAAGGAGGGGGAAAAGGAGGGGGAAAAAGGAGGGGGGGGAAAAAGGAGGGGGGAAAAAGGAGGGGGGGAAAAAGGAGGGGGGGAAAAAGGAGGGGGGGAAAAAGGGGGGGGAAAAAGGAGGGGGGGAAAAAGGAGGGGGAAAAAGGGGGGGGAAAAAGGAGGGGGGGAAAAAAAGGAGGGGGGGAAAAAGGAGGGGGGAAAAAGGAGGGGGAAAAAGGGGGGAAAAAGGAGGGGGAAAAAGGGGGGGAAAAAGGAGGGGGAAAAAGGGGGGGAAAAAGGAGGGGGGGGAAAAAGGAGGGGGAAAAAGGAGGGGGGGAAAAAAAAGGGGGGAGGGGGGGGGGGAAAAAGGAGGGGGGGAAAAAGGAGGGGGGGAAAAAGGAGGGGGGGAAAAAAGGAGGAGGGAAAACAAGCATTTGCTAAGCAATATAAAACCTTAATTGAATATTCCAGAAATCAATACATCCTGGGCACCAAACAAACCCAGCTTTGATCTAATTACAATAAAAAATGTCACTGATTATACTGATGTGCTTTCATATTAAAATAATTATGGATCTGATGAAAACATCAACTTATTTCTGGCTGCTCTTTAGCTACAGTATGAATGCTAGGGAAGAGAAGCGCTGCATTCACAATCAGGCTCTCTGAGCAGAATCACAAGTGAAGGTCATCAAACCCAGTTGCTCTTCCCACAGGAAAGCATCAGGACTTGCATTTTACCCCTCAGATGGAATACACCAAGTCAACATTAACAGAGATTGCACATCCAAGGACGTTGAAGGAGAAAACCCCCACAAGTGCCAAGAGTTGCTCTGTTAAAGGGGAAGGCCACTGGCTGTACCCACAAAAATAAACCCAAGGCACTGAATTTCTCAGCTTCTCAGACTTCTACCTATTTCAGTCTTCTCATCTGTCTTCTCTCTTCACTAATTACACATTCACTAACAGAAACCAAACCTTCTAGGTTACATTTTATACAACAACCACAAAAAAGGGTGTCCTGGTTTTCAGCAGATGTCCAGAAGGCTGAATGCTAAGCAGCGCTGTCAAGCTACAGTGTGTCTGAAAATTTCTGGCTAGCACCCGAGTCAGGTTGTCCAAACTAGTTTGCCTTCAGTGTTGACTTGAATCCAGTTAATCTGAGCCTTCTGGAGAGTCATCACAGCACTTTGGGGGTTGTCAACCCCAAACCTCACCCAGAGCTGCTGGGAGGGAGCCCTTTGCCCTGACACTGTCAGCATCCCAAACCTGATAAGTACCAGCCATAACGCAGCAGCTTTTGGCTGAGAGATTCACCTGCAGAGCACTTCAAACTTCACAACACTGCATCTCTGAAGTGTGACCTGAGCAGCTTCATCATGTGTGTGAAACCTGGCCTTAATGAAAGCCTTAGGGCTAGAGCCACTGCCAAAACCTGACTCTCCCTCTCAACCCTTTCCACAGACACCGTGAGGTGACCACCCCGCCACCTGGTCAGAGACTGGCCATGGGGCTAACAGAGGTCAGCAGCATCCAGCACACAGAATCATACAATCAGTCAGGGTTGGAAGGGACCACAAGGATCATCTAGTTCCAACCCCTGCCACAGGCAGGGACACCCCACACTAGATCAGGCTGGCCAGAGCCTCATCCAGCCTGGTCTTAAACACCTCCAGGGATGGGGCCTCAACCACCCAGGCTGTGGATTTATTCTGTGTCTTTAATAAATTTGGAGTGGAACCAATTCCCACACAGCTTCATCCTGTCACCTAGGACAAGACAAAAGCAACCCACCAAACCACAGTCACAAGGGACACCTCCCCACAAATCCCAAACTTAAAACCAGTCTGGTTCATACCAGATTTGGTATATGTGCCCATAAATGACAAAAGCCTGGGATTGAACTTCATCTGTCCCCGGGATGATGCAAACCCAACCGTCCTGATCTTTAACACAAAGTGAATTATCAGGGTTTTGAAAAGCAAATCAAGAGACACCTCGTTACCACATTGGGGTTTTAGCTCTTGACACCCAAATGAAAGACACATCCCTTGAACTGGACCAGAGACAGCTCCACACTACAGAGACAAGCCACCCAAAGTGTTTTCTCAGACCTCGTGGTCAGTCCCAACACAGCCAAGACGAAGAACCACGGCCAGCAGAACCTGGTGTAGCTCCACAGGAGCCCGGCCAAGGAAAGACTTGTGGAAAAAGTGGTGCCAAAACTGCTAGAAAAGGGGATGTGAGAGCAGCAGGGGTAAAGGTTATCCAAACTGCAACTGCTTGGGCTACTCCACTACTAACAAAACCAGCCTTATACAACAATATATGTGACAAATGTTTATACTCCAAAGAGAGAGGTAATCATATAGTAACTATGAGGCTATCATCTGCTGCCAAGACTGTGCCTTAGAAGGGCTGGAAAAAAAGCCCACAGAAGTTCAAGAGCTTTGTGATCAAATAGAACTAATGAGGAACTGGAGGAGATGCAGGAGATGGTGAGCCAAGCCATGCTGGAGATAAGACTGAGACTTTACCCTAAATGGAGGCACCACAGCAGTGAAACCCTGCACGGACTGTCAGAGGCTACACGCACACGACCGACGGCAGAGATGAAGAGCTGCCAGTTCAAATCACACCTGTAGAAACCCATTTATACAAGTCTCTGATTCGTGCCAGCAGTCTCAAGAACTATGTCTGAGAAATGCCAGCATTAAGTGACAAAACCCAGGCTTCTTATAGAAGCCAAGTGGCTAAGCAGCTCAACATGAAAGTGCATCCTCACTCCTTTCTAGGTTTTCTGCCTTTGGTTCCAAGCCACAACTACTAAAAGTTTCTCTTGTCAGCCCTAACCCTTGAAAAAGCCTAACAAAGAAAGTATAAAACACTCCCCTAGCACACAGCATTTTCTCCTGATGACAGCAATATAAAGGCTGGGTGTAGGAAGAAATTCTTCACAGAAAGAGTGATTGGTCAATACAATACAATACAATACACCAGGTTGGAAGAGACCTTCAAGATCATCGCCTCCAACCCATCAACCAATCCAACCCACCCAACAACTAAACCATGCAGCCAAGCACCCCATCAAGTCTTCTCCTGAACACCTCCAATGAAGGTGACTCCACCACCTCCATGGGTAGCCAATTCCAATGGGCAATCACTCTCTCCGTGTAGAACTTCTTCCTAACATCCAGTCTAAACCTCCCCTGGCGCAGCCTGAGACTGTGTCCTCTTGTTCTGGTGCTGGCTGCCTGGGAGAAGAGGCCAACCTCTGCCTGGCTACAACCTCCCTTCAGGTAGTTGTAGAGAGCAATAAGGTCACCCCTGAGCCTCCTCTTCTCCAGGCTAAGCAACCCCAGCTCCCTCAGCCTTTCCTCATAGGGCTTGCGTTCCAAACCCCTCACCAGCTTTGTTGCCCTCCTCTGGACACGTTCCAGCAAGTCAACATCCTTCCTAAACTGAGGGGCCCAGAACTGGTCATTGCAATGGGCTGCCCAGGGAGGTGGTGGAGTCACCATCCCTGAAGTGTGTAAGAGACTGGATGGGGCACTTGGTGCCATGGTTTAGTTGATTAGATGGTGTTGGGTGATAGGTTGGACTCAATGATCTCTAAGGTCTTTTCCAACCTGGTTAATTCTAATTCATAATTAATCAATCTCATCTTTGGTTTAGGGTTTGTTTTTTGCCCCTTATCCACACTGAACTGATTGAACTCTAAAAGGTTCTCAGAAGGTGGAAACAATGACAGAAGAAGGCCAGAAACATCAGTCTGTGAGCTGCTTCCCTCTTTTATGCTTTTAAAAACTCTTGACCCAAGAACTGGATGTCAGAACACCCATTTGGCCTTCACCACACAGATACAAACCCACCATGCTTCCTGTACATCACCACCTGTGCCTTCAAGCACTGCATTCCTTCCTGAGCTGCAGCACTGCAAGGAAAGCTCATTTTCAGTCTGTCCAACACAACTTTTAAATCCCTTACAGAACTGCTCCCTCAGAATAGGAGTGTCATCTCTGCTAGAAATACCTTACAGCATGCCATGACAATACCAGTAACTCTGTTATTTGGGATCTATCTGCAGAGCTTTTGCACTCACTGCCCAGCCACACACAGATAAGCCACTTTCTCCACACTATAATTCCTCTGGGATATAGGCGACCAAATTCCTGTGTGGGCTGGAGGCTGGCTTTCTTTTGTTTGAACTGCACGTCCCTGTTGCTGTATGGGGCTGCTGGGTAGCACCAGCACAGCTCCAGGAGGCATCAGGATTCTGGTGAGAGGCTCCCCAGAGGCACCAACTGCCACCAAGCAGCTCCCTGCAGGACAAGGAAGCTGCTGTCCTGGAGAAGGAAGATGTCACTGGTTCATGTGGAAAGCACTCTTCTGTATTACCTAGCAGGAAACAAACAGCAGAGCTGCTGCACAGTCCCAGCAATGACCACAGGGCCACTCCTGCTCTGCACATATGCTTTTACCAAAACACCCCTCTCCTGCTGCAGAAACCCTGTGCTCTGGCTCTTCTCAGGACCCTACCACAAGCAAGTCTGTGAGTCAGCTCCGAGGATTCATAACACAGCTCTTGAGTGCTCGCCAAGCTCTGCTGCCAGCTCATCACACTCCAGAGCTGGCACCACCTCAGGCTGGCAGGCAGCAACAGGCTTTCTGGAGTGGAAGGAACCTGATCCACCAAGAAAGCTGGTTAATGAGAAAAGAAACCACCTCAGGCAACCATTTTAAACAAAAGATAAGACTTTTGGTGCAGTCTTATACTCCTTTTCAAACAGGTGCACTTCTGTGAAGCCAGCACTTATACATCCTACACAGCAAACACTCCATAAAGGTGCAGTTTTCATTGCAATGGACGCAGCTCACACCTCCACATCAAGCAGCCCCAAGCAGCTTAGCAGAAGAATCCCAGTCTGTTGAACTGAAGTTGTGAAACGAGCGAGTTTACCGTAAAATGCTCCTGTGATTTGTAGTTCTCATCCAGGTACACACGAGCCCTGTTGTAGTCTTTCATTGCATCACTCGATAACAGCTCTCTAGAGGAGAAAGAAGAGATTGAAAGCATAAGGGAGAGGCACAGACCCACACTGCCTAAGCATTGCTTTCTGCACAGTAACGCTCCAGTGTCACCCAGAGGAGCTGCAGGCTGTCACCTCATTCTGGTGTGGGTTTCAGGGTCGAGTGCCCCACAAAGACAGGCTGAAAGAGTCGGGGATGTTCGGGCTGGAGAAGAGAAGGCTCCAGGGAGACCTTAGAGCTTCATTTCAGCATCTGAAGGGGACCTACAGGAAGGCTGGGGAGGGACCGTTTAGAAAGGCTTGCACTCATGGGACAATGGTTTGAAACTGAAGCAGGGTAGATTTAGGTTGGGCATAATGAGGAAGCTCTTCACAATGAGGGTGGTGAAATACTGGAACAAGTTGCCTGGGGATACGGCTGTGGCCCTAACCCTGGAGACATTCAAGATCAGACCTGACGTGGCCCTGGACAGCCTACCTGGCTGGAGGTGTCCCTGATGACTGCAGGGTGGGCTGGACAAGACGATGATCTTTGAGGGTCGCTTCCAACCCGATGCGAGTTCGTTTGCTGTAGTACCCCCGGGCTGCCCACAGCAGCCACATTTGTGACACAGCTGAGGAAAACTCTCAGTGCGACGTGGGGACAGCTGTGCAGGAGCCCAGCGGCGAGCTCCGTGCCTTGCACCTCACCCGAGCGCCACCAGGGGGCGCGGGGGAGCCGCCACAGGGCGGAGCCGCTCGTGGGGGCCGCCCGGAAGGGGGCTGGACGGGGGCGGGAGCGGAGCGGCCGCTCGGCTCCCGCCCCTGGCCCCATCCAAGCCCGTTCCGGGCGGCCCCGCCTCGCCGCTGATAGGCGCTCGTGAGTTTATTTCTGATTACGTTGCTCTGATTTGACTGGTAATAAATCAACGTCCCCAAAGTCCAGCCTGTTGTGCCCATGATGGTAACTGGCGACTGATCTCCCTGCCCTCATCAAAGACCTCCTTTTGGTGTTATTCTCTCTCCCCGGTCCAGCTGAGGAGGGTAGTGCCCATGATGGTGAAACCGGTGAGTGCTCTCCCCCGCCCTTTCTCGACCTCCTTTTGCTCTGTTCTTTCTCCCCGGGCAGCGACAGCGCGGCTTTGGTGGGCACAACCACACTTACTTCACAAACTTGTCTACGTGAGACATCGAAGCTTCGTAGTTTTTTCCTCCGAATTCTTGACAGTGCAAAGCCATGAAGTGGGGCTTGTGTGCATGGACAACCTGCAATAAACGGAGAGAAGCGTGACGAAGCTATACCCACAACTTCCACCGCGCAACGCGAACACAGATGTGTTGCTTCTGCAGGGACGGCGATCAGCTGGCAGCTGAGAAGGAACTGGCAGAACACTAAGCAAGGAACTGAGGGGGAGCTTCGTTTTGTGAGGCACGTGAAAAGACTTACTGCACAGTAGCTATCCCGAATGCTTTTAGTGAGAATGTGCTTTTTTTAAACCATTAATGAGTTCCTAGGATTTCGAAGCAAATACATAACCTCTTCAGACTCATCTCAAAGAGGAGCTAACACCACCGAGATCATCAAAAGAGCTCCTTGTCTGTGAGTTGGAAGAGCTTAAACACTTCAATTAATTGAAGTGTCTTTCTTCCACTATTACAAAATGCCTCAAATTAACTCATGACGGAATGATGCTTTGCTGTCACAATCAGGTGTTTGTATTTATGCAGCATCTTATTTATGGGAGTATTTAAATCACACATACGATTTGGAGTGTGTACACACACCGCTTAACACAGGAGGCACAGAAACCCACCAGCATTTCAAGTGCTGGTCTTGTATAATGCAAACATATAGAATAGAATAGAATAGAATAGAATAGAATAGAATAGAATAGAATAGAATAGAATAGAATAGAATAGAATAGAATAGAATAGAATAGAATAGAATAGAATAGAACAGGACAGGACAGGACAGGACAGGACAGGACAGGACAGGACAGGACAGGACAGGACCAGGTTGGAAGAGACCTTCAAGATCATCACGTCCAACCTATCATCCAACACCACCTAATCAACTAAACCATGGCACTAAGCACCCTATCAAGTCTCCTCCTAAACACCTCCAATGATGGTGACTCCACCACCTCCCCAGGCATAACATTCCAATGGCCAATCACTCTCTCTGTGTAGAACCTCTCCCTAACCTCCAGCCTAAAACTCCCCTGGCTCAGCTTAAGACTGTGTCCTCTTGTTCTGGTGCTGGTTGCCTGGGAGAAGAGACCAACCCCCACCTGGCTACAACCTCCCTTCAGGGAGTTGGAGAGAGCAAGAAGGTCTCCCCTGAGCCTCCTCTTCTCTAGGCTAAGCAACCCCAGCTCCCTCAGCCTCTCCTCATAGGGCTTGTGCTCCAAACACCTCAGCAACTTCATTGCCCTTCTCTGGACACGTTCCAGCAAGTCAACATCCTTCCTAAACTGAAGGGCCTAGAACTGGACACAGGACTCAAGGTATGGCCTAACCAGTGCTGAGTCCAGGGGCAGAATGACCTCCCTGCTCCTGCTGGCCACACTGTTCCTGATGCAGGCCAGGATGCCACTGGCCTTCTTGGCTGCCTGGGCACACTGCAGGCTCATGTTCAACCTACCATTGACCAGCACCCCCAGGTCCCTCTCTGCCTGGCTGCCCTCCAGCCAGTCTGACCCCAGCCTGTGGCACTGCATGGGGTTGCTGTGGCCAATGTGTAGAACCTGGCACTTGGATGTGTTCAATCTCATGCTGTTGGACTCTGCCCATCTGTCCAGCCTGTCGAGGTCCCTCTGCAAATGAGAAGCAGCAGCACTGGGTCACACTTGCCATACCAATAAAACCTACAACATTTGCTTTTTTGCTCAGGCACCAAACCAAACATAGAGCACAAACAAATTTGCTGCTGCTTTACACACACATTCAGCCTTCTTTTGTCCTAATAAGTTTTCTCTGCCTTGACTATGCTCAGCATTGCCAACACCACCTGTACAAATGTCTCTGTGTTGATATTGTGTCACCATAACTTGTACTTCATGTCTTGTTATCTGGTGAGTTAATGGATGCAGGCTACAGAACTAATTCTGTTTTTTAAAAGCCTAGGGGGAATAAAAAATCTGCACTGGCAAAAGCCTGCAGGATAAAAAAACCCCACAAAACAAACAAAACCCCAAAGAAACAGACAAAAAGCCACAACAAACCCCCAACCAAACTAAAAAAGAAAACCCCAAACAAATCACATTAAAGATCTGCAATACAATTGACTGGAGTTTTTTGGTTGGATGGCACCCAGCAGTCCCAGCCAGCATCAAGGCCATCTTGTCTGCAGGACCATTCTGAGCAGACATGGCCTGGTTTCCAAAGGCTGCCTCAAGTGCAGTAATAAATGAACTTCTCTCTGCAAGCTCTCTAAGGGGCTCTCTGCCATGCTGGGGGCACGGTATACTCTTCCCTTTCTTCAGCTAGGGATGCACAAAAGACAGATGTGCAGGAGATGGGCATGAGTGCAGAAGAAGTTCTAACTTCAAGACACCACTGTGAAGAACAACTGGAAAAAACAACAGGGATAGTTTTGCTTTGGCACACATTTCATCGGGAGAGGTTTAGGTAGGACACGAGGAGCAATTTCTTCCCTTAAAGGGTTGTCAAGGCCTGGCCTGGGCTGTCTAGGGCAGTGGTGGAGTCCCCATCCCTGGAGAGGTGCTGAGGGACACGGTTTGGTGGTAACCTGGCAGTGCTAAGCTAACAGTTAATGATCTTGGAGATCTTTTCCAATCTAACCAATTCTGTGTTTCTATGGCTTTTTTCACTGGCAGTACCCTGCCATGCTCCAAAGGGACAGACAAAACAAACCTCTGCAGGCCTGATTTTCATGATGTGTATCTATAGTGACTAATGTTACTATAAAAAGTATCTTTAAAAATATTTCTTTTAAACCAGGGTAGAAAGAAATTGTCATTTGATCCGATGACAGAGTGTGAAATTCCTCATTCCTGACCACGCAAATAATCTTGCCAGCAAATTGAGCTCGGGGGCAATGAGCTCAAAATGAGCAAATCCCAACTGCAGCTGCCTTCTGCTGAGCAAAAGGCAAACAGCAAATCCACCCAGTTTGAGACTGCCACCCTCTCATGGTGGCAGCAAAGCTGCTCAGCTCAGGGCAGTGCAGCAGAGGGACTGGCACAAGTCTGTCCGTGACCACAGGTGACACCACCTGTTCCCTGCTCAAAGGGATCCTCAGGGCACATATCCCTCAGGCACAGGAGGGCAAGTCAGTAGCAAGGTCTTACCCTGGCTGGTGGCACATGGCTTCCCAGGAACATCCTTGGGACACCACTCATCAGTCCCCTGGGAGCAGGTGTCCCAGGCTGCATGGCAGGCACCGTTCACTGGAGTATGCCCAGGAAGGAGTTCAGTGCCAGCCTGGGCATGGAGAAGCCTGGCAGCAGCTCATCAGCAGAGCTGATGGGGGAATACAGTGTGCTCCTACTGGCAGACCACGCTGAGTTCAGTGAACTGCAGCATTTCTAACCTCAGTTGGGGCAGACACGCAGCAGGGAGATAACGGCCGCTGGTTTCCGAGTGATTTCAGACCAGTCACTTCCTCTGCCCTACCTCAGCTTCCCCATCATCGAAACACATCTTGACACCGGCCTGCTCGGCGAGGCGTTGGAGATAAGCTACTGACAAGTGTTACTATATAAAGGGAGAAGTAAACACCACTCCCTCCCACGCACGTGTGCGGATCCTGGGGCACCGCCGGCTGTGCGTTAATGCCGGGCGCTGCTTCCCCGTAACGCGCAGCAACCTCGCCTCAGAAGCAGGCCAGCACCAGTAAGGACTGAGAGTGAGCTACAGCAGGACCCAAGGGAAAGTTCAACTGGAAACCAACACAAATGGACTACTGGCTAGCTGGCTAAAAAAAGTAATACCTGGAACCCAAGAAACTATACCCAACTGGTATATATGTACTTGCTATAACTATGAAAGCTTACACTGATAACAGTTACCTTAGAGATTTACACACAATTAAGAGAAAGCTTTGCTGAGAAAGCTTTTCCTATGTTTCTTGTCCAACACCAAACACAGAACTGAACAGGACATGAAGTGATTTTGAAAATACAAAGAGTAGGGCTTGGCTACAATAAACACTCGGGAGAGAGGTTTCCATTTCCAGAAAGTCTAAATGTTTATCATTTTCAGTGAAAGCTGCTAAACAGAAACTTCAGAGCTGCACCAAGCTGTGGAAACCAAAGGTCAAGGCCAACTCCTGTTTAAAGGCATTGAAGCCCACGAGCTGCAGGCAGGAGGATGGGTACCAGGTGGGTTCCCCAGGCACCCCAAGAAGCAGGGGCATGCACAGCAGGACACAGTGCACAGTGTCTTGCCCATAGCATGGGGAGCCTCTGCCCACACAGTCACAGCATGGGGATGACACAACCAAATGGAAACAAGCGACCCCTGGAGACGCTCCTTCCTAAGGCTTTGCCTTAAGGGACAGCAGCCTGCAGTCACATCAGCAAAAAACTAGTAACACAGCATCTTCGTGAAGTTTAGCTTGTTGGCTCACTTCCTTCACCATCTTGGAGGCAAACATTAACCAAACATAGCCCAAGAGTTGAACTTCATAACCAAACTCAGTTGTAGTCCCTACACAAGATGCAGTCCCATCTCTCCATGTGCTTGACAGGTCCAGATCAGTTTGGGCTCCTAAGTCATAGAATCATAGAATTGTTAGGGCCAGAAGGGACCCCAAGGATCATCTAGTTCCACCACCCCCTGCCATGGGCAGGGACACCTCACATTAGATCAGGCTGCTCAGAGCTACATCCAGCCTGGCCTTAAAAACCTCCAGAGATGGGGCTTCCACCACCTCCCTGGGGCAACCTGTTCTGGTGTCTCACCACCCTCACGGTGAAGAACTTCTTCCTAACATCCAATCTGAATCCATTCCCCCTAGTCCTATCGCTACCCAACATCCTGAAAAGTCCCTCACTAGCTTTCTTGTAGTCCCCCTTAACATACTGGAAGGCCCCAATAAGGTCTCCCTGGAGCCTCCTCCTCTGTGGTCCTGATCTTATCTGCTTGGATAGCTCTATGAAATTACCATAATTAGAGAACAGTTGTAACTATTTATCTCGTAAAGTAAACACATCCAACTCTCAGTGTTTCGGAACTCCACATCCAGTCCCTGCTTACTGCATGCAGCAGAGCCTTGCTGGCACCTTGTGCTGCTCATTTTAACCACTGCAACAGCTTGCTTCATTAAGAGCTCTCCTCTCACATCCAGTAAAACTAATCAAGTGGCAACAATCAAATAAACAGCTTCAAGTATGATTTAGGCATAATCTGTTTCCCATTTATGAAGGATGAGTTAACAGGAAACCTTGAACGCGGAGTCCAGCCTTGAGAAAAGGCTAAGAACAGCTTCACTGCACTGCTGCTGCAGCCACAGAAACATTTCCAAGCTCTAAACTGAGGTGCAGGACAGAGGTTTTTGTTTGCATTCAAATCCTTGAGAGCTTGAAATCAAAGCAGATATTTTATATATAGATATATATATGCCTTTCTTTAATGAGGAAACAGCACTGGCTTAACACCAGCGAGAGGCCTTGGTGGCATTCCTTGCAGGTTAAACCACAAAACCATACCTGAATATCAGCTACACCCTCTCATATAATAAATACCCTCCAACTAAGAGCACATTGGCTCTGCTTCATTACCTTTTACTGGTTTGCTACTGTTATGAAAGAACACACAGCCCATACTAATGAGCAATGAACGCTTCAGAGCTGGAAACACACAGCTGCCAGAGGTTACAGAACACATACAAGATCACGTCAACTCTGAATTTCCACCTACAGAAGCATGATGGATGGTTTTTGTGGGGTTTTTTTTGGGTTTGGTGTTTGTTTTTTCCCCAAAGTTGGGCATAATTCTCCATTTCTAGGCACACAAATACAGTGAAGAGGAAGCCCCAAATCGAAGTTGGGTTTGGGGATACAGGTAATGTAGCAAGATGCTCTAACACAGTTAAATGCAAATATCAACTGGTAAAAATTGCAAAGTTCATCTGTTCCAAATCCTGTAGGTCTTATGCCATTTGGACAGGGGATGGAGGAGGAGGGCATCTGTGCAGTCAGGGTACCCTGAGCTCAGCACAGCACAGGTCTGCTGGAGCAGAGGACACAGCCCTGCACTGCCCAGCTGTCCAGCTCTGCCCTCGGAAAGGGCAATACAGTCACAGGAGTGAGGGCATTGTTTTCAGACTTTGACTTTTGCAAGTGCACAGCCAAGCAGCAGGAGTCCAGATAAAGCCTGCTTCCTGTGGTTCTGAAGTTCAAATCCAAGTTCCAGCTCACAGGAGGTGATTCAAGGGACACTGGTGATAGCTGGTAGGCAGGGGTCTGTTACAGTACTACAGTATGCTGACATTCCCTGTCCTTGAGACAGTTTTATTCTATGGACAGGGAACACCTGCCACCACATCTTAGGTATGACAGAGAAACCTTGTTAGCACCTGAGAGTGTTGTTCTGCAATTAAGAAATGCTGCTCATACAGTTGCCTGTTGCAAATTCAGCCCCTCCATCCATAAAGAATTCGTTACGTTATCCACAGGCTGTCTGCTTGAACAACCCAACAGACTTGATCCAAGTTCTTCACAGACCTTGTAGCAGAGGTTTGGCAGCAAACTCTGCCTGGCATGCTGAGCAGTGGAGATTAGTGAGGCACAGAAGGCAGAGAGCACGACTGCCCATGCTGCCACAGCCAGGGTGGGTCTGCCCTCACACCCCCACAGCAGGATGGTGCTGGGAAGGAAGTGCTGGGTGCCTTCCAAGGGAACCATTTCTCATGGTCTGCATTTTTTAGATGAAGCAGCCCCTGTTGTCTGACCTGCAGGGGGAGAAGCATTGCCCCCTGAGCCTGCCATCAGAGCTGTGCTTTGGGGGCAGAAAGTCCTTGTTTGAAGCAAGAAAATCTTGTATGAAGGCATTCAGTTCTGTATGACCTCAAAGCATGTTTGAGTGCCCACAGCTGAACATCAGGTCTGATGCATCACTATACTGCAGTGTGACCACAGCCAAGAAAGTCAGCATCTAGCAATTGCTACTCACATTTTAATGTAATGGTATGCAGGGAACTACGAGGAGACAGATTTGCACTTACTGATCAGGAAAGCACAGCTGAAGTAACTCCATGACTGGCACTTTGAGCTCTTTACTGTAAATGACACTGAAAGGTCATCCTCACTTATTCCCTGAAGTGTTTTTTTCTTAAACCCTTACAAATTGATCCAGGAAGCAAAACCAGCAGCCAGGTGAGCAGCTTTACACCTCCCCTATTACTGTCACTTCAACAGCCAGAGGAAGGATGCTTGCAGACAGCTCCTCTCCCTGCAGGCCCCGAGGTGCTCCTGGACTCTGCCCACAGCCCTGGGCTAGGGCTGCCCCAGCTCTGAGACACCCAGGCTTCAGCTCCCCGGCCACCTCACCCCTGTTTACAGCCCCCATGCTGGTTGGGCTTTGCATCCCACCCCTTCCACAGCTTGACTGGTGGCTCCTGGGGACCTCCTCAGCGAATCCATGCCTGTCTTCCTACCTCAGCCACCCCCAAAGGACAGGGAAAAGGCAGCCCCTTCCAAGTGCCCAAAGCAGAGCTGCCGAGGCACTGCTGTGAAGCCTGCAGGTGGCACAGCTCTGTAAGGAAAGCAGCGCTGCCGGCACGTCTGCACACTCAATTCTTTCAAAAAAAAAAAAAAAAAAAAAAAAAAAAAAGAGTATTTTTGTAAGCCTCATTTACAGGAGGAGGAAGCAGCAACTCCTGGAGGCTCCCTCCCCAAACACATACATGGAACATTTGCAGCAAATTGATTTTTTTTTTTATTTTTAAGAAAGCTTATGTGGCAAAACAGTAAGCAAGGGTTGAGAATAAGGGGAAAACATGTTTCTGAATGCGTGTAAAAGCCAAGTTTCTGAATTAATACACTATATAGAAAGGAAACCAATTAATAAAGCAGAGGGATTTCCTTGGAGTATACACTGCTAAGCATGAAAGCCACAGAATCACAGAATGTCAGGGGCTGGAAGGGACCTTGAAAGATCATCCAGTCCAACCCCCTGCCAGAGCAGGGTCACCTAGAGCAGATCACACAGGAACACACCCAGGCAGGTCTGGAATATCTCCAGAGAGGGAGACTCTACAACCCCCTGAGCAGCCTGTTCCAGTGTTCCATTGCCCTCACAGTGAAAAAGCTTTCCTCATGTTTACACGCCTCAGCTTTCCTGAATAACAGACACTCACCATGCCTCTACTCAGGGACGCAAGCACTCACAGCACCCTGGCAGCATGGGCAGTGGGGAGGCCAGGAGCAGGCTTAGGGGGCGTGCTGCCCTTCACCACCTCCCCACCCCAGCCCACCACCACAGAGAAGGGCCCTGCTCCACAAGGACTCGGCAGCAGCACTGCCAGGTGCAGGAGATGGCGGCCAGGCCACGGCTTGTGGCCGTGAGGAAAGAGCAGAGGGAGGCAGCGAGCAGCACAGCCCCATGTTTGCTTGGGCGGGCACAGGATGCCACAAGTTTCCATGATGTCAGGGCCACAGCCCGTGCACACGTCCGTCCTGCAGCCAGCCAGGCCCTGCTACGCTGCCTGCAGGCTGGGGGAATTCAAACCAACCCAAACGACCCCAGCCTGAGAGAAAAAGCCACCCAAACCCCAACTGGCACGGGCTGCTGCAGCCTGTAACAGCACTGTGGGGTGATGATCACCCTCACCGGTTAATAAACAGGATTGGGTCACTAAAACAAATGAAACCACCACTTTCCTGAGTGGCTGGGATTTGGTTGCTTGGGTTTGGGGTTTGTTGTGCTTTTGTTTTAGTTTTATTTGTTTTATTTTCCTCCCTTCTCCTTTCTTTACAAGGGGTAATGCGCACACAGTTTCCATGCTGCAATCCCAAGATGACCTTTAGCTTTAGGTAAACTTTTAACTTCTCTATTGCTACAAATAAAGGCTCCAAATACTCTCAAAGGCGTCAAGCAACATGGAAAACTGCATTGGGGAAAAACAACCTTCTGCCTCCACGTTCTCATCTACATCACGACCCTCTGACATCAATGCTACACAAAGAGATAGTCACAGAAATTAGGGAAGATTTTCAACAGCTCCAGCTCCTGAACAACTCCCACCCCAAACACTGGGCCCAGCAATGCTGAGGAGGTGCAAGGGATAGGGGTGAAGAGGGGGAAAGAAAAGGAAAAGAGCCCTAGAGTAGGCAAGTCAGTCAACCAAAGTCCTTCCCATGTGCCCTTATGGCTCTTCCTTGCAAACAGCTTCTTGCCTGCTTTTAAAATGTCTTGTTCCCCGTTATGTTTTCCCTGTGGACTGACACTCAGGGGGTGAGCCTGGGGACTGGGCACTTGACAAGTGGGACAATCACCCAGTTTGCATATTCTGTGACTACTCTGTCACTTGCATTACACCATCTTCATCCGATCATCCAGTTTCTCACTCGGCACTAAACTCTTCCCCATCACACACAAAATGCTCCAAACTACCATTCTCACAGCCTGTTTTCACACTCCCCCCCCAACAGCTGCTTTCCCTCCATGATTCTGAGTATATTTTGGGGGTAAGAGAATTGCTGCTGAAGAGGACAGGAGTACAAACTAACACATTTCATACCTAAGTCACCAGAACCAATTAACAGTTAAGAGACTGGGCAGAAGGACCGGCAATGAGCCCTTGTGGCCAAGAGGGCCAACAGCATCCTGGGGTGTGTTAAGGAAAGTGTGTCCAGCAGGTCTAGGGAGGTTCTCCTCCTCTTCTCTGCCCTGGAGAGACCACACCTGCAATACTATGTCCAGTTTTGGGCTCCCCAGTTTAGGAGAGACAGAGACCTGCTGGAGAGAGTCCAACAGAGAGCTAGGACGATGACCAGGGAGTTGAACATCTCTCCTGTGAAAGAAAGACTGAGAGACCTGGGGTCATTTAGTCTGGAGAGGGCTGAGAGAGAACCTTATCAATGTCTGTAAATCTCTGAGGGTTGGTGTCAAGACTGTGCTAGTCTCTTTTCAGTGGTGCCCAGTGGTGGGACAAGGAACAATGGGTACAGGCTAGAACACAGGAGGCTCCACCTCAGCATGAGGAGACACTTCTTTGCTGTGAGGTTGACAGAACCCTGGAACAGGCCGCCCAAGAGGTTGTGGAGTCTCCTTTTCTGGAGGGATTCCAAACTTGCCTGGACACTGTGATCCTAGGCAAGCTGCTGTGGGTGCCCCTGCTTTACCAGCAGGGTTAGAGCCCAGAGGTCCCTTCCTACCCCCACCATGCTGGGATTCTGTGAATGCAGAACACAGGGCAGCATGGTGCTGAACTGCCCAGTTCCTTCTGCGGTGCCAGGCTTATGACAGGCATAGTGACAGTTCAGGAAGGGGATGGGCTTCCTCAGCCCTGGGCAGGTTTTTGCTGCACATCCCAGTTACAAAGCCTTGGCAAAGCTGGGCTGGCACAGCTGTCTTGGGACATCCTCCCAGGAACAATCCCCCTCAGTTTTATAAAATGCTTAACTACACACTTCTCCAGCAAATCCACCGAAGCATGTGGCATGCTGAGCTGCTCCAGGACACTGACATCCTCATGCCTTTTCACCCTGTACCAACATGATCAATGCCAGCCTAGGTCACAGCTGGCACCCAAAAGCTGAAAGAGCAGACACCTCTGATGGGGCCCCCACTTACTGCATGAACCAAAAAGACTAACCCCCTCCCCAGCAAAGACCCCCTGACAGGCAAACTGTCTTCTCCTCTTCATCACCTCCAGTGATGCTGAAGTGGGTTTGCACAACAATTGCTTGTTGTTTGTTCTCCTTAGCTAACCAGGATGCCCACTAGGCCAGAGGCCTTTGCTCAGATATTTTACCCCATTACAGCATTCTCTAGGAACTTTCATCTTCCAACCATAGCCTCTGTTCTTTCTCTGTTCAACTACAACCCCCTCAAGTATTATCTTGTAAAACCACTCAGACAATTCCTACAGCTTCCAAACATCTTGGTGACCAGCAAGTTAGAGGGGCTGCCAAGAGCATCCAACTGAACAAGTGTTGTCTGCTTCATCCAGTACACATCTGCAATGTGTGGCAGGCTCATTACCAAGATCTAGCCTAACCCAAAACATGCCCTGCAAAGCCAGGGCACTTATAGTAACTGACTGTACTACCAGGGAGATTATCAAGACTCTTCAAGGTTATGATCCAATTGTTTCATGGAAGTAAAGACTCAAATTTTATGAAAATTTACTTTAAAAAAAAATCCAAACACACTGGAGGAAACAGTGAATTGTTTAACAGTTACCCAGGCAGAGGGGTTAATGGTTTGAAGGGAATTGGTTTCACTGGCACCCACTGCCAGCCTATCTTTATTGATGCTCTGTATGAGGGCATTGAGTCCATCATCAGTAAGTTTGCAGATGACACCAAGCTGGGGGCAGGACTTGATCTGTTAGAGGGTAGAAGAGCTCTGCAGAGGGACCTTGACAGGCTGGACAGGTGGGCAGAGTCCAAGGCCATGAGATTGAACACATCCAAGTGCCAGGTGCTGCACATTGGCCACAACAACCCCATGCAGTGCTACAGGCTGGGGGCAGAGTGGCTGGAGAGCAGCCAGGCAGAAAGGGACCTGGGGGTACTGGTTGACAGTAGGTTGAACATGAGCCTGCAGTGTGCCCAGGTGGCCAAGAAGGCCAATGGCATCCTGGCCTGCATCAGGAACAGTGTGGCCAGCAGGAGCAGGGAGGTCATTGTGCCCCTGGACTCATCACTGGTTAGGCCACACCTTGAGTCCTGTGTCCAGTTCTGGGCCCTTCAGTTTAGGAAGGATGTTGACTTGCTGGAATGTGTCAAGGGCAACAAAGCTGAGGAGGGCTCTGGAGCACAGCCCTGTGAGGAGAGGCTGAGGGAGCTGGGGTTACTTAGCCTGGAGAAGAGGAGGCTCAGGGGAGACCTTCTTGCTGTCTCCAACTCCCTGAAGGGAGGTTGTAGCCAGGTGGGGGTTGGTCTCTCCTCCCAGGCATCCAGCCCCAGAACAAGAGGACACAGTCTCAAGCTGAGCCAGGGGAAGTTCAGGCTGGATGTTAGGAAGAAGTTCTTCCCAGAAAGAGAGATTGGCCATCGGAATGGGCTGCCCAGGGAGGTGTTGGAGTCACTATCACTGGAGGTGTGTAGGAAGAGACTGGATTGGCTGCTTGATGCCGTGGTTTAGTTGATTAGATAGTGTTGGATGATAGGTTGGACTCGATCTTAGAGGGTCCTTTCCAACCTGGTTAATTCTATTCTATTCAGACATCGATTCTCTTAGAGGTCTGACTGCAGCCCACCCCAGAGAACTGGGCTCCCCTTCTGAACATCACTCCCATCTATACACACTGAAAGTTGTTCTAAGTCACTTTTTCCTTTTGACTGCATTCAAAGCAAAGCAGCTGACCTATTTTTAGGTTTAAAGTCACAGACACCAGCCAAAATTTCACTACAGTAGAGGACTTGGTGCCTTTTCAAGCACAAGCAGAGATGCTTTCAACATCAGCTGTGACCAACAACTGGAAAGGGAGCTTGAGAGTAAAGCTCAGAGAATCATCACACTTGGAACAAATGGAGCTTAAATGCACCTATCAAAATGCTTTAACAGTTTACTAGCAGGTGCAGCCTGTGTGCAGATCACACACAGATAGCCATCTTCTCTTTATCAGATGGCAGGCAGCTCATCAAGTGCTCATGCTCCTCCCAGGGTAAAAAGCAAAGCACAGCTTGTACTTTTTGTACTTCAGAGGTAAGACAGAGCTGCAGAAGATCACCAACTGCCCTTTGTCAGCCCTGTTGATACCACTATGCCATTCTTCACCCAAAACAGCGTGGTGGTTCTCCAGAATGCAGGATGTCCTTCAGCTTTCAAGGCTTTGCTGTCCTGAATTAGGCCACAAAGGAGGTAGATAGCTCTAGGTTTAGCTTCCTACAGTCCTGGCAGCCCCTAATTGTGCCCACCTGCATCTTCCCAGGTTCCAGATCCCATACCCAGGGCAGCAGGTTCAGGAGAGCATGGCAGGAGTAGGATGGCAATGGTGCAGTTACAGGTAAGGGGTAGAGCTGAGGAGGGATGGGAACAGGCACGGGATGGAAACCCCCTGCCCAGTGGCTATATGGAGGGAGATGACTTTCAAACCACTACAGATGAACGACAGATACTCCTGTCTGCCTTGTTCACGTTTACTGATTAAGAAACAGGTCAGTGATGCTATCAAGAGGCAGTGAGATGCAAAATTTATGTGTAATTGCAGAAGACAAAGAATCATCCACTGGGCTAATCCCCCAACTGCCACATTTCAAGACAGCAAGGTCCTGAAGCTTTTGAGAATGAATCAAAACCCTGCACTTTCCTACAGGAGCAGGCATTTTCTTCTGGCATCACAAAGCTGAAAGCAAGAAAACGTTGAAGAATTCCAGAGCTAGAGCTCACAAACCACAAATTCAGATACCCTGTGCTCTAAACAGATGCTCAGAATAATCTACACCTTCAACCTTAGCCTACTCTTAACCAGAGGCAGCAGGCTTAGGGTGGGGGTGTACATCTCAAATCTCTCCTCTGTGCTGCCATCCCCTGAGAGCAGACATTCTTCACACACTACCTGTGGGGTGGGGATGGAGCACAGGGAGAAAAAGAGGAGCATGAGGTTGGACTTGATGATCTGTGAGGTCTTTTCCAACCTTGTTGATTCTATGATTCTATGAAAGGGAGCTAGCATTTCTTTCTGCTTTATAAGGAATTAAACTTTCAAGTCAACATTGTGACCCACAGAAGAGAAGGAACATGGCATTCCTCAGCCACCTGGTGAGTGTCTCTGATGGTACTGTGTTTCAATTAGGTGAGGTACTTTGATCAGTCTAAACATTCAAGGACAGATGGATGGATTTTTCAGAAGCCCTGTCTTCTTCCTAAGCCACCTTTCTACCAGAGTACTACCAGAGATGTTGAAGTTGTTCTTCTGTAACTACTTTTCTGCAAAAGCTGGCTGGCTTTCAACTGACTTTTTTTATCCCCAGGTGCTGAGAATAGAATTGAATTAACCAGGTTGAAAAAGACCTTTGAGATCATCGGGTCCAACCTATCATCCAACACCATCTAATCAACAAAGCCATGGCACCAAGCATCCCATCCAGTCTCTTCCTAAAACCCTCCAGTGATGGTGACTCCACCATCTCTCTGGGCAGCACATTCCAATGGCCACTCTTTCGATGAAGAACTTCTTCCTAACATCCAACACCTACAACTTATATCATAGGGGAAAGTGCCAAGTCCCCAAATGAATGCCATGAATTGACCCCTTGGATCAGCTGATGATAGGTCATATTGAGAGCAGCCCTGCAGAAAAGGGTTCGGGAGTGTTGGTGGAAAAGAGGCTGGACATAAGCCAGCAATGGGCACTTGCAGCCCAACAGGCCAATGAATCAAAGAATTGTCAAGGCTGTAAGGGAGCTCAAGGATCATTTCCTTCCAAGCCCCATGCCATGGGCAAGGACACTTTCCACTAGATCGAGTTGCCCAGAGTCGCATCCAGTCTGGCCTTAAAAACATCCAGGGATGAGGCTGCCACCACCTCCCTGGGCAACCTGTTCCAGTATCTCACCACCCTCATGAAGAACTTCTTCCTAATATCTAATCTAAATCACCCCTCCTCTTGCTTGGATCCATTTCCTCTAGTCCTATCACTCCCTGACACCCTCAAAAGTCCCTCCCCAGCTTTCTTGTAGCCCCCTTCAGATACTGGAAGGCCACAATAAGGTCTCCTCAGAGCCTTCTCATCTCCAGACCTCAACTCTCTCAGCCTGTCCTCCTAGGAGAGGAGCTGCAGCCCTCTGATCATAATGGTGGCATTAGATCTTCCATATTTTCCATGTTAATAATGCTGCATCAATGGCAGCAAGTATAAAAATTTCAGTATGTGACATTTGAGTGTTATTTTAGTCCTCCATATGCCACCAGATTCTCAGGAGTGCACACAGCACACAAATCAGCGATCACACATCAGTTAAGTGACTTCTATTTATCCATCACAGCAACTAAGATCTCTTAATTTATCGGAAGCTAAACACAAGAACCCAAAGCGCTCCTTCATTGCTACCATCACAGTACATTAGAGGTTGGAAGGGACCTCCAGAGATCATCAAGTCCAACCCCCCTGCCAAAGCAGGATCACTTAGGGCAGACTGCACAGGAATGCATCCAGGTGGGCTTTGAAAGTCTCCAGAGAAGATGACTCCACAACCTCTCTGGACAGCCTGTTCCAGGGCTCTGTCACCTTCACTGTAAAGAAATTTCTCCTCATGTTGAGGTGAAATCTTCTATATTCAAGCTTGAACCTGTCGTGGGATGAAGCCCTGGAGGGAAGAGGGACCCAGGACAGCTGGTCAGTATTCAAGGACCACCTCCTCTGTGTCCAGGAGCTATGTATACCTATAAGGAGAAAAGCAGGAAGGAATGCTAGGAGGCCTGCCTGGATGAACAAGGAGCTGCTGGACACACTATCACGTAAAAAGAAACTCTACAGGAAGTGGAAGGAAGGACAGATAGAACAGGGGGTATATAAGGAAGCTGCCCGAGCAGCAAGAGGCCTGGTTAGGAAAGCCAAAGCAGAGTTTGAACTGAATCTAGCCAGGGGGGTTAAAGGGAACACTAAGAATTTCTATAGGTATATTAATGGCAAGAAGAAGACTAGGGAAGGTGTGGGCCCCCTCAGAAAGGAAAGTGGTGAATTGGTCACAAGTGATGTGGAAAAGGCTGAGGTACTCAATCACTTCTTTACCTCAGTCTTCACTGCAAGGGCCTCCAGCCACACTCCTGGTGTCATGGCAGACGATGCCAGGGACGGGGAGGAAGAACTGCCCATCATAAGTGAAGCACAGGTTCGTGATCACCTGAAGAACCTGAAAGTGTTCAAGTCCATGGGACCCGACGGGATACACCCACGGGTGCTGAGAGAACTGGCAGATGAGGTTGCCAAGCCCCTCTCTATTATATTCCAGAAGTCCTGGCAGACTGGGGAAGTCCCCACAGACTGGAAAAGGGGAAACATTACTCCCATTTTCAAAAAGGGCAAGAAGGAGGAACCGGGGAACTACAGGCCAGTCAGTCTCACCTCTGTGCCCGGAAAGATCATGGAGCAGATCCTCCTGGGGGCACTAATGACTCAGAAGAATAGTGAAGAGGTGATTGGGAATAGTCAGCATGGCTTTGCCAAGGGCAAATCCTGCCTGACAAACCTGGTGGCCTTCTATGATCAGGTGACAGCATTAATAGATGAGGGGCGAGCAACTGATGTCGTTTACCTGGACTTGAGCAAAGCCTTCGACACTGTCCCACACCACCTCCTGGTCTCCAAGCTGGCGACACATGGGTTTGATGGATGGACCACTAGATGGATAAAGAATTGGCTTGATGGCCGCACCCAAAGAGTGGCTGTCAACGGGTCCATGTCCCAGTGGAGGCCAGTGACAAGCGGAGTCCCTCAGGGATCAGTCCTGGGACCTGTCTTGTTCAACATCTTTGTGGGTGACATGGACAGTGGCATCGAGTGCACCCTCAGCAAGTTTGCTGATGACACCAAGCTGTGTGGTGCAGTGGACACCCTGGAGGGAAGGGATGCCATCCAGAGGGACCTGGACAGGCTGGAGAGGTGGGCACAAGCCAACCTCATGAGCTTCAACAAGACCAAGTGCAGGGTCCTGCATCTGGGTCGAGGCAATCCCAGGCACAAATACAGGCTGGGCAGTGACTGGCTGGAGAGCAGCCCTGAGGAGAGAGACTTGGGGGTGCTGGTGGACGAGAAGCTCGACATCAGCTCTCAATGTGCGCTTGCAGCCCGGAAAGCCAATCAGATCCTGGGCTGCATCAGGAGAAGTGTGACCAGCAGGTCAAGGGAGGTGCTTCTCCCCTCTACTCAGCTCTGGTGAGACCCCACCTGGAGTACTGCGTCCAGTTCTGGAGCCCATATTACAGGAGAGATGTGGACGTGCTGGAGCGTGTCCAGAGAAGGGCCACGAGGATGATCAGAGGGCTGGAGCACCTCTCCTATGAGGACAGACTGAGGGAGTTGGGGCTGTTCAGTCTGGAGAAGAGAAGGCTCCGAGGTGACCTCATTGTGGCTTTCCAGTATCTGAAGGGGCCTACAGGAAGGCTGGGGAGGGACTTCTCAGGATCTCAGGTAGTGATAGGACTAGGGGGAATGGAATGAAGCTGGAAATGGGGAGATTCAGGCTGGATGTGAGGAAGAAGTTCTTTACCATGAGAGTGGTGAGGCCCTGGAATGGGTTGTCCAGGGAGGTGGTTGAGGCCCAGTCCCTGGAGGTGTTTAAGACCAGGCTGGACGAGGCTCTGGCCAGCGTGATCTAGTGTAGGGTGTCCGTGCCCATGGCAGGGGGTTGGAACTAGATGATCCTTGTGGTCCCTTCCAACCCTGACTGATTCTATGATTCTATGATTCTATGATTAGTGTGTACCACTGAAAAGAGCTTGGCCCCCTCTACTTCACACCCACCCCTCAGATATTTATAGACAATGATCAGATCCCCTCTCAAGCCTTCTCTTCTCCACACTAAAGAGCCCCAGGGCTCTCAGTCTCTCTTCACAGGAGAGATGCTCAAGTCCCCTAATCATCCCTGTGGCTCTCCATTGATTCTCTCCTGCAGGCCTCTGTCTCTCTTGAACTGGGGAGCCCAAAACTGGACACAGGATTCCAGGTGTGGTCTCACCAGGCCAGAGTAGAGGGCGAGAAGAACCTCCCTAGCCCTGCTGGCCACACTTTTCCTGATGCACTCCAGGATCCCATTGGCTCTCTTGGCCACAAGGGCACATTGCTGTCCCACGGAGAACTTGCTGTCCACTAGGACTCCAAGATCTTTCTCTGTGGAGCTGCTTTCCAGCAGGGCAGCCCCTAACCTGTGTCTTCTTTGACATCACCTCAAAAGACGCCTTTCCATTATGGCTTTAATTGCTACAAACAGTTTCAACTTGGAGTGGTGCTTGTGCTTCCCTCTTCGTGGAGACGATTCTGGCTGCTGACAACAGGGCTCGGTCCTCTGAGGTTACGCAAACTGCCCTGACACAGCCACACATGTAAGTTGAATTCCTCAGAAGAATGGAAAAAGCCTGTGGTCTGTGGTTTCTCTGGGTTTCGAGTTTACCAAGAAGCATTACAAGTCATTTTCCAGTCTGCAGAGCTGTGCATACTCAAAAACAAACCCAAATCCTACAGCTGTTTGTTCACCAGGCTGCAAGGCAGCCCCATCTCAGGACCACGCTGTGCTACTTCTAGTCCAAGCAGATGAGGGTCTTCCCTAAGAGCTTCTGATAAAGTTCCTAGGAGGTTTGTGAGCAGGGTAAAGTCACCCTACTGCATGCTGAAGGAAGAGGGGTTCAAGGCCATGAACGCCACTGTCCTCAAACCCGCTAGGGACCAGCCATGAGCAGAACTGGCAGCCTTTGCCTTTCTTCTTCTTTTTCTTTTAAATATAGCTTTCTTGGATCACAGATAGGGAGGGAAGAGGCACAGAGGGGGAAGGTGGATGTGACAAAACTACTGAGGGATGGGTTCAGCTCTGCTGTAGCTGCACTTTCACTCATCCTGACTCCACACTTGACCAGCCACACAGGAGTGATAATGAATTCATTTCTCCCTCTTTTGAGCTTTGTGGACACAACATTCACCAGGACAAAGCCAGATCACACCCAGTTACATCTCAGTGGTTCCCTGCACTAAGACACCAGCAGCTCAAGCCTTTTGCCCTCCTCTTCCTGTTTGCCACAAACTGCTCAGAAGGATTTCTGCAGGGTTCACCTTACTTCAGGAAACAAGTGAACATATAAGGAGGCTCCTTGATAAAAATGCATAAACTAGCAATGCATTTCCTAGCTGTATTTCATTCACAGGAAGAACCTTCCCTGAAGATGTGGTGTGGGTTTAAGTCATAGAATAGCTTAGACTGGAAGGGAGCTTAGAGATCTTCTACTCCAACCTCCCCAACATGGGCAGGGACCACTCTTTTCTAAGGGATCTGGTAACATCTGTGTCCAAAATGAATTCAAGAATGCCCTCCGAGTTCGTGGTTACTTCAATTATTTGGAAAACCCACACATTTGGCTCCCAAGGTAAGTCATAGGTGGTGTTTAGACAAACATGGAGAAGTCAACTACAGTAAATGCACCAGCTTCAAATTTGGTTTTGATCACAGAGTCATGGAATTACAGAATGGCTTAGGTTGGAAGGCAGCTTAGGGATAACGTACTCCAACTTTGTCGCCAAGGGCAGGGACACCTCCCAACTACATTTGGCTGCTCAAGGCCTCATCCAACCTGGCCTTGAACACCCTAGGCAGGAGACATCCACAACCTCCCTGGGCAGCCTATTCCAGGCTCTCACCACCCTTGTAACAAAGAGCTTCTTCCCAAGATTCAGTCCAAACCTACTCTCCTTCAGCTTCAAACCACTCCCCCTTGTCCTATTACTAGACACCCTTATGAAAAGTCCCTCTCCAGCCTTCTTGTAGGATCCCTTCAGGTATCGGAAGGCAGCTCTATGGTCCCCCCTAGAGTCTTCTCTTCCCCAAGCTGAGCAACACCAGCTCCTTCAGCCTATCCTCACAGCAAAGGTGTTCCAGCCTTTTCATGATATTTGTGGCCCTCCTCTGGACTCAGGTGATCAGAAACACCTGAGAAAGCCTGCACAGTTTGAGCATCAAGTACACAGATCAGAAATCAATCATGATGGAAGAAGAAAGATATAAAACAGATGAATCTTTTATGAAGTTGACAGATAGTGAGCAATACAAGAGTGGTTTACTGAATCTGGGATTTTTTGCATTAAACTTGCCAGCAAAAGCACAGTGCAGGATTTTACAACAAAGGTGCACCAGAAACCTGAGCAGAGAAGTAATTACAGGATGTTTTCAGTTACTAAACAAGCAAACCAAAATACTACTAACAGTTTCTTTTTTTTTCTGGATATAGTTTCACCTTAAAACTTGAACAGTAGAATATTGCTGCTTTAATCATTTTTATATGGGAGGTGTAAAACTGAATCTGGTGTCCTTTCAGTGCTTGAAGGGGCTGATCAGAAAAGCTGGGGACTGACTTTTGAGCAGGGCCTGTTGTGACAGGACAAGGGGTGATGGTTTGAACTCAGAGGGGGAGGTTCAGACTGGAGAGTAGGAAAAAATGTTTAACCCTGGGGGTGGTGAGAGCCTGGCCCATGCTGCCCAGAGAAGTGGTAGATGCCCCATCCCTGGAATCATTGCAGGGCAGGTTGTTTGGGGCTGTGAGCAACCTGCTCTAGCTGCAGATGTCCCGGCTGACTGCAGGGGGTTGGACTGCATGAGCTTTAAAGGTCCCTTCCAGCTCAGGACATTCCATCATTCTATGAACCATGACTCTATGAACTCTATCAAATTCTGGCTAGTCCAACATTATTCTGTCAGCACTCACACCACTTCCCAGGGATGACAGGGAATCACAGAACGATAGGGGCTGGAAGGGACCTCTGGAGTCCGAGCCCTCTGCCAGAGCAGGTTCACCAAGAGCAGGCTGCACAGGACACCTTGGATGTGCCACCAGCTCTCCTTTCCTGTTGTTCATTTGCACATTTCTGCGTGAACTCAGCAAGTGAAACAAATCTCCACTACACCACCACCATCTCCAAGAGAGGCTTTTGTTCTCTTAGAAACCCAACACTCAAAGTTTCCAACACATTTTATCATATGGTTTCCATTTCAGTACTTTCACAGTGCCTAAACAAGAAGCTTATCAAGGAAGAGCAAGCAAAACTGCTCTACAGCAACCCAACAGCAGAAACTGTTAAGATTTCAATATAAATTAGATTTCCCCAGAGATGTTTGTTAAAAATATTACTCAACTATAATTCCTACTCAGGTGACTTCAAACCATTTCATGCCAAACTAAAGTCATTTTATATAGAATGCCAAAGTGGTTTATTTAGGCAGAGTACTGTCAATGAGAATCAACTCTGCACGCTGGGTAACTGCTACTTGGAAATCCAGGAGGAGACATACTTTTTAGGGATGGTTTTGACCATATAGGTTGCTTTTGACTATACAGACTATAACTTCACAGAGCAAAAGGACTTGACGTTATTAATTAAGGAAATGTGCACAGAACTCCAGGAAAGACCAAAGTTTTCCTTTACCTGATAAAATTCCCGAAGCCAGTTCTTCTGTAGATTTTCTGGCTGAAAAACAGAAAAGACAAAAATCAGTTAAGAAGAAGAGTAATGTATTTTTACAATACCCCAATATCCCCCTACTCATTGCTTTCCTCAGTGGAGTCAAGGGGGCTTCCTCCCCAATAATTGAAATGTAAAAGCAGAAGGATGTTCCTCCACAAACACCCATGGACAGACCTCTCCTTTTTGCATCTGCTGTGAAAATCCTCTCAGATTTTCACTAAGAAGGCTCAGAGAATCAATAAGGTTGGAAAAGACCTCAAAGATCATCAAGTCCAACCTGTCACCACAGACCTCATGACCACTAGACCATGGCACCAAATGCCACATCCAATCCCCTCTTGAACACCTCCAGGGACGGCGACTCCACCACCTCCCTGGGCAGCACATTCCAATGGCCAACAACTCTCTCACCTCTAGCCTAAACTTCTCCAGTGCAGTTTGAGACTGTGTTCTGGTGCTGGTTGCCTGGGAGAAGAGACCAACCCCCTCCTGGCTACAACCAGCTTTCAGCTAGTTGTAGACAGCAAGAAGGTCTCCCTGAGCCTCCTCTTCTCCAGGCTAAACAACCCCAGCTCCCTCAGACTCTCCTCATAGGGCTTGTGCTTGAGGCCTCTCCCCAGCCTCGTTGCCCTTCTCTGGACTCGTTCAAGAGTCTCAATGTCCTTCTTAAATTGAGGGGCCCAGAACTGGACACAGGACTCAAGGTGTGGCCTAACCACATTTTGTATACATCTATAGAACACAGAAGATAATCACCAGAGCTGGTACACGTCCCCACATGTGCTGTCAGAAGCACACGTCCCTTGGCTGGACACCAAAAGCTTCCCATGCATGCTGATGCCTGGCTGCTGCAACCTGAGCTTCAGGTTACACGGACTGACTTCTAACAAATTGGCTCAGAGACAGGACCATGCTCTTGTGGGATGCTTTGAGCACACTGGAGCTCCCCTTAAAGACATGCTGCAAGAAGCATTTCCAGACAGCAATATGCCCCTGTGGCCAAGAGGTCCAAAGGCATCCTGGGGTGTGTTAAGGAAAGTGTGTCCAACAGGTCTAGGGAGGTTCTCATCCCTCTATACTCTGCCCTGGTGAGGCCACACCTGGAGTACTGTGTCCAGTGTTGGGCTCCCCAGTTCAAGAGAGACAGAGACCTGCTGGAGAGAGCCCAATGGAGGCTACAAGGATGACTGGGGGAGTTGAACATCTCTCCTGCGAAGAAAGACTGAGATCCCTCGGGCTGCTTAATACTGAGAAGAGAAGGCTGAGAGGGGATCTCATCAATGTCTATAAATATGTAAGGGGTGGGTGTCAAGATGAAGGTGACAGGCGCTTTTTGGTGGTGCCCAGTGATAGGACAAGGAAGAACAAGTACAAGCTAGAACACAGGGGGAGACACTTCTTTACAGTGAGGGTCATGGAGCACTGGAGCAGGCTGCCCAGAGAGGTTGCGGAGTCTCCTTCTCTGGAGACTTTCAAAACCAACCTGGATGCATTCCTGTGTGACCTGCCCTAAGTGATCCTGCTTTGGCAGGGGTGTTGGACTCGATCTCTGGAGTTCCCTTCCAACCCCTAATATTCTGTGAGACTGCTACAGAAATTAAGAACACTGAAGCAGGAAAACACAAGAAATCCAAAGTTCTGCATCTTTGGAAACAGCTCATAGATGTCATCCAATTCTGTAAGATGTCACAGATGTCATCCAAATCTGCAAGTCCAATAAAGCTGTTTGAAAGCTGAGGGCAAAAAGCCCATGTTTGTCCCTTGCTGTATGTCACCTCATTTTTGTTGATCACTCCTTGACAGTTTTTGAATTCCAGCATTACTGGTCATGAAAGAGGCATTTCTGCTCCTAAGAACAACTAATTTTTTCCAGCATGAACTTTCCCACTGCTCCCTATGAAGCTATTTCTGTGCTCAAGGGGAGCCACCAAGGCAGGGGCACAGGGCTGTCAGGAGCAGCCACCCCCTCATTCTGCACCCAAAGTCAACAGAGATGCATTCTGGCCCAAGCTCAGGGGCATCCTAAATTAGAAGACCCAGAACAAAACATCCACATCTCCCATCCATGGCCTGCCCCTCGCCCCGCAGCACAAGGCAGAGCCAGAGCAGGGAGGCTGCAGACACAAACACTGAGGGCAGCCAGGCAGGCTATGACTGAGTCCCTCCAAAAGCATGGGGACTAGCTTTGGAGTGATCTGTGCACGATGGAAACCAAAAGGCCAAATTCAAACCAGCAAGAAAACAAGATCTTGGGGATTGTGAGGGCTCTAATTAAAACTGTCTGGTAGGTTGTTTCCAAAGCATGAAGTGTGGCCTCGCTCAGTAGGTAACAGGCCCAAAGCTCTACCTTGGAAAACAAGCCCCACACACTCCTCACATGATGTCCTGGGGACTTCTGCACTTTCAAGAGGAATCCAAAAGTAGCAGAAATAACATGGGTGGGCGCAGAGAAAAGCTCTGTGGCCTGCAGGTTAACTCCTTTTGGGATCCCACAAGCACAGGAAGGTTTGAAGTGCTGACTTCAGAAACACAAACTGGAGCAGGAGAAGCAGCAGCAGCAGATGCAGATGCCAGTCAAGCCCCCTGGCAGGCAATTTTGAGAGACAGTGCTAATGAAGCGGCTGGGGCTGCCAACAAGGACTCCTCTGGACAGGGACTGGGATTTTGGTGAGTTCCTGCTCACAGTCACCCTGCTGGCTGTGCAGGTCCTGACCACCCTGCTCCCCTTGGCCACAGAAGGAGCCTGCCACACTCCTGACTGTCATGCCCTCCTCGGATGGTATGACCACATCTTTTCTTTCTCTTGTCACCACGCTGTGGTAAAATTCTGCACTCTAGCCCTCTGCCTCAAACCCCTGCCCAGCCACATCCATATAAAAGAAATAATCTTAGATCTTGAAGGAATGGAGATAACAACCAGGTGGAAAGATAATTTATCTTCCTCTTATTTTTCTGTCTAAAAATAGGCACATCATATTTCATGTCTTCCACAGTCTTTGGTCTCCTTCCCATCTTTCTCTCCACACTCTGTCCTTCATTAAATTACCTCATTCTTTTGCTAAAGTAACTGAAATTAATCTTTTCCTTGTCCTTTTCAATGCTAACTACTTTCATACCCATTCACTGATGAACCAAGTGCTCTCCATTCATTAATCTGCACACCGCTTTCTCAGCCTCCTTGGAGGGACTGCAAGCAACCCTGGCTTGCACTCCCCCAGGCCTGCACCACTTTTTAGGGAGTTTGGTAGTGATAGGACTAGAGGAGGGGAGATCCAGATTAGATGTTAGGAAGAAGTTTTTCACCATAAGGGTGGTGAGACACTGGAACAGGTTGCCCAGGGAGATGGTAGAAGTCTCATCCCTGGAGGTTTTTAAGGCCAGGCTGGATGTAGCTCTGAGCAACCTGATGTAGTGAACAAGAAGACACAGTCTCAAGCTGTGCCAGGGGAAGTTTAGGCTGGAGGTGAGGAGAAAGTTCTTCACTGAGGGAGTCGTTAGCCATTGGAATGGGCTGCCCAGGGAGGTGGTGGAGTCACCATCCCTGGAGGTGTTCAGGAGGAGACTTGACAGGGTGCTTAGTTGCATGGTTTAGTTGATTAGGTGGTGTTGGATGGTAGGTTGGACATGGTGATCTTGAAGGTCTCTTCCAACCTGGTTTATTCTATTCTCTTTCTTGAGCATGGCCTTGTCTCTCACTCCATCCCCTTGCCCTCCTGGCTCAAGGCCCCAGGTGTTGGGACACACAAACCCATAAGCCCATTCAGCATGGCTTCATCAGTTGTTCCGTCCTGCTTTAAACACTGTCTGCAAGCTGAGTAGACATGCACAGCCTGTCTCCTCAAACACCAACAGCTTGGGAAGCTCATCGCTCCTCAGGTGTGCTGTTGTAGTTGAGCTCAGCAAACATCCCAGGGGCTTGGGGAGCACAGTTCTGGTTTCATCCTGCCCTGCCATCCAACAGCACACAGTGGAACTCAGAGCCACAACTAGCAACCTTGTCCCCAGAACAAGCACGGCTTCTTTCTGGACTGCAGCACCACGTGGCATCCACACTCAAATAACAGGGCACAGAGACCGTGTGCCACTCCTCCCTTCAATTCAACGCTGTTTTGACCTTTCCCTGGAATTCCCAATCCCACCAGACCCATCTCATCTCATGCTGAGTTTCCATCTGAAGTCTATTTCTGTCACACTGTCAAAGTGACTCTACTGGTCAGACCTACAAAAAGAAGTAGAGCCTGCACACACAGGGATGCCACAGGAGCTGGTAACACCCTGAAAACAAGCAGCTTTGCAAGAGAACATACAAACAGTCCCTCTTTTCCACAGCATTTCCATTTCCTACACAATTACACCCAACAGCCAAAGGAAAGCTTTAAGCCTGTTGCAAAAAAAATATATCCAGGCAGGGAAGAAGTCTTTTCAAAACAGTAAAACAGACCAAAAAATATAAATCTATTTAGACTGGGTAAGAAACCTTTCATTCGGGTGGGGGGAGGAGGAGGGAAGGGAAAGAGAAATAAATGAAGTCAAATTAACAGCCTGGAAAATGTCTTTTTAGTTTCATTCAGAGGGAAATGGAAGAAAGCAGATGAATTATAGAAAGCAGGTTCTATTTTGTGACATTTATTTTTAGCAAAGAATAGGCTCATTTTTTAAGCTAACAGGGAAGGGGGAAAAAAATAAATATATATAATAATTCTTGACTCCCTTCGTGAAAATTCACTGAGCTCCAAAATGTGCACAGAGGGGAACTGGCTGGTTGGGGTTTGCACATAGATTTGAACAAAAAGTACAAGCAGCCACGATTTCTAAGTGCTTGACTTAAACACCCCTTACAAGCCCCATGTGGAGTCAGAAGTCCCCTGAAACCAGGAGCTCCAGAGGTTCCCTGGAGCCGCACAGTAACACAGGGGCCCTATTCTGGTCACGGGTTCCAAGGATGCTGTCCCAGGTGGTATCCAGCCCCTTTTTGATCTCTCCTTTCAACCTACACTCCCTTCAGAGAAAAATATGAAACAGAAGTTATTTTCCCCCTGTCTTGCTACATTTGCTTTTCTGTTTATTTAATGAAACCAAAACCTTTTAACAAGCTCTTTTTGACCAGAGTTACCAGGCTTAAACCGGTTCCAGGTCCATCAACATGACCATTTCAGCTGTTTCACTGGAATTGTTCCATTTAAAGTTTCAGAACAAGATTTTTGGACCCCTTATAGTATTTTTAAATGTTTACTGGCAACTTCTTGACATTTGGAATGGAATAGGGATGGAATAGGAATGGAATAGACCAGACCAGACCAGGTTGGAAGAGATCTTCAAGATCACCACATCCAACCTATCATCCAACACCATCTAATCAACTAAACCATGCAACCAAGCACCCTATCAAGTCTCTTCCTAAACACCTCCAATGATGGTGACTCCACCACCTCCCTGGGCAGCCCATTCCAATGGCCAATCTCTTTCTATAAAGAATTTCTTCCTAGCATCCAGACTAAAACTCCCCTGGCTCAGCTTAAGACTGTGTCCTCTTGTTCCGTCACTGCCTGGGAGAAGAGACCAGCCCCCACGTGGCTACAGCCTCCCTTCAGGTAGTTGGAGACAGCAAGGTAGTCTCCCTTGAGCCTCCTCTTCTCCAGGCTAAGCAACCCCAGCTCCCTCAGCCTCTCCTCACAGGGCTGTGCTCCAGAGCCCTCCCCAGCTTTCTTGCCCTTCTCTGGGCACATTTCAGCAAGTCAACATCTTTCCTAACCTAAGGGGCCCAGAACTGGACACAGGACTCAAGGTGTGGCCTAACCAGTGATGAGTCCAGGGGCACAATGACCTCCCTGCTCCTGCTGGCCACACTGTTCCTGATGCAGGCCAGGATGCCATTGGCCCTCTTGGCTGCCTGGGCACACTGCAGGCTCATGTTCAGCCTACAATCAACCAGTACCCCCAGGTCCCTTTCTGCCTGGCTGCTCTCCAGCCACTCTGCCCCCAGCCTGTAGCACTGCATGGGGTTGTTGTGGCCAATGTGCAGCACCTGGCACTTGGATGTGTTCAATCTCATGCCATTATATTCAAAGGTCTGTCAGATTTAAATTTTTCCTGACCCTCAAACAGGCCTGTGAGTACTCCCCCTGCTATGCTCTGTCAGCCTATACAGGTGATGCTGAAGGAAAAGCCAGATTGCAAGGCTGCTTTTACTGTGGTGCTTTGTACCAACTCTACACTCACAGCTGATACACAAGAAGGCAACCTGCACTTTATGGTGACACTCTTAGATCACAGAGTGTTAGGGGTTAGAAGCAACCTTGAAAGATCATTCAGGCTAACCCCCCTGTCAGGGCAGGAACACCTGGAATAGGTCACACAGGATTGCATCCAGGAGGGTTTTGAATGTCTCCAGAGAAGGAGACTCCACCACCTCTCCGGGCAGCCTGCTCCAGAGCTCTGTCACCTTCACAGTGAGAAAAAGTTTTTCCTTATGTTCACATGGAACCTCCTATGCTCCAGCTTGCACCCACAGCCCCTTGTGCTATCATTGGACATCACTGAGCAGCGCCTGGCTCTGTCCTCCTGACATTGCCCTTCACATCTTTATGAACATGAATGAGGTCACCCTTCAGTCTTCTCCAAGCTAAAGAGCCCCAGCTCTCTCAGCCTTTGCTCAGAAGGGAGATGTTCCACTCCCTTCAGCAGCTTTGTGGCTCTGCACTGGGCTCTCTAAAGCAGTTCCATGAGGTCCTTCTTAAACTGAGGAGCCCAGAACTGGACACAATATTCCAGTTGCAGCCTCACCAGGGCAGAGTAGAGGGGAGGAGAACCTCTCTCAATCTACTGAGCACACCCCTTCTAATACACCCCAGGATAACATTGGCCTTCTTGGCCACAAGGGCTCTCAGTCATCCTGCTGTCCATCAGGACTTTCATCTCCACTTCCCCAGAGCTGCTCTCCAATGGATCAGCAGCCCTCAAGTTTACCAAATTCCACGGCCAACGTGGACAAACCAACCAGGATCAAACAGGAAAACAAGAATCACTCAGGAGTCTAAGGAAGAATTCTAAGAACAGTGCAGGCTCTTCCAAATCTGAACTTTTACTTAAGCACAAGGTTTTTACGATGTACATTTGCACTAACAGCTTCCAAACACAAACACAGCATCGCTTCAATGCTTCTGAAAGCTCTTAGCTTGCCCAAGTAGCAGCAGAAAAAGGAAGAGAGCACCATCCCTGCTGCTGTTGTCCACTACAGAGTCACAGACACCAAGTTCCAATGAACAGATGCATGGAAGAGGCAATTAGAGCAGTTTAAGCGGTTGAGAAAAGAGAGGGTTTGGATACACAACTCTTTCATTGTAGCCTTTGAGGCACATTCACTCCTGGGCTGAGCAAAGCAGTGGCTCATTGGACACTGAATCAAAAGAACTGAAGAAACAAGAGCAGAAGGTAGTGCTTGGGGTAAACACCATGTAAGGGGACGGTATCCATGGGATACTGGATTGCCTGGTCAGAGACAGGCACAACACTGAGGGCTGCACACCAAGACGCAAAAATGGTCTGTGCCTGCAGGAGAAGGGCTGGAGCCTCCACAGCCTCTTCCAGACACAGGAGAAAGTGGCAGAACTCAAAGACAGTTAATAGGACAGACTAACAGACAGGCTGTCCTGGACTGACTCCCCATGAGAGAGCGCCACACTGCAGTGTTAGAATCAGAGTCATAGAATTGTTTAGGATGGAAAAGAGCAAGTCCAGACCCTTAACCCAGCATTGCCAAGTCCAATGCTAAACCATGTCCCTCAGCACCACATCTCCATAGCTCTGAAACTCCTCCAGGAATGGGGACTCCACCACTGCCCTGGGCAACCTGGGCCAGGCCAACAGGAAGAAATTGCTCCTCATATCCAACCTAAACCTCCCCTGGCACAACTTGAGGCCTGTTCCTTGTTCCTTGGAAGAAGAGACCAACCCCCACCTGGCTCCAAGCTCCTTTAAGGGAGTTGTAGAGTGACTGATGGTCTCTCCTCAGCCTCCTTTTCTTCAGACTGCACAGCCCCAGGTCCACCAGCTGCTCCTCACCAGACCTGTGCTCCAGGCCCTTCACCAGCTTTGTTACCCTTCTCTGATCTTGCTCCAGCACCTCAATGTCCTTCCTGGAGTGAGATGCCACAATGGGCAGTGATGTCAGGCTATGCTAGCACATCTTCCACCAGCACACCTGCAGTGACCCTGAGCACCAAGCAGATCCTGTGTGGAAAGCAAACACAGCAACACCAAGGGCTGCATTTTCCACCACAGACAGGTGGCTGCTGGCCTTTGGGAGCCACTGGTGGCAGGGGATCTTGGCCACAGACTTGCTGTTCAGCTCCTCTCTGCAGACACCAGCAGTACAAAGCCTGGAAACAGCACTGCACATGAGAAAGTGCCCAAAGCCTTGGTGGCCAGTGTTGGAGATCCTCTGAAGGCAGGATTCACACAGCCAATGTCCTCCTGCAGGCTTTCACAGCCCATTAAGGGTTTCCTAATAGCAACCTTTCAGTACCTGAAGGGGGCTACAAGAAGGATGGAGACAGACTGTTTACAAACGTCTGCAGTGACAGGATGAGGGGCAATGGCTTCAAACCAGAGAAAAGCAGATGTAGATTGGATGTTAGAAACAAGTTCTTTACTGTGAGGGCAGAGAAACACTGGAACAGGTTGCCCAGGAAGGTGGTTGGGGTATCCCTGAAGATACTCAAAGTGGGACTTGACAGGGCTCTGGGCAGCCTGATCTAGTTGAGGATGTCCCTGCTGACTGCAGAGGAGTTTGGACTAGATGACCTTTAGAGGTCCCTTCCAACCCAGAGCATTCTGTGATTCTATGAAACACACTGCAGGCATCTCAGTGAAAATGCAAACACCCAAACCACCTCATCTGTGTCTCCAGGGACAGACTGGTAATTAGCCACCACACAGCTTTCATAATTGATGGCACTCTATTTTAGTGAGAGGTAAGCTGCTTGATAACCTGCTAAGCAACACCATGTACAGAGGCATCCTCTTTCTTCAGCCTGTGCCACCTATATCAAATATTGTCTGAGGTGGGGGTACAAGAGTCACTGTAATTGGGGGTTATAAACAAAAAGGGGGAAGCCAAACATTTCCTCTCTTCCCTCATAATGCTGCGCTGTTCATCTGCACATGGGAATGAACACCCAGTGGAGCAGCATCACAGAAACCACAGACTGCTTTGGGTGGGAAGAGACCTCTAAAGTTCATCCAGCCCAAACTCCTGCATTCATCAGGGACATTTGCAACTAGAGCAGGTTGCTCACAGCTCCAACCTGACCTGCAATGGTTCCAGGGATGGGGCATCTACCACCTCTCTGGGTAACATGGGCCAGGCTCTCACCACTCTCAATATCAAACATTTCTTCCTTCTCTCCAGTCTGAATCTCCCTCAGAGTTCAAACCATCATCCCTTCCCTGTCACAACAGGCTCTGCTCAAAAGTCTGTCCCCAGCTTTTCTGATCAGACCCTTAAAGCACCGAAAGGACATCAGAAGGTCTTTTCTATCCTCCAGCCTGAACAACCCCAACTCCCTCAGCCTGGCCTCACAGCGGAGGGCTTCTAGCCCTCCCATCACTGCTGTGGTCCCACTCCAACAGGTCCATGTCTCTCCTGTGCTGAGAACTCCAGAGCTGGACCCAGAACTGGAGGAGGTCTTGGCAGAGGGGTAGAATCCCCTCCCTAGACCTGCTGGCAAGTGCTGAGAGGAGAGGGGGTGTGTGTGTAGGTAAGCATGCACACATCTATACCTGTGTGCCTTTCACATACACATCTATATTCCAAACAGAGTGAAAATGTCTGTCCCAAATCCACTGCTTTTTTAGTTAGTCCAGTGCCAAGAGAACAGAGGCCTTCTCTCAACATTGTAATTGAAAGCTGATCTTCGTTAAACTCCCCCACTGTAATTAAAGATACACATTCTTTCAGCACTATTTTCAGTCAAGTAAAGTACCAGGTAGTTTCCTGATGGATTACATTACACTGGGGTGGAGCAACAAGAGCTTCTGCCTTCAGTATGTTATCTGTGGGTGCTGGAGCCCTGGAGCAGGCTGCCCAGAAAGGCTGTGGAGTCTCCTTCTCTGAACAGATTCCAACCCCACCTGGGCATTGTGGTCCTGGGCAAGCTGCTGTGGGTACCCCTGCTGTAGCAGGAGGAGTGGACTGGATCATTTCTAGAGGTCCTTTCCAGTCTAACCGTGCTGGGACTGAGATTCTGCGCTATCTGATAGCAACAAGACCAGGTTTGCAGAGGTCTAACAAACATCCAGGTATATCCTTCAAAGAGACAAACTTAGACCACTTCAAAAGAACAGGTTTTCTCAAGGTCTGTAACATATGGGCAGCATTCACCCTCTGCTGTCACTGTGAACACCCCCAGCAGTGCCACAGGCTGTGTGAACACAGGGTGTGTGAGCACAGGCTGCAGCAGAAGAGAGATGAGACCCCAGCCCTCAAGGGCTGATCGCTGCCTGCATCCCATGGGTTAGAGAAACCCAGCCAGACACAAGCACAGGATGAGAACTACCAATGAATTATGACCTGCACAACTGCAAAGCCTGGAATCAAACCAGCCACGAATCTGAACTACCTTGACCCCAGCAAACCCCCAACATGCTTTGAATTTAAACTTCTGTTAGCAACATCTCCTGGAAAGATTAAAGGCTCCTGGATATTTGGATAACCAGCACGCTAAGAGTATTACAACAGGAGCTAATCCAACACCCAGCATTTACACCACCACACACCCCCTAATTGTGAGCAAATAGCAGGGATTAGCCAGATTAATAACTCAGGATTTCAATTGCTTTGCATCCTGATTTTGGAATGGCATGGGGAAAACAGACATTATGCTGAGAGAGGGTGTAAATAAAACCCATCTGTTCTTGCACACAGATTAAATAGAGCTCTGGCAATAAGCACAATTGTGACCATCACCATGGTCTATCTCCTGCAGTTGTGGGGTTCCTTTATTTTGCCTGTTTAAAATTAGACCTTTTAGAACTCCCTGTAGGTTGACTATGGGGATAATGACTTGTTATCTGCAACAGCTGAGGGTTTCAGTGTATGTGGTATGAAAATATTTGTATCAGAAGTTAAACCTGCAATGTACTCAAGTGCCCCTCTTCCCAGATCCCACAAGAAAAATTGCTGAGCCAACAAACAAGAATGACAACCCAAGCCCAACACACCCAGCTCCACAGAAACCAGAAGGCATTTGTTAGTCCCTGGGTTTTGAGGATCTTTCCTGATAAGCCTCCTTTGTGCTGCAGGTGCTTTGCAGTGCAACTTGGAGGGAAGCAGTATTGTCCTGACTCGCATTTCCCAGAGGTGAGGATGGACCCACTACAGGAAGCAGCATGGTCATGTAGTGAGCAACTGCTGGGTCATCACTGTGTGAACACCAGATCTGCCTACTGCAAGCAGCCTCTGTTAACCACCGAGTTGTTCAGCAAGCAGAGATTTTCCTGTTAAGAACAGGAAGTCAGGGAACTTTCACATGAACTTACACCTCGAGGGAGGTGATTCTCCCCCTCTACTCCATGCTGGTGAGACCCCACCTGAAGTATTGCATCTAGCTCTGGAGCCCCTATTGCAGGAAGGATCTGGATGTGCTAGAACATGTCTAGAGAAGGGCCACAAGGACAGTCAGAGGGCTGGAGCTCCTCTCCTATAAGGACAGACAGAGAGTTGGGGCTGTTCAGTCTGGAGAAGAGAAGGCTACAAGATGACCTTCTTGTGGCCTTCCAGTATCTGAAGGGGGCCTACAAGAAAGCCAGGGAGGGACTTTTTAAGGTGTCAAGTAATGATAGGACTAGAGGGAATGAAGCAAAAATTAGAAGTGGGTAGATTCAGATTGCATGTTAGGAAGAAGTTCATCCCCATGATGGTGGTGAGACACTGGAACAGGTTGCCCAGGGAGGTGGTGGAAGCCTCATCCCTGGAGGTTTTTAAGGCCAGGCTGGACGGGGTTCTGAGCAACCTGACGTAGTGTGAGGTGTCCCTGCCCATGGCAGGAGGGTTGGAACTGGATGATTCTTGAGGTCCCTTCCAACCCTGACAATTCTATGATTCTGTGAACTAGACAGAAGCAGGGGGATACTAAAACGCAGTTCAGCACACTAATAAAGAAGCATTTAGTGACCTACTCTAAGTGTTAGATAGCAGAGGAGACCATGTGAAATTTGTTTACATCCTATTTCAGACAAGGCACCAAGGGACATACTTGTAAATTACTTTTAATCTGATCTAGAGAACAAGTTTTCAGTGGTTTGGGGCTTTTCCCCCCCCTCTTCTTCCTGCTGTTTGTGTTTCTGGCAGTGCTGGGTTAGCAGCTGGACTTGATGATTTGAAGGTCTCTACCAAGCAAAATGATTCTGTGATTCAGTGACCACCCACTAAGACCAGGTTGCTCAAATTCCCACCTAGCTTGGCTTGTTAGTCTCTACTGGATGGATTACAATCCTACAGAAAGCTCTCTGAACTCCTGCTCTGCAATTAGCTTCAACAAGACCAAGTGCAGGGTCCTGCATCTGGGTCGAGGCAATCCCAGGCACAAATACAGGCTGGGCAGGGACTGGCTGGAGAGCAGCCCTGAGGAGAGAGACTTGGGGGTGCTGGTGGACGAGAAGCTCAACATCAGCTCTCAATGTGCACTTGCAGCCCGGAAAGCCAATCAGATCCTGGGCTGCATCAGGAGAAGTGTGACCAGCAGGTCAAGGGAGGTGATTCTCCCCCGCTACTCAGCTCTGGTGAGACCCCATCTTGAGTACTGCGTCCAGTTCTGGAGCCCATATTACAGGAGAGATGTGGACGTGCTGGAGCGTGTCCAGAGAAGGGCCACGAGGATCATCAGAGGGCTGGAGCACCTCTCCTATGAGGACAGACTGAAGGAGTTGGGGCTGTTCAGTCTGGAGAAGAGAAGGCTCTGAGGTGACCTCATTGTGGCCTTCCAGTATCTGAAGGGGGCCTACAGGAAGGCTGGGGAGGGACTTCTCAGGATCTCAGGTAGTGATAGGACTAGGGGGAATGCAATGAAGCTGGAAATGGGGAGATTCAGGCTGGATGTGAGGAAGAGGTTCTTTACCATGAGAGTGGTGAAGCCCTGGAATGGGTTGTCCAGGGAGGTGGTTGAGGCCCAGTCCCTGGAGGTGTTTAAGACCAGGCTCAACGAGGCTCTGGCCAGCGTGATCTAGTGTAGGGTGTCCCTGCCCATGGCAGGGGGTTGGAACTAGATGATCCTTGTGGTCCCTTCCAACCCTGACTGATTCTATGATTCTATGATTCTAGATCATCTGTCTTCTCCAACCAAGGGAGCTCTCCTCCTAGCCCAGACAGGGCACAAACCCAGGCACCCTTCCTGAGAATGCATGGTGGCAACCAGGACTCCTCACTCCTTGGCACAGTTGCACAGGACACCTCAATGTCCTTCTTGGAGTGAGGGGAACAAAAGTGAGGGCTGAGCTCCCTGGTGCAATGTTCTGAGAACAACTAGCTGCTAAAATGAAGTAAACCTCTACTTTGTTTACTTTCCTCTCTGTTGATCTCCTTTCCTGTGAGCAGGTCTAAATCAAGACACAATACATGGTGGGAATACAAAAGAGAAACCGAAGCAGTCAGGGCTTCCTGTGGAGTAATGCAGAAAACATACTGCCTGCAGCCTCAGCGAGGAGAAAGGCTGTGGGAACGCTGCTGAAGCAGCCCTTGACAGCCTGAGAGAGATCAGTGGGCCTAGGCTCAGAGCTGTGCACGCATCTCCAGCACAAACAGCACGAGAACCGAGAGCCTGGACCTCCCATCATCACAGATTGAGAGAAAAACACTGATCATCTACTGCTGGTTTTAAAGGCTTTGTGTTTTCAAATAATTGAGAGTGCCTGCAAACCACCCTGTACACCATGAGACCTCTTCAAACCACGGAAACCACATGTGCCTAGCCTAGGAGAGACACCAAGAGGCAGGCCTTCCCAGCCAGCAACCCAGCAGCATTCTCTGAAACATCAGAAACAGCCCAGAACAGGGACAGCAACAGGTAACCTGTTACAGGGTGAGAGATACCAGCCACATCTTAGGGAAACATCAGGATGGATGCCACTGAACCCAAACTGATGAAGTCAAGTACCTAGTTCTTTGAAGGAGCTGGATGTAGAGACATCTACATTACTACTGACACCAAGATGAGAACTGGCCTCACCTCTAACACCACAAGACAGGGGAAAGGGCTCAAAGCCATCTGCCTTTAACTTCTAAAATATAATTGCATCACACGCTGTCAAGACTGCAGTCTAGACAAGATCTTCCAAAACCTTGAGGATCACACTGACCTTGAAACTAACCTAACTGATTATGAGAAATTATGGTAATGAGAACAATCAAAGAGATCCCCACAACAGCAAGGCCAGGAGTGGTTAGGGGTCTGGAGCACAAGCCCTATGAGAAGGGGCTGAGGGAGCTGCAGTTGTTTAGCCTGGAGAAGAGAAGGCTCAGGGAAACTTTATTGCTGTCTACAACTACCTGAAGGGAGGTTGTAGCCAGGAGGGGGTTGGTCTCTTCTCCCAAGCAACCAGCACCAGAACAAGAGGACACAGCCTCAAGCTGTGCAGAGGACAGTTTAGGCTTGATCTTTGAAAGAAGTTTGATGTATTGAGGAACCTTTACCTTCAAACATCCAGTTCAAAACTAGCTAGGAGCTAGAATAAGTTGTGACTCAGTTCCAATTACTTCAGAAGCAGCTTTTACTCCTTCATAGGCAGCTAGAATCTCTTTCTCTGTTGGGAGTATAATTTGAATCTGAGCCTCCGTAGCCATGACTCCAGAAACCAAGTGGATGAAAGGAGGAGTTAGACTTAACTAAACGCAGCCAAGGTCAGCCCAAAAGCAGGTTAATCTCTCCTGAGCAAAGCAGAGAAGAGATCAGAAAAGAATCATAGAATCAATAAGGCTGGAAACGACCTCAAAGATCATCAAGTCCAACCTGTCACCCAACACCTCATGACTACTAAACCATGGCACCAAGTGCTATATCCAATCCCCTCTTGAACACCTCCAGGGATGGTGACTCCACCTCCCTGGGCAGCACATTCCAAAGGCTAACAATGCTCTCTTTGAAGAACTTTCTCCTCATCTCCAGCTTAAACTTCCCCTGGCACAGCTTGAGACTGTGTCCTCTTGTTCTGATGCTGATTGCCTGGGAGAAGAGACCAACCCCCTCCTGGCTACAACCTCCCCTGACCCCTGCCTGTAGAAAGAATTGTTTTGGTACAGCCAGTCTTATAGCAGATATTTCTCCAATGAACTTGCTTAGAATAATCTTTAGTTTTCCTTTTTACACCTGATAATTATTTATTTACATTTTTCTACTCTTCTGCTGAAAAATCTGTAATTAAATTTTAAAGGCATAGCCTAGAACCACCACAAAGTTCTCTCCAGAGAGATTGCCCATTGGAATGGGCTGCCCAGGGAGGCGGTGGGGTCAACGTCCCTGGAGGTGTTTTAGAAAAGCCTGGATGAGGCACTTAGTGCCATGGTCTAGTTGATTAGTTAGGGTTGGGTGATTGGTTGGACTTGGTGATCTCGGAGGTCTCTTCCAACCTGGTTGATCCTGTGATTCTGTGGACACCTCACAAGCAGCAGCTGGAACAGATTCTGGTTCTTCAGCAGCTTCAGCTGATCAGGCTGATGCAGTAATAGTGCTTCAACAGGCAAAAGAAACTGCTAACAGCAGACTTCAGCAATTGCATCGTGCACCACTCAGAGCAACTGTGCCCTTCACAAATAGTTTTGATAAGCTTCTGACTGGCCAAGATACTGGGCTGACCTTAGAAGTAGGAAGGCAGGGAGATAGCCCCTGACAAAGGCTCTCTGGAGGCTCTCTGTCCTGCACACAAAAGCATCCTCACTCCCAGCAGAGCAGCCTCCAGAGCAGCAAGGTGGAGAGAGAGCTCAAAGGGATGCTGAGCCTCTTTCAGAGGATGCATCAAAGGACCAGTGAGCCTTCAGATTGCAGGGGGCATTAACAGCAACGGGGGGAACAACATCAACATGCTGCACATGAATCAGGACTGGGAATTTTCCTTCCTGCCCTGCAGAGCAGCTCTGTCTCAGGTTCTCAATGGGGAAAAGGACCTGGGGGTCCTAGTGGATGGAAGGTTGACCATGAGCCAGCAATGTGCTCTTGGGGCTAAGAAGGACAGTGGTTAGTAGGTCAAGAGAGGTTCTTCTCCTCCTCCTCTACTCTGCCCTAGTGAGGCCACATCTGGAATACTGGGTCCAGGTCTGGGCCCCTCAACTTAAGGACTTCAGGGAACTACTTCAAAGAGTCCAGGGCAGAGCCACAAAAATGACTAAGGGAGTGGAACATTTCCTTGTGAGGAAAGACTGAGGGAGCTGGGGCTCTTTGGCTTGGAGAGGAGGCGGCCGAGGGGTGACCTCATTGTTTATAAAGATGTAAAGGGTGAGTGCCAAGAAGATGGTGCCAGTCAATACTCAGTGATGCCCAATGACAGGACAAGGGGCAATGGGTAGAAGAAGTTCCACGAAAACAGGAGGAAATTTTTCTTCCCTGTGAGGGTGCCAGAGCACTGGAACAGGCTACCCAGGGGGTTGTGGAATCTCATTCTCTGAAGTCATTCAAAACCTGTCTGGATGTGTTCCTGCGTGATCTGCTCTAGGTGATCCTGCTCTAGCAGGGGGGTTAGACTCCATCTTTTGAGGTCCCTTCCAACCCTTAACATTCTTTGATTGTGTGATATGCAGGAGACCCTCCTGAACAACTTGAGCATAGAAAGTGCAGCCAAGAATACTACTCAAAGAGAAAAGGAAAGGAGAAAAAACCAAACCAAACCATGAAAACCATTCATTACCAATAGAGAAATGAAGTTGGCATGGCAAACTTGAAACTGGTCACCTAATTCGGTATAAACAATGCTCACACTTCCTAAGGGATGATTCAAGACCTGTGTCTGGAAGCAATCTCTTGCTCATACAAACAACGAAATCAGGAAGAAGTTCATGAATCACATACAGCACAAGTTTGAAACTCCCAAGTACACAGAAGCAGCCTGCACTCCACTGCAGCAACACACATTCTGAGCAAACACCAAGAGCTGCACGCAGCAGAAGGTCAGCATGACACCAGAAGAGCCCTTCTGCAAGAGCTGCTCCTCCCTCAGCTTGTGGCTAACCAGCTTGGAAAAACAAACACATCAATCAGGAGAAGCCAGGGTTTGTGTGTGCTATTACCAAGCAAGACTCCAGCTCAGAAACTCTTTTTCAGACAGGTTTATGCTCATCTCTCCTGAAAATGGAACTGCAGAGCAGGCCTGAGCTGAAGCACGGGTTGGAAAGCGTTGCAGGGAGGCAGAATCGTACTGTGATACAATCATTCAGGTTGGAAAAGACCTCCGAGATCGTTGTCTGTTTACTCAGCACTGCCAGGTCACCATTAATCCATGGCCCTCAGCACCACATCTACATGACTCTGGAAGTCCTCAAAGGATGGGGACTGCCCTGGGCAGCCAGGGCCAGGCCTTGACAGCCTTTTTGAGAAAGAAACAGGATGATGGATTCTCTCACACCAGCACTGTCTCAGTCTCTCAGTGACTATCCCGAAGACAGGTTATTTTTATAGCCATTAGTGAGAGAGGGGAAAACAGATCACATTTAGCAGGGTACAGATCTGCTGCTCTGGGAGCTCGTCCTGCCTGCCACTGCTGTTCTGCACAGACAAAGCCAACGATCCCCTCGGTGGCAGAGGGACCCCACATGTCCCCCGCACTACATGGCACAAAGACACATCATGACAGCTTCATGTGTGGCACAAGCTCGAGCTGATACCCTCAGCACTTGCCCCACACACCAGTAAATGCCAGTACAAACAGGCAGAAGAGTGATCTTGTCAGTTCTGAACAAGTGTGCTCCAAAACATGGTTTTGGAATGGTCCTGTTTCCCCTTCCAGAAGCAGGCTTAATTCTACAGCAAGCATGCTGAAGAACAACAAAGAGGAAGAAAAACCCACTCATGCTGGTGTAAGTTGTCCAGGTTTTTCATTTAGCCTTTTTGTCACAAAGTTCAAAGTCAACTCCCCTGTGGGTGAGTTTCCACAGGAAATCCTGCCCTTCATTCCCTCTTATCCCCACAGAGAACAGCTTCCTTTTGCTTGCAAGGCAGCTGCCTGCAGTCCTGCGCCCGAGCAAACGCTGCTCACACTAAATATAGATTGTCAGGGAAGGAAGCATTGGGCAGGCAAAGCAGGGAGCACAGCCACATGCCCTGTGAAGACACAGAAACTGCAGACTAAGGAACAGCAGAGATAAGAACTTTCCTCCTGAGTTTGAGAAAAAGCTTAAAATAAACGCCAATAACATCCAAAGCAACAAAAACATGCACAGGTCGGAAATGAATCCCATCAGCATCCCAGCCTCAAATGATGGCTGCTCCTCTTCAGGTACAGGACATAAGATTGCTGCAATTTATTTTTCAAGCACACAAAAAAATCACAGAATATATCCAGTTGGAAGAGACCTCAAAGATCATCCAGTCCACCCTTTGACCCAGCACTGAAGGGTCAACACTAAACCATCTCCCTAAGCACCAAGTCCACAGGCTGCTGAAACGCCTCCAGGGTCAGTGATTCCACCAGTGCCCTGGGCAGATCATTCCAATGTTTGAGAAACCCCTCTGTAAAGAAACATTTCCTAACATCCAGCCTGAACCTCTCCTAGTGCATAAGGTTTTTCTTACTTTTGGCAATCCCATGCACTGCATATAGAACCAGGGTCCACCTTCTCAGCTGACCACCTCACCCCCAGCTTGATGGTTCTCAGCCAAGCATACTCACACTTTGCTCATGAAAGTGAACCCTGGTTTGTCACAAGCCCTACACAACCCAAGCAGCTTGTGTGACCCACTCCACAGGTGAGCATGACCATCAGTGGTGCCATCTAACCTCAGTTCTGTCTTCAGTCACACTGTCTCTCAGCACAAAGGACACACCACCAGAAGTGCAGGCTAAACTGGATGCTGCTGGGTTATCTCCATTCCAGTGCCTGGCTGCCCCAGAGTTCACTGACACAGCAGCTCCTGCACCAGGCCTGCAGATCCCTGTGGGTCCTGCTTCTGATCTCATCACCACCACCTTCTCCAGACTGCCCTTTCCCCAGCTGCAAACAGACTCTTGTGTAAGCTTCCTCAAACACATTCCCATACAGATACATCCCAAGTTCCTGCATCTGCACGCCCAGAGCCCCCTCCAAATGAGAAACAAAGCCAAAAATGCTTTTCCTTGTGTAAAATAAGCACCTGCCTGGACTCAAGTTGAGAATCCAGTCCAGAAGTCTTTACTTTCACCCAAAGAAGCCTAATAAAAGTTTTCAGAGGTGGCAAGATGAAGCTTGTTTGTTCCCTGATCCTACCATATCCAGACAAAAAGAGACACTTGAGAAGTTCACCGTCACCTTGAGACACCACTAGCAGCAACAAGCTGCACTCCTACAGCAGCTTCACCACAGCTGCTTCCACCCAAAGCTGTCAGCTCTGATGCTGTTGTGTTCTAAACACCACACTCTCCTCTTTCTGTCCTTACAGACAGTTGTTTTATTTTCCCTATTTTTAAATTAAGTGTTGAGCCATAGTTACCCAATTCCCACTTGCCTCCCAAGCACACTCTTCAAAACCTGCCACATTCAACTGGAGTTTAGCAGGACAGGGAACATTTCATAAACATTTCACTATGCTAAGAGTCTTCTGACCACCACTGGAGGGAAGCATCAAAGCTGTCATTACTCTCTCAGCACCACCTGTATAAAGGTTTCATTTTAACAGATTAGTCATCAGTGTTTCAAAGAAAACCATGGAGCCAACTATGTATTTGCAGATGTGGGCAGATAAATCAATGAATTTAGTTATTGTCAAACAAGTATGGCCAGTGGGTAGCAGTGTAAAGTGGTATTTAGCATCTACAGTGCCGGCAAAAAAAAAACTGCTGGCTGCAAAGGGGATACCAAAACCAAACTGGTTCCTCAAAGAGAAAACCCAAAGCAGATCTCCTGCTCTTCCCAGAGCTTTCCATCCCAACTTAGAATCATAGAATTGCTAGGGTTAGAAGGGACCTCAAGGATCATCTAGTTGCAACACCCCTGCCATGGGCAGGGACACCTCAAGCTACAGCAGGTTGCTCACAGCCACACTAGTTCTGGGCCCCTCAGTTTAGGAAGGATGTTGACTTGCTGGAACGTGTCCAGAGAAGGGCAACAAAGTTGGGGAGGGGTTTGGAACACAAGCCCCATGAGGAGAGGCTGAGGGAGCTGGGGTTGCTTAGCCTAGAGAAGAGGAGACTCGGGGGTGACCTTATTGCTCTCTACAACTACCTGAAGGAGGTTGTAGCCAGGTGGGGGTTGGTCTCTTCTCCCAGGCAGCCAGCACCAGGACAAGAGGACACAGTCTCAGGCTGCACCAGGGGAGGTTTAGGCTGGAGGTTAGGAAGGAGTTCTATACAGAGAGAGTGATTGGCCATTGGAATGGGCTGCCCGTGGAGGTGGTGGAGTCACCATCATTGAAGGTGTTCAGGAGGAGGCTTGATGGGGTGCTTGGTGCCATGGTTTAGTTGTTTGGGTGGGTTGGATTGGTTGATGGGTTGGACGCGATGATCTTGAAGGTCTCTTCTCAATTCTATTCTATTCTATTCTATTCTATTCTATTCTATTCTATTCTATTCTATTCTGCCTGGCTTTCAAAACCTCCAGGCATGAGGCTTCCACGACCTCCCTGGGTAACCTGTTCCAGTGTCTCACCACCCTCATGGGGAGAGCTACCTAACACCCAATCTGAATCCAGCCATTTCTATTTTTGTTCCATTCCCCCCAGTCCTATCACTCCCTGACACACTAACAAGTCCCTCCCCAGCTTTCTTGTAGCCCCCTTCAGATACAAGAAGGTCTCCTCAGAGCCTTCTCTTCTCCAGACTGAATAGTCCCAGCTTCCTCCACAATTCTGTCTGAAACTGGCCAAACCCAGTGACAGTCACTAATAAAAGACAATAATACTATTTTTCTAAGTTTCATTCCAACTCTGCAAACCAGAAACTGGAAATGGAGCTGAAGCCTTCCCATTTTTGCATTTTTGCAGAATTAGGGCCCAAATGGCCTTCCTGCAGATTTTAACTAAGTAACAGGGAAGGCTCCCACCAGCCAGCAGCAAACAGTGCAGGAGTTAAAGCACGTTTTCACCAGCTAATGGGCTCCCTTTGCAGCAGCAGTTTACCCAGGGGAGCTAAGGTTAAGGCTGTGCAGCCCACGCAACATCATGCTGGTAAACAGCTTCCAGCACTTCCCAGGCACCAGGTAGGATCTGTGGTGTTAGCTCCCATGCCTGCACTGGTGGTCTCAGCACTCATTTCTTGCTTTGTGTTGGTGATTTATGTCCAAAGGCTAGGTGAGTACCTTGGTTGTAACTCCTGTGAAAAATGTAATTTCACACCAGTGGATACAGAAAGAAACTGGCAAGCATGATGTAAGTGCTCTTTAAAGTCTAACAACCAGCAAGCCACTAACAAGCCCTCAAATCTCCCAGTTCTCAGCATGTTGCAGCAGTTCCACCAGCACACTGGCTTCAACCAATTGGGCTGGGTTTGACAGCTCCCCTCAGCGATGCCTCAAGGATGTGCCCCCTTCTACTGCATGCCAAGGACAGAAACACCCCCAACTACAGCCCAGGGCTGAAAAACCCAACTAATTTTCCCAGCATGAGCAGGGATGTGAGAAGCTGCACAGCTGGAACAAGCTCTGCAGGGCTCAGGGGTATTACTGCTACAAAATCTGTTTTCAAAGTGCCTTCCTTCCCCCCACCCCCCCCACATGCTTTCATTCACCATGTTTTATCAAAACATCTTTTTGACATATGCTTAAGTAGCACTAATTCAATGCAAATGAAATCCTAAAGGGTAAAGCAGACAGCTGCTTAAGGAACAGAAGCTACACAAATCATGTCAGAAATGTAAAGCAGCACCCTGGTTGGGAAAACAAAGAGATCAGCTACTAAAGCAGAAGGTGAACAAGTTCTGCTACCCTATTCACTGCCTGGGGCAACCTTTCTTCAAGGCTTCTGTGATCTGCTTCCCATCTGATCCCACTCCTCCACCCATGTCAGTTTTGAGTCATTTTTCTCATGCCACATTTCTCAGGTGAACATTTGGCAGCTCCACCTCCTGTCTTCATCTTCCATCAGAGGTTTCACCCAGCAACACATCATCCACCTCACCTCATCCTGAATCACCGCTCTGAGGAGTGCCAGCCCTGGGCCAGCACCACAGTCTGCTGGGCATCTGAAAGAGAGACACAGCCGATGTCCCAAGTAAATCTGTAGCTATAACTATCCATGTATTTTGTACAGCTATGCATATGCAAATATATGCTCAATGATGTATTAACTATTCAAAAGATTACAGGGAGATCAGCAGGCTAAAAGCCAGCATAAGAGGCTGTTTTCCATACACAAGCTGTTCAACTCCTGTCACATTTTTACAGCACCCCTTGAAAGTTTAAAAGGAATCACAGAATGGCTCAGGTTGGAAGGGACCTTAGAGATCACCTACTCCAACCTTCCCGCTACAGGCAAGGACACCTTTCAGCTAGCCTCAGCTGCTCAAGGCCTCATCCAACCTGCCCCTGAACACCTCTCCAGGGAAGAGGCATACACAGCCTCCCTGGGAAACCTATTCCAGAGTCTCACCACCCTCATACTGAAGAGCTTCTTCCTAGGATCCAGTCTAAACCTACTCTTCCTCAGCTTAAAACCATTCCCCCTTGTCCTATTGCTAGACACCCTTAGGGGTGTCCTCAGCTCTCCTGTAGGATCTCTCCAGGTATTACAAGGCAGCTATAAGGTGTTCCCAGAGTCTTCTCCAGGCTGAACAACCCCAGCACCCTCAGCCTATCCTCACAGCAGAGGTGTTTGAAGCCCTTGGGATCATCTGTGTCCTTCCTCTGGACTTGCTGCAACAGCTCTGCATCCTTCTTATGACTGGGACACCAGAACTGGATGCAGTATTCGAGGTGGGGTCTCACCAGAGCAGAGTAAAGGGGCAGAATCAATTCTCTTGCCCTGCTGGCCACAATCCTCTTGATGCAGCCCAAGATAGGATTTGCTTTCTGAGCTGCATGAGCACACTGCTGGCTCATGTTGAGCTTCTCAATCAACACAGCCAGGTCCCTCTATTCAAACCTACTGTCAACCCACTCCACGCCCAGCCTCGATTTGTGCCTGGGAAGTTTCGTAGATGTTTACAAGGAGGTTTCCCAAGCACAAAAGCCATCCTGAGACAGAGCAAAAAAAAAAACCTCTCTGCTGCAAATCCAGTGAGTGAGAAGGCAGGAAACTTTGGCCAAAAACACCCACAGCCAAACAAAGAAAACAAACAACCAGAAGCCAGCCTCCCACTGTTATTTGAGCAAGAAAGCTCTTAGGAAGGCTCTAGAAGACAAGTGGATTTTACATTAGGTCAGACAGTTTATTCTCAAAATAGGAGAATGTTAAATAAGTGAAGAAACAAGACATGAAGTGAAAATACCTTGCGACAGAATAAGAAAACTATCTTTGTGAGTGCAGTCTGGACAGATGCTCCACCAGACCAGACTGTATGGATCACTGGTGGGGAAAGCATTTTGCAGTCACCAGGATGCAAACCAGGTACCTCACCAACAAGAGCTGGGCAGCAGGAATGACCACTTTTACCTATTTGTGTGGGTAAAAGTACTAGTGTGGGACTCCAAAGGAGGTCTATCAGCTCCTGGGGGAAGATGCTGTTGGTCAAAAGCTCCCCCACATATAAAGAGAACAATAGAAGAGGCTGGGCTGGTCTCTTTTCCCAGGCACCCAGCACCAGAACAAGAGGACACAGTCTCAAGCTGCACCACGGGAAGTTCAGGCTGGATGTTAGGAAGAAGTTCTTCACAGAAAGAGATTGCCCATTGGAATGTGCTGCCCAGGCAGGTGGTGGAGTCACTGTCACTGGAAGTGTTTAAGAAGAGACTGGATGAGGCACTTGGTGCCATGGTTTAGTTGATTAGATGGTGTTGGGCTGGACTTGATGATCTCGAAGGTCTTTTCCAACTTGGTTAATTCTACTCTATTCTATTCTAAATCCACAGGTATAACAACAACAACAACAAAAGGACATACAAAAAGGAATGAGAAGTCTTTTCCAAATCACAGCAAGCAGAACCTCTCTTCATCTATTGCTGCATCCACCCAGATGAGAACAGGTTCACAGCACATCAGCTACAAGACTCAGCCCTGCAAGAAAGTCTGGCTCAAATTCCACAATTTCTTGCTTCTGTAGAGAGTTGTAGCCTCCTAAGACCGTTCCTGACAACAGACTTTCTGTATGAGCTGCCCCAGCCCTTCTCACCACTAGAGGAGGGCTGCTTGTGGATTCACATCCTGACATCCTCACCTCTGACATTATCCAAACCTCTCAGCATACTCACTGCACTCACCCAGCAGGACAACTGAACAGGCAGCCAGACTGTGCAGAGAGGCCATGGGGTCTCCACAGCCCAGCCAAAGAGATCTCTGGGCTCCTGCCAGCCCTGGTCGTCCTGGGCTCTGTGACCTGTGTTCAAACTCTTACAGGTTTATTTTCTTTCTCCCCTATAAGTGTGCCCTGCAGGATGTTAAAGTGACTCAACATCATTCAACCAACAGTTTATAGCACAGAGAGTATGAAGTGGGAGGGCTCAGGTTGTACTTTCCCTTGCTGAACTCTCACCCTATCTAGGGTTGTGCCAAGCTTCTTCCAGCCCTGTTACTGCCATTTCTGCTGAGGTGGACATGATGTAGCAAGGGGATGACTCCTCACTTCTGGGGACTCTCTGGCCAGGTGCTTCCCCAACATCAATCTTAAAATAATGATCTTGGAAAGAAAAAAAATTCAAACCAAACCAAACTATGTGCTGCAGTCATTGTGCCTCATCTTCTATCCTCTGCTACAGTCCCAGCACTGCTCCAGAAATGTGCTGAAGATCACTAATTCACCACTAATTATTCACCTCCACAGCTGTGGAGGCTCCAAGCACTGTAAGTGTTCAGGGGCAGGGTGGATGATGCCTTGACCAACCTGGTCTAGTAAGAGGTCTCCCTGCCCATGGCAAGGCAGTTGGAACTAGATGATCTTTGAGGTCCCTTCCAACCCAAACTAATCTGTGATTCTATGAAATTCCTACAGCACATTTTTTAGCACAAATTCACCACTGGGACACAGGGTGGGTGGCTACAAAGTTCTGCGCTGACTGCAAGTGTGGGTCTCTAAAGCACATGAAACAAGTATGAGATATTTTAACTTCCAGCACCATAAGCCACTTGCAAAGTGGAACTGCTAGATCTCCCCAGGTTTTAAATATTCAATAGCACAGAAATAAGAAACTGGGAAAGTTAACTCAGAGCATTTCTGAGACAAGAATATTTCTGGAAGTCAGGAAGAAAATGCAGAGAGCTGCATTTCCTGTGTCCGCTCTCATTGGGTTCCTTTTAATATCTGGCTAAGAAACAGTTTTGTCTCTCAGAGTTCTCTTTAACTATTTAATACTGAAGTTGGCTTATGAGATCAGCAGGATGTGGTAGGAAGTTCACAGAATGGTTTAGGTTGGAAGGGACCTTAAAGACCATCCAGTTCTTCCTTATGTCTCATCTAAATCCAGCTTCTTCCAATCTCTAGCCGTCACCCCTCACCCTGTCACTCCATGCCTTTGCAGAAGTTTATGAACAACTGTTGAAAACCCCTCAAGGTAAGGGCAAAAAATGGTCTCTGCTTGTGTGGGATTAAAAACCCCATAAAAAAATGGTAGATGCTAGGCCAAGCAGTCATGAGGTCTTGGGTGACAGGTTGGACTTGATCTTTGAGGTCTTTTCCAACATCATTGATTCTATGATTCTAAGTCTTAGGAGCCTCTTGCTGCTTGGCCACCAGCCAACAGATGGCCACAGTGTCTCATCCCACATGAGCTGTTCCCGGCTTCCCTAGCACAGAAGCAGGCAGTGGAATCAACACAGACATGCAGGGCAGAGAAGCAGCAGCCAGCTCCCTAGCTGCACAAAGAGCAGAGCTGTGCTGGCCAGGTTCAGCAGGGTCAGAGCAAACTCTTGCCCTCATACACCCAGACCGACCCTAGCAGGAGGGCTGCATCCGTGGGTACCATCCCCCTCGCCCTCCTGTTACACTTCCAGAGTACTGGCAAACTACTCAATTTCCTGATTCTTACCCCCAAAATCAGCAGCTGAAGAACACAGGCTGCTGTCATTCATAGCAAGTTGAACCAAACAAAACCACACCTCTGTAACACTTCACCTCATGAAACAGCACTTTGCTTTCTATGCTCATCTTAAACATTCACAAGACAGAGGCAAGAATAGAGACTTTCTGAGCAGAAGTTATATGTTCTGAGTGTTACAGCAAACTACATTTTTCTCACTCCAGTAAGAGACAAGAGACTGCAGCAGGAGAGCTGACATTGCACACACATGCCCAGAACTCTTCCTGACCCACTGTACCTACACAGCTTGGTGCACCAGAATAAACTCGTGCTTGACCATTAAACAAGTCAGGTACTGCAAGAACATGCACCTGGGTCCTGCTTATCCATTGTGTTTTAAAGAAAATCACTCTTTTTCCCTAGCAGCGTGCAGCAGAACTCAGCTGATGGTGATGAAAAGAGATTTTCTTCGGAGGAGGAGACATCTGCAGTTTAAAAACTGATCTTCCATCTCATAAAAATCTCTCCTGCAACTACAAACAAGGGCTCATGTCCATGCAGGGGATGGACTTTGGGGAGGAGAGGTGGACCTCCACAGCGGGGGGAACGGAGCCTGGAGAGGGAAAGCAGACCTCCACGGGTGGGGGGAGGAAGGACGGAGCCCGGAGAGGGGAAGTGGACCTCCACGGGTGGGGGGAGGAAGGACGGAGCCCGGAGAGGGGAAGTGGACCTCCACGGGTGGGGGGAGGAAGGACGGAGCCCGGGGAGGGAAAGCGGACCTCCACGGGAGGGGGAACAGAGCCCGGGGAGGGAAAGTGCACCTCCAAGGGGGGAAGGGAGCCCGGGGAGGGAAAGCGGACCTCCACGGGGGGGGGGAAGGGAGCCCGGGGAGGGAAAGCGGACCTCCACGGGGAGGGGGGAGGAAGGGAGCCCGGGGAGGGAAAGCGGACCTCCACGGGGAGGGGGAGGAAGGGAGCCCGGGGAGGGAAAGCGGACCTCCACGGGGAGGGGGGAGGAAGGGAGCCCGGGGAGGGAAAGCGGACCTCCACGGGGAGGGGGGAGGAAGGGAGCCCGGGGAGGGAAAGCGGACCTCCACGGGGAGGGGGGAGGAAGGGAGCCCGGGGAGGGAAAGCGGACCTCCACGGGGAGGGGGGGAGGAAGGGAGCCCGGGGAGGGAAAGCGGACCTCCAGGGGGCGGGGGGGGAGACGGTGCCCGGGGAGGGAAAGCGGACCTCCAGGGGGCGGGGGGAGACGGTGCCCGGGGAGGGAAAGCGGACCTCCACGGGGCGGGGGAGACGGTGCCCGGGGAGGGAAAGCGGACCTCCACGGGGCGGGGGGAGACGGTGCCCGGGGAGGGAAAGCGGACCTCCACGGGGCGGGGGGAAGACGGTGCCCGGGGAGGGAAAGCGGACCTCCACGGGGCGGGGGGGAGACGGTGCCCGGGGAGGGAAAGCGGACCTCCAGGTCAATGAGCAGCTCTGGCACTCCCTCAGAGCAGCGTGAAGCTGACACGCTCACAGTGCGCCTGCTAAGGTATCAGGCAACCCTACCCAACGTCTAACAAAGCAACAGAACCAAAGAGCAGAGCCAACCTCCACAAGCATCCTGTGACACCCGTGGAGAAGCAGTAGGCTTGCTACAACACTCAGACCCAAGTGAGCAGCTTCATGAGCTATCAGCGGAGATCTCCTGAGCGCCGGCCAGAAACAGCACTGCTGCGGCCAAAAAAATCTATTCTGTGTCTGTGGCTCCAGAAATTCAAAGCCACTATGGAAAATTTCGTATATTTAAACCCAACTATTAAGAGATATCCTGTTTGCAGTGAGGTAACACCTCTATTTTTCTCTGTCACAAGGAAGTGCACTTCACCTCCTATCAACATTTCTGAGCGGCGCTGGAATGGCTCTTTTCCTGTTTTGGAAAAAAAATGGGTTTCAGGCTCAAGTCAGACCCCGACTAAAAGGAAAGGTTTCTTTCATTGACTTTTTCCCCTCCTAATTTTGTTGTTGATGTTCATATTTTGAAACATCCTAAATGTATGACTGGTAAAAAGCACTTTGAGTCACTCCAAGTTTCCACCTTGAGTAGTGCTTTGCTTTTACAAGGAGAGGCTGAGAGACCTGGGACTGCAGAAGAGCAGCCTGAGAGAGGATCTGATCAATGCTCAGCAAGAGCTAAGGGACAGTGGTTAAAAAGGAGGGATCAGCCCATGTTAGTGGTGCTCAGTGATAGGGCAAGGGGCAACAGGCACAAAGCGGAACCCTAAAGGTTCCATCTGAACAGGAGAAGAAATTTTTGGTGTGAGGGTGCTGGAGCCCTGGAGCAGGCTGCCGAGAGAGGTTGTGGAGTCTCCTTCTCTGGAGAGATTCCAAACCCACCCAGCCATTGTGATTCTTGCAAAGCTGCTGTGGGTGCCCCTGATTTAGCAGTGGGGGGGTTGGACTGGATGATCTCCAGAGGGCCCTTCCACCCTACCACTTTGGAATTCTATGAGTCTTCTGACTACTTGAGGGAGATTAGAGTGAAATCAGCTTCCGGGGTACCACAGTTCAAGGCTGCAGCAAATATGAGGTTGTAAATGTGTCATGCGTTGTAAATGGCGTTTTATCTGTCTCTCTTTGAGAGCTACAGAAAATGTATTAACATATCAAGATGTGAATTGCTAGAGGGAAACCAAAAGTAAGCCTGTCCACAGGTTTGGGAGTGAGAATCAGCCAAGGCTATGAACACAGCCCCTGGCACAACAGACAGGAACTGCCCCACATCTCTCAGGCTTGAGCTGCTGTTTCCAACAGCTCACTCATGGAGAATAGAATAGAATTAACCAGGTTGGAAAAGACCTTTGAGATCATCAACCTATCACCCAACACCATCTGATCAACTAAACCATGGCACCAAGTGCCTCATCCAGGCTCTTCCTAAACACCTCCAGTGATGGTGACTCCACCACCGCCCTGGGCAGGACATTCCAATAGGCAATCTCTCTTTCTAGGAAGAGCTTCCTAACATCCAGCCTAAACCTCCCCTGGCACAGCTGGAGAGGGTATGCCCCTTGGCTGAGGGGACAGAACAGAGGCTGCACCTAGATAAATCTTACCCTTGAGCAGCACCATGCTGAGCCCAGCTGCTGAACAGCATTAGTGAGGTAGGGAACAGCAGTCCCAGGATAATCAAGAACAACTTTGCTCTTCTGCAGGGAAAACATTCCTGCAAGCCAGCCTGAGTAACTCAAAACTGCAGAGCCAGTATGGAAGAACGGTTGGAAGGAAGTGGCACTATCAGATGCTCTGTACTGAGATTTTCACTGTGCAGCACTTCCTATGCTGAAAGACTGTTCCTCACCTCCCAGTACACTGTGATGCACCGACACAACACAACTCTTGCTCTGCAATGGGCAGTATGCAAAGTGCCCAATCGGACAGCAAATCATTTGCAATCACAGAGTTTATACAACAATGACTACAACCTCTTCCCCACCCTTGAAATTCAAGGATTTCAGTTCTCAGAGCAATCTCAGCAATAAAAGCTTGGTCTCTCACCAACTGGAGCCTTTCTCATATAGACCGGTGTAACAGTACATTAGAGGTTGGAAGGGACCTCCAGCGATCGAGTCCAATCCCCCTGCCAAACCACGATCACTTAGGGTAGTCTGCACCAGGAATGCATCCAGGTGGGGTTTGAAAGTCTCCAGAGAAGGAGACTCCACAACCTCCCTGGACAGCCTGTTCCAGGGCTCTGTCACCCTCACTGTAAAGAAGTTTCCCCTCATGTTGAAGTGAAATCTTCTATGTTCAAGCTTGTACCCATTGTTCTTTGTCTTATTATTGTGCACCACACGAAAAATTGGTCCCCTCCACTTGACACCTACCCCTCAGGTATTTACAGACATTGATCAGATCCCCTCTCAGTCTTCTCTCCACAAGACCAAACAGTCCCAGGGCTCTCAGTCTCTCTTCATAGGGGAGATGCTCAAGTCCCCTAATCATCCTCCTGGTTCTCCACTGGACTCTCTCCAGCAGGTCCCTGTTTCTCTTCAACTAAGGAGCCCAACACTGGGCACAGTATTCCAGGTGTGGTCTCACCAGGGATTTCATCAACAACCCCCCACAAGCCTGCCCTTGGCAGACTTGGGGCAGGGCTGCTGTCACGGGGCTGGGGCAGTGGACGTGGCCCTGCTGCTGTCCTCTCAGAAGAGCCACCAGCCACCCATACAGAGAAGGTGAAAGGGACTGGGGACAGAGAAGTGCTTTACTAGGGGACCTGAATACTAATCCAAACTTCAGATCCATGAGATAAATGCAATTTCCTCCCCCAAAATAAGCCCTGTATTTGACTACTAGGAGAGAAGGCACTGTAGTTGGTGTTTTAAAAACCAACTGAACAGATGACAACTTTTACCAGTCTGTTTCTCCAGCCTTCTCACACACCCAGACTTCTCCCCTCTCCATTCCTCACACAGTATTTTCCACAGCTACATAGGAGTTACTCATTGATGCAGTCAGGGGTTAATAAAACTGGAATTATTCACTAACTCACTCTCAAGTACCTAATATATACAGCCTACCATACACCTATTTTATATCTTAGAACCACAGAATCATAGAAGGTTGGGAAAGACCTCAAAGATCACCAAGTCCAACCTGTCACCCAAGATCTCATGACTACTAAGCCATGGCACCAAGTGCCACATCCAGTCCCCTCTTGAACACCTCCAGGGGTGGTTACTCCACCACCTCCCTGGGCATTAGAAACTAAACAGGCCAGCTACACTGGAATTGGTTACATCCATCTTAGGATACTTTAGAGGTTGCCACATTCACATCAACACAGAAGTATCAAGCTGTCTCCCAAATTCCACAGCAAGACATCAGTTCCCTCACACTGCCTTTTCAAGGGTTTAGGAGATCAATATTCCTCCTGCCTGGCCACTCCAGATATGCTTGCATGATGAGTCCATCATGAAGATGCTGGAGATCTGTATCAGTTCATCTGCTTTTTCACTTGGGAGTAGTCAATTCTCTGTTCAATCTATGCCTGTGATAGAATACAGTCTAATATATTCAAACCAGACCTACTCTTGTCTTCAATCATAACTTGCCTGTCACAGACCCTTAAAAAACACACCTCAAACTCCTGAACCACATTAGAACCCCAGAATTTTCCTCCCATCCTCCAGTTCCCAATCTGATCAACAGAAGAATAATGATCAATTCACAGCATATTACTGATCAAAGTGCAAAGACAACGAGTGATTGTGACCTGAGGGCTGAACTGCAGCCCTCCACGGTTTTCAGTCTTCTCTTAGGACTAGCATTAAGCTGCATTGTGCCAGTTCAGAGTCAGCAGCAGGAAACCCTAACTAGAAACTAGGGCACGATGACAAGGAAGTCTCACCAGGCCAGGGAGGATGAGGATATCGTCACAGAGCAATTAATTTCCCTGTAGAGAAGTAACTTGGGTTATTTCTGGCCTCTTCATTAAAGCAGCCTGCTTCAAGTAACCTTTGTTTTGCTCCCCAGAGCCATCTTGCAGCCTGGACACAATGAGTGTGACCAGGAGTTGTCCACCTGTCCGCATCAGAGAGCACGAACCAGGGGGATTAAAAGTCATTGGAGATCAGTAAGTCTGGTAAAGCCAGGCTCAGTAATGGGAGAGAATTCTCTTCCTCCTCTAAAACTCAGGGATCAGGTGAAGGATGCCTGTCACCTAGCCTTGCAAGGAACTGCAGAGGGATCCAGCACTGAGCTCCTGAGAGTCACAGGTTTGAAGAGAGGGGGTTTGGCTTTTTATTCAGTATTAATTTGCTTTCCATATCAATGATGTACTTTGGAAATCTGCTGCTTTATTATTTCAAACCCATTCTGTTACCTGTTTCTGATGCAGGGTTTTGATGTCTCTTATTGGTGGCTGGAGTATCAAGGCTTTTGCAAGGCTGCCCAGGGAATGGATTCATCTTGGATGATTTTTTGGAAGTCTTCTATGCAGTGATTTTATTATTTTTTTCCTCTCTCTAGGGATATTTTTGTTGTAGATGTCCTCATTTTTACACTTATAGCATCCTTTCTCTCCTCATTTTTTCCCTGCTGCTCACACAACGGTGGAGCAATAGAACTGTAATTTTCAACCCCTTGTACTAAAATAGGACAAATCTTTCAGGAACACTAATGACATCTTCTTCAACTCTGTAAAACTTCAGAGGGGGCCAGCTCAGTGACACAAGGACCAGCAGCACCTGTAGCATTTGCTACCAGGAGGCTGTGTACCTGCAGCTTTACTAGCTCCTGAGCATTACTGTGATTAACAGTAAAACAGGAACTGAAATGGACTCTGGATACTTGTTCTGTCCCTCAAGATTAATTATTTATAAGCAAGAAGAAAGGCTGAGAGAGTTGGGGTTGTTCAGCCTGGAGAAGAGAAAGCTCCAGGGAGACCTTATGGTGGCCTTGCAGCACACTTCACTTCATCAGAAAGCTAGGGACAGACTTTTGAGCAGAGCCTGTTGTGACAGGACAGGAGTAATGGTTTGAACTCAAAGAGGGAGATTCAGACCAGAGAGAAGGAAGAAATGTCTGATACCAGGGGTGGTAAGAGCCTGGCCCAGGTTACCCAGAGAGGTGGGAGATACCCCATCACTGGAACCATTCCAGGTCAGGTTGCAGATGTCCCTTCTGACTCTGTATGATGGCAGCATTGTGTTCCTTCTGGGCAGAGCAGTGCTGCCAGGACTGGGGTGGCAGGGGGCATCCTGCTGTCCTTACAGCCCTGTCCCTCAGGAAGCTGCTTCTCCTCTCCTTCAGTCCCCCAGGGCCTCACCTGTGGCTGGCTTTGCTCTATGGCCACTGTTCCTAGCAGCTCTCCTGACTGGGCTACAATGGCACATTGGGAGAGAAGAAGGTCTGGATGCGGGAACACTGAAGAGTAAATCCTCTGGCTGTTGGTGGGTGTCTCCTCTGCACCATGCTGGCAGGTGTCTGGGCAGGCAGTCCCTGGTGACAGTTACCAGTCCCTCTTGGAGTGGCTCTGGCAGCAACATTGGTTGTGGAGGTGAGCCTGGCTGCAGCCATGATCTCACTCTCACGAAGACAATTTCAGTGCCCCTCCATGCAGTCATGGGTACGTAGCCAGCTTCCCATAGTGGTGATGGCATGGTAACAACTCTGTGGTAACAGCAGCTCTTCCTTAAATGGAGACATAGTTTTTAGAAACTCAAGTACTCATAGCTTCCCCGAGTTGCAGCAGCTGGAATGGTGGAGGGGCTAAGACAGTGTCACCGAAATCTTTCCAGGGTTACCTGCCTGTGATTCAAGCACACTGGTGTCACACGTGCCAGAGAACAGATGCCATCCAGAAGGATCGTGATAGGCTTGAAATCAGGCCACTGCCAACTGCATGAGGCTCAACAAGTCAAAGTGCAAGGTCCTGCATCTGGGCCAGGCCAATCTCAGGCACAAATCCAGGCTGGGTGCAGAGTAGGTTGAAAGTAGCTCTCAAGAAAGGGACTTGGGTGTATTGATTGGTAAGAAGCTCACCATGCACCAGCAGTGCCCTCATGCAGCTCAGAAGGCAAATCCTGTCCCGGGCTGCATCAAGACAAGTGTGGCCAGCAGGGCAAGAGACGGGATTCTGCCCCTTTACTCTGCTCTGGTGAGACCCCACCTCAAATATTGTATCCAGTTCTAGTGCTCCCCATCATAAGGGGGAAACAGAGCTGTTGGAGTGAGTCCAGGAGGGCCACAAGGATGATCCAAGGGTCTGCTATAAGAATAGGCTGAGGGAAGTGGGGTTGTTCAGCCTGAGAAAGAGAAGACTCTAGAGGGACCTTATAGCTGTCTTCCAACACCTGAAGGGACCCTACAGGAAGGATGCAGAGGGACTTTTCATAAGGCTGTCTAGAGACTGGACAAGGGGGAATGGTTTGAAGCTGAAGGAGGCTTAGGCTGGATCCTGGAAAGAAGATCTTCATGACAAGGCTGGTGAGACTCTGGAATAGGTTGCCCAAGGAGGTTGTGTATTCCTCCTCCCTGGGGGTGTTCAAGGCCAGGCTGGACGAGGCCCCGAGCAGCTGAGGCTAGTTGAGGCATGGGAAGTTGAAGTAGATGATCTCTGAGGTCCCTTCCAACCTGGTTTCAAGTACCATGACAGAAATAGGGTTTCAGCTCACGACCCTCCATCTGTCTTGTCCTCACTGCCCAGCTGAAAAGCCATCCTGGTGGCAGGTGGTGGACCATGAGCCTAGGCAATTTCAGCAGGCAAGGCAGAGCTGAAGCACAGCAGGGGGGGCAAAAATCAGTAATAATTTCTGCAATCGTTCAGAAGGTGTTATTTGGCTGCTTCTTCACAGTTCTCCTGCTCAAGGACTGTCTGCAAAGACCAGCTGAGATCCCACATCACACCTGAACTGAGCTACAACACAGTTAAGAGGAAGCCAGTGCTGACCAGCGTGGAAAGCAGTCAGCAGAACAGGAGAACACAGAGGGTCTGCCTCCAGCAAGAGTGAGATCTGCTTGTGTGGTGTGATTTGGGACCTTCAGACAGAGTGCTTAGGTTTCTTTTCCTCAAAGCAGAAGCAGAATCTGGGGAGCTTGAAGAACTGGTGTTTCTCTTGAAGCATGCTGGAATTCCCCTGTTCCTGCTCTGGTCCTGTTGCACCCCCACTCATGGCAGCCTGACAAGGATGTGTGCTTGGGAATGGCAAATACCCATGCAGCAGTTCAAAGCCCATCCTCTAAGTTCAGTGCCTGGTCTAGCTTAGCCTTGGATTCCGTGAAGTGCTACCTTAAGTGCTTTGTGTCTCTGTGGAAAATAGTGCAAAGGAATTTTTACAGTTTATTTTAATTCACAGAATCACAGAATGTTAGGGGTTGGAAGGGACCTCATCCAGTCCAACCCCCGCCACAGCAGGATCACCTATACTAGGTCACACAGGAACACATCCAGGCAGGTTTTGAATACCTCCAGAGAGGGAGACTCCACAACCCCCCTGGGCAGCCTGTTCCAGTGTTCTGTCACTCTCACAGGGAAAATTTTTTTCCTCCTGTTTCCATGGAGCTTCCTATTCCTCAACTTCCAGCCACTGCCCCTTGTCCTGTCATTGGGCATCATCAAGCAGAACCTGTCTCCATCCTCTGGGCACTCACCCTGCACATCTTTATAAATATGAATAAGGGCACCCTTCGGGCTCCTCTTCCCCAAGCTAAACAGCCCCAGCTCCTTCAGTCTCTCCTCACAAGGAAGATGCTCCACTCCCTTAGTCATTTCTGTGGGTCTGCCCTGGACTCTTCCCTGAGGGCCTTCTTGAACTGAGGGGCCCAGAAATGGACACAATACTCGAGATGTGGCTTCACCAGGGCAGAGTAGAGGAGTAGGAAAACCTCTCTTGACCTACTAACCACAGCTGTTTGAATCCACTCCAGAACGGCATTGGCCTTCTTGGCCACAAGAGCACATTACTGGCTCATAGTCAACCTTCCATCCACTAGGATCCCCAGGTCCTTTTCCTCTTTGCTGCTCTCCAATTACTCTTAATTGCTATCTTTATCTACAATGACAATGTCCAGAGCTGCTGAGTTTTATCTAGTGAGCTAAATATCTAGTTTAAGGCTAGAGTGGATCTTGCCTTTTGGTTTCATTCAGGGAAATCAGCAGGTTCACTCCTACCAACAGTAAGTGGAAATAATCAGGCTTGTGTTGTTGTTTTATGAACAACAAAAAAAAAAAGAATTATAGGAAGCAGTCTATTTTTGTATGTGAGAGCCTTCTGAAAGTGAAGTAACAGCATAATGCCATGTTTCCATGGCTCCAGAAGACACAAAGCCTGTGACTTCTTGCTGCTTGTCTTGTCGAGTATTTGCTAACATATTCACAGTATATGCAAGATTTGGTCAGTGTGGGAACAAGGATGCTTTTCTTCTTCACTACTCCTCTCTGCTAATAGTTGCTGTATTTAATAGCTCTGCTGAAGGGCTCTGAATAGAAGCCCCTGGCCTTTTAACAAAGTCCTTCTGTTCTGTAGGCACAGGACTGATTCCAGGATCACCTCTGCTGGAATTAGAGGGTATTTCCAGAGTAACCTTGGCTTTGGCTTTTCAGGCTACTGAGTAAAGTAGTTTTGTCCCTGATTAGATTTGAACTGTGAATAAAGCATTAAAGAAAAAAGTAATCTTTAGTTCTCCAAATTTACAGGAAATGTAACCTTAAAAAAAAAAAAAGTCACAAAAGAAGTATTTTAAGTAAAAATTAACATCTTTTCCTGTTGTAAATATGGAATGATGCTCTTAGACTCTTCCTGCTCGTACCTGAGCCATAGAAAAATACAACCTGAAATGATAGATAATTGAAAGTGGATTTGATCAATTTCCAACCCTAACAATCTGCCTTTTAAAGGCCTTTGAAGTCCTACCTTAGAGTTGGCAGTGCTACTTTTAATAGATGGTTCCCCTGCTGTTCCATGTAAACACCTCAAGGATGTGAAAGGATGCTCCAGAAACTCAGGCTGGGAGCGTGGTGTTGTCTCACCAGTGCTACCAGTCTGTTTAACCAGCCTTGCCCAGAGGCTTAACTAACTCCTGGGAGCAGGGCAGTTAATCTGCCACTACAGCAATGAGTGTCAGCCAGAACTCTGCCAGGCCAAAAATCACACCTCAAGGACTCCAATTCTTCATAGCAGCTAAATACAGAGCTGGAACCCCCCCCCCCCACACACACACACCCTCAAATACATCTCTCTAGGCAAATGATTCCTTTTAGGAGTGCAGATTTGCAGCCTGTGATTGGAATGCAGCAAGGTTAGATCAAATTGCTCCCCAAGGACCACTTCTACCAGCTTTTTCATCCCTCAAGTTTTAAGGTAGTGATCAGTAACACAACTGGCAATCATTTTAACCAATTCTTCCAGCATAAAAAGCTCAGTATGCATTTCCTTATCCAGAGGAAGCAGGAGTAGTGGTGGTGGTGGTGAAAATAAAAACACAATGAATGCTACCATGATGAATTCCTGATAGGCCCACAGCTAACAGGACTGGTTGGGCTGTGCACAGCAAACAGAGTAGGAGTGTTCCCTGGCCTTTAAACAGTCCCTGTTAGCAAACACTGAAGGCAAGGGTGGAGATCAGTCTGACATTTTAAAGCCAGGTCGTGTCTGTTTGTATCTTTATTGAAATACATCCACTCTGCCTGGAAGAGCAGTTAGGGGACTTTTTAAGCTCTGATTTCTTTGCTTAGTTTCCAAATGGCTCACATGTTACCCACAGCAAGTGTCACTCATCCCAAAAGGCAGAAGCCAAGGTTGTCTTAACCTGAGCATCCCGAACCATTCAGTAAAACCCGGCACTCAATGAACATTTTCAAACTAATCTGTTATTTGGCATCACAGAATGTTAGGGGTTGGAAGGGACCTTGAAAGATCATCCAGTACAATCCCCCTTTCAGGGCAGAATCACCTACAACAGGTCATACAAGAAATCACAGAATCACCAAGCCTGGAAGAGACCTCAAAGATCATCAAGTCCAACCACATCCAAGCAGGTTTTGAATGTCTCCAGTGAAGGAGACTCCACCACCTCTCTGGGCAAGCCAGTTCCAGTGTTCTGACACCCTCACAGTGAAAAAGTTTTTCTCATGTTCACATGGCACCTCTATATGCTCCAGCTTATGCCGACTGCCCCACGTGCTATCATTGGACATCACTGAGCAGAGCCTGGCTCTGTCCTCCTGACACTCACCCTTCACTTGTTTATAAACAACAGGAATAAGGTCACCCCTCAGGTTCCTCTCCTCCAAGCTAAACAGACCCAGCTCCCTCAGCCTTTCCTCAGCAGGGACACGTTCCTCTCCCTTCAGCAGCTTTGTGGCTCTGCCCTGGACTCTTTCAAGCAGTTGCCTGAGGGCCTTTCTTGAACTGAGGGGTCCAGAACTTGACACAACATTCCAGATGTGTCCTCACTAGGGCAGAGCAGAGGGGGAGGAGAACCTCTCTTGACCTACTGAGCACACCTCTTCTAATACACCTCAGGATGCCATGGGCCTCATGTATGAGAAGTTTAAATATGATGTCATGAGGCTTAACAGGCTTTCTATAAACTCCAAAAAATCCACCAGCTCTGGCAGATTCTCTTCAATACTTCAAACAGACAGTTCAGCTCCCCCCTTTTTGTGTTTCAAACACCATTTCTCATTCCTCTCAGTACACACAAAGCTTCCACAATACCTTTCACAAAGTTCTAAAGGAACCATGAGATCCCAGCCGTGATTAATTTCACCCATGTCCCCATGGAATGGCTGCAGAAGGATAAAGATATCAAATATTTCTCCTCTTAGCAGATTAGACTGCTTGAGAGAAAGCAGATGCTAGGAGAGCTGGAAGTATCATTACTGCTGAGGGCCTTTGCAAAGGCTGGGAATTAATTAAGTGAGATAAGAGTGAAGATGATCACCACAAAGCAAACCACACACTTTGATGCTGATAAAGGGGGAAAACCCTGAAGTGCTCTGCAAAGCCAGTCTCTGGCATATTTGGAAATGAGCTCACCCCCAAACACAAATAACCCATGCTGGTGAGGCACATGAGAAACAGGTCTACCAGCAGCACTGGGGATGTCCTGTAGGACAAGCCCGATGTGCTTTTCCCTGAGCCAGTATGAAGACAGACTTCTCAGACGGTCTTTATCACACCTGTGTTTGCAGAGCAACTAAATCATCCATCCATTGCCTCTCCAGAGTGTGGGGAAACAGTCCTGAGCCTATTTCCTCTACAGTCACAGGTATCTAGAAAAACTACATCTTGGGATGAAGCTGGAGAAGAACCCTTGATAGCCAGCTGGATGTATTTTGGCTGTGGTACTCCAATTGTCCTGATTTGACAATATGTAGCTTCAAGGAAAAAAAGGACATAAACCAGCTCAGAAAGCAGAGCCTTAATCTGTGTTTGTAAAGCTCCACAGTGTAGAGGGGAAAGTGGGGAGGAAGGCTAGAGGAGGTAAAAAAAGCAGGCATCAAGTTACCAGCAGACTACTGTGATGAAGAAGCAACCTTTGGATAGGGGAAATTTCACTCAGCCAACAGAACTACATCACAGTAAACGTATCCAAACATAGAACAGTGCACCCAGCCACAGGGATTTTATGTACAACTTTGCTTTGCAGGATTTCACTGCAGATTTCATGTTGAGCTGCTGCTGAAACCACTCTCCAAAGAAGGATTTCTCAGAATTTCAGTCATCACTTGGGCTCAAAACAATCTTTGCAGAAGGTGTTAAAAAATAAAGTCTGCCAAATGAAAAAGGGGGGAGGGGGAATCCCCAATGCCACAAGACCACCCCAAACAACTTTCAGTGCAGACCAGGAGTTGAGCAAATTAACACACAGCTTTGGTTTTAACCACAAACCAAATTCAAATATAAAATAACCTGCTCCTAGAAGGATAGGGGAACCGATAAAGGTTGATGTCTAGAGCTGGCGTTTTAACTCCAAATGAACTCTCCAAGCCCGAGTGAGAAAGGACTTGTGAGAAAAGCACCTCAGGAGACGGTGCTTGCTGTGGTGGCTGAGGACTGCAGGCCCAGTTGCCAGCAGGCTGTCTCTGCTAGGGCAAGCTGCAGCTGGCAGAAGTCTCCCCATTTCCTGGGAACACCAGGAAATCTCATTTTCCCCCCCTTCCCTCCACCTCCAAGTTAATAGCAACAGGACTTCAAAGCGAGCGCTAAGAAAACAGTATTTTAATAGCAGTAATAAACATTAATTCATCACCTCATGTAACTCTCATTTTCCTGAGCAGGAAAAACAAAACCCTGGCAGCAAGCACAGCTCAGGGACTTTGGTGATGGGGAGCAGCAGGAGGGGCTGGCTCTCAGCTGAGGTTTGCTCTCCTGGGGATTTTCACTCCCCCATCCTCAGCAAGGACCTCCCTTAAGGATGCTTTTTTCCACCAGCACTGAAAACTCTCCAATTTCTTTTTACAGGCTCATGGGGGGGGAGGAAATAAAAGTTCCAGTCCAAGTGTTAGTAAACTATTGCACCCTGTCACCTAAAATCCAACTTTCTGGTTAGTCTTTGCATCTGTTCTACCTAGAAGAGCAGCATTATATACAAACACACACACATACTCCCACCTGGAGTACTGCATCCAGTTCTGGAGCCCCTATTACAAGAGGGATCTGGAGGTGCTGGAACGTGTCCAGAGAAGGGCCACAAGGATGAGCAGAGGGCTGGAGCTGCTCTGCTATGGAAACAGACCGAAGGAGTTGGGGCTGTTCAGTCTGGAGAAGACAAGGCTCCGAGGTGACCTCACTGTGGCCTTCCAGTATCTGAAGGGGCCTACAAGAAGGCTGGGGAGGGACTTCTCAAGATCTCAGGTAGTGATAGGACTAGGGGGAATGCAATGAAGCTGGAGGTGGGGAGATTCAGGCTGGACATGAGGAGGAAGTTCTTCCCCATGAGAGTGGTGAAGCCCTGGAATGGGTTGTCCAGGGAGGTGGTTGAGGCCCCGTCCCTGGAGGTGTTTAAGCCCAGGCTGGATGAGGCTCTGGCCAGCCTGATCTAGTGTGAGGTGTCCCTGCCCATGGCAGGGGGGTTGGAACTAGATGATCCTTGTGGTCCCTTCCAACCCTGACTGATTCTATGATACAGAAGGTGTGCAGCAGTGACTGTTAAAAGCCAGTATGCTCCCAGATCTTTCTTAAATCATGACAACCCTGACCTGAAGATACATTGCATTCCCTCCACACACACCCCCACACAGTACTTAAGAAAAAGCTAAGGCAAAATACAACAAAAATGCTGAACTACTAGTGTGAAGCTTGGTGTATCAGATGAAACTTAGAATCATAGAATCAATAAGGTTGGAAAAGACCTCAAAGATCATCAAGCCCAACCTGTCACCCGAGACCTCAGGAAACAAGGAAATTCAGGAACACTTGCAGGCAGCTGTTAAATCACAGCATCTTTGCTTGAAGATCACCTGGAAATCCACATGTGGTGCTGCTGATAAATCTGAAGGACACTATCCGGATGGATTTGGAGAGGTGAGCTGAGGAGAATCTCACGAGGTTCAATAAGGCCAAGTGTAATGCCCTACACCTAGGTCAGGGCAATACTAGATAATCAGGCTGGAGGATGATGCAACTGAGCGCAGTCCTGCAGAAAAGGACTTGGGGATGCTGGTGGATGAGAAGCTGGACATGAGCTGGGCACTTGCAGCCCAGAGGGCCAACAGCCAGCAGGTTAAGAGAGGTAATTCTGCCACTTGGCTCTGGGGAGACCTCACGTAGAATACTGCATCCAGCTCTGGAGCCCTCAACACAGGAAGGACATGGATGTGACAGAACAGAGGACGGCCACAAAAATGATCGGAGGGCTGCAATACCTCTGCTATAAGGACAGGCTGAGGGAGCTGGGGTTGCTCAGCCTGGAGAAGAGCAGGCACCAGGGAGACCTAATAGCAGCCTTCCAGTACCTAAATGGGCTGCCCGGGGAGGTAGTTGAGTCTCCATCCCTGGAGGCGTTCAGAGGGGACTGGATGTGGCACTTGGTGCCATGGTCTAGTTGTGAGGTTGTAGTTACAGGTTGGACTCGATGATCTTCAAGGTCTCTTCCAACCTTGGTAATTCTATTCTATTCTAAAGTGGGCTACAAGAAGGATGCAGAGGGACTTTTTACCAACAGCCTGCAGTGATAGGACAAGGGGCAATGGTTTGAAATTAGAGATTTAGATTGGATGTTAGGAACAAGTTCTGCCCTGTGAGGCATGTGGAACACTGGAACAGGTTGGCCAGGGAGGTAGTTGAAGCCTCATCCCTGGAGCTCTTGAAGGTCAGGCTTCACAAGGCTCTGAGCAACCTGATCCAGTGAGGATGTTCCTGCTGACTGCAGAGAGGTTGGACTAGATAACTTTTGGAGGTCCTTTCCAACCTAAACCATTCCATGGTTTTATGATTATTTGCATTTACACCAAAAATAGCATCTGAATGCAGTGCAGGGGGAGAGGCTCACAAGGAGTGTGGGAAATGACTGGTAGAGTTTTACAAACCCAATGAATCATAGAATGGTTTGGAAGGGACCTCCTGGCAACCACTAATGCTCTGGGACTATTTCCATAGACCGCTTCTCAAGTAACTAACACACTCTGAGAAGAAAGTCTTATTTGAGTCAATATCTGGGGGAAAAAAAAAACCAACAAAAAGGCATATTATTCCCTGAGACATTGAGGTCTTCTCAAAGCCTTAAAGGATTTGTTAAGCATAATTGTTAGTACTTTGCAAGTCTGCTTTGATTACGTTTGACATAGTTTCCATATGGAACTGTACACCGAGTTTCACCCAGAGCTTTGCTGTGTTTAAAACACCAATCCATCTAATGCAGTAAATATTTGCAGATATTGGGAAACAGCACCCTTGTGGTTGTCCTCCTACAAGAGGGTGAGAGAATCCACACAGGATTTCACTCAAATGCTTCCTATTTCCTTCCTGAATGATGCAAACCTCCTTGTTCTCCAACCCAATAGCTTTGAAAACAGCTATTTTTGGTTCATTATCTGTGTTTGTGGAAAACCCTGTTTGCTTTACTCACACTGAAAGGCTTGAGGGTTCAATATAGATACCTGGATGGATAGAAGGCTTGAGCTCAAGAAACCTCTCAGCAAAACAAATTACAATTATTGACAACCTAGTGCTGGGATGCAATGGTCTCATAGAATCAATAAGGTTGGAAGAGACCTCAAAGATCATCAAGTCCAACCTGTCACCCAACACCTCATGACTACTAAACCATGGCACCAAGTGCCACATACAATCCCTTCTTGAACACCTCCAGGGACAGTGACTACCACCTCCCTGGGCAGCATATTCCAATGGCCAACAACTCTCTCTGGGAAGAACTTTCTCCTCACCTCCAGCCTAAACTTCCCCTGGCACAGCTTGAGACTGTGTCCTCTTGTTCTGGTGCTGGTTGCCTGGGAGAAGAGACCAACCCCCTCCCAGCTACAATCAGCCTTCAGCTAGTTGTAGACAGCAAGAAGGTCTCCCCTGAGCCTTCCCTTCTCCAGGCTAAGCAACCCCAGCTCCCTCAGCCTCTCCTCACAGGGCTTGTGCCTGAGGCCTCTCCCCAGCCTCGTTGCCCTTCTCTGGACACGTTCACAAGTCTCAATGTCCTTCTTAAACTGAGGGGCCCAGAACTGGACACAGGACTCAAGGTGTGGCCTAACCAGTGCTGAGTACAGGGGCACAATGACTTCCCTGCTGGCCACACTCTTCTTGATGCAGGCCAGTTACAGGCGACAAAAAAGGAGAAAAAAAAATAAAATACATGTATCAGTACAGGTTAGGGGCTGCCTGCTAGAAAGCAGCTCCATGGAGAAAGATCTTGGTGTCCTAGTGGACAGCAAGTTCTCCATGGGACAGCAACATGCCCTGGTGGCCAAGAGAGCCAATGGGATCCTAGGGTGCATCAATAAAAGTGTGGCCAGCAGGGCTAGGGAGGTTCTTCTCGCCCTGTACTCTGCCCTGGTGAGACCACACCTGGAATATTATATCCAGTTTTGGGCTCCCCAGTTCAAGAGAGAGAGACCTGCTGGAGAGAATACAACAGAGAGCCACACGGATGATTAGGGGACTTGAGCATCTCTCCTGTGAAGAGAGACTGAGAGCCCTGGGGCTGTTTAGTGTGGAGAAGAGAAGACTGAGAAGGGATCTGATCAATGTCTATAAATATCTGAGGGCTGGGTGTCAAGTGGAGGGGGTGTGCAATAATAAGACAAGAAACAACAGGTTCAAGCTTGAACATAGAAGATTTCATCTCAACATGAGGAGAAACTTCTTTACAGAAGGGCGACAGAGCCCTGGAACAGGCGGCCCAGAGAGGCTGTGGAGTCTCCTCCTGTGGAGACTTTCAAGACCCACCTGGACACATTCCTGTGCAGACTACCCTAAGTGATCCTGCTTTGGCAGGGTGGTTGGACCTGATGATCTCTGGAGACCTCTTCCAACCCCTACGAGTACTGTGATCTCCTGCCATCTTTCTGTTCCAGTCTGTCCTTGTACACAGTGTCCCCCAATCACACAAACACATGCCTAGCTCCATCCAGAAACAGGGGAAGTGTACATCGCTTGCCTGTCGCCCAACCTTTGGGTAAAACAGGTATAAAATGGCAACATTGAGAAGTTTTAGACCAGCTCCCATATGCAATGAAAATGCACAAACAGAGAAGCTAAATGCACTTGAAGCCTGTTGCTTGCTAACTGAAAAGACGTGGCAGAGTTCTCCTTGCCTACAGATAGGAAGGGCTGACATCAGGATGAAGGACACTGCTGCAGCACCCCCAACTACTGAAGGGAGAGAAGGGAGGTTCTCTCTGAAGGGAGAGAACGAGCAGCGATTGTCTGCAGGACCTGCACTCCAACTACTTGACAGGCTTAGTAACTAGTGGAGTATTAAACTTGTTTTAAGTCATCTCTTAAAAACGACTCGTGCGGGTTTACAAATTAAAGAAAGGTCTGTTTGCAGACACACCAGTCTGAAATGCTCCTGAACTACCAGAACCAGCAGTTCCTTGGTACAACTCCAGAAAGCTGCATGTTTTCATTTCCATATTATCTCCATGAGGGAGCAGAGTGAGCATTAGGAGGAACCAGGCTCCGCGCAGCTGCTTGCACCAGCTTCATCATATGGCTGATGTCAGGAATGAAATCACTCTTCCAGAGCTGCTGGCAATGGCTATGCCAAGTGTCTTAAAAAAGGAAAAGTACCTTCAGGGGAAGGGGGGGGAAGGAGAGGCAAGAAGGGGGGGGAGAGAAGAGGGGAGGGGGAAGGAGAGGCAAGAAGGGGGGGGAGAAGAGGGGAGGGGGAAGGAGAGGCAAGAAGGGGGGGGAGAGAAGAGGGGAGGGGGAAGGAGAGGCAAGAAGGGGGGGGGAGAGAAGGGGGGGGAGAGGGGAAGGAGAGGCAAGAAGGGGGGGGGAGAGAAGAAGGGGGGGGAGGGGAGGGGGAAGGAGAGGCAAGAAGGGGGGGGAGAGAGAGAAGGGAGGGGGAAGGAGAGGCAAGAAGGGGGGAGAGAAGAAGAGGGGAGGGGGAAGGAGAGGCAAGAAGGGGGGAGAGAAGAGGGGAGGGGGAAGGAGAGGCAAGAAGGGGGGAGAGAAGAAGAGGGGAGGGGGAAGGAGAGGCAAGAAGGGGGGGAGAGAAGAGGGGAGGGGGAAGGAGAGGCAAGAAGGGGGGAGAGAAGAGGGGAGGGGGAAGGAGAGGCAAGAGGGGGGGGAGAGAAGAGGGGAGGGGGAAGGAGAGGCAAGAAGGGGGGGAGAGAAGAGGGGAGGGGGAAGGAGAGGCAAGAAGGGGGGGGAGAGAAGAGGGGAGGGGGAAGGAGAGGCAAGAAGGGGGGGGAGAGAAGAGGGGAGGGGGAAGGAGAGGCAAGAGGGGGGGGGAGAGTAGAGGGGAGGGGGAAGGAGAGGCAAGAAAGGGGGGAGAGAAGGGGGGGAAGGAGAGGCAAGGGGAAAAAAAAGGGAAGAAAACTGCCGCCTGTGCTCCCAGACGGCAAGCAGTGCTTCTCATGGCTAGAGATGGAAGGAGACCGTGCCAAAGGAAGATGGCAGACATACTTCAAAAAGTATTCAATTAAACAAACCAAAGGAGAACAGAAATAGCACATTTCCTCATCTTTTGAGCTTGAGCCTGATGCTGCCAATGTTTGTGGGGAACACGCCAGTAAGTAAACAAGATGCGGCGATCAGCTGCGGCGAGAACCTGGAGCTTCGCTCAACGAAAGCAGGCAGGTTTCCCCCACCTCGGTGTCACGCTCTGCAATTTAGCAGAGATGAGTAAATTTCTCTGAAATCAGGTAGTTCTCAGGGTCATTTCAGACTACTGAGCATTTCAATTTTCAGCAATTTGTCTGCTACGCTCTTGAACTGTTGACAGATAGTACGACTGCTGCTTGTGCCAATAAGCAGACACGCACACAATGGCCGTTTTCAGAGACCTGCTAGAAAGGCAGGCTTTAAGAACTCACCAACCTCAGCTTTCACACCCAAACCCACCTGTATTCTGGATTTTCACAAAGGCATGGGGTGAGACAGGACAAGCAGTGATGTCTTCAAACTGAAAGAAGCTTGATTGAGGTGAGACACAAGGAAGAAATTCTTCCCCGTGAGGGTGGGGAAGCACTGGCACAGGTTGCCCAGAGAAGCTGGGGGGCTCCAAGCCTGGAAGTGTTCAAAGCCAGGTTGGACGGGGCCTTCAGCAACCTGGAGGTATCCCTGACTGTGGCAGGGAGGTTGGACTAATGATCTTCCAATCCAAACTACTCTAGGGTTCTATGATTCTAAGTGAAACTAGATTCACAGATGACCTTTAAGGTCCCTTCCAATGGAAGCCATTCTATGATTTCCTCCTCAGACCACGCTCATCACTAACAGCAGCTCTGAGTGACTGGAACTGGGACAGAAGACAGAGGTGTTATGTTGGGAGACAGTAACCAAACAGCATGGGAACTATCCAGGCATGTTGGGCACTAATAGTGTGTGGACACTCTATGGATGGCGTAGATATTCCCTGCAGTAATCTCATATGCTTAGCAAAATTTATGCAAACCCCACGATTCTATTAGAGAAAAGGAGCAAAACTGTGGCACAGGCTCTGTTACTGCAGCAGGTGGATTCCAAGCACCTGATGCCTCCAAATCTGCTACCCAAGCACACAGCACTTCCTCACTTGTCAGCAGCACAGGACATTTAAATGAGCTTTGTTAATGCCACAGCTGCTGGCATTTGCTTTGCATTTTTCCACAGGGTAAAACACTCGCTGTGCTGCAGCTTCTCTAGCAGGCACTGAATCCTGGGAAGCTTTTCCAACACTCTGTTTTCCCATACTGGGACCTCATCTTCCCAGCAGGTGCTATTACTTGGAACACATCTGTACTGCAAATTCACTGTACTGCAAATGTCACTGGGCTTCCCAGGTGCCACAAGCTTCAACTGCCACAAACACTACACTTTGCTCAGTCCAGCTGCTGCTCCCAGGTCGGATTCCTGGAGGGCCAGCAGATCTTACAACAGACCTCAGAAACAGGGATGCAGTACAGCTCCTGAGAAGAAAATGCCAATTTTATCCATCTCTGAAGCATAAGCAACAACACAAGGAAGAGAAAAGCTGCCAAAACAGACAGAAGGGAGAGCACTGCTCCAAGAAAACACTGCCATGAAGTTCAGGCTACTGTTTCAAACTCGGCTGAGGGCATTAAGGACTGAAGAGGTTTACCATCTCCCTAGTAACACCTGGAAAATAAAATTCACTGTGGCAGGGCTCATCACCACCTATTCATATCAAGATGTTCTTGGTATTCATTGTCAGGAGTCTGTTTCTTAAAAAATTAAAACAAAACTGACAAAAAACCCCAATGTCCTCCCAGCCCTGGAACAGACTGTCCAGAGAGGTTGTGGTGTCTCCTTCTCTGGAAACTTTCAAGACCCATCTGGATGCATTCCTGTGCAGACTACCCTAAGTGATCCTGCTTTGGCATGGGGGTTGGACTTGATCTCTGGAGGTCCCTTCCAACCTCTAAAGCAGTGTGATACTGTGGTTCTGTACTGTGTCCAGTTCTGGGCCCCTCAGTTTAGGAAAGATGTTGACTTGCTGGAATGTGTCCAGAGAAGGGCAACAAAGCTGGGAAGGGGCTTGGAACACAGCCCTGTGAGGAGAGGCTGAGGGAGCTGGGCTTGCTTAGCCGGGAGAAGAGGAGGCTCAGGGGTGACCTTCTTGCTGTCTACAACTACCTGAAGGGAGGTTGTAGCCAGGTGGGGGTTGGTCTCTCCTCCCAGGCACCCAGCACCAGAACAAGAGGACACAGTCTCAAGCTGCACCAGGGGAGGTTTAGGCTGGATGTTAGGAGGAAGTTCTTCATAGACAGAGAGATTGGCCAATGGAATGTGCTGCCCAGGGAGGCGGTAGAGTCACCATCACTGGAGGTGTTTGGGAAGAGACTGGATGGGGTGCTTGGTGCCATGGTTTAGTTGATTAGATGGTGTTGGGTGACAGGTTGGAGTCGAGGATCTCAAAGGTCTCTTCCAACCTGGTTAATTCTATTCTATCCCTCTCAGACCACTGCAGCACATGTCCACACCCTTAGCCCCAGCACCACTCAACTGGAACGGTCACTATAAACCTGCAATTCCCTTAGTTCTCTGGACTGAAAAGGAAGGTCTGTAATATTTAACTGAAGCAGTGTTTTTGCAGCTCTCCCAATCATCTTAAGATATAATCCAGGAAGCCCCTCCGGCTATTTTTCTCATGACTTTCCTGCTTGGTTTATTACTCAGAGGCAAATTTGCCTGTATGTGACTCTGTCTGGTGATCAGAGGAAAGGTGTTACAGCCTCCCAGCCCTCAGCCAAGAACACCACTACAATAGCAAAGCAGATGTACTTTCCTTTCTCCCCACTATTCATTCAGCTTGCCTTCCACCTCTGAAGGAAGTGAGGCTGTGAGCAAACTTTCCAGGAACAGGCAAGGGCCATAGTTCTCTGGAAAGGCAAATCACTCCAGAGCATGCTCGCTATGAGGAGACTGCTCTTCAAAGTACTCCAAACACAATGCTCACAGCTTTACCTTCTCTCAGACACAGAGACCAGCACTTCAAGAGGAGCACAACTTCTACCACTCTTTTCTAAGGGATCTGGTAACATCTGTGCCCAAAATGAATTAAAGAATACTCTCTGGATTCACGGTTAATTATCTGGAAAAGGCACATCCCTGGCTCCCATGGTAAGTCACAAGTGGTATTTAGAGAGATGTGGAGAAGTCAGCTAAAATAAATGCCCCAACTTCAGACTTGGTTTTAATCATAGAATCAGAATAGCTTAGGCTGGAAGGGACCTTAGAGAATATATTCTCCAACCTCCTTGCCATGTCCAGGAACACCTCTCAACTAGACTCAGCTCCTCAAGGCTTTATCCAGCCTGGCCTTGAACACCCCCAGGCAGGAGGCATCCACAGCCTCCCCTGGGCAACCTATTCCAGAGTCTCACCAGCCTTGTCATGAAGAACTTCCTCCCAAGATCCAGTCTAAACCTCCTCTCCTCAGCTTAAAACCTTTCCCCCTTGTCCTATTGCTAGACACCCTTATGAAAAGTCCTCCTTCAGCCTTCCTGTAGGATCTCTTCAGGTACTGGAAGGCTGAATTTTATCTTCACATTATGATTTGCTTACTGCTCAAGAAGAATACTTGCACAATGTCACAGTTATTTTACAGAACATAAGAATATACTTTAAATGATAGACATCAGGTTGAATACAAAGCAATATTCTGAAACATCAAGCAAACAGCACAGGAAGCAATGAACACATCTGATCCATGAGCACTGGCACAATAAACATCCCATTCTTTGCCTTAGAATACTCCAATAAGAGAAAAACACCTATTTAGGCAAGGAAAATTGCATATAATGGAGGAGAACACACAGAATAATCTAACAAGCTGCCTGTCTGAACTACTGAAAAATTCCAGTAAAAAAGAAAAAAATCCAATATATATCTTCAGGCATTTTCCCACTTTTTTATACACTGATTTAGTGAAAACAATCAGCTATTTCCTTGCATCAAGTGCGGACAGCGGGGCAGAGAGAGGGGATTCTGCCCCTTTACTCTGCTCTGGTGAGACCTCACCTCAAATACTGCATCCAGCTCTGGTGTCCCCATCATAAGAAGGACACAGCTATTGGAGAGAGTCCAGAGGAGGGCCACAAAGATGATCCAGGGACATCTCTGCTATGAGGGTAGGCTGAGGGAGCTGGGGTTGTTCAGCCTAGAGTAGGGAGACCCCAGGGGAACCCTATAGATGCCTTCCAATACTTGAAGGGATCCTACAGGAAGGCTGGAGAGGGACTTTTCATAAGGGTGTCTAGAGACAGGACAAGGGGGAATGGTTTGAATCTGAGGAAAAGTAGGTTTAGAATGGAAGTTCTTCATTACAAGGATAGTGAGACTCTGGAATAGGTTGCCAAGGGAGACTGTGGATGCCCCCTCCTTAGGGGTGCTCACAGCCAGGCTGGATGAGGCCTTCAACAGCCAAATCTGCTTGAGAGTTGTCCCAACCCATGGCATGGATGTTGGAGTAGTTGATCTCTAAGATCCCTTCCAACCTAAGCCATTCTGAGATTATTTCCATTTCCTTGGAGCTTTTCAGCTTACAGATTTAACTAAGAGGTTTTGGAAGCAGTGCTGTGAAGACAAAGTAAGACCTTTAGTTCTGCCGAGATCCTCCGCTAACATCCTCACAACTTCCAGCTAATTAAAATACCACTGAGCCTTCTGAAAAATCCAGAGGGCTGGAGGAATTTCCCTCCAGGATGATATCATGCAAGGAAATGTCAGCATCGCTGCACTGCAAGCAAACATAGCTCAAGTGCTATCTCACACATTTTCCAATTTTCAGCAAGAGCTCTGAAGAACACAGCTGAGCGTTCCAAAGCGTTTGCAGACCCTTCAGCAAAGTGAGCTTTTCACTGACACTGCTGCAAATTCACCACAGGGTTATATTCTGCTATTTGGAAGAAAGAAAAAAAGAGTACCCTGTACTCTGCACTGGTTAGGCAACACCTTGAGTCCTGTGTCCTGTTCTGGGCCCCTCAGTTTAAGAAGGACATTGAGACACTTGAACGTGTCCAGAGAAGGGCAACAAGGCTGGGGAGAGGCCTCAAGCACAGCCCTGTGAGGAGAGGCTGAGGGAGCTGGGGTTGCTTACCCTGGAGAAGAGGAGGCTCAGGGGAGACCGCATTGCTCTCTACAACTACCTGAAGGGAGGTTGTAGCCAGGTGGGGGTTGGTCTCTTCTCTCAGGCAACCAGCACCAGAATGAGAGGACACAGTCTCAACCTGCACCAGAGGAAGTTTAGGCTGGAGGTGAGGAGAAAGTTCTTCCCAGAGAGAGTTGTTGGCCATTGGAATGCGCTGCCCAGGGAGGTGGTGGAATCACCATCCCTGGAGGTGTTCAAGAGGGGACTGGACGTGGCACTTGGTGCCATGGTCTAGTCATGAGGTCTGTGGTGACAGGTTGGACTTGATGATCTTTGAGGTCTCTTCCAACCTTGGTGATACTGTGATAACAGTATTTCTTCCCAAATACGAGGCTAAGAAACATTAACTTTTAACTGTTTGGGGATTTGAGGCGTTTGGCAGTTTGGTTTTAGGGGGTGGGCTTCTGTTTTTATTTAAACATGGGTTTCTTATCCAGGATATTTCTGCAGTTGTGCGACACCCCAGTGAAATGCCTGTGCTTCTAATTAGGAACTTTGTCCACCCTCACAGAATCAATCACCAAGGTTGGAAGAGACCTCAAAGACCATCAAGTCCAACCTGTCACCACAGACCTCGTGACTAAAACATGGCACCAAGTGCCATGTCCAATCCCTTCTTGAACACCTCCAGGGATGGTGACTCCACCACCTCCCTGGGCAGTCCATTCCAATGGCAAATGACTCTCTCTGGGAAAAACCTTCTCCTCACCTCCTCTGCTCAAATCCTTGTCCCTACTTCTGGATCCCATGCAGAAGCTGAGCCCAGAAGCCACAAACTATTCAGAACAGAGCACGGCTTTCCATGCATCCGTAGTGCACAGTACAGCAGGGTGTCCCTGTTGCTGCTGCCTTCAGGACAGAGCCCTGCACAGGCTTTCAGGACAAAACCACATCTGCCAACCTCAAGCAGTGGTGACACAGAGACTGCCCCAACAAGGGATCCACACAGCTGTGAAAGCAGGCTTGTTTGCAGGCTGACCACCATGAAGGAAAACATGATAAGGATCTGGGAACACCTTCCCCTGTGAAACACCCACGAGCTCCAGAATCCCATCTGAACTTTGAGACTTCCCACCTGCCTCCAGCACATCCCACCCTATGATGGTTACTGCTTGAGGTCGGGATGTGCAGTGAGGCATTGTCTTCTCCAGCCTCTGCTGATCCCATAAAGGGCTCCTGCACCAGCACAGGAATAGCCTGTTTGCAGAGAGAAACTAAGAACAAGGCAGAGGTGAAGCAGAAGAACAGATTGAGAGCAACAGAGCACTCCATGAACCCCTCATAGCAGGACAGGATCAGCCCCTGCACCCTGACCATCCTATTCCTTACACCTTTCCTCTCTGCAGCATTTAACCCTTCTCCTGCTATCCTGGAAAACCTCTCACACCACCAACAGCCATTGTCCCTGACAGCGGAAGAAAACCCCACTCTCAAGGACTGCTCAAGGATTTTGCCTTCTCTCCCTCCTTCCCTCTGCAGCAGCCAGGACACTTGCCAGGGTGGCTGGAGAAGGCCGTCAGAAGCTCCAGAACCTGCAGAACAGCCAAGATTCAAGCATCACACAGAAAAGGAATGGGCAGATGGAGCATAGTACCATAAACATCCATGGCCTCGGGAGACTCCACCAGCATCACCTTGCCTTTCTCCATGACCCAGGGCACCCTCCAAACCACCACATCTGTCTGCATGTCTCCAGCTCCCACAGACAGCTCACTCCCCAAGGAGCTGGCCATGACCCAACATAGCCATGACACCCTGGGCTGGTATTTGCTGTCCCCTCCCCAGGGGGATGCTCACCCCTTGGCCACCCTGCTCCCAGCTCATGACAACTCCATACATCAGGAATAAAGAAGGGAGATGTCACTGGGACACAGCTGTGAATGAGGCAACACGGGTAAGTCCTGCAGCAGTCAGATGCGAGATCTGGAGGGGAATTGTTCTCTGCAGAGGGAAGGGTCTGAACCTGCCCTGCTGCTGGAGGCAATGCCAGGCAGCTCCACCACGCCGGGCAAGCCTGGTCCTGCTGAGCACCACGAGCAAGCCCAGCCAACCTCCATCATGTGCCTTTGCAGCTCAGGACCAGCACCCCCACAGAGCCTGTCAGGCAGAGCCCACACCCCCTTCTTAGAGCCACACAGAGCTTTCAGTGCTGGCAGAGCTTCACTCCCTGCACTCTGACAGTGCCAGAGAAACACTGCAGATCCAGGCAACACTACATCCTGCCCTGTGGTACCAGCTGATTGGGCAAAAACAAAGACCAGGACAGGAATACTCCTTTTTACATTTCATTTTGTATTGTGACAACATCTCTTCCCACTTCTCAATTGGGACCCATTGGTTCTTTGGGCCAATCGTGCTTCCAGCGATGCATGTGAGCGGTGGGAGATAAAAGGGAGACAGAATTGAAGCAGCCCTTCTACTGTCTCATCACTTTCTGCTGTCTGCCTTTGGGGCAAACAGTGTGTCCCTCAGCTGCCAGGACCCCCTGCTGACACCTCAGACACTTGTAGCTGCCCTCTGGCTCCAGTGTTTCTGCCGTAGTGCAGTTTCTCTGGTTCTGAAGCCCTTGGGAACAGCGTATTTACTTGCTGCTGAAATGTCAGCAGAACAGCAAGCAAACAAACCCAGTCTGAGCTGAAAGCCATACTTGGGAGACTTCAGTTTCAGCACACCCATAAAGCACACGAGGAAGCTGACAGAAGATTCAGAGAAACTCGAAGCTGACAGACATCATGCATGTTTTTCCTCAAGTTCTCAGGACAGCAGAACAGTCTCAGCCCTTGTTTCCGGATGTACATGTTCCAGCTCCTGGACCAAAACCACTCTGCAAAGCATTTGGAAATGGTCCACATCCCTACATCCATAATAGAGGAGCAGATAAAAAAGGAATGAGGATTTGCCACAAAGGTGACCTAAGAAGCAGGCAGCTGTCTTCTGCAAGCGCTGGAAAGCAACAGGCAATGGCATCAAGAACATGCCAAGCAAACCACATTGTATCTGGCTGCACAGCCAGGGGCTGGCTGAGCTTGGGTGGGACCTCTGGAGGTCACCTGGTCCAACCCTCTGCTCAAGCAAGGTCACCCCAAGTCAGCTGCCCAGCACTGTGGCTTTTGAGTAACTTCAGGTTAAAAAGCTCACCAGGCACCCTGTGTGAGTAAGTGCTGCCACCCTTCCAGGAGGAAGGAGTTTCCTTCCTTACCTTCTCTGCGTGGCTCTGAACAGAGCACACAGCAAACCCTTACCTATTCCATAGGGACTTTCATTATACAACCAAAGGAAACATTCACTTGCAAATGGAAAACCAGCTTGTCTGGGAAAAAGGTCATTGTTTTAAACAATAGAAGCAAGCAAGCCTTGCACCAAAATCCCACCTACTTAGTCAAGGAACCATCCCTTCACCTGGCTGGCACAGCCCCCTTTTCACTGACCCAGCATCCTGTGTTTTCCCACACACTTTACTGAGACTGCGATAGCCCTGATAGCCTATGAGAACAAGTCAGCCCACGTGGCATCACCTCCTGTCCCATTTCTTCCTGAAGGACATTAAACATCTTTGTTTGTCGAGCTAAGTAAAAGGTGGTCATCAATCACAAATACTTTAATATTTGGTAAGGGTAGCTGAAGGGAAAGGGCTTTGCTTCCTTTGTGCTGAAAACTGCTGTCCCACAAGACAAATGAGTGTTGGCTTCATGGTCTTGCAATGAGCCAAGCCTGGATAAGGTCTGTCCTTCCAGCCCAGAAAAACAACACCACCAGCTCAGGAAAACAAACTTGCTCTAGCAGAGGATTTTTGGGTCACATCCAGTTCTCTAAAGTGAGTGGGCTGGCCCTACCATGGTGTTCCACCCAGTTCTTGACTTCTTTATGTGCCTGGCAACATGTGAAGTTAAAAATAAATAGATTTAAATATATATATATATATTTCTTGTATTTTTCCCCTCAAATAAGTGTGACAGGAATTCCAGACCAACACTTTCACTTTGAGCAGCTGCTTTTAAAAACTATTTTGAATGGGGAGATCAGGGTCACAAAGAGGCAATGCTTCTGCCAAAAGGAACCTTCTCTGTACATGGATCCATCATTGTAGCAAACAACAACAGAAGTCTGCCCAACATCACACTTAAAGGCCTTCACTGCCCAGTTAACCCAAGAAAAGCAGTAATTGTGTCCCTAAATAAACAAGAATCCTGAGGTGATTAAAATACAGCTAACACTGGCTGGTGGTGCTCCAGGAGAAGAGAATTCCCTCAAGGGATTTTTTGATCAATTTCTCTTCATATTTGGTTGACACAAATAAACACTGCCAAGAGTTCAGCCTACATCTCCAAGATGTTCCTATGGGAAGACTGGCTTTGTTTTTCCCACTGGGACTGGTAAAGCCTCTAAAATTAGAAAGTGTGCCACACCAGAACAAAACACAAACCCCTTCAAACTAAGCTCCCACAGGATCACTGAAAACAGCAGAGATTTTCGTCCTGCTCAACGCCTGCCTGCTGCTCACCGTTCATCGATGGCAGTGCCAGGAGAGCCATGGACACGGTGTGAAGGTGCTCCAAAGAGCCACCCATTCATGTGCAGTGACTTGCTGATACACTCAAGGGCAATAGAAACAGAGCTCTTTTCAAGAATGCAGTGGAAACTGGAAAACCAAGAGAGAACAAGTAGGGGCAGCTCCACCCCATGCACAGTACAAAGGTGTTTGGGACACAGAGTGTTCCCACAACACCCAATGCCTGTGATGGGCTGCCCCCTGCAACCTGCTGGTGAAGACAGCTAGACTGAGACACAGCATCTCTCCCTGCTTTTATATATTCCTCTAAGTAAAGGTAGTCTTTTCTTCCTGAAGTTATCTAAAAAGCTAATTCCGTTGTTCGTTTGGGCTTGCATAAGCCAAGAAACCTCTTGCTGGGCAGGAGGCTCACATGGCTTGCATTAACCAAGCCTTTGTTTAGCCAGGAAGTTCTCCAGCAACAAAATGCAGTGCATGCCCATGCAAGCTGTGCTTAAGCCAGGGTATAATTCATTCCCCAAATCAGAGGGGAAAGAATGAGCCATCACCCTGGGGCTCACCCGTGACCCACTGTGGCTGGTTACTCTGACAGCTTTCACTCAGCTGAGCACGCAGCCTTTTAAGAACGGAACTTCACACAATCTGTTCCAGCTGAGGAGCTACTCATCAAGGCTGTCCACCTTGAACTTCATAACCTTCACAGCATCCTTCTAAAACCCTCCAGTTTTCAGAGACAGAACCAGAACACCCCGTCTGCAGCCCGTCACAAGCACACAAATGCTTTCAGTGGCAGCCTAAGTCTTCTGGAGGGTCTGGTTCTGCTTGCCTGAACACAAACCGAACCCCAGCTTCCACCATACAGTGATCTGCAGCCATGAGCACTGCAACCCAGCGCTCTGCCAATTCCAAAACTGTGCTAAATTTAACACCAGGTATTTTGTGTTGCAAAGAAAAACACCCAAACAGCCCCATTTCAGTGCACTTCACTCCTACACCCCTGAAGAGTGCAGGGCTTCTGCTCGTGCATCGGCAAACCTTTACCAATTAACGTGCCTTAACTCTGCCTCTCTGAAGACTGAGCATACGTGGGTTCCTCCCAGTAACTAAATGCCATGCTGCCAAGACTTCTGGAGCTGCTGCTGAGCAGCAGGCAGCAGACAGGCTTTCAAAACAGTAGGCACCTCCAGATTCTTTTTTTAACTGCTTTACAACTAGGCTCCGGCAGCGTGACTGAGGTCTCCTGTGCCTCAGAGCCCAGCACCCTGCTTGATACTGCAGGGAAGAGAAACACCAGATGACCCCCATGCTGCCATGCAGTGCTCCCTCTTCACAGAGATGCCCCTTCTCAGCACCACTGCATCCCTCACTACCCCACCATCACCACCCTGCTCCTTCTCAATCACTTCTTTTAGCTTTACATTTTTTTCCCCATCCCTGCCACAATTGCAAGTCACATGAAAACCTCTCCTCACCTAAATGTTTGACTGCAAACTGCAATGACACCAACTAAAGTGGAGATAGAATAGAATTAACCAGGTTGGAAGATACCTTTGAGATCATCGAGTCCAACCTATCATCCAACACTATCTAACCACAAAACCATGGCACCAAGCACCCCATCCAGTCTCTTCCTGAACACCTCCAGTGATGATGGCAAAGGCAGGGACAGCAGAGCCTTTAAAAGCATCTGTTTGGCAAGGAATGCAGGCAGGCTGTTCAGTGACTTGAGAAAAGGGGCAGTAAAAGACCAGAAGATGCTTTGCTGAAGACAAACCAAAACCCAAAGAGAGAAATCCTTCCAAGCACAAACCACAACCTGAAATGAAAGCTCCAGCTCCCAGAGCACACAGGTCTTAAACTGAGCCAAAGTTTGGTAAATCTCTAGGTATCAGCAACAGTCACAACACCCCAGAGCTGTTTGGATCAGCATGACCTATACCATGAGGGAAAAACAACACACACTTTTAGTGCTGTCAAAGGTCTTTAGTTTTCTCCTTTCACCGGTATTGTCTGTTTCCACTGACTGACTCATGTAGGCAAATGCTTAACAACTCGGAGGCATTAATGAAAACAATTATATCCGACTTCAAAATAGCACATAAAAGCAATGATCACTTTTGTTTGCTATCAATACATGCTTCGAGATGTCTCCTAATAGCATATTAAAAAATTCAAGTGATCAAACAGCACATTAACATTTGAAAATTACACACAAGTAATGAGAACAGTCCTAAAAGTGCTGAATAACCACCAGATGCCATTGGAGGAAAAGGCGGCAAAGACTTAACTTTCAAGACTCACTCTTCCCCAGTCTGATGGGTATTGTGTTTAAGCTGACCTTTCCACACCAGGCAATAACACATTTCCCTGAGCTTTCATTGAGGAAGACTCCTTGCCCCTTCAGCAATAAAGATGCAAAAAGGATGTTGAATGACCCCAGGCAGGTCAAGCAGTCACCAACGGCAGAAAGTCTTGTTTTTCTGTGGCCACTTCCTACTCTCCACCATGTGAGTGAAAAAAAGATAGCTAGAAAACATCAAGTGTTAGCCTAGGTTAACAGAGATCACAGAATGTGAGGGGTTGGAAGGGACCTCCAGAGATCATCCAGTCCAACCCCCCACCAAAGGAGGATCACCTAGGGCAGGCCACACAGGAATAACATCCAGGCAGGTTTAGAAAGTCTTTCTTCATAGGAGAGATGTTCAACTCCCTCAAACATCCTCTTAGTCTCTGTTGGCCTCGCTGCAGCAGACCCCTGTCTCTCTTGCACTGGGGAGCCTAAAATGGATATGGTATTGCAGGTGTGGTCTTACCAGGGCAGAGCAGAGGAAGAGAACCTCCTTAGACCTGCTGGACACACTTAATGCCAGGACAGTACTGGACCTCTTGGCCACAAGGGCACATCGCTGTCCTGTGAATCACTTGCTGTCCACTAGGACTCCAAGATCTTTCTCCATGGAGCTGCTTTCCAGCAAGACAAGCCCCAGTCTGTACTGGTGACTGGTGTTCTTCCTCCCCAGGTGGAGGACTCTGCATTTGTCCTTACTGAACTGTATGAGGTTCACCTTCGCCCTGCTCTCCAGCCTGTCCAGACCTCACTAGATGGCAGTTCAGACCTGTCAGCCTTTTTCCTTCTGTTCCAAGTTAAGGTAAGAGTTTAGGGTCAGAGGACAAGAAAAAGCTACAACCTAAGTGGCTGGTCTTCTGGGTGGGATGAAGAGCAACTCCCAGAGCAGACTAAAAGCCAGCCTGCTTTCCAAAGTAGCTCAATCACATGGATGCCAAGGAATGGGGGATGATCTCCAGGCAGAGAAGCAGCTTTCAGTTTAAGTTGGTGCCATGGTTTAGTCATGAGGTCTGTGGACAGGTTGGACTTGATGATCTTTGAGGTCTCTTCCAACCTTGGTGATTCTGTGAATCACCTCATCAACACAGAGCAAGATGTTCACTGCATTAAAGGCAGCCCAAGGACGTTCTGAAGCCTAAGTTAACACTCCACATGGAGCACCTCTGTAACACCGAGGCTGTTGCTTCACTGGAAGCACATTGTCCTGGCTCTGCCTTTAAGAGGCTCATCACTCAGCACACTCCAAGGATATGCACTAATAAATCAGAGCCCTCTCACACGCAGACAGTCCCTGCAGCAGCTGCCGCTTCGGGGGGCAGGGAACAAGGTGCTCAGGGTAACCAAACCCCCCTTCTCCATAGCTTGGAGGCACATGCAGAGCTGCAAATGAAAAGGCCACTTTTCTGAGCAGCATGCTCGCTTTAAATAATCCATTAGGAACAAGGGGAGAGCTTTCAGGAGGAGCTAAGAGCACACAGCACAAGGGGGAAAAAAAAACAGTGCTTGAGATCAAAAGAGGAAATACGTTTGCGAGGTGGCAGCTCTACAGCATGACGAAATGAGTTACAGAAAAGGGAAAATAAAAAGCAAACAGCTCAGCCTTTTAAAGAGCTCACGAAATCTGAGGTTCTCCCCCTCTACTCTGCCCTGGTAAGGCCACACCTAGAAGATTGTGTCCAGTTCTGGGCCCCTAGGTTCAAGAAGGACCTCATGGAACTGCTTGAGAGCATCCAACACAGAGCCACAAAGCTGCTGAAGGGAGTGGAACATGTCCCTGTTGAGGAAAGACTGAGGGAGCTGGGGCTCTTTAGCTTGGAGAAGAGGAGCCTGAGGGGTGACCTTATTCCTGTTTATAAACTTGTGAAGGGTGAGCATCAGGAAGACAGAGCCAGGCTCTGCTCAGTGATATCCATTGACAGGATGAGGCAGTGGGTGCGAAATGGAGGACAGTAGGCTTCATGTGAACATAAGGAAAAACCTTTTCACTGTGAGGGTGACAGAGCACTGGAACAGGCTGTCCAGAGATGTGGAGTCTCCTTCTCTGGAGACATTCAAAAGCTGCCTGGATGTGTTGCCGTGTGACCTGCTCTAGGTGACCCTGCTCTGGCAGGAAGTTTGGACTGGATGATCTTTCAAGGCCCTTTCCACCCCTAACATTCTGTGATACTGTGTCTATGTGACTCGACTGATCTCTACAAGCAACTCCCACTGAAGCCAAAAGCTGTGCTCCAAGAATTTATGGCAAGAACCTTGGAAACAGCAACAAGGCCTTTAACATTTACCTTCACGCGAGCGCTCATCCGAGCAAATGAACACCAGATTCATGCATAAAGCCTTTCTTCCTGCATCAGCCTGCTCCCATTACATCATTTCATAGTCAAATATTTTGGGAATTAAATCCCCTTAAACCACCACACCAATACACTGGCAATTTGTGGAAAGCCAGCAGGTTACAAAACGCTAACTCCACTCCAGCTGCTAGAAACCACATTAACAGAAAACTGTAATTACATCATGCACTTTGCCACTATTACTTCCTCATGTAAACATGTGCTCTTGCTGTTAATGATAACACTTAATCAAAAGCAGAGGAATGATGGTCTGCAAGGCAATCTTCTGAGCCTCCTGGTTAAACACTGCACAAGCTTCCGACTAAAACTCAGAGAACCGTCAAAATACCTGCTGGACAGAAAAACTGTTTTAAGAAGTGGGGTTTAAAGCATACCATTTCATCTCAGAAGAAAAATCTCACCCTCTGTGTTGCTTGTACTACTCCTGCTCCATGCTCTTCAGCAAATCAGACAAGGCCTGTTGGATTTTACCTGCTGGTGGATGCACAATGATGTGCCTCTGCTTTACTGCACAACTGCTCTGGATCTCAACCCTCAGTTTTACTTGAAAGGGGAATTTGCTCTGCCACTCGCTGTTGGCTGTCATTGCTTATCACAGCTCAGGGGGCTGAGATCAGGACCTGCACAGCCACCACACAGTCCATGGGGACATGCCCTGGACCCACAGCACAAAGCTGGGCATGGGGATGCTCCTGAGTGGATGCACTGGTTAGGAATAACACCAGCAGCACATACTGGTGTGCCAGCCTATGTGAGGGACACCAAGAGCTACCCATTACTAAGAAGCTGATGCCTAGGAAAGTGTAAGGCAGCACTACTATACAGATCCTCAAGCACACTGTGAAGGATTTAAGGAAGACCTTCTCAAAGCCACAGGCCTGTGAGTGCATCACTCACTGTACCTATCTGACACAATCACCTACCCAAAGAGATAAAGCTCCAAGAAAGAGCTACCAACTGGTACAATCCTCACAGCTATCACACAGATTTTTCAAAGCATGAGACCAATAGCTTTCTCTGCATGGCTGGAAAAAGCACTTGAACAAAACCCAGCATGAACTTCACTGCTGGTGCAGCTCCACCAAACCACCTGTGCCACGCCAGCTGCCCATCCACACGTCCCTGAGCTCATCCTCACTCACCAAGGTAAAAGGAAAATAAGAGGCACTGAAGGGGCTTCAAATCAAAACACCTTCTCGCAGCTGCAGATCAAGAGCTGCACACAAAGTGAGGGCTATTCAGAAGCCAAATCCCATCACACTGGGCCACCACTCAGCTTTGTCCTGCTGCACATCTGGGCAAACAGCTGTATGCTGCTGGTAACATGCTACCAACATTTTGGTTCCCAAGACACAACAGATCCCTCAGCTATCACAAATATTTATTTCTCAAATGCACAAACACTGCAAGGGTTTTCAAATGCACAAAGCAACTTTCCTCCTCCTCATCAGCATTTTCAAAGCTCAAGAAACTGTAGCTAGCACCAAATTCGGGTCCAGCCCAAAATTTCACCTCCTGCAAAGGACATTTAGAATTGAGTACAGTGAGAAAGTCTCCTAAAGCACTGCATTAGCCAGCAGAAATTGCAAGAAAAGCACTGGCTTGAGATTGAACCACGGGAAGATCAAACAGAAGGCAGCAAAAATGTTTAAGAAGTTACCACTGGCTCTCACACAAAGTGAAAAAATCAGAAAAGCTTCACCAAAATAACCAGAAAATAGAAAGTGAGGAGTAAAAAAGATAAGGAGAAATTAGCGATTACTTAAATAAAACTACACCCCCTGTTTCAGGATGAGAACATTAAGATCAGGATTAAGAACACGAAGGTGTGACACAGAGACATCTATACTGTGATCATCACCCATCAGAAGAGCAGGCTGCTTTTAAAAATTATGGGAAGTATTTCCACTTCAAATTCAACTGACAGACTGCAACTCTTCACAGAAGTAAAGGTTGCTCTGAATTCACAGTCAGAATTGAAGCAGTAAGCATATTTACACTACTACTGCTATAACCAGGACTTGGAACAAGAACTCCCACCCCTGCCCTCCATGTACTTTATGAGAATGGAGAATTCCATCCAGATATTGGATAGGTTTAAGGCCCCTTGGGAACGCAGAAACTCATTCTCATCTTAGCACAAATGTTTTGTACAGTCAAAGAAAACAAAGTTAGTCATTTAAAGACCTTGACTGTCAGCACCCTAGCACCACACAGCAATCCCCTAACCTACTTTCTCCTATCCTACTCTCTTTTTAAACTAATAACATCCCACGTTCTATTTAGCTTTTACCTTTCTTGTCACCCTCATGCTTCTATTCTGGCCCAAGTCCTGAGTATTTAAGAGCTGCATTGACCTACATACATTCAGTGGTACAGAGGGAAATGTCTTCAGAAGTACCTACCTGGCTCAGGCTCCAATTTCAAAGCAAACTGGAAGAAAAAAAATTACTATCTTCCAACCTGAGCAGAAATGCTAGAACTTGTATGACTAAGTCTGCTGGACATACTGGAAATCTTTAGGTTAAAGATCTATGCCCAGAGGTTTAAACAAGTCACCCAAAACTGTACCACACTAAGACACTGAACTGTTTTCAAATATGAGCACCAAGGTGTCTTTTTCAGTACTTGTGACTGCATCCAGCTAAAAATGCAGCAAACAGCAAGACAACTCCTGAGATAACAGCAAAAACTGACCTGACAGATCTTCACCTTCCTCCCTCCAGCAGGAACAACCAACACTCCTTTGCTACACTGAGCATGAAAGATGAAATGAGTCCCAGCTTCCCTGAGCCCACTGACAGGCAGGGGGATGGAGGCAGGGTGGGAAAGTTGGCTGCATCACCCAGCACAGGCTTGTGGCCCTGCCTGGACCAAGGCCCAACACAGATCTGCAGCCCAGCCCACTTTGCATGCTGGCCAGGAGCACTCCAAGCCATCCCTCAGTCAAAACAAAGGGCTCCTCCACTGACCCACTCTTTCTTGACACAAAAATACCCCCACTCTGCCCAAAGCCCTCCTAAGCAGTCCTCAGAGAGGCTGCCAGGATGGCTTCTAAGCCCGAGGGATCCCCAGAGGAGTTTCCATCAGGTGCCTCAGGGTGTCTGGTAGATGTCAGTGCTGGTCACCCATACACAGCCCCCAGGAGGATGAGCCAATGCCATCCAACAGCTCTCACCCACCCCAAGTTCACACCTCGCTGCCAGGCTTTTGTCCCAAGCAAAAACAAAGTGCATTAAGTCACTGAAAACTAACTGAAGAGAACAAAAAGGACACAGCAGATAGGAGAAGGTGGCACACTGGGGTGGCACATCCTCTACAGCAGACCTAGTGCCAGGCAGATGCATTTTGTGGCCCCTACAGCAGTGCTGGGCCACTGAAAGGAAATGGAAGTGCTGGCAGAGCAGAAAGAACCAAAGCAAGGAAACCAGCAAGGGAGAGAGAGAAAAGCCCACAGCACAGAATGGTTTAGGTTGGAAGACACCTTTAGAGAGCATCTAGTTCAATCCCCCACCATGGGTAGGGGCATCAGAATAGGGAAGGAAAAGTGACCCACAGGTAAACGGAGCTCCATCTCCTGCTGTCAGCGAGAGCACGCTGTGATCAACAACAGGAAATGTTTATAGAGCCAGACAAACACTGAATGCTTAGGTAAACATACATGTACCAAACAGCCAAGCATTCATATTCATGAGGTGCACGTGTTCATGGAACTGGGAAGGCTATTTGTGGATCTAATACTTCATTAACGATTTTAATGAAGCAGCAAAACTACTGGTGGGACGAAACAAGCCCAGCACCGGCCCTCCTCACTGCTACCATGTTTATTCATGAGCTCCCAGGTCACCACAGTAACAGGCTATTAGTGGAGGGGATGGCTGGCAGGAGCAAACCAGTATGTTATCAGAGCCTGCTTCTGGCCAGTGGAGAGAAAAAAAAAAAACAAACAAGGCTTTTTCTGCTCTCTGCAAAAGCATAGCCAGGTAGGGACACCAGGGATCTAGGCAAGACCTCCTCATCCAGCCAAGCCTGTCTGCAAAGAGATTTTGCATTAGCACTCTACAAAACACTGCTCTCAACGAGGGAGCAGTTCTGCACATGTGCCAGCCCAAGACAGTGCTCACACCAATCACATCTCAAGTGCCCATCATGCTTTTGCCACACAGCAATGCTCAGGCTGTGAACCAGAGGAAGGGTCATCACAGAGCCAACACTCTGGGTTTGCTGACACAGAAAGAGGCAGCAAAAGCCCCACCATGTGGGGTGAGAGCAAGAGGAGGCTCAGAGGGCCTGGGCAGTTGTAGCAGCAGGAGACCTTACATCACCAGAACCTACCACCCACAGCAGCCTTTTACACAGGGGCACCTGCCCTGGAGCTCCACGCAGGGATGCATCCCAGGGGAATACTGGCCTGCAGTGGATCAGAAAGGCAAGATGGCATCAGTGGAGGATGCTCAGACCCAACCATCCTGTCTCCTCAGGGCGTTTGCATGGTGCTGGTAAAACACACTTTATCCTGAGTTCCAGCAGAACTTGACTGAAAATGTCATGCTTCATTGAAATGTGCACCACCAACTGAAATTTGAAATTAGACATGGAAAGAAAATGGACTAGAGAAACTGGAACTGGTTTTCTAGCCCAGCTTAGGTGAAGTCTGTCAAAGCAGGAGTCCATAACCAAAAATAAATAAATAAGTATCAATCTCAGATCAGGTCATAGCAGAGAAACTGAGCAGAAAGAGCCCAACAAGCAGGAATTGCCACCAACAGCTCCACCATGTAGCTTGAAAGCTGAGCCCCCAGACCAGGGTAATGTCATTTCCCTGTGCCTGAGCTGCACTAGCACCACTACAGAAACCTGATCGGGCAGTGGCCAGTCCCACCTCCAACACCAAGAAACCAGGAGTGTAATCATCAAAGTTCAGACCACTCTTTCCATTCTCCACCCTACATCTAAGTAACCCTGAGCTTGCTGCTGCACAAGACTCGTATTTTGCATTTCAAGGGAGTCACTTGCAAAGGCAGAAGTGTTACTTCTTTGGTCACACTGGACAATAAAGAGCAAAGACTTTTCAGTGAGCCACAAATGCTAACTAGGAACAAGCAGAAGAGCCTTGGGTCTGATGGCATGGGATGCCTGCAGGGACAAAGCTCCAGAGCAGCCACTTCTGTCCTTCTCAGCAGAAAGAGAGGGCAGGAAAGCACTTTGAACCGTGGCGTCAGCCTCCGGAGATAGCGGTCTGGGGTCAGAGAGCAGGCTTGGGGCAGGAGCAGCTGGCACGCTGAGGTTTGGCAACAGCACTGGCAGCAAGCATCTACTCCAGTCCTGCTGAACACCACATAGCTTCCCTCACACATGCAGGTATGGTACAAGCCAGGGGCCACCATCGTGAGAACTACTGTGAGATTAACATTTTCACAGCGCTCGTTTAATGGAAACTGACAGAGTCAACTGTAACAACAACTGCGGAGAGCATTTGTCAGTTTACAAAACTTGGTGAAAAGATGAATTGCATCCTCTGACCACACAGGTGTCAAAACAGAGCGGGTGCTTTAGGACAGCCTCCGAACCGACGCGAATACAAAGGACAGGCTGCAGATCGTTGGGAGCATGCAGAGCACAGTTACTGTGGCACAGAGATCTGCGCACCCTGCTCCAGCTCTAGCGCGGGCAGCGGGAACGACTCGCAGCACAAGCCTGGACCCAGTCGTTAGCCAGATGTTGGCGGCTGTGCAAACAGCACAGGAACGCTGCCTCTGGGGCTCGGGACACACCAGCGTCAATCGGGTCCAGCTGCGCTCTGCCCCTCACCGCCGCGATGCCAGCATTCACCTCAGGCACAGCAGGGGCCACCCGCCCGGATGCCCTGCCAGGGACCTGCCCGAATCTGCCTGAATTCGAGCAAACACCTCCGAGCTTTGTCCCGCACTCAGCCCCGGCCGTGCCACCGCGCTGCTGCAGAGCTGCTCCTAGCACACGTTGCCCGTCTCATGCGAGCGAGAGTTACAGCGTTCGGTGTCCCGGCGGGCAGGGCGTCCCCGGGCAGCTCGAGCCGCGGCCCGGAAAGGACTCCCCAGGGCAGGCTCCGTTTCCCCCGCTAAATGAGATCCTCAGCTCTCCCCGCTGCCCCTCCTCCGGAGCTACCGCTAACGTACCGAGCCGCCCGGGAGGGTGTCAGCGGCCAGAGCTAACCGCGGTACCACATCTCGGGCTCAGCCGCGACAATGGCACCCCCAGGAGACCGCTCCCGCTCCCCGCTGCCCCCCAGCGCCTCGCTGCGTGCTCCCAGCGGCGGCAGAGCCCCCGTTCCCTCCGGTCCCGCAGCGGGCAGCGCTGCCGCCAGCACCCGAGGCCGGACGGGGCCGGAGCGGACGGGACAAGGTGGCTGGAGCGGGCGGGACGCGGTGCTGAGACCGGAGCCGAGCAGCGCTTCTGCCCCCAGCAGTGTGCCCCCTACTCCCCAGCGGCGAGACGCGCGGCCGCGGTACTTACGTCGTCAAAGAGGGACCCGACGTTGGCCGTCACCAGGAGCACCCCGGCGCCGGCCGCGGCCCCCTTCACCGCCATGGCGCCGGCGCTGGCGGCTGGCGGGCGGAAGCGGCGGCGCTGCGGGGAGCCCGGGGGCGGGCGCGGGCGCTGCGGCGAGCGGGGGCGCCTGGCCCGCCCCGTCAGCGCGGGCGGGCGGCGGCGAGTCCTCCAGGCACGGGCAGCCCCGCGGACATCCGCGCCGCGGCGGGCCGGCCGCCCTGCGGCTGCTGCAGCGGGGCCGCGGCGATCAGCGCTCGCCCGCCACCGCCGTCACGCTGCTGCCGGGACGGCTCCCGCCGGCGGAGGCTGGCGCCGGGCCGCGGCGCATGGCAGAGCGGCGGGACGGGGCGGCGAGTCCGGCGCTCCCGGCGGGGCTAGGCTGAGGCACTAGGCTAAGCGCTGCGTTCTGCTCTTCGCTGCTGCTGCTGCTGCTGCTGCTGCTGCTGCTCCTGCCGCCGCCGCTCCCGGCTGTGGCGGGCGGGCCGGGCTAGGGCTCTGCGCCCGCGACGTCATAACGGCCCCGCGCCGCGCTTAAAGGGGCAACGCCACCGCGGGGTGGGGGGTGGGCACGGCGGCGCTGGCCCGCGGCCCTGCAGCCACCGGGGAGAGGGTGGTGGGTCCCACCTGCGCGGGGGTGCGGCCGGACCGGACCAGGGAGAGGGGTGAGCCCGGCGGGGCAGGGAGTTCTCGTCGCCGGGGCGCCGCCTCCTGCGGGGGAACCAGACGCCCTACCCCGGGGCGCGGCGACGGCGGGAGCCCTGCTCGGGTGTCCGAGAGCAGCTCCTGAGGAGGTTGCGCCCGGCCCTCTGAGCGGCCGAGGGGTCTCTTCCCAGCCCGGGACTTTCCTCCTGAATCACCCAGCGGAGGGCAGCGCAGCTGCTGACCCCGGTAGTACGAGCCGACGACCATCACCAGTCAGCCCGAGCCTCAGCAAGGGGGCACGGACACTTAAGCACTGCCCCGGGGCAGTGCGGCCGGTTTCCCGCTACTGCCAGAGTGGCTTCAGTTAACGCAGGTCACTGTTCCGGGTGCGGACTCAGTGCATCGCCCGCTGGGCTGTCATGGGGAAGGAGGGTGGTGGGCAGCGGTGAGCGGTGTCGGGCGCGCTGTGGTTTGCAGCCAGACCTAGGCAGCAGCAGCGTAAAACGGACCAGAGAGCCCGGGAGTGTAGCGGGGAGTCTCAGCTCACAAAATCTCTTTGTGCGGGAATATTGACAGTATCTTGCTTCAGGAGCCAGAGAGGCGATGGATCGGCCCTTTGCAACGCTGTGCATGCCTCCCCTCCTGGGGGCCTCCGTATTACATGGCAGGTCAGGAACGAGCACACGGTGTGCAGAAGCCCGTGGCTAGTGGAGGTGTTAGGGAGCTTTGGAGCTGGGGAAACTCTTGTTGAAAGACGGTATGCACAGAGGGTCATGGAACAGGGCAAGGAGATGGAAGACCCAAACTAGATACAAACCCACCAAACTGAGCATGAAATAACATGTGGAGGCAGATCTGGGGGTGCTATAGCAGAGAGCCTGGTGGTCCAGAGTGTCCAACAGGTGACGCACACAGTAGTAGAGGTGTAAGGGCAATCACCAAGGATTGAAGCATCCACCAGACTGAGTATGAAGGCATCATACTCACCAAGAAGACTTTGCCAGAGAAATAAGAAGATTGTTGCTACTCCTCAGTTACTGCTCTTGGCTGTATTGGGAGTGTCTGAGTCACATACGATGCCCAACATGAGGCAAAGGAAATGCATGTCCAGATGGGCCTTCAGGTGTGGTTTGTACAAACATTATTGCATTTTACATAATCGTGGACAAAGTGTGCATAGGGTCAGTTAATGAGTCCCTCCTGAGCTGAGGAGACGTCAGGCAAACCACTCCCCTGCTTCTGCAGGGGTGAGGGAAGTTTCCTGTGCCAGAGAAAAGCAGTTTCACCTGAAAGGCTCATAAACCAGGAGCTGTGCTGGGACTTCACAAGGTGTCTAGCACAGGAAGGTGTTTCATAAATAAGGGGGAGGGCTGAGAGTAGAAGCCAGGGTGACTGGAAATGTGCACAGGACCAGACAGCTGGGAGCCATGCAAAGAGTGAGTGACAGCAGCATGTGCCTGGGGCTCAAAAAGCCAACACTTGGTCAAAGAAAGGCAAAATTATTCCAAATAGCCTAAAGCAAAGATTTGAGACCCCACTGGCAGTGCTGGGGCTAGGTCTGGAGTCTTCGGCACAAGAGAGGCGTGGACATGTTGGAGGGGGGGCCCAGCCAAGGCCACAGCAATGATGGGATGGGCTGAAAGTCCTGTGCTGTGAGCATAGGCTGAGAGAGTTGGGGTTGTTCAGCCAGGAGAAGAGAAGGCTCCAGGGAGATCATCTGGTGGCCTTTCAGTGCTTAAAAGGGCTGAACTGAAAGCTGGGGACAGACTTTTGGGCCTGTTGTGACAGGACAAGGGATGATGGTTTGAACTCAAAGAGAAAGATTCAGACTGGAGAGGAGGAAGAATGTTTGACACTGAGGGTGGTGAGAGCCTCGCCCAGGTTGCCCAGAGAGGTGGGAAATGCCTCTTCCCTGGAATTATTGCAAGTCAGGTTGTTTGGGGGTGTGAGCAACCTGCTCTAGGTTGGACTGGATGAGCTTTAAAGGTCCCCTCCCACCTGGAGCAGTCTGTGATTCTGTGAAAAATAAATACTGTCAGGTACCACTGACCTGGGGAAGCATCAGCTTCATCATCCTGTGGTGTTGTTCCCCATGTTGTAGTAGTGATCTGTGACAGACAGATGCAGTGGAGAATACACTCATGCCCAGAGACACTGAGTACTGCTGGACTCCTCTGAGCAGTGTCCTCTAAGGTTTTTTTGCAGCTCCCAAGACAGCTAATGCATGAAGTCGCACCACAGACACCATGACTTTACCTGGATGCAGCCATCTGAGATATCAAAGATGAGCTGATCCACTATATTATCCTGATGTGTCTTGAGATATTCATGCATAAGGGGGGAAACAAACAAACAAAAAGAAGATAAAAGAGGAGGGGGAAATTTGCTGCTGTGTTTTTGGCACACAAGTCTTACAGACGTCAGCCCACGGTGATTACATCAAAGTCAGGGCGTGCTGGAGGAAGCTGTGTCAAATTACATGCAGCTGGAAAGGGATCCCCGGCCATATGGCATCCAGGTGAAAAGCCTGGCAGTGCTCAGGAGCAGGAAACTGGGATGGGAAGTGGCTGCATACCGCAAGGACTTGCTCCTGAAGAGCCCAGGCAGCAATTGCTGTGCTACAAGGAAGAGGAGCTTTGCCAGCTTCTTTAGCAGTGGAAGCGCTACGGCATGAGAGTGGCCCAGCTGCAGGGAGGGAAAACAGTGCCCGTCCGCTGACTGAGCTGTCTGTGAATCCCATCCCTTCCTCAAGGAAAGGAGGGAGCCCAACCTGAGAAAACAGGAGCGTGAAATACAACATCGTTGTAAAGCATTTCAGCAAGAGCTCCTGAGAGCTGGCTCAGCCCATAACAGGTTAGAGCAGAAGCTGTGCTGCTTCCAAAAGCAAGAAATGCTGAATTTGAAGTGAGGTGTGATGATTTCTGGGACCTATGGATGTGTGGGGGGATTCTCAGCAGCTGCAGAATTCAGACTACTGTGCTTCTGGCAGCAGATCCTAACTGCAGCCAGTGTGTTGCTGTTTTCTCCAAGGCCAGAATTCATTCATCCCATCAAATCACAGGATGGTTTGTGTTGAAAAGGACCTTAAGTTCTGACCTTCCCTGCCATGGGCAGGGACACCTCATACCAGACCACACAGCTCAAGGCCCCATCCGGCCTGGCTTTAAACAATTCTGGGCTTGGAGCCTCCATAACTTCTCTGGGCAACATGTTCCAGTGCCTCACCACCCTCGTGGGGTAGAATTTCTTCGTCATGTCTCATCCATCTCAATCCAACTTCTCCCAGACTGAAGCCATCACCCTTCATCCCATCTCTCCATGCCTTTGTCAAAAGTCCCTCTCCAGCTCTCTTGTAGCCCCCTTCAAATACTGGAAGGTTACTCCAAGGTCTCCCTGGAACCTTGTCTTCTCCAGGCTGAATGACCCCAGCTCTCTCAGCCTGTTTTCATAGCAGGTCATCTGATCATCTTTGTGGCCCTTGAAGACAACACCCAAACAGTAATGTTCCCAATTAAAAAAGCAGGGCTGACTGAAGCAGAACTTCTGTGCTGTGCCAACAACAATGATGGGAGATGCATGTCATCAGGCAGTTTAGAGAGCAGGGAGAGAAGGTGTGGAGGGGATGTGGGCTGTTTTTGTGAAGGTAAATTGTGCAGCTCTGAAACTCAATAAACTCAGATGAAAAGAGCTGCACCTGAGCTGTGAGGGGTGAAAAAGGCAAATCTAAGTCCAAATGTAAAACTTTGCCAGTGGCAATGATGGAAGAGTAGTAGATGAAACCCTGCTGAAGTCTGAATGATGTGAGAGGAGTGTTAAACCTAAATAATGTTCTGCAGAGCTGGCGCTTAACTTTGCTCCAGATATTGCAGTGGGTAACTGACCAGAGATGTTCCAGTACAATGATGGGGAAATAGGAATTGGTATCAGAGTGCTGCTTGGCATCCTACTTGGCAAGCAAGAACTGTTGCACCTCCACCAGCTGTACCCACATCAGTGCCATCTCCAGCGGTTCACAGCTTTGACCCCTGGGCCTAGTCTGGCTGGAGGTACAAATGCAGACTGAGCCATTTCTCTTCCTCCCCCAGCTCAGCGATTGGAAGACTTGTGGGTGTCTGTTGGTGTTACTGTAGGGAAAACCCCACCACCAGCTCAGGTTGCCTGATATTTGCTGTTACAGCTGCTGCTTTCCCAGTACTTGTAACCCAGACAGTGCAGTCTGAGTATTTCCAGTCTTGATGCCTGCCTTGAATATTAAGTTTGACCAAGAGGGCTCAAGGATCAGGTTCATTTTTACTGAGCAGCTTTGCCACTAGGAGGGAAAAAAAAATTATCTTCAGGCTACATTTTTCCAATAAACTTGAGGTTCACATAACTGCACAGCATACCCCTCTCCATGGAATTTCACTACACAGCTTGGAAAAGAATGCCACCCCTTGCATAAGTGCCATGGAATTATTGTGCTGTATGTTCAGGCAATTACAGTCCTAACCCATGCTCCAATATGTTGTTAGCTGCTCCTCCCAAGGAACAAGCAACAGATCAAGAGGAAATGGCCTCAAGTTGCCCCAGGGGAGGCTTAGGTTGGACATGAGGAACAATTTCTTCCCCTTTAGGGTTGTCAAGGGCTGTGCCAGGCTGCCCCAGGCAGTGGTGGTCTCCCCATCCCTGGAGGGGTTTCAAAACCCTGGAGATATGGTACTGAGGGACATGGTTTTAGAGGTGACCTGGCCTCACACCCTCCCAGTGTCAGTGGTGGGGGTATGGGCTGCAGCTGGCAAGCTTAAAGGGAAAGCAGGGCTGAAGATTTCAGCACAAAGGGTTTCAGAGGAGGTATGGAAAATGGATCTCATCTGATGTAGGGGTTGGTACTGGTGAAGTTTTGGCTAGAAGCAAATTTAGTTTTTATCTGAAGAGAATAACTGCACCCCTCTCTCCCCTGAAAGCTTTGGTCAGGACACTTCCTTGGACCACAGCCCTGAGAATATTCACTGGAAACAGATTTCCATTAATTTCTTAGACAATGAACAAACACTACATTTGGTTATTTTTACTCCTGTCATATTCTGCTGTCCTTGGTGTCAGCCTGCTACCAGCCATGAACACTGAGGTCCTCCTAGTGCTTTTGCCTGCTGGACCTCTGGTAATCATCTGCACCCTGGTTTGGGCAGAATTGTGACCTCAAGGAGCTGGGCAGTGGGCACAGGCCAGGTTCAGGGCACAGTGGGACCTGCAAAAGCTGCTTGGTACCTGCAGCCGTTGCTCATGGTGCTGGGGGACAGCTGTTGGCAGTAGCTCAGCACTGCTGCAGCCTGACTGACTTGCACCTGCTCCATGACCACACAGGCACCCCCAGTCTGGAGCTCCCACCTCTACTGTGCAGGGACTCCTGGGGTGAGCTTCTTGCTGCCCACAGGGCTAGGGTGAACCTGCATCTGGGACATTCTCAGCAGTTTAGGTGAGGTGCAGTTTTGGGTGCAAGGCTACTAAAGGCTGGAGGCAGGATCCTGGGCATGCTCAACCTCAACAGCAATTATGACCAAAATCAGGTAAATGTGGCATTATGATTTTAGATTTTTGAGGAGCTCACCTTTTGACCATGTGTCTAAGATTAATGGCACCATGCTTGGAAAAGAGCAGGCTGTGGTTAGAATGTCTGCTGGAAGATGTATCTCTGTCCCAAATAAAATAATGCGTGGTCAGTGGTGCAGAGAATTCTTTCTTTTAGAGCAGATGCTGCTAGTCACTGGTTCTGTGTTACTGCTCTGCTGTCTCCTTGATGTGGGACATCTCCCTCCCTGCACACATCCCATGCAGAGCTATGGGCGACCAAAGCTTCCTCAGGGTGCAACAGTGCTGGGGCCAGCAATCAAAGCTCCAATTCCCATCCAAGTGGGAAGGGCTCCCTGTCCATGGCAGAGGGAAAATAGAGGAAGCACTCACACAGTGGTTATTCAATTCCTCCATAATGATGTCTGACTGACTTTCATCACTGTCTTCATGGCTTCACTAATTGGCTTATGCTTTTATTAGAGCAATCTTTATGAAGAGCTTTTTATACTGGCAGGAAAGGAAAAAAAGGAAAAAAAGAAAACAACAAAAACCCCAAAGTATATCAGATTAAACCCCTGAAATGCAATGTAATGTTTTGCTGCCTGAAAGCTCTTACATAACCTTGAGGGCTGGACTTTGTTCTCCTCAGAAATGGATCTTAGTGGGCTTTGTGAGCCTATCCCAGCCTCTGATTCAATGAGCCATTTTGTACTTTCCAGACTGCAAAACAGCCTGAAGGAAATGCTCAGCACTGTCACTGGCTTTTCAGTTGACACTTTAGGGGCAAGGAAGGGCCACACAGGGGACTGCTCTCTAAGCTTCTGTTCCTGGAGCCATGGGAAGTAGAGATGGAAACCACATCTGGTGCTCACATGCCTGAGCCTTACGTCAGTCTGCAGGTTGCTAACGTCAAATGGAAGTGTGTCAGACTTGGTCCAGAAGCCCTCAGAGCGCTCTGCTGGGGACATGTCCTTTATTTAAGTCATTTGATACTCTTCTGAGCTGGATACAGATGTTAGGAAGACATTCCTCACAGAAAGAGTGATTGGCCATTGGAATGGGCTGCCCAGGGAGCTGTTGGAGTCTGTCCCTGGAAGTGTTTAAAAGAAGACTGGATGAGGCACTTAGTGCCATAATTTAGTTGATTAGATGGTGTTGAGTAGTAGGTTGGGCTTGATGATCTCAAAGGTCCTTTCCAACCTAGCTGATTCTGTGATTCAACAGCCATTTATTGCTGTCCATTATGGGATATTTTGTGCACACAAAAAAATTTGAATCTACAGTGTGTAGCTGCTGTGAGAACTGCCCAGGAGAGCTGTCTAGAAAATGCAAGACCTGAGGCATCTGAAATTAGTCCAGGAGAGCACTGACCATCACTAGATGCAGGTAATGAGCTTCCCAGCTGACTGCCCATGTCTCACCATCTTCACTTCTATTGCTTCATTTCACATTGCACTACACCATGCAAACTCACACTCTCAGGAGAGAAGCCTGCAAGATTCAAAACCCAAACTTCTAAAGCCATACCTGAATGCTCTTAAAATTATTTGTGACCTTAAAAGCATCCCTGAGCCCAGAACATGGTTCAGTATGGGGGAGCCAGTCCTGAACTGCAAACAGCTCAGTAGGGAAAATTTCCCATACCTTGGATGATGCAAATATGAGGACACTGGGAGGGCACCACATGGGCTGGGCAGTGCACAGAACAGGGCAGCTGGGTGCTGCTGCAGGCTACAGGTGAGGGCACCAAGGGCAGCCCAGTGCAGGGGCCCACAGTTAGGCATGGCAAACCTGTGGAGAGTCCAGCCCAGCACCACAGTCACAGAATGGTAGGGGTTGAAAGGGACTTCTGAAGATTGAGTCCAATCCCCCTGCCAGGGCAGAAGAGCCCTACTGCCCAGGGCTGGTTGAGAGTGGGTCCTTGGGCTGCAAACAAAGGGTTGCCCAGCTGGGCTGTTTGGGAACACTTGGCCTGGTCAGTGCCCTTTGAGCCTATCAGATACCACTCCAGCCTCAGGGCCTTGCTGTGCAGCCCTCAGACTCCCCTCACTGCCTGTGCCTGCAGGATTGCTCCTGGCTGGAAGGCAACACTGGGGAGGGTGGGAATCCTGCAAGCAGGCACATTACTGCAACCCATAAACACTGCCAGCCAAGCAAGCAGAGGGTAGCCACATCATTAACTCTGAACAGCACAATAAACCAGGGAAACCATCCTGGCTCCCTGCATGGAAACAAAGGGGAAGCAGCAAGTCCAGGTAGGGAAGAAATCCCTGTATTTCATTTGGAAACATTCCAGCTGGCCCCATGTCTCCCCTGAGCCTGAGTCCACAGCTAAACTGCAGCAGTTGTTCTATCACCCAGTGCCCCCTCCCCAGCAGAGACCTGTGGGGTGAAATGGAAACACTTGTAATGAAACAGCCAAACTCACCTTCATATAAAGCACAGAGAAATCTACTCAGCCCAGCAGGTGTACAGCAGCCACAACAAACAGGACAGCAGCCCTCAGGAGCAAGATGAGGACCAAGCCTTTACAGGGATAGAGAGAAACAGAAGGAGACCCTCTCCCCAGCAAACTCCCTTTATATCCAGCAGGATGTTTGTGGTCTGGGATACACCTGCAGCCAACTCAGCTCAGCTGGCCTGGGGTTCCACCCCAGCAAACCCAACATACCCTGGGACCATCATTGCTGTTACTGGTGCAGGGGGCATCGAAGCTGAGCTGACAGCAGTGGCTGAGGTACCTCTCCACACCTTGCATGGCATTTTAACAATGTCAGAACATCAAGGCAGACTTCAGGATCTGTGTCCTGGCAATGATCAAAGCCCTGTATAACTAAAAATATCTTTGTAACCCTTTGAATTTCATCCCTCAGCTGATCCATGGCTCCTTCACACAGCTGCTCCTTACAGGGTCTGCAATACAATACAATACAATACAATACAATACAATACAATACAATACAATACACCAGGTTGGAAGAGACCTTCAAGATCATCGCATCCAACCCATCAAACAATCCAACCCACCCAACAACTAGACCATACAGCCAAGCACCCCATCAAGTCTTCTCCTGCAGTTATTGCTTGTCATGGGGGCTCAATACCCTTCAACATTTCTAGGGACTGCCCCTACAAACTGCTTAGACTTTGCCCATGTGTGTGAAGCTCCTGCCTCCCCTTCAGTGCAGATGGTATCTAAAGCACTTTGCCGTGTGGCTCCAGCTGCAGCTGGTCGGGTGAAGCACTGAGATTGCAGTTGAGGGAAGTTCAGGTTCTTCACAGCTGAGCAAAGATGTGCTGCTAGAAGATGGCACAGCTGAACAGCATGTCCTCAAGCTCTGTAAGTGAAGCAATGAGGAAAGACCTCCGCTTCCCGGGCTCCTTGCTGGCTTGCCCCCAGCAGGCTCAGCAGCTTTGTAGGGCACTGTGCAGGCAGTGGCTCTGTTCAGACAAGACCACATGAAATGACACTGACATTTTATGAAGGCTGACAAGCCAAACATGCCACCTGCCTGATGAGCCTGAGCTCAGGCTGCTAGCAGTGGGGCCCCTGCTTTCCAGTCCCATTCCACAAGTGCTGCTCAGCTCTCCTGTGGTTACCTGTCCAGGCAGGAGAGAAGCTGCCTGTACCACTACCAGCCTTTCCTGGGACTACCAGGACATTGTGGAATCTATCACCAGGAAGGCACATTCCTCCAGCCTAGTTCTTCCTTCAGAGACATCAGAGGTGCCCTTTGCTGAATGCCAGCTTGCAAAGCACTTGGAGCTGTGAGCAGTGGGACAGCTCTGAGATGGAACTCTGCAGCTGAAAGACAAGCAGATTTCAGCAAAGCCTTGTAGCCAGGTTCCAATTATTTGGGCCAGAGGTCACTTCCAACCCCCACCGTGCTGGGATTCTGTGTCACAGATGAGAAGATTCTTTGTATTTCCCAGAGTGGACAGCCCTTACCCCAGCAAGCACAAAGTCCAGGGACAGTCAATGCTATGGCCTGTAAAACAAAACAACTCTGAAGCAATAGATGAATGAAAGGTAATTACTGACTCTGTTGTCTGAGAAAGTGTCCAGGTGCACCATTATGCTTTCCAGTGTGCCTGGAATTGTTCTAATGTTGCTGATCTCATGGTTTTGAGTGAAATTGATTTACAGCAACAACAACAAAAAAGACAATATTCACTTGTGCAGAGTAGGAGATGATTTATTTTAATGCTAAGCATACAGAAGTAGGAGTAAATCAGAAGGGACATCACAGAGTAGCATCCTCAAGGAGATTCTATTTCCTTCAGCTGCTCAAGGACTGCAGAAACTGGATAGAGATGTTTGCTTTAATGTAGCTGATTATCATTAATTTTGCCCTTCAGAATGCCAGCACCTATGGTGTCAGGATGAATGCCCACCCCAGGCACTGGAAATTGCACTCACTGTGCAGTTTGGACTCACAGAGCTCTCCCAGCAGAGAAGCCTGGCAGTAGCACAAACCTCAAAGTGCGCTTAAAAGCAGCTCTCCAGGCCGAATCCTTAAATATTTATTTCCTTTCAATACTCACTCTAATCTCTGGCTTTTCTCTTTGCCCTGTGCTTTATGGCCACTCCAGAAGTCCACAAGTTCCGGGCAGCCTGTCAGGGCAGTCCCAGTTACAGGTGGAGTGTACAGTCAGGAGCTTTCCTTCTCATCCTTGAAGAGCAACAGGAATTGCTGTGTTCTCCAAGGAAACCACCACCTCTCCTGCTGCTCTTCCTCCCTCAGCTCCTGCAGCTGCTTGCCCCACTGCTCCTCTTGCAGCTCTCCCAGCATGACCCTATGAGCCCTATGAGGAGAGACTGAGGGAGCTGGGATTGTTTAGCCTGGAGAAGAGGAGGCTCAGGGGAGACCTCATTGCTCTCTACAACTACCTGAAAGGTGGTTGTGGCCAGGAATGGGTTGGTCTCTTCTCTCTAGCAATCAGCACCAGAACAAGAGGACACAGTCTTAAGCTGCACCAAGGGAAGTTTATGCTCGAGGTGAGGAGGAAGTTCTTCACTGAGAGAGTCATTTGTCATTGGAATGTGCTGCCCAGGGAGGTGGTGGAGTTGCCGTCCCTGGAGGTGTTCAAGAGGGGACTGGACATGGCACTTGGTGCCATGGTCTAGTCATGAGGTCTGTGGTGACAGGTTGGACTCAATGATCTTTGAGGTATCTTCCAACCTTGGTGATACTGTGATACTGTGATACTCTGGGAGGCTGGTGGTGGAGAAACACTCCTGCAGCTGCAGGTGGTGGTGTAGCAGCTGGTGGAAGGACAAATGGTGACGTCTGCACCTGTGCTGCTGCCTGGAGCAGCAACGCAAATGTTTCTCACTGGGCAGTTTCAAAGTCCACAGGTACAAGGATCTCACAGAACAGGAGGGGCATGTGTGGACATAAAGCTCAGTGGCTGTAAATCCACCCCTTTAGCAGCAGCCAGCTGCCCTGTTTCTCTGCAGCTCCCAGGCCTTATAGCACAGTTCCAGTGCCCTCTGCAAAACACTGCAGAACACTCCAATGGCTGTGAGGTCCAGGATATGCACCTCAGGATGATGACAGTACAAAGAAGACACTTCTCTGAGTCTCCTTTTGGCACACAATGAACCCCACCACTGACGTGTGAAGCTTTCCTGGGATGGCAGAAGTGCAGCAGCCTGCATGGTTTGGAGAGCTCCTGCACACAGCAATCAGCTCTGTCGCTGGCATGAGCCAAGGGGCTTGGTTTTGTCCAGCATCTTCCAGATTCACAGGATGATCTGAGCACATTTAGAAGATAATAATGATGAAATCTGTTGGCTAAGAAAGTTAGCAGCAGTTGGTTTATATGGGATTCAAACATGAATGCCAACACTGTGGAAGAAAAAGTTAAAAAGGCTATTAGAAAAGAGAGAAAGAAATTGATATAAACCCCCAGCAGGTACTTCCTGAGCATACTTTATTTCTTACTATTTGCTTTCTGCTTGTCACACAAAGGTAACAGTCCCAGCCCTTTCTGTTCCCTTATAAGAACCCCACCTGTGAGGCAGTGAGGGACACTGATGTGATGAGCTCAGATTTGGAGTCACTTTGCTGAGCAGTGACCAGGACTGTCAGTGGTTCCTGAGCCTCTCCTCAGTGGCTCAGTGCCACACAGACTTCAGACTTTGATCAAAGCACTGATGTGGGGTTGTGCTCTCTGTTGGGCCAGCCCCAGTGTGTGGCACTCCCAAGGACACCTTCCTGCAGGACTAAGATGAAGGAAATGTGCCTCAACAGCGAGCATACATCTGTGTGCTAGTGCAACAGGCAGAGCAGGGTACCCAGCTGTGCTCCACAGGCTCCCAGGGAGGGGCTGCTTGGTTAGTGCTACTGAGATGGCTTCTTCAGTAATATCCAGCTTGTTAGAGAGTCTCCAGCTAGACTATCTTGAACAAAGAGAAAAGTGCTTGATTGGTAGTTCATCCCGATGGTTGTGTGTAACAAGAAAAGGGTGATGGCTTCAAACTGTAAGAAGCTGGATGGAGATCAGACATTAGGAAGAAATGCTTCCCCATGAGGGTGGTGAGGCACTGGACCAGGTCACCCAGAGAAGCTGTAGAGGCTCCAAGCCTGGCAGTGTTCCAAGCCAAGTTGGATGGAGCCTTGAGCAGCATGGTCTGGTAGGAGGTGTCCCTGCCAACCCAAATCTTTCCACGACTCTCTGTTGCTATGATCTTCAGCTCCATCAGCTGAAGAGAGAGAAGTGAATACTCTCTCCTCCCCATTCTTCCCTTCTCTCTCCTCCTCTTACCCTTGGGTATTTGTGGTGCCTGCACAGTGACCCTGACACACATCAGTCATTCACCAGGCCAGGCAGTTGCAAAAAGGTTACTGAGCACCCTTTGCCACTCAGTGTTGGTGATTGCTGTAGTTGTTCACTGTGCAATTCATCACTTACTGAAGGCAGTTGCATTAACTCTCTCCACCTCAAGCGTCCTGGGGGCCTGTGAGAAAGATGAAGACAATGTTTTTAGTAGGGCCTCTTGTGACAGGACAAGGGGTGATGGTTTAAACTCAAAGAGGGAGATGCAGATTGGAGACAAGGAAGAGATGTTTGTTACTGAGGGTGGTAAGAGTCTGGCTCAGGTTGCTCAGAGAGGTGGGAGATGGAACCATTCAGGTCAGGTTGTTTGGGGCTCTGAGCAACCTTCTCTAGCTGAAGATGTCTCTGCTGGCTGCAGGGAGGGTTGCACTAGATGACCTTGAAAGGTCCCTTCAAGCCAACCCAGTCTGTGATTCTATGACTCTGTGAGTTACTCTCTGACTTTCCTCAGTGTTGCTGCAGCTCCTGGCCTGAGGCATGCCACTGCCCAGGGGTGCTCTGCAGACCTTGGAGCTAGCTAACACGAGAGAGCCAGACAGGGCAAAAGAGCCATTGTCTTCTTCATCTTCCAAATGCTTTTCCAGCAATACATTCTCTGGACCAGCACTCTAGAGTTACTGGAACCATGCTTTACCTGCCAGGTGGCCAGCCCGCAGTGTGGTATGGGCCTGAGCTGGGAGGCTCAGGCAGTGATGTGCCTGTTACTGCATTTCCTGGAGCCTGCTGACTAATCATGGCTTTCATTAAAGCTTCATTTTGCCTTGCTGTTGCTGTTCCTTCCCACCCTGCATTCCACAAGTGCTCCTCCAGCAGCCTGAGCGCTGCTGTCAGTTTCTGGTGGGCAATAAATCTTCGAGGGCTCTGCAGTGTCAGATCTCACACATTGCCATGGGAAACTTCACTGAATTCCTACAGTAACTGAGGTGTAACCTAACCTAACCTAACACACTCCAAAGTTTGTTCTTTCAGTCACTCACCAAATAAAGATTAGCAGAGAATTGTTTCTTTTTTAAACTTAAGCCAAACTAAATATCGCCGTGGGAGCCAAACAAACAAACAAACAAACAAACAAACAGTGTTTGCAACATCTGGCTTTAACCTTGCTGCAGAAAACAAGATTTTTCTGGTACAGCCTTCCACATCTGTCTGTTTCACATGTGGATTGTCTTCCTTTAAGAGGACTGAGCTCTGGATAGAGCCATCTGCTTTGCTATTCCAGTGCTGAAGGCCACCCCCAGAGTTACCGCGGTGCAGCTGATGAGCAGCCTGCACCTCGCAAGCATTGCTTGAGGGGTCCTGAAACACCGAACAGACTGCATGGCTCGGGCTGTTTCGCCTGCAAGTGACACGTGGCTCTTCCTGGAGAAGGGCAAAACAACTGTTTATCGCCTGGTCTTGACCCTCTGCAAGCAGTGTCAGGTAGGAAGACAGTGCCCGGGAAGTCACGTGCGCCATTCCCAGCATTGTTCACCCTCTGGAGCAGGAAACCACGTTCCGAACAACAGGAATTGGGAAAGGTCGGGCCTGTGGTGTTGGGAAGCTGCTACACCATTTATTTATTCAGTTGAGATATGGCTGGGGTGGTAATCCAGCCATAGAATCCCAACATCCAGGCTGAATGAGGCTCTGGCCGGCCTGATCTACTAGTGTGGGGTGTCTCTGCCCATGGCAGGGGGTTGGAACTAGATGATCCTTGTGGTCCCTTCCAACCCTGACTGATACTATGATACTATGATACTATGAACATGGTGAGGTGGGGAATGGATCTCTGGAGGTCATCCGGTCCAATCCTCTGCTGAAGCAGGGGCACCCCCAGCAGCTTGCCTAGGATCACAATGGTCAGCTGGGTTTTACAGGTCAGGCCCAATTTATGCCACAAAAGGCTGTAAGTCAGGTTGTTCAGCTGCACTAATGGCTGATGCTGCAGCCCCAGCATGCCCATGTGTCATATACTGCAGCTCAAATGATTTCTGACCACAGTGTCCAACCTGTGTCAGAGTCTCTAGGAGAGGGCAACAACGCAATCCACACAGCCTGGCTTAGACCAGAATCCCAGCATAGGACCTCTGGAAATCATTCAGAGCAACCCCCCTACTAAAGAGGGAGCACCCACAGCAGCTTGCCCAGGATCACAGTGGTCAGCTGGGTTTGGAATCTCTCCAGAGAAGGAGACTCCACAACTGATCTGGGCAGTCTGCTTCAGGGCTCCAGCATCCTCACAGCAAAGATTTTCTCCCTCTGTTCAGATGGAACCTGCTAGGCTCCAGTTTGTGCCTGTTGCTCTTTGTCCTAAGCACCACTGAGAAGAACCAACATGGCCATAAATGCAGGAGGTGCCACAGAGGTTTTCCATTCTCCTGAGGGGTCCAAGCTCTGCTCTTCTGCCAGGGCTGTGAGGAGAGGGCTGTGTGCCAGAGTCTCACAACAGAGCCAGCAGGAGAGGCTCACCAGAAGCTATCACAGAACCACAGAATGCCAGGTTGGAAGGGACCCCAAGCATCATTTTATGCAAACTTTCTAGATGATAGTGTAGTCAGACCAGGACACTGCTTCAACACAGTGAACATCAGTTAACAAACATACTACACTCTTCTGACCTCGAATTTCCCAAGTCTGAACCTCCTCAGACTCAAGAAAACTCATGAGGTCATTGATGTTCAGGGGCAAAGAAATGTTCCCCTCAAGGGATCACTCACGGGCTGCATCTTGCCTTCTGTCACTGACAGAACCATGGAGGTGCTGGGGTGAGCAGGGACCTGCAGAGCTGCATAGGCTGAAATACAGCTCACTTTCTGTCCCTGTGTGCTGGTGATCATCTGGGTTGGTTTTTTTGATTGCTGAAGCTTAGTCTCAGTCTCTGTTGTGAGAAGGCTTTAGAGATGGAATAGAATAGAATAGAATAGAATAGAATGGAATGGAATGGAATGGAATGGAATGGAATGGAATGGAATAGAATAGAATAGAATAGAATAGAATAGAATAGAATAGAATAGAATAGAATAGAATAGAATAGAATGGAATGGAATGGAATGGAATAGAATAGAATAGAATAGAATAGAATAGAATAGAATAGAATAGAATAGAATAGAATAGAATAGAATAGACCAAGCTGGAAGAGACCTTCGAGATCATTGTGTCCAACCCATCATCCAACACCATCTAATAAACTAAGGTGTGATATGGAAGTTATATAAATATATGGAACAGATCAGAGAGAACAAGGTATAAATATCTAACCACTGGGCACTCCCCTGCATAACCATTTCCCAAAGCACTGTTAGCACTCAGACAGCTTCTGAACTGCACCAGTTCTTCCTGCTCTGGTACCGAGTACAGAGGAAACTTGAGTGCTGAATCTACTGAAACAGCAGACAAAGAGAGGTTTAGGGGACAAAGAGAAGCAGCCAGCTCTGCTGGCATGGTATCAACCCTGCATTTTCATATAAAGGGGTAACAAAAAACCCCAAAGCCCAGAACATCTTTGGGTTAGTGTGGGGAAGAGCAAGAGGAGAAAGCAGAGCTTGCTGGGCATGAGTGTATTCAGAGAATAGACACTGCAATGGATGCAACTGCATCTGTGGGTTTTGAAAAGCTGTAGTTATTATATTGAAATTTATGCCTGGTAGAGCCAACCATTTTGTTCCTAAACCCAAAGAAATAAAGCAGGAAGCCACCTGGGGACTTGGGAGCCGTGTGGTGGCACACAGAGGGAATTAACGATTTCTGCTGAGCAATCTCCTAATGAACATTTCTAAATGCCCCCTCCCAGAAGGCCAGCCATTTTCATCATGAGAAGGATTAGCCACCCTCTGCTCACTTCAAACTGTTAAATGGTATCTGTGTGCCTGCAGGAGATTGCCAGGGTTTTTATTTCAAATCAGTCCTGCCCTCACAGCAAAGCCAGAGCAGAGGAGGGTGGTGGAGGGTGACAGAATATGCCCAGAGGGCTGCTCTTGGCTGAGGCTGACCCTTCTGTTGAGAGTTACAGGGAGCAGAACATGTCGAGCAATGCCTCCAACCACCAAAACAGAGCAGCTAGGGCAGGGGCTGCTTGGGGGGGCTGGTGCCATAGACGGGTCCCACCACCCTGGGAGGGTCCAGATGGTTCCCACTAGCAGGGCCACAAGTGTTGTGCTCTTTTGGGTGCTGTAGTGGGGTAACAGGGGCACAGTTTGGTGGCTGCTGGCTGCAGAAAGAGGTGGGTGAGGATCTATGGGGCTCAGCCTCTTCTCCGTGTATCTCCACCACGGACACATCCGAGGTGATTGCAGCTATCCGGGTTTCGTGAGCAAACAGCTGGCACACAGATCTCACATGGGGAAGAGACTCATTTATAATTTAAGGCACTTAACGTTTCTCAGCATTTGATTTCTTTTAAGCAAGGAATATGATGTAATCTGGGTGTGTGTCGCTGTGGTTAGGCCAGTTCTGCTCTCTCCGCAGGGCTCCTAACCCTTCCCTGCTGGAGACAAGCTGTCAGGTATCCCGGTGTAACAAAGCCTGCTCTTTTTCTGCACCCTGATTTTTCTGGAAAACTGGTTTTCCTCGAATCCAGGAAGCAAACCTCAGGCACTGGGTGGTAGAGCAGAGTGGTGGGACATGGTGGTAAGGTGGAGATCAGGTTCTGGATTGTGCTTCCCCAGAGCACAAGCTGGAGAGAGCCACAGAGCCTGGGGTGGCAAAGTGCTAGCTGCTCCTCATGGGCTGGTCTTCTCCATCCCTTCATGCTCTGCCCATGGGTTGCTATGGGCTGGACAGATGGGCAGAGTCCAACATGATGACATTCAACAAGTCCAAGTGCCAAGTGCTGCACTTTGGCCACAACAACCCCATGCAGTGCTACAGGCTGGGGTCAGAGTGGCTGGAGAGCTGCCAAACAGAAAGGGACCTGGGGGTACTGATTGACAGCTGGCTGAACATGAGCCAGCAGTGTGCCCAGGTGGCCAAGAAGGCCACTGGCATCCTGGCCTGCATCAGGGATAGTGTGGCCAGCAGGAGCAGGGAAGACATTGCCCCTGTACACAGCACTGTTTAGGCCACACCTTGAGTGCTGTGTCCAGTTCTGAGACCCTCAGTTTAAGAAGGACATTGAGACCCTTGAATGTGTCCAGAGAAGGGCAACAAGGCTGGGGAGGGGTCTGGAGCACAAACCCTACGAGGAGAGGCTGAGGGAGCTGGGATTGTTTAGCCTGGAGGAGGCTCAGGGAGATCTTCTTGCTGTCTACAACTACCTGAAGGGAGGTTGTAGCCAGGAGGGGTTGGTCTCTTCCCCCAGGCAACCAGCACCAGAACAAGGGGACACAGTCTCAAGCTGTGCCAGGGCAAGTTTAGGCTCGAGGTGAGGAGAAAGTTCTTCCCAGAGAGAGCTGTTAGCCATTGGAATGTGCTGCCCAGGGAGGTGGTGGAGTCCCCATCCCTAGAGGTGTTCAAGAGGGGATTGGATGTGGCACTTGGTGCCATGGTTTAGTCATGAGGTGTTGGGTGACAGGTTGGACTTGATGATCTTTGAGGTCTCTTCCAACCTTATTGATTCTATGATAAATGTCATCTGTCCTGATGTAGCTCAAAACAGGGAGTGCCTTTAGTGTACACCCTATAGGTTACCCAGCCACCTACCTTTACACCCCTTTTGCACTGTGTCATGGGGCTGGGACAGAGAAGGTGCAGAGGAGCAGAGCCCTTTTTTGCCTGAATGGGGTAAGAGTGCAAATATCATTGCTACAGAAACTCTGTTACCTAACCACCTAACATGAAAGAAATAGATTAATCTGGTGTCTGTTCTCCCAGGACCATAGATATTTTTATGGGATATGGCATTTATAATAAAAATTCCCCAGACTTCAGCTTAATCTAGAAAACTCATTAAACAGAAACAACCCACTGTGGAGTTCTGTAGAGGAATGTTATTGCTGAGTGTGGACTGTATTTCTCTGTCTTGCTCACCCAGCTGGCTTTACTTTGCAGCATGTTTTTACAGCGTGGATGAAACAGAGAGTCAGAATGGATTGAGGCTTTCAAGACCGCTGACCTGTGTACTGTACTGTGTGGGAAGCTGGGAGGACAAGAGTCATGATTTATAAATGACTTCACCACTGAAGATGAGCTTTAGCAGGAACAGAAAATCAGGACTCAACTCAGTAAGGTGCCAGGTTCCCAGCCAAAGCTGCACTACAAAAGCTAAACTGAAGGTTAGCATCGAATGTGCTGCTGGTGAATCGCCAGCACTGGGCTAATCCTTAGTTTGGAGCCACCAAAGTCACTGTGAAAGCTGCTGTGGAATGGCCAGATGAGATATACCCTGCCTGCTGCTAGCTGCAGCTGCTGCTGCTGCCCCATCCCAGGCTGAAGGTCTTCCTGCACAAGACAACCCTAGCACCTCCCTGCCCCGCCCACAGCAGCAATCACTGCAATCTGCCATCCACCTCTGAGGGCTCTGAGGGCAAGGAAACCACCTTAGAAACATTTTCAGCCCATTGTGCCCCCAGGTCTGTGCATCAGCTTGTAGTTTGTAGCTATGGTGCTTCGCCTGGCTCTTCACTAGGTTCATATAGACCATTACTTATGGGTAAAAGTCATCTGTACTTGGCAGCCCTCACTCCTTCTGCCATGGACACAGAGATATCCACCACTGTACACCCGGCTGCTTCTCACCTGAGCCACAGCAATGGCCAGAGCCATCAGCCTGCAGGAAATTTCAGCTGGAGATGGATTCCACAGCATACCTCACCCAGGTGGCAGGAGCATGGCTCAGTCAGCCAGCATGCTCCATAGCCTTCAGGAAGCTACTGCAGCCCAGCTCGGGATCTCTGTTCTTCTTGCTAGGTCCTCCACTGCTTAGAGCCTGCATGACCAGCAGATTAATGCACATGAGATGAAGATGACGGTCAAAAGCTATGCTCCTATGGCAAAACAGATAGTAATAAGTGTATAGCTTTAAATGAAGAGCAGAAGGCATAACTGTAAGAACCAGCTTGAGACTCTCAAAGAGATTCCTGCAGAATCTGAGTCTCATCACAGGTCTCACTGTTGTTCTGCAGGAGGTGAATGTCTAAAGCAGAGTTGTGCTGACATGGGTACTATTGTATCCCCTTATGAATGTTATAATACCACTCCCAAGAAGAAAATGCTTCAGAACCTGCAATATTTTTCCCAGCAGAAATCAAATTAAACAAGAGCAGTTAATCCCCTCACCAGCTGCAGTGAAGAACCAAGAGGGAGTCAGTCCTGAAATACTGATGGCCATAGAGTGGCAACTCTAACAAAGATGCTTTGGTTCCCCTGGTTTTACACCTAGTGATGCAAAATGACTCCTTTTCTTTTTCAGCAGCCCAGCTTAAGGCACTGAGTGTGCTACCATGCAGCTAAGCAGAGGTGTGTTTTATGCTGGGAATGCTTTCAGGCTGCATCTCAAAGTGTTTGAGCCACACAAATGCCACAGCAGCACAAGGTTCAGGTTGTTGTACCCATGCAGAAGTTTCCTGAAGGGCACTCAAATTGTCCTTCTAGGCAGTATCCTTGCTTTCAAGCAACATATGGAAGTCATAGCTTCAGCAGTGTGTGAAAATAAACTCTGCTGTGTGCAGATAAGCAAGAGTAGGTTCATGAGGTGAGCACACTGCTCTCTGCATGCCTGTGGACACCACTGGTGGTCAGAGTTGAGGCATTTGCAGAATCACAGAATTGTCAGGGTTGGAAGGGACCTCAGGAATCACCTAGTTCCAACCCTCCCTGCCGCAGGCAGGGACACCTCACACTACAGCAGGTTGCTCAGAGCCACATCCAGCCTGGCCTTAAAAACCTCCAGGGATGAGGCTTCCACCACCTCCCTGGGCAACCTGTGCCAGGCTCTCACCACCCTCATGGGGAACAACTTCTTCCTAACATCCAATCTCAATCTACCCATTTCTAGTTTTTCCATTCCCTCTAGTCCTATCACTGCCTGACATTCCGCCCCAGCTTTCTTGTAGCCCCCTTCAGATACTGGAAGGCCACAAGAAGGTCTCCTTGGAGCCTTCTCTTCTCCAGACTGAACATCTCCAACTCTCTCAGTCTGTCCTTATAGAAGAGGAGCTTCAGCCCTCTAATCATCCTTGTGGCCCTTCTCTGGACACCCTCCAGCATGTCCAGATCCTTCCTGTAATAGGGGCTCCAGAACTGGACACAGTATTCCAGGTAGGCTCTCACCAGAGCAGAGTAGAGGGGGAGAATCACCTCCCTGACCATTTGGGTAATGCCTTTGCACACCACCAGTGAAAGTGAAAAACATCTTCCTTCCAGAGGAGTTGAGGAGGGAGGGAGGCAGGCAGCCAGGCAGCAGGGAGAGGAAAGAAGAGGGAGCTGAAAGGCCAAGGCTCCTCCTTCCCAACCAAGTCATGGAAAAAAGATGTCAGAACTCCAGCGTCCGAATAAATATGTGCCCTGTGACCTTAATCCCCTGGGAACAGAAAACATCCAGAGTCAGACAAAAATAGTAAACCCTTTACATTGCTGAGGGAGAACAGCACTGCTTGCAGCTAATTAGCTCAATCCTGTTAATAGCGTGGGGGCTGGGCAGCCAGGCGCTGCCAGGCACCCAGCGAGCACGGCAGAGGCCGAAGCCCGGGGCGGACACGCATGGCAAGGTGCTCGGGCACCTCAAACTGGGTGTGCAGGCAAACAGCCTGGCAGTGCCAAGCCAAGCTGATGCCTTGTGGTTATGAAGGAACTTCCCCCTACTGGGGATCTCTCCATCCATGGCACCATGTAGCACACACTCTGAAGGAGAGCCACCACAGCGGCTCCTGCTTTATGGCAGCTGCTCTTCAGTATCAGTATCACCAAGGTTAGAAGAGTTCAAGCCCCAAACCTCCTCCCAGCAAGGTGACAGACCTTGCCTGCTTGCTAATTGGTACCCAGCTGGGCAGCAAGGGTGCCTGTAATAAACAACAACAACAACAACAAAAGAGAATTACAGAGATCCTGACAACAAATGTCAATGAGCTGCTCGGGTTCAGCTGTACCATCTTATTGCAAGTTCTCTGGCTCAGCAGCGTGCCAAGGATTGACTGTTTGCTCAAGCCAGAGTGGAGACAATGGGTTGCCTCAAACAGCATCTGCAAGTGTTCTGATTCTGGGTGGCTGTTCCATGAGTCAGCACTGGCTTTTCTTTAGCAGTCCTTACATGCAAGTATTCACACCAGGTGAGCCTTGCTTGCCTGTCACACTATGCTCGCCTGTGTATGCAGAGGTTAAGAGCTGTGTTCAGCCAGGAGCCCTGTGGAAATGACATTTTCTGTTTCACAGTTTAGATCTTTCCAGGCATACAATAACTCCCTTGTCAGAGAGCAGCAGCAACACCAGTGGATTTCAGTGGCCTGCCATGCTTCACTGGAGGGAATTCTGGAACTCACCCAAATCCCAGCATCCAAGCATGGTGGGGGTCAGAAGGGACCCCTGGAGACCACCCAGTCTAACACTGCTGCTAAAGCAGGGCACCCACAGCAGCTTGACCAGGATCACAATGGCCATCTGGGTTGGGAATCTCTCCAGAGGGGGAGACTTCACAGCCTCTCTGCCATGCTTGGTGGCACAGCAGGGGCTTAAGGATGACCTGTGCACCACCCATGTGCTTATGAATTGCTGACGTAGAGATTTGGATCCCTGCCCTGCCCTGACCATAGCATCTCTGTGAGGACAAAAGTCTGCGTCTGTTTAGCCTGCAGAAGAGCAGCCTGAGAGGGGATCTGACCAATGCTCAGCAAGAGCTAGAGTGGGGGGCAAGAATATGGGGCCAGACTCTTTTCAGTGATGACAGTGACAGTACAAGAGGCAACAGTCACAAACTGGAACCCAGGAGGGTCCATCTGAACAGGAGGAGAAACTTGTTTGGTGTGAGGGTGCTGGAGCCCTGGAGAAAGCTGCCCAGATCAGTTGTGGAGTCTCCTTCTCTGGAGAGATTCCAACCCCACCTGGCCACTGTGATCCTGGGCAAGCTGCTGTGGGTGCCCTGCTTTAGCAGGAGGCTTGGAACAGATGATCTCCAGAGGTCCCTTCCAACCTCACCATGCTGGGGCTCTGTGATTCTGTGATGGCTCACACAAGCAAAAGAAGGTACCCAGGAAACCCAAGGACTTGGATCAGAGGCTCTTGGGCCTGACAAACCTGCCTCTCCCCCAACAGTGACTCTCTCAGCTTGGCTCATGTTGGGGGTGATGCTCCTGTGCAGCTGGAGGTTCTTCAGACTCCACCGATGTACATGTCTGCTAGTGACATGCTGGTTTCCTACCTTAAGGTGGGTGAAAATCTTGAAACATTATTTGAAACGCTCTGTCTGGGATTCTTTTTCTCCTTGTGTTTCACTGAGGAGGCTCAGGGGAGATCTCATTGCCATCTACAACTACCTGAAGGGAGTCAGCCTCTTCTCCCAGGCACCCAGCACCAGAACAAGAGGACACAGTCTCAAGCTGCACCAGGGGAGGTTTAGGCTGGATGGTAGGAAGAAGTTCTTCACAGAAAGAGAGATTGGCCATTGGAATGGGCTGCCAGGGGAGGTGGTGGAGTCACCATCACTGGAGGTGTTTAGGAGGAGACTTGATGGGGTGCTTGGTGCCATGGTTTAGTTGATTAGATGGTGTTGGGTGATAGGTTGGACTCGATGATCTCAAAGGTCTTTTCCAGCCTGGTTAATTCTGTATTCTGTAATAGAAAGTCTCAGGCCAGGGGCTTAAGAAACAAAATGAAACAACCCAAAACACAAAAATGATATAAAATTAGTTGATTTGGCCTGAGGGCATTGTTTGTCAGGAGCTGGGGAGGCTTTTGCTGCTGTTGAACATAGGAAGGAACCTCTGGGCAATTCTGCTCTTCCCCTGGTAGCTTTGAAGCCCTGGGGGCCGTGGGTGGCACAAACCAACCATCTGGAGACTGCAATCCCTGTCACTTGTCCCTTGGCAGCGCTGCCACATGCCTCTGGTGCTTACCTCATCCTGGTCTCACAGCTTGCTCACGCTGGTGAGGATGAGCAAGTGGCATCACCACCTCCCAGGGCTGCAGGATCATTTGCTGTGAGGTCTGCACAGCAACAGCTGTCTCACCAATTTTAGCCCTGCTCTCCTTCCTTCCCTCCCTCCCTCCCTCTTTGCTCTGGGCACTTTGCACGCAGAGCATGCCTCGGCAAGGCAGGGGCACCATGTGCTTAGGTTTTGTCTGTTAAAAGCAACACCTGAGCAATCAGACCCTGATGAAAATGTCCCTCTGGCCAGAGAAAAGTCAAAGCCATTGAGCTCACCTCCCTCCACAGCCGCAGCTGGGAAGGCACAAAGGTTCTCACAGCAGCACAAAGCAGAGATGTGACTGCAGAGCCTTTCCAGGCCTCCTCAGCACCTGGGTGAATGCTCTGCCCTTGGGATTTAACATGAGCATGCCACCTCCACAGCAGTGCTAAGCTGCCCTGTGGTTTCTTTGAAGTGAGCAGACACCAGGGCAGTCAGAGCAGAAGAGGAGAGCATATCTCCCCTTAGGTCAGGGATGTTTCTGTAGGCACATTGAAAACCAGACCAAGAGCACTCCAGCCTGGGTGTGCCCTCACCTCACCCAGGAGCCTGTCAGCTACCTGCTGAGAGATGGCACTAGCTTTGTTCACCTCCCAGCAAAAGCAGTGGTTCCCTGGTGCTTCACATGCCTGATGTTGTTCAGCCTGGAGAAGAGAAGGCTCCAGGGGATCTTCTGGTGGCCTTTCAGTGCTTAAAGGGGTCAATCAGAAAGCTGGGGACAGAATTTTGAGCAGCGCCTGTTGTGACTGGACAAGGATTGATGGTCTGAACTCAAAGAGAAAGATTCAGACTGGAGAGATGGAAGAAATGTTTGACACTGAGAGTGCTGAGTGCCTGTTCCAGGCTGCCCAGAGATGTGAGAGATTCCCCAACCCCGGAACCATTGCAGGTCAGGTTGTTTGGGGCTGTGAGTAACCTGCTCTAGGTGCAAATGTCCCTGCTGACTGCAGGGGGTGGACGGAAGGATCTGTGAGGGTCTCTTCCCACTTAAACCAGTCTGTGATTCTATGACACTCTGACCCTCACTCAGGGCCCAGCTCCAGCTTTCCTATCTGTTCTCCTTTTCTGTGTCCCCTCGTCCTTGCCCTCTCCATCTACCACACCCATTTGAGCAACCTCTGCTGCCTGTCTCCTCTGCACCTGGGGCTCCTGAACTGCCACCTGCATTATCTCCTTCTCTACCATCTCACTCTGCCCCAGCTCTCCTGGGAAACCTCCTGGTACCTGTGGGATGGCAGTGATTGTAGTTGTGGCATCAGCCAGCAGTGTATCCCTTTGCAGTGTGGTTTTGGAGCTCCTTCAGCAGCTGAACAGGACCTGGCTGAACGTCACAGCAACATATTTGAATGCAAGGTCGTGGTGTGAGAGTTGGGAAGTACCAGCCCATGCCAGCTCCTGGTCAGGTGTACAGCACAGGTCAGGTACAGGTGTCCTGGTGACACTTTCCATGAGATAGCTGGGGAACAAGGGAACATACCCAAGTGAAGACAAATCTCTTACTGAGTTCCAGGTCCACTGAAGAGTTAACATTTTCTTCCTCTGGCTCTCCCACCCTAGAGCAGCTTTTCCCTAGAAGCAGGCAGAGTAACTGGGAATTGCACTGTCAGGAAGAGCAGTCCTGGAGCACAGAGTGATCCTTGCTCACAGCCTAGCCAAGACCATGCAATAAACCCTGAGCATGTCTGTGTGCCGAGGTGCAAGTGCAAAGGCAGCTCCTGCCAACAGGATTTTCCGCCTCGGACTACTTCAAATGCTGCAGCAGCCATAAAATTAACAAACACAAACCCTTGTAAATGGCTTTTTGAAGTTTATTCATCCTCTGAAGGAGCAGCTCTGTGCAGGACTCGCTCCTGAAGCATCCGGAGGAGACCGTGGGCAGCAGCCCAGCTTGCTCTAGCTCCCAGAGCCCGGGTGGGATCCTGCCTGGAAGAGCATAGGCAGGGGCATGGGTGGCAACACAGCTCTGCCCTTCCCTCTGTTCCATGATGTGGAAGCAGGCAACTGGGAAGAGCAAGAAATGGAGTAACCCCAAGTTTTTTTCAGGGACTGCTTCCTTACCCCTGTCCTCTCTCAAGCAGCTATCAGAAGAGACATCTCACCATGAGCTCATTTGCAGAGACCCATTGCAATTCTGCATGGGACATTCATTCACTGCCCTTCTTGTAGCTGAAATTGTGGACATTAAATACTTATTATCTTTTTTAAAGAAAGAACTGTAATTTTTTTTCCCCACTAGCTGCCAAAAGATAGATGACCAAATGAAAATAAAATCCTGTTTTCTTTTTACAGGAAGCCTAGTAGATGGAAGTTACTATGAGAATGATAGCCAGCATTTCACTCCTTGTGAACAGTCTACAAGACACGGTATTCACAGCCTGAAAGGAGCTGTGGCATCAGCCTTCATAGAATGGCTTAGGTTGGAAAGGACCTCAGAGATCATCTACACCAACCTGCCTGCCATGGGTAGGGACACCTCTCAACTAGACTTTGCTGCACAAGGCCTCATCCTGCCTGGCCTTGAACACTCCCAAGGAGGAAGCATCCACAACTTCCCTGGGCAGCCTATTCCAGACTCTCACCACCCTCGTGCTGAAGAACTTTTTCCTAAGATTCAGTCTAAACCTATTCCCCCTCAGCTTCAAACCATTCCCCCTTGTCCTAATGCTAGGCACTCTTAGGAAAAGTCCCTCTCCAGCACTCCTGTAGGACTCCTTCAGGTATTGGAAGGCAGCTATAAGGTACTCCCAGAGTCTTCTCTAGGCTGAACAACCCCAGCTCCCTCAGCCTATCCTCATAGGAGAGATGTCCCAGCCTTGAGGATGGACTGCTTGTACCTACCATGTTCCTGAGGAACAGCATGGAGAAGTATGGAATGGGTTAGGTCTGGACATAGGCAAGTTCAGTGTGTCCTTTTCCAAGGCAAATGAAAGTCGTGGTGAGGACACAATGCCCTTAACTGCAAATGCAGTTATTTAGGGATGAATCACAGAATCACCAAGGTTGGAAGAGACCTCAAAGATCATCCAGCCCAACCTGTCACCACAGACCTCATGATTAAACTATGGCACCAAGTGCCACATTCAGTCCCCTCTTGAACACCTCCAGGGATGGGGACTCCACCACCTCCCTGGGCAGCACATTCCAATGGCCAACAACTCTCTCTGGGAAGAACTTTCTCCTCACCTCCAGCCTAAACTTCCCCTGGCACAGCTTGAGACTGTGTCCTCTTGTTCTGGTGCTGGTTACCTGGGAGAAGAGACCAACCCCCTCCTGGCTACAGCCTCCCTTCTGGTAGTTGTAGACAGGTCTCCCCTGAGCCTCCTCTTCTCCAGGCTAAACAACCCCAGCTCCCTCAGCCTCTCCTCGTAGGGCTTGTGCTCAAGGCCTCTCCCCAGCCTCGTTGCCCTTCTCATTCCTAGACAATGCAGCTAGCTACTTGGGCTCACCCAGGAGTGCTGAGTCCCAGCCTTTCCTGGCTGGTGTGTTCCCATTTTCCTCTTTGGGCTGTTGATGAGAGGCCACTGACTCTGGGGCCTGCATATGGGATGCATCAGGAGCCATTTGGCTTCTGAAAGCTCAGCCCCACCTTGGGGACAGGACCAACAATGGATGGGCTTCTAATGGATGGGCTTCTACTACCTCTTTTGGGTTTTTTTAACCTGACACACAATCACAGAATTGTTAGGGTTGGAAGGGACCTCAAGGATCATCCAGTTCCAACTCCCCTGCCATGGGCAGGGACACCTCACACTAGAGCAGGTTGCTCACAGCCACATCCAGCCTGGCCGTAAAAACCTCCAGGTATGAGGCTTCCACCACCTTCCTGGGCAACCTGTTCTAGTGTCTTGCATGTGACTTTTTGCCCTCATTTTAGCTGATTTGGTTTTCTTCCATCAGGAGCTGTTTGGAACTAAGGTAAAAGACATGAGCTGGAGACCACCCACTGGATCTCGCTCTCCTCTTATGTAAGGCTGTTAAAAACAGAAATAGCCCCATTACAGCAGAGAGATTTGTATCAGGATAAAAACAGTGTGAGCAGCAAGAGAATTGACTGCACTGGGTATAGATTCATGAAAGTCATTTGAAGGCTCTCTGGGAGCATAATTAGAAACATGAAGACCTGGGATGTCTTCCTTCCTTTTTTTTTTTTTAAATCCAAATCTACTTTTAAGAGCTGCTTGGAAAATGGTTATTAAAACAGAAACAGCTGCAGAGAGTTTGAGGAAGAGAAGTTTCTCTGCAAACAATACAGTTTGGACCTCTTTGGGTTTTTTTCCCTGTTTCTTTCCCCTGTGTATGATTGCTGGGCAAAAGATCCATTTGATCAACAGGGAGCGAGGCACAGGCTGAGTCTGCAACACAAAGGGAGAAAGGGAAATTGTCCTTTGATCTCTCTCAGGGTAATGCCATTTCAGGCAAAAATGTATTTTTGTCTTTTCACAGCAATGCTGCCTGAAAAATGTTCAGATGGAGATGAGCTTTTAAGGTCTACATGATCCTGGTAAGCTCTGGCAATACTTAAGAGTACATCAGACAGCTTGACAGGGGCTTGTTCCCATTACTTTACCTAGGGACAATAAATCAAGCTTAGAGGGGAAACCTAATTCATCCAAGATGTTATTTTTCAAAGGCTTCTCTGCCTTGATAAATAACATTTCCCTTTGGGAAGAGCAATAGGGAAGGAAATACAAAGAGCAGCTCCTGGTCGTGTGTTAAGTTGCTGGAGGATGCTCAGACAGCAGAGTGATGGACACACTAAAGCTAAAGCTATTAAAAGGTGGCTAAGACTGGTATTTGTCCATGTCTGAAAGCCAGCTCTTCCTTCCTCTTCTGTAGAGCCTGCACAGTGATGTGTGAGTGGACCTGACCTCCCTTTGGTGCCTTCTCCAGAAGGGTTAATGCTGATGTTTCAGAGAA